>OU426988.1:207124888-208374888 GCA_911387755.1 Chrysotoxum bicinctum
TTGCCTTCAGTATGAGAAGTTTGAACAGTCAGTAGAAAATGGTCTGGTTGTGTCTTTAGTAAATTCTAGTATTGGTACCTGGAAGTATGCAATGCAACTAAAATCCCTATGTCTAATGAACATTTAAGCGTGAGAGGAAAATACATTTTCCTTAAAAATTTTATTCATGGTATTCTTGATTCACATTACCTTCAGTATGAGGAGGTTAATATTCTGTAGAAAAGTATGCAACTCGACTACCTTTAATGGGCATTCAGGCGTTAGATGAATATACACGTAACTTGATATTTTTATTCGCCGTTTTCTTGATTCGCATTGCCTTCAGTATGAGAAGTTAAACAGTCAGTAGAAAATGGTCTTTTTTGTCTTTAGTAAATTCTAGTATTGGTACCTGGAAGTATGCAATGTAAATACACTCTCCTAAGTCCAATGAACATTTAGGTGTGAGATGAAAATACATTTTTCTGAAAAATTTTCATTCGCCTTGTTCTTGATTCACATTACCTTCAGTATGAGGAGGTGAACTTTCAGCAGAAATGGTCGTTTTCTATCTTTTGTAAAATATGGTCGCATGGGCCCAAAAATCTTCCTTTCTGCCACTATAGAGCTTACCGAGACAGATCAAAACTATAGTGTTGTCTTTAGTTTGAAATGGTAGCTAGGTATTACCAAACCCTATTAGAAACCCAATGTTGTTTGACTATGATTTTGCTCATGGTAAAAATTGGTGCTAAATGAAAGTTACAACCGTGCTGAAAACAAAAAATATAGGGCTGCTACTTCTAAAATAGTCAAATGTACTTGGCAACCACAGTTGAACAAAACTAGTCACAGACAAGTTTTTCAAGTCTATTGGATTATTTTGATTGAGTTTGTGGCTGTTTTGAAAAACCGTTACTCGTAATTTCTTTAAAATTAAAAACTTCAAAACAATAGTTTTTACTGGCTCAGGGAAAGCCTCTGCGCAATCAAATTAATGTTTGGAATATTTTTGGTCTTAAACTAAAAGGGTGAAGCTGTTACAGTTTTGAAAATACCTGCTAAACCTGATTTTATGCAAAAATACCTTCAAAAACACTACTTTTTGAGCTATGGTTAAAATAATACACCAGGAACGACCCACTTTAGACCCGATGCGAACTCTCTTGGGGAACTTTACCCATTAAATGGCATTATCTCCAAGCTCCAACCCCACGCACTAAGTGATTCAACGGTCGGTCGGCTGTCCCCCTATAAAGTTCTAACTTTTAAAAATAGATATGTATACTTAAAAGATATCTTCGAAATAATTTTTTCCAAACTTTAAACTTCTTGCATACTAATTAAAAATTCATTTATTTCCCTCCCCGAATTTTCGTTTTTATAGCTTTTTCCCCAGGAAAGAAATCACCTGTGTAGAGTAGTGTGTGCTAAGGCAGATCCCAGTCCAAACCCGAGCGTGTCTATCTTCAATCTCCCCAGAAAACTTTATGATCAATTAAAAAGTAATATTCCTTCAAATGTTATACATTTGTATATGATGTGCAGCTTTCAACAAATCGCTAAATCAATAAGTCGTAAAAGCGAGCACGAAATGAAAGCAACACTATAAAAGCCAGAACCATAAATGTCTGCTTCGTTCCGCCCTGTCATGTCCTGTCTAGTCTCATAAAGCATTTTAATTCAGGATACACCAGTTGATGGTCGAAAAGTTATTTCTATTTCTATTTTTTTTTTTATTTTCTTCTTCGCTTCTCACTTTCATGGTCTCCTGCCAGAAGGTAGTTTAAAGAATTCAAACAACGAAATGACGAAACGAAGTTAAATGTGTCATCCTATCCGAGATATTATGAAGGCTCAGCTCGGGCGAGCAAGACCACGACCGACTCGACGACTGTCGTAAAATATCACACTACCTTTTGTTAAAATAAATAAATTTTCGGTCCTGGCCTCGAAAATACTCATTAAAATGTGTGTTTTTTCGGGTGGAGTTTCCTATCTGATGAGGGTTTTTAACACCATACCTTTTAGCGTGCTACACCATCAGCATCACTAACTACCCTTAGCTTGTGGCGTCCACCCCACGGCTCGTCCTTAATGCAAATGGGTGAAAATTAATTTGCAGGATTTTTTTTTATTTTTCAGCTGGGAAGACAGAGTGCTAACGACGACATTTTTACTCTTCGGTCGGTCGTCCCCAAAGCGCTTTTTGGCGTCTCGTCTTATCGTGGTCGTAGTGCGGTTATATTGTCGGCATGTTAATTGGTTAAGGCACCTGTCCGATTGTTGTCTTTATTTCCCGGATGTTTTTTCTTTTTTTTTTTAATTTATTCACAAAGATATGTATTTCTATAGAATTCGTGTGATACTTTTAAGCTGGTGTGGTGTAAAATAAAAACAGTTAGCGACAGCAGAGAGAAAGCTACAGGGATGAAGTAAAAATGAGCAATACACCTAGATTTGCTGTGCCATTTTTCATTTCCTTCTGGGAGTACGGGGTGTGTGTGTGTATGTTGACTTTTATTTTATATTTTCAAAGCTGGCTTTTTAAGTACCCTAGGTATGATTTTTTGATTAATAACCTTGCTAATGGGTGCTGGACCTGTATATATGTATGTCTTCAGTTTCAAAGAAGCTGTCCTATCTCGCTGGGTGACGTTTTCAAGATGAATGTAGATTAAAATCAAAGAAAAATTTGGTGAGTTTTTATTGCAGGAGGAAATTCAACAAAAAAAACCAAACCAAACTAAATGTTAGGCTAAGTGGAGTTGAATAAGTTTAATCTGTTTTTAGGGCGAAAACCATTTATTTCTATTTAAGATCCATTTTTTTGAATGATTGACCAAATTTTGGAATATGAACACATCAGTTCGAAGAAAAAGAAGAGTTTGCCACTTTACATCCTTAGATAAATAAGTAGATATATCTGTGGCAATAAGCAAAATATCCGGCATGTTTAGGCCAATTGCAAAGAATCTTGAATTTTTCTAAAATTTTGAACAAAAATTCATACACTAGTAATATCTAAAATAGTATAGTGAATAGAATAGTCCTTTAAATATGATCCATACAATTATAGAAAGATACTGGTAATATTAAAAGCTCTATTGGACCATAAGCGGGACTATTTAATATATTCATAGGTGTAGAAGCGAGGCAAGATGGAATGACGTTTTTGTATGTCTTGTCTCGATCTAGTTAAAATTGGAAAATCTTGGTAACGCTTGGGCATCAGTTTCGTATAAGTAACACCTAATACTACCTAATACTTCGAATGGTAGACACGTGCACCCAAGAAGACACAAGCGTCCACAAACTTTTCTAAAAACCCACCTCTATCGAGTCCTAACTCTCACCTCCTCGCGGTGAACATCGGGTGCCTAGTACCTCAACTGTAGATTGGGTCACAACCCCAGTGGAAGGTTGTTGGAGGTAGCAAACGAGAGAGGGGGGGAGAGTTGTTTCCACTAATCATCTCTCCTTTCATCCAGGCGACAGCGGAGGAATTCTCCAGATGGAATCAACGGTGGCGTCTACAGTTCCAGTGAGGCTGAACTACTTAGTGAACCCCTTACAGGGCTACTCCGACGTATTCGGAGCTCAGGCCTGTAAGGAGCGGTTTATCTGGCTCCCCGTTCTTGGAGTCATACTTAGGACCTGGCCCTCCAGGTTGGGGATTGTGCCGTGTCGGGGTGACTTCCCGGCCACATAAAATACGACGTAGTTGCGAAGCAAAAACAGGCCTCGGATACGGACGGATTCACTGTTGACAAACCATGCAAACGAAATAAGGATAACGAACTTCGGATCTGTACGTGGAATGTTAGGTCCCTTAATAGACCACGTGCAGCCGAACAATTAGCGGAAGCCCTAAACTGCTACAAAGCAGATATTACCGCCATCCAAGAGATGCGATGGGACGGACCGGCTAGATGAAAATTAAAAGATTGCGATATTTACTATGGCGACTGCTACAGAGAACAAAAGCAGCGTTTTTTTGGATGCGGATTTGTTGTTGGAACTAGGCTCAGGCAAAAAGTCTTAAGTGCCAACTGTCTGAACGAGCACCTCACGACAATTCGCATCAAGGCTAATTTCGCCAACATTAGCCTGATTTGCGCACATGCCCCAACGAAGGAGAAAGATAAAGACACCAAAGACATATTGTACGAGCTCCTGAACAAAACATACGAGCAGTGCCGTAGTTATGACATTAAAACTGTCCATGGAGATTTATATGCCAAGCTAGGAAGAGAAGATATAGCCTGCACGACACCACCTCCGATAACGGATTCAGGCTGACCGGCTTCGCTGTGTAGCGATATGTTCTTGTAGCTAGTACGCAACTCAAACATCTTGATATTCACAAATGGACATGGCGATCTCCTGATCAATCAACCGTATACCAGATTGACCACATTGCAATTGATTCAAGAGACTTCTCCAGTATAGAGTATGTCCGCACGTTCTGAGGGATTAACATCGACTCGGACCACTACCTCGTTGTAGCAAAGGTTCGGCTGCAGATATCCCGACCCAAGCCAAAAGAAGGAAGTACTGCAAGAGATCGCAAGGTACTTTTCCGATCGAGTTTCTAAAAACCTCTTAAGAAGTCCTATGTCGCCAGCATAAAGTATTGAGGACCAGTGGCAACATTGCCAAGCAGCCATCAGAGATGCCGCCTCTGATGTGCTGGTGCTTACACAACCACCACAACGAAACCCCTGGTTTGACGATGAGTGCCGCAAAACAAAAGGCATATAAAGCGGCGGCGCTGCAAAGAAGGACTAGAGCTGCTCGCGAGCTGTACGAGCAGAAGAGGAGAGAAGAACACCGGAGAAGCGCTTGATCGAAGAAGTAGAAGGATGCCATGGCAGGAATGAGGTTCGGAAGTTTTACCAAAAGGTAAAAAACACATTACAAGGATACAATCCCCGAGCCGAAGCCTGCATGGATAATCAATTGAACATCGTAGTGGAACCGCAGTACGTGCTGAGAATATGGAAAGAACATTTCTCCAATCTTTATAACGGCGATGAAGAATTAAATGCCGCTGCTATAGAGATAGTACCAGTCGTCTTAGGCGACGCAGACCAACAATACCGCCTACCCGACCTGGACAAATTGAAGATATCTATATCGAATCTCAAGTCCAACAAAGCCGCTGGAGCTGACGGCCTCTCTGCCGAAGTGTTCAATGCAGCAGGCGATGACTTGGTGGAGTGTATGCACTAGCTCATCTGCAAAATATGGTCGGAAGAAAGCATGCCCGATGAATGGAACCTCAGCATTGTCTGTCGGATCCTCAAGAAAGGAGAGCCTCTGAACTGCGCCAACTACAGAGGCATAAGTCTTCTGAACAACGCGTACAAGATCCTTTCTGCCGTATTATGTGAACGTCTGAAGTCTTTGGTCAGAAAAGTCCATCATCGATCAAATATTCACATTACGGCAGATCTTGGAAAAAACCCAGGAGCTACAAATCGACACATACCACCTTTTTATCGATTTCAAAGGCGTGTACGATAGCATCTATAGGAACGAACTAGATAGAGCATGTCTAGTTTTGGTAACCCTGACAAAGTTGTCTGTTTGTGCAGGATGACGATGGAGAATGCACGCTGATCCATCAAGGACGGAAAAGATCTCACCGATGCATTTGATGTCAAAAAAGGTTTTAGGCAAGGCGATGATCTGTCGTGCAAGAAGTCGCAACATCATTCTGGAAAGAATAGTGCAAAACTTGCGCGTCAACACAAGAGGCACAATATTTCAAAAGTCCGTCCAATTACTGGGATACACCGACGACATTGACATTATTGGAAAATAAAGCGTGATGTCAGTGGCGCAGTAGAGGAAGACCGCGACTCAGGTGGCGCACACAAGCGGTCCACCCCGGACTGTACCGCCACCTTAAGTAAGTAAGTAAGTAACACCTACTACGATTGTCAATTATCAATTGATAAATATTGAAATTTAGTATTTTTTACCTACAATGAATTAAAAATGTTAAGGGTATTGATAAGCTGTAGCCTGAAATGTCGGAGGGTACTTCTATGTCATTGAATAAATTTCTGTCATCACAAAATTACTTAGCCTTTAAGGGAGGCATCCTTTTCTTTACTTGATAAATCATCCCTTCATCAGTTTCGTCTGGTAGATGAGTTTTATAGGTCGGTGTTTGGTGTATATGTTCGTTTGTTTAGTCACTATTTTAAGTCGAAGGGGCTGTTTCTCTCTCCAAGAGGAATTTACCAATCTTAGGGAGAGGTGGCCCCATCAACTCACTGACGCTCGTGTTCACCGGAGTAGTGGCCATCGCTGGTATATAGGCGAAGTGCCCATTCTCCGCTTCTTACCACTCCTGATGCAAGAAATACATGCGTCGTTAAGTCGTTTTCGTTCGTACTTATCGTCTTTGACCATTTTAATGTTTTTTTGACTGTCGTTGGAGGCCTGGTGGTCGGCTGGTTGATCCGGTTTTAGGAAATTTAAGGTCATTGATTATCGTTAAAAAATGTCAATATGTTTTGGCTTGGAATGTCAGAGAACTCCTCCAAGTCGTTGAAAAAGAGTCTCTCAGATGATATAGCGCAGGGCAGTGGCACAGGTAGGGATCTCCCCATATATCTCCTCTTCGCCGCATCCCCCTCCTTTTTCTTGTGGTAGCCCAGTTGGTTGTGAGCCGTGGTGATGGTCACGAAAAGAGAAACAGTCTTTTTACTCAGTTGGTTGATAACGCCGGTCTTTTGTTTGCTGAAACTAGGTCATATTTTTCTGGTTATAAGAGTCGAATCGAGCGAGTTCCATCTCTTGTTTGTTCTATAACTAGAACTTTTCTCTCGATTACCTGTTTAAGATGACAGGGTGAAACCTGAACTGTTGTGTCTGCCTAACTTAGATAATGTGTTGATGAGACACCACTGTGACCCGGAACCGAATAGAGCCTCATGTTGTGCTATGTACCAGGAACCCTTAGCTCTTCGCGACAGTAAATTACAAGCTTCGATTTGATTTAAATGGCATGAATCGCTTTTATTGGCCCTTGGCCCTATCTTACACCAGTATTGCTATTGTCAACTATCAATTCCTAATTGATGAATATTGAAATTTAACAATGCAATTGATAAGAGTTTTGATCATTGAGAGTTATGCAGGGCATTGTGAATTACAAGAAAAGTGATAATTATCAATTAGTTCCTAAATTAAGGTTTAAAATACTAAAAATGTATTAACTATCAATTACCAATTGATAATCGCAATAGAGCTGTTTATTTTGCCGTCTTGAAATTTATGTTTTTAATTAGATTTTACTACAAGTTTTTTGTTTCTTCCAAGGATCATGGAACGGATTATGTAAGGCCTTATACAAAAACTTTCTTAATATATAAACCCTTTTGAGGTCCCGTATCGGTGTTTTGTATGTCCCATTGAAATTTTATGGAAACAAATTGTTTAAGTTTAAAAATGATTTTAGATACTTACAAACGGTTAAGGTTCTTCGTGTGTAGATATTCTATGAGCTGTTTTCGGCCTGTCTTGTGTCTACTACAATGAACAAAAATTGAATATTCGTCAAATATTTACACAATTTCACCCCCCTGCATACACAAATAAAACTTTTCTTGATTATAATCCATAGTTAAGTTGAAGTTCGTACTAATTTGCTAATCATTTAAAAGAAGTTTAAAACTTTCCTGAAGCAAAACTCACCCAAAAAAGTTTTATCCGATCTTTTAAAGTCAAACACAATTTAAACCTACAATTCTCAATGCTAAAGACTTATTTGGACTACAAATCAGTTCCGTTTTTCCCCAATTTATTTATCTATGACAACGTCTTCTTTTCCTCTGATCATATCTCCATCTTTAACCCTCTCCTTTTCATTTTCCAAATCAAAGGAAATGTGTATTCTATCCGACCCTATATTCTATAAATGGTCCAACAAACACAACAAAACAAATTCATCTCAATTTCCTAATCGTCCTATTGATGCTTTTCATTTATCTAACGATTACATTTCTATTTATTATTTAAAAGCAAGACAAAAAAAAATATTGGATACAAAACAAATAAATCTCGCCTCGCAAAGCCATAAAGATTCATAAGATTCTCTTTCTATACATCTGCGGCTCTGTGCTTTGACACCCCCAAAGCAAATAGACTCATTCCATGTATAAGTATATGGAGATACGTTCCCTAGGCGAAGTATCTAACCCTAAAAAAGGAATAGTCCCATACATCAGGAAAGGCATTTCGGAAACCTCCATATAGGGAAAAGGTAGATTTCGAATAAATTTTTTTAATAATTTATTGCCTTTTTGCAGAGGATAAACCTAGCAAGGATGAGAAGATGAGAATAAGGAACGACAACCCGAAAATTATACTTTACAGACACCATAACTACGGTACTACTGATCTATCGATGACTATTGCTAGTGGTGCGTAAAACACATACCAATCTAACGGTCCGGCAAAAGTCGTCGTCTCTTTCATCTTAACATTTCCTTTTGCAACACTCCAAGGAAATTCCTATTCACTTTGGAGGAGTCGAAACCAATCCAATCCGACTTGAAGGACCCTCTCACCTTTTTGAAAGTGATCTCAAAATGATTCACTTTCTCTGCCCCATTTGAGGAGGGGGCATAGCCGATAAAAGAGGCTGCTCAAGTGTGTATTTATTTTTTTATTGAAAGTTTCCTTTTTCGTCCACTTATGCCATTGTTGTGCGGAGAGTATCTTTTATTTTATTTTTATACGGAAGGATGAGGATTAGACCTATTGGAATGTCTCACCTTCTTTGAGATAATGAAAGGGTCCATTTTTTGCTGGGGTCTTCGTCCACTGCCTTTCATTTAAAAACAAAACCTTGGTTTGGTCTTTTTTTTTTGTTTTGTTTGAAGATGGGAAATGGTCGGGAAATAATATTAAACACTAGAATTATTTTGCATCGAAATGGCAACCATTAGAGAAGGATAAATTATTCGGCTCGTGTCGCAGAAGTTAAGGGCGGGTCCCGGGATGTGATGGGCGAACTTCTCCACTTCGACAAGGAATCTATTTCATGTGAAGTTTAGTAAGAGTGGGTACTTGGGCCAGAAATCTAAAGAAATATGTTAACCATTGCTACCACACACACACATACATATACACTTTCATTTGATAAGTGTTCAATGTAAACGAGATGGGGGGAATTCTTTTTCCGGCTATAAGACTCACCATACCCTGGGATATCTTGATGGTTAATTCAAGAGTTTGTCGTTTATTTTCTTCCTTTTTCGTTGCCACTAAAATCTTCTTCTCTTAATAGAGGAGCAGAAGCGTGTTAGGTATTTCGCTGTATACGAGCGAGAACGTTGGCCGGCAGGTCGGAGTGGTATTTTACGGATAAACCACCTCTAATAGCTGAAAGGATACAAATAATTTTATATCTCGTTTCCTCTGTTTTCTAGCATTTGGATTTTCCTTTTGCTTGCTGCGCTGCTGTGCCCAAAGAGAAACAGACTCGACGACTTTCTGAAGTTGGTGGTTTGTTCAGAGCGCAATACGGAATGAATGCTTTTGAATATTTTATGTAATTTTTGCGATTACTTCTCCCCATCATCATCGTCGTACTCAAAGATTTTCATGCAATTGTGTGAGTGAATTTGCTTTTTGCAGCATTCAGAACTTTCGTAGATTCGTAGATTTTCCAGTTGGTATATTTAATTTTCATTTGGTAAACATAGCAAACTCCTTTAGTCCCAAGTCAAAACTCGAACTGGGGAAGCTTATAATTTGAAATCAAAGGGAATAATGGAAATTATATTTGACCTAATTACTGGATAAACACTGTTAGGGGAATTAATTTGCAACAAAGCTAAAAGTGGAACGAACATTTTGTAGGAATTTGAAGTGTTGTCTTATTCTTAAATAAGTCTGTTGTCTTTTGTTTGGAAGGGAAGTTGAAATTGAATTCGTTAGATGAATTTTTATTTCTATTTTATTATATGTTAGATAGACTCGTCTACACGCAGAAAAATGATAACTAAAAACAACCAAAGACTCGTGTAAAATTAAACAAGTAAGACTGCCAACTTATCCGGTTAAAATTACACAAGTCAATTCGGTTAGTTAATTACATTAATCAGATTGATTGTTTTAACCAAGTACGTGTGCAATTTAAAAAAAAAAATTCACTCACTTCAAATAAGGAATTCGTTGTTTTACCTTAACACAAGCATTCGGTTAAATATAACGAGAAGAATGTTTAGTTTTAATATGTTTACCCATTTACTTAGAGATATCAAATAAAACTTGGTTAATTTAAACAACATAACTATCAGTTTGATGTCACCTAAAAAATTGTTTAATATTAAATGTGAAATATGTTAAATTAATGACGCTTACTTAGTTATTTAATCTAAGGAAATTCTTCGTTTAAAGTTAACAATCTTAGATATTGGGAACTATAACCTAGTTTCTCGATCAATATAACTTAGTTTTTCGATTCAATAATCATTATTATTTGTTTATTATAAACAATTAAATTTAATCGAGTATACTTCGTTATTGTAAGCAACTTAAACTATTTAATTTGTACCCATAACTACGTTGTTTGTTAAACATTTATTTTTACCCAGCGAAAGATTGCCAATGTAAGATTATATCTGCCGCAGGACCGGCCTGACCTAAATTAGAGCCCTGCGCAAGCTTCATCAATGGTAAAAAAGTGGTTTACTGAATTTCGTTGTGGCCGTACAAGCACTGAAGATGCCGAACGTCCTGGACGCCCAGTTGAGGTCTCTACACCCGAAACAATCGAAAAAATTCACGATATGGTGTTGGCCGACCGAAGATTGAAAGTGCGAGAGATTGTGGAAGCCGTAGGGATCTCGCATGGCTCAGTGGTTTCAATTTTGAATGATCACTTGGACATGAGAAAGCTTTCCGCAAGATGGGTGCCGCGTTTGCTCACAGTCGACCACAAACGCAATCGTGTAACAACTTCACAGGAAGGTTTGGCGTTGTTTAATCGCAATATGGAGGAGTTTTTGCGCCGTTTTGTAACCGTGGATGAAACATGGATCCATCACAACACACCAGAGACCAAACAACAGTCAAAACAGTGGGTTTCTAAGGGTGAATCGGCGCCAAAGAAGGCCAAGGTGGGTTTGTCAGCCAATAAAGTTATGGCGACTGTTTTTTGGGATGCACGCGGGATAATCCACATTGACTACCTTCAAAAGGGAAGAACAATCAATGGGGAATATTATGCCAACTTATTGCACCGATTTAAGGACGATTTGAAAAAAAACCGACCTCATTTGGCCAAGAAAAAAGTTCTTTTCCACCAAGACAATGCAAGGGTGCACACATGTGCAGTTGCCATGGCAAAAATCCATGAATTGGGCTATGAATTCTTCCCTCATCCACCCTATTCTCCAGATTTGGCTCCGAGCGACTACTTCTTGTTCCCAAACCTGAAGAAATGGCTTGGTGGAAAAAGATTTGACTCCAATGATGAAGTCATCTCGCAAACAAAGGCCTATTTTGAGGACCTCGACAAATCATTTTTTTTGGAAGGGATAAAAAAATTGTAGAAGCGTTGGACAAAGTGTATAGAGCTCAAGGGACACTACGTTGAAAAATAAAATTATTTTTTTATCAAAAAATCTGTGTTTTATTCCAAAAGTCACGGACTTATTGACCCGCCCTCGTATATCACAAAACTTTAGGAACTGAAAAAAATATTTTTTGATGCAAAAAGTATTTAAAAACTAATTTAAAAACATAACAACATACAAATAAATAATTAACTCATTAATTATTGTTGAATTAAAAGTTTTATATTCATATTTACATATTTATTCAGTGTAGGAAATAATAATAAAATTATTATTTTAATAAAAATAAATGGAACCGAATTTATTGCAATAGATTTTTTTGGTTTCTCTTTTAGCAAACTTAGTTACCAGATCATCATAATCTAATGACTTGACATTCTTGACAAGCTTTTTCTCTATAGCCATGATTAACAAGTCAACTTATCTTTCTTGAGTCAGTGGCGCCCTGAAGTAGTTTTTTTTATTAATTTTAGTTTCGAAAAACTACGTTATTTGAGGAAACTGTGATGGTATTTCCAGATTAAGAGCTATGGCTTCAGCTGATTGCACGTTAGTGAATTGTTATTCTGATCGCATTTCGACTAAATAGTTTTTAGTAACTTCCGGAACTAGAACGCTTTTAGATAAATTAACAGACGGACTTTGTAAATACTTACTAGTAATATTATTTTTTTCTAAAATATCAAACTAGATTAATATGCAACATATAAACTTGAAACTAAAATTTTACTCAGATTTTTTTTTATGGTTTTAAAGCAATTAGTCTACTCCTACCTGGATTCAGAAAGGGGTTTTAAGGTCAAACCAGCGAATTTTTTTTATATATGTATATCCTAACGCATTGTTGAACCTGATACAAAGTAATATAGGCATTGAGCAATGTCAAAAAACTTAGCAGCTTCCAACGAAAGCAAGCTGAATAATTAACAACCAACAACAACCAAAGGGAATGCAAGCAGCCTGAATAAAATAAGCTCTTGGTTCAAGACACTTAATTTTGTTTTGAGCACCAGCCTCTTTTCCTTTCATGGTTTCATGTTTCAACCATTATCATAACCTTATACATAATATACACTACTAGAAGAGTAGCGGAGCAAGTTTTATTCTCAATATAAGTAGATTCCCTTCCTTCCTTTTGTTTTGAGTTTGTTTTACCACAATAGACAAAGTAATTAGATTAGTAAAAAAATCCTTTTTTTTTTTAAATGTAAACAATAACTGGCAAGAACAAAAAAATAGAGAAAAGGAGAAATTGAATAAAATAGATTCACTCATTAAAATCAACCCTCAACATTAGTCATCGCATCATCATCACTCATTATTTCCATATTTTAACCCTTTGTCTCATCTCGACGCACGAGCCACACGACATGTCGTCAGTGATAAAATTTCACTCATAAAGATAGGCCAGAGCCAAACTAAAACATAGTACAAAAAACACTCAACCGGAAGAGTTTAAATTCACAGACGCAACTTTTAATTTTGCGCGCTGTTATGTCAATGAGTATGAATTTTGTACATCAGAATTTCTGTTTGAGTAAGATGCTGACTTCGATTTCATATACAAGAACTGACATCGGGCGTATGTTATCAATATGCAAGCTGTTAATTTCTGTATTTGCTGTTGAATTTTTGTTTTTATGTTACACTGCATAGGGAAGGGTTATCAAAATAAAATATATTCCTTCACTCATACACGCGATGGTGAGTGTGAAAAATAGCGTAACAGTAGATTGATAAAGAGAAAAATAGCAAATAGGTAGGTATCTGTTATTAAGCGAACAAAATCGAACTTTGTAAAGATTTTGTGATGTAGTTTTTTTTACTGTTGGAGTGTGTATAGCTAATTCTGAATATCAATATTGGTGTGAGCTATAAAAAGAAATGAGACTTAAAAAAGAAGGTATGTAGTCGTTATGAAGTAGTGGCTGTTTTAACGATTGCCCAATGCGCCCCTGGGATTCAGCGCCCTGCGAATTTGTACAGCTTACACGTATAGCTTGTCCGGCCCTGTATCTGCGGGTATACGTTCATCTATTCTCTAGACACTTTTCAGCAGAGCCTTGGAGCAAAGAGTATCACTTTCCCATTGGCATCATTACTTCATCCATAATCAAAGCTTTTCATCATATTACTAGAGTTGGTTTGAAAAATACGACCTTTATTGGTGATAGGGCTTACTGAGAGTCAAATGGATGAAGTTGCCATTTTTTTTTCGCCAAGCGGTATACTGTGTGTTTATTGTACTCATGAGCTTTCTAATGTCAACAACATTACAGAGAGTCAAAAGCAGTGAAGCGTCAGAACTAGCAAGATTATGCGAAACGGCTGCATATTGCACAAGGCGTTCCACATTCATGTAGTGCGGCTCAAGAAAGAATCTCTGAAATTAACAGAATATTCGATGTCGAACTCAGGGTTAACTTATAGGTTTTCCCTGATGCAGAAAGTCAAAGATATTCTAATTAACTGTGCGGATACTGAGTGCAGGAAATCCTGTAGGGTTTTATTCAAAAATGTCAATCATCCTAAGTGCCTCCGGCTTCGACTATGACGATATATGGCACATATTAACTCTTGTTGAAATCAACTCCAATCGGCTCAATCCGAAGTTAATCGACTGCTGGTTTCCCGGTAAAAAAGGGATAACATAAATCAGGCCAGGGGCCAGTTTAACAAGTTACAAACTAG
The DNA here is from genome assembly GCA_911387755.1 of Chrysotoxum bicinctum. NCBI lineage: Eukaryota > Metazoa > Arthropoda > Insecta > Diptera > Syrphidae > Chrysotoxum > Chrysotoxum bicinctum. Next base: position 207,139,165 of record OU426988.1, read on the forward strand.
AAAAACTGGAAGATACCAGCAACTATCTGTCCAAGAAACCATTTTAGCCATCTTATGTTCTTACTTTCTTTCTTGCTTGTTGTTTTAGTCATTCTTACCTAGCAGACAATGGCAGGATGAGCAAAATGTTTTACAATTTTTTGTTAATGAGTATACTTCAAAGAAGTTTTACACTTAAGTTCATACCATATCAATGGAGAAGAACTAATCAGACCAAAAACATGAATGTTAAAAAAGAGCCATGTTTTTCTATACAAAAACCTTTGTGTAACAAGTCAGCCGTGGAAAGTACTGAGATCTAAAAGTACGCCAATTTCTTACTTCATGAATGTTTAATACCGAATATTTAAAGTAGAATAATATTGAAACAGCTACAATATAATAGAGAAATTTTATTATTTAATGATTACTGACTAAAATTTGCTGGGTTCACTGGTCAAGCTTTTAATACCTTTCGAATTGGGCATAAAAAAAAAACTTGCTCCATTTAAATTTAACATTTTCTCAGAAAGTGGGCAGATACAACGCCTCCTAAATAGAAAACCTCAATTTTTATTTTTGGTTCTTTATATGCAATTTGAGCATATTCATTCATATTATTATTCTACTGCAATCGGAAGCGTGTCATATATAATTTATATCAGTTCTGAGGAAGTGGACGGATACCACGCCCATGAAAGGAAAACCTCAAACATTCGACTTTTTCCTCTGCTTGCATGACAAGACCTACCGTTGTGCAAAATTGCAAGATTCAACAATGTCGGGAAGTGCTCCATAATTTTGATGATCTGTCAGTCAGTTACGGTTTTTGTAATTTTTGAGGCCTTATATCTCAGGAACCGCTTATGCTAGAAAATTTAAATTTGGTGAGGCGCCTGTGCCTGACTAGTTTAGCAAATATTCGGAACTTTAAGTTTCTGGCTTGATTGGTACTGAAGGTAGGGAGGGGTCAAAAATCGCCTGAGTTTGTTCCTGTAAAAAGGGTGTACTGCCAGAACTTGGCTAAGCACTACAGTGCCCTTTGATTTTCTTTTGGAGAAAAGATGAAACTCATGCAGAATCATTCAGGCCAATAATTTACTAGAGACTTTGATAAGACCCTAAGATCAGATTGTATTAATGATCATATTCTTAAATGATCGCCAGCATATTAATGAGACTTTTCTGATCTCACAAACACCTTGCGGTGCAAAATGAATAGAGAATCATTTCATCTTCAGGCTCTCCTCAGGGTTGACTCCAATTAACTTTGTTGTTGAGTCAATTAGAGGCCGATAAACTAGTAGAATTGTTTACTTTCTAAGGTACATTTATACAGGGCAAGGGAAGTTCGAAGAAAATATCGAATAAAAATTACAAGGAAATGGAAAGAGTCAGCGATTACAAAATTTACAAAAAAAAAAAGACGAATGATACCTATCCAGTATCGAAACAATCGCAATGGGGAGAGAGGTTGGAAATCTAGGAATCAGACTAGATAGAAAACTCTTCAGCAACAAATATTGCAAAATAACTGTCCCCTAAGTCTTAAATACTTTTATAATAATGGGTGATTTCTTTTGCTATTTTCTTTTTGGCAACACTGATTTTGACAGCTCATACACCTTTCGTGTTTTGTGTCACTGTCAAACATATTCAGTTTAATCTATAATTTAACATGAATCGTCTAAAAAACGAACAAAGCTTGCAAATTATTGAATTTTATTATCAAAATGCGTGCTCTGTTAAGAAAGTTCATCGCGCACTTCTTCCATTTTATAGTCAGTTTATCGACCTACTGAGGCAGCTATTCGGTCTTATTTGACTAAATTTCGCACCAAATTTGCATTGTTGGACATTAAACCACCAACATGGTAACGTAGAGTGCGAAATGAGGAAAATACCGCAGCTGTATCGGCCAGTCTTAGTGATGAAAAGTTGGCCGAAGATCCACTTTTTTATCGAAAAATTGTGTTCAGCGACACGAAGCTCATTTCTGATTGAATGGATACGTGAACAAGCAAACCTGCCGTATTTGCAGAGTGTGCCAAAATTGGACTAAGCGTATTGTCCATTTGAGGCGCAGCCGTGGACAACATTTGCATGAAATAATCTTCAAACATTAAATTATATCGACCGTACTATCGATTTAAATAAAGATTTCATGAATTTTTCAGAATTTTATGTTTTTTTTTTTTTTACTTCCGATGCGATGGCTCTTAAAAAATCACTCGTTAGAAGACTTCCTGGCTAGGCAGGCATATAAATAAACTTTCTGAATATGATGGTAAGACCCTTGGCAAAAAAAGAATCAATTCAGATTTAGCTACTACTGCAGAAGCAATAGAGGTCCTCGGTCATCCTTAGCCCAAACCTGACATTGGTAACGGGATTTGCACAATTATGGTAAGGAAAAGACAAAATAAAAACCAAAATCAAAATCAAAACAGTAAGCAAGCCTTATGAAGATGTGATAAGCTGAGTAGGGAATAAGAACCCAGAAAACTGTCATAATTAAGCAGCACCAGAAGTTGAAAATCATTTAGCCTAAAGTTAATATACAGTAACGAAAATTGGACAAGGTTAAGTTAGGTTAGATTAGGAGGGGCGTGCACAGCCCATAGGTTGTTGCGTGCACGGCGGCCTATTGGTCCATTGTGATCCCCTATTAATAAAAACAGAGATGCTCCTAACTAATGTCTTATGTAAACTGGTTCATTTTCGAACCAGCCTGTGCTTACAATAAATTTTCTCATATTTGCCATTGAGACCTGCGTCAGATCGTCTAGTTCTCCAACAAACCTGTTTCCAAAGAAGCGGAGGCGATTTGTTTGGAGATTCGGACAGTCACAGAGCAGGTGTTTAATGGTTTCAATCTCCTCGACATCCTGACAGCTCCTACAGAAATCGGTGCAAATGCACCCATTCTAGTGGCCATTGTGCCAATGGCACAGTGACCCGTTAGTACACCTATCAGGATTCTGATGTTCTTTTTACTCAGCGATAAGATATACCGAGTTTCTTTTTCATTAATTCTAGGCCATAAACTTCTTGAGATAACGCAGTCGTCCCTGGAGGACCAGGAGTTATTGATTTGCTCTTTCGTTATTAGGTCTATTTTCCTTTTAATCACGCCAATCGGGATTTTCGGTCCCAAATTTAAATGGCTATTGCTGATTTTATTTCATAAAGACCCTTTCCTTGCCAGTTCATCTGCTATTTCATTCCTTTCTATATTACTATGTCCAGGAACCCAGCAGAGATTGACTTGGTTTGTGTCACAAATATTGTTCAGCATGTCTCGACATTTTGTTACTGACTTGGATCTTATAGTCTCACTGGCTAAAGCTTTGATGGCAGCTTGGCTGTCCACGAAAAATGTGATCTCCAACCAGTTCAATCCTTTCGTTCGTACCAATTCTGCCGCCTTTTCAATAGCGTAGTACTCAGCCTGAAAGACACTACACTCATCTGGGAGTTTGAATGATTCTTTAATATTTAGAGAACACCCCAGCTCCTGTTCCTTCTTATATTTTTGACCCATCGGTCAATCGCAGCTGTGCATCTTATGTGCTCGTCCAGGACTGGAAGATTTAAGATAATTTCCAGCCCTGCCTGTGGCGTAGAACCCTGTGCCCCCGTTATCTCTAAACACGCTAGTCTCTGTACCTTATTCAGGTTTTTGAGATAGCTACTTTTTTCTACAGCCTTGCACCACAAGATCGACCTATAAGTAAGTATGGGACGAACTATCGCCGCGCCGTGTACATCCACTGGATGACCTGCGATCGCATGCCCCACCGTGTACCGAAGGTTTTTTTGCAAATTGGACAAAGTGTAAGGCTAATTGTTGAACAAATAACGATATTAAAGTAAGCTATATAACCAATGTAATTTAGTCTCTTTATCTTCAAAACTCGGCACAGGTTAACTAGAGTGGAGCATATTTAAAGAATCTATAATATAAATAAATAAATTTGGTGGTGCAACAGCTTGAAGTGAACCACAACCTAGTTGCTTACAACTCTCAACCATTCCTGTGTGCGTGTTACCAGGAACGGAGGGGACCTACAATTTTCGGCCGATTCCAAACGGCTAATGAGTAGCACTTTCCATGACAAGAGATACTCTTGGAGGATTTGTCAATTCCTCCCCTTAAAGAATCTATATGTTCTGACTAATTAAGCTTCCGCAGTAGAAATTGAAATGTTGCTTGTGCAGAGCTCTGCAAAGAATGTATTCAATTGAATGTTCATGAATATTTAACGAGACAATGAATGTTTAGATTAGTGAATGGCACGAGATCTGCTAACGTTAATCATCATTTTAAAGCTACATTTCACTAGAAACTGCTATAAACTACCTTCGGGTAGTTGTCTCACTCTCAGCGTACTCATAGATACAAACATGCATATATCCACTTGCGAGTCTTGCAGGATAACTGATAGAACTATAGGAAGACAGCAAGAGCTTTGAGTAATATTGAAATTCGTATGAGTAGAGCAAAATGATAAATGTCTTACAACAACCTCCATTTGCCTTTGAATTCTATTAGAACTTATTTAAAACCAAACCATAAAATCTTAATATTCCCTACCTCCTTTTTGCAGACACATATTAACGAATTCAAAAGCTCACGGTTTATTAGAATGGCCTTGATAACGTACTCCAGATACCCCAATCCATGTATAAAGTTAACTTTTCTCTCGCAGTGGTTATGAAACCCAATGAAATAGCTTAGTTGTTATCGAAACCTGTTGCCACGTTGCGCTCCCTTAAACCTAACTCGTTATTAAAATACATGCCATTGTATACACATATATTCCACAGAGGATTACGACTAAGAACTATACAGCTACACATTAACAACTATGAAAACTTTTAAGCTATACGCAGACCGACATTCATATGAAATGGAGAATTTAGCGAAATAAACCCTTGCCTATTTAACCTGAGCTTCAAGATAAAAACAAAATTTTTCCCTCTGCCGAAAATAGAGAGTATCTTATTGTTGAAGCGATAAATATTCCGACTTCATTAAGCGTTACATTGAGCGTATGGTATGCATAAGGAGGGGTGTCTCACATTTTCCCTCACAAAAAGATAGTTCTAGCAACTAGTTTTGAATCAACCAGCTCCCGAAGGAATTGAGACAAACAAAAGCAACACCCTTAACCCACCCACATTGTCACACCACAGTATCCTTAAACCCCCTTAGTTACTCGTCTTCTTTGGAAAACCAAACCTAACAATGCAAACAAAGCTAAAACGGGTTATATAAGTTACATGTGCGCGCACAGATGTTGGGCTTTGGCGGTAAGGACCTTGCTTGCTTGGGGGTGAACCTCCCAAACACAACGAACGAGAGTATTTTCTACTTTTATTGCCACCAGGGTTTCGGAGTGAGCTATGGGGTGGTCGCTGTTGAATGAGGAATGTGGGAAACGAAAAGCATTTACCCCCTTTTTCGCAGTTTGCTAGTGCTTCTCTTAGTTGGCTGCAATAAACAATTTTTCGGGTTGTAAAACGCCTAAGTGTTGACACACAACATTCAAATTTATATTTTGAACTTGCCTCTCCAAGGATCTGCAAAATGGAGGCAACGACGATAGCTCGAAGACTCCATATACACCATATAGACAGAGGTGATACAGCCGTCGCCGCCGCAGCCATCGGAATCACCTGCTATCACGTCCCCTTGTTTTACACTTAACCATCGTATACAGTGCATTAAGCAATACAAACATTGACATTGTGGCAGCAAAACGAGGAACTCCAGGAGTGGGTATGCAGAACAACGACGAAGACTACAAAACAAGGACACTCTATTTTCTACGCGACTCTAGGACAGTCTGTCCCGGTTTTCCATCACCTATAGCTATAGGTTCCAAGTTCTTTCTTCAAGGGATTTCAGGTTTGAAAGGAGAGAGTTTGGGGCGGTTGTATGCAACACTATATGAATTTTGCATCTCTCGAGCTTTCAACTCATTTCGCTTGGTTGGTATATAATATTTTGGCATCCTTTGAAGGATTTGCAATGCTGTCTTCTTTCCTTTCTATTTCAGCCAGAAGCGATGCGCTGCGTAATCAAGGATGTTCAAACTTTGGCTTCGCATTTTCGTTCTTTTTTTCGTTTTTGTATTTGCTCGTTCCGTCAAAAACTCTAAAATGCACTTGAGAGGAAATGTAACCAAAACTTACATCATCCCCTAGAATTAAAATATCAGGATATACCTAGCCCACTAGGTATCTGTTTTCCTCCCTCTCACTCTCTCTCTTTCTCTGTCTATGTTTATCTTTTTTTGTGTGTGTGCATTTCTAATCGATTAATGATAATCCTTTGATTTGAGTGAGCAAACAAGTCCGCTGGAAAAATTGAAGTTCAGGTCAGAGTCATTCATGGTGCTTTAGGTACTCAACCAATTCAATTGTATAGAAGGATTTTTCCAACCGAACCTCCCCAATCCTTGAAGGAAGAGCAAAAAGTCAAGAAGGTAAAAGTTTTCTGCTTTTTTTTTGTCAGGTGTGCGCACACAGCTGCCAATCAATTTGACGTTTGTGGAAAATCTGTGTGTTTGCCATGAGGATGGAAAGTTTTTCCTGATGCGGCATGCCAGGAAAAAAAGAAAACAGGAAAAGGGAGAAGAGGTTTTCGTCGATTGGATCATCATATACTCGTACTTCGACTCTAGGCTACTCTACTCTATTCTGCACCCTCATTTTCTTAGCAAAAAGAATCATTTGCTGATTGAATTTTGGGGTGTGCCTCCGCCTTGTCAATATAATTATTTTTTTCTATGGTGTGTTGCGACGGCTGCGATTGCGGTACTATTGTTTGGACGAACAAGTTGGTTTTTTCTCTATGTTGACTTTGTGCTTAGTGCTTAATCAAAGAAGTTGCAGCAGAAGTATATGCATATATAATGATAATGATGAAATGAAATGCAGTTGACGATGGAGATTATTTTCGAGCCCAATCAAACACTTCTTTGACGTCAAGGAGGAAAATTCAAATAAATTTTAATTAGAGACAAATTTATCGGCTTTTACTTTGAATTGTATGCAGGGCAATCAACTGGGAGAAAACAATGCAGTGCTGCAACTGGAGCTGCAGCTGGAATAGCTGTCGAAAAGTGTCTGCTCCACAGATTTCGAACATTTGGGTCAGCTGATTTAGATCCTTTACGAATTTATTATGCAGTCTTCGTATGCGTATAATTGAAGAGAGGTTGAACCTCTGTTAACCTGCATCGAGTGGTTTGAATAGTTGAATTTTGAAACGTCAAAAAGTCAGTTCGGAAAAGATCGAGAGGACGTAATAGTGAAAACGTAAGAAAACAATACTTTCAGCTTAGCTTAGATTGAAGTTGCTGGCAGCATCGCAGTTACCACACTTAGAAAAGAGTTAATCCAATATGAATCTAGATTTCTGTGGTATATTATAATAATTTGATCACTTGGTTTCTCCAAGCAAAAGTCTACAAGATGGAGCCTACATATATGTGATAGAGCATGGAATGCATATGTGAAGATGAGGAATTCATTCTACAAGGTAGCCCAAAGTTAATCACCCTATAAGAAGATGTCATAATTTTTGCATATGGCGGAGTACGTCAATCATACGAGTATTGAACATTTCTGAACTAGACAAGACAGCTGCAGTATACAAGCAGACAAGCAATGAAGCGCTATAATTCGTAAGAGCGATTCTTTTGGCCAATAATCGGTCGGTGTTGTTAGCCCAGCGTAAATTTTGACGTCGATTTCCTAATCGTATCGCGCCAACTGGACAAACATTCCGGTGCTTAGCTACTCGACTCGAACAGCCAGGAACCACAGGAGATCATCCAGGGCATGGCCGCCAACGAACTGGTCGTTTGGCTGCCGATATCGCTGAGAACGAAGAAACATCAACCAGATGCGTACGACGACGGGCCACGCAATTGGACATCACGAGACGGACCCTTCAGCGCATTTTTTTGAAAGATAATTCGTGATGACCGTCCGTCGCGAGTGAATTTTTTGACGTTAGGCAAAAAAGTCTTAAGTCATTTTGCAATTTTGAGTTTTTGATTGAGTTCAAATCAATTTTTTTTCTCTTTCGTTTGGAATTAACAACTTAAGTCTTACACAACTGCTTCAATTATCATAGGTCTTCATTTATTTAATATCATTTTTTTTTTTCAAACAAATTTAATCCCGATTTAATTTTGGTTTTACGAAAAACTGCAGTTTCTGACTTAAGATATTTTGCCTAACGTCAAAGAATTAGTGAATTACTGTGAAGCCATCCTCAATATCATTAATGAAGGCGATGATTTTGTGTCGAAAATCATCAAATCATCTTGAGCGACGAGGCGCATTTCTTCTTAAGCGGTTACATCAATAACTAAAATCTTAGTTTCTGAGGCACTGAAAATCCGAAGAGCCATTAATCCCACCCAAAGCCATCGGCAATACGGTCATTGTTACTGGCACGCGCTACAGGGCCATGATAAATGACTTCTTACAGCCGGAATTGGATGAGAGGGGCTTGGTTAGCATGACGTGGTTTCAAAAAAACTGCGCGGCGCAATCGCACAAAAAGCACGAGTTACAATAAATTGATATTGTGAAGGAAGCATTTCCTGGTCGTCTAATCTTCCGTTTTGGTGATTTAGCTTGGTTAGCAAGATCAACTGATTTAACCATCCTCGACTTCTATGTTTGGGGATACTTTAAGTCGCGGGTTTATGCCAACAAGCCTTAAACAATCGCAGCTCTTTAGGAGAATATTCGACAAGAATGCGAACAATTATCAGCGGAAATCTTGCAGAATGTCATGGAAAATGTGACAAAACGGGCCAATGTGTACCAATACCGGCGGCTACTTGACGGATATAATTTTTTCCAAATAATGAGAAAAATTGTAAAGGTCTAAATAAAGATTTCCATCACTCATTATCCTTTTTTTTATTTAGTAAAAAAGTAATTCAAAAGGAAAATTGGATGATTACCTATTTCCCTCTTCCTCATGATACAGCTTCTGCAAAAATCATTTGATTGCACTTCAAGCCTCTTTGTGGACTTTTCGTTATGACACTGCCCGCTTTCAATTTCGGAGATAATTTGCAATTTTCTTAAGGATACTAAATGTCAAACAGCGTTTCAGATCAAGCATTATCCAGATCTGTTTTGTCATCAGACAGGTGGTTAGAGGTGCCGTGAAATAAGGCCAAGTGAAATAAGGCCAAATTTCAAAAATTGGCCTTATTGCACTTTTACAAAGTGAAATTAGGCCAATTTTCAGCAGTTGGTCTTATTGCACTTTTACAAAGCGAAGTAAGGCCAAATTGGTCTTATTTCACTTTCAACAGTTGGTTTTATTGCACTTTGACTAAGCGAAATAAGGCCGAACTGCATTTTTATATTTATTAAATTTCATTTATAAGTATTATTTATTGGTATAATACATAATTTATTGTTTATTGGGGGCCGATGTTCTGGGTTTTCTTGAGTAACAGTACCTTGTGAGGCCCGCTTCGCGGGTTTTCAGGATTTTAACACCCTTTTCGGGGCTCACACCTGCTCACGCAACTCCGTTGCTCCGCTTAGGGTATATTTAGTCGCCAGGCAGACGCCTGTAGCAACAGTTTTCTTGTAAAATACAAAACATACCCTAAGCGGAGCAACGGAGTTGCGTGAGCGGGTGTGAGCCCCGAAAAGGGTGTTAAAATCCTGAAAACCCGCGAAGCGGGCCACCCAAGGTCTTGTAAAATACAAAACTGTTGCTACAGGCGCCTGCCTGGCGACTGAACATACCCTAAGCGGAGCAACGGAGTTGCGTGAGCGGGTGTGAGCCCCGAAAAGGGAGTTAAAATCCTGAAAACCCGCGAAGCGGGCCACCCAAGGTACTGTTGCTCAAGACAAAACATTTTATGTTTGGCCTTAAGTCACAAACAAATTTGGCCTTTTGTCACTTGGCCTTATGTCACGGCACCGTTAAATACATTCAGTTGCTCTTATTACGCTTTCAAAAAGTGAAATAAGACCAATTTGGTCTTATTTCTGAAAATCATTTGGCCTTATTTCACTTTGTCAAAGTGAAAAAAGACCAACTACTGAAAATTGGCCTTATTTCACTATATCAGAGTGCAATAAGGCCAATTTTTGAAATTTGGCCTTATTTCACTTGGCCTTATTTCACGGCACCGTGGTTAGATTATTCTAACTTATAGGGTTTTCTCTCTATAGCATCTTGCTTCAGCAAAGCGATGGGTATACCTACATACTTGTAAGCCTTATCAGGTAATATAGCTAATGAGTTTCTTTTATTGAGTTCGCCAGCCTTAAATTTTCGTGGAATATCCCTATGTCTTGGCACCCAAAAGAGGTGAATATTGAACTACAGCGCCATCTTCATAAGAGATGAACGGCAGTTAAGGGATGTTATAGAGTTAGTAGAGATCGATGTCTGATTTTTATAAGCTGCTTGACTATTTAAAAAGATGCAGATGTGAGTCTGTTTTCTGAAAATGTCAAGGGACGCCAAGTGCGTCAGAGGGGGTCTTTCATAGCAGGATTGAAATTTGCCTCCTAACTTGAGATTGATGAAATCATCACAAGGCTCAAATCACACCCTGGAGCTGACGTTAGCGATATACCAGCAGTGTTTTCTACAAATTATAAGGTATGTTTAGTATGACATAAGGATTTTTTGTCCGAACTATGTAGGTTACAGACATTTTTCCTGGAGTACAAAAGTATTATAGTACTTGAAATTCGAGTGCATTTAGTTTTTGTGCATTTCGATTATTAAAATAGAGACTACAGAGGGCGCTTACCGCAAACATGCCTTTATTAGCATGTACCAATATTTTTAGTAGTGTTCAAACAAACTTTGTTAAATTAGAGGGAATTCGACTTCACTTAGAAGACTTCCACAAAACAAGACAACTTTGTGGTTATTAACATCTGATATTCCTGTCATTTTCATAAGCGTTCACGTAATTTAATAGACCTGCTACATTTTTTCACACACTTCTCTATACATATAGTTCTGTTTGATAACTTGTTCACCAAACGTCTAAATCTTCTCTTTGATGGAACTGACATTTGTTTATCTATTTTGATAGCACATGTTGGGATTGCGATTGCGTGGAATATATGTACAAATTTATGATAAAGAACACTTTTTCTTTTTCTTCTCAAAGTAATTCCTGTCACTTTTGTCGTTTACATCCGTATTAACATTTTACAATCTAATCCAAAATGAATAACATTCCAGACATTACTGACGTATACGAGATACGACCTAACTTCACTATCGAGGGCAATCGAGTTAAACCAAACCGATTTCAATTCAACAAAGATCATATACAAAGAGGTTTAAACATAGATAGTTCAATTTGGCTTTAACACTACATATCCTCTCTCCCTCCAATTTAGTGCAGTTTTATTACTACCTTTTTCATAATAAATATACTCATAACTGTTTGTTTTCTCTACATTGTGTGAAACAAGAGCAACAGTTCGAGATAAGTCAGAGTCGTCAAATTAGTTTGACAGTAGATGACAGGTGTTCCACAGGGAAGTATCGTTAGTCCAATATTATTTGCCCTTCTTATTGAATACATTTTTGTGATGGGTTTCAATTGAAAACAAAACAAGTTACTTGCGCCAAAAAAAAATCGATTGGAGCATAAACTTTGAATGACAATCTTGGTAGGGGTGATTGTGTTTCGGTATAATTTGGGCCAAGTAAAATGCCGCTTTTCAATACCTAAACACTAGGTATTCAACTATCGATATTTGAAGTGTTTTTTTATGGGAAGAGGAATTCCAATGTTTCAATTTAAAGATTCTTATTTTATACAAATTTGAACAGTAAATTATTGTTGTTACACATTTGAGATGTCTTAGCAACTTAAAACGTTCTATATCAAATATTCTAGAAGGTATAGAACTAGGCGTAAGATTGTATAGTTTTCAAGAACAATATTCGTTGTGAAATATGAATGTTTGAAAAAATTTATTCGGGTAAGTGCACGTTGTAAGGAATTTTGCGTACAAATCTTGGCCTACACTTTGGCATGATCTAATTAAATCAAGGGACGTGCGAACTTTCCGAGGTGCAAACATGGACTTTGACCACTTTCTTGTTGTGACAAAGTTCAGAGCCCGACTGTTTAACGAAAAGAAAATGAGGACCGCCCAAAGCAAGAAATTTAATATTGCATGCCTTAGTACACCTGAGAAAGCCAGAGCAATTGATAGCATAAGTCACCAAGAGCTTCTATTGGCGATGTCGGAACTCGGGATCCCGAAAAAACTGATCCAGCTATGCCGCATGACGTTAGAAAATACGCGGTGCAACGTGCAAATAGGTAACAGCTCATCCGAGCTACTCCAGATATGGACATGGACAGGCTTCAGACCAGGAGATGCGCTATCATGTGATTTCTTCAACCTAGTCCTGGAGCAGATAGCGCGTAAGAGTGGTGTTAACCTGGAAGGCACTATCTTCAACAGGTCTTCCCAACTGCTTGGCTATGCGGACGACATCGATATCATCGGCCGCTCCAAGCGAGCTATGCTAGAAGCGTTCACTGCTATTGATGAACAGGCGAAACGCGTTGGTTTTGAAGTTAATGAGGACAAAACAAAGTATATGCTATCAACAAACAAAGCCGCATGTGTCCATCGCCTAGGACAAAACGTCACTGTTGGTAGCAGTAATTTCTAGGTAGTCGAGGAGTTCACCTACCGCGGAACGAACATCAATCCCACGAATGACACCTTAGTGTAAATTCGACGAAGAATTACTCTAGCAAACCGCTGCTACTTCGGTTTGGCCAAACAAATGGGTTCAAAACTCCTTTCTCGAAAGACAAAGTGCACGATATACTCTACCGCTCCGAGTTCTGGACGATAAGTAAAAAAGGGGAATTGATACTGGGCACTTTCGACAGAAAAATTCTTCGGCGGATATTTGGTCCTATATTCGAAGAGGGCGAATGGAGGAGAAGATTCAATCGTGAATTATACGAGCTGTACCAAGATGTGGATGTAGTCCAAAAAACCAAAACACGTCGACTACACTGGCTCGGTCACATCGAGCGAATGGACAACAACGATCCAGCCAAGAAAACCTTCGAATCCCAGCCCCATGTTCGAGACGACGAGGAAGACCGAACCTCCGCTACAGGAACCAGGCGGTTACAGACGCAGGAGCGCTTAGAACCAACGACTGGAGGGAGCTCGCGAGGGATCGTAACCGATGGAAGACCGCAATATATCAGGCAGAGACCCTCCATGGATCGGGAGCCGGGTAAGTAAGTAAGTAGCAATTAAATCAAGAACTACATTATCTTGAACATTTTAACTGCTAAAACTTCTTCAATAGAGGGTTAAAGATGTTTGAAAAAAAATCTTGGTCTAGTTTTATAAGCTGATATTTTTCTTTAAATTATAGTTGGTACTTCTTCCCAAATCAGTATGAACATTGTTTCATTGAAATTTTGAATGCCAAAAGTTCTCAGGATAGGTATTGAAGATATACGAAACAAAAAAAAGAAAACTTAATTTTTCATAAGAGGCTCTAAGTTTTCTTTGTTTTTGACATTAATGTATCAGAGGCCAAACAACAACTAAGAACTTTAATCAAATGTGCGTGTGAAGTTGCAAGAACTTTGCGAACTATTAAGACTAGAATGTCATGAAAATATACCTTAATAATGTATTCAATCAAAAAGTTTTTTTTTTACCTAAAGCAACGATGGCCTACACAAAGGTAAGGACAAACATTTAAGGTTTTTTTGTTTTCCAACCATATTTGCAGGAAGTTTATATAAAAAGTTTGAACTTTGTTAACGTTGAGGTTTAGGTTCGGATATATACTATTGACCTTTCTATGGCAAAACAAAAAAATAAACTCAAAATCCCACAAAATGTGGGCGATAAAGTCGTTTGCAGAATTGTTGATAAGATATTACTTACAAATTTATGTTGTGTATACTACTGGTAGGGAAGATTGACAGGTCTCGAATCACTTCAATAACCCAACAACATTATGAATAAATGTTTTGCCATGAAGATGACCTATCTTTCTACCTATCAGGATAAGCGAACGAAATCAACATCATCGGCTGGTCCTTACGTTCTGTTCATGGCGATTGAGTGAAGGGCGAAATTAGTTAGTTTTGAAGTCAACAAGAACAAGACAACCAAAAACGTGTCTAAAACAAAGCGTTGATTGACTTTTTTGTTTAGTCTTGTGAACATTTAGTCACGATTTAAATTTAAAATGAGGCTTTTATTATATTTAACTATACCCGCGACATTCGGAGAACTTTGTATCACCTAGAAAGCGAAGTATTAAAAGTATTGAAAACGAGCTTACTAGCTTTCTCGAATTCAGCCCTCTTCCTCTAAAAAATAAAAATATGTGAACAATAACTAAACTCGTAAATATAAGAAATCGAATACTTAGAGTTAAGCCCCATGTCACCCTACAAACAGCTTTGTTCTAAGGCCTTTTGAAACATTAAGCCATATATGTACTAGGCATAACTATCGAGCTTAAGCACAAATTTGAAATCGCTTCTGTGGTTACTGAGATAAGCTCAGATGTACGAACAATTAAAAAAATTAACAAACAAAGTTTTGGGGTATTTGGTGGCATGTGTAAGTAGCTCCTTGAAGTAAACCGATTTTGTCAAAATTTCACGGAGTATACTAAAAAATTATGAAATCGAATTGGAGTCGGAGCCAATCCTATAATCATAAGTAAATTTATTTTGTATACAGAAGATTCGTAAGCATAATAACCCTTCAACAAAACCTCTCCACGGAATTCTGAAAACCAGTTCATTCTGAAAGCATCTTTTGGTTATTGCGACGCCCCAATATGTATGCTTTGGGTGTTCAAACCATACTCACCTCCCATAAGCCCCTTTTTACCATAAATACAACTTTGACAGTTGGTAAATTTGAATTATCTAAATTTTCAAAATTCAACTTCATAATAAAAGAAACGTTTATTACCATATCTACAAATAAAAGAGGTCATTAATCTAATCTTTTTAATGCACATTATGTGTAGTTTGCTCATAGCTCCGGTCTTTTAACCCCTTTTGTACCTTTATTTACCTACTTAAGATGCTTGACAAACCCAAGAAAAATTATCACCACTAAAATGTTCATCAACAAATGTGGCCGCATTTAAATATTTATAATTAGCATCCACCACCATCTGAAAATGTGTGTAGAATGTTCATACCTATGTATATAAAATACAAAAGCTTAAAAAGGAAAAGTATACCTGTTTTTCTAACAAACAAAAAATTTTAAAATAAATAAAAAAAAAATCCCTTCGTCATTTAATTCCCCCACCAAAACCAACTCATAAACAAAAATTAATAAATTCACACTTTTAAATCTTTTTCCAACAAACAAACCCCAAAATACACAGAGGATTTTCCGGCTCGAACCCCCAGGGGCTGGGCTGCCACTCTCTGGGCTCATTATGCAACCATGCTTGCTTCATTTTCACCAAAACCAACAACAAATTTTCTGTTTCCCTACATTTCCTCATTCGCTGGCATTCATTTCGAGGAACGCGACAACGAGAGGAAAAAAGTTAAAAAAAAAAAAAAAATCCAAATGAAAAGTCGTAATTTGCGCGCGAAGAATTTAATGATGCTGTGGCGTTACGCTATTGTAAAGTGTGTCACCTGGGTGCTGAAGTGATATCCATAAACTATACCGCCGCATGTATAATGTGTACAACTGATTATTGCATGTTCCCGTTTTGACATAGTGTCTTAAAATGCGTTATAGCCTTTACCTCCCTTACAAAAAGGTGCAGAAGTGCTAAAAAGAGTAAATCAGAACACTGCCAGGCGGCGGCGACAACGTCAATGCCAACAACACCATCGACAACGGTGAAAATATGAAAGAAAAAGTACACAATTTATCTGCGGTATATGCCTGTCGCCTGTGTGGAACAAAAAAAAAGCAACACACAATCATACAAATCCCTCAGCAACAGTAATAACAATTGCAAATAAAACCCCTTTAATGCACGGTAGGTACTTTCGGTCTCTCGCACATATGCCGAGATTCTAGATAGGTAGAGGCCTTCGTGTGTATACCACCTTGTAGGTATAACTAAATTGCAAAATGTCACCGCGTCAGCATTACACCCCCAATTTTGGTTAAACTCGCACACACAACCACTTTACTCGTAAATGTTTACAAAATTTCTAATTTACTGCGTCACTTTAATAGGACTACAAGGGATGTTGGTTGGTTGGCGGTTTTCTGCTACGACCACTGTTCAAACAAGATCCCCGGTTTCATATCCCATCCCCGCAGCGTTGCTGGATGTATAGCGAGAAAAGCGAGTCGCCACCTCACTTCGTCTGCATAAAACAATGAGTCAACTTAACTAAGTAGCAATGTGTGTCATTCCGAAAAGTAACTGCAAACGTTAAGCAGTTGAGCGCCACACATAAGAAAACAATCTCCAGGAGTTGTATGTAGATAGATAGGAATGTAGACACACTATGAAATACACTCATACACACTTCTGTAGTAGGTACCCAGTAGGAAATTTGCTCACCAATGAAAATTTTGTGTGAAATCACCAAGGAATTCACCCACTCGAATCATTGAGGAATAGCATGCAATGAAATCCTTACTGAAAGGCATTGCGTTTTTCCTATGATCATACAATCCACCCTATCTTTTTCTTTGTAAAATCTTTCGCTCACGATGAAGCATGAGTTTTTCAATGGAGATGGGTTTTGTGTTGTTAATTTTTCTTCTCTTCTCTATACCTGCCACTAAATAGTTATACGGAGATTGGTCTCAGTTTCAGAATTTCAATGCTCGGGTTTTTTACATATATAATAAAAAATTGCCGTTCGCGTTCGTCAGCCTGGTTTGCTTCGAGAAACAAAGTTATTTCCAACAACAACGACCGACGGTGATGGCGACGGATGGTTGAAGGATTGCAATGTTCGGGTTTTTTACATATCATAAAAACTTCGGTTCTCGATCCTCAGCCTGGTTTGCTTCTAGTAACAAAGTTATTTCCAACAACAATGCACAGTGTCCGGGGTAAGTGATCTTTTTTGCAAGCATTGTTGTTTTTTCGACAAACAGAAGAGATACAAAATGCGTTTGGGTTTTCCAGTAATTAGGCTAGGGGCGACGCGCCACGCGCCGTTGTTTTAATTACATAAAATCCTTTTCTTCTATTGTTTATTTTTTTCAGTTGAAGTCCATTGTTCACAGTGTCAACAAGTGCGTAAAGCCAATTTTTAAAAGAACATAGTTATTGAAAAGAGTAAAAGAAAATAAATTCTAAAAGTCAATATAAAAGTGTTAAAAAGTGAATATTTTGTTAATTTGGTAAAATTTGTGTTTAAATAAATTTAAATTAAAAATGAGTTTTGGTAGGAGCAATTTGAAACGCTTGGCAAAGCAAGAAAGGGATAGTTTTAATAGGAAAGTTAAGTAGGCGATTGCTAGTAATAGCGCTCCAGTTTTAGAAACTGTAGATAGAAATAGGCAAATGTAAAGTAACATTGAGAGTGAGATTGAAAACAATAGTTTCAATGCTCCACAGACAAGCTATAATATCTTTTCAAATCAATGTGAAAATAGTAATAATTTGTGTGAAAAGCTGAAGCATTGGTTTACTAAACATAATCCTTCACGGAATTGTACTGAGGACTTATTAAAAATTCTGAAAAGTGAAAATTTACAAGTACCGGTCAGTGTAAGAAAGTTGTTAGGATCTTCTGAAAACCGACTAATAATAGTAATAATAAGAACAGTAGCTCCTGGACATTATTGCCATTTCGGTATAGAAAATAATTTGAAAAAAGTTGCAGGTATAGTTTCATCGGTAAATGAAATAAGTTTAGTTGTAGGAACAGATGGTGTGCCTTTATTTAAAAGTAGCTCACTTGAGCTTTGGCCTATATTGGGTCATATTTCAAACATACCCTCCATCAAGGTTTTCATGATAGGAGTATATTTAGGGTCTTCAAAACCCCGTTGCGTCGATAGTTTTTTTCATGATTTTGCTGAAGAGTTTAAACTTCTTCAAGAAAACGGATTAACACTTCACGGAAAGATCCTTAAAGTAAAAATTAAATATTTTGTCTGTGACGCTCCTGCTAGAGCTTTTGTTTGTGGTGTAGTGTCACATAACTCTTTTAATGGTTGTTCTAAATGCGACCAAGTTGGTCAAACTGTAGATCGTGTTGTAACCTACAATACAACTGTTGGAAACAACTTAAGAACGGACTCAACGTTCAAAGAGAGGAGTCATATGAGCCACCATAAACCTTTTTTCTTTTCAAGGGAAAGTGTTCTGGAATCACTAGGAATCGGAATGGTTTCACAGTTTCCGCTTGACCCTATGCATTTAGTGGATTTAGGTATTTCTAGAAAAATGCTTAATGCAATTATTCAAAACAAAACAACAAAACCAAAACTAAGCGCAGAGTGTAGACAAATGCTATCTTTTAAAATGATTTCCTTAGCTTCTTGTATTCCAAGAGAATTTTCAAGGAAACCAAGGGCATTTTCTGATCTATCCCTTTGGAAGGCCACTGAATTCCGTCAATTTACTCTCTATACCGGCATTTTGGTCTTATAAGATATTGTTGACAGCGACATATATTATCACTTTTTACTTTTGCATTGTGCATATAGACTTTTGATGTGTCCCAAAAATTTTGTTTTCAATATTCAAGTAGCCGAGGATATTTTCGAGCACTTTGTGCAACTATTTCCCAATATTTATCTTGAAAAAAGCGTTACTTATAATGTACATGGTTTGTTACATATAGCTCAAGATGTTAGAAGACTGGGCTTTCTTCATGACTTATTAGCATATAAATTTGAAAATTTCATGCTTCCTCTGAAAAAAATGGTAAAAAAACCAAAAAAAATTCTTGAACAAATCCATAATAAATACATTCAATATGATTTAACTAAAAACTGTTCATTTTCTTCTATGATAAAAAATCGAAATGGAATTATTAAATGTTTTAAATCAAATGATTTATATTTGTCTGCAAAAGAACCAGACAACTTTTGCTGCATAAAAGATTCCATATACATTAAAATTTCAAATTTCTCGGAAGAAGGAGACACAAAATTCATTGTTGGTAAAAGAATAGCTAATGTAAGACCTTTTTTTTTCCAACCCGTAAATTCAATGACAGACTTAGGTATATTTTTAGCAAATAAACTTCCTTCATCGGTAGTCGATGAGAAGTTTAGCATTAGCGATATATCCCATAAATATCTTGTTTTGCCAAGTGATGAATTCAATCTTTTATTAATTCCCATTCTTCACGAATTTACTTAAAACTCCATTTTCAAGTCTAACTCTTTTCGAAATAAAAAAAGATTTAAAGTATTATTTTTTTGAAAAGAATTAGAAATTAGTAACCATAAATAATTTTTATAAATTACCAAAGAAACAAAAATGAACAAGGAAAATATTCAGGTAATTTCATTTAAATTACAAAACCTTTTCTACAATTATCTAATCCTTTTTTATTGCTCTTATTTTTGAAGGCTTCCGGATCTAAGCAGTCAGCAATGGAATCCATTGAATTTTCTCCCACTAAGCAGCCAAGGCGGATTTTTAAGAAAACGGTAATTATAACTTTTATTATTTTATTAAATTACATAATTAAATTTCAAAAAATCTACTTTACATTTTTTATAGAATCAACAAGATATCATAATCGAAGAAATGAGAGCGGATATTAAATGTTTGTGTGCCACCGTGGAGCAGCTTAAGGATGGGATCTGCGAATTGGCAGCAAACATCAAACAAATCATAAGGGCCGATATTATAAACTCGAAAGAAATATCTCTAAATTTCCAGATAAAAACAATCCCTGATCTGGACGATGTTGAGAAACGGGCAGAGGAGGATTCACAGAAATACGTAAGTATGCATTTCTCGCAAGAAATATAAATACATAATATCTACCTATAATCCTACTTCGAAAGATTAGATTTTCTAAAATTAATATTTCTATTTATTTTCTTAGACCGATATTTTCAAGAAAATTATCGATTCATCTGGCGGGGGTTTGGAAAAGGCTCTGCAGAACATTATTTCGTCAGAGATTGCAATGGACTTTAACTATGACGGAACAAATGGAAAACATCCTTTTAAGACGCTCATAAACATTAATGCATGTTTATATAGTAAGTTTTAATTAACATTTATTTTTAAATCCTATTAATATTATCCACTTGTTTTTTTCAATTCATTTAATTTTTTTAATTCCTATTAATATTATCCACTTGTTCTTTTCAGATGCGGTAAAAAGAGATGGCCCTTCTGCAAAACTTCTCTATCGAAAGGCTATCCAGCAAGGGTTTAAGAGAATAAAAACTGCACTTCAAGAAAGCTGCTTCCGAGAAGAAAAGAGAAGATGCATTAAAAATTCATACTTCTCACATTTAATACCCAATTAATTTAATTTTTATTTTGTTTGTTTTTATGTATGTATTTCGCTTTTTTCACAATAATATTCATTATTTTATGTTCATCTAATTTAATTTTTTTCAATAAAATCTTAAAATTTACATGACTGTTTCTTTTTTTTAATTTTTATCTAAAGATTTAGCTATGAGTAAAAAATAATTAGATAATAAAAACATGAATGACTTTCTTTATGCACATTCACGACATTTTTCACCAGGTCATTTTGCACCAATGAATGAGTAACATTTGCTTGCCTAATGAAATCACTGGTCAATATTCATTTATGAATACACAGTTTAACTTTGCAAAGTGAATTCTTTGGTGAATATTCATCACATTTTTCACCAATGTGAAGTAACCAAGTATATCAGCAACTCCACTAACCTAGTGATATCACTGGTGTGAATTCACGGTATTTTTCATCAACTACAATTCACTTTGGAATACACCAAATACACTTGCTTGGTGATTTCCTCACTGAACAGTCACCATGAAATTCACTACTTGGTGAACGCCAATCCAATCCCTATGTTAATTTCATTGATGTTTTCACCATGTTTTCATGGGGTGTAGCTTCCATTCACCAAGGAAAAAGTTGGTGATTCACCGATGAATTTTTTGAAATTTCCTACTGGGTACTTAGGAAGATACACATTGACTAAAGGTACTCACTTACAGGGTGTTTCAGGGAAAATAAATGACATTTAAAAGTGACTTAAATCGAGAAAAAAATATTTTATCGAGAACCAGGTTAGGTTGGAGTGGCTGTCAGCAGGGAAGCCGACACACTCAGACCATGAGTAAGTTCATTTCGATTCCATACTGAATTCTGGAGACTTTCTCCTTAATCGTTAAGCCGATTGGAGCTGTTTATGAAGCGAGCAAGATTCTCTATATCTACGAGTATATTTCCCAGATCACTAAGATCACTGTAGTAGAAATCCCCCAGATGGAGTCTACGTCTTTGCGTTGGAGGAGGACATGTACAGGTGAGGGATCCGTTCCTCCTCTTATTCGTCCATGCAGGTTCTGCAGAAATCGTTGGAATATAGTCCAAGCCGTAATGCGTGCTTGCCTATCAAACAGTGTCCTGTTGTGATTGTCCTGGAACAGTGATTGGGAAGACGGAGACAGAGACTGTTTGCCGAATATATAAAGGGATGGTAGATGGAACAGAATGTCCAGTGCAGCGGAGGGACTCTTGCTCCGTGCTCTGCCCATGTATAGACAAGCTGACCGTTGGACCTTGTTTGGTATTAAGAACTAAGTGTTTTGTGTGTTCTTATCAAAAGATCCAAGTATACCTTTAATGAAAGGGGGTCTCTACATTTCCAAAAAAGAAAAGATGTGTTTTTTTTTTGAGTTAACACCCAGTCCACACCGGTCCAGTCGGTCCAGTTTGTTATCTTGTTTAAAGCATATAATAAGAGATCTTTTAGAGTATTAGGATGCTTTCCTGATACGACAACACCAATGTCATTCGTATAGGCAATCACTATGTAATTCCTCGCTTCCAGATATCTCAACAGATCATTCGCTACCAAAGTTTCAAAAAGGGGAGACAGAACACCACCTTGCGGCGTTCCTCTACTAACATAATGTTGATGCAGAAAATATGAATCTTGCTAGAAAGCATTCGATTGTTCAATTCTCCAAGCAAACCGCAGTGGGGGTGACGGCGTGCTTGAGTAGTTTAAGGCTTGCCGGGGCTCTGTTGAACTCTACCGGTGTTGCTGCAGATGCACAATCCATGCACTAACGTGTATGGGTGCTGAAGTGGTAATAATGGTTTGATGTTGTGATGGGCTCGTCCATCGATTTATCGGTGGGCCGGTATTGCTACCTCGCACAAAGCTATCATTCCCGGTTCCTATCGACCTCCTCGCGGTGCCTGTGGATAGGTTACTGTAAGGTAACTGAATTCTCTTGATAGGAACAGTCTGAACGGTGTCCTTAAGGTAAGAATCCGCTAAGGAGTGTGTAACAAGTCACTTGGGGGTGCACATTCTTGGTTGTGGTTTCTAGCTCGACTAACTATAGCTGGGTGTGTGTATACCTGGGGTTGACAGGCCCCGAGTTTTGCAGGAACTTTCTCTAGGTGAACATAATGGTGGCGAAGCTTGACCGGAAGCTATATTCTAGTTCCACGGGAGATAGTGCCCAGGAGTCTGAGGGCTATAGCAAACGTCTTCTGGCTCTCCTATTCTATCTTCGGATAGTGAGGTGCAGCTGTCGCGTGCGTGCTCTCTTTCTCAGACTATCTATGAGGTAGGCCCCCTAGTGGGAGTATCGTGGTGGCTTGGTTTATTCCGAATGTGAAGACACCTCGCCTCTTAAGCAAGAGGTGTGTCCATGCCTGCAACATGTCACAACTTTGCGACCGAGATGGCTTCGGCTATGTCGGGGTTAATAGTCAGGACCCAATCTAACTCCGATGAAGGTAGGCCTCCCGTGGGATAGAGCCGGTAATCGGCAGGTACTCACGTTAAACCAAAAGACGATTCTCCAAGCAAACCTTCTACACTCAGAGATGACAGGGCAGACGCGATTGTAGATGTATCGACATTGTTAAAAGGTTCCGGTATATCAAGGAAGGCAGCTATAGTATAATCTTTGTGACGAAGGGAGTATTCGATGGTTCTTACCAGTCTATGAAGAAACCAGGACCTAGTGTTTAAACTCTCAGTGTTCCTGTATGCGTGTTTTTGCGAGGTTTGAATCAGACCAAGAATTTTCTACCGAGACCGAACGAGAATGATGATGCAAGTTATGCATTCTTAAGAGATAACGAACTCGAGATTTTTACCAGACTTTGACATTACGATGATAAGGAAGACGAGTAGGTCTCGCAAATCGGTCTGTCTTTCTGCCCGACCATAGCTTATACTATGCTAGGTCGGTTTTCTTAAATCTTTTTTAGAGAGCATTTTTAAATTTTCCCCCATAGGTTTTTTTTTAAGACCAAAAATAAGAGTACTTGTCAGTAAATTTTTTTTTGAAATTTTAGAAAATATTTTTAACTGTCAAAAACTGTTCAACGGATTTTTCAAAAAAAAAAACGATGTTTTTTGTTTTCGATTTTTTCAAAAACTAGAGAACTTGTATATATTCAAGTTTTCAAAAATTTAATTTTTGATTTTAAAAATAAATATAAATATTTTTTTTAGAAAAAACCTCTACAATCAAATAAATTCATAACTCGAAAAATCCCATTACAATCGTTTTGGAGATAATTGGATATAAAAAATGCATTAAAAAGCACCCTGTAAGGGTTACATACAATATTTTGTTGTTAGAACAAAGTTCTCAACAGCGTTATGCCCTAGAATAAGGATTTTAAGAAAATGTTGTTTGAGCAGATTTTCGAAAATGGATTCTCTGATGGTGAAGAAGCTATCTATAATAGGAAAGGTTAAAAAATGCAAACACAAACTTTAAACAAAACCAAAACAAGATTGTCTCTATGTGGTATTGGTTCTGTATGCATTTGTGTGTGTGTGTGTGGAGTTTCGTACAAATCAATCGAAATAAAGGAGACCAAGTTAAAGGGATATTCTTTCAATATTGCATCTTCTAGGATTATGTGAAAATCTTTTCAATCTTTTTGAATAGGTTTTATCTATTGATGTATGAGAAAGTGAGAAAACCTCTAGAGAGAAAGAGAAAGAGAGAGGGTGAATTATTAATTTACCAAGAAGATACATGTGCACTGTGCATTGCATAGTCACAAGGAATTTGCTTGAATGACAAATTGAGTGAAAAGAGTTATTCTACCATCTACCCCCAGAGTTCAGTCTGATGAATTAACGGACTTAAGGTTTGGATTTTTTATTGCCATAAATAAAAGAGGAGTTCCAATTATATTTTACCACCGATTACGCCTTCCGAGAAGGTACTGAATACGGTATGTTGGTATATAAGACGAGATCGCGTAGTTGCATACAAACTTAAGACAATCTAAAGGTTCTTACTCAAAAAAATTACCTAGAATGGTTTGTTATCTAAATGAAGCAGCTTAAAGTGAGCCTAAAACGTAACAAAATGTAAATTTTCATTGCCTAGTTCGGAAAAGCTCATAGATATTTGAACACCTAATACACTTAAATAATATTACTGTTTGGTCAGGATTGTGGACCGGCGGCATCATCCACCCGTAATTTTTCGAAAACGATGATGGCATTGACATCAGTATTAACGGAGAGCTCCATACCGATCGATGATAATCAATTTTCTGCCCAAATTGGATGAAATAATTGTGAACTTGTGGTTCCAAAAGGATGGCGTTAGATTCCACACAGCTGATGCCAATATGAACTTTCCACGCACGAGCGATTTAAAGACATGATTGTCTCATTAGAGACGTCTAGATCGTACGATTTGGTACTAGCTTCCTTAAGTCGCAGATCTATATGCCGTAAGCGACCGGTGGACTCAAATTAAACATAACCAGTGCCATCGCCAGTCGTCAGGGGCAGGATCGAATGATTCGAACTATCCAAAGTTGCCTACTAAACAATTTAAACTATCGAAAGAATTTGTTCAGCTTATGTTTTAATAAGACCAATGGGTCTAGTTAAAATAAGACTGGAATTTTTCTATGGATTGAAAAACTTCCAAGAATTTGCGAAAAAATTGTATCCTTCGGAAAAAAGCAATAGGACTTTCGAAATACTTCCAAGCAATGCGAAGAAATTGGAATGTTATACTGCCGTTCTTAGAAATACAATGTACGACTAGGTTGCAAGAACTTGCTCTTGTGTTTAAGGGACATATAATCTTAAAAATGGATGTTATTTAAGAAAAATGCTGAAAAACATAAAATTAATTTTTAAATGGCTAAAACAAACCCTTTAGAAGTTGGATGTAAATACAGAATGCGATGGGAATCTTTAGAAAATATTAATTCAAGAACAAAATCTATAAATCTTAGCGGTTTTTTAAATAAATATGTTATTTATATAAACTCTTAAGACATTTTAAAGAAAATATTTTGGTACGTCAATTTTAAGTTTATATCAATGTGCAAATGAAAATTTTGCTGTCAGAAATAAAAAAAAAAATACTTTTTAAAGATTTTTTAAAAATTTCAGTATGAAAAATTTCATTAAAATCCGTCAATTCGATAATGAGAAAGTCAAAAATGAAAAATGGTCCTATGTTACACTCTGCTCTGTTGTCTGTAATGTCTTCATTAGTTTTATATTATTTGATAGTAGTCGAAATATTTACCATAAAATAAATATTTTGTTCCTGATTATTGTAGATAGTACTAAAAACCTGTTTAAAAAAATCTAGGATTTGAGTTTTCAAGAACAAAAATTTTGACACAATCACCCCTGTTCTGATTTTCGTTCCGAATTGAATTCGTTAACGAAATCGATTTTCGAACGGATTTGAAAACGACGTTCTTAATTTCGTATGAATTTGCCTTGCAGTGGTACCAACATTCAGACAGGTTTTCTGTTACACATGTGTCTTCCCCTTCATAAAAGACAAAAAAGCAGTTTTTAAAGATATTTGAACTCGTAAATGTACATATGTATTTTTAGATTTACGAGTTCAAATTCTCCAGACAAAATCGAAACGAAATGAAAACGAAAGTATTACTTTCGTAAACGAAAATCAGAACAGGGGTGAATATTATACTTTTCAGACTTATTATAAACTTTAGCATTACAAATGTATATGATCAAAATCAGTAGTACCGTTTTTGAGACAATCAAAAAAATGGCTCTATCGGAGATACCATTAATAACCATTTATTGAGAAATTATGAAATCCCAGTTTTGCGTCTTCGCTATCATGATAATGTTATGTCTGATCAAAATAGTACCTTTACGTCGGAAGTAAACAATCTAGCATTTGAGTTTTCAAGAAAAAATGATAGAGTACTTTTTTTTTTAATTTAACACATTATAGTATAGTAGCTGTGAACTTCTGTATTGAAGAAAAAAATGTTTATATATTTATTTCGATCTATCAAGTACAATCTCTTATAGACTAACATACCTATACTAAATTAACGATGTTTATATACAAATAAGAAAAAAAATATCTTCTTAATTAGTTAACAAATTTATAAAAAATAATGTGTCATAACGCGAAATCATTCAAGGAATTTTTAAACTTTACTCTACTTAATTGTAAGTTCATTACATCACATACAGAGTTAAATAAAGAACAAGATCGAGATATGGGATCACTTTTTCCATAATGGCACGGGACAAAAAAAAAGAAGATATTTCTTTCTCAAAGAGGTTTTAGAGGAGCATACATTGGGAATTGGGGAAAGTGCGAGAAGCATGGAGCAATCAACATGGTTACATAAAACATCTCTGGCTAGTAAAACTAGACTTTGTTTTCTTCGTAATTCGAGTGTTTTTTTTGCCTAGAAGTAAGCATCTCTGATTATAGGATCGTATAATATTGTCTACCAGTAGTAGGTTTTGGCCGGTTCTGGATCAATGAAGTGGAGGAATTTAAGTGGAGGAAAGTGGATTTTTAAGAGAGAATTTAAGGGGATTTTTAAGTTGGATTTTTTTAAGTTGGATTTTTTAGTTGGAATTTAGAGAGTAGTAGGTTTTGGCCGGTTCTGGATCAATGAAGTGGAGGAATTTAAGTGGAGGAAAGTGGATTTTTAAGAGAGAATTTAAGGGGATTTTTAAGTTGGATTTTTTTAAGTTGGATTTTTTAGTTGGAATTTAGAGAGTAGTAGGTTTTGGCCGGTTCTGGATCAATGAAGTGGAGGAATTTAAGTGGAGGAAAGTGGATTTTTAAGAGAGAATTTAAGGGGATTTTTAAGTTGGATTTTTTTAAGTTGGATTTTTTAGTTGGAATTTAAGCGGAGCAATTTAAGTGGAGGAACTTAAGTGGAGGAATTTAAGTGGAGGAATAATTTAAGTGGAGGAACTTAAGTGGAGGAACTTAAGTGGAGGAACTTAAGTGGAGGAATTTAAGTGGAGGAATAATTTAAGTGGAGGAACTTAAGTGGAGGAACTTAAGTGGAGGAACTTAAGTGGAGGAATTTAAGTGGAGGAATTTAAGTGGAGGAACTTAAGCGGAGCAATTTAAGCGGAGCAATTTAAGTGGAGGAACTTAAGTGGAGGAATTTAAGTGGAGGAATTTAAGTGGAGGAACTTAAGTGGAGGAATTTAAGTGGAGGAATTTAAGTGGAGGAATTTAAGTGGAGGAACTTAAGTGGAGGAATTTAAGTGGAGGAATTTAAGTGGAGGAATTTAAGTGGAGGAACTTAAGTGGAGCAATTTAAACGGAGCAATTTAAGCGGAGCAATTTAAGCGGAGCAATTTAAGCGGAGCAATTTAAGTGGACCAACGGTTCGGGGAAATCAAATTATGTCCTTTTTGGTGCTATGGATGCTTAACAAAAGAGAAGAAAGAAATATGCCCTAGTAAAAAATAAAAATACAAAGTTTTTAATACGAGTATGATTCAAATTTTTATTTATTTTATTTAAACTTGATAGGTTTTACAGTGCTAATGTGAAAAATTATCTTTATTTTATTTAAACATTTTTCGTTTTAAAACTATTAAAATATAATATTTTATTTATAGATACATATATACAATAGACAATCATATTGGAATATTCTTATGCCCCCATGCATATGTGGTCTTTGAATCCGCACAAATAAATCTTTTTGTATCACCACAACTTAATGCTAACTTATTAATATTTTCAGTATATATTTTATGATTTCTACTTCTAAAGGTATACATTGACCTATATTGATCTTGTTTCTTAATTAAACAATTTCTATAATCTCTTAATTCTAAATTATTTGTTACATATTTTTTAATACCTTTCGCCTTTTTTGTAACCTCACCGGTATCTACTCTATAGCAATATAGTTTTGCACGTAATCCAACGAAATCTAACATTATTCTCGAGTTATTTTCATCTTTAAATAGACCTATTTCCTTGCCATTATTTAAGGGAAAGTTATGTATATTGTTGGGAGGATACTCAGAAGTATCAAATCTAGATCTATCAGGATTTATTACATCATCATAGATATCAGCATAAAAATCATCTGTAAATATGGAATAGATGAAAGAATCTGTATCCATATAGTTCAAACGAATTTTGTTGTTAAATTTTGGTTTCATGTAGTCGTAGTGAAAGTCGTACATTAACCACTTTGATAGGTCAAGAACAACAAAACCCAAGTAAATTGGTTTATCGAGTTTGATACTCCCTTTCTTCATTTCAATAGCACACATATTCGGTGAAAATATGTTACTACTATGAAAATTCGGATGAGCAATTAGCTTTCTTGCTGAAAATTGGTTTCTTATTGCATGCCACTCAGAAACAATTTTTACATCTCTACGTTTTTCAACATTTTCCATGGTCTTACCATAAACGCTATTGTTCATCAATTTAAAAAAATCTTTTTCAAACTTATTTTTGGCTACTTT
Source organism: Chrysotoxum bicinctum (assembly GCA_911387755.1). Lineage (NCBI taxonomy): Eukaryota > Metazoa > Arthropoda > Insecta > Diptera > Syrphidae > Chrysotoxum > Chrysotoxum bicinctum. The sequence continues at coordinate 207,168,094 of OU426988.1, forward strand.
TCTGTATTCAGTGTTAAGCAAAATATATTTCTGAAGCCAGTTTGATTGATTAAACGTCATGACTCTGTGCACTTTAGTCACTATTAATCCATTAGAGATACACTGCTGTAAGTTTCTTAAATGTATTGTAAATTTTTTTCTCGAATTGAGATGAGCAATAAGTTTAGGAATATTACATCCCGAGGTAATTATATTTTCAGGACAGAATGGAAGATCGTTATGCAAATCGTGGATACTAGATGGGTAATCTAAGTCTACTTCCAATACATATCCAACATTATCATCTTTGATGTTGGATATATACTCAGTTGTATATAACTCAGGATTATCCCACTGAAAATTACCATAGGGAAGGGGTTGTGACATAGCCCATCCATATAAATTATTAGCATCCAGATACATTAAATATTCCGATGCTTTATTTGGATCATAGCTTGACATATATTTATTATTTGCAACGGCATCTCTGTGACTGCACTGACACAACCCACCCCGAATTCCACTTTTAAAGAAGTTGTACATATCAACGTCTGTTAAAAGCTCCAACTTTATTTTTGTTGTTTTGAGCATAGCATCCCATGATAAACCAGGAGCGGTAAAATAATGGCAAGGGTCAAGTTCGTATATAGAATTACAAACTGTTCTGAATTTTTCAAAAATGTCTGCTAACAGGAGAACATCACTCTTTAGATATAGAATGGTATAGTCTTTAAATGTTTTACATTTAAAATGATTCCATACCTTTAGAGCATGATTGTAATCCCCATCTAAACATGCTTCATCTACCATCTTATTATGAAATTTAGTAATAGATGGAAGTGATGGTTCTTCAAATCGCTCCCATGAATCTAAATGATCATAAGGGAATACACCTTTCCTTATCATTAAATTGAATGATTCGCTCTCTTGAAAAACACTCTTTGTATTTTTCAAGTCATCAAGAGATAAATTATTTGCTAAGGAAGCAAGGCTTGATTGAAGAAATCTATTTGAATCTAAAAATCTTATTTCAAAAAATCTTTTTTCACCCAAATAAATTCTTTTAGATAGGGATATATAATTTTCCTTGTTCATTGGAATGATGTTAATGTCTCCTTGAATTTTTGCGAGACTTTTAATAAACATATGACAATCATAGCCCGAGAAATTATGAAAGAGAACTGGAAAAAATTTTGGGACACGAAAATCTAAATTACACTTTACATGTGCAGGTCCTATAAATATACCAGTGAGATGGCAATGGTTCCTTACTCTAAGCTCGCTTTCCTTAAAATTTAATTTGCAAATTGTACAAGATGGATTATTTACTTGATAGTTGTTTTCTGCATCCGTCAGTGGATTCATTGGCTTCGGTTTCTCCAACACATCCTGATATAAGGCAGTTAAATCCGATGTCAGCATTTCGATAAATTTATCTGGAGAGTTTTTGCCTAAAGAAAGGAAGAAAAAAATTATTATTCATATCTTTTAAAATAATGAAATGTGGGTAAAATAAATGGTTTATAACAAGTTAAATGTTAGTACTCACCAACAAATGTCACTTGCTTATCAAGTTTTTCATTGAAACTGCACTTGATGAAGTAGGAGAAGGCACAAGGTATATGTTGCTGGACAGCTGTTGTTGATGAAAATTTAGGATCGGGAGTTTGGTGGCTTATCGGAGCTAGTATGGACTCAAAGTCAGCGTACACTACTAGTGGAACTTGAAGTTGTCTTCCATAATTTTTGAAATAAATATTTGTGTTATCTCCCTCTGGCATTTTTGTTATAAGTCTACAACATTCGCTTTTGTGGTTTTCAAGTTTGGTCTTACTAGCAAAATGTTGTAGACATCCGTTACAGAGATGCATTTGATGTTCTTTACCCGAAATTTGACTACATATTAAGCGAGATATATTGTTGATATACACGTAGTGAGTTCTACGATCAATGTTTATACAATACATCAAATTAATGTGTATATTCTGCTCCTTTTGTGTATGATATAATGGACCAATGATTTTAACACTTTTCTTTTTATCATCAGATTCATATCCAAACACATTCACACTTATCTCTGGGTTGTTCTCTTCAAATTTTTTTACATCTTTTAATACCAGAGGGAACTGCAAATTTTTAAAGCTGATTAGTTTACCACATACATCAATCAACTCATCTGTTATGTTTGTGATATTATACGAACTAGTTCTCGAGCGATTATTCGTAACTTCTGTGCTCAGAGCAGCTATGATGCTCCATTTAAAACAATATTCATCATTATTTTGAACATTGATGCAGGCTTTCTTTTTTATTAATTGAAGTGGTAGCTTGAAATATGAAGATCCACTAATAGGTCTATATTTGTTAATGTTTACCTCTATCCTTAAAAATGACAATAAAGCCCATCCACTGTCTTTACATTGGAATTCCTCCAATTTATTTTTTATTTCGGTATACATTTTTTCGAGATGATCATCCAATTCATCTTCTGAAACTACACTTAGCATTTTGGTTTGCATGCTTTTAGTGGCAATAATTACACTATCAGGATCATCCGAATGTTTTATAAATTCGCCAAACACTTCGAGATTGAATTTAAAGGAATTCATCGCTTGAATTTCCTCTTGTAGAAGCCCCATGATTATGGGGTGCTTCTTATCAACAAGCATCTTTATGTCAAGAATGCTTTCATCCACATTTTTAATGGAGAAAGTCTTAATTCTGTTATTGAAAGCGGATTCAATCAAGCTAACATTATGTGTGATGAGAACTTTAGCCTTATTCTTGTGTTTATTTGTACGTTGATGATGAGACCATTTCATAACATCAACGTCTTCCTCACAAACGTCACATCTCTTAAAGTTAAGTTTCAGCTTTTTTGTTGTAGTATCAGATGATGTAGTTGGTTTTGGAGAAATATCCCTCTTTCTTGTACTACTCACCAACATACCTTCTCCACTCCTCTCCGATGAACATTCAGCACCATGTGATGTTGAAGATGGAAAACTCTGCCTTCCTTTGGAAATTATCATTTCTGATATACGAGTATCAGCAACCTCAGTTACGGAATGTGCAATGTCTTTATGACGAAGCAAAGCATCTTTGCGCGAAAAGTTTTTTTGACAGATATTACACTTTAATTCAAATTTACTCTCACTATGGACAGAATTATGTCTCACCAAATTCCATTTATTTGTAAAATATTTTAAGCAAACTTGACACTTATACATTTTCGAAGAAATATAACTTTTTTTTTTTTTTAATTAAACAACGTTTTTCTATCTATAGTTAAAACTGAATGGAAAGTTTAAAAATCTGAGTTCCCTTTTATACACGTATCAAAAAAAATATTTTAATGTATCCTGAATCCACAATCACTTGTTAGAAAAATACCTCTCACATATATCATTCAAACTAATGGGATAATAAAACGTCGTTGTACGTTTCTTTACGTTCTAAACCTTCTTGTCAAAGTCGGTTTGGGTTTTGGGTTTTTAGGTTAAGTCTATCTCCCCCTATCATGAACATGAATGAACATGATCAGGTTGTTTATTGAGTTTTGCTTTTATTTTTTTTTTATTTTATTCTCATTTCCCAACCTGAATTAAGAAATTACAAAATTAGGAAAAAATATAAAATGTTTTAATGTATCCTGAATCCACTATCACTTGTTAGAAAAATACCTCTCACATATATCATTCAAACTAATGGGATAATAAAACGTCGTTGTACGTTTCTTTACGTTCTAAACCTTCTTGTCAAAGTCGGTTTGGGTTTTGGGTTTTGGGTTAAGCCTATCTCCCCCTATCATGAACATGAATGGACATGATCGGGTTGTTTATTGGGTTTTGCTTGTATTTTTTTTTCTTTTATTCTCATTTTCCCAATCTGAATTACACATCTTTCTCATCCAAAACAAAGAATTTTTTTTTTTATTTTATTTTAATTTTTATCTTTTCATAGAAACAGCTAATGCATTTTGAAACCACTATCACAACATGGTTCCTATATATCATTGAAACTAATGGGGTAATAAAAGATTACGGTCATCCTTAAACATTCTCGATTATCGGGAATAATGTATACTATAGGGTTTTCTAATGCTATTAAAAGAAATTACAAAATTAGGAAAAAATATAAAAATTTTTAATGTATTCTGAATCCACTATCACTTCTTAGAAAAATACCTCTCCCATATATCATTCAAACTAATGGGATAATAAAACGTCGTTGTACGTTCTAAACCTTGCTGTCAAAGTCGTTTTGGGTTTTGGTTTTGGGTTAAGTCTATCTCCCCCATCACTTGTAAGAAATATATTCAGAGATCACTATCATCTCTTAGAAAAGTATCTCTATAGACCATTTCAAATAATGGGGAGTATCCTTTTAAAGATCTACATATATATAAATGTAAAAAAAATCTATCTTTGAATGTATCCTGAAACCACTATCACTTATTAGAAAAAGACCTCTCCCATATATCATTCAAAATAATGGGATAATAAAACGTCGTTGTACGTTTTGAACCTCGTTTTACGTTCTAAGCCTGGTTATTTTGGGTTCTGGGTTTGGGGTTTTGGTTTTGGAGTAAGTCTATCTTCCCCCTATCATGAACATGAATGGACATGATCGGTTGAATGAAAATCTAAATTTAATATGTATTGAAAGACATATACTACATACTTATCTGAGAAGATTTTCTTATAAAAAGACAAATATTTGTTGGAGAACATCACAGTTATTCTCAAGATTGTAAGAAGACAACACTAAAATGCATTTCGAGGAAGAGTATTCAATTTTTACCTTAGATGATTTTGCTGTGAGGGAGGCAAATTCGCTAAACCAAAACAGTGGTTTTAAGCCAACGAGGAAGTTGTCCGAGTTGGACATAGGATTCAAATATAATATTTTCTCCCTACAAAAGGTTAAAACCAGATGGGGTGAACGGATCGTAGCAGATCTCGGGGAATATAAGGTAAGTCAAACATTTTCTTTCTTTTTTATCAAATTAATTTTTTGATTACTTTTGTAGGTCTTTTTACCTGGTAGATATTCAGATCTAACATCGAACAGTATGGCAGCAATTGGTGGAGGAGGTTATGTATTTGAGATAGTGAGAACACTTGGAACAACCTTCGAGTTAAAATTTGCAAAAATTAAATAATTTGTTGTTCATATTTTAGTTTTATATATATATACAACATTAATAATAACAAGGATAAGAGAAAAATAAAAATCATTTAAACAGATTGTACATAAACATGTTTATTATTATTATTACATTACTTTTTATAGAATAGTCTTATAGAATCTCATTTTTATTGATCCAGGAGTTATGTTCTGTTGGAAATCCCAACCACTTAACAAAAACATTATTCCCTCTTCTTTGTAGAACTTTTTCTACTAGAAATATATCTGCGCAGTTAGTTTTTAACAGTTCTGCTTCATAAAAACCACCTTGTACAGGTTTCCCTTGATAGTCCTCAAGGAGATATGTAATAGGTCTTGTAGTTTGAACTTTTCTTATTTTAAAAACCTCAGTAGTCCAGTTCGGTGTGTACCCCTTTTCAAATAAATGTTTGTATTTACTGATTCTTACTTTATCGTCAACTTTAAATTTTTGTTTACTTGCTTCTTTTGTATTATTTTTGAAACGTGGTAATAATGATTTTGAATTTTTCTTGTTGACATCTGAAGGTTTGCAACGAATGGTTCGGTGGAAGGAGTGATTGTAGTCATAAAGTATTTTTTTGTAAATATTCATCCACTTATAGCTACCATTGAAACTAAACTCTTTCCACATTTTTTCTTTGAAAGTTCTATTAAATCTTTCAACAATTGAAGCCTTTAACGAACTGAATGTAGAGTAATGATTTACTTTATATTTTCCCATCAAACTTTTGAATTTTGTATTGAAGAATTCTTTTCCATCGTCCGTTTGTAAATTTTTTGGAATTCTAGAAGAATCTATAAATATTTTTTCAATTCCTTTTGAAATAGTAATCGCTTTTTTATTTTTCATCGGGATGACCCAAGCGAATTTCGAAAAAGTATCGATAACTGTCATCAAATAATTAAACCCGTTATTTTGATCGCTGTAAGGTATCATTTCAACTAGATCGGCTTGCCACAAATCATCATAACCTTTAATGATAACATTACGACGTTTAAAATTTCGACGTGCAGCTTTATGTAACTCTTCAACAACCTTTCGCTTACTCATATTTACAAAGAGTGAATTCAACCAAATAAAAAGTAGGCTTATTTATATATTTAAAATTCTTTTATTTCAATCTTTTATATAATAACATAAGTTTCTTAATTCTAACTAAACGGCTTTCTATAATATAACAAGCACAAGTATCCGGTCCTAGTGTACATTGATTGGATGCCCAGCAACAATTTGAGTAATGACATCCGTGAATTGATTGAATGTAGAATGCGTTTTCAAATCTTTTTATTAAAGATATACAATTTAAAAACTCTTCGTAATGCTCATCTAACATTCCATTTCGATATGTTTTTAAAAAATCACAAATCTCTTTTAATATTTTGTCAGAGTCCATTTTAAAAGATGTTGTTCGTCTTAGTGTTGAATGCCTACTAACAAATTTTTATTCTGCGATGCGCTCTGGAAAAAATGCCTTCATGATCATATCAACTTTTTTTTGTATTTTTTCGTCAATTTGTTTTTCATCAATATTCATGATATCTTCAGATTTCTTTGAAAGTGATAATAGCTTCATATTTTCTCGCTTTATAGTTGCTATTGTTTCCTCGAAAGAAGAGGTCATATTGTTTCTTAATATGTTTGTTTCCCTGTTCATAGTTGTCATTATCTCCTTTAAAGAAGAATTTATATGGTCTTTCATACTATTTTCCTTAAGGTTTATCTGCTCATCAACATATGCTTTGGAGACGGCTTGGTGTGGCTGCTGAGGTTTAATTCCAATGTTGTTTAAATATTTATTATCTATATCAAAATCACCAGTTGGTAGGAGTTTAAATCCTATTCCTGGAGGACCTACAAGACCTTTGATTTTTGGAATAGGTTTGGAGTTCCTACCGAACTTGTCAACGTTCATGGTTTATATGTTAAGACTGGTTCGGAATAATGTTAATATATAATATTTGATTCGTTTAGTTCTTCAAGTATAGAGCTGATTTCATTCTGATGATTATCATTACCAGCATTTTTAGATGCTGTTAAAAGTCTTAGTCTATTAACAAGTTCATTAGGATCATTCCAGTATACATATTCAATATTTTTATTTGTATATTTCATTTCAGTAATGTTAGAATACGATTTTCCTATTTTTTTATTTTCAGTTTTAAGTCCAGCAACAAGTTCCTTAATTATATGGGTGTATTTTATACCTCTATTACTCTTAATTCGAGAAGAACTATCATGATTACACATATGCGCATTACTTTTTTGTAAGATTTTCCCATATTGTTCTAAGTCATCATTAGTATATTTCTGTTTGCGAGGATTTTTCTTTAGAATCAATTCAATAAGACCAGGAGTTCGATTAAAAGTATCATTATCGATAATAATCTCATGATCATTCATCGCAAAGCTACATTTTCCAATTTTTATAGATTGTGTATTTTCATCAAAATATGGGCCGTAGGTTGTATCACTATTTGATTCAGACAACATTTTTCGGTTGAAAGAATATGTTTTATTAGGGCTAGCAAAATTTTTAGGTGTACTGAATAAAAAAGCATTATCTGCACTATCCATTTCTAGCGTTGGTGATCCTGTTCTTTCATGAATTTCCTCATCATCATTTTCATCAAAAGATTTAAATTGAAGCTTCTTACGTTGGACTGTTTTAATGTCATTATCTTGCTGCGGCTTTTCTTTTTTTACATTTTCAAGCAATTTTTCCAAAGGTTCAACAATTGGCTTGAAGGTGTTTTCCAAATCATTTTCTCTCATCATTTTTCCAGTTTTTAGTTGAATATATTTATTTTTTAAAATATTTTTTGTTTTTATTAAATCATTCAACACACTCTCATCCATTTTTATGATTGAATATTTTGTATTTTTGTTATATATTTAGATGGGGGACTAGTTTTCCCAGACAGTGTTGTTGGCGGAATGTGTTGCTTTTATATGATAAATGCATATTTATAGTATTGCAATTTTGTGAAAACTGTTTTTGTAGCGACCCTTTTCAATACAGCTTTCCTTGTCTATAACCAGAAATCCGAAATTATCAACCCAACAATGTGAACACAAGTCTTTAAATTGATTGAATGTCATGTCAGAGTTTATATGATCTTTGTAAACATGCTTCAAATTCAATTCATCTTGTTTGAAAAGAATAATAAAATTAGCATTGTCTCTAATCAAATGTTTTGGTATATGAGTATAGGACTGACATAAGTAAAAACTATCGACTCCATTATGACGACCCATACAAAAATAGTCTCTAATATTATTTTGTTTCTGACATGCAACATCATCGAATATAAATATTGAATTATTTTTCGCGTCTGATGGAGGCATTATATCGGAATTATTTGAGAATTCATTGTATCCCATTCCTTTCACGGATGTAATCAACTTTTTAAGATATAGATATTTTGGTTGATGTAAGGATTTGGAGTAAATATAAATATTTTCAAACTTTAATCCATTAGGGTCAAGAAGAATGCTTAGCATTACATTTGTTTTCCCACAATTTGATGGGCCAACTATAATTCCTCGAATACTGTTTGGAAATAATGATCCATGTTTTTTTTTTATTTTGACTTTAGAATCAAAATTTTTTATTTTAATAACTTCTGACTGCTTTACGAAGCGCATAATGCCAACTGATAGCTTTCACAATAAAACATATGATTTTTATATGACTATATTCATAAACGTTTCAACCTTCAAGTAGGGAGGAGTGTTAATTATAATATGATTGAGCACAATCAAACTCAGTTTCATAATAAAACAAAATCAATCAAAGGGAAAGGACTTTTGAATACAGTTATAGACAATTTACCATTTGAGCTACATCTTCCTTCGTATAATTACTGTGGTCCTGGAACTAAATTGGAAGAACGATTACGTAGAGGAGATAAAGGGATTAATCAACTAGATGAGGCTTGTCGCTTACATGATATTGCGTATTCTAAGAGTAGCTCTGTCTCAGATCGACACGTTGCTGACAAAATTTTAACCGAGCAAGCTTGGAAAAGATTCAAAGCAAGCGATTCTTCAACCTCCGAAAAGTTAAGCGGACTTTTAGTCACCAACATGATGAAGGCAAAGACGAAATTTGGTATGGGTAATAAAGAAACTAAAAACAAAACTAAAAGAAATAAACAGAAAAAAAAGTCTTGCAAAAGAAATATTTTTAAAAAGGCAATAACTGAAGCAAGAAATGCTATTAAAAACAATATCAATTGTTGTGGTACAACATCTATGGCAAACATTGCTGTGAAGGCTGCAAAAAATGTTATTAAGAATAATAAAAAAGAACACATACAAACACCGAGAATAATCCCACTTCCAAAAAGTGGTGGTTTTCTTCCATTTCTAGCTCCTATTCTAGCTGGTTTATCAGCTATTGGATCTTTATCAGGTGGAGCAGTTGGTGTTGCAAAAGCACTCAATGATGCACGTAATGCTAAAAGATCATTGGAAGAAAACAAAAGACATAATAAGGCAATGGAAGCAGTTGCTATTCAAGGAAAAGGTTTATATTTAAAACCATATAAAAGTGGACTTGGTTTATTTCTAAACACACCTAATACAAAAAACTGATTGAATTGCTACCCAACCGACCCTTAAACAATCATGATATTCTACGGTTCGGGAAGAAACATTTGGAGCATTTTAGAGGAGTTTTTATGCGGGACTCTTTACCGAAAACATCTATAGATAAAGAGTGTGGCGTTATAAATTTGGATGATGAAGTTGGAATGGGTACTCATTGGGTAGCATATATTAAAAATAAAAACAAGAATATTTTAAAGTATTTTGATAGTTTTGGAAATTTAAGACCACCATCTGAAGTAATACGCTATCTTGGTAATAAAATTAATTATAATTATATTCAAGAACAAGATTTTGATACTTTTATATGTGGCCATTTATGCTTAAGATTTTTATTAGAACAATGTAATAATAATTATTTTAAGAAATAACATAAAAACGAATAAAATGATATGAAAAAATTTAAAACGAGTCATTTGTCTTTCCATCATCATGTCGTTAACACTTACTTTAAGTGGGAATGAATCAAGTCTGATTGCTGAGTATTTTCCACCAATCATATTGAAATCTAGTTATGTTTGTGGACTTATAGATTTTCAAACTTATAACTCTATACCAAACGTGGATGAGTTTAATAACTTATTGCATGTAGGTAATGATGTAATTTCTTTCCCTATCGGTTCATATGAGATAGAAGATATAAATAGTTTTGTACAAAAACAGCTTAATGACATAAACAAAAAAAAGAAAGGTATAATACGAAAAAGTGAAATAAAAATCAAGGCAAATAATAACACTTTGAAATGTGAAATATATAGCAATGATGATATTGACTTTTCAAAACCTAATACTATCGGATCCCTTTTAGGGTTTAGTAAAAAACTATTAAAGTCCAATTCAATACATGAATCTGATCTTTACGTTGATATAAATAGAGTTAATGCTATCCGAATTGAATGTAATATAATAGATGGAACATACATTAATAACCAATCAGCGCATATTTTGCATGAATTTGCTGTTAAAGTAAGCCCTGGCTATAAAATCATAGAAGTTCCAAGAAATGTTATTTATTTACCTGTGAACGTCAAACGAATAACATCGTTGTGTTTAAAGTTCGTTGACCAAGACGGAAAAGATATTAATTTTAGAGGAGAAAAAATAACGGTGCGACTACATTTACAACCAGAATCATGATTGTATATGAAAATATAATATCCTCAATTCCCTATAAATACACTGTAGAAAATAATAAGCGCCTTAATCAAACTTCTAACTCAGATGCGGTAACACATCGACTTACGAAGAGTAATCAGGACTTTTTGATATCATTGGGATACATCTTAAGACATTGAAAACAATAAACTAATAATTAAAACAAATATAAGCAAAAAATATGTTGAACATTTTCCAAGACCCTGAGATCAGTGAAAGTATTTCTAAATATGAATATCATACTTATTCACCATATCAAAACAATTTTGAACGAAATGATATCATTCAGATTTCTATACAACATCAAAATCTTAACGTTCTTCCTTCGGAAAGTTTTTTATATGTTGAAGGAACACTTTCGAAAACAGATGCAAAAGAGATTGTTAATACAAAACTTGTAAACAACGCAATGGCTTTTCTATTTGATGAAATACGCTATGAACTAAATGGAAAGGAAATTGACTGCAATAGAAATGTGGGGATTACATCAACGATCAAAAATTATTTATCTTTGACTAAAAATGAGAGTGATATGCTATTAAATGCATCATGGTCTCCTGATTCTGCTATTAATTTGAAACCATTTCATTTTAATTACTGTATTCCATTGAATAAACTATTGGGGTTCGCCGAAGATTATAAGAAAATTATCCCAAATGCTCGACATGATCTAATTATCACACGTGCTAGAATGGATGAAAACGCTCTTATCTCCTCAACTGAAGAAAATGTTCAAGTAAAACTTCATAAGGTGCAGTGGAAAGTACCACACGTGACATTATCAGATTCTATGAAATTAAATCTATATAAATCGATAAATAAAAATAGTTTTATGAAAATTGCTTTCCGAAACTGGGATCTTTATGAATACCCCACGCTTTTGAGCTCTACACATCACATTTGGAACGTTAAGACAACAACACAAATAGAGAAACCACGCTACATTGTCTTTGCTCTACAAACTGAAAAAAATAAAAAACTTTCTGCAGATCCTACGATGTTTGATCATTGTGACCTTACTGATTTAAAAGTTTATCTAAACTCTGACGTTTATCCTCACGAAGACCTCAATATTTCTTTTGAAAGAAACAGATATAGCTTGTTTTACAGGATGTACGCCGATTTCCAAAAATCTTACTATAATAAAACTACTGCCGAGCCTCTACTTTCCTGGGATCTATTTAAATCACGTGCTCCTATTTTTGTTATAGACTGCAGACATCAAAATGAAACATTGAAAACAGGCCCCATCGATATACGTTTGGAGATGAGAACATCAAAAAATATTCCTCCAAACACTTCAGCTTACTGCCTTATGCTTCATGATCGAATTATCGAGTATAATCCACTTGATCAAATAGTGACCAGGCTTGTTTGAGAATTATATTTCAGTAGTTTTAAAACGAAAAATGTTTAAATAAAATAAAATAAATAAAAATTTGAATCATACTCGTATTAAAAACTTTGTATTTTTATTTTTTACTAGGGCATATTTCTTTCTTCTCTTTTGTTAAGCATCCATAGCACCAAAAAGGACATAATTTGATTTCCCCGAACCGTCCAAAACATACTACTCTATGCTTAAATTCATCCACTTAAATTCCTCCACTTAAATTCCTCCACTTAAGTTCCTCCACTTAAATTCCTCCACTTAAGTTCCTCCACTTAAATTCCTCCACTTAAATTGCTACGCTTAAATTGCTCCGCTCCGCTTAAATTGCTCCGCTTAAATTGCTCCGCTTAAGTTCCTCCACTTAAATTCCTCCACTTAAATTCCTCCACTTAAGTTCCTCCACTTAAGTTCCTCCACTTAAATTCCTCCACTTAAATTCCTCCACTTAAATTCCTCCACTTAAGTTCCTCCACTTAAATTCCTCCACTTAAATTGCTCCGCTTAAATTGATCCGCTTAAATTGCTGCGCTTAAATTGCTCCGCTTAAATTGCTCCGCTTAAATTCCTCCGCTTAAATTGCTCCGCTTAAATTGCTCCGCTTAAATTGCTCCGCTTAAATTGCTCCGCTTAAATTGCTCCGCTTAAGTTCCTCCACTTAAATTCCTCCACTTAAATTCCTCCACTTCATTGATCCAGAACCGGCCAAAACCTACTACTCTCTAAATTCCAACTAAAAAATCCAACTTAAAAAAATCCAACTTAAAAATCCCCTTAAATTCTCTCTTAAAAATCCACTTTCCTCCACTTAAATTCCTCCACTTCATTGATCCAGAACCGGCCAAAACCTACTACTCTCTAAATTCCAACTTAAAATCCAACTTAAAAAAATCCAACTTAAAAATCCCCTTAAATTCTCTCTTAAAAATCCACTTTGCTCCACTTAAATTACTCCACTTCATTGATCCAGAACCGGCCAAAACCTACTACTCTCTAAATTCCAACTAAAAAATCCAACTTAAAAAAATCCAACTTAAAAATCCCCTTAAATTCTCTCTTAAAAATCCACTTTCCTCCACTTAAATTCCTCCACTTCATTGATCCAGAACCGGCCAAAACCTACTACTCTCTAAATTCCAACTAAAAAATCCAACTTAAAAAAATCCAACTTAAAAATCCCCTTAAATTCTCTCTTAAAAATCCACTTTCCTCCACTTAAATTCCTCCACTTCATTGATCCAGAACCGGCCAAAACCTACTACTCTCTAAATTCCAACTAAAAAATCCAACTTAAAAAAATCCAACTTAAAAATCCCCTTAAATTCTCTCTTAAAAATCCACTTTCCTCCACTTAAATTCCTCCACTTCATTGATCCAGAACCGGCCAAAACCTACTACTTCTACCCAGTTAAATTTCCGAAGAGCATATTTTTTAAATCTTCGTTGAACAGCCTCTATCCCATTGAAGCTTACTGCATATAATGGCCACCAAATTCAGCAGGCATATTCCAACGAAGATCTCACTAATGAGTAATATAAAACTTTCAAAGTATGTGAATCAGTAAATTCCTTTGAATTTCTTATTAAAAATCCGAGCATTTTGTTGGCCTTAGAAATCATATGATCATAGTGATCATTAAAAGTCAATTTTGTATCGAAAAATACACCTTAATCTTTAAAAACTGAAACTTTCTCAAGAACTGTATTATTTAGCTTATATTCAAATTGTATAGGATTGCGGGACCCAGTATAAGACATTTGCTTACACTTCGAGATGTTTAAGTGAAGACAGTTATCTTCACACCAGTAAAAAATCCTATTGAGATCAACTTGCAAGAAATTGAAGTCAACTGAACAATTGATACGTTTAAATATTTTAAAATCATCTGCAAATAGTAGGCTTTCAGAGAAGTTCACACAATGAGGAAGGTCATTTATGAAGAGCACAAACAAAAGTGGTCCCAAATGGCTCCCTTGAGGAACCCCTGATAAATAAATTATGTATTATCTTCGAAGTTTGACACCCAATTTTCACTAACTGTGTACGTTCTTTCAAATATTGATCAAACCATTTCAACAATTGAAAGTGAAAACCTAAGTATTCTAGTTTTTTTACTAATAGGGCCCATACACTACGCAAACCGTTTGAGCAAACAAATGCCTTTTGTTGTTGTAAAAATGTTTGTGCAAACTGTTTGAGTAGTGTGTAGCGATGTTGAGTATTTGCGCAAACGGTTTGAAGAAATTCAAAAAATTTTGAATTTTCCGTGACTGCACAAACATGTTTGAGTGGTGTGTGTTGAATTTTGCTCAAACAGATGCCAATTTTCATGAAATTAAGATTAATAAACAAGACGAACGAATTTTTTTAGACCAAGTTCTTTTTTTTTTTTGTTTTTTCTATTTTTTTTAATAGAAATAGAGATGAAAAACGTCACGCAAACTAATATCTCTCAAACATGTTTGTGTAGTGTGTGGCGAAAATATGTTTGCTCAAACACGCATTTGAACAAACGTGTTTGCGTAGTGTATGGGCCCTATAAGTCATTGTGCTGAACTCGGTCAAAAGCCTTTGTAAAGTCTGTGACTATGACATCAACTTGGCTTCCACGTTCAATTCCTTTTGTACAAAAGTTTGAAAAAAGAGACAAGTTTGATTTAGTTGATCGTTGACTCACAAACCCGTCTCGTTTATCTGAAATCCCTTGTTTCACATTTTCATAAATCTTTTTTTTTTTGACAATGGTTTAAAAAACTTTTGGAATTGTCTAAAGCTTAGAAATCGGTCGGTAATTAAGCACGTCTTGCTTGGAACCTGTTTTATGAATTGGTATAATAGTTGATGATATCTAAGTATTTAAAAACTGACCCAAACTGAGGGATAAAATGAACAATTTTAAGAGGTTTCGATAAACTATTCTTACACATTTTTAAAAATAAAGGAGCTATTTAATTACTGTCAGGTTTTTTATTATCATCTAAAGACGAGATTTCTTCTAAAGTCTTCTTCAGTCAATACTATTTGACCTAAACATGTAATTGGCTGATGGTTAATGCTAAAATTTGAACTTGAATTTTCTAATACAAAATTTGATTGAAAAAAATCAGCAAACATGTCACAAATTTCAATTTCAAAATTGTATCCCTTAATCTCATATTAAGTGGAAGACCATACGATTTTCTTTTACCATTCAAAAATGTCCCAAAAGCTTTCGAGTCAGATTTTATTTTTATTTCTTTATACTCCAATTATACTTGTTATACAAAAACTTTTTAAGTATTTCGTACTCTTTAATCAGGTTTTTGAATTGCTCACGGTAAATTGAACTGCATTGACTTTTTTTTAAACTAAATAAGCTTATTTTTCAAATTACATAAACGCTTATTAAATCAAACAGGTTCGCAATTTTTAATAATTCTTTTCATTGGCACAAAACCAATTTTTGCCTTTTAAATTTTATCTCTAAATTTGGAAAAGTTATTTTCTAAATTATTCGTATCGAAAAGGTTATCCCCATCCACCTCAGAGAAATAATTATTCAACGCGTTGTAATCAACTTTTACATAATCTGATCAAAATATAGAGTTCGATATTGAATACACAATTTTTTCGCACCTAATATCGCAAGTGAAAAGGGCGCAAGCACCAAAAATTAAAAAATATATTTTTGGGACATATTTGGAAACATATTTCCAACTGGAAACGGTTCAAAATCACGAATGAAAATGGGCACCTATAAAATTTCTAATCTTTTCCTTAAGCAAAAATGGATTCCCTGCCATTAACTAAGTCAAAATTGGCCACATCTTAAATTGTTCTTGATCGGATAACCAAAACTCATTTTATAGCTTCGGAAGTCAACTATGTATATATTCAGTGTTTTCGGAAATTTCTCATGAATAACGGGGTTTTTCCATCGTCATTGAAATTCGATCAAGCACAAATTCTTTCCGAGTATAAAGACCCGATGGTTTTTCTACGTTAACACCTCATCCAAGGCTAGTGAATTACAACTCTCAACCGTTCTTACGAGTATGTGCGTGTTGTCGACAGAAATAGAGGGGAGCTCTATAGTTCTCTCACCAATCGGATTAGACCAATAGTACCTTTCATACCTCTTGGACGATTTGTCACTTTATCTCAAGAGGCAGTACTCCTGCCATTTAGGTTGTTGCTGCTGGGAATCGTTCACCAGATCTTCGGCGGAATAGTCAAACGAACTCCCATTACACCACAAGTTACTTCGACTATGAATGAATATTAATGGTTTAACGAACTCAATCATTTGAATAAACTCTTTGAGCCTGGAATTCAGCTACAGTCTTATATCAATTTTACACTGTCAATCTGAAATCAAGCTGTAAGATTTCCTACTAGTTTCTGAAAAATATAATTTTTACTTTTTAATTATTTTGCTGAACCATTACAGATATGTTTTGTTGAGTTAGGGGCCAACAGTCTTGTTAATTCTTATCATTACCATTTGTCAACAACATGTCCGTCTTGATAAATCTAATTTAAACCAAAATAACAGACCAAACACCTTTTTCAATTTTATCATAATGTTTTCCAATAACAGCTTTAACTATACCCAAGAGTGTTTTCTGAGTAGGGATATTGTTGAATATGATAGATTGATGCCAATGAACATTTTGACACCACAATATGATGATGATGATGACCATGATGAGTCTAGGTTGTTTACCGAACCCTAAAAATGACAGAATATCCCTTTTTTAATATTCGAAAAATTTACATCTAACCGTAAAGATCTTAACTCACTCTCGCTACACCAACAAACATCGAAAATATGACAAACGACCCAAGTTTCATCATAATTTTTGTTAAGAGTTGGAAGGGGAAATCACAGAGACAGGGAATACCCCCATCGAAAAGTTTCTGACAACAGAGAGGGTTTCGTCTTTGCCACAAGTTTCGAGATCCTAATAATTTGATTTAGGACTTTTAATTATTTTTCATTTTTGCAAACAGAACATTCTGGCCGCCTTGTCAATTTGTTATTGCAGGGTTATTTTTCATAAGGCTGGGGAACTAACCCTACACAGCGGCGGAGTGAATATTTAATGGTAGGCCTAGGCGGGGTCTACTCTAGGCACGAGGGAATTTTATGTTCTTTTGCGCAGTTTGTACCCCACTTGATTAGCTCCCGAGACCCGACTTTTTTGAGCGCCAACGGTGAATACACACAGCCTTTTCACATAAAAGCACCCTCGACAAAGGGTAACGTGTTATGAACACATTATCCGCAATTGCCGTGAGCACATAATTGAAAGTACGTGCATATACCAGGGCACAGACCAGCCTATAGCCCGGGCGCCAACAGTTGATAGAAAGCTTAACACACACAATCAGAGCTTAGCTGTAAACTGAATGCAAAAAGATAGCAGAGAGTGCGTAGGTATACGGTGTATTCCGTTCAATCCCTTACCTGACACAATGTAGCACAAGGACAACGTGCCGTAACAGACAGACATTCAAATTCTGACAAACGTTTCACGCGAGTATTCCGACACCCCACCGTATCCTCCGGATGTGCCATAATAATTAGACCATAGCAAAGCCAGGTGATGGTTTTGACTGAAGGGTGTGTGTCTTTTAATTTTCGGTTGAAATAAGCCAAAAAACCGAGATTGCTGTTCCGGCTTGGTACATTCATCGTCCTTATCATCTACACATTTCTCTCTCTGTCGTTCTGTTGTTTCAAGAATGACACACAGTTATGCCCGTTATAATGCCACTGATGTGATATATGGTAACACATGGAGATGATGTCCTTAAACCGCTACACAAAACCACGACCGACACAAAAACCCAAACCAACACAACACAACGATGAAATTTTAGGAACAAATACAAAAATAGAACCCCCACCCCTTTTACCCCCCTGCCATCGTCCTAAATGAAACGAGAAAAAAGGGGAGAAGGAGACATAAATTAAGTTCACAAGGGACATTCATCAAAATGGATGGATTGTGACCGTAAGATGGCGGCGATGGCCCATCGAATGGGGAGCTCTGATGGAAAACATAGATTTTTTGTTTGTTGTTTTATTTTGAACAGCCCTCAAGGGAAACCCGAGGAAAAGCAAGAAAAAGCAAAAACAAATTTTATAGATTTTTTGTGTGTTCGACAGGGAAAATTGTTGATTGAAGCGAACTGTAGTTCACTGACTTTATTATAAGATTTTTTTTTATTTTTCTTTTTTTTAGCTAAGAAGGTATTCTTTTAAGTCAGTCATGTGACAAATTTGAGGTTAAATGCCTGTTTTCTTCCGGAAGTTGTACCATGTACTTGATGACATAATCATTTTCAATGATTGATTTGGTTGGTACTTCTACATATTATACATACATATAGAAAGAGGACAATTTGATATTTAGGAAAAACAACAACAACAAAAGTTGTGATACATTCGGAAGAATGGCCTAAAAGCCGACTTGTTGTTTTAAGGAAACTGTAAGAAGTTTCCATCGATATCAATTTGGAGGGGTCGTCAAGGGCCCCTCAAAATAGTTTTTCGTGAATATCTCCCTAACAACACATCTAGTATAGACACAATGGTATGAATATCAGAGCATTCTCAATAATATGGAATGACAGGAGGAACACTGCAGAAGGTAGTTTAGTTTGACAGGTTGTCATATTATTTTGACAGACAAAAATTGCCATTCTTTCAAATTAAGTCTTATAGAAATATTCAGAAATTAGATAACTAGTATTTACAAAGGTAGATATAATTTCATTAAAACATAAAAATTTACTTATATAATATTCTACATTAAATAATAACATTACATTACATATTACACCACTCAGTAGATAAATCAACCGAGACCATCGGCTTAGACATTATAACAGAGAGAGAGAGAGAGAGAGAGAGAGAGAGAGAGAGAGAGAGAGACCCACACAGAAAGAAAGAGCAACAGAAGAAACACATGTCAATGTCAACAGCACACGGTTGGTATTGAACAATCCCCCATCCAAGTACTATAGCCACGCACAATGATGCTTGATTTGGCTGATCGATGGGAAGCGATGCTCTCATCAGAGCCTAGGCCGTTGACTTAAATAATGAATTAAGTTACAAACTATAAATTTTAATATAATTTGGGCATTTGTATAAGTTTTCCAAGGATAGGCCATCTAGTGGTTTCTTTTTAAATCATAGTTTACTTTGACACTGACAGCTGTTTCCCGATCGAAATCTTTAGCAACGTTGGGAAATATTGAAAACTTATTTCAAATGTGAGTGCTGTGTAGCCCAAACAGTGCGTTTTTTTGAAAATCAGTTTTGGCCGAAGTGAAACAAAAAGCAAGTTTGTGCATAAAGTTCGTGAGACTGGTATGCTAATGGACAACACTCATGGTCCAAGTCGTCGTACAATGTTCACAGACAGGAATGTGGCTGCCGTAGCCGAGAGTGTGAGACTCAATTCACGAACACTAACTCGCCATCGATATCAACAGCTCAACATTTCATGCACTGGCCTGAGGAGAATTCTGCACAACGTTCTAGGATTATTCGCTTACAAGGTCCAATTGACTTCGCAACTTGAATTGAGGAGCGGCATTTTCATCTCAGCGGAAAACCAGCACGTTATTGTCCAGAAGCCAATGCATCCACAGAGAGTGACAGTTTGGTGCGGATTGTGAAGTGGTGGCATTATTGGACCATTTTTCTTCGAAAATGAGGCTGGGAACAACGTTTCGGTCAACGGTGGACGTTACAGAGCCATGTTAACCGACTTTTTTTTACTGAAGTTGAAAACATGGATTTGGACGACCTCTGGTTCATGCAGGATGGCACGCCATGCCACACAGCCCATGTAGCGATCGATCTTTTGCGCAAGAAATTCCCAAATCGTATTATCAGCTGTCTTGGCGATATCAATTTTAGCTACCTCGGAGCTGCGATTTGACCCCTTTGGACTGTTTTTGTGAGGAACTGTGAAAGATCAATGTTATGCCAACAATCAGGAAACAATTCCAGTACTTAATTCCAATATCATTTAAGCAATCTTTGAGCTGCAGCCCGAAGCTATCTAAAAGGTCTTGGAAAATTGGAATGACAGAATATGCTACTGCGAAGCCAGCCGAGGCAGCCACTTGAACGACGTTGCATTGCATAATCAATGGAAATGTCTGCTCTTTTTAATAAAGCCATAATACATGGACAAATTTTAATTTTATTCATTTTATTGCATTTTTAAAAAGAATCTTGTATTTGGCCCATCCTGTATTTAGTTCTGTCAGGTTGGCGGTCAAGAAGTTCCAAAGGCCAATAGAATTCACAAAGAACTGAAGTTTAGAGTTTCTACATTTGAAGGTGGGGGCAATGAGAATATTGTTTCTTTGTGATATTGGAAAAATAAGCTACGCGAATAGATAGTTAGGATCTTTTGTATGAATAATTTTAAAAAGAAATTTTATTGTTGGTAAACCCAAACATTTGTTAAAAGGCATAAAGCCACGGAAACCATATACATATGTATGTATACTTGAATTTTTTGCTTACTAACCACCCTATCCGAGCAGCAACAAATCGGGCTTACACATAATAGGGTTTTATCAAATATCATTTTCGTTCCCAGAAAGATTCAAAGCCCGCAATGCAGCATAAACTCCACCAACAACACATTCCAAGTAATTGTCCCACGATAAGGTTTGGATTAAAATGACTCCAAGATGTTTTAGTTTTTTATCGTAGTTTAACGTTTTGCCATCAAGCAGATATGGCATATAGAGAGAAATAGGCGCGTTTTATTGGTATTCTATATCTAGCGCAGTAATACAAGCACCAAAAAAACGCTTTATTCACTCTTTAACTCACCCTTAATAATCTCATAAAGTTGGTATCAGTGTATTATGTGCCAAAACCTTATTACTTGTTGAATTAACTTACACGGATGTGTTCGAAAGATTTGCATCTCGTTTTTAAGGTCGAACTAAGGCAATTTTCTTTTGATTAAATTTCTTCTGAGCACAATTAAGACAATGACAGTTCGTGCAAAAAAACTAAGTAAACAGACATATTTTGACGTTTGTAAATGTTCATATGAAGTTAACACGATACTAAAAAAATAAAATAAGTGTTCGATGAGTTTAACTTCAATAAAAGGGTAGAGAAAGTATGATGCTGTATTCGATTAAATTTTTGCAAAACCGTTGTCTTAACCTAGTTTCATACTAAAACAGCTTTAACATCGTATTAATTCAACTAAAATTTTGTGCAATTTTGTCAGTTGTCATATAAATTCAACACAATGCCGCAGTTACACGACATTTCTGAACAAATGCCAGTGTTACTGATAAAACATACCAATCGAAACTATTCGCCTTCGTGCTTCGTGTAAATTGATTTAATATTTTGTGACAAAATTAATGACAGTAGCGTAAAACCAGATTGATGGTATGAATTGAAATTTTTCTTTTGAACAAATATTTGTTCTGTTAATTGCAGAGCGATCACACTTTGGACTAACAAAGGCAAAGTATAACAAAATAAATATCAACGAACACACCCTCAAGCATGCCAATATATATTTTTTCTGACATCACTTAAACACCTCCTACATTTCAACATCCGAAACTCCATCTTCACTGAAATATTCTTTACAATTACTAGCTTGTTTTTCTTCACTAATCGTTTGTTGTTGTTTTCCATGTTAAATTTTGCGCTGTAGCGTATTCACTAACCAATAAAAACACGGCTAATATTACCAATCACAAATGCATGTTACTTATTTGAATTAAGTTTCGGATGATTTTCTTGAGACTACTGTCGTATGCGCATCAAATCTTCATTTATTCTGGATGTTGCATCTTCAACCATACCATTCGATAGCTCAAATAAATTTGTACATTCATCTGCACACATACATACAAATTTTTCAATGCTTAAGTATGGATGGTAATTCATTGTTAAACAACATGAATAAAATTGGACATAAAATTGATCCCTGAGGCATACCAGCACAAGGATAGAGAAAATCAGATAGCTTGGAATTCAAGAAAACTGACTGAATTCTATGAGTAAAATTCTTCAACTTGCTTAGAAGTATTCCGTGTTAAACAGTATCGAAGGCTTTTGGAGAAGTCCCAAGTCCTATTCCATGCCGTATGCCGTGCCGTCGTATTCAGTTGTGCAGCTGTGTTTTTGGTGTAAAACGAGATTGCGAAGATTTTAAAAGTCTATGGGTATCAAAATACTCCGTGATCAGTCGATTTACAAGCTTTTGAAATATTTTTGAAAGAAAAGTTAAAATAAAAGTTGGTTGGTATTCTTTTTTTTGCGAGGGTGACTTCTTTAAAACTTTCCCTAGTTTCGGGTAACAAGAATTTGTTCGAATGGTATTAAAAATATGTGTTATAAAAGGAGATAAGAATGATTTTAACAAATTTGGGATGCCTATTGTCGAGACCAATAGTTTCCGATTTAATATTTTTTATAGCGTTGTATACCTACTTCTACTTCAAATTTTTTTTAAAACTGAACCTTGAAGTAAGCTCGACAGTTCTATTAAAATTTCTGCCAACCTAGAAACCAACTTTTATGTGAGAAACAAAACTCACGAGCTATTGGTTGAACTTATTTACATTGCAATTATCTTCACCATTCTGATTCTGTTTTAACTTTGATATACCACCAAGAGATTTGATTTATTCGCAGAATTTTTTGAAGGACAAGTTGCGGAAGTTTGAAGCAAAAAATTTCCACTTCGTTTTCTTTATTTCAAAATTTACGGTACTTCTTATATATACTGCAGAAACAACTGCAGAGGTCTGAACCTTTTCCAACACCCAAATGTAATATCTCTTTTCATGATAAATCGTTCAATATGGTTAGTATGCCATCCTAGGTTTAGATGGCTGCTGACCGGAAAAGCTAACACACTTAGACCAATATTTAGTCCGTTGTGATACTCGTGATGCCATCCTAAGTCGGGGTTTTTATATAGGATTGTTTTAATGGGTACAAACGTTTCAAAAGGGTAATTTATTGTATCGGTAAGAAATTGAACTTGTTCATCGAAGTCCGAAATTTGGTAAATATTATCTAGGTTAGAGCTATAAGAACTTGTTATTAGTGACTGCATATCAATGGACTTGAAAAATTTCAAAAGTAACGTTTTCAGTCATAATTTTGTTTTTAATTTCCACCTGTCAAATGCTTGTGTTAAGCATTCAACTCATAGAGCGCACTCTGAAAACACTCAGAAAATGCTCAGAACGAAACAGAAACACATACTCGAAGTTCTGAACGCTCTTAACTAACAAAGAAACACGATTTATATTTTGACAATTCAGGCTCTGCTTTGAACTAAGAAAGAAAAAACCCAATTGATGATGCGAGATTTTGGCATTGCGAGAACTTTCAATATTTCTGAAATTTCTATCATTACGAGCGAGATTGTGATGCCGTAAATTTTAAAAATGCTAGATTTTGTCATTCGCCATTTATTTAAAAAAAAAAGCCAAATTAAGTAACTAGAGATTTTAGGTGGCGGTCAGTCGTATAACTCCCTTTTTCAAATTCGCTCTCATATCGGGCATGTGTTACCCTGAAAATGTCTATATATAACTTCGGCGGTTCGCTCGATTCCAAAAAAGATATTTTTTTTTTTTGAACAGGTTGCCATTTTATAAATATTTTAATGAACTTCAAAATGACAGTTTGTTTTAGTAAAAGAATAATCCACATTAGGAGAATGGCGCTGTATTCGTCAGGGAGATTACTATACAACGTAAGAAACTCTTAGCCTCGTATGAGTACCATCTTGCTCAGCTGGTATTACCTTGTTCTACCTTATTCTAGATGTGCATCACTGTCATAACGGTCAATTTTAGAGAGAACAAAAAAAAATTAATACCAATCTTGTTACTTGGAAAATTTCCTACAAGAAAAAATTTTTTTTTTACACCTATTCTATTATAAAAAACTATAAACAGTTCTTTAATTTTTTTTTCTTTTCTGGCAAGAATCTTTCAGGGTTATTTTTCTCCAAAATCTCTGAGGCCGAAAACTTCCTTCCTTAACTCAAACAAATTATGCTTCTATATTCTGTTAATGAGTGCGGATGGAAGAAAAGACTGCTTGTTGAAGAAGAAACTTTTTCCACTCCATCAAATTAAATGTAACCAATTTAAGATTTGAAAAGAGCCCGAATATTAAAGCAGCTGACTCCAAGAAATGAGGAAAGATACAGATTGGGAATGAAATTTCAGAGTTGATGTACACATACATATACGAATATCTGCGAAAAGATTTTAAAGTAAGTACCCAAAAAAAAAAGTTTGCTCGTGATTTCGTTCAACTTTTGCCTCATTGTTTTCTCATTTTTACTATATAATGACTTCTTGTTCCGTTTACCCTTTGTTCAATGAGTTCGAATCAATTGGCTTCTGGTTCTCTTCACTCCCTTTCTCTGTACTGCTGGTTGAGCCATAAAATGAAAACAGGGTAACAGATTGATTTGAAAAATTTAATTCAAAAGTTCGTTTCTCCTTTTGCTCAAAAATTATTTCAACTAATTAGGTCGTTGGCGTTTAACTCTAGCACAGTCATTTCGAATTGAAATGTTCAGCCACAGACATAAATACCAAGCCAGAGAGTTGAAAGGATTTCGGAAGAACGTTTTGCTTGGGGTTAAGAATGTGTTCGACGAACAGACATAGACATTTTCTATGTAAGAGACTGAGACCTTTAAAATAAGCACCGCAAATTTAAGTGTAAAACACAGTCTATTTGTTAAAAATAGCTTCGTATACTCTCATTTTCAGGTATTCGATGAAGGGTTGTTGAGAAAATCTTCTATATCGAAACAACCGATGCGATGGCAGGACGACGAAGAAGCAACACAAGTGGAGGTATTTAATTAAACAATTTTCAAAAAAAAAAAAAAAAAAAAAAACATAGGATACATTGTGGCTGAAGCTGATGATGGGGGAGTGCTTTTCACATCGAGTACACTTTCGACTAGATGGCACAGAGGGAAAAGTTGAAGCCTTTGGGGATTTGAAGTGAATATCTACGAATGTTTGAGAAAAGTTCAGAAAATCTGAAAGATGATGTTGGTTTTTGGAGTTTTAATAATTCGTCAGCTAATATTAGGTACTAGAAGCTTGCGAATGACATGTGAAGGAGTGGTAATTAGTCAAAAGAGAACACAAAGTTTGGGTGAGGGATGTGATAAATAAATTAATTTATATTTCATCTACAACTTGATTTTCTCGGGGATTGGATGTTTTGAAGATTCAAATAGAAATGCTACGTTTTCGAATGAATTGTAAACAAATTAATGCGCACCCACAAAGGAAGACTAAGAATTTCTATGAGAATTAATAAATACATGTTTAATGTTAGTAATTAGGGTTCGAGATAAGGAAATAGACATTTTTTATATTTTAAAAAGGAGACGATTTGGAAAACAACCTCCTTAGCCTTATTAGAAATGTTTAAACAAATGTGACTGTGAATCAGAAAAAAATAGAAAATGTATCAATTGTTCAAGACCCATAAGGATAGATCGAAAGCTGAAAATAGAGTGGGTGGTGGAGTGTACTCAGATAGACTAAACCTCAGTCTCTCCTTCCGCCTACCAAACCATTGCAGCGTATTCCAAGCGGAAATTTTGGCGATAAAGGAAGTATTGTCTTGGCTTAAGGAAAACGTGATATCCAGTTCGGATATTCTCATCTTCTCAGATAGTCAGGCTGCTTTGAAATCCCGCGCATCGCTCTCTCCAAAATCCATTACAGCCCAAGACTGTCGATCGTCTCTGATGGAGATGGCCAAACAATTAAATATTCACCTATTCTTGGTGCCGAGACACAGGCATGTTCCGAGGAATTGTAAAGCCGAAGAACTCGCCAGAATTGGAACGGAAATGCCTATCTTGCCCAACAGGGTAAACATATAGATACATATGCCTATAGTTGCTAGTAAGCTTATGCTGAAGCGAATTGCTCTGGAACAATCAAATACAAGATGGCTTAACACTACCCCTTGTTTGGCGTCCAAACGAATCTGGCCCAAACTAGATTTGAAACGGTCAAATTGCTTGTTGTCCCTCAGTTGATCTCATAACTGGAAACTGTCTAATAGGTAGACACGCCACACGGCTCGGTGTACTATCAAACGATTTCTGCAGGAGTTGCCTGGACGTGGAGGAAGATTAAACATTCTCACACCTTATTTGTAGATGCCCTGCTCTCTCTTACAGACGCAAACATCCTCAAGGAGATAATTTCTATAATGAACCAAGCGATTACATGAACACAGACATTAAAAGTCTTCTTCGCTTCATCAGAAGCTCCAAACGGTTTTAACTAGTAGGGAACCTTTTGTATCCTTAAGATCGTGGTATCACATTGGACCTCTACTGGTTTAAGTGTATCAGATGCTTTAAATGGCAGCCACTTTAACCTAACCTAAGCTGTTCAGGTCACTAATACATTTTTCACGACAAAAGCATTGCCGATAGATTGTCATCTTCTATATTACCTGTCCCCATTCCTTAACTCATAAATAAACAGTTCCTTCGAAAGACGGAAATCATCATAACGACTACTTAACTATGAAATCAGCTTGTATGTATTCGTCACGAGTTGAGAAAGACCAGTTTCTAAGTATAAGCAATAATTAGGTGTATTTTGAGGTAGGTTGAATAGCTTTTTTAAGAAAATTCCTATAAAATGTTTCTATTTTCTCATACTCATCAGCACCCCAGACTTGAAAAGCGTAGTAAAGGGTCGATTTGAGAACCGTGTTGAATATTTTGTATTTAGCGGACAAAACGATTCTTTTGTTTGAAAAATAGTTTTCCAAGCTAGATTCAACAAGTTTGGTGATTTTTTGGCTTTCTCGCATAAGTGAATCTTAAAATTAAGTGTAGGATCGAGTTCCATACCTAAATATTTTTTTTTTTTTTACAGTCTCAAGAAGTTGTCCGTCATAGTTCCAGAGTCGTTTATTTTTTCTTCCGATTTGTGTGTATTAATTGTCAGATCCCATCTTTCGCAATAACTTGCTTAAACGATTAATCATTAGTTGCATCTGCTCATTTGATTCGAAGAAAATGACAAGATGATCAGCATAAAGAAGTACATTAACCGTTAAATTCGCAATTCTTGTTCCACTAGGAAGATCATTAACTATATCATTTATAAATAGAGAACAGCAATGTACCGAGAAGACACCCTTGTGTCACGCCAGCGTTAGTATCCTTTTTTATGGATCAGGAAGATTACAGACTTCTTAAACGAAAAGGGAATGCTAGCAGTGGACAAAATTTTGCTGGACAGGATTTGAATGGCG
Organism: Chrysotoxum bicinctum; assembly: GCA_911387755.1. Taxonomy (NCBI): domain Eukaryota; kingdom Metazoa; phylum Arthropoda; class Insecta; order Diptera; family Syrphidae; genus Chrysotoxum; species Chrysotoxum bicinctum. The sequence continues at coordinate 207,195,737 of OU426988.1, forward strand.
CGGCGTTGCAAAATAAAGGTGTTTGATTAAGAAAAAAAACCGTGTGGAATACCATCTTCACCTTTACATTTTTAGAATTTAACATCACAGTTTGTATCTCCTCGATGGTGATGTCGCAGTCTAAAGATTCATCAACACATAAATGATTTGCGTATGAGAATGCCAGATTAGAAGTTTTTGAAAGAAGAAGTTTGAAGTGATTTGCTTGCGAGTCAATATACATACATACATAATAAGAACTATTTAAATACTAAACAACTGAATGACTTATATTTCAGTTCAACCTTCAAAAGAAATGAAATGCAAAAGTTTCCAATTGGCTTGAAACTATTCAAAGACCGATCTGTCCCCCCCCCCCTTTTTTTATTAATTATATATATTAATATGTTAATCGATATTTTTATGAAAGGTTTGTGATAACTAAAGTACTGTCTTTAAATGTATTTTGTTTATCTAAAGATAAATTGAAATGAAATACTCTTACTCATTTTGCTGATAAAATTGTAATACGATTACAATTACGCTTACCTGAAAAGAAATAAAAGAGAATAATTAGACTTATTTAAATAAAATTAAAATAATGTTTTGATTTATTATATTTATAATCATAATATTCTTAATTAATTTCTATTTAGGTACAATGTTATATAGAGAGTGTCCCCTTACATATTTTGTTCTAAAGGTTGATATGATTTAAGATCTACAATTTTATGGCGAGTCCGGACGGCTCAAATGAAAAGCACTTTTCATGACAAGATATAAGGAATTTTAGAAGATTTGTTAGGTTAGGTTAGCTTAGGTGGTGATGATGCGGCAAGCTCTTCGTATAAAGTCACTCGGATCTCAATGGACCTTTTGTGGTCTTCAGGGTGTAGGTAACATAGGAAAAAGAAGGGTAGCAGGAAAGATTTAGTGGAAGTGTTAGATATGGTGTGACTCCCTGAACTATCCTGATTTCTGAATAAAGTTAAGGATGCTTTTTGGTGGAAAAAATGGGACGTGCGTCGCCAAGTTCGTCGAAAACATATTCTGTGAGGGCATCTTTTCTAGTTCAAGTTAGGCTGGGACATTCACAAAGGAAGTGAGATGAGCCTTCCTTTGTTGTAACTTCCTGGAAAAATGACAGTACAACCCTGAGTAATATTTTTGTAGCGGCTAGCGATCGGACCCAGTTTTAATAAACTAACCATTATGCTATGGCTTGGAAATTAATAATTGCCTTTAGAAGAAATTGAAAGCCATTTAAGAGTATTATCAAACTATTAAATCTTTTAACTTGATCTTCTTATTCAAATTCATCTTCTGGGAAGAAAATTGTAGAAGCTGAGATTTTAAAATCTGAAGTAAAAAACATCGTTTTAATAATAAGTATAAAAATTACTTAAGAATTAGTGTCTTGTAGTGAAACTTAACACGTTCTCATATTTTTTTTTATTTTAACAGTTTAACACAATTTCAGTTTCAAAGACTTTAAATCTTTTAGCTAGATCGATTTTTCTTCTTGGAATCTATGAATAGATATTTAAACTTATAGTCTTATAAGAATCCTTTTGTGAAATTTCAGCTCAAAAAATGTTTTCGTTGTCTTTATTATGCAATAAAAAGACATTTAAGAGTTTTAGTAATTTTATATTTTTATGAAAACTCTTACAAAATAGGTACTTATAAGCTTAATACCTCTTATATCAATAAATTATCTGAAGTTCAAGAAACAAAAGTTTTGCTGCAGGATGCTAATAAGATCCTTACAACAATATTTGTTAAAACTATAACTTTTCCAATTTGCTGAAAGAATCATTTCCTCGAAAATTTCAACCGGAAAAAATTGAAAAGTTCAACATGGTTTAAGAGTTCAGAAAGCGTAATGAAGATTTGAGTGATACTCGTACATACATTTTATGCAACAAGCACAACTTTTTGATGTCAACGTTGTCTTCTCACTCGCTTTTAACAGCGAGTTGAATTTATTTTAGCCGATAATGTTTTTTAGCTTACACTTCTCTTTGACAGCAGTTTTGTTCTCGAAAATTTTTTGAAAGCAGTTTACTATTCAAAAACAAAATCAACTCTTTTCTGCTATTGATGAGGGTGATTATTATTTTTATATCCACGAATCACTATTCTACTTTCACAGAGCTGAATCTGATTCACCTCGATCTTATCGGTATTATAAATTCAGTATTTCACTATTCACGTAAATGAACTCGCTTCATACAAACCGATTCGAATGTCAAATGTTGCGGTTTTGCTGTTTCGTTTGTTTGAATAAACAAAATTGCTGCGTCATGGAATGTGAGTAAAATTAAACTTATTTAAATAAACGAGTACTTATTTCAACTTAAGGGGCTTAACAACAAATAGAAAGCAGTTTAAGAAATATTTAAAATAAAGAGGCTCAACCTTCTTGGGCAACGGATAGAAGAAGGTACGAAATGGAAAAAAGTATTGGCGCAAATTTTTAAACAGCCTATTGTTAAGATAGAAGTATGACACTACTTAAAAGTAGTTCACTAACTTATTCTTAATTTTAAACATTTTCTAACTAGTATCGTACTAAAGCAACTTTATTAATAAATTGTTTCTTAACACCCCTAAACAATAAGAATCGAGTCGAAGACCCTCTGCACGACAGCTCAACGCACTTACCTGAATATTAATCTCGGTGTCACTCTTATCTATTTAATACTTAGGCATACACAAGGCATATTCGGAAAGACATGTAGCGGAAACTGGTAAATAGGAGCGCGTGCAGCGATGCTCGGCATTTCTCACAGCCGTCATTGTTGTAGCTTTGGGGGCCATAAGGAAATCAGGAAACAGTCTTCCATTTCAGCTGAAAATGCCTTCCTCTTGCCAAAATTTGAGCACAATCATTCGAAAGTGCAATTTTTGACGAACTTTAGGAAAAGGTGATCACTTCTTTCAACGCGATGAAATGGCTCAAGGACTAGAAAGACACTCGGTTATTTCTGCACCGTGCCCTCCGTTAGAATCCGAGGTACCCCAGCTTCTCAACTGGGATCTTTGATGGGTGTTCATATGGTGAACAGTAAGGATAATATGTCGATCGGATTAGTTGTTGCTTCGGCATTGGTCATCGTGCTAACTAGTGTACAATAGTATAAATGGTTTCGGATGCGAATGGTGAGTGATCCAATTGCTGATGATTGTGCTAAAGCAAACACTCAATCATAAGACAGACAAAACCTTTCGATCCTTTTTTGAATTCAATTGAAACTTGCCTATTCCGCGATTCACAATCCTCCATGTCAATATTCGATCCACAGGTTCAAACGAGTTTTTGAATCAAAGCTGCATCGCTATTAATAAGTAAATAATAGAGTAAAGGGGCTAGTCTGTTCGTCATTGACATTTCTATACCTACTTACTTTTAGTAATTCTTAAAAACCTCTTACATAAGGAATGTTCATTGTTTCAATCAGCACACAAGGGCTTTATGTGAAGAAATACAAACTTTTGACAATTTTTTGGTCTTCAAATAAAAAACATTCATAGTTTCTTTCAGTTCTTGACCTCAGTAGCCTTTACCAGAATATTCAAAAAAGTAACTTTTTGAGCTTTTAGTACAAACACCTATTCATTTTTGTTTCTGTTTTCTTCTTAGCTCCTTGGGTAGCCTTCCTGATTTATGAGTTCTGTAGGCATATGCAATACCGACTAATATTTCTGTGCAACGTTGATATGTAAAAGGTTTTTCAATAGGGACTTCCGAACATTGACAAATGATTGAGTCCATATTCTTGAAGCTACATCTGTCAAATTGGCTGTCAACTCTAGTTTTGTCAAATGTGGAGAGATTAAATTGTTTTATGAAAGTGGGTCGTCTGTTCGCACTCTTCGATTGAAAAATTATATTCAGCGACGGGCCCATTATTTGGATGAACAAGCAAAACTGCCGAATTTGGGAAGATCACACTCCATACGAGATCCACCGGAATGCAATACATCCACAGAAAATTACTGTTTGGTGTACTTCCTTGAGAACGACGACGTTGGCCAGGATCATCAATGGCGAGAGCTATCAGTGTCTCATAACCAATTTCTGTTGGGTCGAATTGGATGATATGGGACACCGACATGATTTAAACTGGACGAGCGACGCACGCTACGTTCCACACAGCCCGTACCACAATGAACATTTTTCAGGAGCGATTGGTAATGTCACGTTGAGGAGGTGTGAATTGGCCCTCGGGATCGTGCGATTTCACCCCGATAGACTTCTTCTTGTTGGGTTTTCTTAAGTAAAAGGTCTAAGACATTAATTAAATTCAACATGAGTTATGGAAAGTTGGCCATTTCGAATGCGCGCCACTCAGCTAACCTGCGGCGGACATTTGAACGATGTTATATTCCACACATAATGGCATACATGGGCCATTCAAATTCAAACAATTTAACGACATCGCGCTCGCAGTTCCAATAGAGAAATTTAAAGATAGAAAACGCTTAATGGAGAACCTTTTTTATTCGCAGGTAGTTATCTAAATACTATTTTAATTTAAATATTATTTCGGTTATAATTTCGGGATCAACGATTTAGCCTAAAATTACCTAATTGTTTATTTTTTGTCGCTCACAAATATTATTGCATCGGCTTATTTATGATTTCCATATTAATTTCAAATGCTTCGGTGTCCTCTGATGAGGCATGAAATAACACAAATGTGGGTTTAGGGGCTCCAATAAATTGTAAACATATGAATTTAATAAGCCAAAATATCGGATATTAAAACCGATCAAGTTTTTAAATGTACTTATCTCTTAAATAGTATTGGAATCAGACCACATAGGTACGAGTGTAGCCAGCATTTATTAAATATCCCACAATACAGGTAAGCCATAATTTCGCCGGCAAACAGGGATAGACTTATTAAAAAATTTAATGATCCAATTTATTCGTTGACATTCTACCTGCATTTGGTATCCATGCCAGAATTAAGCGAACTTGTATTCAAATCTATTTAATTACTCGTATGACTGTCGAGGGGCAAGTTGGCCGCATCCAACAATGAGTCAAAACGGCCAAATGCAATCCTCTGCCAGGATAATATTGATTAAATGTCAATATTAATTCCAACTCAAATATGTAGCATAAACGTCATGTTCCCGAACTCATATTAGTGCGTCAGAGGCCATCCAAAGATTCGAATGAAATATTTACATTAATGCAAGCCTTGCATCCGAACCATTTCGCCAAACTAATGAGGACGAAACTACGACTGCCTGGGTCTTGATCAAGACATCGACAACGACGCCTACGACACGTTGGTTACTGGTGCTGTCGTCATCTTTATAGCCAGCTGCAGCATCTTCTCATCCCATGAATCTTGCGAGACATTCATGGATCAAAGATTAACAACTCACAACCCCCACGGCATTAAGGGGTTGGTAAATCATCCAGAGCCAGGCCAAGTCAATTCGCAAAACTTAAGCGTGCTCCTCAGTTTGCTGTCGCATTGTTTGCAATGGCTTAATCTCATGGGGAAATGTTTGTCATTAGCATTATTTAATATTGCATTAGCATATTGATTAGAGGAGTTTAGAGATCGTGTGTGCGTATTTGTGTATTTGCAGACTCACCCCTGCCCCGCCAACAATTCTCGACAAAACGAAGGTTATGTCATGATTTTGTTTTTCTAATTTAACACAGAAGTCCTTTGGGAGGTTCTTTTGGTTTAATTGTGTGGTGGGTGCAAGTTTATCACGTAACGCACATTAACTTCGTTATCTCTTTTCTGAGAGTCAAAGATGTATGATAAACATCTTTTCCGTTTGATTTGTGAGACGGAAGCGGTAATTGTATTACTGTAATTAATTTCATTTATTAGGGAGATACTTATATGAGGGCTTCCGGCATAGGATGGAATATTTGATGATTTGTTGCGACTCTTACTATTATCAACTACAGTATGGGAATGGGGGATGCAGCAATGAATTTTAAATGTTCAATTGTGCATATTTTGTAATAAATTGCTTATCAGAAATTATTAGATTTTAATCGGATTGTGTACGACATGTTTTTGGTATATCTACGAGTAATTGCTTTAATATTAATGAAGATGTGTTTTGTGTTTATTTATTTGACATAACATTATTGATATTTAATTGAGTACCTTATGATTGTGTAATAAAATATAAGGGCTTAGAATGAATTATATTTGAATGTTGGGGTTCGATTGCCTGGGGGACCTGTCATAGAAGTAATGAAAAAATTATTATTGAATTTGGCCTAGGAGTACGAACACACTTGAAGAAAAATTAAACAAATAGAAAATTTAAGAAACTGTTTTCCAAGCATATTTTCGAAATAAATAAATTTAGTGGTGCAACAGCTCGTAGAGAGGCTAACATTTTTGAGATACAACTCTCAACCATTTGTGTGTAACAAAAGAATGGATGGGACTTACCGTTTTCGCCCAGTCCAAACGGCTAAGATGAGCAGGACATTCCGTGGCAAGAGATACTCTTGGAGGATTTGTCACTTCCTCGCAAGAGGCAGTACACTACACCCCTTAAAAACTTTTATGAAGCATTCATTTTACCATTAACAAATGGAACTTAAAAAAGAGAGACTGTTAAGGAAGGCTCATTTACATATACAGGGTGATTTGCATAAGGTGTGACAAAAAGCTAGGGCGTGTAGGTTGGACTTAGACAAGAAAAAAATCGTATGGGAGGGGGGGGTCTATTTCCCCCCGTTTAGGCATGTTTAGGCGTGTAACGTTGCATTATTTAAAAAACATTCGCAGGTCAATATTAATCCAATGCTTTCACGCAGGTGTTCTCAATGAAAAAATGTGTTAATCTAGTACTTTGTCACTTTATTGTATGATTATAAGACTGATAATAAAAAAATTGTACAAAAAAAGTTAATCCTTTCTTTCGTAAATGCACCTAAGCCAAGCCGACCCCACCATAGTAAAAAAGTGGTAGGTCAATTTTAAACCAATGCTCTCACGCAGGTGTTCTCAATGAAAAAATGTGTGAAATATGGTTAATCCAATAGTTTGTCACATTATTGTATGCTTATAAGACGATAATTAAAAAAATAGTAAAAAGAAAGTTGATCCTTTCAATCGTAAATTCACCTAAGAATTCAAAAACGAAAAAACTAAAATAAAAGGCTTTTCTTAGAACAAAAGTAGTTTTTGTTATTTTTGATTTTCTCAAAAACCACAAAACATTTTGACATCCGGTTTCTTGTGTTTGATGAAAAATTAATAAGAGCATTGAATATTGAATAAAAATATAGGGTTTTCCAATAAGAGGTGTTATTTTGATATTCAAAGAAGAATGGCATTTTTGGAGATAAATGATCGGATGTTTATTTCATTATAAAGAGGAAGGTATGCCGTTAATAATGGAACACAACATCAGCCAAATGGCCGCCAAGACCACGCTTACAGGACCATATCCTTTTCATGAAATTTTCCATAACCAAATCGCAAAGTGGCTGATGAGGCCCATTTCCACCTCGGAGGCTACGTCAACAAGCAAAACTGTCGCATCTGGGGCTCGGAAAACCCAAGAGTTATTGTTGAAAAGCCTCTCCATCCTCAACGCGTGACTGTTTGGTGCCCAGCGTCGATTCAAGACCTCAAAGATGAAATTCGTGAGGCTATCGAGGACATAGGGCAGCCACTTTGCGATTTGGTTATGGAAAATTTCATGAAAAGGATATGGTCCTGTAAGCGTGGTCTTGGCGGCCATTTGGCTGATGTTGTGTTCCATTATTAACGGCATACCTTCCTCTTTATAATGAAATAAACATCCGATCATTTATCTCCAAAAATGCCATTCTTCTTTGAATATCAAAATAACACCTCTTATTGGAAAACCCTTTATAATACTTAATTACGTAAAATTTTGAAAAAAAATTGTTTAAAAAAAATTTTTCATTTTTTTTTCAAAATTTTGATTTTGAAAATTAATTTTTCAAAAACTATTCACTCGAACAACTTTATTTAAAAACAAAATTAAAGAATGTATTTCTGGCTTTTCAAAATGCTATAGCATTACTCTGTAGGTATCACCGTTATTTTTTAATAATTTTTTTTCTGTTTTAAAAGATTTTTTTCTTAAATTGCCCCTCCCGCCTAAACGGGGGGAAATAGACCCCCCTCTTCCATACGATTTTTTTCTTGTCTAAGTCCAACCTACACGCCCTAGCTTTTTGTCATACCTTATGCAAATCACCCTGTATAAGAAATCCGGGAAGGTCTGTAATTGACTGCCTCGTTGTGCCATTGGGTTGTTTCTCATTCAGTAATTTTAAAGTCAATATCTAGATCTACTCCGACATGGTATCTAGTGTTTTTAGATATTCGCCCCGACATTAGCCAAAAGGAAAAAATCAAAACGAAATTTGTATGTAAGGTTCATATTTTCGGGTAAAAATAATAAAAGCAACACACAATCTTTATCTCGGGTACCCATTTTACTCGTTCGAAATCAACCATACTCATGTCAACAGCACACGGTTGGTATTTTAACGGTCCTCCATCCAAGTAGTAAGTAACTACGCACAATGATGCTTGATTTCGCTGATCGATGGGAAGCGATTCTTTCATCAAAGCCTAAGCCGTTGACCTATATTTTTTGTGTCAATAAATAGCATTAAACTACGTAATATTTGTTCGTAAGACCATTGGGTAAGCTTTTCCATCTGTCCTACTCAACTGGTCTCTTTCCGAGTGGATGGAAAACAGCATTTGTCCAGCCTGCCCCAAAAACAGCCCAAGCTTCTTCCCACTCTTCTATCGTCCAATTGCACGTACGTCACTTCTTCCCAGGGTCATGGAAACGCTAATAAATTATCAACCCAAAAAATATCTGGATGACCGAAAGCTTCTTAATGACCGCCTTCATGACTTTCGAAGCAATAGGTCCTCCGGTGATCTGATTGTACATCTCACCGAGCAGTGGTACAAATCTTTACATCGTTTTGGATAAAATAAGATAATTGTATTTGATATTTCCAAAGCATTTAATAGAGATTGGCATTGTAAGCAGTTAAACTTTGCTTAATACAAAACTAAAACAATATTCGGATAAATAAATAAAAGGTCTTTCCTCGTTCACAGATCCACAACAACTGATCATATGTATCTTTTTTCTTTATTCTCTCAGTATATTCTTCTACCTAACCGGTAGTCTCTTTCTATTAAATACAATCATAATATCTTTCTTTCGTTACATCTTCTTTCTGAACATACATTTGCTTTTCTTCATTCTTTCTTTTGGATGTGTTGCCCAACGTTGCCGCCAAAAAAAAAAAAAATTCGTGCCACACTCTTTGAAAAAACGTGCTATTTGTGACATTTTCGTGCCGTATGAAAAAAAACTCAGGTTATTTTTTAAAAATAAATTTTAATTAAATACTATTACAAGCAAATAACAAACAAAAATCACTTCCTCTATTCGTGTATAGGTATTTTCCAGCAACAGGAGTTTTTGGCAAGTTTATAAGTATGTATTATGTATGTAAGTACATACATCACATCACATGATGAGTACCTATTATTATTATTTAAAAACATAAAGACGTAATAAAGCTTTGTTATAATAAGTTAAATAATTAAATTAGCTGGAGGTTTGAAATTTTGAAAATTATTAGGCCTAATAATTTCATTATATGACATTATAGCATTAATTGTTTTGTATGACAGTCTGTTTTTGTTGTTTTAATATTATTTAGCCTTGAAAACACTCGGTCTGCTGATGCACTTCCGTGAGGCAAACTAAGGAGAATCAACACAAATTTTGAAATATTAATTAACATTCCTTCGTCAATATTGTTTTTTAATTTGTACAACTTAACCTAGAACGTTTTTGAATCTTCAAGAAAAATACTTTCGGCTAATCCAATCTCAAAAATTTGTCTTATTTCGCCAAAAAAAACATCTTTCTCGCACTCTAATAGATGAGGAAATTCTGATACCAAAATATTGAAGTGTGGCAAAATACTTTGTATATTTGGATTATTTTTTAAAAAGGTTGGGTCAATTATCTTAAACGTATTTAGGTAAAATAATGAAAAAAAACGTGCCATATTGAAACTTTTCGTGCCACCGTGCAATGAGAAAATTTCCGTGTCAAAATGGCACGATCGTGCCACATCGGCAACGCTGGTTACAAGCTAATATCCCTGACGCGTGAGACAAAAGATATTTCATTGAAATTTATCGAGAAATTAGCCTACTCTCGCTCTAGCTAACGAGAGCAACCGATGTTTGACTAGAATTCGCTGCGCCTGCGAATATGTAATGTTGTTTCGCTCTATTCGTGACTGGTTAAATAGTGTTGGTTTGTAGGAGTTAGGTTAGTAATTGTTTTTTATTTTGGTTTTTGTTCGATTCTGTACTGTATACAGTGTGTGGTTTGGGATAAAATGAATAGTGATTAGGTATATTAAAGACAGTAATAAATCTTTTTAAAATAAAGTTAATATAAAATTAGCCGGATCGCCAAGGCCCTTTTTAAATTTTACATGTAATATTTTTGGCGGAGAATCGATTTAGACAGAAACCTGAATCCACGATTTGGCGTATTTTAGTGAAAAAATAAAAAAACATGATTCCTTGCTACTCGTAAATGTAATAAGTGTGTCAGTTTTATACATGGTCGAAATTCTTCGAGCAATTATACAAAATAATAAAAAATCAAAATATACATGTAAATTGTTGTTTTTTTGCGATTTCTAATCTTAATACCTACTTAGTGAGCAAGTAAATTGCACCACCTGTTCAACAACCCACCAGCCGCCACTGATTCTCAGTAGTCTCTTTCTATTAAATATACAATCATTATATCTTTCTTTCGTTACATCTTCTTTCTGAACATTCATTTTTTTTCTTTATTCTTTCTTTTGGAAGTGTTGTCACAACATCAAGCTCTCTTATCGAAAATGAGTGCATTTGGCATTGATTAATTACTTCTTCGATGGACTAGAAACTATCTTTCGAACCGCTCAATACAAGTTGTGTTGGACAGTTTTAAGCATGTAGTTCACAAAATAAATGCTGATGTTCGACAGGTGATACAAGTATAACAGAAACATTTGAATCTCTCGAGCACCACCGTAATGTGGTCTTGTTTTTTATTATTTTACCGTTATTTTTATAAAGAGTGTTCTAGTGAAATAGCGATTTGCATTGCTCCCCTTAAAAAATATTAACTGTAATGCTCGCGCTTCAGAAAGTGCCCATCAGTTTAGCCTTGAGCCCAACTTTAGACGTGCTGTTAAATTCAGAGATTCTTTCTTTAGCCGTACTACACGAATGTGGAATTCTGTATCAGACGCAATATTTGCCTCCCATTGCGATAGAAAAATAATTTTGTTCATACTTCGAACTTTTTGAGGAATATTTGGAGGAGCTCAAATAAATTACCGGACTTGTATTGGGCCCCAAGTTCAAAATGTCGGAATTGAAATTTGATCAAATTAAAAGATTACGTTGCCAAAGATGAAATGAAAAATTTTTGTGAGGATAAAAAGGATTTAAAACGGTTCCAATTTTTTCCCCTTAAAATAGTTTAATCACTGCCCGGAAAGCAAAACAAAAAATTAAAAATTTATTCTTAAACTCATGATTCCAACTTTATGTCATGCATGTAGGGAGTTATGTTTAAATATGCATATTGTGCGGTTACATATGCCAAAGAACATCTCTTACATTTCACCATATCACATCCATTTGCGTTGGGTTTTAGCCCACTCCTCATTCCAAGGAGTACCCTTTCCATATCGAAAGCCTTCTCATCTACTTGGTTTTTTGGTGGTTATGCAAATTGCAAAGTTATGATTGTTACCAACTGCTCGTTTCATGTGGTAATACCCAGAGTGAAGGACATACATAGGTACTTGGGAATGGTATGCCCACCCCCCTCTGTGTGGAGGATGACTTGGGTGTACAAACAAATGTCCAACCGCAGTCAGAGTCAGTCAATTTGACTTTGAGAACGGTTTCGCAAACTGAGGCTTTTCCATATATCGTCCGTCGACATCATCATCATCATCATCGTCGTTCCCCTCTGCGTCCAGTTAATGTTGCATTTTAATGCAAATCCGTTTCTGGTGCATGTTTACGGGATTAAACAATATGGCCCACTCTATATTCGGTTGGACCTGGAAACACGAAGTAAGGGGAGTAAGGGCGAGTTAATGCCGTGTGTTGTCCTTGCAACTATCAGCCTACACCACCACCACATCGTTCTCTCTCAGGCAACAGGTGAGAATTAACATATTCGTGTAGATGGAGATTTTGGAAATGTTAAAATGGAAAAAAGCTTTTTCCGTCAACTTAAAATTGAATTCATTCCTATAGAGGATTTATTTGAGCTCTAATAGAAGATACAATTGCACACACAAAAATCTAAACATCATGGTGTCTTTCTCAAAATTTGCAGGTCCATATATATAGAAACATCAACATTCACTTAGTTCAGGAAAGCCAGGACAGATTGAGATACTTGCTGGTCAGGGATGTGAGGGAGGGACATGCTGAATATTTGTTGTCAGTTCTCTGGCCAAAAAGAGTTATATTCAAATGAGCTGAAGGGACAAAGTGCATTCGGAAAACCGGAAAATAAACTCTGAACCTGAACTATCTTCATCTGTCAAGACAACAACATTAAAGGGGGCATCACAATGTTAATGTACTGCTCACGTGACGATGATGTTCATAATAATGATGTTACTTTTGCTCGTCCTGACCATGATGCATGGACCCACAACTCGCATTTCGTATGATTTTAGTATCTCAGGATAACATCGTGTGTGTGGGTGCGGGTGTGTGTTTGTGTTTTTGGCATGCACGAGGACCATCAGGAGGAGAAGGAATGCCAAAAGGTCGGGATTTAGTTTAATGGTAAAACTTTTGACCGTTAACCAGAATCATGATGGCATAAGTCTCATGTTCTGTATCCGCTCGGCTCTATGCATCATACATGCGTCCGTCATGTGTGGGTCGTTTGATCTGTTGGTTATACATTCTACACCTAGGTACAGTTATCATAGTTGACAATGTGATTATGCCAAATCAATCACTCACAAAACAACAGTTGCAGAATGCAGAAGTCGTAGCCATTGCTGGTGTTTGGAATGAGCAGGTGCTTATCACAGACAGATGTACTTGTTGTTCAAATGTATATTTGAATGTATGTGCATAAACAACAGGTACCTACATGCAGGAGCAGCATCAGGATCCAACGCCCATCCTAATGCATATTCAATTTGTCCATGCATTACGGTAATTTAATCTCTATTGTCCAGGATTCAGTTGTCATGAATGCTATTTGTTTTTGAGGGTTGCTATTTGCATTGTCGTGTTGTGTCCTTTACGATGAGTGTCATCATGGGCTTTTGTGCTGTTGTTATGATGCCATAGCTATAGCTCTCTGGTAGGTGGCGTGTTGGTAGCGTAGGAGTGTCCAAACGTTGCATTTCATTAATTGATTGTGTTTTGTTGTTGAGGTCTTTGCATATTTTTCTTTCATTTTTTTGTTTTTCAATTTCACCCTAGAGGGTTTCAAATATCAAAATATGAAACCTTATCGAACGGATGAAGCTCTTAGGGTGTGTGTATTTCCAGGGATTATAATAATAAAGCCGGACTGCTGAATTGTGCAGGTAGTGTAGGGATTTTAAATCCTAATAATATTTACATATTTGTGATATTTTTCAATGGGATATGAATATTAGTATAGAAGCTACATAGACAATATTCACATTCCGTTTGATTTTGATTTGTTGATGGAAAAGAATTTCAAGTGCAGCTTTGCATTTATATTCAAATATGTATACATACTTCAGTTGTACTGCTATGTTTTATGAAAGTTTTATTCTGCCTGCAATTTGAAATAACAGTTTGTATATATTGTGGGATCAAATGGTTGGGAAATGACTTATCTATAAAAAACTGGAAGTGGGAAATACACCCTCTTGAATTCCGAATAAAGTTTGATCAAATTTTCATTCGGAGGAAGTTTTTATGGAATTATAGCACTGCAGCGAAATCATACAAAAAACACTAAATAAGTTGAATAAAAAGTACCACGGAGTTACGAAATGCCAACCTCTGTTACGGCTGTGACACAGAACTACACAAAACACTATACATTCGAGATTGATTTAGTTTTTGAATACACTCTATTCTGTTGACATGAACCGCGTAATATGGGGCTCATACAATGCAACCATATTCCAGAATAGACCTAACAAATGAAAGATACAGAATTTTAAGGACATAAGGATTACGAAAGTCAGGAGCAAACCTTTTTAATGAAACCAAGCATCTTATTAGCTTTCTTTATAATGCAATTGTAATGGTCCGTGAATGAAAGTTTTGAGTCCAATACCACACCAAGGTCAGCAAAACTTGACAGACTTCATAAAGGAGACGTGCTCAACGTATAAGTATATGACAGGACATTGCGTTTGCGTGTAAAACGCATGATTTTACACTTGTCAATATTTAAAGACAGACGATTAGTATTGCACCATTCCCAGAATTTTTGAAGATCTTCCTGTAAAAGTTCACAGTCAGCTACTGGGTCAACTTTTCGAAATATTTCCTCGTCATCGGCATAAATTAAAGACATAGAGTTACTAAAAACAGAAGTAAAATCGTTAATAAATAAGACAAACAATAAAGGACTAAGATTACTACCTTGTGGTACACCCGAATTTACAATAAACCATTTAGAATGTTCATTTTTAAAAACGACACTATAAAATCTATTTTTGAGATACGAAGAAATTCATAAAATAAAGCGATTTTTAAGTCCAATGCTGCTTAGTTTCATAAGTAATATTTCATGATTAAGTTTGTCGAAAGCTTTAGTGAAGTCAGTAAAATTACAATCTACTTGCTTATACTTTTCAAAGCCATCTAAGCAGAACGTTGTAAATTGTAGTAAATTTGTGACCGTAGATTTCTTTTTCACAAAACCATGCTGGTTTTCACATATAACAGAAGTACAGTGAAATGATAGAACATCACAGATAATGGATTCGAACAATTTAGGAATGACAGAAAGTTTAGCAATAGGCCTGTAGTTTGTTACTAATTTTTTTGGACTTTTATTGTGAATGGGAGTAAGAAATGCATTTTTCCAAATAGCGGGAAACGTAGAACTACTAATTGACATGCTGAAAAGCACAAATAATGGGTATGACACATTTATATTGCACATTTTTTCAAAATAAAAGACGGCAAGCCATCAGGGCCGGGACTAAAACACTCGTCTAACTTTTCGATATAGTCAAGAATAGTTGCTTCAGAAATTGCAAAATTTATCGAGTTAAGGTGTGAGAACTCATCAATTGGATAAATTATATTTGAGTCATTTGTAGAAGCATTTTCGAAGGCACCTTGAAAGAATTCGGCTAACATATTGGCTATAACCTCTGGGGAATGGCTAGCTAAATTATTATAACTTATATGTGCTGGGTAACCGTCAGATTTTTATTCCCTCTGATCTCCTCTTCAAGGAGCTCACTGGACAGATTCTCTTTTGAGACTTACACCTGTTTATTTCCCTAGATTGCATGTTAGGGACATAGGGCTTCCGGTTCCGATGAGGATCCCGACCGTTTCTTTCATTCGTGTTCCTCTTCAAGGATAGCGCTGGACAAGGTTCTCTGTAAAGAGTTTCCGATCGTTTTGTTCCCCA
Source organism: Chrysotoxum bicinctum (assembly GCA_911387755.1). Lineage (NCBI taxonomy): Eukaryota > Metazoa > Arthropoda > Insecta > Diptera > Syrphidae > Chrysotoxum > Chrysotoxum bicinctum. The sequence continues at coordinate 207,211,433 of OU426988.1, forward strand.
GGTTAAGTACTGGGGACACTTTATATGAAATACTGTGTTACTCGTAGTTATTTAAGCTTTCGAATATTGTATTATATGAAAAAATGTATTATTATTTATCCTAAGAAAAGAAGTTATATTGTAAATTACATTATATAAAATACCGTGTTAGATATATAAAACTATGAAATAAATTTATTGAGAATTTAGCAGTATTAAAATAAGCTATTTCATTCGGAGCTTAGACCCTCCAAATCCAAGTTTGTTGCTTTTTTGGGAAGAATCCTGGACGCCGACGAGTTTACCTCAGCCACGAAGAAAAAGCATCACAATATAATAATTTATCGCACATTTTAACTAAATTTAAAGATTCTTGCTTGTAGTTAGCCTAAGAAAACTATAGAAAAACGGTCAACCTCCAAGAAATTCCGAGAAAGCAAAATTTTGGTTTTGGGCTTTATTCTTAGGAGAAACTAGGAGGGGGGGGGGGGAAGGAAGTGTCGATGAACACTGGCCTTGAATGTTGTCAAATTTAAATGGAAAGGGAGAATCGTGTCAGGTAGAATATTCCATAATCGTGTTATGTTACTAAAAACCGAATCAGTATTCAATGGCAAACATGTCCCAAATTAAGCTCGAGGTAGAACTGATAAGCTTTCCTAGCAAAACGGGCGTCGCAGTTGAACTGGTTGAGGGAGGGAATGCAACTGACTACCTCGAAAAGATTTCACCGGTGTTGAAGAGATGGAAATGATTTCATGAAACTTCTGTTTCCTATAAGTTTTAACGCTCTGTTCTGGTTTCTATCCAATAAATGAAGAGGGGATTGTACTCGAGTTTTGGACTTATAAACGAAGGGGTTACACATTTCTTATAAGGATTTAAAAATCCTAAGCATTTAGCAGCATTTTTAGCAGTCTCGAGAATGGAATGTGGTCATTTCAACAGAGATCGTCGTTTACACACATACCGAGTTTTGTGAGCTTTTTGCCTTCTACAATGCGATAGCCTCAATCATTCAGAAGATTACGATCTTGAAGATGATGATTGTTCAGCGTTTCCAAGACCTTGGAAAGAAGGAGTACAAGTGCAATTGGTCGGTAGTAGGAAGGGGATAATGTGTCGTCTTTTTTAGTAACAGGCTGGACAAATGCTGTTTTGCATCTTCTAGGGAAGATTCCAGAACAGTAGGAGCGATGGAGAAGCTTACGCAATAGTTTTCCCAGCAAGTTAGAACAACTCTTTAGAAGAATCGGAGGTATACCAGCAGGTCTACTGATTTGTATTAGATGTTATACTCTTAATTCTGTAAGGAACAAAAGTACACATCCGAAGGAAAATCACTTCTGTAATCATATCGGCACTGGCGTTACCGTCACTATTGAGGAAACATAGTGACCAGTTACAAATTTGAAAAAGTCCCAATTGGCTTTCTCATATTGCCAAAAGGTCCTAATGAAATGTTTATCTTTAACTGGGATGAACATCAGGAGACGAGAAATTGCCTGATAATACGCAACGGTTCGCGGTGCCGAATGGAGAGTTTACCATTATGGTATACTTATCAGGGTAAGTAGTAAGAAACAAGTCGAGAGTATGGGCATTTTGTCCAGCAACATCTGGCATTTTAGTGGGCTCCTCTACAAGTTAAGTAAAGTGGTGCATCTCATAAAAGATCTCAACTATCTTCCTTCGGATGTTGTCTGTCCTGAATATCGGAGCCAACTTGAACTGTGAGGCCCCCGATAAAGCCTTCAAGTGTGAGGGTACAAGGAAACAATTTTTGAAACGGAATCAGACAGCGTATCAAACTCATTAAGAGATGAATTGGTGTCAAGATTTGGACTACTATAGATGAAACAATGTAAAAATGTGCTAGTGGATATGAAGTTTGAGAAGTTAAAGTTCATCGTAAAACAATGTCCGTATTGATGAAGGGTGTGGCAAGCAAGATGGCATTAAGTTATAGTCAGCCATGCGAAATTCTGAAAGATCAGTATTCGAATCAATATATGTTTCACCTAGTGCCAAAACAGCGGGCCTGTATTAAAAAGAATGGACGTACACGTCACAGAAGACGAATATTGGAAAACCTGTAATGAACCATTACAAATTAAACCCGCCTCAACCCAAACTACGCGCCTGTTAATCCTTAGAACCGAGCTGACCGCATGTTTTCTGAAAACTTACCCTTCTCTACATTCACCCCTCCCTACCTACGCACCTGTTTCCTAATTAAAGAATAAAAAAATACTTACCTCGCCAGCCGCATACTCCCATAGCATGCGTACACCAAGAAGTGTAATCAACAACTGAATAAGAATTACCTCTTATCATTATCAGTTCTATAACCTTTTTTCCCGACCAGCACAGCAAGGCCTTCGCTAAGGATAGCAGCTAGCAGCATGACAATGATCATGGTACCTCGGTGGTGAATATCATCATGAATAAAATGTGCAGAAGCAATATGATGACGTCGATGTATCACACTTTCTGTTTGCAAAAACTAACTTTAAAACGATATGGCTCACATTTAGTTACACTAAAAAGTGCTATAAATAAAGGTCATGCAAGCCACCAGAGTAAGTCGTAATCACGTACCCAACGAGAACAGGACTCCTCTAGCTCCAGTAGAAAAAGGTAAATTATTCATTGGCTACCCCCCATCAGATGAAAGGAGCCCTTGAAAAAAGAATATAAAGCCGGTGAATGCCGTTGATACCCAGCGAAAGCTGTTGATAGCCGGCGAAAGCCGTAAATAGCCAGCGAAAGCTGTTGATACCCGGGTAAAAACGTTGATAGCCGGCGAAAGCCGTTGATAACCAGCGAAAGCTGTTGATACCGAAAGCCGCTGAAAGATAGCGTAGACCGTCAAAATCGAGACCAGCCTGAACTCCTGAAGAAGCCAGTTGCAGATCTACTACATGAAGACCGTATCCAGTACCTGCTGCAAATAGTAAACCAGCTACGGAGCTCAAGCCATCGATAAAATCAAGATTGAGTATCAGAATTATAGTAAAATTAATATTGTAACCCTCCATATGTAATAAATGTTAACTATTTTAATAATTTGGATTTGTGAATAAAGAAACCCTTTAAAATAATGCTTCTGTACTTACTTTAGTTAGAACCCTGGACACCGGCATCGAGCGAAACCACAGCCTTTGATAACAAAGTACATCACAAACCCAACAGAAAAATCATTTACCATTTGAAAAATCACAAACACAACTCTGACGATCTACGTTCAACTGTGTAGATCTAATGGATAAATAATGACAATTTGAGAAACCAACTTAGCTTTTGTCATACCGAAATAATGTTACATAACTTCTTGTTTTAACGTTTTAATGTCTTGAAACCTCTCAATCGACTGCAAGCTTGTGAGCTTGTCAAACTTCTTCAATGCAAATTTCACAATATCACAACAAGTTTCAGGCCCCGATTCTTTTGCACTGTTTCATATGAAAAAGTAAAAGTGCTTAATGATTTTTTGAACCCCAAGTCAAGTCTTTACTATACTGTATGGAAAATTATATTCACCCCTAACACAACCACAGACAAATTAAGTTAATAACAATTTTCTATTCAACTTCAATTGAATCAAGTAACCGCCCATTCTGACTAGGATCAATCCCATTATACCCTTTGATTTATCCAATCTACCTTTTGAAAAAGCGCAAAACATAGAACCCCCACTCCGTCACTTTCTGCCTCGTATAAATTCATCTATCCACCTATCTAAGCCAACATTAAGCATTCCTGTGCGCAATGCAATTCTGTGGTGTTTTATCCCGGTCTTATGGCTTAAAAGTAAAACAAACGAAATAATCCTTGAATTTGTTTGTTTTCCCTTTTCGTTCTGCACAAAAAAAAAATCCACAAACATACACACACAATCCCATTGCAAATAAATTTACATATTTAAAAATGCGAACAAAAAACTAATGCCATATACTACCTACTAGAAGCACCACAAAAAATTGGAAACAGCAGTCCTTGCACTCCTACAAAGTCTAATCCTCGAGCAAAGTGCAAAAAGGATGTCCTCTTCCCAAAATGAAAAAAACACAACCGACTGTTTTTGCAACGTACCTATTCACACTATGATGCGTTTTTGTAGGAATCGAACTGTTGTTAGAGGTGATATCCCATATACTCGTACGTGTATGAATCACATCCACCCTATAAAGTTTTGCAAATCTCTTGCACATTCTCTTAATTAATTAAATGGTTGCCGTTTTTAGTATACCCGTTGGCAGATTGTAAAACCCCAGTAATACATCCAATATTATGTACATGGATGCGCTTCGGGCTTTTGTTTTTTGTCATTGTTTTTGTAGTGTTAGCAGACTATATTTACCAATTGCAGTTCAATATCAAATCCCATTTCTCACAGACACCACTGTCAAGGATTGGTGTTCTGTTAGTGTTACTGATGCTAGAAGAGCAGAGATTATGCTACGTTGTCGTTGTCCTGATTCATAATTAATATTCAAAGAGGGATTTAAATGGTTCTGGCAAAAGGACCAAAGGTTTTGTTTTTATCTTGTTTTGTGTTTGGATCTTTGTAGTTGTTCACAAAAGCTATTTAATAATTCAAATATAAATGCAGAAAGCATGTTCAAGATAATTGATTTATTTTAATTGATTGAGTCCGATAAAAAAGTTCTCCAGTTATTTTTTTGTAAGCAATAACTAATTAACTAAGTAACTTTTTAGAAGTGGAGAACTTCAGAGTGGCAACTCTGTTTTATTTGACAGCTGATTTGACAGTTCTCGTTTGTTTTCAGGTTACCACGATTGTGACTCACTTTTGGGAAACGTTTGTAAATTGTTCCACTTTATTTTGAAAAACAAAATAACCTTCAATTCGAAAAAACTCATCGGGCACAAGTCTTGAAGCACACTTTTGGTTAAAAGCCTGTGTCATAAACAGAACTGCCGCATTTGGAGTGAAAAAATCACCATTTGGATTATCATTCGTCTATTTATCAATCCAAAAATTATGATGGTCAATATCTCAATATGCTACAGTTGATGAGAAGTACAAAGACATGATCACTAACTTTTTCGTGCGTCCATTGGAAGGCATTAAGCTTGCAGACGTGGAATGTAAAGTCTCTTAATAAGTCATTCCGAAAAATTAGCGGAACCCATAAACTGCTGTAAAGCAGATATTACCGCTATCCAAGCAATGCGATCGGATGTATCAGGAACACGTAAAAGACTGCGATTTATACTAAGGCCAATGCAACCCACAGCAAAAAGAGTGTCGTTTTTGGTGTGGATTTGTTTTTGGACTCCCACTAAAGGTTCTAAGTTTCAACCATGTGAACAAGCATTTCACGACAGTCGAGGGTAAATTCGCTAACATAAGTCTTATTTGCGCACGAAGAGGGCAAGGACGAAGACCCAAAAGATACATTCTCCTGAGCTATGTGCTATAGGTAAACTTTTCTGGAGCACTACCGAACTTCTGATAACTTCTTAGGCTGATCGACCGACGACGACGTTGGGACGTTCTGGTAGATAGTTCGCAGTTCAAACTCCATGATACTCACCAAGGGTCATGGAGATTTTCTGATCAATCAAAGTAAGGTACTTTTCCCGCACTTTGTGTGTTTGCACGTTCCGAAGGCTCAGCATCAACTCGGATCAGCGTTCCATTGTAGCCAAGGTACGCCTGGGGATATCCCGATGTAGACGAAAACAAGAAAGTACTACGAGGATGTCCAACGTAGGATGGCAATAATCGCACGAAATCTCATGGTTTTTGTGCAGTGGACTCTCTAGTCTTATGCTATCAGCATCAAGAACTAATTGCAACATTAAGAGCAGCCATCAGAGATGTCTTACACTTCCACAACAGTGAAACCCTTGATTTGATGATGAGTCTCGGCAAGCACATACAACTTAACAGAAGCATACAGCAGTTCAGACAAGGCCTAGAGGTGCTCGCGAGTTCTACGAGCTAAATGCGAAAGAGGAACACCGGCTTCTCAGAAAGAAAAAGAAGGACCGTGAGAACCGCTCAATCAACGAATTAGAGGGATGCCATTGCAGAATTGAGATCCGGAAGTTTTATCGAAACGAAATGTACAAAAGAACATGTCAGGGTAACAGACCAAGATCAGAACCCAGCATGGCCAATCGAAGGAACATTCTGGGAGAACCGCAGTCAAAGCTGAACGTATGGAGATAATATTAATGGTCTTAGGCGAGGCGACACACATTAACAATACCTCGCAACCGGCATGGCAGAAATGGAGATAGCTATATCGAATCTTAAGTCCAACATAGCCACTAGAGTTGACGGTCTCGCTTTCATACTATTCAAAGCGACAGGCGATGGCTGGTTGGGAGAATGCAGCAACTTATTTGTAAAGAATGGTCGGAGGAAATAACGCCCAATTAATGTCCGATTCTTAAGAAAGGAGACCCTCTGAACTGCGCCAAGTAAAGAGGCATCTGTCACCTAAACATCGCATACACAATCTTTTCTGCAGTATTATGTGAGCTTCTGAAGTCTTTGTGCAACAACCTAAAAGCTCCGAATTCCAAGTATTCACAGTACTAAAGTTCTTGAAAAAAAAAGCCAGAAGTCGACACCTACCATCTTTTCATCGATTTTAAAACATTTTATGATACCATCTTTAGGGACGAACTATATAGAAACGTATCCGTGTTGGAGATTGACGGTGGAGGACGCACACTACCCCTTTAAAGTCGGAAAGATCTCGCAGATGGATTTGAAGGTTTAAGGTTGATCACAAGGAGATGACCTGCCATGCAAGTTCTTAGACATCGTTCTGGAAAGAAAAGGTCAAAACACCCGCGTCAAAACCACTAGAGGCAAAATCTTGCAAAAGTCCGTCCATTGAAACATAAGGCGCGTTGGCAATGGTCCATTTTTTAACAAGACGAAAGCGAAGACGATGGATTTAGTGTTCCATGAGGGCAAGTATAGGTTGTCAACAAGAAAGGATACCCAACACCAACAGATGTTACTTTGAGGTAGTTAAGGACTTTGTCTACCTAGGAACTTCTATTAATTCAGACAACGGCATCAGCCCTGAAATCAAACTGGGAAAACTCTTGCCAATTGCATTCTTTTTTTGTCTAAGAAGTCAATTTAGTAGGGGTTGGGTACGATATACCGCTTTTTGTAATCCCGTTTTTTATAATCCTGTTTCTTATTATCCCGCTTTTTATAATTCCGCTTTTAAAATTCCGCTTTTTAAAATCCCAGCTCTTATAATCCCGTTTTGTATAATCCCCTTTCTTATTACGACGTGTAAGCAGTGAGGTATGTAACCCCCCTACTTGAGCACACTATAGGATTTGGGGTAGGTGCGAGGTTGGGTGTATGCAATGTTTCTTTAGCATTTAAAGAATCTGGAAAATAACCAACATAAAATCAATAAGTTTTAGCTACGTATTCTAAACAACGGGATTAGCGGGATTTGGCGGGATTTTAAAAGACGGGATTATAATAGATCGGGATTTTGAACAAGCGGGGTTTTAGAAGACGGGATTTTAAAACTTTTTTTCGGGATTTTTGAAAAGCGGGACTTAAAAAAGCGGGATTCCGATACGCTCCCATTTAGTAGCCAGGTACTCCTTTGAGCAACTAAAGTGTGCACTTCTGAGACTTCTGGTCCTTGAATATGGTGCAGAGGCATGCCCCTTGTGATAGGTTGATGAGAAAGTTTAAAAACGTTTCGATTGGAAATTCCCCATGTTTGGTCCCGTCTGCATAGGTCGAGTAAAGATGGAGATGAGATTGAGATGGCTAAGTCATTTACAGCGAATGCAATTGAAGAGGTATCATTTCTTGCATGGGTCTCCAAAACGATTCAGCTGAAGCCCTTTAACGTTGAACGAATGTCGTCGAAATTCTGTCGTAATACTTCGATCATATGTAAAACGAGCTTGATCCCATTTTCGGACGCACTGTTAAGTTGAGAGATTATTTCGTAAGCCGCACTGCACAGATGTTGATTGCTTTACCCAACTTGATATTCTCTTTCTAACCTTCCAACTTCTTCTTAAACATTGTAAGGCTGTATCCACATCCGAATTCCGATATCGATATACAGTTAAAGTTATTTCCCATGGAGAAAGGGCATTGTTTAGCTCTAACAACAAAATATATGCAAATATATTACAAACAAAAAGTAACTAACGGCATTATCCCAACGGGATATTCATTATACATTATTTAACACATATAAATTTCAGAAGGGTACACTGATGTACTAATGACATATAAATCTTCACTCTGCACTCGCCATGACCCCATTTCAGTTGATTTCTTATTCTGTGATTTACTTCATGGTCCTTTTTTGCCCAAGAAGCAAAAAGGATATTTTCCCTAGTGTACTAAGTATCATTTTCCAAGACACTCAACGAGTGTTATACATGATAGGTATTTTGCTTATAATTCAAACACAAATAAGAAGGAGCAAATTCGGGAGTTACGAGTAGAATGCTTAAGCAAAATGTTACGAAACGCAACCCAGAGAAAAGGACATAATCGATTTTTCCTCTGTTTTTTTTTTTGTTGTTGCTTAGAAGAATCTCACAGAGTGAATGCAAAGGTGTAGGTAGATGTGAACACCAGTAGATATGTTGAACCTTGGAAAAGAGCTATTAAATCCTTTAGCTTTGGGCTTTAGGCTGAGACTTTATTCAGCGAGCAACGACGACGACGAGATGCCGACTGCCGACGATTGCTTAAGAGATTTATGAGCCTTCAAATATTTATTTTTCCATCATTCCCATCAATTTTACATAGGCAGAGAGGAGATTCTTTTAAACAGGCGTATGTACTTTCTCCACGCTCTTTTTTCAAACAGAACGCATTTAATCCTTCATAGACATAGCAGAAGGCTTTGTATATAATGTACAACTTACCTACCTACGGGTACCGGTGAAAATAATGTTTGCCAAAAGGACGCACAACAAGAAAGGAGAGAGCTTGAAAAAAAAATCGATGCTAGAAATGCCTACACGCTCTATGCGAGCCATCAACGACCCTGTTCCCGCACCCTTCCCCGCATGCAGGGAAAACAGGTCACGTGAAAGTGGGATTGTGCTCGTACTTACATAAGAAATGAAAGGATGTTAGATATAAATATAGCTACGTGACAGTGTGTCGTCGTAGTAGTTGACGTCGTCGACATCGTTTTAACATTTTCTGCCAGCAAAGCACTGCGATGGATGAAAAGCAACGTTAAAGGAATTCGGCATACTACGCGGGTAACCCCATAGTGGCTGTGACTAATGAGATACCTCAAAGCCTAATCACACGCATTAATTTACACAAACAGTTAAGGTTTTTGTTGTTGTTGTTTGTTGGTGGGCTTTCAAGGACTCACCAAAAGTGACTGGGAGGTGCGTAGAATAATACCCTTGTTCCTCTGCACAGCCCTATTGTATAACATGGACCGCATGTATACGTGAACAATTTAATTATCTGATTAGCTGTCGGATGCCATTTTTCAGAAGAAAGAAAAAAAAACACCAAAAGATGTTGGTTGATGTTGATGATGATGATGATGTCCTGAACCTGATGGTTTTTATTGTTGATTGTGATAATAATATGCTTTCAAATGGATTGGTAACTTTGATTTCTATATTTAATTTTGATGAATACATAGTTAAGTGGGAGCATAGGGAAATAAAGACGATGTGTGTTCAATACATACACACACAAGTTGACACACAATGCAGAATCATTTCGGTTTTTAAATGCAATAGTTGAGGGGAGGCAGGACCTCTATCTAGGTCAAATACAATCACTGTTTCGAAGTCAACGTGTCAAAATTGACTCAGTACAATACGTTAGTGAATATCATCGGCAGAATCTAATGTTCCAATTAAGTCTACCTATACGCGAAAAACGGGATCGTAATTGTTTACAGTTAGGTTTGTGAAATTGACAATGACAATTAACATCGAGAGAATTTGATGTCACGTTCATCAAAAGGGATTCTCAGAACACTTTTTGCAATATTGTAGGACGAAATACAGTCCATACCGTGTGTTGCCATTTAATGGAAACATCCCAAATCCGTGTTTTCCCATCAAATTTATTTGTGAGTAACTTTTCACTGACAAGAAATAGAAAAATGTTTGGGGATGTTATAGTTCGGAAATAGAAGTATTTGAAACATAGAAAACCTCTTCATAGCTAAAATTTTGTTATTTAATTAAGTACCTCTGCATTTTCGTACCAGTTTTTTTTAAAGTAGAAATAGCTACTATAGAAAAATGTTATTAATTTAGTCCAAAATTATAGTCAGATTTCGTTAAAAACTGGGTACCCCTTGGCATAATGGTAAATGAGCATGCAAAAGGTCTTGGTTTTTATTCGCAAACATTTTTTTCAGGAGTGTATAGCTTCTTGCGAGGAAGTGATAAGAACTTCAAGTATTTCTCTTACCATGAAAAGTGCTGCTCTTAGCTGCTCTTAGCCATTCGGATACGGCAGAAAATTGTAGGTCCCCTCCATTCCTGGTAACTAGCACACAGGAATAGTTGAGATTTAAAAGTCACTTGATAGTGCTGCTCTACCAACTGTTGCAGCCTTAATTAATTAATGAATTTATTTCGTAAAACCTTGTAGGTACTGCAAATTTTTTTTAACTTTATGAAAGCGCTTGTGACTATTCTTTAACGCCCATATTAATAAAGATGGTTTAGTCGAGGTTTATCGTTAAGTCCTGGACTAAGTGCGAAATTTCATTAGTAAAACAAATTTTCTGCTAAGTGACGTTTACTAACTATGATTAAGCTTAACCACCGAAGTAGGCAATTAAGCGAAGGAATAAGAAATAGAGTTGCCAATCTTGTTTTGTTTTATAAAAAAAATTATACAAAAGTGCGTGTCTTTCACGAGTTTTATCAAAGCATTTGCTTTGAAAGCAAAGCAGTTTAATAAAATGAGAACTACGAAAGGATTTAAGGCCGTAAGTGGATTTTGACAAATCATAGGTGCATTTGACTGCACCCATATTAAGATGAAAAAACAACAGCAGCAGAAAACGGTCAATAATATGTGAATAGGAGAAGGTATTTCGCCAAAAATGTGCAAGTAAAGACAGCTTACTAAAAATTATATGAATATAAATCCAAATATGTTTTTAATTTTGTTTGCTTACCTTTTTATCCTCTGTACCTACCAGTGGCGTGGCGTCCATATAACACGATTCCTATCGTCTTCCCTTTTACAAAATCTACAAATAACACAATCTACCAAATAAACATCGAATAAGTTTAAGTTACCAATTCTGCCTCTCGTCTGTATCTTATACTTTATCCAAACACATTCCACAATCCACAACCAACATTAATCAAGAGTGTCACAAAAATACTTCGATGTAAACTTTTCAATCACCGTCTTATTTATTTGTTTTATATCCCTTTCTTCCGCAAGCATTGTGTTTCGGATCCTCTTTGTTCAACATCCGCTTTTATATCCAAAAAATAAGACGCTACATTCCGTCTTATAAAATTTTCGATGTATACCAGTAGGAGTTGGAATTATTTGTATTCTATTCTCCCTTTAGCAATTAGCATTGTATTTCAGTATGAAGATAATACATTGCAGGAGTTCAGGTGCTCGCCTTTTTTCAACCTTGTGTAAGAAATAAGACGGTGTTCTCCGACTTATTTGTTATTTTTTTTTCCTTAAAATATGTCATATATGTAAATATAAATATGGCATGTGGGTATTGTTGATTCTTGATTTTGAATTTGATGTTGATTTGCATGCTAATGTAAAATGCACCATTGATGTTTTTGCAAATTTACTGTGATAATTTTGAATTATGAAATAAATCATGGTAGAATATATATGGCAATTTGTCTGCAGTGTAAATTTAGTATATCGCTACTCTGGACAAATAAAATGCATTTGCTTTTTTTTTAATAGGAATTTAAATTTAGATTCAATTGGCATTCAATAAAAGACTGTGTTGCACAGATTCAATAACTTCAAATAAATCTAGTGTTTTGAAAAGCCAATTTGAACTTAATTAAAAACAGTGAAAAGTTAGATGTTAAAGTGAAGATTTAATTCCTTTTATTACCCACTATAGTGATAAAATAATTTAGCTTCTTAATTTTAGTGCAGTTTTAGATTTTGTCTTGAAAAGGTCTTTGATAAATGTAGATTGCTGTTTAACAGATTACCTATCGGAGAAACCAAATAATTTTAGTAAGGATAGTTGATAGTTTATATTTTATCCTTTTTTCGTTTACACACCAGGAATTTCGATCCTAGATCGAAATTTTTTTTTGGTGTGCGTGTTTCATGTATACATGTAAATCCCTCTTTAAGTATGGATTTAAAAATTTTGATCTATGTCAAAGAAAAATAAATTTTTGTTGGGTGTTTAGGAACGCAAAATCTGGCGAGGGATCAAAATCTTCACACAGAAATTGATTTCTTATGTTCAAAGAAAATCAACATATATAAGTACCTATGACACTTTAATGGAATCCTATTTAGTAGAGTAGTGTTATAGGGCAACGATATTCAAAATGACTTGATACATAGTATCGCGGCTGTTATTAAATCTGAAATTAAAACAGAAATCATAGAAGCTCGGTTCGTGTCGATTATGATCGACAAAACATCAGATTTGAGTCATAGGGGACAACTGAGTGCCATATTTCGGTTCTTGTCAGAGAATGGAACACAAGAAAAATATCTTGTATTTTCTGACGTTTAAGGCGAGTGTTGTCCATCATATATTTTATATTCTTGACACATATGATTGCATGGAAAAGTTAATAGAACATTCCTAGGAAGGTGCCGCAGTTATGTCCGACGAAGGGTGTGTTGTCTAAAAGGAGGTCCTTTTTTATTATGTTTCAAGGTCATTGTTGATTGAAATATTAATGTCTTGAAGTATAAAAAATATAGCTACACATTTTTTGCCAAGTCAATGGGGAATGCATTTGTAGATACCATATCCATCCTAGAAATGTTGTTTTTAAGGTTCTAAGATTTTTTTTTTCATTTTTACAGGTGACAAAATTTTATAACGGTTTCCCATTTAAAATTATTCACTCCACGCCACTGGTACCTACATAGCCAGTTTGTGACGTCAATTTAAAAAAAGGACATGGTTTGTCACTCGCGTTAAATCATGCATGATTCCCGTACATATAAAAGACCGACAATAAGACACACGCAAACGACAATCAATTTAGGCAGATACAGATTTATAAAAAGGAGATGGCTTACTTGTTGTAGTCTTTTTTTTTTAAAGGATTTTTGATAAACGTCACTTAACTATTCCTCGAACATTTCGTTTTTATTAATGTGAATATTTAAGCCAGGGTAGTACCCCTTGGCATAATGGTTAGTGCGTTGGACTGTCATGCGGAAGGTCTCGAGTTCGATTCTCAGAGGCAGCAAGAATGTTTTTTTTTTTTCAGTGGTGTACTGCCTCTTGCGAGGAATTGACAAATCCTGTAAGAGTATATCTCTTGCCATGGAAAGTACTGCTCATTAGCCGTTCGGAATCGGCAGAAAAGTGTAGGTCCCCACCGTTCCTGGTAACGCGCACACAGGAGTGCTTGAGAGTTATAAGTCTCTAGATCCTGGTTCACTTCGAGCTGTTACACCTCCAAATTTATATTTTAATTTAAGCCAGGACTTTACTCATATTCCATGGTTTAGCAAGACAGTGCAATATAGGTGGAATAAGCGTTTTGTATTAATAGGCTGCAAATGTCCAAGCACAGTGCGAGCGTTCAGGAATGTAAGAGGGATTTAAAAGGAGATACCAGTAAGTATGTATATAGGAAAAAATTTAGCCGAGAAAAGCACTTCCCAGTCATGTAGTGGGGATAATGAAAGAATAGCTGAACTTAATTGTATACCCAAAGTTGGGCTCAAGGGTGAATTGATGGGCATCCATTGAATCGCGTGTATAACGGTTGAATTCTCTTAGGGAGGCAAATGGTTATTTCATTTAATTTTTGTACAGATAAAAAAATAATGATGCAACATTTGAAATAGAACAAGATGGATGGCGCTGATGGTTGACACTCTTTGTGTCATATTGGGATGCAAGGATATATAAAACCTCACTAAATTAAACACAAACACAGCATATTCAATTAAGTTATTTAATAGAAATAAAGCACCTTAAGCATCTACTGATAACTTCTCTAAGAGTTTTGTTATATTTGATAATGTATTAAATCTTAATATTATAATATGTAGTTATTTGGGCTTAAATTATCGATGAAATTTCCAATCAGTGATACCAACCATTAAGTGATACTAGTTTTTAATTTTTGTTGTTTCCAATAGTGTTAATGTTAACTTATCTAATTGTTAAATTATTTATTTGCTAATATATTAAAAATAAAATGCGCGACTGGGTCGCACGAACTTGCTATTATGTAATAGACTAGGAAAACTGTTCATAAGAAAAAAACTTAATCTTTTTAAATTCTTTTAGTAGTAAGAGTTAAAAACATAATGCTATGCAAATAGTGGTATATACAAAATCTTTAAAACATTTTTAAGACAAAAATATGGTACACCAGCTTTAAGTTTTTATCACTGTACGAATTGAAATTAAAATATTAAATTAATTAATAAATTGAAAAATTAAAAAAATATTGAGCCGTTTTTTAGATATCAAATTTTCCAAGAGAAAAAATGACTTTTTTCCCAAAAATTAAAAAAAAAAATACTTTTTTTTTAGGTTTTGCAATGCAATGGTTTTTAAACTCTTTGGAAGCATCTCTATAAAAAATTTCATTAAGATCTGTTATGTCGATAATGAGAAATTCAAAATTCGAAAAAATGGTTCTATGGTATGTACAAGCTGTAATATCTTAATTTAAAATTTTTTTGTATTAAATTAAAGATCATAAACATTAGTTGAAGGAAAAAAAATGTTATCAAAATTCTAGGCGCCGTTTTCGAGAAAAATACGATTTTTGAAAAACATTTTTTTAACATTTGTATTTTTAGTACATATGTACCTTTATTTTTAGGAAAAATAAAATTTTTCTTCTTACATCTTGTAGATTATATTGAGAAACTTTTATTTATCAAGTTTAAAAAAAATCTAGCATGGGGTTTTCGAAATATTGAGTTCTGAAAAAAAAATTGAAATTTTTTTTAAAAATCCGAAAAAAAATTGTTTGAAAATTTGAATACACTATTTTATTTAAGTTTTTGGGGAGCTTTAACAAAAGAAAAAGAATGATCAAAATCATATGTGCCGTTTTTGAGAAAATCAAAAACAAAAAAAAAATGATTCCATGGGGGGCACCCTCAATAACCATTTTTCGTAAAAAATTTTTAACCATTACCTAGCTTTGACTAAATGAATTTTTTGTGTGTTTTCATTTTTTAAATCTGTCGAACAGTTTTTGAGAAAAAACGGCAGGTATGTATGTTATTTTTGGTCTTAAAAAAAAAAAGAAAAAAACATGTGGGGGAAAAATTAAAAATGATATCTACCGAGTTTAAAGAAAATCGGCCGAGCCGTTTAGGCTGTAGTCGAACAGACAGACAGACAGACAGAATTGCGAGACCCACTTTTTAAGTCATCAAAATCTCGAGTTCGTTTTTTTTTTTCGAATGCTTAACTTGCTTTCAAAGCTTTCATCAAACAAAATGTAAAACATTATTTTCCACATCAGAAATAAATAAAAACAAAAAAAAAACCCTGAAGATTCCGGCTTCTTCCAACGAAACGTACGAGTAAGGTAACAGAAGCATTTCATCGATCATTTAAGCCTAAATAACTACATATAATATTTTCTCTAAGAATTTAGTAATATAGAGATTAAATTAAAAACCTTCTTTGAAGAATCTCAATCAAACCACTTTATACTTATGGGAGACCTTAACGTCAGAACAGGAATCAAAGGAACAGTCGATTCACGTATATCACAGCTTATCACTGACATAAGAAATTCAAAAGATACTGTAAGTGACAACAACAGCAATATGTTTTGTGAGTTCTTGGAAGACATTGGTGCATTTATACTTAACGGGAGAAGCTTTGGCGATGAAACTGGCGAGTTTACTTTTGTGTCAACTAGAGGATCATCAGTGATTGACTACTGCTGCCCTTCATACAGTGCATTAGAAATGATTGAAAGTTTCTCAATTGATAGTACAACCTTTTCGGACCACATGCCGCTAGTCTTAGGTCTTAAAGCTTTTGAAGATACGCAGAGTTCCCCCAGTTCAATGTTGCTTCCAAGACTAAAATGGTTTACCAATAGACGCGCTCAATACATAAACAGAATTGATGAAGTTGCTGTGGAAAAACTCTTGCCTTTGGACAGCGTTGAAACAAGATGCAACTCCTTAAAAGAGTGTATCTATGCAGCATACGGGAACCCTATTAATACCAATGTCAAGTTTAAGCTAAAGAAACCCTGGTTTGATATGGAATGTCATAAAGCTAGAAAATCTTCACTTAGGCTGCTTAACATTTACAGAAGATATAATCTCGATGCAATCAGAAAAAACTATTGTGATGTAAATAAAAAGTATAAAGCCCTATGTAAAGAAAAACAACGTTCATACTACCAGCGCATTTCCAGTCAACTAGCAAGTATTACCACAGCAAAAGATTGGTGGAAACTGGCCAAAGAGATACGTGGTAATCCTACGAATAGCGGAACCCAAATCACGGCTTTCGAGTTTATGTCATATTTCGAAAACTCCCTTAATTCAGATCGAATAAGCAGCGGAGAATATTCCCGAGAAACAAATGTAGTTGAAATACCTGAACTTGATCACCCAATAGATTTGAATGAAGTAAGGTTTGCGATTGAATCTTCAAAAGAAAACAAAGCTCCGGGCATAGACGGCATCCCATATGAGTTTTATAAAAATGCGAGTAATTCTTTTATTGGTGAGGTTCACACTTTGCTGAAAAGAATCTACGAAACAGGAACAATACCAACATCCTTCAAAAAATCAATTATCTTTCCGCTCTTCAAAAAAGGTGACGCTAGTCTTGTATCTAATTATCGTGGGCTTTCATTTTTAGACACCCTCTACAAATTATTCACCTCAGTTCTCCTAAACCGCCTCACTACTTGGTGCGAAAACAACAATATACTCAATGAATACCAAGCTGCTTATCGAAAAGATTATAGTACCATTGATCAGATCTTCAATCTTTCATGCCTTATTCAGCTGCAACTAAGCCAGAAAAAGAAACTATATGCTTGGTTCGTAGACTTAAAAGCTGCGTTCGACAATATTAACAGAGATGCTCTTATTCACAAACTTATTACGTTGGGCATCTCGATAAAAATGGTTAAAATTATCAAACTACTATACCAAGAAACAGTTGCCGCCGTCTGGAATGGAAGCAGTACCTCTAATTTCTTTCGAACGAGCAAAGGCGTTAAACAAGGTTGCGTTCTGAGCGCTCTGCTTTTCGTCTTGTTTTTAAATGACCTCCATTCTGAACTCCCCATCGGAATACATGTGGAAGGAATCGGTATAAATGTTCTTTTATATGCCGATGACATTGTAATTCTGGCTGAGAGTCCAGCTTTACTTCAAACAATCATTAACAAGTTCAGCAGCTATTGCGATAAATGGAACCTTGAAGTTAATCTCGAGAAATCTGAAATTGTTATTTTTAGGAATGGAGGACGAAGAGCATTAAGTGAAAAATGGAATTTCAAGGGTGTAGATGTAAAAATAACAAACCAGTATAAATATCTTGGCGTCGTCTTTACATATAATATGTCCTGGTCTGAACATCTGACAAAGAGGCTCGCAACATCAAAAAATGCAATCAACGCAACCTGGTCTAAGTTCTTGAAAAATAAGTTAGTACCACATTCAGCAAAGTTTAAAGTTCATGATTCAGCCGCCAGATCAATTATGTATTACTGTGCACAAGTATGGGGGTATAAAGAGTACATACAATGTGAAAAGCTTCAAAGGTTTTTCGTCAAACGATGTTTCAATCTACCAGATAATACACCAAACTACGTTATACATATCGAAACCGGTCTTCCAAAAGCGTTTCTTACTACCCTTGAAATACATTTGAAATATTTGCGCAAAGTTTTCAGTCTTCCCAGCTCTAGATTACCACGCATTCTTTCAACCGCAGTACTTCGCAAAAATATTTATTGGGCCCAGGAATGGTCAGGCCTTTTCCGCGCGACTGGTATCGTTGTCAACTATGAAGCAAGTAATTTCGAATGGAAACATGCCCACAACATGCTTTTGATTAAGCTGAGAGAACAACAGTGGAAAGCTTCTACCGAACGTGCTTTACAATCGCAATTTCACGACGAATATAGCAATCTATCGTACACAGAGATACCCAACTATTTTAATGACTCAAATTCACGAGAAATGATAAGTATGATCTTAAGAACGAGGTGTGGATTACTTAACTTGAATGCTAGGGCATTTCAGCTTGACACTGTTGGCTTATGCACAATGTGTAATCTTGATGCAACTGAGAATACCTACCACTTTGTCAGCATTTGCCCTATTTTCAATTCATACCGGAGAATATTTCTAGGAGCTGAAACAATTAATCGCACCGAGTTTTTTCAAATATTGAATGGCAAATGTTATTTAAATCTATACAAATTCTTAAAATATGCTCTTAATTATCGCAACTTAATTGTAAATGAATATAATATTTAAAGTAAATTCAAGCTAAGCCAAAATATAAATAGGAAAACTTTAACCTGACAGACAACTTTAACTATAGTTATTGTCCTAACTAATTTTGAACACCAGCATAATCTTGTTTTTATAACTACTTTTTTAAGAAAATAAAATTTATTTATCTTATCTGTCTTATCTATCTATAGAGATTTGGTTTGGTGTGGTGTCAACAAAAATTTTTAAAGATGATATTACCTCGGATTTTATCAGTTATTTCAGATCATTTCTATTTATCCTTACAAAAAAAGAAAAAAAAAATATGTTTATTTAGTATAAATGTATCGCTTCTTCATTGGATTAGAAAGTATCTTTCGAAACGCTCAATACAAGTTGTATTGAAAGATTTTAAGTCTGATATTCATAAAATTCCTCTTTAATCATTCCCAAATTTCATAAAGCTCCGTAGTAAATTTTAAACATAGCTATCTTTCCTTTGGGCTTTAGCATATAAGTAGATGGAGGCAGAACCAAACAGACATTATACGTGTTACACCGTGTTCACCACTGTGGTGGACTTTGTAAAGCAAAAGCAGGAAGAATTCCCCAAAACCGATTTTGATAAAACTAACAGAAGTGATAGAATGGGATGAAAATTCATCAAATGAATTTCGACGCTTCTGTCACGGCTATTTTTTAAAAAACTAAAGGTTTCGTCAAAATTAACAATAATCCAGGTTTACTTCAAAGTGATTCAAGCCTACTTACTGAATGGTTTATTATTCCTATTTTAAATTTTTTGAATAAAAGCAGTATTAGTGCCATGAATTCCGAACGACTATGCCGATTTCAATGAAATTTTTGTATAATATAAGAAATGAATGAAAATTTCTGCCTACTGAAGTATACCTATAATTTTTGCTATTTAGGTACCATAGGACAAGTTTTGCATTAAGAAACAAAATGGAATTCGAGATTTTTATCAAAGGGAACGGTAGTGCCCAGCCAAGTTCTTTTTATAGGAACAAACTCAGGCGATTTTTGACCCCTCCCTATCTTCAGTACCTACCAATGAAGTAAGAAACTTAAAATTCCGAATATTTTTTAAGCGTCTCATCAAATTTCAATTTTCTAGCATAAGCGGTTCCTGAGATATAAGGCCTCAAAAATCACAAAAACCGTAGCTGACTAACTGACAGACCATCAAAATTATGGAGCACTTCCCGAAATCGTAGAATCTTGTAATTTTCCACAACGGTAGGTCTTGTCATGCAGGTAGAAGTTTTCCATTCAGGGGGCGTGGTATCCGCTCACTTTCTCCGAATCGGTGTTGGTGTAATGGAGCACTTCCGACTGAAATTTGGCACAACGGTAGGACTTAAATTGCATACAAAGAAAAAAATATTAAATTAGTGGTTTTTCATTCAGCGGTGTGGTATCCGCCCACTTCGTCAGAACTGATGTAAATTATATATGGCGCACTTCCGATTGCAGTATAGAACAATGAAATTTGGTAGAACGATAGGGCTCGAATAGCATATAAAGGACCAAAAATAAAAATTGAGGTTTTCCATTCAGGGGGCGTGGTATCCACACTTTCTGAGGATTGTTTTAAATTTATATGGAGCAAGTTTTTTTCTATGCCCAATTCGAAAGGTTTTAAAAACTTGACCAGTGAACCGAGCAAATTTTAGTCAGTACCTAATCATTAAATAATAAAATTTCTCTATTATATTGTAGCTGTT
This sequence comes from Chrysotoxum bicinctum, assembly GCA_911387755.1. Lineage (NCBI taxonomy): Eukaryota > Metazoa > Arthropoda > Insecta > Diptera > Syrphidae > Chrysotoxum > Chrysotoxum bicinctum. The sequence continues at coordinate 207,231,806 of OU426988.1, forward strand.
TCAACATTATTCTAGTTAAATTTTCGGTATTAAACCTTCATGGCGTACTTTTAGATCTCAGTACTTTTCAGGGCTGACTTGTTACACAAAGGTTCAAAGGATCAAATTTAATATGAAACAACTTGGTCCAAACGATAGTTTAGGTTGACGGAGCTCTCAGCAGGAGCGCCGAAACACTTAGAACTTCAGTTGATCCATTGTGATACGACATTCATTTTTGGAGACTTTCTCCGTAATCGTTAACCCTATAAATGAGGCTCTTTATGATGCGAGCGAGATTGACTATATTCATATTTGGCAGATCACTAAAGCATTGTAGTAGAAATCTACGTCTTTGCAGGACATATGCATCTATTATTTTGTTGAATGTATTTCTTGACTTTAAATTATTATTCCTTGAGAAAAAATTCAAAGCCTTCATCCTAATGGAGCCTTTTGATCAAGATTAACACAAAATTTAAGCAAAATCTCAATGGCAAATGGAAAATAAAATACAAAAATAATTTCGGAGAAAATCCTTTCACTCAAAATAAAAAAAGAAAGAACAACAGCAATCCTTCCTTTGACATTGAGCTCTCTTTTTCAAAATAATAACATAAAAAAAGCAACAAACAAACAAACATTACCAGGACATAAAACTAAGAAGAGCCCGTCTTTATATGTAGCATGTAGCCAGAGAAGCTCACTAGAAGGCTTAACACAGCAACAACAACAAAAAAAAAAAAAAAAAAAAAACGAAACGAAACGAAACGAAAAACAACTAAAACATTGATATCAAATGGAATTAAAGGATAAAAACTTCATGTTTGTAGTTTTCTTTGAAACGAGGAGGATTCTCTATAATATCCCCCGCTGCCACTTTGCTCCTCAGTCTAACATGCAGGCACTGTGCACACTACAGATATTGCCTCCCTACACATACTCCCCCTTAGTTTTGCACCAAGCCCTTTGCCCGGCAACATTATTAAAACAAAAGGATGTTGTACGAGTACTCGTATAGTGAACATCAAATGTACGCCAGAAACAAGGACAATCGTAGGGAGACTAGAGCAACCAAGAAGACACAGTGCATGGGTGTTTGTGATTGTGTGCGTGTGTTCGTGGTTCTGTGTGGTGTATAAGGAAAAACCAAGCTGTTTTTGTTTATTAAAAAGATTTTCGTATAATTTACTTGTAAGAAGGACCTTTTGTTTACAACGTGACTCTGCGACCACTTTTACCCAAAGACCCTATACTATGTGTTGTTTACAACCAAACACTCTTGGTGTTTTTCTACTATTTCTTTTTTGTGTAAATCCTTTGTTAAGAGCTTCTCAAAGTCCTGTTTACAATGAAAGGTTAACAAAAACAAAAACAGTCAGCTAAAGACCGACACGAAGACATCTTGGTAAAAATTTAATTACACTAGTTCTTTTTTGCTTCTCGGCGTTTTTGTTTGTAGTTGTGACATTGTATTTTTGACGCAGCGAGTCTTCTCAGCAGCTCCTATCATTGTCTAGAAAATGTAATCAAGTATATGTAGTAAGATATATGTTCTCACAGATACACAAAAAACTGATCTATTACAAAGTGGATCTGAGTGGATGCTGTTAATCATCGTCAAAACCCATGGACCAACAAAACCCATACTTTTCCACCTCTAAAGGATTCAGTTCCATTAATCGAATAATCATGATTGTTTTTGCTGTGGCTTCGTATTACATTCCAGGCTTGGAAGCGCAGCTAGCTTCGATCAGAATGTGAAAAATGTAAATTCCGTCTCAAGGCTAAACGGACAATGGAATGCTTTCGGTTCAATAATCTCCCTTAATGATCTTGAACTGTGCTAAACTGGCAAACCGGTAGTACTGGCTGGCTTAGTATCATGGTTTGCTGCCACAAGTCTATAAATAAATAGGTATAATTAAATGGAGACATATTCTTATGAGAAAACGAGTGGACTACATATTGCAATCAGGTGAATTTTGCCAATAATTTAGTCCCTTAAAATTTATTTATAGATCTCTTAAAGTCCGGCAGCTGAAAGTTTCCTTTTGGATTTGTGATTTTACTTAAATTCTTTTTAATTACATTAATGTTTAAAGAAAAGGTATTAAAGGCCTTCGGCCCCCACTTTTTAAGTTGGCCTTCATATTTGACCCAAGTTTTCCTAATGTTTGCAGGTCATAGGTGCATACATTTCAAGTGTACTAAATAAAATTTCTTGTTTCATGTTCCAGGTCGATTTTATTTGGTTGTAAAATTTATTATGGAGCACGGAAATGAACATCAACTTCGGCGAGAAGGAAGTGCTCCAGTTTTACAGCTGACTATCGACGTCCGTAGTTTTTGGAAAACAAAAAATCATTATGCGCGACGAAGCACATTTCAGCTTGGCTGACTTTGTAAATTAGCAGAATAACCGCTATTGGGGCTTTGAACACCCTCGATTGACACACTAACAACCACTACCAACTCATAGAGTAATTGCATGGTGCGCCATTTGGTCCGACGCACGGCCTCAATGGGCCATATTTGTTTGAGAATGCCATAGGCAATGCTGTGGCCACTATCAGAACATGTTGAAAACCTATCTTTTATCCAAATTGCATCGATTGGACCAGGATATGTGGTTCCAACTCACTCCACAACACTCAGCTCGCGATGCAAATTTGACAAGAACATTTTTCCGGACGACTAATGTCAACTCGATTGGCCCTTGCGGAACCCCTATTTTGCCTATTTTGACGCCACCTGATTTCTGCGAACCTGTTATGCAAATTGCGCTTAAAAAAGTTTGTCTTTGCGCCAAGGCCAGAAGCGCCCAATTATCCGACATCACACTCCATGCATAATGAAAGGGGCACCTTATATTTAAAAGTTATTGAAAAAAAAACATCGACCTGGATAATAAAACGCATGCTGTATGAAGGTATGTACTGTATACATTTATGGTAAGTTGGCATTACAATGATAGGGAAGACGAAAATGTGCCTGTTCGACTGGAGCTTAAACGGCTAGTCCGGATTTTTTAAATAGCATTTTTTAGTCTTTCTCTAGGCACATTTTTTTTCCTTTTTCTAAGTCCAAAAATAACGGTACCATAAACTTTTTTTTCCAAAATTTTAGATAATATTTTTTTTTCTCAAAAATTGCTTTTCAGATTTAAAAAAAAAAAATTATTTAAAAAATTTCATTCTGTAAAAGCTAGCATATGGTTGAGAAAATCTTCTCGGAAAATGGATATTAGTATGGCACAACTCAAAGAACGAACGAAGTAGATATAGGGCCTGATAAAGCATTCCCTATTCGTGTAGTGTGGCTAAACAAACAATCTCTAAATTTAACAGTACGTAGGACGTTCGGCTCAGTTGTAAGCTGATGGCTATTCCGTGTTTAAGGGGAGGAATACAACTGGCTATTTCACTAAAACACTGTTTATAAAACTAACGGTTAAATAATGAAAGACAAGAAACATTACGACGATGCTAGAGATCGAGTGATTCAAATGTCTCTGTTATACTTGTATCACTATCATTTTTAAAGCTATTTTTTGTATTCTATATAAGAGAATCAAGTTGGTTATTAGAGCACCTCCTCTATAGGGATTGTACTCAAGCTTTGGACGAATAAAGGCCTCTAAGATTACAGTTAGATCCGAAGAATTGAAAAATTTCTTAGAATATGGAAGGAAACCTAAACACTTAGCAGCGTTCTTGGTGACGTCGAATATGTGCTCTTTCCACACATATTGATCTGTGATGCTAATATTGAGAACTGTCCTGTTGCGTTGTGGGTTGCGCTTTAACGACAGAAGACAGAAATTAGTTTTTGAAGCATTAAATTCTACGCAGTTTATGATTCCCCATTTGACAATGCTATTGAGATTAAAACTTAAGGAGCTTACAATTTGCTGCTGTTCTAAATCCACATCCGAAGAACAAGGAAATAATATGGAAATAAATATGAGAAGGTGAAAGTCAGCAAAACAATCTGATGGATTAGAAGTTTCAGATAAAAGATCATTGATGAATATGAGAAACAGAGTCGGAGACAATATAGAGCCCTGTGGCACGCCAGTATTTGTATTATAAATTTCAGACTTAAAATCGTCCAACGGAACTTGTATTGCGGTTCGAAAGGTAGTTTCTAATATAACGAAGAAGTTATTCATCAACACCAAATGCACACATTTTTTATAAGAGAGTTTGATGCCAAACTCTATCAAATGCCTTGGAAACATGGAGTGCAATAATCTTAAAAATCAATTCTTTAGTTTATCTGCAATCACTGATATAAACGAAATATTAGCAGCTTCAAGCTATTGTTTGAAATTTTACAGGGCAAAATGTCTCTAACCATCTACAAAAGTAGAACTAATAAAATGTTGTAAAAAGTTTGTTGACAAAAAAAATTCTAAAAAACATTCAATTATGTAGAAAACAGTAAATGCATGTATGTACATACTCGTAAGTATTAAGTATTTCTTATCAATTTACTGGAATTAGTTGGCCTATAACTATTTTAGTGTGTCCGGAATTAAAACTTTAATAAAAGAACCCTAAATGGGCAAAATGGCCTACTAAGCACTCGCCTAAAATGGCATAGTGTGCCATTTTATACTTATCCTTACATTTTCATTTTCTTTATAGTGAAAATGGTTGAAAAATATAAACGATGTACAGAGAGGTAGTCCTGGACTGATAATGCATTAACAAAAGCCCTAAATGCCGTCCAAAAAAAGTACTTGCAATAATTGAGTATTATTATACGAGAAATTTTTACTTTTCCTTATTTTGTTTTAAGTGAAGTTGTTTTAAATGAATTGTTGTTTTTATTTTTTTGTGTTCAGTGTTGCTTATGTTTATTTTACTTTGAACTATGATTTGTTTCAAATAAAGTTTAAATTAAATTGAAAATGGTTTTCAGTTTACTTGCCTAGTTGGTTTACTTTCAAGGGTAAAATGGCATACAGTATGGCATTTTACTCGGAAAATTTTGATCGTTGGAATTTGAAGAGTTTTTGAAAATTAAATACTATAAATACTTTTTGAAACTTTTTAAACTCGTAAAGCAAAAAAATGTAACCGTTATTGATTTAGCTTCGAAAAGAATATAACATTTAAGTTTAAATGTCACATTTTTGCGAGATATGACACATTTTCCTTAGGGGTGCCATTTTAGGCCACCTTCCCCTACAGTGCCTTGCATAAGTATAACCGCACCTGTAAAAATGCGTTTTGTAGAAAATTAAAATGGGAATGACACTTTACTATTTTATTTATTAAATGGCATCACTAATCAAGTAAATTGAGAAGAAAAAAAGTTCCGTTATTTTCTCTTCTGGTGATTTCTATATATTGCAAAAGTATTACCGCACAATGCAAACCTTTCTGAAGCTTCATTCAGTTATGTGCTTCGAAATGACAAGCAACAATGCCGCGTGGTAAACATTTAAGCGATACGGAAAAAGTCAAAATTCAAGCTTTTCGGTTAACAGGCCTAAGCTTAAGGGCTATTGGTAGGAAAATTTGAAGATCCGATCGTGTAGTCCGAAATTTCTTACAAGATCCAGAATCTTATGAGACGAAAATAAGACCCGGGCAGTTTTTTTCCAAGAGGGACTTTGGCGGTGGCAGTTCTGCGACCATGGTAAGGTTGCACTTGCCTTCACCTCTGCAAAGATGAACAGTTCAGCTTGTACCCAGGTGCTTCAGGATAATTTGGTACCGTACTTAAGACGATTTCGTCGAGTTCGGCATTTCTTCCAGCATGATAATTTTAATTTTCTACAAAACGCATTTTTACAGGTTATACCTAGTCTAGCCATAAAAACTGAAACACCATGTATAACATATTTGCGAGAGCAAATACCGTTCTGTTTTTTACAGCTAAGTGTGGAGCACGTCTTTCACTTGTAAGAACTATTCAGTTTAAGCTTTAGTTTCAAGCTGTCAACCAGTAATGGGGAGAAAAGGAAAACAGAGTTCCAATAATTGCGTTGCACACATGTGGATTCGATGCGAAATCAATTTTGAAAACCTTGTTGCCGCTACAAATAAGTCGTATTTTTGTATATCGTACCATCAAAAGATTTGAAGTAACTGGAGGAATAAATGATCGCCAAAGATCGGGGCGCCCGCGTTCAGTTCGAACAAAAAATGCCATGAAAGCGGTGAGTGCTCGAATTCGTCGGAATCCACTTCGGAAGCAGAAAGTGTAGTCTCGTGAGATGAATATTGTTTCCAGAAAAATCTCAAGGATCATAAAAGATGACCTTGGATTTGGTGCGTACCGCAGAACAACAGGACATCTGCGTACAGAGTCATTAAAAAAAAATAGAGAACGGAAGTCAAAAAAACTACTATCACGGTTCGCAGGCAAAAAATATCGAAACATTTTGTTTACCGACGAGAAACTTTTTATGGTTGAAGAAAAATTCAATAAACAAAACGACAAAATTTATGCACGTAACTCTAAAGAAGCTTCGCAGATGGTTTCCAGAGTGCAGAGAGGTCACCATCCGGCGTACGTAATGGTTTGGTGAGGTGTTTCATATCAAGGGGTTACTGAACTGCATTTTTGCGAAAAAGGCATCAAAATATCGGCAAAAGTATATCAAAATACCGTTTTAGAGACTATGGTGAAACCACTAAGCAATTCTATTTTTAAAAACAAGCCGTGGTCATTCCAACAGGACTCTGCTCCTGGACACAAAGCCAAGACCACTCAAAAATGGTTGGAGGAGAACGTAGAGGATTTTATAAAGCCTGAAGACTGGCATCGTCTAGCCCTGATTTGAATCCTCTGGATTATGAGTTGTGTTCAGTTTTGGAGGTTATGGCCTGCTCTAAGAAACACCACACATTTGAGTCACTTAAAGCATCCCTTGTGAGAGCAGTGAAAAATTTTCCCATGGAAAGGGTTCGTGCCGCCATTGATCTTTGGCCGGACCGATTGAGGGCCTGTGTTAATTCCAAAGGCGATCATTTTGAATAAAAATGTACACGTGCTATTTCTTATATAATTTACAAAATATAACAAAAAGAATTTTCTTGCAATTTTAAGTCGTTTCAGTATTTATGGCTAGACTATTATTAAAATAGACATATTTTTAATAATCTCACTTCGTTGGTCATGCTTCTTGGTATTTTTTATATTCTCTTTACTGACTGGAGAAAGTTCTTTCGGGAGTTGACGTTGAAACCGGCAGTGTAGCTAATATTTTTAATAAAATATATATAGCTGTATGGAAGCTCTTTTTCTTGCACGTTTACCTACGAGTATTATCAATTGGTGAGAGACGTAAAAAAAAATTTCAGAGTGCGTTTCTTATGACTGGTTATGTTGAACAATTATCGATCCCAATGGGGGGGATATATCCCCCTGATCCCCCCCTATCTACGCCACTGAATTGGATTCATGAATCTGGTTTCAACGTATAATAGCGCTGGAATCAGTGGACGAAATATCAAAGATGATTTCGAAGAATTCACATGCATCTAAATTCATCGTGTAATAGCAGACTTATCGAACACAGTGGTTTTCGTGAACACTATCTATCATCTCCTTCTCACTTATAGAACAAAATGTCTGCAGCAAAGCTTGGTATGGTATGAAACACGAGGGATTTCTCCGCATAACACGCAACTTCACAACTCATCACATCAGAGAAATATGGTATGAAATGCATCAGAATGGCAATACACCATAAGAGCTAAGTTCGGTTTAGGTTTAAAGCTGACTTTTCTTTAAATATTTAATATTATTTTTGTTTTTGAAAATAAGTTAAATTTTTTGAACACGAAGTTCAAATAATAGCTACAGGGCCTAAAGGTATATTCAAACTAAGCGAAACGAATAATTTAGAGCAAATACTCGTACATAAGCCATGACTTTTTGTCTTCTCTAGTTTGTCTGATGAAATTTGTTTTTTATTTAATTTTTGAAAAAAAAAAAAAGTTCAAAGAAAACATCAGCATACACAATTAAAATCTGATAAAATTAGCTTTTCTTCAAAATCCTAGAATTAATTTCCTTTTCCAATCTGATTATTATCCTACATAAGATTTTATGTTTTCCTTTTATTAGCCCCCATTTAATTTTTTTTTCATTCCTAACATTCTATATTTGTCATCTCTAATTACTTTATTATGAATGAACAACATATTTCATCCTGCTCTTATTATTATGTTTATTTTTTTTGTTGCAATTTTCACTTTAATTTCCTTTCACATTTAATTTCAGGTGATAGACTAAAGTAAAAAAAAAATAATAATTTATCTTCGTTGAGCAAACGCGCAAAAAATACCCATCCTTGCGTATACATAAAGTAAAACGAAAAGGACTATGCACGTTGAACATTGGGACAAAACAGCTCCTAAACTGGAAATAAATTAAGTAATAAATCTTATAAGACACTCTCCAACACTACTTTGCTGAGGATTTTTTCAACAATTCATGTATTCATACAAATCAAATTTTTGCCTTAAACGACTAGGACGATTTTCTTTTAAATTGGTAGATAGCACGACAGGTTTTTTTCATATATGACCAAAATAACGTTACCTGTCATTAAATTTTTTACTTCTGACTTATAAGGCAAGCTATGCATTCGTAAAAAAAATTGAACTCGATATTTTGATCAAAGTTGACATTACGATGACAGCTAAGACTAAAAAAGTGTCTGTTCCACTACAGCCTAAACGGCTCGGCCGATTTTTGTGATACTTGGTAGATATTGTTTTTAAATTTCCCCCCCACAGGTGTGTTTCGGTTTTTATTTTTTTTTAACAAAAAATAACATTACCTGCCATACACATATTTTCAGATTTTATAAATATTTGTTTTTTTCAAAAACTGTCCCACAGATTTAAAAAAAAAAATCAAAAAAATCAGTAAAAGGTGAAAAAATTGTAAGCTAGTAAGTCTTTGTTCTTAAACCTGATTTTCATAAATTTGTTAATGCTAAAGTTCCTTAAAATACCGAATAGGAGATTTTGCAGTGTAAGAAAGTGGAAAATGTGTTCTACGAATGGCTCATTCACATAATGCAACCTGTTAATGCGCATACTGTAAAGTTGCTAGTTTCTACTTGGGGTACTTTGTTTAAAATTTTTTTTTAATACTTTAAATACGTATACAGGTGTCTCATTTTGCAATTCTTTGCAAAGGGTTCAACTTGGAGCAAGCCTATTTTTATTACAAATGATTGGTATTACCTAAGTGTTTTTGAACTGTCAAAAGAGGTCTAAGACTATTTGAATAATATCCAACTTAGCTAGCAATACCATATTGTAGCTTTGATTGTGCAACTTCGTTATAAACTAAATGCTTTTTTTGAGCAAAATGTTTTATTGAGATACTCTTTGCAAGAAAGCAAAATATTTAACTTGCATTGCTGATCCAATTTTGAAGAAACTATTGGAGCATTGAATACGAGAATTGAAATTGCTCTTACCACACTTGAAAATAGATAGACTACTTTTTTTGCAGCGATGAGATGAGCATGTAGGTACAGGTTGTAATATAATGGAATACTATTGCAAGATATTTTGAAAGTCACCAGGTTAGTAATTTCGCTAATAATAAGTCTATGAGCAGTAAGCCACGTCATAGATATACAGTCGAAAGTCGTACTGCATTGGCAGGTTCAAGCTATACAAGGTGTCCGGTAATTCGCGTGCCATACTTTGGGATGTGATTCTTGGTCGTATTCTAAGGAAAAAATTGTTCTACAGTAATGTCTGATTTCGAAGGCTTCGAGAAACTGCGTCAGTTACAACTGCATGACCTAACGCAGGAGCGGCAAGCGTAAGAAGAGTATCGGTCGATGAAAGAATACTGGCAGCTGTTGAAATCGATCCTTCTATCAGCATAAGACGCTTGGCTCTTCAGTTTATTATTTCCAAACACAGAATTTCCCGTATACTGCATGGCGAAGAACTGCTTCCCGATGATTTTGAAAAGAGACTCGAATTTTGTAACTGGTTTCCAGAGAGAAGTTTGGATGACAACCAGTTTATAAACAAAATTCTTTGGACAGACGAGTCTCAATTCACAAGAGATCGTATAAAGAATTTCCATAATCTCCATACATGGGCTTCGAGAAATCCACATTCAAGACGGTAAAGATCAATTCAGCACAGATTCAGTGTCAATATGTGGGCAGGTGTAATTGGAAATAAATTAATCGGGAATTTCAAATTAACACCCCAATGTTATTCTACTAACTAACTGGAGTTTTTGCAAAGTAAGCTACCAGACCTATTGGAGGATGTTCCACTGCTTCAACTTGCTTCATCCGGCTCACTATGATCGTGAAGTTAAGGATTGGCTGGATAAAGAATACGGTGATCGATGGATTAGGTTAGTATTTTTACTAAATAAAGTTTAAAATGAGGTCTCTACCATTAGTACTGACAGAGAAATTGACCTTAACATGGGTCAAGGTACACCAAAGTTAGCCTTTATTTAAATCGTCAGAAAGTGATGTCAAAGTTAAAAATCAGACTTTACTTTATGTAGAACAATTTTTTTCTTAAAATATGACCAAGAATCACTTCCCAAAGTATAGCAGACGAATTACTAGACACCCTGTATATTGTCAGCAAAAGGTTTCGACCAGTGATCAGCTATTCCTTCCCAGTATGGTTTTCCATCTCGAAGACAGCTATGAAGGAACTTCAACTATTCGAAAGGAAGATACTGAGGATTTGCACTGGACTCTACTTCGACCGCCAACGACAGAAACACTGCAGGAACGAGGACAACGAGGAAGTAGTCTCGGTCTACGCTGACATTGGGTTAGCCTACCACCGCGGCTAAAACGCCATCCCTGCCTACAGCCCACAAAAATGACCACTGACTACCGGGAATAAACACTCTGACGACAATGCAGTCAACCGATCTTTTAAATTTTATTTTTTTCGTCATGTAAACTTTATATAAAAATAATTAAACTTAAGTCACTTTATATAGTTTTCATACATATGTTTTATCTTATTAGTTATAAGCCAAATTGTAAATAGTTTGTTCAATAAAACAAAAAAAAATAAAATGCACGACTGGGTCGCACGGACTTGCTCCTATGTAATCGACTAGGAATTTTAAAAACGAATATATTAGAGAAAACTGTTCATAAGGATAAAATTAATTTTTAAATTCTTTTCGTAGTAACAGAATGCTATGCAAATATGAATTTATGCAAGAACAAAAATTATAAGTCCTTGTAGTGGTTTCTTTAAAAGAAGCTTTTATATACAAACTTTTTAAAGGCTTTTTAAGAGAAAATTTTGGTACGCCAATTTAAAGTTCTTATTATTGTTCGAATAAAAATTAAATTTACGAACAGAAATATTGACCCGTTTCAGAGATTCGACTTTTCAAAAAAAAAAAAAGAAAAAAATAGATTTTTTTTTTCAAAAATTCAAAAAATATTTATTTTAAAGTTTTGAAATGTAATGTGTTTTAGACTTTTTAGAAGCTTCTTTATAAAAAAATTCATTAAGAACCGTTATGTAGATAATGAGAAATTCAAAATTCGAAAAAAGGGTTCTATGGTAGGTACAAGCTGTAATAACTTAATTTCAAATTTTTTTTATTAAATTAAAGATCGTGAAAATTAATTGAAAGAAAAAAAATTTTATCAAAATTCTAGGTGCCGCTTTCGAGAAAAATGCGATTTTTGAAAATCATTTTTTTTAATTTTTTAGCATTTGTATGGTAGGTACCTTTATTTTTAAGTAAAATAAAAAAAAATTTCTCACACTTTGTTGATTATATTGAAAAACTTTTATTTATCTAGTTTAAACAAAATCTAGCATGGGGTTTTCGAAATATTGAGTTTTGAAAGAAACATTTTGAAGTTTTTTTTAAAAATCCAAAAAATTTTTTTTGGAAAATTTGAGTACTTACACAATTCTATTAATGTTTTTGGGGATCTTTAGCCAAAAAAAAATGATCAAAATCGGTTGAACCGTTTTTGAGAAAATCAAAAACAAAAAAAATGGTTCCTTGGGGGGTACCCTCAATAACCATTTTTCGGAAAATTTTTTTCAACCAATACCTAGCTTTAATTAAATGAAATTTTTTTGTATTTTTATTTTTGAAATCTGTTGAACAGTTTTTGAGAAAAAAAAATGTTTATAAAATTTCGAAAAAAAATCGTATGGCAGGTACCGCTATTTTTGGTCTTAAAAAAAAAGAAAAAAAACGTGTGGGGGGAAAAAATTAAAAATGATATCTACCAAGTTTAAAGAAAATCGGCCCAGCCGTTTAGCCTGTAGTCGAACAGACAGACAGACAGAATTGCGAGACCCACTTTTTTAGTCTTCGCTATCATCGTAATGTCAACTGTGATCGAAATCTCGAGTTCGATTTTTTTTACGAATGCATAACTTGCCTTATAGTACCTATAAGTCGCAAGTCAAAATTGTCAGCAAGGGCAATAGATGAGCCAATAAGTTTTAGTTTGGATATTCAATTTACGTAAATTAAGAAAACTAGTGGCCCAAGTACAGAGCCTTGTGGAGCACCCTTCTAAATAACTAAATAACAAGAAATGCTAAAGATACGACTTACAACAACTTTTTGTTCCCTTTCTTTCAAGAAGGATTGAATCCATTCAAACGAATCATATCTAAAACCTACCTTATATAATTTGTCAAGAAGAATGATGTGATCAACCATATCAAATGCCTTCGTCATGTCAACACATGTCCACATATGGCATGATTCTCACCTTCATATAATTTAAAAAAAAAATTGGAGAAAATAAGAAGTACAGATACAAAATAAGTAAGTAAGTGGCTCTAAGGCCAGGCGCGCACATTCAATTTTTAGTTTCGCAACTGTTTAGTTGCTAAAATGAAACATATGGGCTTATATGGGACACCGCACACTTAGACCAACTAAAAAGTTTGTGTTTTGACACAAACTAAACGATTGCTTAAAATTAATTCGCAACAGTTGAGATGTTTTCTATAAGCGCAAGAGAGAAAAGAGTGTGAGCGTGAATAAAGAGTTGCCAGTGTGCGGTACTCTATCAACTGGTGATTAAACTATTTGATTTCGATCACAGTTGCCAGTGCACGGATAGCCTAAACTTAATGACGTACAACTCTCAACCTTTCCTGTGTGAGAGAACAAATGAGGGGACCTAAATTTTCTGCAGATTCTTAAAGCTAGTGAGCAGAAGTAGTCTCATGACAAGTGGTACTCTTGGAGGATTTGTCAATTCCTCGCAAGCGGTAGTACACCCCGGCTGAGAATCGAACCCCAAACCCTCTGCATGATAAGCAAAGATATTGACCTATAATTGGAAACATTTTTCGTATTACCTTTTTTAAATAGAGGTATTACTTCAGCTCTTTTTAAGCACTTAGAGAAATTACCAGTTTCAGCACTTTAAATTAAACAAGCTACTTAGTATATATTTTTAAAGAAAAATACTAGATATATATCGTGGGAAGAACTTGAATTTTTATTAAATATGGCCTTCTGTTTTTAGCTCCAGCTATTCTACTAAAGGATTTCTTTAAGCCATTCAAAATATCAATTGTATGCTTATGACGATTTTCTCTAGTAACATCTATTTTTAAAATTGTAAATTCTACGCAAGTTCGAGCCAGGAAGTCGTGCATTGCATTTAAATAAGATAAACATAAATTTTATATTCTACTAGGTCACCTAAGAATCCAAGCAACAGTTGCGTCAATTTTATTAGGTGACTACCCCACTGTAAGACACTGGGAAAAACTCGTATTTTAAGCTCCTACTCTTCTACAATTCAGGAAAAAGAAATATGTATATCTATGTGAACCTACACGCACTCATCTAATTAATTAGTTCTTATTCAAATTAAATGCCTATTTGCAAGAGATGAAAGATAGTCCTTGTTGCTTTTCCTAGAATTTATAGAAAGAATATGAAGACTTGGTAAATGGTAAAAATACCAAACAACAGCAACCTCTCCCCCACCCCCATCGGCGACACTCTTCTGCTACTGAAATGAAATCAAAAGTCGCGTGTTTTATAATAAAAAGCAACAACATTTCATCCCCTCAGGGTTATGAAAAAAAGCAGACAAATAAAAAATAATTCCACACGGAGATGTTTGTACACCTACGAAAAAATAATAAAAAAATATAGGTAAGTACAGGATCTATCTATCTACCTACTTTCATCTTGCTAAGTAAATATCATTAGATTATAAAAGAAATAGATAAATGAATCCTGAATCCTAGAAATACTCTAGGGCGAAAAATTCATCCCTGACAAATATTTGGTGCGGTTTTGGGGGGGTGTTTACGACAAATATGACGATACACGAAATTGGATGGATAAAGACGCGGAAGTGAGGAGGGGAGTTTATTAAGGTTTAGGTTAATGGTTAAAGCAGTGTTATGAAATTGGGTGGTATTCAAGCCCACAAGGCATTAAATGCGCCTGCTGTTGCCAGGGTTGCGATAAAAAACAAAACAAAAAAACGACAAAAACGCGCAACAAAGGAACATTAAGAAAATTAATTAACAAAATTGGAAGCAAAGCGATGGAATACCAGAGAATCGGAAAGTCTGCTTTCGGGATGAAACAGGGCGAGCAAAATAAAGGGAAGCAACAAGTTCTAGTTCAGTTGTTTTTTTTTTTCCACATTGTTCGCTCTGTTTTGTTGGTGATAGTATTTTTTTTTTTTATAGAAAGGACGAGGACGAGGACGAAACGGTATCGGTATTCTTTTTCTTGTTTTTAATTTTAATCGGATTGTTTACTAAGGAGAATAAAATAATTAACGCTTTGATACAAAAAAAGGCCATTTTGTGATTTTTTTTTTGACGGTGGTGGTAGAAAGGTTAAGCTCTTTTGTTTCGAAAAAAAAGTCTGAAAAGTAACAAGTGGACACTCGGGGTGAATCTATTGAATTGAGTTAGGGGAGCAGTTTATTATTATTAATGAGTTACACGCAAGACGGAGAAAGTATTCTTTGGAGAGATTTAAGGGACAATGAAAGACATTGAAAAAAATGTGCAATATTTTGAATTCCCCCAAGAAAGACCTTTTTCAGTGAGAAATTTTTTGAAAAGGAGGTAAAGAAATTGCGGAAATGCTGCTCACCTCATCGCACACACTGTTGGAAATGGTCCATTGTATTTCGTGACAGGCACTGCAGCAAGCTCGGCTGAATAAATTTACCCCCATACAAAAATAATCTAAAGGGGTTAGTTCTTGAGACCTCGTATAGGCTACGGGACGTCTCTAAATTGGCTGATCAGTTTCCTTGGAAACGTTTCACGCAACAAACTTATGGTATGCGGAGTGGCTCCATCCTGATAAAACCACGCGACGAGTAAGATGGATTTGCTCGCAAATGCTACAAATAATAATCTGTGAACATGTGACAATAATTTCCGCTGTTCATATTTCTCGACTTTTTTCTGACATTTTCGAAAAAATAAGGCCTGATGATTCCACTCGTCTATAGGGCGCACCAAACATACACCTTTTGACAATGTAAGGGCCGTATATGTTTTAAACGTGGGTTACTTGTTCGTAGCGGCAGTTTTGCCTATTCACATGTTCATTGAGGTGGAAGTGGGTCTCGTCACTGAAGAGGATGTAATTTACTGTACAGAATCTCTCTATCCATATTTTTTTTGTCTTAAACTAAAGTAATTTTCTTTGAGTTCGAAAACCAGTTGAATTTCAGAAAGATGGAATTTTAAATCTTTTTTTTTTTTTATTTTCTAACTATGTTTTGTTTTTGAGAGGCCGAAAATGGACGATTATTTTCGAATTGAAACTGAATTGAATACCTAACAATCGCCGTGACACTCATTCATACTAATTATCACACCTCAAAGGATACTACAAGGTGGCGCAAAATAAAGCACCCTATCGCACAGTGGAACGAATGTATGGGAAAAATGGCAAAATTAATATCTTGTGAATAAAAGAAGGAATTCAACCAAATATGCTTGAAATAGTATTTTAGCACTTATATCTATGATTGTAACCTAAAAACAAAGAAATTGATACACTAAAACTTATAAATCCGGGATATTTTATTTAAAAGAGTTTAATTTAGGATTGTTTGCTTATGTTTTGTTATATAAATTACATGATTTTAATAGCTAAATGAATAGTTACACTAATTAATACTTGTATACATAAATTAATCACTATCGCTTTCCGAAGAAGTATGCAAATTACTAAGGTCTAATTCGACGGATAATCCTGAAATTTGACTATTGTTAACCAAATAAGGATCTATATTTGGGTCACTTTTTGTTAATTGAAATTTAGCACTAGATCGGATGTTTGAAATAATATAGGGATCTGACGTTATTAGCAAATGGTTAATCAAGTCGGTAATTGAGTGCACTCTTGAACTCTTTCGAGTATGATCCAACCTAGCTTTCCTTATTTCTTTGTGCCTTGCTTCCAACGCTTCTTCCGGTAGATCAAAAAACCTTATTATGTCTTTTGCATGAAGCAAAAGTTTATGTACACTGCTAGGCATATAGTACCAGCTATACTTCGAAAGGTATAGGTTTTTTGTTTCAAGAATTAGTTCTTCAAACGTGTCCATATTTATTTCTCGACCAGCAGCGAGTGTTCTCAAAATTAAACCAAATTTGAAGATGAGATCCTTCGGAACTCAACTCTGGATTCGAAAAAAAACGTCGCGCAGTATTGCCATCATTTGTTGTACCATAACCAGGTTGGGGTATGTCCACCAGAAGTCCCATTTTTAGCTTAAAGTTTTCTTGAATAATTTGTTTTCTTTCATCAAACAGAAGCCTATGTTCTTGTCTACGAACTTGCCAAGTTTTAAATGGGATTCTGTATGATATATGGAGGAGGCACTCAAAACACCGTATCCAACAGTGGAGAGATGAAAGTCCGAATTTTCAACGTTTGGTGTTCATTCTTCAACAGATGGTAGATTCATTTGTGAAGGTTTTGCTCCAAAAATATAGCAGTTTTGAGCTGCATTCGCTCCACTCATTCCATTAATCGCACTTCCATCTAGCATGGTTAATAACATTTTATAATTAATTGTAATTATTTTAACATCAACATCCATGGCTAAGTTTTCTAGCTCTGAAATAGTTTTTTTCAAATTTTTGCTGCTCATTTGTAATGAGGCTACTATTTTCTTTTGAAAAAATTAGTTTCATGGGTCTGCAGTAAAACGTAGAACCTGGTCTTGGATTAACCCAGACTTTGGGGTTCATAGACGTATCAACAAGCTTCAAAGGCACAAGAGCTGTTGCAAATAAAAAGCTGTCGGTAGATTCCCTGGCGACAAAAGTTTGCTTGTAATTGCTGTGGCCAGAACTGCCATCAAATCCCCATTTGCAAATAAGGTCAAAAGAACATCCCGAGTTTTGTTTCCAATTTGAACATTGATTTTCTTTTGATATTTGGACAATACTTTGCGTTGTCTTATTCTTATTAAACATTCACTTCAGCAACCGTCTCCGATACAGCAGTCACTCAGGCAATAGTTCTGCCTTATATTTTTTGAGCTGGTAGTAGCTGGGAAAACAGTCCTTACCTACACTGTTGACGACAGTTCTGAGCAAATTGTGTGGTTGAGTGTGGTTTCAACAAGATGGTCCACAGCACGAGCCACAATGGATATTGTGAAGGAAGCGTTTTCTAGTCGGTTAATCTCCCATTTTGGCAGATTTGGCATGACCAGCAAGATCGCCTGGTTTAACCATACCAGACTTCTTTCTTTGGGGCTACTTTAAGTCATAGGCTTATGCTAACAAGCCTCAGACAATCGCTGGAGCAAATTAAAAAAAAAACGAACACAAATTGTATCAACACTGGCCCAGCCACTTATTTTCTCTAATTCGTCCTTGGAAAATTGGGTAGGTTTGCATCCTTTAAATGAATATTGTATATGCTTAGTTTACTTAAAGTTATATAAAATCAATAGCTTAATAAATTCACTCCATACATTCAAGCCATAATAGTTTTGCTTCCAGTTGATAAAATAAACCAAACGGAATTAATGAGACGTTAAATCTTTTTTTGAGCTTCTGTGTGTCTACCATTTAATCCCCATTGAAATCCTATTCCCTGCTAGGATTATTTGTAATCAATTTTATTCATTCTTCCAAAGCTTAAGCTATACCTGCCTACAATTGATTATTCGTATAGAAAAAAGAGAAACACAAATTTGTTTCTTCTCTGTGATAAATTGTATCTAATTTTTGTTGGTGGTTTTTTTTTGTATAACTAGCTTTCAACCCTTATAAATAGAACCATTTCCCAATTGTTTGGGTATTTGTTTTCGAAACATTGAATTTATTTCATTTATTAAATATTCAAAAATAAATTCTAGTTCTACTAACTCGGTAAAAAATAGAAAAACAAAAATTTATAGAAATTTAGAGAACGGCTACTGATTTTAACACCAGTTTAATCAAAAGGAGAAACCAACCGATGCTCCGTCTTTAAGTACCCAATTACCAGCCTATAAGCCCGATTTAAGCTTAAATTCATTCTTTTTAATTCGATTTTAAACAACACATCAATGAAGAATTTATATCTTTTAGTCGTTAACAACAAAATAATCATAAAAACTTATGTACGTGATACTTTCTAATACTAAAGAACCACCCCCCACCGACAACCCTTAAACCGGCCTGATGTACATAAGGATAAAAATGGCAAATTCATTCGTTTCTAAATTACTCTCTGCCACTCACTTTTACAAACCTATATAAACGCAATTGATACAATGTTCTTTATGAAGCCATCAAAACCCAACAGCGATTTATAAGAAGATAAATCGACAAACTTTAGATAAGCTCCAGAGGACCTTTTTCTATTTTGTTGTGTGTGTTTCTATGCATTTTAGAGGACGAGAGAGATCGACGGGTTTTCGCTAAATCTTTAATTAGATAACTTTTCAAGCTACCATTCCCTTTCCATCGCCTCCAATTCGTTGTCGTGTAACGTCTGTCTTGTGGAATATAACTTAGAAATCAAGCAGGCAAAGCTATAACCATAAACAGGTCTTCCAAGTCTTCAAAAGATACTTTTTTTTCATCTCAAATGAAAAAGGGTGGAAGGAGAGTTTTGAAGGAAAATTACGACCTCCTGTATTGGTTGCAGTAAATCCTTTCACTTTTTTTTTCTTCATCATCGTGTCCTATTTTTTGTTTTTTGTTTTGGTGCTTCTGTTCAACGGTCACCAAAGTACTATCCTCTCGATTAATGGCCGAGGAGGAAGCCCTACAAATTGTGGGTTGGTTTAGTGTAACACAGTATAGGTATATTATACGAGAATGCCATTTAAATTCAACGCAAAGCTTTATAACCTAAAACTCAAGCGATAATATCCCCAGGTGATGGTTTTTTTTTTCTAACGCAACCATTAACAACCTCTACCAACGAGCGAACAAACGAACTTTAAGGACGTCCATACCCTTACTTCAGCCATACCCCTATATTGTAGCTATTTTTCATCGCTTGCTAGGTATGTGTACATTACTAAAATTCTAGCTGATGTGTTGTATGGAGTACAACAAACACTCTCTCACCTCGTGGTGCTGCAGATACATTTTGCCCAGTTTGGTCGTAATTGAATTTTAAATAAACTATAACGTCTGTCCACACAAAATACACAATTTTACGAGAGTTGTCGTATAAAATATTTAAGTTTACATTTCACAATTTTCAAAAGCACACTGAGCGGGTGGAATGGGAATTTTACCTTGCCTTATTTTTGCCACCCCACCACATATTCATTTTTATATACACCTTCACCGATACCTTCTATGCCAGCACGTGTATATCTTTTAAGTCGCTACCACAGTAAGACGGAAGCGCAAGCAGTTATCATCCCTGAAATGTATCAGGTAGTCCTTCTTTTCAATTTTTTTTTTGCTGGTTTGCTCTGAGACACGGATGTCTTCTTCTAGCTATTTGGATGATATGGCGGCCTTAAGGGCGGCTCAACTTCCCTTCCTGTTGCGTACAGAGCCGGACTAGGCTATGTTGATACCTCTGATAAATATTTATTTAAAATTGTAGAGAATCATGAGGTTTTTATTTTTATTTCAAGCAAGGAGTTTTGTGTAGAAAATTTAAGGGAAGCTGTCTTACTGACTCTCCAATAATGTTAAGTAGCTTAAAAATGATATCAAAACTGGTTAATTCAACGTTAACGGGACTCTGCTTTAAAACTCAATAATTTTTAAATGGACATCATAACCCTATCTATAAATTTATCTTTTACTAGCAGGTAGAAGGCTAGAAAGTGTTTTTAGTAAAATCCGCCCACTGCCACGCCTTTATTAAATATATGTAGGGTTCTCTTTGTTCAATGTCCTTGTATAACTAAACATTAAGAGTATGTAACAAAGGGAATTAATGTTTTTTTCCGTTTATATTTATTAGCAGGAGAAATTGTTTATGTAAAATCTTTCAATAGATGGCGCTAAGAAGCTTGCCTGAACTCGAAAAGTATAAAATACTAATTATTTTAAGTTTGTGTGTGTCTTAAACTTGTTCCCCGAAAAACAGTTCCGACAAATTCTCTAAAATTGTCAATGTTTGATCGTGTTCATGACGAGAATTTTCATAAATTGGTTTTTAGCTTAATCCACCCACTTTTACGCCCATTTTTCTCATTTTTTCAGTTTTTTTTTCTCCATATTTCACGTCTCTTAAGAGTTGACATTTCGAAATGATATCCTCTTAAAACAAAAGATGGCGAACATTCGCGAAGTTACTGAAAAAGTTTTGAAAGTTGTCTGAGACTATGAAATAATAGAATAGGTGGTGCTGCGAAACTTGACAGAGTACAGATAGTATAAAATCCTAATGAATGATAGTTTGTGGGTCTTAAGCTCGTACACCAGAAAACAACTGCGACGAATTGTCTAAAATTCCCACACTTTGTCCTTATTCGTGACTAGAATGTTCATAAAGTGGATTTTAAGAAAATCCACCCATTTTAACGCCTACTTTCCCATTTTTCCCATTTTTTTTCTTTATGTTTCAGTCTCCTAAGATTGAAAATTTCAAATGATGTCCTCTTGAATTGAAGCCTGGGTTATGTTCGCGAAGTTACTGTAAAAGTTCTGAAAGTAGTCTGAGCCTATGTTCAATAGGTGGCGCTGCGAAACGTGGCAGAGTTCAGCTGTAGTATTAATTCCAACGGATTTAAGTTGTTTTTGAAAATAGTTCTCAATAAATTTCTGCCACTTAGAGCCAGTATTTTTAGTGTCCCATTGTCCAATTTTCAGAGTTAAACTTGAATTACCATATTGCACAAAATTTTATGACTCACAACAAAACTTGACTGACCATGCACTGGGCCTCAGTATCAGGTTTTTAAAACCATGGTTAATGCGGCCATGTTCACTTTACAATAGTAAGTATTTGCTGTGGTTATTTTTCTCATTTCAAATTTAAAAATAAAAATACGATGAAAATGAAGAAAATATTAAGAAAGTGATTTTTTTTGCTGCGCCTCAATGCAGGTGGAATCTCTTTAGTTAAGGAAAGATACATTTGTATCTTATTTTCGCAAGGAAATATTTTTATTACTATTAACATTGCTACCCATAGCTGCTACCACTGCAGTCTGCTTATAAAAAGTAGTTGTTTTTTTTGTTTTTTCAAGCGAACCAAAAAGATATGAGTGCATGTATGACTCAGGAATATACAATTTTAATATCGCATTCGGCTTGTGGAATGCCACACAAACAACACTATAAGGAAAAGGACATTTAATAGCATTTTATTTTTTCTTTACTGATGCTGTTGTCCTCTGTTATTTGCAGTACTTTTGAGACTGTAATTAAAGAACGTTGCCTGAGATAGAGTTTATATGTTTTAATAAAGAAAAGAAGTATTGGATTCTCGTTTTTATTTAAATATGATTCAAATTTCTGAAAGTCCCTTGGCTCTTTGTAACTACTACTAGTAAAATCTCTGCACAAGTGGATGAATTTATTTTTGTACATACACATTCAGATATTAAAAACTCAACGTTTTTTAGAAAATTTATATTTTAGTGTTTTGCTTTGTGGGATTATTTCAAACGCTTGCGAAGGGTTTTATGTGATATGAATTTTGAAAGGACTATCTCTGTACACAAGTATAAGACATGCGAGTACATGAAAACGTTCATGGATTATATTACAATAGGCGATAATAGCCGGCGTTGCCTGGGTCTTACTGCAATCTGCAATCTTCAAAGCCAAATAGAATATATCTACGACTGGGTCGCTCATATGTAATAGACTAGGAATTTTAAAAACGAATATTACTGGAAAAAACTATTCATAAAGATAAAATTTATTTTTTAAACTCTTTTATTAGTAAGAGACAAAAACAGTATGCTATGTAAACATGAATTTATGCAAGAACAAAAATTATAAGTCGTTGTAGTCGTTTCTGAAAAATATAAACTTTTATATAGAAAATTTTTAAAAGATTTTTAAGAAAAAAATTTGGTACGCCAACCTTAAGTTTTTATTATGGTTCGAATAGAAATAAAATTTAAAAAAAAATGAGCAGTTTTTGAAATATCGAATTTTCCAAAAAAAAAAAGATTTTTTTTTTCAAAAATTCATAAAATAGTTTTTTTTTTAAGTTTTGAAATGCAATGGTTTTTAAACTTTTTAGAAGCATCTCTATAAAAAAAAAATTTTTTAAAGCTGTTATTTATTTATTTATTTATTCATTATCTGTTGTTTTTAATGCAATTTTTTTTTATTATTAAATTAAAGATCGTAAAAATTAATTGAAAGAAAAAAATTTTTATCAAAATTCTAGACGCCATTTTCGAGAAAAATCCGATTTTTGAAAACCATTTTTTAACATTTGTATGGTGGGTACTCGTAGCTTAATTTTTATGTAAAAAAAAATTTTTTTTCGCACATCTTGTATATTATATTGAGAAACTATTTTTTATCAAGTATAAAAAAATCTAGCATGGGGTTTTGAAATATTGAGTTTTGAACAAAAAAAAATTGAAATATTTTTTAAAAATCCAACAAAATTTTTTTTGAAAATTTGAATACACAATTCTATTCAAGTTTTTGGGGAGCTTAAGCAAAAAAAGTGATCAAAATCGGTTGTACCGTTGTAAAGAAAATCGAAAACAAAGAAAAAGATTCCTTGGGGGTTAACCTCAATAACCATTTTTCGGAAAATGTTTTTCAACCATTACCTATAGTTTTAACTAAATTGAATTTTTTTTGTATTTTTTTTAAACTGTCGAACAGTTTATGAGAAAGAATGGTATTTATAAAATTTCGAAAAAAATCGTATGGTTATATAGGTACCGTTATTTTTGGTCTTAAAAAAAAGAAGAAAAAAATGTGTCGGGGGAAAAACTTAAAAATGATATTTAAAGAAAATCGGCCGAGTCGTTTAGGGTGTAGTCGACCAGACAGACAGACAGACAGAATGGCCAGACCCACTATTTTGGTCTTCGCTATCATCGTTAATGTCAACTTTGATCAAAATCTCGAGCTCGATTTTTTTACGAATGCATAACTTGCCTTATAGTACCTATAAGTCGCAAGTAAAAATACAGACATCAAAATTCATATTAGAGATAAACGGGTTGGTGGATGATAAATCAATTTCATTTTAAGCTTTTCTATAAATGGTTAAAAATCTTATACTATTCTTAAAAGTCAAATATTGCTTACAAATATCTAACTAGCAGCCAACGCAGTGACAGGGTCTTTAGACAACATTTTATAAATAAAATATATATTATAAATACATTAAAAAAAAAAAAAAAATATTATATTAAAAAATACTTTTTTTTTTAGTTAAATCATAGCACTCAAATAAAAATAGAAAATATTTTTTTTTAAATTTAAATTTATTTTCAAATTGCTTACCAAATCGTTTAATATATAAATTAATTTTTCGTTGATCCTTACCTGAAATAAAAAAAGAGACAAAATAAAAATAAATATTAAAATGCTCGAAATCTAATAGCGATTTCACATAACACGAAACAACAACATTTAACAAAAACCACAAATAAAAAAAAAATGGAAACCCAAACCAACAAAAAATCACATTAATTTAATATGTCCTTACTATTTATTAAAAAAAAAATCTAATGCACATCAAAAAATATTTTTATTTTTTTTTTTGTATTTGTTTCCATTCGATAAATTGTCGAAATTCCACAGCACACATAAATAATATGTTTAAATACTAATGACGGGGCCACGAGACGTTAATTTAAAAAAAAAACTATTTTAAGTGCAAACATTATGCTCTATTAAAATAAAATTAAACACAAAATTCTTTGCGAATTAAATAATTTAAATTAAGCAAACACAAAAAATAGATAAATAAATTTATTTTTAAATTAAGCCACTCAATAACTTAATCACAACTACTGAAATGTAATGATAATGAGCTTAATTTATGTTTGGCGTGTGAGTTATGTCAGTTTGTGTAGGTCGGGGCAGGAGCTTGATTCGATAGAAAATAAAACCAAAAATATATCAAAAGCACACATTTATATTCGATGACGCGCGAATATTAAATATTTATTTTGTTTTTGTTTTTAATTCACAACAAATCGCATCATTTAAAGAAATAATCGTTTAAAATCAACAGTCGCTAATTGGCTGTAGATAAAAGATGTTTTACTCATTTAATTACACTCTCTATAAGCGAATGTGAGTGTTGTTGGTGCGAATGTGGAAAATAGGTTCGCCATGATATTTGTGATGATAAAAAAATATTTAAATAAAAAAATCTACTCGACAATAAAAAATAAACACTTTGTCTGCGATAAAAAATATATATGTACGTACAAATCCAAAAGTGATTTAATTTATTCGATTTTTTTTTTCATTTCATCAAGATGTTTACATTTTTTTGTAGTAATCCAATCGATTTAGATTCAAATTTGATTTTAATCATTTTATTCCACATGCTGGATTTTACGGTTTTTTTGTATGTTGTCAGATTAATTTAAAACATATTTTTAGTTTGAATTTTTTAATTCTGCAATTTATGTGCAAGAATTGGTTGCTGTACTAGACTGGAGTTGAAATGTTAAATATTTGGGCTTTAAGTTATGACGAAAACACCCTAGGCGAGTCATAAATTTGTTAATTCATCACTGCAAGTTGGATATAAGTCACAAATCCTACCATGGACTTATGTACGTGTCAAATACATTCTTCATTTCAGGACCTTAAGTTAAACTGGGAGCTGAATATTGAAGAAAGACTCAAGAAGGCCTACATAGGTTTCTACGAAAAACCTGTAGCAAAACCTTGGGTAATAATTGGGTTCTTCAATCTAAGATGATTTTGTGAACATTCACAGCCCTGGTGCGACCGATCGTCCATAAACTGAAAAATGTACAAAGAAGCGCTTACTGTGATGCTCTAAGCGTTTAAGTATCTAGTAACTTGCAGTAAAGGAATCAAACTCTTGGATTACCCAACCTTATGGTCACATCAATATAGAGATATCTTTTCGACTCCGACTGACTACTGCACCTCTAAAATGTTCCCATCAAGAAAGGACTGCATCGTGACGATAGACTTCGTTACAACTATCTTTATTGATGGCTCAAAGATGGAGTTTGGTGTTGGTTCAGGAATCTTCTCTGTGACTTTGGATATATCTAGGTCATTAAGGTTTCCTTACTTTGTTTTTTCAAGCAGATTTACTGCCTATAAAGGAAGCATGCAAGGTGCTCAAACAAGATCCAAACCAGAATCGGAATAGGGCTATTAACTCAGACAGCTATTAAAACCATTGGCGCAAAATTTTAAACATTTAAAACCCACTCCAAATCAATTTTAGAATGGGAGTCGACTCTAAATATTGAGTATAAAACGAGAGCCGACTTTTTGTTAATTTTAAAGGACATAAACTATACTTTAACGTTAAAGAGCTCGTCTTTCTTTAACAGCAGCAAATAGCTAGTTTATCTTTTAAAAGTATACTTTATCCATATTGACAATGGTCATTTCATACCAAAGCAAATGGAAGAAGAAATGTTTACTGATGTTTTATTAGATTTTTTAAAGATGTTCTTTGCAAATAGACTGAATCGCTGAATGTTATAAATTCGAAACAATCGTACGAAAGTGCTCTACAATTAAAAAAAAATCTGTAGATACAAATGTACATATCTTATGTATGCACGCGCGCCGCCGCGCCGAGACGATTATAAAGCTACATGAATCTGCACCTTACAACAACAAATTGAGTTTTTTATGCTGTGAATTTGCGATTTATACTTTATTTTCATCTAAAATAATGTAAATAACTTATAAACAATCAAAATCTGTACCGATGTAGTATATTATTACTTTTTTCGGCGAAAAATTATTTGGTTTAAAGTTGTCTGTTCTTTTTACTTTTTTTTGTGTGTTTTTGTAGTTGTGTGAGTTATGTATCTGTCAAATTAAGGGTTGTTCAACGCAAATTCGCTTAGGTTCTGTTGTAAAACCCACATCAGTTAGAAGAGTTGTCTAACGTGTTTAAAATTATGCAAAAGTTAGACCAAGTCTCCAAGCTAAACGACTGCGTTAAGTAGAGCCGCTTTAATTCCTTAAACGAGAACTGTTTAAAATTTTGCGCCATTAATTCTAGTATATCATACTCCATATTGATCTACCAATGCCGGAATGAACTTGCTAGCCTCAATATTAACCACAATATCACTATTTTCTGGATTGATGGGCATGAACGGGCGAACGAGCTGGCCAGGCAAGGATCAGTCCTCTTGCGGAAAGAGTCAACATTCTACTAGGAGTTATGAAGGGAAAAATTCTCTCAATTTTTCTTAGCGAATCAAACCGTAGGTGGAGCAGTTTAACTAACTGCATTTATCTGGAAAGATTTGGCCCACCTAAAGTAAATCCCGAGCACTTGATATGATATGCAGACCCATGCAAGATATAGCCAGGATCGTAGCTACCTGTAGCGGACACTGGCCAATAGGAGAGCATGCAGCGAATATATGCATTCAATACAACACTCACTGTCATAGCTGTTGGGACCAGCGGGGAAAACGAAACAGTCCTCCATTTCCTCTGCAAATGCCCTGCTCTGTCCAAATTTGGAGCACAATCATTAGAAAGGGCATTGATATTGACGAACTTTCGGAAATGAAGATTAAAGACTTGATCTCATTTATGAACGCGACAAAATGGCTCTAGGACGAACTTCGGTTATTTACTTCTGTGCCGAACCCTCTGTTTGACTAATTTGATCCCAAGCTAGCGGACTGAGGGCTTGGACGGTGGATAAGGGTGTGCGAGGGCCCTGATCAATCGGATTGGCAACTGTTTCAGCACCAGTAAACAAGCTGCCTAGCTTGGCACATTGTAGATAGTGTCGGATGAGTGTGGTGGTCCGGTTGAGTGAGTTATCCAATTTCCGGATGATTGTTCAAAAGGCAAACACCCAATAAGAGACAAACTTACTAGTCCATATTTTTTAACTTCAACTAGTTGACTCCCTGAGAATGTTCAGAATTCCCCATATCAACTCATCCAGAGGTTTGCACGGGTTATGGTATCAAAATGGCACACTTCAGCGCTAATTGGGCTACAGGCTAAGATTCTTAGTCTTTCGAGAGAGTATCTCATGAAATATTCATCCTGAATTTTTGATCTTTTCTTTTCGCAGGTTGAACACTCTGTTGCAAAATATATAGAGTGCAGCAAAATTTTCACTTTATTTTAATTCAAAGCTTAAAAAAAAATGACTAAATTTTTCACATTTGTTTAAAATTTTAAACTTAACGTTTTTTTGTTTCTACTAAATTTTTCTTTCTGATTAATTGCATTTTATAAACTCTGTGGTTCTAAGGCAGCTGATTTTTGATGTAAATGTCTTATATAGATGTTTTGAGTGTTTTCGAAGGTTAGGAACAATACAATTCAAAATACGGATTGTAAACTTTTTGAGATTTAAATTCCTAATATTACTAAATTTGTATGTGATTCTTTGAAAATAAAACCCATACTGTGGCATATAAGCCTTTGGATTAATGATTTATGTCAACTTAGCGAAAAAACTTTAGGTCAGGTATTCAAAAATATATAACAATGTGTTGGTGGTTGATTACTTATTTGTTAAGTAATAATACAATGATTTCTCTTTTTCATTGGGAATAGTTAATTTTTCGCCAAGTTGCCTTCAAATTAACAAAATAAGTTTGTCTAAGATAAGCTAGCGAGAGTATGTATCGAAATTTTCGCAAAATTGTTTGGTAATAATTTCATTTCTCTTTTAAATTGGACACAATTGGTTTTTCGCAAAGTTGCCTTCAACTTAACGACATAAATCTGTCTAAGAAAAGTAAACGTGAGAATAAATAGAAATGTCTCCCCAATTGATTGCATTCAACTTAACAAGAAAATAAGTTACACAACAAAACTCTTTTGAATTTGGAGCAATGGGTTTTTCGCCATATACAAATACTTTTTTTTTTTCCTTTTAATTCGGAACATTGGTTTTTTCGCTAAATTACTTTCAAATCTTTTGAATTGGAAACAACTTCAACTTAACATAATATGTAGGTTATGAGTAACGCATACAAATAATGAATTTCTGTTTTGAATTGTTTAAGATGGGATTTTCGCTCAGTTGATTTCTACTCTTTTACATTGGGAACAGTGTTTTTCGTGAAGTTGCATTCAACTTAACAAAATATTAAGTACCACATACAAATAGTTAAATACTCTTCATTGGGAAAAATTTTGTTTTGCGCTAAGTCGGCTTCAGGTCTTTCCAATTGGAAACAGAGGGTTTTTCGCTAAGTTGACTTTAACTGAACAAGATATGTAATAAGTTATTCATACGAATAATGAATTTCTGTTTTGAATTGTATAAAATGGGATTTTCGCTTAGTTGATTTCTACTCTTTTACATTGGAAACAGTGTTTTTCATGGAGTTGCATTCAACTTAACAAAATATTAAGTACTACATACAAATAGTTAAATACTCTTCATTGGGAAAAATTTTGTTTTGCGCTAAGTCGGTTTCAAGTCTTTCGAATTGGAAACAGAGGGTTTTTCGCTAAGTTGACTTTAACTAAAGAAGATATGTAATAAGTTATTCATACAAATAATGAATTTCTGTTTTGAATTGCAGATAATGGGACTTTCGCTTAGTTGCTTTCTACTCTTCTACATTGGGAACAGTGTATTTCGTGAAGTTGCATTCAACTTGACAAAATATTAAGTATCACATACAAATAGTTAATAATTCTTCAATTGGAAAAATTTGGTTTTGCACTAAGTCGACTTTAACTGAACAAGATATGTAATAAGTTATGCATACGAATAATGATTTTCTGTTTTAAAATGTAGATAATGGGATTTTCACTTAGTTGCTTTCTGCTCTTTTAAGTTGGGAACAGTGTTTTTCGTGAAGTTGAATTGAAGTTAACGAAATAAGTGTGTCTAATTAAAACAAGTGATTTAGACTATTTATAACAATTACCAACCAATTCGCTTAATATTTTCGCATTAAAATAATTAATCTATTGGATTCGAAAAAAATATGTTTAGCTTGGCGAAAACCTATTTTGCAAAAAAAAAATAAATTATTGGTGTACACATTTTGTGTTGCCAACAATGCCAACTAATAAATATCTTATTACTATACATTTCATAATTTGAATTCTTGAAAGTTTTTCGCCGAGTTAATATAGATGATTAATCAGCAGGCCGAAGTTAAGTGCAACATAAGTCGAATAAAGGTTTTTGGGGTTAATGTCAGAAATAATAAGCTTTTCTCGTACAGTAGACCTCAAAAGATTTTCGCTAAGTTGATATACATGGATAAACGCCCATTTACAATGTCCCAAAAACAATAATGCAATAAGGAATTATATGAATTGGCCACAGCTAGTTCTTAAAACTGTCTAATTTGATAGAAATGAATACCTCCGATAATACATACCTATTTGAAAGAAAGATGGCCACCAATTTGAACCAATGGATATAAAAATGACTGCAAACCATTTATATTACAAAACTGCTATAATGAGCTTTTTTAAAATCCCAAACCCTCTTCATTGTATTTAATACATTCCAAAAAAAAAATGATTTATGAGAAAAATATAAAATTAAATAAATGTATCAAATAAACCATAACAAACCTAATCAAAATAAGAATTCATTAATAATGATGACGATTTTCTGTTTTTTTTTTTTCTTTCTCCTAACTCACCCTTCAGATACAACAAAAAATGGAATCTGCTTTAGACAGACAATCCGAACCATCCAAACAAAATAAAATTATCACAAAGGATATAAAGGAAACCTCCAGATAAACTCCCCCTACAAAATAGAATATAACAAAAACAAGAAAGAAAAATATCCCGGGAAAATCTACGAGTGCAAAAAAACATGATTATTCTATAGAATAAATTGGGAGACCTAGGATAAAAAAGCATACAACGTTTTTAAAAACAAGAGAGACAGAAAAAAAAACAGTTCATCTCCAAAAACCATGTGCTTATACCAATCCAAGTTATCTTTCTGAAGGATAAAAAGATGTACCTTAGAAATAAAAAAAAAAAAAAAAAACACCCCCAAATTCAGGTACACTTTTGGCTATAAGTCCTATGAAAAACCTATACAAATAAATCAAAAGGTACTTCCCCAAAGTAGCGATGAGATTTTAGCGAAAAATTATAGATACATTACGTTTCATTCATTTTTAATAGCTCGAAAGGATCCTAACCGCATCAAATATATACCTACATACTGCAAACGATAGATCCTGACGCAGGATGGGAGGAGCAAAAGCCCCATACCATACCAGCAGCAGAATATTAGTTCACCAAATTGAAAGTAGATGGAACTGATGGAAGGTGGTCATAGCGCCCCGATGGTGGGCGACGGCCGTGCGGCAGCGGCGACAGAAGGAAGGAATGAGCTCATTAAAATTGAAACTTGAAATTATTTTCTTGTTAAATAATAAAAATATCAAGCCCCCAGAACTCCACAGTACTGGCACACTTGCCATAAGATAAATTGTGTTTGGCTTATTTATTATGCTTGACCTAAAATTATTTTACGTGAAGGATGAGTAGATAACTAAATGAAGAGTAAGAGTTGTTCATAAATCTACACGGGTTATAAATGTTTGCAAGGCAAATTGGTTTAAGGGCTTAGGAAAAGGCTATGGACAGGTGAGGTCTCTAAGCGGTTACAAAGATTGATTTTTTTTTGCTGTGTTGTTTTATGGCTTTTAAAGACTAGCACATACAATTCCCGTGAAAACGAAATATCTATAGAGAGGTGTCAACGTGAAACTAGGAAGTTTCTACAGCTTTTGTTTCAAAGTAAAATTGATTGATTGATAAACATTGTCCACGTTTTCTTGAGAACTTTATCTTTAAGTCGAAATAAGGCTGAGATAAGATAATTCATATTTTGAATTTAGATACAAGGTTTGAATTGGCAGGACGGAGTTCCGATGAAGATTGATATTTTAAACGAGGAAAGAAAACTATGCCATTTAAAATATCTGGGACTTATTTTACAGGGCTCCAAAAAATTTACAATACCCTGTATTGCGACCCGAATAAAGTGCAGTGAGAAATTTATATAAAAAATATTTCATTAAAATTTCAAAATTAGATTTCCATTACAAATATATGTAATTCCTATTTTTGTAGGATCTCCTGCAATGAGGAGAAAGTCAATTTTCTAAAGGAATGACTTCAAACAGAAAAACAAAATAATTGCGAAGCAATTGTAGAACCTAGAATGCCAAACGATAACTTTTTGTAGAAGTCAGAAATCTCTTCCTTTTATTTTTATATAAAGTTGTTTTAGTTAACAGTTTTTACAAAAAACTAATTATCAAACTCAAAATTTTGACAAAAAAAAAAAAATATTAAAAGCGTGAGACTATTTTCAATTTTAATGTGAACTCGTCAACACATCATGATACCAAACTTCTCACGACAAGAATTCGCGTACTTGCAATTCTGCCAAGGTTTATCTTATGATCGAGATCGTGAAGCCGAAAAACTCCCAATAGTAGCTGTTCCAGTCGTAAAGAAAGAAGGTGTCGATGATACGGTACGACCAAAATTAGGCTCGAGGGTGAACTGATGAGCATATCTGGCGAAACGAGTTCCACGGGAAGAACTCATGGAGAGGAGGAATGCAACTGACCTCGATTGAACAATGCTTATGAAAGAAGCAATAAAACAAGGAAATACATGAAACATTCCGAAGGTTTTCAAGAGATGGGAATGAGTCGATGATAGTTCTAAGTTTTGTTTCCTATCAGTTCGAACACTCTGTTCTGGATTCTATTCCATCCAATGTAGAGAAGTTTTGGCTGCACCTGCGCAAAGATGTGGGTTATACTCTAGTTTTCGAAGAACTAACGCCTTCTTAAATATACCTGGATCAGAAGGGGTGAAAAATTTGTTAGAATTCCTAAGCATTTAGCAGCGATAATGTGGTCAATCCAAAGAGGATCGTTTTTGACACACATACCGAGTACTGAGAGCTTTTCGGCCTCTTCGAGATGTTAGTGCCCAAATTGGAAGATATGGATGTGGACGATATGTGGTTTCAACAGGACGGTGCCACTTACCACACAGCTAACGAAATAATTTCTCTTTTGCGCGACAAATTCAATGGCCTTGTTATCTCACATGATGGCGATGTCAATTGGCCGCCAAGATCATGTGATTTGACACTGTTGGACTTCTTTCTTTGGGGCTAGTTGAAAGAAAAGGTGTACGTCGATAAGCCAACAACAGTTCAAGAGGTAAAGGATGAGATAATTCGGCATAGAACCTCAATTATACCTCAGCGTCATCGAAAATTTGGACCATCAGATGGAGGTGTGCCGCAAAGGTCGTAGCGGCCATTTGGCCGTTAATTTGTTCCATACATAATTGAACCATACCAATATTATCATAATAAAAAGAAATTACAATAATTTCCTAAATAATTTGTGTTTTATTCAAAATCAACATCATCATCATCATCATCGGCTCGACAACCGGGTTCCGGTCCTGGCCTCTTTCAACAAGTCTCTCCACCTATCCCGGTCTCTAGCCGACGCCATCCAGTTGCGCACCCCAAGGCTTCAGGCGTCCTGGTCTACGCCATATCCTCAGCGCAAGCATGGTCTACCACGCTGTCGTCTACCATAGAATGTACCACAAAGAACTTTCCGAGCAGGTTCCTCTTCGCTGATGCGAGCTAGGTGCCCTGCCCACCGGAGTCTACAGAACTTAATTTTTGTCACGATATCTGCTTCAAGGTAGATTGCGTACAGTTCATGATTGTACCGTCTCCGGAATCGTCCTTCCTCACATATGGGGCCAACAATTCTCCTTAAGACTTTTCTCTCGAGCGCAGCTAAGAGGTCGGAGTGCCTTTTGCCAAGTTTCGGATCCATATGTGAGTACTGGCAGGACCATGGTTCTGTACAGCAGCAGTTTTGAAGTTATGGTGAGATTTCTGGATTTGAAGATCTTTGACAGACTATAGTAGGCTCTGTTGGATTTGAGAAGCCGCCCGCGTATTTCTTCTTCTATATTGTTATCGGCTGCTACTATTGACCCAAGGTATTTAAAGGATTGCACCACTTCAAATTCGTGCTCCGCAACCTTGATTGTTTGACCAACTGTTCCTCTCGCATTCGACGCGACCATGTATTTTGTTTTACCTTCACTAATGAGCAGCCCCAGATTTTGTGCCGCCTGCTCGATCTGGATGAAGGAATCGTTTACAGCTTGTTCGGTTCTTCCGATGATGTCGATGTCGTCTGCGTAAGCCAGTAACTGGTTGGACTTGTTGACGATGGTCCCTCTTGTTGCCGTGCTAGAGTCACAGATTGCTTTCTCCAACGCCAGGTTGAAGAGGAGGCAGGCCAAACCGTCCCCTTGTTGGAGTCTATTAAAGATGTTGATTGGTCTGTGAAGCTTCTTCTGAGCTCTTTATATTCCTCTTCGCGTGCCCGCGTTCTATGAGATTGTTGCATTGCTCGGTACGCAACATTCTTACGTTCAGTCGCTAGCTTGCATTCATCATCAAACCAAGAGTTCCGATTTTTGCGACTGCTGCCTAAGATGGAGTTGGCAGTACTAATGACAGTATTTTTAAGACGTGTCCGCTTCTCATTTACGCCCAGCATACTGGCTCCAGGACTTACTCTCCCTAAATCAGGTGTTTCTAGGGCGAGTCCTAACGCATTACCAAAGGTGTTACTAGTGTTTTCATTGCGCAGGGCAGCCGTGTTGATTCGAACCTGATCGGCGGATGCAATGCGTCTTCGCAAGGCAATCCGCCCTCGGAAAACCATACCAACAAGATAGTGATCCGAGTCGATATTGGCACCTCGGTACGTTCGTACCGTCATCAAATTCGAGTAGTGGCGACGGTCTATCAACACGTGGTCTATTTGGTTACGAGTGACTCCATCAGGTGATACCCAGGTGGCTTTGTAGATATCTTTACGCGGGAACCTGGTACTCGCAACGACCATGTTTTTCGATGCTGCCAATTCTAAGACTCGAAGTCCATTGTCATTAGTGTTCTCATGCAAACTATGGGTGCCTGCGTAATGCCTGAATACTGGCTCCCGACCTATTTTTTCGTTCAAATCCCCAAGGATGATTTTAACATCATACCTTGGACAGGCATTGAGGGCCCTCTCGACTTGTTCGTAGTAAGTCTCTTTTTCTTCGTCTGAGGACTCCTCCGTAGGTCCGTGAACGTTAATGAGGCTGATGTTCGTAAATTTGCCTCGCACGCGAAGGGTGCATAGCCTTTCGCTTATAGCGTTAAAGCCGATGATGGTAGATTTCATTTTTTCGCTGACAAGGAAGCCTACCCCGAGCACATCGGCCTTTAAAATTTAACCACCCTTTATATACATATTATAGCTAATGGTTTTTCAATAATTTTGGAGATCTTCGACAACTTATTTCCAGGTAAAGAAAAACGAAATAATTGGATTTGAAAGTTTATAAATTCACAAAAAAAAAAAAAACCTTGGAGCTTCATGTTCCTTTGATAATTCAACAAGTGATATACCCCTACTAGGGGATATAGTATATGATATTTTTTTCCGCATCGCAAGCAACATCAAATGTCAACAAGCACATCAGAGGGTTCATGTTGTTTTTCTAAATTTTTTTATCTTTCGTTTCTATAAATTCTAAGATTGTTGTTTTTGACAGAAAGCATATAATGGTTGTCTTTTGATAAAAATGGTATATCATGGCCTCCTCCATCTCCATATAGGCATCATAGCTCCCAAACATAACATACATATATACAATATTACTTATGGATGGTGCTGAATAATTTTGATGATGATGCACACTCGTTCTATAGAAACAGCAGGTCGTCCTCTTTATAAAATACGTTTATTACTTAAAAAGAAAAACACACATACATACATATTTATTTATATTTTGAAAAGATTTTCATGTAAGAAATTCACTGGGGTGGGTGTGGATTAAGGGGAGGAGTTATATTATTTTATTCCCGACTTCCTTCAGGGGTTGGCTAGAAAAAACGAAGTACAGCTGCTATTACAAAAAAGACTTAAAAATTATGACTTAGCTGTTATTTATTTTTCTTTCGGGATGAATACAATAACAACAATGTCATATATGCTTGTGGGCACACCTACACTCAGAATTGACATCGACCACGTTTATAAAAAAAAAGCTACGGAACGGTGATGTTAAGTCTCAAGGGATGTTTATTCCATTTTTTGTTTGGTCTCTTTTTCATGGAAGGCAACAAAAAATAATCATAATAAAACTTTGGCGACTTTTCCGCTCAAAAGGACTTCCGTTTTTTTTTTTTTTTTTTTTTTTGTATGTTCTATTTTTCTGACACTTCCTACTGATCTATTTTATCTGTTCAAATAGAACTCTCACACAGATGAGGTCCTCTTTTATGTGTTTTCTAGGGCAACTACGACGATGTGTGGTATTCCTTGATGTGTGCTTACATTGATGGCACACCTTATTGATACCTTGACACCCAAGGAAGTTCAGAGATAACGTCATATAGCATCATCGTACTCAACCCAAACCCAACCCAACCCAAATCCAAATATACCTAAACCCACACACACCATATGTAAACATAATCGATTTAGTTTGCCTGAGGTTATTTGCCAAAGAGTAGCCACATACAATAGACACAAAAGGTATTTCTCTAACCGAACATTGATTTATGTGTTATTCTTGTCCTAAGGGCTTATTAAGTTTGATAAAAATCAAAGACATATACGAGTACTAGAGGTAGTCTCATTTTGTGTTGTCTTCAAGGAGCCCTTTCCAAACAAATAGGCTTTGCTTGGTTATGGAACAGTTTTCCAATTACGAAACAATTAGGTTAATTATCTGATGATAAACCCAAAACCATTTAAATAATCAAGATCCTTGGGTTAAATTACTTGAATTTACAGGGTGAGATACATTTAACCGGAAATTTGCTTTGTTGCTTTAGAAACAGAGAGAGAGAGAGAGAGATGCGTTGAGTGATATTCGGTTCAATATGTGTCGAAGGAGTGTGAAGCAGAAGGTTTATTTAATGGCGACTTTGAACCTGGAAAATGTAAAACATTCGGCGGTGGAGTTAGCTGAGACACATGGGGTGTATAAACAACGACAGGGTCTTAAAATCTACCCCTGATGGCCCACAGAGTAGAGAAAGACTTCATTTTAGGTGTCATGCACAATTGGAGAATGACTTTCATGAGCTTCTTGTTTGTGGATTGTTGACTCTAAGCACCATCTAAGTCAGTGAGTAAGAAAATAATGCTACCCATTTATAAAAGCTAGAAGTCGTAGATAAACATACTCGTATACAGTTCCTAACACTTAATTTAAATTTTTTTGGCATTCATAGCCTCTGACTGAAACTAAACATAATTATTTAAGTTTAAACTACATTTCAAAAGAAATTTTTTCTAAGGTGGTAGAACCGCTTATAGACGGGGAGATTTTCTCCTGAGGACTTTCAATTCCTTTAGATAAATGGAAAATGTCCTCAGGGGGGAGTAGCTGTGGCGGCTCCGGTCGCACAAGCACGCGCCAAGCAGTCAATTTGGGAAACTCCAATTAAAAGCTGAACTGGCCAAGCAAGCGGCTGGACGAAATCATCAGACGATTGAGAGGCCATCTTCGTCATCCGCTATAGCTGTGGCTCTATATAATAAACTTGTTTTACTTACCCACGAATCGTATATTGTATCGCGTTTATTTAATAAATAAAATAATTAGTGTGTTAATCACAAAACTTTTTCATTGTGTGTTCTATTAGAAACCCACAAATGAAGGAGACAAACATGATGGTGAATTGTAAGCTGCATTTTATTAATATAGTTTGTTTTTGCTTTGTTTTATTTTTCTTTTTTTTTAAATTTTCTATCTTGTTTATATTTGTAACACTATTTAAATTTTCTATAAAACTCTGTCATATATCTGAACTCCATCTCTGCCGTAAAATGCTTCTTTTAAATAGATTTAACACTATATTATTATTTTATGAAAATGATTAGAAATATTAAAAATAATATTGTTCCAGACTATAGCAGAAGCAACAAATTGAAAGTTATGCTTGATGTCTTGAGCAATCAATGCGGCGGCCTTAAGGTTTGCCACATGAATGCTCAAAGCTTACATGCTAAGATAGATGAATTTAGAAATGTGTTTGTAGGATCAAATATCGACATTATATGTGTATCTGAGACATGGTTTCAAGTTGATGTTCATGATGTAGTATACAGTTTACCCGGTTATAAGTTGTTGCGCTCTTATCGGCTAGACCGTGTGGGTGGTGGTACAGCAATATACATCCGTGGCTCTATAAATTTTAAACTTGTCGTTAAATCTGCTGTCTCTTCCCCCATCGAATACTGCCTTATTGAAATCCCAAATGGTATTAATACTTGTTTAGTTGGAGCAGTTTACCGTCCCAATAAATATGTTGATCAAGCAAACTTTTACTCGGAACTTGAACGTTTTTCATATCTATATTCTGAAGTTTTTCTGTGTGGTGACTTCAATTGTGACCTGCTTCAAAAAGACATATCACAACCTTTTCTAAACAAACTACAAACTTTTAGTTTATCACCAGTCAACGACAAAAATCCAACACATTTTTCTAATACAACTTCAACATTATTAGACTTGTTTCTCACTAATAAATTAGATAACATTCTGCTTTATTCTCAACTTGAGGCTCCGGCTTTTTCGGAGCACGACATGATTTTTGCAATATTTCAAGTAACTGCCCAAGAAAATCAGTTGGTTTTTAAGTACAGAAATTTTAGAGCGGTGAACTTAAGAGACTTAGAATATGATATCACACATATAAACTGGCAATCAATATTCCTCATGTCATCACCTGAAGACCAAGTATTATTTCTGCAAACTTCAATAAATCAGGCTTTTAATAAACATGTACCGCTCAAAACAAAATCTACGCGGGGCGACAGAAAATCCTGGTTTTCAACAGAAATACTTATCTTGATAGAGCATAGAGATAATGCATATAAACGTTGGAAGCGTTTTCGTCTTCCTGAAATGCTTTCTGCTTTTCGGGTTTTAAGGAATACTGTGAGCAAAAAGGTCAGAGAAGCCAAATGCAACCTCTACTCAAAGCGTCTCAGTAAAAATTTACCACCGAAAATGCTATGGAAAAATATACGAGAGCTTGGAGTCGGTCGCCAGAAAGAATATTGTTCCTGTGATATATGCCCTGACATTTTGAATAAAAAGTTCGCAGAAATCCAAAATTCTCTTCTTAATGAGACTTATCGAGTTGTTGACCCCGATAATGCTCAACTTCAAAGTGACGCCTTTTCTCCAGCTGATGTGTTGGAGATTGCTGTCAACACGAATGACAGTCTAGGCAGTGAAGAACCAAATATAGCATATCGGGTTGTTGACCCCGATAGAGCAAATTGCTTCCACTTTCAAAGAGTGGATGATGCTGATGTCTTAAGTGCAATACTGAAAATAAAATCATGTGCTATGGGATTTGACGATATACATCCACTTTTCGTTAAAATGATTTTACCCCACATTCTCCCCGTCCTTACACATACATACAACACTATCTTAATGACATCGCATTTTCCATCCTCATGGAAAATAGCAAAAGTCATACCGGTCCTAAAAAAACCAGCTACCCGCTTATCTCCGTCAGAGTATAGACCAATATCAATTTTGTCGTTTTTATCAAAAGTATTTGAAAAAATTCTGCATAACCAAATTTCCAAATTCGTAAACGCAAAGAAACTTTTGAGCGAACAACAATCAGGTTTTAGGTCTAATCATAGCTGTGTCTCAGCTATTCTTAGGGTTTCAGACGATATAAGAACGGCAACGGATAGTGATCTGGTATCGTTTTTAGTCCTCTTAGACTTCTCGAAAGCTTTTGACACAGTCAATCATAAAATACTCATATCAAAGTTAAAGGAACAGTTTAGGTTTTCAAATACAGCAGCGAATTTGATTTTTTCATATCTCAGTGGGAGAAGCTAGGCCGTAGTAATTCGTGACAGAATATCTCGTTCTTTAAATCTGTTGTCAGGAGTTCCGCAAGGATCAATTCTTGGTCCTCTACTGTTCTCCATTTTTATAAATGATCTCCCAATTCAAGTCCAATATTCTTCTCTAGATTTGTATGCCGATGATGATCAAGTAAGACTTAGCTGCAAGCTAGGTATGATTGAAGATGGGGCTGATAAGCTAAATGGTGACCTAAGTAAAATACTAAAGTGGTCCAACAGAAATAATCTGCAGTTTAACCCAAGTAAATCCAAATGTTTAATAATATACAAAAATGAACTCGACTATAGCTACTTTCCTGCTCTTTATCTTGGAAACCAACAACTGGAGTATGTAAGGAAATCCAAAAAATTAGGTATTTTGTTCAATAGCACTCTTACTTGGGATGATCATGTTCAAATGGTTATTGGAAAAGTATATGGCTCTCTACGCAGCCTCTCACTATCAAAACATTTTACTCCCCAGCAGTGGCGGCTGGTGGGTTGTTGAACAGGTGGTGCACTTTACTTGCTCACTATAGGTATTAAGATTAGAAATCGCAAAAAACAACAATTTACATGTATATGTCGATTTTTTATTATTTTGTATAATTGCACGAAAAATTTCGACCATCTATAAAACTGACACACTTATTACATTTGGCAAGGAATCATGTTTTTTATTTTTTCACTTAAATGCGTCAAATCGTGGATTCAGGTAACTTTATTTTAAAAAGATTTATTACTGTCTTTAATATACCTAATCACTGTTAATTTTATCCCACACCACACACTGTACACAGTACAGAATCCAGCCAAAACCAAAATAAAAAAAAATTACTTACCTAACTCCTACAAACCTACACTATTTAACCAGTCACGGATAGAGCGAAACAACATTACATATTCGCAGGCGCAGCGCATTCTAGTCAAACCAAACATCGGCTGCTCTAGTTAATCTTCGGTTCTCGTGCGCTGCACGAGAGCAGGCTAATTTCTCGATACAATTCAATGAAATATCTTTTGTCTCACGCGTCAGGGATACTTGCTTGTAACTCATACAAGTTATATTAGCAGTCCTCGTGCGCTCGCCGAAGCGCACGAGAATTTTTACTTGCAGGGAAAGTAAGTCTTAATAGTAAAGCAAAGCGCTTACATTGTTTCGTCATAATTGGAAATTTTACTTGTTTGTGTTCTTGTATGTTTAAAAAATAAATATTAAAATGGTAATCTAAAAATAAAGATGCAGTAATATTTTGTAATTTTTAAATCTTTTGAATTGGTGGTTCAGCGCACGAGCGCACTTAAAGTACAGCCGCCACTGCTCCCCAGGATATTCGGCTAAACCTAGCAAAAACTTTAATACTTCCGATAATAACATATGGATGTGAAGTTGTTAGTACCCATAGCTCAGAAACGAAAAGGAACTTGACGGTAGCTTTCAATAATGTGACGCGTTATGTGTACAATCTCCGAAGCTATGACCATGTATCGAACTACAAAAACAACATCCTTGGTTGTGATCTCTACACATTTTTAAAATATTTTTCCCTAAAAACACTAAACAAGATTTTAATCAGCAAACAGCCAGCATACCTTTTTGAAAAAATACAATTTGTAAATTCTAATCGTACATTCATGTTAGTGCAACCGAGATTTACTTGTAGAAACTCGGAACGTCAGTTTGTTGTTCATGTTATCAGGCAGTGGAACAGTTTACCATATTTCATTAGAAGACTTCGCGGCACGGCGCAATTTGAAGCAACCCTATTCAGATACTTGGCAGTAAACTAAACTAAATTCAAATAATAAATAAAGTTCAAGAGAAAGAAAGATTAATTTTTAATTTTAAACTTGTCATTTCCAAAATTGAATTTATATAAAATAGAATTTTTAATTAATTTAAATTCATGTATAACTTTTACTTGATATTATAGGCTTTAAAAGCCCATTGTAAAAGATACCATTGAAATAAATAAATGAAATGAAAATGAAATGAAATGTGGCCGGGGCTGTGTGGAACGTAGTGCCATCGTGTGGTCGGTATTCATATCAATCAATTTGGGTCAAAAGAGCTTTATTTTCATCGACCGATATCACTCTCCCTTCCCGTTGATGGCCTGGCCAACGTGCTTCGTTCTCAACTAAGTATGGAACGATGATGCCGAAAAACCCTAAATCTCTCTGGATGCATTAGAATTCGGTGGAACTTGTCTAGATTGTAATCGTCTCAACTTTCACTATTTTGCCTTTGACGAACCCATTCATCCAAAATTTGTAGTATTCCTTGACATTATGGCTAGTGCTTTACAGAATCATACAGAGGGTCTTGGGTTCGATTATTATCAGCTACTGCAAAAAAGTTTTTCAGGTTTTCAGGGGTGTACTACCTCTTGCGAAGAATTGATAAACCCCTCAAGAGTATCTCTTGTCATGGAAAGTGCTGTTCATTAGGCGTTTGGACTCGGCAGAAAATTGTAGGTAACCTCCATTTCTCCAAACACGCACACAGAAATGGCTGAGGGTTGTACGTCACCAGATTAAAACTCTCTATGAGCCGTCATGCCCTCTAATAGGTATATACTTTGTATTCATCCAGAAATGGCACTCGTAGCTGAATGTGATTTTTAGACCGAAGTGCACGAAATTTTGATATAACAGAAGACCCACTTTCCGAAAAAAAAAATTATTTGCGCATATTGTTGAACGCTATAAGAGTCTCTATGTTCATTTGGCAAGACAGACTTAATAAATGACAGTCAATTTGGGAGTATGGCCCAATCACCTGTCTAAATTCGGAAAAATTCATAAAACTCTTTACAACGTATATCTGCTAAAGAACGATTTCGGATGTTTTTTTTAAATTTCTCCAAAATGACTTTTACGATTTTGATTAAACTTCATACCTGTGCTAATGTTTGTTGTGGGTTTTGGCGAAAAATAAATAAATTCATAAGCTTGTCGACTAATGTTGTTGCAATTTTGCAATAAGATAAATCTAAATGATGGACATAATTTTACATTCCAAGGTTGAACAATATTAAAAAAATGTTATTCAGAAAAATTCAATTTTTTAGAACTTTTGTACTTTGAACCATAAGACAAAGCTCATGCGATTCAGTTGAGTTTACTTTTTTTTAAATTTTTGTTTGATGTTTCTCCCTTAAAAAAGAGTTTTTACCGTTTCAATATGAGCTTTATTGTGAAATAAAAAAAAAAAACTACGAGTAGGTTCACCCTGTAAAAAACTTATAATATTACCCTCTTTGACAGGGAGATGATAACAGGAAGAAAATACAAGAGTGCCAAAAGAGCTTCACCAATAATTGAAAGTAGTAGGTATATTTTTGAAGTGGAATTACATTTAGCAGCTTCACAAGGCAAGAAACACAATACATAGAGAGCATTGAAACCTCATCAAAAAGCCCAGCACATCGCTTGATAAGTATATCTACTTGTTGCATTTTGATTGTATCTTTATTATTATGGCCTTGAAGCATTACACATCCTACCAGCAATCTACTTTGCTGGTTGCTTTGGAATAGATATTTAAATAGTGACGTGTAAAAAATTGTAAATGAAGTACCTTCTTCAAT
This sequence comes from Chrysotoxum bicinctum, assembly GCA_911387755.1. Classification (NCBI taxonomy): domain Eukaryota; kingdom Metazoa; phylum Arthropoda; class Insecta; order Diptera; family Syrphidae; genus Chrysotoxum; species Chrysotoxum bicinctum. Next base: position 207,274,934 of record OU426988.1, read on the forward strand.
TAGAATTTATGATGAATTTTGTATGTTACCATTTTTACTGGTGTGACATTTATGGCCATGATTTTATAAACGACTCACACAATATTCTAAACGCATTAGATGTAAGGTGATTAATCTAGAACACATCCTTTAAATAAATTCCCAAGTATTTTTAAAAATGCACGGTTTTATAAGGTAATATCCGTAACATAACTACGTAAAATACACCCGTTAACTACACAAGGCATTTTATAAATTAAGTACATAGACCGCAATTTTGTTTTTGTATAGTAATGAGATCCCTCTCAGTTGCACGGTGTGTGTGAAAATTAATGATTTGCGAATGGGACATCAAAAGCTTATGGTACACAGATTGCCTTAAGTTTTATTAAATAAATATTAATCGAAATGTTGTTTTTTAGGAAAAAAAAACTGTTCAAGATTTAATTTAAATTTATTACCGGAGTAAAATTTTATGTAACGTGATGTGATGATGTAACGTGTAACATGACTTATAACTATTTGATACATGGAAAGTGAAATTTTTGTCAAATAAAGGTGATTTTTTCTCACTCAGAAAGTTTTCCCAACTAAAAGTGAATGAACTTTTAATATTAAGAATATTACCATGAAGTTATTTCGCTGTTATGTTGAGTTCATATACAACGAACTTACAACATTGAAAAATGGAAGGATTCAATTTTGATATACTGCCCGGTTACGAGTACTTGTTTGACAATATTTTTAAATCTATAAATGTAAGTTCGTTACTCTTTTTTAATAATACTTCACGATCAAAATATTCTGATTTCCACAAAAAATGAGTTTTAAAATTAATTTGATAAACTAGCTTGTTACTTGTGTGACACAATGTTTAAAGCTCGGTATTTTTACTTGAGACTTATAGGTAGATACTATAAGGCAAGTTATGCATTTGTAAAAAAAATCGAACTCGAGATTTTGATCAAAGTTGACATAACGATGATAGCGAAGACCAAAAAAGTAGGTCTAGCAATTCTGTCTGTCTGTCTATCTGTTCGACTACAGCTAAACGACTCGGTCGATTTTCTTCAAACTTTTTTTCTTTTTTTTCAAAATTTTATAAATATTTTTTTTCCTCAAAAACTTTTTCACAGATTTAAAAAAAAATATCATAAAATTTCATTTAGTAAAACCTAGGTAATGGTTGAAAAAAATTCCAGAAAATTATTATTTTTGGTACCCCCCTTGGAACCATTTGTTTTATTTTTGATTTTCTCAAAAACGGTGCAACCGATTTTAATCATTTTTTTTATGTTAAGGCTTGCCCAGCAGTTTCAATATTATTGTATATTCAAATTTTCAAATTTTTAAAAAAAAATTCAAATTTGTTTTTTGAAAACTCAATATTTCGAAAACACCATGGTCGATTTTTTTAAAACTTGATAAATAAAAGTTTCTTAAGATAATCTATATTATATAATGTATATATACATACATATATATTTTACCTAAAAATAACACTACTCTCCATAAAAATGTTAAAAAATGGTTTTCGAAAATCGTATTTTTCTCGAAAACAGTTCGGAGAATTTTGCTTAATTTTTTTTTCTTTCAATTAATTTTTAAGATCTATATTTTGATAAAAAAAATTGAAAACAAGATATTACTGACTGTAGCTACCTACCATAGAACGATTTTTTAAATTTTGAATTTCTCATTATCGGCATAACGGATTTTAATGAAATATTTTAGAGAGAAGCTTTTAAAAAGTTTTAAAAACATTATATTTTTTTTAAACTTTAAGAAAAATATTTTTTTTGAATTTTGAAAAAAAAAATCTATTTTTTTCTTGGAAAATTTAATGTCTCGAAAACGGCTCAATCTTTTTCTTTGTAAATTAAATTTGTATTCGAAAAATAATTAAAACTGTAAATTGGCGTACCAAATTTTTTTCTTAAAAATGTTTTAAAATTTTTTTATATAAAAGCTATCTATACCACACCACATCTAGTCTTCCCATTTTTTTCTATTTAATTTAATAGAAATATCAATGCTTTCAGTTTTAAATCTTCATTGGTAATTTAAGAGAAAAAAAAAGAACAATTTAATTTTACACAGCACTATTACAATACCTATAACGGTCAAGCAACAAAGCCTTCCTCTTCACACCGTTCTCACCTTAAACGCAACCGGAGCTTTACTGTGCTTGCTTTTATCAACAACCTAAGGGCTGCAATAGAATTTATTGATGTCACATGGAATATACAAAATACCAACATTCAAACAAGTCAGCTTGAGTGTGTGTCAGTGTGTGTGTGTGTTAAGTGCATAAAGGACACATTATTTTCAATTAATGAACTATAGTCAAGGGCTACAAAACCAAACCGCACATTTCTGATGCTGTAAATAAACTACACTTCACACAGCCCCACATAAAAGATGAAGACCCAACTCCATATCCCTCTACACACAGGGCGTGCAATGAAAATCCCTCCAGGATACCACCAAAAGGATATCTTCATCTTTCATTCGCATAAATGTTTCTATGGATATATGTAAGCAATACATATATACAGATACTTCATACACGACTACATCTATTCAAAGAGGCTATAGTGGTTTATACTCGTACCTACACACAACTTGCAGTTTATTCGAGAGAGAGAGAGAGAGGGAAGTATAATTCAAAAAGGGAATTGAATATGAAACTCGAAGGGATATCTTACTTTAATCCCTTGTTGGATGCAACTTATGGGTGAAGGCACACAAAGCGTTGACAGGCAAACGCGCTTCATGTGTAAAAAAGTAGGTTGGGGCAAAAGGATCATCTTGGGTGTCAGATGAGAAAATTAAAAAAAAAAAAACCAACAATTCATACGAGAGAGCTATCCACTTGCTTTATCCAATGCAGCACATAACATAAAAAGACACATCGAGAAGAACTACAAAGCAATCGAGTTCTAGGTTTTTTTACAATCATTTCTATAAGCTTCGAGAATTGGTAGCAATCTATATTTAATTCCCATCCCTCTATCTAAAAGAGATTGTCGCAGTACAAGTTGTAGAGCTCAAAGAAACTGATCTAGATGTTAAATGAAATGGTAAATCGCTACGCGTTGTCCGCACATCATGCACAAATTAGTAGGTCAGCGATATTATCTACCAGAAATGCAATTAAATATCAATTAACTGATGGAATAGGAAATATTTTTAGTAAGTAAGAATTTATAAGTTAGAAAGTTTTGAAAACTAAGCGAAGCAACGCAGGAACGGGTCTACCAGTAGTTTCATATTTATTACATTTCTTGCTACGGTTTTAGTAAATTTGAAAAACTTTATTAATATTTGTTTGCTTATAAATGGCTACCTAGACCAGATAACCTAAATATATATCTATTCAAGATGCAGGTGACGCAATCAATTCTTTGAACGTTCGTTCCGATAGACTCGGAATATTACGAACATCAAAACTCTTTAAGATTTCACAGCAAGTTCAAATCCCCTAAGACATATAAACAATTGCAATTTTAAATAGAAAACTTGTGTTTTTCAGACAGGAAAATTTGAGATCTTAGGATTTTATCTTTGACTTCATTTAAACATTTCTTAGAGTCTTAATATCGAATATATTTTGAAAAGATCCCAGCGCTATGGGCAAGAAAAAACAACAGAATGTTTTTACATATTTAGGCAAACCGACCCAAACTGAGGCAAAAATTTGTACAAGCAACGCAATGCAAATAAAGGCATAGTAAAATATTCTCATCTTATCATGTACGGAATACAAAAGTACCCAATGTCTACAATCACAACAATTCACAGGAAAAATTCCAAGTAACCCAAAAGTGCAAATACTCTAAGAGGAATATGTACGGAATTCAAAAGTACTCAATGTCTATGCTTACAACGTTTACAAATACATTTTGTTAGGAACACGACACAAACTTACTCATGGGAAATATTCCGCCAGCCAAATATACACATAGCAAATCATATACGGGATAGAGAAGTATTCAATGTCTACAATGACTTACAACTTATACGAATCCATTTTTTGAGGAATCCGACAAAGACTAATAAAAGAAAAATTGTACTCAATGTACTCACGAAAGCCATATGTACACATTATGTATGGAATGCAAAAGTACTCAATGCCTTAAATGACTTACAAAGTTTACGAACACATTTTTTCAGGAACCCTAGACAAACTTACAAAATAAAGAAAAGTACTCAAGAAAAATTCCAAGTAAGCCAAATGTACAAATATTCTCAGAGAAATATGTACGGAATTCAAAAGAACTCAATGCCTACAATGGCTTACAACGTTTACAAATACATTTTGTCGGGAACCCGACACGAACTTATAAAAGGGAAAAAAATACTTATGGGAACTTCCCCGCAAGCCAAATGTACACATAGTAAAATATGTACAGAACACAAAACTACTCAAATTCAACATGGTCTTACATTTAGACCCGTACATTTTATGGGTCGCATAATTAGATCTTAAGTTTGTTGAGGACCTATGATCTTGCAACAAAACAACATCGTCTACTGTCTTCCTATATGTGCCGTGTCGGTGAGTACATTAATATTTGAGTACGTTTGTATTTTGGGTGCGTTGTGTTAACGTTGTTTTCAGAAATTGTGAAGTTAATCCGGTCAATATTTTTCTCATGCAATACTTTTAAATTTAACGGATGTGTAAGATGTGTAAGCACAGTGAACAAATATTCTAGTCAAAATTGATAAAAAAGTGAAGTCTTTGGAAAACATCGATTTTTCCAATATGATCTTAAACGGTACCTATCGAAAAATATTTCATAAAAAACTTATTGAGTACACATAGAAAAATCATCTACCAAAAACAATAGAAACAATAAACACCCTGCAAACTTACTTGGTTAAAATTACATCAGTCAACTCGGTTAATTGATTCAATAAATATGATTGATTATGTTTTTGCAAATTGCTAACTTAATGATCTTCAGTCAGAAGGAATTGGATGTGTTATTTTGACCATGACCAATTATTTAGTTTCAGAAATTCTAACCCATTTACTTAGTTAGATTTAATAAATCTTGTTAATTTTTTTAACCCATATATTCATTTAATTTTAACAACCTAACTATTAGTTTAAAATATAACAAGTGCAGTTATTTTATTTAACCAAGTCACTTGTTTAAAAAAAAAAAAACAATCTTGGAAATTGCGAATTATAGCTCAGTTTCTCAATAAATTTAAATAAGATTTTCAATTAAAGTTACTTCCTTGCTTTTTTATTTTAAACAATTTCATTTGATCGAGTTAACTAAGTTACTTTTTTTTAACAAAAAACACTATGTAGTTTTACCCGAGACTACGTTGGTTTTAAGACGTTTTTGTTTAAGCCACTGAAAAACGATCTCTGCTAGATTTTATTTTCCTGTGTGTACTATAATGTGACTCTCAAAAAAAAAATAAATTAAATTTTTTTTTCTTTTAATGTCTATTTAAGAAATTTTATAATTTTGAAAATTTAATTAAAAAAGACCTAATATATATCGAATTTTTAGGGACTCGGCAGAATATTGTGGCACTCCCCCGCATTTCTTCCGACACCACACATTCATGGTTGAGAGTTGTAAGTCACTAGGTTCAGGCTCGTTACACCTCAAATTTATTTATTTTTTTAATTCTAAATTGCATTTCTAGGTCCAAACTTCAAACCGAACAAAATATTTAGTCCTTTTAGTTTTTATAAAGGATGCTATGCACCAACACTTTCGAACAAAAAAAAGATTTCTCGGTGTTTTATCGACCAACGCACGGCGGCGGCGGCGAACGTAATCAAAGCAAAAAATCCAGCAAAGTGAAAGCAGTTAGAGAGGAGAACTTGGTTAGTAGTTCATCCCTCGATGTCGCCTTTGATATGCATAGGTAGGTACATACATATATGCTAGACCTACTTCCCATTTGACTTAAGGAGCCCAGACCACCTATCTATGACGAGTGTAGGAGATATACCTTTGCTAGGAAATTTTATGAAAAAATATGCATTTAGCGGCGGAAAAAAGATTAAACAAAAAATAGAACTGACTGACATGGAAAAATGCAGTCCTTAGTCAATGTTGTGGTTATCATCATCATCATCATCGTGCTTCGTCCTTGTCGTCATCATCATCTTTACCCGCAATGTCGTCACTTCTATATCTTCATCATCAACATCACCAACACCATCATAAACATCATCATCAAAATCATCATCGTATAGTCCTCATCAGCGTAGGGAATCACCCGAGTGTAACCATAAGGATTTGCTTATGTTAGAATGTTGGAAAAAAAGGAAAACAGTACTTGAAAAAAAAAAAAAAAATATGTATGTATGTACCTACCTATAAAAAAAGGAGCTGTACGATTTACACATACAAAGTAGATGGGAATTTTTTATATGACTCTTTGGGACTTGGAGAGTCCAAGTCAGTTGTGAATGTGACACATAATTTTCCATTTTCCGGTAGAAAGAACCTAGAAGTGCTCCAAAGTTTACGTGTTTTTTTTTTTTTCTCTGATGACAGTTTTGTTGGTTTCACTTCGACTCAATTCTACACGTGCATAAGGTGAATGACATATACTGTCGGGCTGGGTTGAAGTGGTAGTGATGGTGGTAGCGAAAAACATTTAAAGAAATAAATGTCGAAAAAATGTCAAAAACAAAGAAAAAACAAAAAGTAAGTTCTTTTGAGGTCTGTTTTCGTGCTAAGAACTAAATAATTAGTAACTTGAACTACTTAAGGAACAGGAAAGCACAAAAGTCCTAACAGCAAAATATTGAGACTTAAGTCAGAAAAAGAAAAAAACAATTCCTCAGGTGAAAAAAATACATAAGTAAGTAAAATAACGGGTGATTTTTTTGAGGTTAGGATTTTCATGCATTAGTATTTGACAGATCACGCGGGATTTCAGACATGGTGTCAAAGAGAAAGATGCTCAGTATGCTTTGACATTTCATCATGAATAGACTTACTAACGAGCAACGCTTGCAAATCATTGAATTTTATTACCAAAATCAGTGTTCGGTTCGAAATGTGTTTCGCGCTTTACGTCCGATTTATGGTCTACATAATCGACCAAGTGAGCAAAACAATTAATGCGATTGTGACCAAGTTTCGCACTCAGTTTACTTTATTGGACATTAAACCAACCACACGAATGCGTACAGTGCGTACAGAAGAGAATATTGCGTCTGTTTCTGAGAGTGTTGCTGAAGACCGTGAAATGTCGATTCGTCGCCGTTCGCAGCAATTGGGTTTGTGTTATTCGACCACATGGAAGATTTTACGCAAAGATCTTGGTGTAAAACCGTATAAAATACAGCTCGTGCAAGAACTGAAGCCGAACGATCTGCCACAACGTCGAATTTTCAGTGAATGGGCCCTAGAAAAGTTGGCAGAAAATCCGCTTTTTTATCGACAAATTTTGTTCAGCGATGAGGCTCATTTCTGGTTGAATGGCTACGTAAATAAGCAAAATTGCCGCATTTGGAGTGAAGAGCAACCAGAAGCCGTTCAAGAACTGCCCATGCATCCCGAAAAATGCACTGTTTGGTGTGGTTTGTACGCTGGTGGAATCATTGGACCGTATTTTTTCAAAGATGCTGTTGGACGCAACGTTACGGTGAATGGCGATCGCTATCGTTCAATGCTAACAAACTTTTTGTTGCCAAAAATGGAAGAACTGAACTTGGTTGACATGTGGTTTCAACAAGATGGCGCTACATGCCACACAGCTCGCGATTCTATGGCCATTTTGAGGGAAAACTTCGGAGAACAATTCATCTCAAGGAATGGACCGGTAAGTTGGCCACCAAGATCATGCGATTTGACGCCTTTAGACTATTTTTTGTGGGGCTACGTCAAGTCTAAAGTCTACACAAATAAGCCAGCAACTATTTCAGCTTTGGAAGACAACATTTCCGAAGAAATTCGGGCTATTCCGGCCGAAATGCTCGAAAAAGTTACCCAAAATTGGACTTTCCGAATGGACCACCTAAGACGCAGCCGCGGTCAACATTTAAATGAAATTATCTTCAAAAAGTAAATGTCATGGACCAATCTAACGTTTCAAATAAAGAATCGATGAGATTTTGCAAATTTTATGCGTTTTTTTTTAAAAAAAAGTTCTCAAGCTCTTAAAAAATCACCGTTTATAAACACCAAAGGACGACAGGACGATATACAAGTACAAAACAGGTAGGAAGGTACACACAGCATGCATCAGAACCACTATAGCAACACACGCGGAAACACACCTAAGGATTTGTGGAATACAAACGAACGAAAAAAGAGAAAAGAAAAAAATCTTTTCATCATCATAACTCATCATTTCCACGCACTAACAGTACTCCATCATCCTTCAGCTGAATAAGTGTGGGTGTGTAGGTGGTGGTGAGCGAAGAGGTGCACGACGGAAAGGTATGGTGTTGTTTTCCTTATATACATATATAAATAGTTAGAGAAAAAATAGACGGAACGTTCAAACAAACAATCTACGAACGGAGAAGAAAGATAAATAGTTCTCAAGCAAAAGGTAACGCAAACATGAGCAATGAATCTAAAGAATAAGAAAAAATAAAAGTGAGAAGCTTAGAAATGGTTGCTGAGACTTTTTTCTCAGCAACCATCAACCATTCTACTGAAGTGCCATTTGAAGGAACGACCTTTTGATTTATTTTGGTTTTTTAAAACTATTTTTTGATTTCGTAAAAATGGTGAAAATTTTAATTGTGTTCTAGATGAGTGCTGAATCCACATTTAGGAAATCTAAGTCATTAAGTTCTGAAATACTTAGTAATGTGGCGCATAAATCAGGCTGAATTTGACCAATAGGTTTGGTTTGAACGGTAGAGGTAATTTTTGGTTTATTGGCATAAGCCTCTGACTTAATGATGTTCAATGAAAACAGTTAAGATCACAGATTGGTAGGTTCTGAAATCCTTATCGTAGACATTTACTGTTGTTAGCCAAGTTGGAAGTTTTCCAAGCTTCTACTATCTAATCATCTTAAGTTTAATAACAAAAAAGTTTTAAATCACGTCGCAATACTTATTTTAATTATTTATAGTCAAATTGTGTCAAATAATCATCAGGACCTTAATAATAGTAAGCCCTGGGACTATTGAATAGATTAGAAATCTCATTGTGATGGGCACTTCGGTTCTCTAGTACCTTCTTGACGTAAATAAAATAAATAAATTTGGTGGTGCAACAGCTAGAAGAGAGTCAGGATCTAGTGACTTACAACTCTCAACCATTCCTGTGTGCGTGTTACCAGGAATGGAGGAGACCTACAATTTTCTGCCGATTCCGAACGGCTCATGACAAGAGATTTTCTTGGAAGATTTGTCAATTCCTCGCAAGAGGCAGTACATCCCTGAAAACAACTTTTTGCAGCGGCTGAGAATCGAGCCCAAGACCATCTGCATGATAGTCCAACGCACTAACCATTATGCCAAAGGGTACTACCGACTTTACGTTTTCATACAAATAAGATTTGTCTCAAAAATATAAAGTCGTATGCATATTGATTTGAAAAAGGCATGAAAGCCTCTCTCGGCTTTAGAAGGTGCCATAGCCGTTCATTACTATGATGAAGCTGTGCAGTACCGGAATTGTTTGAAACCATACCCGTACACTTATTATTAAATTCATTTGAAACAGTCTTCGATACATCAGTAAAACCAGTATAAAATTGATAAACCTATTTGTAATGTTTTGAGAGTGTTTAAAAACAAAAATTTTCTAAAATATGGTTCGTGGAAGCCGATATTTTAGAGCTTAAGATAATGTCAAGTAAGGTTTTTAAATTTATTTATGTATTTCCTAGCAGACATATTATATTATTTTCCTAAAGTGTTGCTTCATTGCATGTGCAGTATTGCAACCAATAGAATAGCTTACTAAAAGGTGGGCCAGATCAACCAAAGACCAAATCTTCACACCGATAAACGACATTCCAGTGGAGCCTCCCTATCTTCCACCGACTTTACACGGAGCTGCCATATCCAGATTACTGTTCTCATTTTCTTTAAGAAATATTGACGGAGAGTTTTTTGGCATGAAGATCCGCGATTATGTGAACTCTTCAATCCCGTTTTATAGTATAAAGTATACACGGAAAAGACACTAACATTGAAGTCGCTATCATCAACAGTAACAACTTCAACGGAATGCAGACGAAATTGACATCTTCAGCCAGCTCAAAGTGCCGTAATACTTGTTAAAATAAATATACTTGATGACACGGTAGGACGCGGAGAACCAGGACCTAGTGACATACCTATATTTCTCTATTTCCACCATTTCTGTATGTTCGTTGTCAGTACGAATTAAGGGGATCTACCATTTAGCATAAGCCTCTGGCTCAAGGATACCCCAAAAGAAGAAGTCCAACGGGGCAAATGGCATCATCTCGCTGGCCATTTCACATCTTGACCGCATGAGATGATCATGTTCGGAAATCGCTTGTGCAAAATGTTCATAGCGCAGTGCTACATATTGTCAGTGCCTATGTTATTCAATTCAGGGGCAAAAGAAAGATCGTCTTTGGGTTTTACCTGGATACCTGCCTGTTACGGCTCTACCCCACGGGTGGCCTACCACCATCAGGGTCAGATTTAGTACTGACCATTAACCCCGACATAGCAAGCTATCTCGGTCGCAAAGTTGTGATATGTTGCAGCATATGCACACCTCTTGCTTTGGAAGCGAGGTCTATCTAACACCTCTTGAATTCAAGAAAAGAATCTTGAAAACCATGTGTCTCAGCATTCGGAATAAACCAAGCCACCATGATACTCCCACTAGGAGGCCTGCCTTACAGATAGGGTTCGATCCGAGGGTAAAACTCAACCTCCGACTCAAATGGGCAGTATCTCTCATGGTACCAGAATATAGCTTCCGGTGGAGCTTCGCAACTTCGTAATTTAATGGAGCTTCCTAGACGATCCGAACCCGGACTTAGTCCAAGTTCTTGTCTCAAGCTTCGGAATTTCCAGATCTGAACCCGTCACTTCCAGATGGGCTCCTGCAAAACCCTGGGCCTGTCAACCCTTAGGATACACACCAAGAAGTCGGCCGGGGAGGGCGTCAAAAGAAAGTGGTTATCATCGACCGATAGCGCTGGCCATTAAAGAGGTAATGTCCTGATCACTGCCGTTTTGAAAGAAGTATCAACTGATCATGCCACCTGTCCATTGCAATTTGGTGGATTACGTTAAAATTGTAATCGGCTCAAGTTCTACAATTTTGCTTGCTGACGAGCCAATTCCTCCAGAAATGGGTTGTAAAATGGATGAAGCGCTTGAAATGTTGCTAGAACAGAATACCCATTTTCCTAGAACAATTTACTAATTTGAACATGTTGTTGAAAGCTATTAATATCTTTGGTAAGACCGACTTAATGAATAGCAGCCAAAGTTTAGAAATCCGTATTGGAAACGCTTTTAATAGTTGGTTTTGGAATAAGCACACAAACATCTTTCAACGTCTTAAATTAAAGGTCACTGTGATGATGCTTCTTACCTTGGAATCTTTATATAAGATCTTAGAAGACACCCTGCAAAGCATTATCATAGGAAACCCCTGATATTTCTGTTTGGTAAAATAAATGAGTTCAAAAGTCCCTACAGTCGTGATGTATAAAACCACTTACATTACCAATCATTCGAAAAATTTGTTACTAGGTTTTTTCGAAACAGACATTTTTTCGACGGATATTGATTGAGCTCAAGGTGCTAAGCGACTATACTCTGTTCAACAAAAATTTTATCAGTACAGGGAAGAACGGACGTTTGCCTCTCTTTAAGGTCCTACAGGGTTTCCCTAATTTACATTATAAATCGTCAACACTCAACATACTCAACTTCATAAAATTTGTTCTCAAAAGCTTAAAATCCCAAAAGCTCCTTAATAAAATCCACTGAATAAGCTCCTTGCTTGTAATTGATAATGATAATGGTTGGTAACTGTTGTTGATCAATGGAATTGATGTAGATAACAAGCGCGCGATCGTATTGACTTGACAGTATCCCTACCCTTTCCCTTCAGCAGTGGGAGACAAAGGTCGTGTTGGAGTGTACAACTTTTTGCGAAGAATTACAACAACAATTCTTTAAGGAAAGTCAATGGCTTGCTCTTTTTTAAGTGGCATTTTTCCCAACGCAATGTACATAGTGAGGGTGCTTAGGGCCACTGCTTTGGAAAAAGCTCTCTCCCATAAGGCCTTTACTGACAATTTTTGTTGAACAGAGTATATAAGGATGGAACTTCTTGTTTAAAGATTATCTTTTCAGGGATGTCAGGGCATCAATTAATAGAATTAAAAATTCAGAAGATGTAGATCTTTTACGAATCGGATGTAAGGAAATTAGTTATAATTGGAAAAAGTAGGAGAATCTAGATGAAAACCAGAAAAAAAGTAAATAAATTATTGATTTCGGCTGATGGTTCTTTTGTTGGGGTTTTAAGCAAACAAACTTAAATATATATACTTGTGCATAGAAACTCAAAAATCTTTTACAAATCTTGATGCCATTTTAAATTTTGTAAAAAAAAATCAACCCTGAAATTATAAGCATTTTTAAGAGGGCTACCCTTGGCTTACTGGTTTAACCTTCTGCTTCTGTGTCGTCTACTTAAATACCAATGTTTGAAAGTTTTCTTCAAATGAAAAAAAAACTTCTATTTAAAATAACAGCCATTTCGTGAAGCAAGTTAATGCGGTAATACTGCTAAATTTAATGTTCTAAAGGCACTTATGCCCGATTTCACGAAGGACTTTTAAACATTTAACAGGCTTCTAAACCTTAAAATGAGATGTTTTGGTTTCACCAAGCGCTTTTAAATTAAACAAGCTTTTAAACACCCTTATAAACTAAATGCCCATTTTTGGCTCATTAAATTTTAAAAGTGTCATTGAAATGTCATCAGATGTAGATAACAACAATTGGTTATAGGTATAGCAGCTGAAATTTTTGTTTTGTAAGGATTTAGTGTTCAATTTTTGAAGATACAAAATGAATAGGTTAATACTAAATATTTAAATGATTTATGTCTTTATTTCGAAAAAAACATTCATCGTCTTCATCCAATAATAAAGTGCAACACAAAGTTTTTCGCTGAGCAAGAATATTCCCGGTTCACAGAAATACATTATATGACTTCAAAATGTGGTTCCGAATTTCCAAAGCAACTGTGGATGAGTTTGTTGAATATGTTTGGTCTTCATTTGGAACCAAAACAAACCCAACAATGCAATAAAAAATAAATTAAGTGGTTATTACTCTTAACGATTTTATGCCACAGAATATCAGGATCAGAATCTTTCCAAATATTTTGTGTGCATTTCTGTTTTTTTTTTTTCATTTCTTGGCATTTGTTTGAACACATAACGCTTTCTCATTTCTTCTCATACATTTCGCTTGTTAGAAAGAAAAAAGCAATTTATTTTTCCCAAGGATGTGAAGAGAACTCAATTTTAACAAAAATTTCCCCAAAATGTCCCTTTTATAGATTGGTGAAAATAAAAATTTTTAAGAGCCTGATAAAATTTAAGAGGATTTTTGATAAAAGTGCTTTTAGTGTTTGTTTATGAAATCGGCCATTAGTATTTTTTATTGTCTTTATCTAGGTTCTATACTTTTAAGGTCTCTTTAACTGAAAGGATTTTTATTCTTTTTTAAAACTTGTTTATTGTGTATTTCTATAATATCTCGAATAAAAAAAAAAGAAGACATTAATGCCTTTCTGTCAAAAACCCATTAATGATTCTCGCGTGTCAAGAATTTTGTTACCATTCAATTATCTTTCGTATTCCTATAATACAATTAGGCAATATAGCTCGAGGCATGGAAACGTTATACATAGAACGTTACATGAAATCTATGTAAACTATGAAAATCTTTTTTTCTTTCCAGATTTTTGTTTACATGACGATCCCAAAAGAATTGATGTACTCTTAAAAATCTGTATTCTTCAAGGAAACTCTTGTTCACAAAATTTCAATAGAATACTTATCATTTGAAGGACCGTGTTGGAGAAAATTTAAGCAAACCAAACTGGCTTAAATTGTGATGTGAAAATGTTCGATAAGCGTTATTTCAGCATTACTTATATTAAGAGTAAAAAGAAGCGGACCTATGTGGCTGCCTTGGGGGACCCCGTATATAACTAAGAAAGAACTGAAAGATCTGAAATGAAAATTGTAACATCAGTTTTTAAGGTTAAAGTAGATCTGTCTAAAGAAAAAAAAATGCAAGGATGACAGTTTTTAAAGCATGAGTCAATAGCTGCGACAATAGCCCGTGTTTTATGGAAAATTAATAGCAATTCAGTAAAGAAAATCGAAAAAAAAACGATTATAGTCACTTTTATATTCACTCTCTTTTTATCTAAAATTTTGACACGAATTTAAGAGTTATTTCAAATTTATTTTGATGTATTTAGAATTTTTCTTTCCATATTCTTGCCAGCTCCTAAATTACAATTTTCATATGCAAAAAATCGATTTTTCGTTAAAAAAATTTTTCAGATTTTGTAGATGTATTTTAATCCATCGAGATCTCAGCCATCCTCCAATGGAATTTGACAGCTTACGGCTTGCTTGATAGGTAATATACTATATTTTCTATATTTTGACTTACTTAGAGTATTTATTTCTAGATGCTTTCCAAAAGCCCTAAAATCACAATTTTCCTGAACAAAACAATATCGAAAAAATTTTGATTTTTCGGTGAAAAATTAAGATTTTTCAGAAGTTTTCGAATCGATTGACATTTGAGATTTTGTGTACGTCTTTTACAAAATAGACATGAAGCTTTATTTCCAAATGTCTTGACATAATAAAAATCTCTGAGAAAAAAAGATGCATTCCAGAACACATCCCAGTACCAAGCAAATGTTTTTCTGCATTCAATTTAAGCGCCATCTACATCTCAATACATCAACAATTTTTATTCATTCTATATTCACTCTGATTGCTGACCAAATTATATTCACTCTTGATGTTTTTATTGTTTTGCATGTAAAATTTTGCTAACTTGGCTATTCACTCTTTCAAAAACACGGCTAATACAGCATCTAGTAACCAGTTGAACCGAGGTTTTCTTATGTGCTTTTCGCCGTGGTGTTTTAAGAGAAAACCTGAGTTCTTAAAATCACACAACCAATCAACCAGTAAAATTAACTTAATTAAATGCAAAAAATAATTAGGGTCAAAGGCGCCTGGGGAGCTAGGGTCTAATCAACAACAACTCTAAATCATTCCTGTGTCCCTGTTTTCGGCAAGAATGATTTTCTACTGAGAAGGGATATTTTAGAACAAGGAATTCTTTTAAAGAATAGGATAAAAAAAAAATTACAAGAATAATTTTCTCAAGAGAAGTGTACTTTCAGGACAAGACAAATTTCAATAACTCCTGTGTTCGTGTTTTCGAAAAGAATGATTTTCTCTCGAGAAGGGCACTTTTGAACAAGAAATTATTTTTCCAAAGGATCTTCGAGAACTGGCTGGGGTCGACTTTTACAGGACAAGAGATTTGTCTGGAGGATTTTTAACTTACTCGCAAGAGACAGATCTCCTAAAAATACATTCTTTGATTTTAAGTGCCAGTGCCAGATTTTTCGGGGTGACATTGCAACACACTGGTCTTGACGGCAGGCGGTGCTACAATAAAAACCAATTTTGTAATATATTTATGTATTTCAATATTTTGCCTTAAAGCAACAACCTTAATTTAATGTTGTTAGATCGATACAAAAATTCACTCGTTTTAGACGTTTGAACTTTTATAAACTTTATCAAAAAAGTTGCTGAAATGTCCCGTCCATATACAACCATACAAAATGTAAGTATTATTGTTTTATAAAAAATAAATACAAAGAAAAAATTAATAAGTTCCTTTAGAAGCAAACAAAAAATAAATCAATATTCGTAGAAAAAAGGCAAAAACCATCTGACCAAAATTTTGTTTTCAAGAAACTGTGAAAATGAAGAAGAAAAAATCACTCAAGTGAAAAACTTCGTTTTTGCCTCGTGCGAAGCAATTTAAATTTTCTTTTCAGGGCTATAGGGCTTGAGTACTGTTATACACGCACATTTGCACCTTTTTCCGTTTTGTCCTGTGAGACTTTTTTAATTTACCTAACCCGACAACGATGCGCAACAGTGCTTCATTTTATTTCTTTTTTTTTTTTGTTATTGTTGTTCTTCAATTCCCCACAGTTCAAGGTTTTGAAAACTTAGTAAACTGGAAAAATCAAAATCAAATTCGATACAAAAAACACACTTGAGTCAATCCTAGACCATCAAGATAGAACATAAAAGTATGCCGAAATTGTTCTTTTGACTAAGCAGAAAAAAAAAGGATATTACACTCTGCGTTTGATATTTATTTGACTTGTTATCCTTTTTCAATAAGTTTAATTTAACTTTGAGCCGCCTTTAAGTGCGAGTGTCAGTCAAGGTGTGACGGATATTTATGTCCATAAGAAATATTGACGACAACAAGAAATATAATTTCATATCCATGAATGCTCTGGGCCACATTCGTCACCACGGTGTCACCCAGGATTTTCTTTTTTCCAAAGGCTTTATTTTTCAATCACAAGAAGGAGAAACGGTAGATGAAGAAGGCGGAGAGGGGGCGGGGGTGTGGAGAGATTAGGGTGATGTTCGGAATAACATCCTATTTCATCACAAGGACATCATGTAAAATTGAGACCATCACAGAAGCATCTGTTATATTATTATTATTTTTTTTTAAATTATGTGTCATACTGCGTCATACTGTTGTCCTTATTGAGTTACAAAATGTTGTAATACCAATACCCTCTTCTTCAATATAAAACAAATTTTGACGTTTCTTTCAAAAATTATTATTATTATGTGAAGACAGGACATAACAATCGCGAGAGACAGAAGCTCAACAACACTAAGGATATTACAAAGTTTTGATGTCCTTGCATGTGAAGAGGTTTTTTTTTTGTTGAAAAAATTCATTTTGTGATAATTTTGAAAAATTAATAATACATTTTTGTCCGAAAGAGAAAAATTAGGCTACGAAGTTTTTGAACGTCAAGTTAACTTTTATTAGTATTTTACTCATTTAAGTATGATTCCTGGCAGTCAAGGGAAGCAAGAGCCAACAGCCGGTTATTACCAGGAACGGTAGGTATATTCTATCTTTCTATAAGTATAGGAATACGAAACAAAAAAAAAAACGAAAGTGGGGGACATTGGGTGAAAATATGATAATAAATGAAGAAGGGGGCAATTGCTGTCCGTTGGAAAAAAAAAGTTTTAAATTACTTGTGCCACCTAATGCAGGAAGATTGAAAAAAAAAAATATAATAAGGAGGTATTTCAATTTTTTGTTCCTGTTTTCGTTAAGGAGGAGTTTAAAGTAATGGTGTACACTTTTAGTAAAGCTTGTAAAAGTAAATAGCTTGGCAATTTGTGCTAAGCAGTATAAGATAACGCTGGATGCTTTATCTTTTGTGCGTTATTTTTGTTTTTTTTATTTACCTGTACAAGTATTTTGTGTGTGTGTGAAAGGACGCATTGATTGCAGATGGGCTAGGTGGGTAGATAGATGGGAATATACTCTGAATTAGTCTTGACATAAAAATGTGATATCCAATCCGTCTTCGTCATGTGCAATTAGGAATATGAATAGACTGGGCGAATATTTCACATTTTGATGGACAGAAGAACAATAACTTCATTGAGATTAGATCGGGGAAGATATTTTCAAAAAAAATATCTATTTCGGTTATGTATCCTGCTGAAGAGACTAGAGGAATTTGCTTAAAATTGAATTTCGTAGAGGATATGAAATTCTATTTACAAAAACTTTTTGTACCTTTATTAATTATTCAACAAATTTTTGTTTTCCAATTTTTTGATTTTAAGAGGAAGGGGCTTATTCAAATGTCTTACAGTTGCTTTTATGAGATTTTCAAAAGAAAGTTTTTAATAGCTATACAAATAGAATCCTAATACCTAAGAGTTTTTATGCAAGTTGATATTTAATACGGGTAGTAAAATGTTCCTCCTTTTTAAACACGCCTTCCGTATGGATGATAAAAGCAACTTTTAAAAATGTTTACTCCAACATTCGAATTTTATGTCGATAAACAATAGAAAAGTTACTTTGCTTAGTGGCCATTTTGTACTTGCTGTAAGCATCAAGTATTGATTTCGAGATTTAGCACTTGGTCTACGAGTGTGTTGGTTATTGCTTTTGTAGTTACCATTTACTTCGAGCTTAAGACCAAACAGTTGGAACGGTACCTCAAATTTGGAATACACCACTTTTATGTGATTCCCTAGAGAAAAAACTTGAAAAATATTTGTTTTTGCTCATTGAAGGAGGATGGGTAGATTTTGAAAGTTGAAGGTGGCCATGTTGTTTAATGGTCATGGCCCATTTCCACCTCGGAGGCTACGTCAACAAGCAAAACTGTCGCATCTGGGGCTCGGAAAACCCAAGAGTTATTGTTGAGAAGCCTCTCCATCCTCAACGCGTGACTGTTTGGTGCGGTTTATGGTCCCGCGGGGTCATTGGACCTTACTTTTTCGAAAATGAGGCTGGAGCAACAGTTACGGTCAATGGATTGCGCTATCGAGAGATGATTAATGATTTTTTATGGCCTGAATTGGATGGTATTGATCTGGACAACGTTTACTTTCAACAAGACGGCGCTACGTGCCACACAAGCAATGAAACCATCGATCTTTTACGGGAAAAGTTTCCGGACCGTGTTATCTCTCGAAGAGGTGATCACAATTGGCCAACGAGATCTTGTGATTTAACGCCTTGCGACTTCTTCCTTTGGGGCCACGTGAAAGATAAGGTCTACGCCAACAGCCCAGCGTCGATTCAAGACCTCAAAGATGAAATTCGTGAGGCTATCGAGGACATAGGGCAGCCACTTTGCGATTTGGTTATGGAAAATTTCATGAAAAGGATATGGTCCTGTAAGCGTGGTCTTGGCGGCCATTTGGCTGATGTTGTGTTCCATTATTAACGGCATACCTTCCTCTTTATAATGAAATAAACATCCAATCATTTATCTCCAAAAAAGCCATTTTGCTTTGAATATCAAAATAACACCTCTTATTGGAAAACCCTTTATAATTAGCAAGGGAGAGTGATAGCGATGGATATGTGCTGCCAACAGAACGACCTCACATGCCACACAGCTGATGCCAAAATGAGCAATATAATAATATAAACCAACGTCGAATCTGCGTGAGATAAACGTTTTATATTCTGCTGATTCGACGTGAACTGGCCACCGAATCTGTGCGATTTTGCCCTGTTGTATTTTTCTTTCTGAGGCTTCTGTAACCTCTACACTGAAAATAAAAATCGTCATAAAAATTCTTAAAACCGTTTATTGACTTACTTTTCATTGTCGCAATGAAGTTTTTATTGTCACAATAAACTTTTATTGATTTCAGATTTCCGTAATCAATAAACTTTTTATTGTGACAATTAATTTGAGTTTATTGAATTCGAAATCGGAAAATAATAAGCTATTTAGTACCGCAATAAACTCATACATTGTCCCAATAAACTTTTTAATTGAATTAAGCATTAAAAATCGTTTATTGTGACGATAAATAAGTTATTACAATTTAATATTATTTTCTAAGCCCCAGTTGTAATTTTATATATAATTAACAGTTTATTTCCATAGTAAACGAGTTCAAAATTTGAATCGATTTCTTTTTGCATAAAATAATTGACCAATATTAACAATTTCCAAAATCTAATCTACCTAATTGTATTTGGTTTCTTATTCTATTTAACTTTTATTTGAAAGATCTGATCTTGAAATAAAATGTTTAAAATTAGAAGTTATTTTCTATATTTATTTTTAAGTTCACAAAAAATCCGAATTAGCATTTCAATAAACCTTTTACTGTCGCAATAAACTATTTCTTGATATTTCCATTTTCAAAAACCTTTTATTGTCACAATAAACTTTTAATTGATAATCCAAACTGCCATTTCAAAAAACAGTTAACTTTCAACTAACCATTTATTGTCACAATAAACCTTTTATTGTCGCAATAAACTAGTTATTGATAATCCAAACTGCCATTTAAAAATACAGTTAACTTTCAACTAACCATTTATTGTCACAATAAACTATTTATTGATATTTCTATTTCAAAAAAACAGTTAACTTTCAATAAACTATTTATTGTCCCAACAAACAGTTTATTGTCGCAATAAACTATTAATTGATAATCCCAGACTACCATATCAAAAAACAGTTAACTTTCAATAAACTATTTATTGTCCCAACAAACAGTTTATTGTCGCAATAAACTATTAATTGATAATCCAGACTGCCATATCAAAAAACAGTTAACTTTCAATAAACTATTTATTGTCCCAACAAACAGTTTATTGTCGCAATAAACTATTAATTGATAATCCAGACTGCCATATCAAAAAACAGTTAACTTTCAATAAACTATTTATTGTCACAACAAACAGTTTATTGTCGCAATAAACTGTTTATTGGCGCAATAAACTGTTTCTTGTCGCAATAAACTATTAATTGATAATCCAGATTGCCATATCAAAAAACAGTTAACTTTCAATAAACTATTTATTGTCCCAACAAACAGTTTATTGTCGCAATAAACTGTTTATTGGCACAATTAACTGTTTCTTGTCGCAATAAACTATTAATTGATAATCCAGATTGCCATATCAAAAAACAGTTAACTTTCAATAAACTATTTATTGTCCCAACAAACAGTTTATTGTCGCAATAAACTGCTTATTGGTGCAATTAACTGTTTCTTGTCGCAATAAACTGTTTATTGGCGCAATAAACTTTTTATTGTCGCAAACAACCATTTATTGTCTTAGCTAACCCAAACGCACAATAAGAATTGTGGGACGATTCAGTCTATTCCTTGTTCTTGTCGTGATCGTGTGTTTCGTGAGTAAACGTCATATCTATTAATTTATAACAGAGTATACCAAGTGTTGTGTTAAAAATAAAACAATAAAACAATTAATAAGTTTGTAGTAGAAATATTAAAATATAAAATATAATACATTCAAAAAGTTACAAAAAAATCTTGTGCGAGTGGTTAATTTCAATTCCATATAAGTAAGTATTGCATTTTTCCTTGCACTGAAAAAAAGCGTTGAACAATAAAATTGATTTCGCTAATTATTGCCGCATTTGAATTTCTTTTGGTCAGAAAATGGTTTATTGGGAATATTTTAATAATAATTTCCCATTTTAAAATGGTTGACCAAAAAGCACTTAACTTTTAATAAACAAACAATTAATTCGCACAATAAACAGATTGCCATATCAAAAAACAGTCAGCTTTCAATAAACTATTTATTGTCCCAACAAACAGTTTTTCGTCGCAATAAACTGTTTATTGGCGCAATAAACTGTTTCTTGTCGCAATAAACTATTAATTGATAATCCAGATTGCCATATCAAAAAACAGTTAACTTTCAATAAACTATTTATTGTCCCAACAAACAGTTTATTGTCGCAATAAACTGTTTATTGGCACAATTAACTGTTTCTTGTCGCAATAAACTATTAATTGATAATCCAGATTGCCATATCAAAAAACAGTTAACTTTCAATAAACTATTTATTGTCCCAACAAACAGTTTATTGTCGCAATAAACTGCTTATTGGTGCAATTAACTGTTTCTTGTCGCAATAAACTGTTTATTGGTGCAATAAACTGTTTCTTGTCGCAATAAACTGTTTATTGGCGCAATAAACTGTTGCTTGTCGCAATAAACTGTTTATTGGCGCAATAAACTTTTTGTTGCCACAATAAACCATTTATTGTCACAATAAACCATTAATTGTCACAATAAACCATTTATTTCACAATAAACCATTTATTGTCACAATAAACCATTTATTGTCACAATAAACCATTTATTGTCACAATAAACCATTTATTGCCACAATAAACCATTTATTGTCACAATAAACCATTATTTGCCGAAATAAACTATTTATTGATGCAGATTTAGATCCGATTTTTTCATCTCCAGTTAACTATCTGACAAATAAAAATAAACAAACATTTGTGCATTTTCTATTTTTCAATTTTAACACGTTTGAACACGTTTTTACTAACCCATGTTTGCTTGTTCTATCAGACATTTTTATCTGACGTAAGAAAAGTCGGTCCTTATTGTTTTTAATTTTTTGTTAACTTTTTGTTTTTTTCTTCTTTTTATTTTCATATTGTACGCGAACTACAAGTACAAGTCCAGCTGTTAGATAAACAATAAAACTCAAAGATATAATTTTGAAAAATTATAGAAAACTAAATATCGAAAGAATAGACAAGGTGAGTTATTTTATTAATATATGTATGTACATATTCGGGGCTATCGTGAATAAAATTTCCCACGGAATTTCTCCCATCTTCTAAAATTGGAAATGTTCACAATTTTTAACTGCTTCTTGTAGTCTCAAATTTGGTTCATCAAAATGACAGTCCCGCTGCCACGAAATATTCATTTTTGATGTCATTACATTATAAGAGAAACTGCAACCATAATTCACGTTTCCAGTAATTGACGATGGGAAAAAATCCGTGAGAAATTTTATTCGCGATAGTACCCATTAAACAAATTATACAAAACTCTTATGTGTTACTTGAATGCTGCATTATTTTTAAATTCCGAAAATTGACAGTCTAGATGATTCGTAGATTTTTTTAAGTCAACAGTCTTTCATTCTTTAAATTATTCCTTTTTTCTCTATAATTCTTTCTTAGGATTTTCGATAGATCAGAAGTTCAAAACAATATTGTTTGATCAGTTTTAGGTTCGATACAAAAAACTACAAAATTAAAGTCAAGTTAAGCAAGAAGTCATTTGATTGGTGTTATAGCGCAGTATTTCATCATGAATAAAATCCATCTTGAACTAGGTGGTAGCTATAAATTGGAAAAGGAAATCATTGAACGATTTCCTAGTGAAAAACTGGTAAGCCTTTTTATAAGAAATCAATTCAATTTTATTTAATTTTAATTATATTTTTATTAATAAATTATAATACCTTACAAAGAGGTGAAATAATTTAAAATCTCTTCTTTTCCACTTTTAAATATGAGAAAGTGGTCCTTCGGGAAGTTAACTACGTACATATTTTACAAAATCACATCAGAACTCATTACTTCATATCAGGGTTGCAAAAGCTTAAGTCACTTTTTAGCTCAAGCTTGGATTTAATTCACAAGCTATTGGGTTACTTCTGAATAAAAAAAAATTCAATTCACAAGATAGTTGGTGACATTTGAATTAAAAAAATTAAATCAGAAGACTTATGAATTAAAAACAATTAAAAAGATTAATTCACAACCTGCTACTAAGTGACTTATGAATTTAAAAAAATTAATTCATAACATAGTTTGTAGATTGGAAATTATTAACCCTGGATGGTTAACCTTCGTCGAATCGACGAACACCCTTTTTATTTTGTATAATTTCTTTTTTACTATTCATCCCTTTTAATTCAATCTTTGTACAACATCAGTTGGTGTTGATCTCTACCAGTGAGCGGATTTATGGTATCCTGTGATCAATTAAAATATTTTTTTTAAAGGTATGTTCGTCGAAACGACGAAGGATAACTTTTGTGTGATTTTTGTATGAACACGTTTTTTGCTTTTTTGTTATTTGGGGTATTTTTTGTTGATTTTTCTTGTGATAGCATATTAAAACCATCCAGCGTTAAGCTTGTTTTGACAATTGGTTATTTAATTATTAATGAAACCAGTTTTCAAGCTTTTGGAGCATTGTGTGTGAGTAACCGATTATGCAGTCCCTATAACCCAATAGAATAAAAAGCAATATCGATAAAATAAAACACACACATTTCTCCAAAAGTTTAAAAACTTGTTTCATTAATAATTAAATAATTTTTGTAGTCAAAACAAGCTTACAAATTTCCAATCTACCAAGTAGCTTAAGAATACATTTTTCTTATTTACAAGCCACTTAATAGGTTGTGAATTATTTTTTTTTTTAAATCATAAGTCGCTAACTAACTTTTGAATTTAATTTTTTTTTAATTCACAAGTCATCTACAGACTTATGACATGGACTTTTTTAATTCAAAATTTCGCAACCCTGCTTCATATACATACATTTTGAGGCTCGAAAGTTCGATTTTTTTTTAAACCATACTATTCCACTTGTCGTTCAAAGTTTTGTTCGTTTTGCAAAGTGGAAAAGAAGAGTTTTTTTGTCAAACACAAAATTTTTTTAAAGCAATATTTTTAAAGTAAATATTCAATATTTTGCAGGAGTACTATAGGTCTGGGAAGAGGGGAATACCCCAACGTCAAGTAAGCCCAGGAGTGGAAAAACTGTGGATGTAGACACAGACACAGAAGTCGAAATGGGTAAGTCTTATTTATTTATTTACCTACATAATATCACTTGTCGATTTATTTTTACTTGCGACTTGACTTACATATAGGTACTATAAGGCAAGTTATCATTCGTAAAAAAATCGAACTCGAGATTTCGATCAAAGTTGACATTACGATGATACCGAAGACTAAAAAAGTGGGTCTCGCAATTCTGTCTGTTTGACTACAGCCTAAACGCCGATTTTCTTTAAATGTCTTAACCCCACACATTTTTTAAGACCGTAAATAACGGTACCTGTCATACAATTTTTTTTCGAAATTTTATAAATATTTTTTTCTCCAAAAATGTTCGACATATATTAAAAATAAAGATACAAAAAAATTTAATTTAGTTAAAGCTAGATAATGGTTGACAAAAATTTCAGAAAAATGGTCAGTGGGGGTACCCGCCATGGAACTAGTTTTTAGTTTCTGATTTTCTTAAAAACTGTACCACCGATTTAGATAATTTTTTTTATGCTAAAGCCCCCAGTAAGTCAAACACACTTGTGTATTAAAATTTTCCAAAATATTTTTTTTTGATTTTTAAAAACAGTTTTAAAAAACGTTAAAAATGGTTTCCAAAAATATTATTTTGCTCAAAAAACGGCGCGCGCCTAGAATTTTGATAAATTTTTTTTCTTTACATTAATTTTTATGATCTTTAATTTAATAAAAAAAAAATTGAAATCAAGATATTACAGCTTGTACCTACCATAGAACATTTTTTTAAAATTTTGAATGACTTATTATCGACATAAGGGATTTTAATGAAATTTTTTATAGGTTTGGTTAAAAAAAAAATAAAAAACATTGCATTTCGAAACTTAAAAAAAATATAATTTGAATTTTTGAAAAAAAAAAAAGAATATTTTTTTGTGGAAAATTTCAAAAACAGCTCAATATTTTTGTTTGGAAATTTAATTTTCATTCGTACAATAATAAAATCAAGTTTTTTCTTGAAAAAGGTTTAAAAAATTTGTATATAAAAGCTTATTTATTTAAAGAAACCACTGCCTAGATAAATTCATATTTGCATAGCATTCTGTTTTTGTCTCATACTACGAAAAGAATTTATACTTATTAATTTTATCCTTTTGAACAATTTTCGCTTATAACATTCCTTTGTAAAATTGCTAGTTGATTACATTTTCGTGCATTTTATTTTTGAAACCTGGGGCCTGTTCCTCATCATCTACATCAATTACACATCAACGACTCTAAACAATATGTGAGTCCGATTAAACTTTACGAAGTCATTTTTTAAGCTTCTGAACTAATGTACCATCAATGAGTATTTTCCAATTTCAATCAAGCGAAACTATTGGTTTCTGAAATAGTTGATATAATTTGATGAGAAACAGGAGCTTGAATATTATTTTTATTAATTTATTTAAAAAAAAACTAATAAGTTATACATATTTATGGTTTTCAGTTCCAGAAGAAAATGCTGAAACGTGCTATCAAGCACTAAGATTTGACAACCTTAGTTCCGAGGAATTTGATAGGTGCTGGAAAGCGTGTTCCAAATCGAGACTCACGGATATAAAAAACTCTACAACAACATCGGACATTTTTAAGAAATGGCCCCAATACAAAATTCCTTCTGGCTTTCGATTTGTAAGTCAAACTTGAGTAGATATATACTTCTTTCAAAAGTTTTTTTTTTAATTTTCTGATACAAGTTCCAACTTTGGGAACTTCTTAGAATCATTTCATAAAAAGTGCTGGTCTTAAAAATACACTCAATGAATAAATATTTTAATTTGTTTTCTTAAAGGTGGACATGGATTTTGCGTACATGTTTAAAAGCCATAATTCTCTCCTTGATCGATGGGAACAAGTTTTTACTAAGATACGAGAATTTTTAAAAACGGAAGATCGGGTTAAGGAGAAAACAATTAAGGGCGTTCTGGAGAAGATAGCATCCGGTAATATTCCAGAAAGTAAGTTGAATATTATGTAGTTATTTTATTTTTGCCTATTAAAAACGAAAATAGTTTATTTCCGTATTAAAAATGACAGGTACTAAAGGAGAATGGGCATAATTTTATGGGTTGCATCACATTGGTGTAACACTTAAAGACCTATGTATATCATATTCATTCTCCTTTATACATCAATGAATATCGAACCCTTTCCACCAAATTATCGTAAGCGACACAAACAAAGTATGAGAAGAAAACAAAATTTTACTTCTGATCCATATAACCACTTATGTCTAAAGTCAGCATTGAATATTTACAGTGCTTTAGCTGCAACATGACAACAGGTTTGATGGCTTCAATTGGTACTAACAAAATTCAATAATTTATTTTCTTTCTAAAACATCCCTTACGATAAAATGCAGGAAAAGGGTCGATATAGCGAAATTCGAGATTGGCTCCCATTTATTGACCCGATTTATCTTATCTTTTACAAAAGTTTATATCTACTATACTAGTTTTATTTAAGTACTACATAATTTTATAACAAAATTTTATATCCACGTTTTCATTCTTATTTTCAGACTGTCGGGATGCTGCTCTCTTGTGAGCACTTCACGGGTACTTAGTACCCACACATAAGTTCGTGCGAAAAGATCGCAAGGGAATGAAGACATCGATAAAACCAACTATCAAGGACTCGCAGGAATCTTTTATCTTTGTGGCGGGATCAATTCAGGTAGCTGAGGACCACATCCAGTACCTGCAACAAAAAGGAGACAATGTGCAACCCTTCATTATTTTGGTGGGTAAAGATGTTATAAACTTTAGGGAAATCTTTTTATATTTTGATGGAGTGAAGTTTCCATTCATTAGTTTTATCCGAGCAGTGGACATCTGTTTCAAAACTTTTTTCCTTTTCAACCTCGAATTCCCAAATCAAAGTTCCAATTTTTGGAATTTTATGCAGTCGCTCTATTTTCCGAACAAACAAAAATGTTGTACAAAAGCACATATCCTCCTGAGTGCAATAAAAGAATAAATTTTTTAGAGATTCTCTTGAATCAAATCCCATGTTCAGAACAACAGTGGCACTAAAAAAAAATTAGTTTTGAGTTATGGGTGATATAAGCGAACCTCGTGTGGAAACTAGACGAGTATCTGACTCATTAACTCGAAAGTGTAAATTTTTGTTAGTGTCACTGTGGTTCTCGGCATGCGATATTTCAAAACTAGCACCGCTATTACAGTTGTTAATTATGAAAATGTTTGATAAATACTGAAATTTGGTACTTTTAAACTCAATTTTATTTAAGGTTCCAGTACGGTCTAGAACGCCAAAAGTCGCACGATTTTTGGAAATTTTTTTCTTGGAAACTTTATTAGGTACTAACATAATTCTTTTTTAAATAATGAATACATGCGTCAAGAGTACAAATTTTTTTTTTTTTAAATTTTCGAATTTTGGCTGAATTATTGAGGGCCCACCATCGACTCATCAAAAAATACATTGTCCCATTGTGGAAAGGATTGGCTGTACTGAAACAAAAAAATCAAAATCGGGTATTTAAAGAAAGATTTCTTGCGAGACAATTTACCACAATTTGCTTAAAAAATAAAAAACGAAAAAAATGTCAAGTTTTGAAAAAAAAAATTGGCTATTTTTTAGGCCATTTTTGGGTCGCGATTTTTTTTTTTTGTGTTCATAACTTTTTGGTCAATTTGTGGTAAATTGTCTTAGAAAACATAAAAACAATCAAGTTGCGACAAGTTTTTTGAAAATCGGTTCAGTAGCTCCGGAGATTAACTGTCCGCAATGGGACAATGTATTTTTTGATGAGTCGATGGTGGGCCCTCAATAATTCAGCCAAAATTCGAAAACTTAAAAAAAATTTTTGTACTCTTGACGCATGTATTCTTTATTTAAAAAAGAATTATGTTAGTACCTAATAAAGTTTCCGAGAAAAAAATTCCCAAAAATCGTGCGATTTTTGGCGTTCTAGACCGTACTAGTACCTTAAGAAATTATCAACTATCTGACAATATTTGTCAATTTTCTTTCTGTCATAAGGGTAAGCATGATTAAATGACCAAAACTTTTTTTAATTGGGTTATAAAATATCGAATTTCAATTTTTATTAACTATTAATTTATAATTTACAACCATAATACGGTTGTAGGTATTTTGGTTAGTGCCACTGTTGTCCTCAATGTGGGATTTGATTCAAGAGTTTTCATTTTTAACTTAAGACTTCCTTTTCCAAGTTTTGTAACTTTTTATAAAAAAGGATATAAAGAATAGTTTGTATTCGTTTAAATACATGTATGAAAAGTTTACTTGCTCCAAAGTAATTTAAATTTTTGTCCAGCTTAAAGCTAATGCTGTTTATCGCTTATATTAAAATGTACATTTAGTTTATATTGTAATAAATAATAAAAATAATAATAATAACAATAATAAATGATATAGTTTAATAAAATATCTTATAACGTTTAACTAAAATGTTTCATTTTTGAACTTAAAATTCTAAAAAATTTCAGGAAAGGTTGGAAATAAAATGTAAGTATATTTAACATGTACGTATTGCCACAGTAAATTATTTATAGAAATTTTAAAAATATATTAAACATTTTATTTATTTATATATATCAATAATTTAATTATTTATATATATACATATACTTATATCAATGAATAGAAATTTTAATCTTTTACTAAAATTTTTATCAATATGTTATTTGTGGCAATAAACTGAGTTCTTTGCGCCAATTGATTAGTTAATTGCGGCAATAAACGAGTTTACTGCGCTAATAAATGAATTTATTACCACAATAAACCGATTATTGTGGCAATAAACAGTCAATTGCGCCAATAAATTGAGTGCATTGCGCTAACTAATGAATTTATTGCGACAATAAACGGTTAATTGTGCCAATAAACTGAGTTAATTGCGACAATAAATGAGTTTATTGCGACAATAAACGAGTTTATTGCGACAATAAACGGTTAATTGTGCCAATAAACTGAGTTAGTTGCGACAATAAATGAGTTTATTGCGACAATAAACGAGTTTATTGCGACAATAAACGGTTAATTGTGCCAATAAACTGAGTTTATTGCGACAATAAACGGTTAATTGTGCCAATAAACTGAGTTAATTGCGACAATAAACGAGTTTATTGCGACAATAAACGGTTAATTGTGCCAATAAACTGAGTTTATTGCGACAATAAACGAGTTTATTGCGACAATAAACGGTTAATTGTGCCAATAAACGAGTTTATTGCGACAATAAACGGTTAATTGTGCCAATAAACTGAGTTAATTGCGACAATAAATGAGTTTATTGCGACAATAAACGAGTTTATTGCGACAATAAACGGTTAATTGTGCCAATAAACTGAGTTTCTTGCGACAATAAACGAGTTTATTGCGACAATAAACGAGTTTATTGCGACAATAAACGAGTTTATTGCGACAATAAACGAGTTTATTGCGACAATAAACGGTTAATTGTGCCAATAAACTGAGTTAATTGCAACAATAAATGAGTTTATTGCGACAATAAACGGTTAATTGTGCCAATAAACTGAGTTAATTGCGACAATAAATGAGTTTATTGCGCCAATAAACTGAGTTTTTTAATTAACCGTTTATAGCAATTAACCATTTATTGCCGCAATAAACGGTTTATTGCGCCAATAAACTCTTTCAAAAAACATTTTTAAAAATCAATAAACGTTTTTAAAAATCAATAAACGTTTTTTAAAATCAATAAACAGTTTATTGAAAAATTATGGAAAATTGAAATCAATAAACAGCCGTTTATTGTCGCAAGAAACTAGTTTATTGGACGAGTTTTAATTAAAAAGTTCATTGTCGCAATTAAATTTTTAATTGATATTATGTACCTTTTTGGTTCAGTGTACGACTAATAGGCCGTAGGGTAAAGTCCTGTGATATTACACCATGAGTGTTATGGCATCCTTCCAATGTCTTCTACTTAATGATTTTTTTTTTTTTAAACAAAGTGATCAACATATCATCTAATCTTGCGAAAGCTCTTAGTGGATTCTGTTGAAATCGCGTATTTATGTACGGAAATTAATAAATACAAAATATAATAAATAACTTGATCTCTTTGATAACCTTTACCTCAAGGGATATCAAGCCACATACAAACTCTCAAAAGTCTCGAGTTTTGAAATCAGTGGAAAACCTGGAATCTATAAAAAAAAAATCTTTGAAGAAATTAAAAGTTAAAAACATGCTAAAATATCAAAAAGAGAATGTCAATGCTGGCGCTGCCAATAGTTCTTCAGAGAATGAGATAATATCCCTACATGATGAGTCAATTGGACCCGAAGACTTTGAGGAAAACATTTGTGTGTTCTGTGGCGAGGATTATGACAGACGAGTGAATTAAGCATAATATGCCACTTTTGGTTCCATGAATCATGCACGGCATTTACTAACCCTTGTAACAAATGTGACAAAAAAAACTGTAAAAAAAAAAGTAAACTGCCATATCACCCTCCACTTTTTTGATCGTGTTTTTTCAATGTTTTTTTATTTTTACATTAATTTTGATTTAAAATAAAAATCTTTGTTATGTTTCAAGTTATAAAGAAAAACAAGAATAGGTGCCATATCCCCCGATTTTACCTTAAACTGGTACCCTCAAAGTCAACATAATATGTGTCATTGTTTAAATTCAGGCGTTTCTACGTCACAGAGTCATCAAAAATTGGAGCCCTTGGATCAACGCAATTTAATTTGGCGGTTTTTTTGCTTGACTTGATACATATAGGGGCAAAATTTTAAACAACCTATTATTAAGGGCTTAGAATTTTACTACTTAGCAAGTCGTTAAACTTTTAGTAATTTACTAGTAATTTAAGCCTAGCCTTATTTTTCGTTTCACTAACTCTGGTAAAATACTAATTCCCTTTTTATTAAAAACTGTGCATCTGAACATGTTTAAACCATGACAGTTCGTGAAAATTAACAAAATAAACAAAACCAAATTAAGGGAACGAACTTAATAGTTTGTAATGTCGGAAACTCAAAAGTCAAAGGGACAACCTACAATTTATTTTGTTATTTGTTTATTTGTGAAAAACTTTTTCGAAATGTTTTTTATTATTTTCCCACAGTCAACTGGAATATTCCATTTAATGCTCCTATAAGATTAATTTGTTTACATAATGTAGATATATTTTTTGTGCTCCATAAGGAAGTAAACTTACCAGCATCAGCCTCATGGATAATTCACCCAAGGAAGTGTAATATAAATAGTAGATATGTGCTTGAAATTCTGGTGAAATTAGAAGCTCACGACTAGTAATTCGGTCTTGGATGTTTAGGTTTTCAACCAAAATCGAACTGCTATGTATATTGTCAAACCTATACCTGGTCTTCAATAGGATTTGCACGGGACTTAAAATATCGCTCTTTACTGCATAAAGCTCAGATTTCAAACATACATACGAGGGCAGTTTGAAAAGTTCTCGGCCTGACCAATAAAATGCAATAAATTTTAAAACTTTTTTTAATCTTTTTCTACATATTCTCCTCTTATATCAATGCACTTATTTCATCTGTGTTCCAGTGCTTCTATACCCATTTTATAGGCCGATTCCTCCAACTCTTCGAAAAACCGATCCGTCTCAGCAATCACCTCCTCGTTGGTGAAGAATTTGCGTCCAGCCAAATTTTTTTTTAAGTTAGGAAAGAGGTAATAGTCTGATGGTGCCAAATCAGGTTAATAACGGGGGTGGTTCAATACACCAAATCGAAGTTCATGGAGTTTAGCCATGACAACAACCGACTTGTGTGCTGGAGCTTTATCCTGAAGAAAAAGGATCTTCTTTTTGGCTAATCCTGGTCTTTTTTCGGCAACTTTTCCAGCCAATTTGTCCAACAGGTTTGCAAAGTATTGACCAGTGATAGTTTGGCCCTTGGGAAGGTAATCAATAAAAATAATTCCCTTGTAATCCCAAAAGACTGACGCCATCACTTTCCCAGCTGAAGCACACGACTTGGCTTTCTTCGGTGGAGGAGAAGCGCTATGCTTCCATTGTTTTGATTTGTCTTTTGTCTCAGGAATATAGTGATGAATCCATGTTTCGTCGGTGGTAATGAATCTTCTCAAGAAATCGCTGGTATTCCTCCGAAATAACGCTAGATTCTCTCTAGAGATTTCAACTCGATTGAATTTTTGTTCTTCTCTCAGCAAACGCGGCACCCACCTTGCGGACAATTTTTTCAACCCCAATTCTACGGTCAAAATGTGGTAATCCCGCTCAGAAGAGATCCCCATGGTGTTGCTTATTTTTCGCACTTTTAACCTTCGGTCGTCTAAAACCATTTTATGAACTTTATCGACGTTTTCTGAAGAGGTGGATGTTGTTGGCCTTCCGCTTCTGCAATCATCTTCGACGCTCTGTCTGCCATGTTTAAATAAGGCTGCCCACTTTTTGAACATGTAATACGAAGATGCAGATTCCCCCAATGTCTCATCGAAGTCATCTTTAATTTGATTTGGTGTCATATTCTTTTTGACCAAATATTTAATGACGGCTCTAATTTCATTTTTTTCCATTTTCGTTGGTTCGTTCAAACAAAAAATTGCACTGATATATGTACGCGAACAATTTTAATGCAACTTCACATACAATTATTATATATATAAGGCTATTTGAGGAATTAAAATTTATTTATTAACACAACGTCTTCTATGTTAGGCCGAAAACTTTTCAAACAGCCTCCGTATATGCATGTACATCAAA
Organism: Chrysotoxum bicinctum; assembly: GCA_911387755.1. NCBI lineage: Eukaryota > Metazoa > Arthropoda > Insecta > Diptera > Syrphidae > Chrysotoxum > Chrysotoxum bicinctum. The sequence goes on from OU426988.1 coordinate 207,308,092, forward strand.
ATCTTCGTCTTCCGAAAACATTTTATATTATTTTATTTACTTTTAAAAACAATTTGCTCACAAATCATTAAAAAACTCAATTTAACTCTTTCAAATAAAATTGGCAAACAGATTTTTTTTTTGACGAAAATGACAGATTTCATATGGATTTACCAATTTACTAAAAGCTAAAGTAGACAGTTTGTGATTTTAGCTTTAGTAAAATTTTAAGACATAGTAAGATGCAAAATCCTTAGTAACTTACTAAAATGGCTTTTACACATGTTACTAAATGGTTTGAAATTTTGCGACATAATTTTTAAGAACAACACTTCTAATTTTTCACCTTTGTGCAAATGAGAATTCAAATTAAATTCAAAAAAGGGATGACTAGGTTCGCAGGAACTTGACATTTTGCTTGAGACTTAATATTTTAAAACTTTATGTTGTTAGAGAAAATTAATTATACATACGCGTCAAATAATTTTTTTAGAAAACTACAAAAATCATTTAGTATTTGAAGCTTAAACCAGAATGTCATGTGATTTTTCAAGCAAAAATTAATTTATGCAAAGACAAAAATCGTTCTAGCATTTTTTTTTTTTTTTGAAACTAAGATTTTATTTATAAAATTTTTACAAAAATTTTAAAGAAAAGTTTTGGTACACTTATTTTAAATTTTTTTACTATAAAAATGAAAATTTAATTCACAAAAAAACGTTAAAGCGTTTTTGTGAGATAAAATAAATTTGATTTTTTTAGAAAACCAAAAAAAAAATATTTTTTCTTTAAGATTTAATAAGCAAAGTTTTTTAAATTCTTTTAGAAGCTTCTGTACAAAAAAAAATCATTAAAATTCGTAATGTCGATAGTGAAAAAGTTATAATTCAAAAAAATGTTATTTCTTAACTTCAAGTTTCTTTTATTGAATTATATATCGTTGGCATTTAAAGAAAGAAAGAAATGTTTTTCGAAATTGTCGGTGCTGTTTTTAAGAAAAAAAAACGATTTTCTAAAACCATTTTATAACATTTGTATTGCTATTTCTCGATACAAAAAATTGCTGCATATTGTATTAATTACTTTATACGAAAAAGAAAAAAACTGATGATTGTCAAAAATTAATCATGAGGTTTTCTAAGTATTGAGTTTGCACAAAAAAAAAAACACAAAATTGATTTTTTCTTCTAAATCAAAAAAAAAAATGGAAATAAAAAACTATTTAAATTTTTAGGAGCTACATAAAAATGATTAAAATCCATTGTATCGTTTTGAGAAGATCAAAACTAAAAAAAGCGTTTTTTTTTTCCAAAAAAAATTCTTTTCTAATCTGGGGAACAGTTTTTAGAAAAACGAATAATATATTTTCTAAAATTTCAACAAAATACTATATGGATGGTCTTAAAAAATTCATATGTGGGTATAAATTTAAAAATGATAAGTGTTTAGAAAATCGAGCCGAGCCGTTTAGGTTATTGTCGAACAGATAAACCAAAGTGCGTAACCAACTTTTTTAGTCTTTTCTATAATAGTATGTACATATGTAAGGTCTGACCAAAATCTGGAGTTCGATTTTTTTTCCGAATCCATGACATACCATATACACAGGTGTTCAAAATAATAGGGAATTATTTTGGCAAGGAAAACGATGTTTTTTTTTACTATTTGTTCTACTGTGCGAGTCAAATTATAACCCTTATTAGCACTGCTATATTTTCTTTAACTAATGAGTCTTAGGCTAGTAAATCATTCGTTTAATTGATGCTGTGCTGTAACGTGAAACACGGATGTAGTAGCATCATGGTTGCTTTTCTTGGTTTAGTATTGGACCGATCTTCCAACTGCCACTTAGTTGGCATTTTCAGCTAGATAACGATCCCAAGCACTCTTCAAAATTGGTGAGTGCTTGGCTTCGCGACCATGGCATCTCTGTGGTACCCTGGCCATCTCAGTCCTCCCATCTCAACCCGATTGAGAATTTGTGGGCGGATCTGAAAAAATGATTAGCCACACAGGTTTTCAACAATAAACACCAACTATGGCTTGGAATACAGAAGCAATGGAACGCCATTCCGATTAGTAAATGTCAAAAACTTGTTAAGTCTATGCCGAGTCGTATAGAGGCGGTCAAAAAAAAAATAAAGGAGGCCATTCTGGCTATTGAAAAAAACCACAAAACATTTTTGTATTTCAAAACTAACAATTTTGCAGTACTTATTTTAAATAGAGTTAAAAAACTACGGTCTTTCAGATTTAAAAGAAAATATTGAGCTTATTTTTTAGAAATAGTGAGTTTTAATTTTTTGAAAACATAAATTTTTTTTAAATTGAAGTAGATAGATTAAAAACTAACATAGATAAATTGATCTAAATCAGTTAAAACATGTGAGGTACTAGATGGTATGATTTTTTGTTTGTCAACTATAAGCTAGCTTTTACTAAAAGAACTGATAAATTGTGCTTTCTTTATGTAAGCAATTTTTTTATGAAATACTGTTTTTTTATATTATGCGCACAATGAAGGAGTTATGACTACCTTTAAAATAATTGTCACAGAGCGAACGTTTAAGAAACCAGGGAAGGTTTTGAAAGGAGACATTAATACACATAAGTTTAAAATTTCTGAATATTACAATGGGGAGGAAAAATAGAGTTAGGTTGAACTCATTCGTGTAGTACGACTGGAAAAAGAATCTCTTTACGTCACAGTAGGTCCAAAGTTGGGCTCCAGCAGCGTAAACTAATGAGCATTCCTAAAAGTGCGGTTGAATTGCTTAAGTGGAAGAATGCAATTGGCTATTTCACTAGAACACTGTTTAGAAAAATAGCGATACGATAATGAGAAACATGAAACATTGCTGGGATGTTTTTTTTCTATCGTCTCCGTATAAAATACTCAAGTGGGTTATAGGAACACCTGCCCAAATATGAGAATCGTCCTTGAGTTTCAGACGCTTAAAGGCTATAAAGATTAGAGGCAGATCAGAAGGGGTGAAAAATTTCTTGCAATGTCGAAGAAAACCTTAAAATTTAGCCTTTCAAACACTTATATTATCAACATTTGGTCTTGAGAAGTACTATTAATGCACATACGTTTTGGGAACGTATTTGTCTGCCAAAACTAAAGATAATTACGTTAAAAAATCATCACTTGCATTTGTAATACAATAAAAATACATTGAGGGCCTGGACTAGTTCATATTGTAGTAAATTGTCATGTGCCAAAGACCGAAATAAAAAGAACAATTCATACCACAGAAATACAGTTTGGAAAAATAATACCATTAGTAAAAGCTTTCAAGAAGACTGGTACAACCTCACAATTCAAAGTTTAGCATTTTCTCCACAACACACACAAATTCGCTGCAACAACTTAACCGCTACAATGTCCTGTCCATATGCAAATATTTGCAACAACAGATTTTCCGATACATCGTTTACAATTTCAAGAACTAGCAACTCTACCGCACAGAACACAACACACATACGCGGGCATCCTTTTAGCTGAATCTAAACTGAACTATAACCACTTTTGCATTGGTACACGTGAATATGAGTCTGATATCAATATTTACCCTTTTAAACCCCATCAGCTAGCAGGTGAATGTTTATTTTGCTTCATGGAACAGGTTAAAGTTTCTATATGGGTATGTATGGAATACTAACGGTGCCTGGTGCACCTAGGGTGGTTGAGAAGAAAGGCCAAAAGGACGACTCACTGTAAAGTTCTTCGAAATTATATATATATGCATCATAGTACATACGGTGGGGTCGAGGATGACAACGAGAACTATACCGTCCGTCTATCTTTACGTACTCGTATAGAGCGGGCGCAATGTTGGAAACGGAAGCATGACTGAAACGGTACATGCAACCATTTTCATTTAATTAAAAACTCCCGCTATTTACTTTTCTGGTGTTAAATGAATGAACGGGCAAAACTTTCGTTTAGTTGACTTGAAAGAATGGATTGGCTTGCAATATTGTTTGTGTAAAAGTACTGGTTGCATGGAAAGTGCGACATTGATGGTGAGAGAAAGGTGGCGTTGTCGTCGGAAGGTGGGTGGCGCAAACAAAAAAAAACAACAAAAGGATGACAATTTGAAAATATGAGAAAGGATGTGGACTTTGCAGAGCAATGCTATAGTAGATGTAAAACTACCCTCGAGTTTCCTTCCCAGAATGTGGAAATTTTACCGTTTTTAACTGTTTTTTTTTTTAGCTTGGTTCTCCTTTACTTTTTATACTTATAGAACATCTGTGCAACACCAACAGGAATTTCGCCCAAGCGATGAATTTCACGGAATAACTGCAAGGGTTAAAATTGAGGGCGTTTTGGGGGATGAGCAATGGAGAGAAAGTCGAACGTCGAACGGTTCAGTAGTTTTAGTAGCAAATGTGCACACATAAACTGGCTTTTAATCTCTATGATAACGAGAAAGTATGTGTGTAACCACATGAGCAAACATGCACTTCGAGGACAGAGTGCTATAGAAGAGCTGGGCGGGCTGTGTATGGGCGATGGAGGCTTAAGTAGATGTATCGCCAGGGTTGAAAGTGGGTTAAGTATTTTAATTTTCAACCAACGCCATCACCCAGTGCTTAGAACTTTGATAAAACTCTACAATGTGGTAGTATAGCAAGACAAATACTTAAACGATAACAAATATACTATAAAAGTGAATCACGTTTTGTGGGAGTATTAGGAGTTCATGACATGTGGCATGTTTCTATGTAATTCTATATCTAAAACCAAAATATCTTATATACGAGTAACTACCTGCATTATGGTTTTTGAGTTTCATACATAAATACAGAGTCGGCTTAAGATTGCTTATGCTCTACATTTGATTGTTACAAAGTGAGTTATTTAAATTTGGACTCTTAATTCCACGTTAACATCTGCTTTGTACTTTCTCGTTTGTATTTGAAAGGAAAAAGTTTAAAAGTCTTGGTATTCGATTAATTATTTAATTCATAATCTATGAAGGAGCTATTTGGTTAATGGAAAAATCGAACTCGAGATTTAAATCAAACTTGACAGGACGATGAAAGAGAGAGATAACAGTGCACTCTGGTGGTATGTATCTCAATCGGCAACCATACTTGGAACTGAATGTTTTTAGGCAATTTCTTAGGGGCGTCATTAGGTCATTAGTTTAATTAAGGTCTTTAAATAACCGCACTTACCATATTATCTTTCGAGTTGAGGTCACTTGAACTTCCATAATGGGATTAAATTCAATCACTCCACTTAAACAGAATTATTTTCTTCCACTTCTTTAAGAAAAGAGTTATTAATATCGAAAACGGCTCTAAGGATTTTGATAAAAAAAAAAACTCTAAGCTCTTGCAGGAATAACTAACATTTTGGTAAACAGTGACCCTTGAGTGCACGATTTTGATACCAGAAACTTGTTTGTCCTATGTATTAAATAGGATTTGATGGGGGATTCATGAGGTCAACTTGACCAGAAGTTCGCTAGCCTGCGGTCTTTAGACAGCGCAGTAAAGGTATCGTAACAGAATTCGTCGATATTCATCACAGAGCCACCTCGTGTTTCGTGGCTCCCTTTTGGCCAGTCCAAATGCATGTTAGAAAAACCATGGATATGTATTGCCCGGAACTGCTATCAGGTCATTTGTTTGGGACTTTATCATAGGTGGGCCACATCTTTCTAGATACAATGCAGTTGATTAAATGGCTCCACCTACGGTTGGATTCTGTGAGAAAATTAAAAACAGAAAAACAGAACTCTTTCCACAGGTAAGCTATAGAGCTGATATTTGCCTGGCTACCTCATCAGACCGTTCTACTGTTTGGGCTCGCAAGCTCATCCCGGCAGTGCTGGACCTATTCAGACGATTAACAAGCAGAATCAATGGCTTTAACAGAAACTTGGATGTCCGTAACAATGCCCGTATTTCGGTTTTGATTTGGATCTAGATTAAGTATTTTGCATGCTTATCTTATTGCCAATAATTCAGCTATAGAGACATTTAAAATTATAAAACGGACAAATATGTTCTTCATCTTTGATGGTAAAGATGGTAGTGTCAAAATTGCTTAAGGCTTCGTTCGGTTGAGCAGGATTGCAGAATTCCCGTAGTGCCAACGCTTTCTGTTTGTATATTTATGTTGAATGCAGGCCACCACATAATCGAACCCTGAGATCGAACGTAACACTGCTGTATACGTCCACAGAATCATCTTCGATTGTAGGTCCCACTTTTTACCAAATGTGTTACTACTTTTTACTAACCCGTTCTTCAATAGCTATTTTCCAGTTAAATTAAGGATCGAGGATAACTTTCATATATTTCCATAAGACAAGGACAGAGTTTTGTCGTTGAGTCGAGGTAGATGCGGTATTTTAGTTTTAGTAGTAAAGATTATCAGATCAGCTTTAGCTTCGTTAGCCCCTAGTACACAGCTCGGGGCCAGTTGCTTGCTTTCCTCTAAGCCATCTCTGTAATTTCACCAATCACAGGCGTACAATCTTTCGAAGTGAAATGTTGCATTTTTAGGACTAAATAAAATTTTATTTTTGAAGATTCATCAATTAGAAAATAATTTTTAAAACTTTAGTGTGTATATGATTTAGCTGAAGTCCTTGGTACTAGTACTTATCGTCCAACTGTAAAAAAAAACGTAAAGATACAAAATTTAACGTAGTGTCTCCATTTGCCGAGGTGTACATAGAGCCAGACCTCGTATTGGTAGACGGTTTTGCTTCAAATTAAGTACAGAGCTTTTTTATGTGATTTATTGAAGAAATACATACATATCCAAATTTTCAAATTTTGTCTACAACAGATGTAAACGACCTCGATTAAACGTTGCTTTTATATCTTTTATGTCGATGCAATAAATCGGAGATTTTGCTAAAAAACTCCAACATTGGAAATAGAATAGGCTGCAGGCAGAGAAGCGACAAACTTAGACCAAATGTTGGTCATTTGTTTGAAATTATTTTAAGCTTTCTACAAAGCGTGCAAGACTTTGTATTGCAGTATTTGTCATATCACTCGGATCGTTGTAGTAGAAGTCCCCCAAATGCAGTTTATAGGTTTTAGAGAAAGAGCAGTACATGTACAGAGAGGATGATAAACTGTTTCCAAAATCCATTCTGTTGCATCGGATGTTTTCGTATTTGTTCATAAATAATTCTGCATTTGTGTATGCTGACGACCTAATAGCATACAGAGTTCGAGGTTATCAGAATTCTTTTCCAGCTTGACTTCGACAAGATTCAGGGATATTGCGATGCCTAAATAAAATAAAATGAATTTGCCGGTGCAACAGCTCGAAGTGAACCAGGACCTAGTGACTTACAAATCTCAACCATTCCAGGTGTGCGTGTTACCAGGAACGGAGGGTACCTACAATTTTCATGACAAGAGATATACTCTTATATGATTTTTCAATTCCTCGCAAGAGGCAGTACACCCCTGAAGAACTTTTTTTTAGTAGCGTCTAATGCTAAATTATTTTGTTTAAGACTACGTGCCTACATGACTACATGGAGCCCCAAGCGATACGGTAAAGAACTGGAGGAAGCTAGTGATCATAGTGTAATGTAATGTTAATGCTGCTCTGACCAGGGCTGGGAAACCTTTGCCCTGACGAAATTGTTGATTTACCGCTGCCGGATTTATAGCAGGGTGAAGATGATTTGCCACTTGCCCTTCATCTGGTAGATCATTGCCAATTGGTGCCCTATATTAAATGGAAAAAATTCGGGTGCTTCAGAAGCTGTGTCTTAGAAGTTGTCTTCGATTATACAGAACACCGGAGTCGAAGTACAAACATAATTTTTCGAACCAGGTTCTATACAACGGATAACATAATTGATAATTTTTTGTTGAAGCTGATGGATAGTCGAGACGTCCTCGAACAAGACGGAGCAGAGCACTGTGTCCGATCAGGACCAGAGGGAAAGTGTTAAACAGGACAACCAATTCTGGTGGTTATCTAATCGATGTAGAAAGTTGTCTAGGATATGCATGTGCCGACTTACGCAAGTGAAAGTGAATGCTATGTGATTTAAGCAAATATTAGTTTATGCAAGAACAAAAATTATAAGTCGTTGCAGTGGTTTCTTAATAAAATAAGCTTTATATAAAAATTTTTTAAAACATTTAAAAAAAAAATGTTGTACGAATAAAAATTTAATTTCCAAAAAAATATTGACCCGTTTTTGAGATATCAAATTTTCCGAAAAAAAAGATATTTTCTTAAATTTAAAGAATATTTTTTTTTTAGTTGGGAAATGCAATGTTTTTCAAACTTTTTAGAAGCTTCTCGTCAAAAATTTCATTAAAATCCGTTACGCTAATAAATAGAAATTCGAAATTTGAAAAAATGTGTGTATTGTAGAAAAAAAAAATTATTAAAATTCATGTGCTGTTTTCGAGAAAAGTACGATTTTCGAAAACCATTTTTTAACATTTGTATTGTGGGTACCATTAGTTTTAGGTAAAATAAAATTCTTTTTCTCCCATTTTGTAGATTGTATTAAGAAGCTTTTATTTTTAAGTTTAAAAAAAAAATCGAGCAAAGCGTTTTCGAAATATTGAGTTGAAAATATTTTTAAAGATCCGAAAGAAAATTTTTGAAAATTTGAATATATAATAATATTCAAACTTTTGGGGAGCCTTAGTATAAAAAAAATAATTGTATATTAATCGGTTAAACCGTTTTTGAGAAAATCAAAAACAAAATGGTTCTAAGGGGGTACGATTAATAAATATTTTGTTGGTAAATTTATTAAGCTAGACTGAAATAAATGAAATTTTTTTAATTTTATTTTTAAATCTGTGGAACAGTTTTTGAGAAAAAAAATATTTACCGTTATTTTTGGTCTTTAAAAAAAAAAGAAAAAAACGTGTGGCTGCAAAAATTAAAAACCGATATCTACCAAAGTTCATGAAAATCGGCCGAGCCGTGTAGGCTGTAGTCGAACCGATAGACAGCCTTTCGAGACCCACTTTTTCTATCTTCTATCTTTTATCTTTTTTTATCTTTTTCTATCTTTTTCTGTCTTCGCTATCATTGTAATGTCAACCTTGATCAAAATATCGAGTTCGATTTTTGTTACGAATGCATAACTTGCCTTATAGTACCTATAAGTCGCAAATAAAAATATGGGAAGAAAGTTGAGTTGTAAGATATTATTAAGAAATATTCTTGTTTTTATGAATTTTTATTTAGCATTAATAAAGTTATAAGTAAATGCAACAATAAAATTAATCTAAAATGCAAACAGTGCTTTGGAGGGTATTGGGTTCGATTCTCGGCCGTTGCAAAAACATTTTCAATCAATCATTCAAGTGTATCTTTTGTCATGAAAAGAGCAGCTAATTAGTCGTTTGTAATCGGTAGAAAATTGTAGGTCCCCTCTGTTCCCATTCACGAGCACACACGAATGGTTGCGAGTTATAAGTTGCTAGGTTTAGGCCTAATACTTTTCGAACTTTATCAGTGGGATAATATAATAAGTTACTCAGATAAAGTTAAGATCAGCCATTGTTGTCAATTCAAAATACTTCAAGAGACTTCAAACAATCTCCAAAAATAACAAATATAGAAATGTAGGAACAAAAACAAAACAATTGTATTAACTTTAACGAATCAAAACTTTTTCATCATCATACATAGCTGTGTTATAAATAAATAAAAAACTCAGAAATATGTGAAAGTAAATTTGCATAAGCTTTTCAATTAGCATGAAAGCATGAAGGGCATGCGGAAGGATTATGAATCCATATAAACCGCCAAAATATAAAAAAAAACAACAGAACGAGATTCACAAACAAAATTAAATAAATAAAAATTGATATTTTTTTTTTCTTTTTTTCATAAATGTTTTATGTTTTAGTTGCGAACCTCAGCGTTATACTTTCCATCAACCAAATCAAAATACTGCATACAAGGAAGCAAACCACGAGGTTGTTGTATTTGTTTTGTTTTGTTTATCTAAATGCTAGGGACTTTTTGGTGTGCGAAGTTGTATTTAGATAGGATAGGTACTGGTACACATGTGGGTATGTTTGTTTTCGTGGCAAAGGAGCAGAAAATGTTGATATGGACAATAACGATAACGCACGAAGGATAGGCGAGGTTTTTTTTTTTTTTTTATCTTGCACTTTTTTGTAGCAGAAGATGTATGCAAATTTTATTAAAAAAATTGGATTTATATTTACTTTTGAGATTTAATATGCTAAAATGGGTTTGAATATGGTCGAATTGATGAGGATGACGACGTTAGTGGTGACGTAGTGGCAGACGAAGAGGGTGGCAGCAGTGGTGAAGCTAGGATGAACGATGTTTTGGAGAATTGTGAGTTCATATTTTGTTTTTTATTTTTTGTGAAGGGATATTCAATTATGCAATAACGTTTGCTTTGCTTCCACGACTTTGCGGAAAATATGCTCCTTTTTATTTCACGGTTTTTGTAGATTTGAAATAAATTTTATGTTTCAAAGGAGTGTGACACAAAGGCTGAGAATATATTCTTAGGTTAGTTTTCAATTTAATGTAATATCCAAGTAAATAATGGAATGTAGAGAGAAAAAAACCAGAAGGATTGCCATGACTGTGGGTCGGACTCAACTTGATACCATGAACAAAGATTTCTATTTGAAGTTTGAAGTTTATTTATTGATAACAAAAGCAAAGGGTACGTTTAGCATAAAATTCTTTTATTTTGTTTAATATTGAAGAATATTATTATTTAAATGTTTTTCATTTACGATAATGAGTCGCCTAGCAATGGAACAACGGGTTAAAATTATTTAAACTTACTACAAAAGTGGTTATTCAAACGTAGTTTCTTTTCGCCTATAACACCGATTTTTCGAACAACATTTTCAAACAAAATAGCCACTTATGGGGCTCAGAAAACCCATAGTTGATCGAAAAGGTATATGCCGTTGCATCCATATAAAGTGACTGTTTGGCGTGCTCTGTGGTGGAAAGGTATAATTTGTCGGTATTGCTTCAAAGATGCCAATGAGCAAACGGTTACAGTCGATTCAGAGCGATATGGTCGCATGATAACCGATTTGTTTGGCAAGCGAGTAGACGGGACAACAGGCAACACAACACGACCCATTATAGCTTTATTGCATGATTTTAGGTTTTGGCAACGTAAATTGGCCACCAATTACATGCGATTTGACACCGTTAGATTATTTCTGTGGGTCTACGCAAAAGACCGTGTTTACTCTAGACACATTAAACACCAATATCACTCAAGTTATGGCGATTAAAAATTACATCAAAATAATCACAAGCTGCGAATCTTTCCGAGGCGGACATTTGAAAGATATTGTTTTTCACACTTAATGACAAAGCCCAAACTTTATAATAAAATAAAATTTTCATCAAAAATTTAATTTTCATCAAAAATTTTTCGCTGTGTATGTTTAATTTAGCTTTATTTTTTAAAAATTTTCTAAATTTTTTAGGATTAAAAAAAAAACAGTTATTTCTTGAAAATTCAATCACAACAACAAAAAGCCTTATTACCACTCTACCAATTTGCAAAGTTCTACAACAGTCGAAAATGTTCCATATGATTTATTAGAATTTTTGAAAAATCTCAATTGTCAGCTGGTAAGTTTCTTGACCTAACTAAAGCATTTGACCATATTAATTATAAAATAGTGTTACAAAAACTTTATTTGTTTTTAGAAATAACATACTCTGTTGGCTCTCGTCGTATCTTTCAAATAGAAAGCAATATGTCTCTGCAAATACAACGATAATTTATTACTTTGCTACTTAGCTGGTGTTCCACAAGCGTCAGTGCTTGGGCCTTTACTCTTTTTAATTTACATAAATTCTGTTTTTAATTTGCCACTAAATGAAAATATTGTTGCATTGCGGATGACCTGGCTCTTGCCTATGCTGCTGCCGATATAGTCAACGTTAAGCAACAAATCAAAATAGACTTTGATTTATTGAATCTTTTGTTCAAATATCATAACATGGTTCTTCTAAGTAGCAAATCTAAGGTGATTTTATTTTCGCTTTCAAAAACGTATAATCTGCACGAAATAGATTACCACGTCGCTGACTGTGATCCATTTAATATAGTGCCTAATGGTACCCGCATGGAACCATTTTGTCCTTGTTTTTGATTTACTCAAAAACGGTTTAACCGATTTTGATCATTTTTGTATGCTAAAGCTCCCCAAGAGTTCTAATAGTATTGTGTATTAAAATTTTCCAAGGAAAATTCAAAATTATTTTTTTTTAAAACGCAATATTTAGAAAACACCTTGCTCAATTTTTTTTTAAACTTGATAAATAAAAGTTTCTTAATATAATCTACAAGATATGAAAAAAAAAAATGGTTTTCAAAAATCGTATGTTTATCGAAAACGCCGCTAGAATTTTGATAACATTTTTTTCCTTTCGATTCATTTTTTACGATACATAATTTAGTTAAAAAAAAAAATTGAAATTAAGATATAACTGTATACCTTTTTTTCAAATTTTAAATTTCTCACTATCATACGGTTTTAATAAAATTTTCTATAGAGAAGCTTCTAAAAAGTTTGAAAAGCATTGCATTCCAAAACTTAAAAAAAAAAATAATTTATGAATTTTTGCAAAAATATCGATTTTTTTCAAAATTCGATTTTTTAAAAACGGCTCAATATTTTTTCTGCAAATTTATTTTTTAGTCATAAAATAATAAAAACTTTAAGTTCGAGTACCAATTTTTTTCTTTAAAATGTATTAAAAATTTGTATATTAAAGCATATTTTTTTTAAGAAACCACTACAACGACTTATAATTTTTGTTCTTGCATATACTAAAATTTGCTGGAATCAAATGGCATCCTGTTTGTCCAACTACTAAAGGAGTTATTTCAGTCATTTAAAAATTAATTTTATGCTTAAGCTGCATTTAGATTTTCGGTGTTGTGCTATGTGTACGTTGTTCCTTGTAGCTCGTACGCGGAACAACGAGAATGTAAATGAGAAAAACGAACAACGAATGAAGAACGTACAAATTTAAAAAAGCTCGGAAATTTCGGTGATCGTTGTTACCCGGACAATGTGTGCTTAAATACGAAAACTGTTTAAATAAACATTGTTTTGCAGTGCCGTGCAACTTGTAGGGACACTTTTTAAGTTTTTTTTTTTTTAGTGAATGCAGCATCAGAAGGCCTCATTATAAATTGGGGTACCTATAAAAGTAAATAAATAAAATATTTTGTCTATGGGTTTTATCTTTCTAGAACGAATAATAATACTCGTACTTCAGATTTAATAATCAGAGGGACATGCAAAAAAGCACGATATTATTGCACTAGTTTAGAAAATAAAACAAGATTTGTATGCTATAAATGTTTCCTTTTCAGCAATCAACCATTCGTCCAAGAGAATCTTCTTTATTTTCTATTTTCTCAACTATTAATAGTGCCGCCACTGCCAACAATGTGTTTTTTGTTAAGAACGAACTGAAGAACAAAACCGAATTAATGTAAATGCTTCTTCGTTGTATGTTGTTGAGAGAAAAACGAACAACGTACAGCGAATGAAGAACGAAAGTCTAAATGGGGTTTTATGAACAGTTTTTCTCTAATAACAATGGCGCAAAATTTTAATTGAATTAGTACGATGCTAAAGCTGTTTTAGTATGGTACTAGATTAAACCAACGAATTTGCAAATTTTAATACTGTCTCTAACCCTTTTATTAAAGTAAAAATCATCGAATACCTACTTTATTTTTTTAGTATCGTGCTAGCTTCATTATGACTCTTTGACATTTGCAAACATCAAAAAAGGTTCGTGTTTTTACTTTTTTACACGAAATGTCATTGTTTTAGGTGTGTTCAGAAGCAATTTATTAGGAAAATTCTTTTAGTACGATACTAGTTAAAAAATGTTTAAAATTAAGAATGAGTTAGTAAACTACTATAAAGTTAGCAAATTGTTAAGTAATATCATACTAATACCTTAATAATAGGCTGTTTAAAATTTTGCGCTAATCATTTTTAAAATTCTTAGTCTTTTACATAAGTTGGAACTTAATTTGCGTCCCATCGTCGCATCCTATGACTCCAGGAATATTCATTTTTTTTTTTGAAAAAAATTAAGCTAAGATTTTCATGCCTTTTCATTGATCATTTCAAGTTGAATTCAACTTGGACAAATTGTATTCTCCAAGCCCATCAGTACTTTGACCAAGACCTATATCAAAATCTTTTCCAAACTGATCTTTGGAAATTTCCTTCGGCAAGAAATCGTAAGACCACGTAAGAAACGAAGCAGGAATGGTAGTTTTACTGATTTGGATGCCCTAATGGAAAGGCACGTTTATGTAGTCCTGAGTATAACACACATTTTTTAACCGCAGAGTCATCAACTCTGATTGGGTGAGAATGATCTCCCAACATTTTTCTTCTGCAATTTCACGCTTGGTACGTTGTAATCACACTGCAAGTAATACATAACTCATTGCAATATGTACACACAAAATTTCAATAGTAGTGGAGAAGTGACATATGACAGCTGTTTTCAACTTCACTTAAAGTGATATCGAAATTATGAGAGAAAGTGAAATGTAGACCACTAAAAAAAAATTCACTCAATTTGGAAATTAGTTTTCATTTCGATTTTACTCGATTTTTCGAACTTGGCTGTTGATTCGAATTAGAGTTCAGGACATCAGGAACTAGGAAAGATAATTAAAGGTTCGGAGGTGAAAAAAAGGTTCGATTCTGCTAAAAAGTCTTCAAATATTTTTTATTTTTTTAATTCTTAAATTCATTATAGTTAAGTTCTATTATTTTTTTGTTTGACTTTTACATCTCAATTCATATGCACTAGATTCCTAGAAATAGAACAAAGGAACATTACCCAAATTAGAGAATAAACTCTACAAAAGCTAGGAATTCTATTTCAATGCATAATGCATTACACCATGTTCTTCTTTTATTCGATCAAAAATACAAACGATAAGTACTCGTTTTTTGTAGTCCTTTATTTTGCCAGGGCACATCGAATGAGAAAAAAAAAATAGATTATAAGTTAAAACACGATCCGAGGGTTTCATTTCAATTGCACACAACGTTTGAATCATATAAATTACAAATAGATATATCAGTTTTTCGTATCATTTTCCCCACATTTCAAGTACCTTACATATACATGTATGTATAGAAATATGCCATTGAGAATAAATGCGATATTAACAAAAAAAAAAACAACTACAAAATGAATAGGTATATAGAGGATTATATTTTTTTATGCAATATTGAAAAGGTATGGTAAATTGACGTTTGATTCCGGTAAAAGTTTATCTTTCCACATCCATTGCGCATAATAAATTCATTTGCTTGAACTAAAGTGGAGCATATCATCACACGGGAAAGGAATTGAGAGCGGGATAATGAGTTGGATGTATAGAAATACCTATCAATGAAAGTGATGGTGGTGGATTGGTGGCTGTGGCTGTTTGTAGTTACTTATTGCAAATGGCTCATTTCAAAGCAAATATTATAATATTTTATCCTTTCACAAGGCGCAACAGAAATAAAACAGTTAAACCACTTTTACCTGCTTTGAGAAAAAAAGGATAAAAAAGAATACGAATTGGCAATATAAACCACCATGTTGTATAAGGCTATGTGTACGTGCCACGATGGCAGCACCTCTCTTTATTCATTCAAAAGCATCGATTGCCATTTTCTTGTGTAAATATTTTCATTTCAATTTTATCATCACAAAAACGTTTTTCTTTGCCAAAATATGTCTCACCCCTCCTCCGTCCACCACCGCAAAAACACACATGGAGCAATCGAACCATAAAATAAAACACGAAAAAACCCAAAGGATATGGTTATAACAACGGCCAATATGCACGAGTATCAACATTTGGAATATTTGCAAGGACGAATTTGTGAGAATGTGTTTGTGTTGCATGTTTGTTATCGATATTATGGTCTGATGCCGAAATCAAAAACCAAACACGAACTAAAAAAATTATTGTTAGCAAAATGACGATGGTGAGAGAAGGTAAGAAATAAAAACAACCATTCACAAAATCGAACTTCCATACCCCCTCAAGAAGTCAAAGCCAGGACTTCAATTATTGAGGTGTGAGGTGAGTAGCAGTGAGTTAAAAAAAAATAAGGAATAAATACAAACAAAAATATTAAGTCTAAAAATTGATATAGGTCAAACCATAAATTACTTATTTAATTCAGTGCGCAGGCTAGAATATTAATGAGGGTATGAACGAGGTTTGTGCATGTTGGGTGTTCTATTTTTTTTTTATGTTTGTCCGCCAGGACGAAAATAAATAAAGAAAGAATATTATACTTCAACTAATGCATAAACCTACAAATGGAATATGCTGTGGGTAGAAAACTAGAAGATTTAACAGCTCATAGGGATTTGAGTGTTTTGTATGAAATTCAAGCACAAGATGTATTGTATTGGCGGCCTGAAGAAAAGGTTATCCAGAGTCAAAATAGGAAGAGGGACTTATGTACTTTTTATTTATGAATTTTGACTGTAAGTACATACGACTTTCCTTGGCATAGCTCCATATAAAATAATATTTAGTAACAAATGTTCACTATAATTATAAATTAATCCCAATGTTAAGGTTATTAGGGTCAGAGAAGTAAGTTTCCGATGTTATAAAGCCAACCTACTGAAGAAAACCGGAAAAGATCTGTAATGATCATATATGCGATGAACAAAATTAAGGTCAAAAATACTACAATGTCTCAAAGGTAGTAAACATTTTTGTTCATTTGTAAACAATATTAAGAAATACTGCTTCGTCTTTGGTTCCAAAGCTTATCTTCAATGACACTCCTTATGTCAGCTGGCAACAAAAAAATAACTTGCTGGCAGCACAGTTTGCTGTTCATTCGACGCTGCCAGAAAGTGTAATGACTCCTCCTGTATTGGAGAGCGTAAACGATTTTATGGGACAAATCTTCTTTCGCAATCGTTCAGTTGCAAGAGTACTGAAAGATCTCGATATACACAAATCCGCTATTCCGGATAGTATCCCTTCCAATGTTCTGAAGATGTGTTCTTCAACATTGGAAAGAGCATTGCGTTAGCTTTTCCATCTGTCCTACTCTACTGGCCTATTTCCTAGTGAATAGAAAAAAAAAACATTTACCCAGCCTGTCCCTAAGAAAGGCGAATAATCTTCCCCTTTTAACTATCGTCCACTTGCACCTACAAGGAAGGATATTCTTTGACGACATTGACGAACTTTTAGAAATGAAGATCAAAGACTTGATCTTATTTCTCAACGCAACGAAATGGCGAACGTAATTCTTTGCCGTACCCTAGGTTTGATTTTTTAGACCGTGAGCGGACTGAGGCAGTGGCGTAGCATGGAGGGGTAGGGGTTGCGAGTCGTGGGAGTTTCGGAACGTTCCATTTTAGTTTCGCGAGTCGCGCGACAATAACAGAATGCACCCTAAGATTCGACGGAAACGTTATTGTAGTCTCAGCCAGCTCAATATTTTTGCTTCCTGCCGCATCACAGAAAGTCATTTCGATTGTGTTGTTTATCGTTAAAGTACTGTTGAATCTTCTAAAACTAAACATTTAGTAATTCACTCAACCTTTGAACTAGTTTTTGAACATGAAAAAGTCAAAGAGAGCGATGCGGAATACCGCAAGAAAAAGGCTAAGAAAGAAGTCTCAAGGTGCATTACTCAAATATTTCAATTCTAGTTCTGGTTCGAAAGCCACGTTAACGTCTTCGGCGGCATCCAACAGCAGCGGAAGTGATTCCAATGTAAGTATATGATTCCTCGCCTGAACCGTAAAGAAACCATCGATCAGAAACAACAAGACGTTTTCGAAAGTGAGGAGAAGAAGTGGAGGGATGTACTGTACCGGTGGCTGAATATTATCCAGTTCTTAGCCAAACAGAATCTGACCTTCAGAGGACATCGAGAAGACATTCGAGGAGATGATAGTGGCGATCGCGGGAACTTTCTGGAGTTAGGGCACCTCATAGCTAAATATGACCCTCTTCTAATGGAACACCTGACAAAGATAAAGCTGGGAGCAAGAGTCCCTCTTTCGTATCTATCTCCAGAAACCCAGAATGAATGGATAAACTTACAGGGACAGCAAGTTTGATCCACCATCATCAAGCATTCAAGAAACTAACTATTGTTGCGTAATCTTCGACAGTACACCAGACATCTTCCAAAAAGACCAAATGAGCCAGGTTCTGCGATACGTACATATCGAAGGAGAAAAGGTCGCTGTGGTAGAATCTTTCACCGACTTCTTCGAACCAAAAGGAACAAATGCAGAACATCTCAGCAACGATATAATCGCGAAGATAACATCAGACGGACTGGACATACAGAACTTGAGCGGACAGGCTTATGACAACGCTGCCACAATGTCAGGGATCCAGAATGGAGTTCAAGCCCAGATTAAAGCACTGAATCCGAAAGCTACATTCGTTGCATGCACAAACCACACACTTAACTTGGCCGGGGCACACGCTGCTTCTGATCAGTGAATTCCGTGACGTTTCTTGGAACTCTGTAGAAGCTTTTTGCTTTCTTTTCTGCATCAACTGGTCGGTGGAACGCTTAGGTAGTGAAACAAGTCACTCTAACGCGCTGGAGCGCTAGAAATGAAGCTGTCAAGACGCTTAAAAATAAGTTTGAGGAAGTTCTTGAGGTACTGGAGGAATTGACGCATTCATTTAAAACTTCCGAAACAAGATCGGGAGCCAGTATTCTTCTGACAGCCAAGGAGCCATTCAAATTCCTCACTTTTCTTGGCTTTTGGGCTGCAGTGCTATAAGGTAGATGACACACAGATTTACCTGTAGAAACGACGACTGAGTGAGTGTGGATAAGTGTGATCAGAAACTCTACGCTTTAAAACCTCTCCTAGTTGAGAGCAGAGACCGTTTCGTCGACTTTGCTAAGACTCAATGCGAAAAACTCGGAATCGAACTCAAAACGAGAAGAATTCGTAGGAAAAAACGCATGCATGGCTATGAATCCGCAGATGCAGCTTTGTCTCACGAGCAGGAACTCCGTCGAGAGGTGTTCGCATCATTTGACAATGTCATTCAAGAAATGACGACTCGATTCCAGCAAGTTCAAGAAATAGCGGACATGTACGGATTTTTGACACCAGCGAAATTTCTGGACAGCAAGTACGAGTGTGATCTTTCCCATGTATTAGAAGACATCGACAAGGACGAGTTTCAGATGGAGCGGAAGCGTCTCCAATAGTTTGTCGCCAGTCCTGAATCGGAGGAAGATATAAGGGGCAAACTACCACTCGAGCTCCTCCAATTCGTTCAAAAACTGAATCTGGGAATTTCGGTTCCAAATATAGTCATCTTGATTCGTATACGAGTATATTTGACTTTGGCAATTAGTGTCGCTAGTTGCAAGAGAAGTTTTTCGAAGTTGAAGCTAATCAAAAATTATCTCATATCCACTACGAGCTCCACTAGACATATTGTCGATTGAACAAGAATTGGCTCATTGCCTGTGAAATGATGTCTCGATATTTAATTTCAATTAAGTACTAAATGGGGCGGCAAAATGGGTCTCCCGCCCCGGGTGCCGAGATGGCACGCTACGCCACTGGACTGAGGGCTTTTTCCGATGTTCATGATGTAAGGTAGCCGAATAATCACTCATTTGGATTATTTGCTGCTGTAGAACCTGTCGAAAACCAGCTTAGTTTGGCATGGGGTAGATGGTTTCGAATGCGTGTAGTAATCCTGTAGGTTGAGTGATCGGATTTCTAATGATTGTGCAGAAGCAAACAAGATATACGACCATAATAAGACATATCAAAGACATACTATACATCCTTTCTTTTAAATCTCAATTCAAACGAGTTCTGGGATCAAATTGGCGCACTTCACTGGTAATTGTATCACAAGGGTAGGGTAGACTTGCAATGGTCGCCATTCTTACCTACCCACCTTCTCTGAAACTTGTTCACATAATCTGCATGAAACTTTTTTTTTTTTTGTTGCGAACACTTAACTGTCACCATTTCTTTTTTTAAATTTCCATCTGTCAAATGTTTCTGCTACGCATTAAACTACATATGTCTGCTCAGTTATTTTGTTGTGAGCTCATAGGGCGCTCTCTGAACAAGTGCAGAACATGCTCAGAACAAAAGAAGAAACACAATTTATTTGTTGACAACTCAGACTATGCTTTCAGCCTAGGCCTATAAGAAGAGGTAAAAAGAACTTATCCCGAAGAATGTGACCAAATATCCCTACAAAACATCGACAATGACTTATTTCTGTACTAAAAGCAATTGAAAGGAATATAACCATACTTCATTTTATCTGAGATTGAGGGGTGTACCTGTAAATTTTTTAAATGATTCTCAACAAAATATCCGTTTTCAGAATTTAGGCTTTTTTTACCAAAGCTAAATAAGTACCAAAATCATAAATGATTCTTAATTGAGCAAAATATAAAGCCTCACTGAAAAACAAAAACAAATTTTGCACTTTTAGTCCCCCTAATTTTATGCAGCAATATATTTTAATTCAAGTTTTAACCTCGGTTTAAGATTTAACCACATCATTAATTTTTAAGATTATCTGACTAAGCTGAACGCTTCTTTTAGCCAACCATCAAAAAATCAAATGAACAAGTCTGCCAATAGTGGAAAATGAAAATTTATGTAGTTATTTGATCATTGATAGATCGTCTGTTGTTGGATTTAGACTTCCACTTTTCAAAAACATTAGTAATTTTTAAATAAAGGTAACCCATTTGTTTTTAGTTATTTATTGTTTTTAACGGGAAAAAATTAATATAAATTTGTTTGAGAAATACTTTGAATTTGTATGGGTCTGAAATGTTGTGTATTAAGTAGATGCTTTGAACTTTTAATATGAAAAAGTCTTTAAAATATTGTGTTTATATTAAATCTCCAAATATATTTTCAAGAAAACAGAACATAACATGCCTTTCAAATAGACCTTGCCATAAAATATGATAATTTATTAGATTCTTTTTATTTTTGTACAAAATAATTAATATAAATACATAAATCACATAATTTTATTATTGCGAAATTTATAATTTCTTATTTTTTATTTATTTTCTTATAATATAAATTAAATGAAAAAATAAAATTAAATAATGAGAAACTATTTTGAGTATCTATAAAAAAAAAAAAACAAAGCCAATTAATTTTGCACACAAAAAATCTAGATGAATTATCTTCTAACAAAGATGATGAGATGACGGCTAGTTACAGACAACATCATTTAAATTAAGCATTCGAGGTTAAGTTAAAAAAAAACTATTAACAAATTATATTTAATTAATATAAAAGTATTTAAATGTTGCCAAAACAAACTCTCAATTTTTGATCAAATGTGCGAAACCCACAAAAAACTTTAAAAGTCGTAAAAAATTGTCAAAAACAGAGTTTAACAAATAAAATTAGTTTTTATGAGATTTGGTTTGAAGGTTTTTCTATTTCAGTATCCATCTAGGATAATCCAGAGTTAACTAGAGATTTAAATTGACTAAAAAAGATGCTTCAGGAATCTTATCGATAATAACTCCGAACAAGGGATGCAATTCGCCATTACAAATTGGGAATAAGGGACCTTAGTGATATATCAGATTATCACAATCTAAGAAAAATGTAGTATCCCTAATAATAGTAAGTACGTAGGACACTGCAGAGGGCCTACAATTTCATTCTCAATCGCTGCAAATTTCAAAATTTTTTAATGGTCTACTGCCTCTTTCCAGGCAATAACAAGTTCTTTAAAATTATCTGTCGTCAAGAAAAGCACTTCTCAGCCGTTTGGAATTGGCAAAATGTTAGGTCCACTCAATTCTTGCTCATAAGGCACACAGGTTTGGTGTGGAGCTGCTAGTCCCCAAGCTTAGGCTCTCCATGTTCACTATCAAAAATAATGAATGGTATGCAACCAAATAGAAAGGATTTCTAGAACTTCAATAAAATCATCCAAAATTTAGACTAAAAAGATTACCATGTTATTACTTGATGTTTAGAATAAGTTAGCCATGAAATTAACAACTGTATTAAGTGAACTAATTTTGGTATGCCCACGTATTTACAATTATTGCAAATTACTCATTAGCTTTCATCGATGTGGGTTACTGTGGCGTATGTGGAACATTTTTTCCGATTTTTATTTGCGAATATTTTTAAATTTCAGTGATAATATGTATTCAAATAAACCGTGCGGCCATGTTTGAAATGCCAAAATCTTCTGTCACTGTCATTTGTGTTTAACCATCGAAAAATCCACTCAATACGTTGAAAAATTATTATTTAATTTCATTTTAACTTTTGTAGAATGAGATTTCGAAACTTTTACAGGTGATTGCGGATATTTTCTTGAAGTTACGTCTGTAAAATTGACTATCATTTATTAAGTCTGTCTTGCCAAATCAATATGGAGGGCTATAGCGTCCAACAATATATGCAAATGATAATGTTTTTTTTATGAAAGTGGGTCTTTTATTCCAGCTACATTTCGCGTCATTTTACGGTCACCATAATCGTCCTTCCGAAAGGAATTTTGAATTCAAGTTTGATGAATTCAAGTCAATTGGTTCCTTTAATAATCCGCCCACACAGGGGGGAAAAAACATCAATCGCAAGAAATGCGAAAAATAATTCCGTTAGAGTGTGTGAGAGAATCCCCCGTAGTAAATTTCGCGCCGCACAGAAAAACTAGGCCTTTCGGAGACCACAACTTGCGTATTGATTTGGACCTACCAGGAATTCAGAGTTAAGGACTGTAGATAACGACATGTGTTCGTTACAGTTGCAAATTAACCCCGATTTCAGTAGAAAAATCATATTCACCCACGAGACCCATTTCTAGATGAATGGGATGAATCAAAATGCATACGAGATCCACCAAATTGCATTGCATCCATAGAATGTCACTATTTGGCTGGCATAATATTTGAAAAGAAGCTAACACCAACGGCGAGCTTTATCGGTCGGTGTGAATGAATTTCTTCAGACCCGAATTGGATGATAAGGACACCGACGGCATGTGGTTTCAACAGGACGACCTTACGTGCCACACAACCCGTGTTAAAATGGACTTTTGAAAGGCCGATTTCGGAACATGGTAAAGAATCAGCAACCGAGATTGTATGATTTGAGGGTGTTTTCGTCAACAAAATAGTTAAGTGCGTAATATGTTTCGAAAATGATTTTTTTCGCCGGAGACAAATAAGAGCGCCTTGAGGAATATAAACATTCATTTTAAGAACTTCGAGATTTTAAATCATCAAAAACAACTTAAATGGAAAAAAAAGAAAAATAATTACTAGTTCACTGAACAAGAGAACTATCGCTACCAAATGCACGCATTTTTGTTAAGAAGAACTAGTTACGAAACTCTATCAAATGCCCTCGAAATGTAAAGCACGACAACCTTCCTTTCACCAAATCGGCGTAAGGATTACTTTCACTTTTCAGTGTCATCAAATCACCGTTTGATTTATTACTACGTAAGCCGTATTGACAGTCATGAAGTTAATTTTGTTCATCATGATATTTCTTAAGTTAGCGATTGATCAGTGTTTCCATGACCTTGGAAAGAAGAGACGTAATTGCTATTGGGAGATATTTAGAGTGTGAAGAAGATACGCCTCTTCTAGGGACTTGTTGGACAAATGCTGTTTTCCATCTATTCGGAAAATGTCCTTAATAATAAGAGAGACAAAAAAGATTACACAGTGTCTTTACAAAGGTAGGATAATGTCTCTTGTGAATAATAGGTGATATACCATCCGGTCCAGCAGATTTGTGTTTAGATATTTGCGTATCGTAGCAACTGCACAGGTGCGAAAATTGCGAGAAAATGTTTCATTTTCAATAATAGGTGGTAATTTATCCGGCAACAAAGAATTTGCTGCAAATAGTTCTACAAATAAATTATCCTTATTTGTAGAACTGACCATTGTAAATGAGCGTGGGAACCTACATTGCTCTAAAGGGAATGTATTATTTTTGGCCTAAGTTTTTGCTCATGTAAAAATCAGTTTCTTTGAATTCGAGCATTACTGGTATTTCTTGCTTGTTTAAACCTAAAGCGGTTTTCTTCGGAATGACTGGTTTGTATGTTCGGACGTACAATTCTCTCGCCCTAATAACTTCGTTGCAACTACAGTCAAATCAAGAATTTCCTCTTGGTTTAATATGTTAAGCTCTGTGAGGAACAAATATTTTTAAAACATTTGCGATAATGTTTGTTATTATGTCAGCAGATGCGTCCAACGTCCCTATCGAGAAGACTTATCGACTAGATAAAAGTTCGGAATGAGTTGTGAGAACGCCCCAATCGGCTCTCTCATATTGACATACTGTTATGTTATGTGGAGTATGGAAAAACATCTGATACAGTAGAGTGCTTAGGTTAGGTTAGGAATAAGTCTAGAGTACGAGTATTAGCAGTTTGGCCAGCAATATTTTGAATTTGGGAAGGCTCATCTATAAGTTCAGTAAGGTGTTTAAATTCAGAAAATATTTTGGGATATCTTCTCTCGGGTCTTATCTGGCCCGAAAGTTTAAACCTATTGGGATTGTGGATATTAAAATTGCCCTGAACTACGATATCAGTACTCAGACTATGGGAAATGATGGCAACCGACAACAAATCAAACTTCGTAAGATTTTACTTGTCTTAGTTTGGATTGCGACATAAGAAACAATAATGAATGAATGGGAATTTAAATTAAAGTCCGTGTGGGACCAAAGGCCTAGTTGTGGAAGATTTTGTAAAGTAAGGTTATTCCGAATAAAAATGGCGATACGATAATGAAGAATTAATAAAAGCACTAAGCTGTATCCATGAAGGGTACTCGTAAGTTCTGAAGGATTCGAATTTTGGTTAGCATGTGTTTCGATTGGCGCTTGAATAGCTCGTTTGAATTTTTCAGCGTAGTCGTAAATCTAAAAGAAATTTTTTTCAAAGCCCTCGGATATTACACAAACAAGCACAGAACACAAATCTCTGACGTGTAACTAAACACAATTATGAATAAAAATTCTAAAATATTATTAAATAAGTTCGCATATCAATTTTGTTTTATTTTATTAGAAAACGTATAAATTTTATGGAAAATTTAATATTAAGAAATAATATATAATGAAACAAATAATTTTCGTTGGTGGAACAAGATATTGTCAATAAATGTCTGCTAATTTGTCGTTCGTCTATTTTTGACAGTTTCTTTTTTCTATAACGAAGTAGTGGCATTAAAACGTGTGTTTACAAACATATTAAGACGGTGATTCCTCACAGCACCTACTCGTTATTTTATTTGTAGAAAATTAAATCTAGGAGACAAATTTTTAACAAAGCTATAAAATATTATTTTAGTAAACGATAATCATGAAAAACCACTAAAAATTCCAAACGTATCTTGTGTTCACTACACTCACTCAAATTCTTATTTTTTGACACCTCAGGGGCCAAATTACCACTTCAGTGACCGAGTGAGTGAGTCCTATCGGTGATCGAATGAAAATGTCAAATTAGGGTAATCGATTACTCGATGACGTAAGCGGTAATGCCAAACTCACATAATTCAGTCACGTATTACTTGAAAACTGATGCAGTAAATTGGACCGATGTTAGTTACCAAGCTTAGTTTCGAGAACCCAATTTTGTGCAAAAAAAAAACTGTGGAAAAGAGAAAACTTTGAGCAAATAATCGCACTTATGAGTCCAACGGGCCAAAATATGTAAAATGTATTTTTTTTTTTCAGGAAGATAGCTTTAAATTGGCAGCACTGTTTTCTGTGGCAGCGGATTTGATGAATTTTCTCGGTGGTTTTGAAGTTTATTTGGTTTAGAAAAATAGGTTTGCAGACTCTAGGTCAATAAAACAAGATGTTTTCGGTTAAGCAATGTTTTAAGCACGCTTCCGTCTTCTTCAGGCCTTTTTTATTTGAAATTTTAACAAAAGTTTATGTCAGAAAAACATATCTAAAAAAAATCATGTCAATAAAACTTAATAGGTTACTAATAATTCACACAGTTATTTTGGTGAATAGACTCACGCGGAACACCGTTTGAGAGTTGTTAAAATTTATTTTCAAAATCATGATTCAATTTGAGAAATACATCGGGCGTTATGTGCGATTAATGGTGCTCATAATCGTCAATCAGCGATAAAATCGAGACTATGGATCGTTCTCACAAGACGCACGTTCTGCCGCTTTGATAGATTATGTTCTTTAAAATTTTCGAAGTGAACCAGGGCCTAGTGACTTTCAACTTTCAACCATTCCTGTGTGCGTGTTACCAGGAACGGAAGGGGCCGATTCCGAACTGCTAATGAGCAACATTTTCCATGACAAGAGATGTACTCTTAAAGTATTTGTCAATTCCTCGCAAGAGTCAGTACTCGAGACCTTCCGCACGACAGTCTAATGCAACAACCATTATTCCAACGGGTACTACTAGATTATTTTCTTTGGGGATATGTGAAGTCGAATGTTTACGCTGATAAACCAGATACAATTGAGCACTTCGAAGCCAAATTCTGACGCCTTATTGTCGAAATACGGCCTGATTTCCTGCGAAGAGGGTGTGAACATATGACTCGGCCACATGTCCATTTAAAATAAATCCAATTTCATGGCTATTAAAAACATTTTTCTGTTTCTTTTTTTTATAATTTTCATTTTTTTTCTGATTGTGACTTTTCTTTAAATATTTGAGCATAGTACGAGCGTTAAAGAAAGTTGAAGAACGTTTAAAAGGAAATACCGACGCACATCGGTTTTTGAATGTCTGAAAAATATTGAGTCTAGTAAAACATTCCACATTCGTTCAGTGCGGCTAAGTAAAGAATATCTTAATTACACAGTACGTCTCAAGTTGGACTCAAGGGTAAACTGATGGGCATTCTTTGAAGCGCGAGTTTTTCGATTAAATTGTTCAAGGGGAGGAATGCAACTGTCTATTTCACTAGCACACTGTTTACGAAAATAACTGTAAGATAAAGAAAGAAAAGAAACATTGCGACGGTGCTCGAGAGATTCGAATGTTTCTGTTATTCTTCTATCACCTATCTTTTTCAAAGGTCTTTTTTAGATTCTTTTCAAGAGACTAAAGTGAGTAATTGGAGCACCTAGCTAAATATGGGAAGTGTACTAGAGCTCGGAAGATTAGACGCCTTATAGATTACAGTCAGATCAGAAGGTGTGACAAATCTTTAACAACGTCGAAGGAATCCCAAACACTCAGCAGCGTTTTTGGCAACGTCCAATATGTGGTCATTCCACACGAGGTGGTATATGATAGACATAGGTAGAATTGCAGCTCATGGATAGCGACATGGGGGCGAATTGCGTTTCAACAACAGAAGACAACAATAAGTTTTTAAAGTATTAATCAAACGCTACCATTCTAAATCCACATCCGAAAGACAAGAATGTGAATCTGGAAACAAATATAAGAAACTTAAAATACTCTCGTGATCTAGACAATATAATGGATTAGAAGTTTCAGACAAGAGATCATTGTTGAATATGAGAAAGACTTTCGGAGACAATACGGAGCCCTGTGGTAGACCAGTATTTATTTTATGAATTTCTTACCAACAAACCGTCCAACACAACTTGTATTGAACGGTTCGAAAGATAGCTTCTAATTCATCGAAGAAGTGATTCATCAATGCCAAATGCACACATTTTCGATAAGAGAACTTGATGCCAAACGCTATCAAATGCTTTTGATATATCAGGTACAATAATCTTTATTTCCCTAAAGTGATGTTAAGGTGTGTGCCATTGTTCCGTGAGATATACTATCAGATCACCGTTGGACCTATTGCTATGAAAGCCATATTCCCGATCTTTCGTTCTTCTATATATTTTTTCAGCTGATAATAAATCAGCGTTTCCATGACCTTGGAAAGAAGGGAGGTAAGTGCAATTGGACGTTAATATGAGGTGGAAGAAAATTCGTCTTTTTCAGGGACAGGCTGCATACAAATACTGTTTTCCATCCAATCGGAAAGATACCTGGACAGTAGACGAGATGGAAAAGCTCAACCAATTGTTTTTCTAGCGTTGGAGAACACTTATTCGGAACAATAGGGAGATACTATCTTTCCCAGTGGATTTGTGTAATGCATTTACAGTATTCTTGGAACATTTCTAGTGCGAAATAAAACTGTTTACCCTCTCAATTACAGAAGGTTAATTGAGAGTTATCTGCCTCTAAAAAAACACTCTATATTTGCATTGAATATGCACAAACTTCACTCATTTCATACGATTCTTCAAAGTCAGATCAAGATTACCACCGGATTCATCTTGCGAATGAATATTGAGAGGGGGTTTTGCATTGTGACTTATAGATCTATTGGAAAGCCATTTTGATATAATTACGATATTCCCTAAATTTTTCGAAAATGAAGAACGACAGTGAGCCAACAACTTAAAATATTAAAACATTTTAAATCGAAAAATCAAAATGTCGAATACAGAACTCGCAGTTTTGAAGTCTAGGAATTTAAAGAAAATAGTTTTGAAGTTGCCTTT
The DNA here is from genome assembly GCA_911387755.1 of Chrysotoxum bicinctum. Taxonomy (NCBI): domain Eukaryota; kingdom Metazoa; phylum Arthropoda; class Insecta; order Diptera; family Syrphidae; genus Chrysotoxum; species Chrysotoxum bicinctum. Next base: position 207,336,656 of record OU426988.1, read on the forward strand.
TAAATATTTAGGAGATTTCCGTGTGAGAATGGCTTAATCTACAGGTTCTCAACTTTCTTTATTCTTCCGACAAGAACGTTCATATTAACAAGTTTTGTTTTCTTAGCTGTTTTCGGTAAGGTCCCTCAATGGAGAGAATCGATTTTAAAGATCAAAAATTGATTTTATCTTTCGGCAATTGAAATCAAAATAAAACAAACAAAATAAAAAAACAAAAAATATATTTTATTTAAATCATTTCACACATTAAAACGTAATCTAAACACCCACACAACCACACAAAGCAATTAAAACAAACAAATCGAAGCAAAAAAAGTTTTTCTTTTCTGTTTAATAATGAAAAAAAAAAAAATACATAACAATATTAAACTTAATATTAAATCATTAAACTATAGCAATATAATAATAACAATTTCACAGAAAAACAGAAAACAGAAAAACAGAGGGGAAGAAACAGAACAAACCTTGTTAGGAGAAGAATAGTGTGAAGATGGCGATGGCATAGAACAATCAGAAGACGCTGAACTATATCTACCATTTGTAGTAGTCGTACTAGTAGTTAAATTAGCCATTGAATCAGCATCACTACTACCAGGACAACTATTATTTGTATCAATATCATTAGTACCACCGCCATTTTGTAATAACTGTCGATTCTTTATCAGATTACGATTGAGATGATGATTATGATTATTATCAATTGACAACAGAGCACTACTAGCACAATTATTATTATTATTATTAACTTGGCCAAATGCAGGCAGGATATTGCCATTCGCATTGTTATTAGTATTACTGATAAAACATTTAGTATTAGTATGATTGATATTGCTATTTACATTGTTATTGTTTGTTGGCGAGGAACATGTTGCAAATGGTATAAGTGTAATAGCAGCTGGATTGTATGTTGCCATTGTTGCAAAATGGTGTGCAGCTGATTGTTGTTGCAATGGAGTCAGAGGCGGGGAACCACAAAATTGTTGTTGTGTGGCAGATGTGGCCACTTGCATCTGCATATATGTTTGCAACATTTGTTGTTGCTGTTGTTGGAATTGCAATTGATGTTGTTGTTGTTGTTGGTGCTGATGTTGCTGTTGTTGCTGTTGTAGCTGCATTTGTTGATGATATTGTTGCAACTGCAACGTTTCTGGTTGACTCTGTTGCAGCGGATGATGGTGATGTAGATGATTTGGATGCGGTAACGATTGGATTAATTGCATTTGCTGTTGATATATATTATATATATTTTTGTATAGGGTTAAATTTAGCTACTTATTTTATACTCTACAACAAAAATTTAAACAAACTAAACGAAAGAGGATCCTTTCTCAAAAAAAAAAAAAAAAAAAAAAAAAAAAAAAAAAAAAAAAAAAATCTCTTATTCGGTTAGATTATTTCTGTCCGATAAGTATTTTACCGCCACCACCACCACCATCAACATCAGATACCTTAACTAAGTAAATTGAAAAAAAGAACACCATCATTCCGATCAATTTGAGGCTTATAACAACTTTTAGTACAAAATTAGTACATTTGGTACTAAACTCTGAAAAAATCTGGCAAAAACAAGTGTTTGAAGTGAAATTTTATAGAAAAACAATTCATGAAGTAGTGGCAGATAAGATATGTATGGCAAGGTCTAGTTTTTTTGGTTTTAACTAGGTTAAAGTTATCCTGATCGCATATTAGGTATATTTAATAAAAAAAAAGAAACTGAATTTTGAGGGTTTTTTTTCGTATGCAAATCTTACCATTATATCTTTGTAGTTTATTTGATTAGATTCAGTTGCTATAGCTTCTGACACAGTTAATGTGGTGAGCGAATTTTTATTATTGTTAGTAGTTTGTGCGTAAATTTGTGTTGTTGGATGTTGATTACCAAAACAACTTTGATGCTGCTGCACTAATTGCTGATGCTGCTGAATTTGCTGCTGATGTTGTTGTTGTTGTTGGTGTTGCTGCTGATGGTGATGTTGCAATTGAATAGAATCACTCAAATTTATTTCGGTATAACGACTAAGAATAAGTGTTGGTGTAACCGCACTAACAATTGCCGGCGCAAGTGCTGGCTGTTGTTGCAACGTTTGAATAACAGGATCAGATGGACAACAATGACCACAATAGCACAAGGATAATCCCGAATGATTTGTTATCGGATAGTGATTTGTTTGATGTTGTTGTTGTTGTTGTTGTAATGTCGGTATACCGTTACAATTTGGTAAAAATGAACAACTGTCTTGGTGATTTTGTGATGGTGTCTGATGTTGTGTTTGTTGGCCAATAGATGGCGGTATTATGGGAATTTGAAAATGGTGATGATGTTGGTTATGATGGATATTCAAAGGATTTACAAGGGAATGTGAATGATGGAAATGGTGTTGATGTTGACTACCAGAATTATTGGCTAATGCACTAACAATAGCCGAGTTTGCGGCTGCTACAACTGCTGCTGAAGCAGCTAATTGAGTATTACTAGACTGTTGTTGTTGCTGTTGTTGCGTAGCCAAAAAGGGGGGACAAATAGCGAGGCCCGGTGGGAAATACGTTGTGGCAACAATTTTGAATTGTTATATTTCTTTTTAAAATGTTTTTTATTTTTATTTAATTTATAGATTAATATTGATAAATTGATTTTAAAAACTACTCTTGCTTATCGTACACATTCAATAGAAGTTGGAATATTTTATTTTGTGTTTTTATTAATTTCTAATATGACATTTATGCTAAGTATATTTATTTTTTTTTTTTTGAAAAAGATTGTCAAGATATTTATGAAGATATGTTTAAGAATAATTTGTATATGATTTTTGTTTGTCAAAAGTAGAATTTTTGAGAAAAAAAATGTATAGTAAGAGATTGTCAAAGAATTATTGTATAGAAATATTTATTTATTTTTTTATTTAAATATAAATTTTATGTATAGAATAGATGATTATCGAAGTTTCACTGTGTTCTTCTAAATTGATTTTTTATATATAATTTTTTTCTATCAATTTAGAATAGAAAAAACACGATTATAAATACGCTAATGATTTTTGATTGTCAAAACGCGATTTCTTATTTTGTGTTTTTGTTTTGTTTTAAAAGTTCATTTGTCTTTTGTTTATTCACATAACCTTAACTTTAAGTGTGATTATTATTACTTTATTTAAGCTAAGATTTCCCTAAAATTATTTATTTTGTTTTTATTCGAGAATATTATTTTTTGTTGATGAAATAAAAACAAACGGTCACATCAAGATTGTTTTATATGTTTTATATAAATTTGATTTATTTTAAGATTTTCTAACAACCTAATATTGACTTTTTTCTTTGTATATAATATTTTACTTAATAAATTGACCATAAAATAAACAACCTAATGCACATTTATATATATTATAATTTTTATTTTTTCAATTTAATATATATAATGTTTGTATATTTCTCTGTTATAAAAATATTTTTTTTTACTGATTGCACGCAAATTATTTATTTTTTTTTTGTTTAATATGATATGTAGGGAATAATTGAGTTTTTATTTTTCAAATTTGTTTTCTGTGTTTAAGCAGAAGAAAGAAAAAATTACTGAGTTTAAATGCAAACAAAAAATATATTTACATTTATATATATTTATTTTCTTATAGTTTATACTAACAAACAACCATTTATTTATTTTGTTTTATTTGCTTTCTTCTTTATCAGTTTTACAAACTCTTTGGTGACGACGGATTTTTACTTATTTTTTTTTTTTAAATAATTTTTTTGTTTGCAATGTCGATATATATAATAAAGTTTATATATATTTCTTTTTAATTAGGAATATTTGTTTCAAATGAAAATATTCTTTGTATATATTTTTTATATATATCTATTTATTTTTTTTTGTTTAAGTTAAAGCTGTTCGGAATTTTTTCCTTCTTTCTGTTGTTTTTTTATTCTTTTCTATTGCACAGATTCCGTTTATCCTGTTTTTTTCCTAATTATTTTTTTTATATAAGCTCAGATATAATTTAAATTTTTCTTGATAAATAATTCTACAGCATAATTTTAAAAATTAAATACTGCTTTTGATTGTTTATTTTATTTTATTTATTTTTTTGTTAAATAAAAAATATATTTCATGAGTTTGTTTTCTTTTTAATCAAAAATAAATATACGTATATCTATAAATATTGCAACAACAATTATTTGTATCTTTCTCTCTTGTAAATATTTTGTTTATTTTGTAATAATACTGATTGTATTTGTTTTTGTTTAATTTTATTTTTAAAGAATTTTGTGAACACTGAAGTTGGTCGTGTTTTCTTCTTTTTCTTTTTTTAATTTTAGTTCCGTTTCAGAGAGAAAGAGAGTTGTGAAATAAATTAAAATAAACTATTTGTTGATTGTCCTTAAGGATAAGTAGCTGATTTGAAAATCTATGTTTTGATAGCCAAGATGAGTTTTGAAAACTTGTTTATACTTCGAAAATTGCTAAGAGCCCCTTTTTGACACGTCGAGCCGTCTTTCTGGCTTAATTTAATTCGCCTAATTTTGGTCGGTGTTTTTTTATTTACTTTTGTTTTTTTCTTTCAACAAGGATAAAGGATATTTTTGAATATTTTCAAGATTTTATTGAGAGAAGGATTTAGGGGATATACCACCATGAAATGTGAAATATAAAAAAAATTTTGAATAATGTGTTTTTGTTTTACCAATTTGTTTTGGATTCTTCGTCCAAAGTCAGTTGTTGTTGTTGTTGTTGTCAGGTGTGATGAGAGAGATTTTTTTTGTTGATTCGGCTGCTGACTTGAAGTTGATATCAGACTATTTTTGTCGGCTGATGATGATTGTAATTGTATTGTGTTCGAAAACCACGTTTTGGTAATTAATTACTTTGCTCGAGAGTCTTTGTAATTATTTTTTGTTTTAATATTTTTCGTTGTTACACCAAACGGAGATACAATAAAAAAGAAGGAGATGCAAAGAAAAAAAAATATGAATTAGAAATATTGTAGACTTGATGGTTTTCACTTTTTCTGATTTTGTTTAACTTTAGTTAGAATTTGTTATTAGGTTCATTCTTTTGCACTTAAAAACTTTGACCGATTCAGCTACTTACGAACGCAATCAAAGGTAAGACCAACGAACTTTTTTTGCTTCTGGAATTAATAAGACAAAAAAAAACATAACCCGAAGATGAAAAAAAAAACAAAAACTTCTACCACTTGCAAGAATAGTTATTACTGGCTGTGCGTATTCTTTGGCCGTATATTTACTTTCTTCGTGTTCTTGTTGTGTTGTTTTTCTTAGATATTGTATCTTTTTGTATTTATTTTATTATTTTGACTTGTGTAAGAATGAACTTGGTAGAATAGGCGCGCTATGTAGGTATATTTTTGTGTGTTTTTTTTCACAAATTCTTCCAAGCGATTAGTTTGCTGTTTTTGTGTTGTCAAAGAAATAAAGCAAAAGAAGTGTGTGTGGTTATAATTTGTATCGTTTTTTTTTTATTTTGTCGCGTTTGGAATTATTGAGGAAAAGATACTTCACGGATTTGTTTCAAAGTTAAAATTATTGCATCGAAACAGAATGCCAATGACGAAGTAGAGATGAATTTTGTGAAAAGTTAAGTAACATTAGCTGTTACCTGTGTTTAGAGCGAATGTAAATGTATCTTAAAGATATTTATATACTTTTATGAATCGTGTTTTTCTTGTACTTATTGTATAAGCGCCAAATTCTTATAAATTGTGTTGGTCTTATTTTACTTTACATGATAGAGTTCAAACTTAATATTTTGCAGAAAAAAAAAGAAGTTAACAGATGTATCTATTGAAAGTACCTATCTTATCGAATTTTAATGAGATTGTAATTTATTTTTTTTTTTTGCGAAATTTTATTTTGTGAATGAATTGCTAAGATTTTATTAAATATTTATTCGTTTTACTTTTTCTACTTTATGTGTTGAATGTTTTGATTATAATATGTAATAGAGCGGCGGACAGAATTGGAACGGGTTAAAGCAAAGACTGTACGAAGACTGAAGTAAGAACGACTGGTATTCTAAGGTAATATACCTATTTTTTTCGGAGTTCTTCTTCTTTTGGCTCTCTGGCTGGAGCAACATACCTACCTTTATTCTTCCTCTTCTCCGCCGCATGACTCCATGTTCCATGATGGAAAACCGTGCTGCTGGCTGATGATTTTTTTTTTTTTTTCAAATATAGGTAGATATTCACATAGATACTCTACTTCTGCTTACTTGTAACGTGAGAGCGAGATATTATTATGAAGTTTTTTTTTTATTTTATTTTGTTGTATTGGTATAAGTGCCGGCTTTGTTGCGGAGGGTTAAAATAATGATTGCTCTTTGGCGTAAACACAGGCGCAGAGAGGCGATTACCACACTTGTTTCTATCTTCTTTTTTGTGTAGTGTGTGGAAAAGAACATTGTTGAATAACAATAGCCTGATGATGATGGATTCTTGGATACACGCGGTTAGAGAAGACACTCTTTTTTTTTTTTGGAAAACAGGTTACTCTCCTCTCAACCAGACGATACAGGTGAAATAACGCAGCGAAAGAAAAGGGACCGATAGGAAGGAAGCGTGTTCTCTTCACAGGTTCACAGGTAGTTAGTCTATGACTTAAAGAACAAGTGTATGAATGAAAAGGGTGCTCTTTCTCCTTCTGGCCTTTCATTTTGGTGGTCCTGTCTCCTGTATAACAGTTAGAGCCGTTCCAATGCTCGCTCTCCGAATTCGGAGTTGTGCGAAAACAAATTCCCACCAATACATAAGTGGAAGCTGCAACAGTTGTTGTTACGGGACTATATGACGATGTAAATTCAACAAGCTACAAGTTAAATTCATGAGCCCTTTATCCCCTTATCCAGCCTTGTTCTCTTCTGTTGCTTCAACCATCCACCTCCCACTCACTTCTAGTCCTTGTGTTTTTCCGTATGTTATATAGGGGCTTAGGAAACCCGTATACCTTTTGATTGCGTCGAATCGGAAATTGTATTCGATTCGAAAGGTTCTCATTCTACACACTACGACACAGTGCGACAGGTAGTATGTGCGGTGCATGTTGTTGGTATACCATCAGAGGGTGGTGGTTGGTCTTGGTTGTCGCGAAATCATGGATCTGGGGGAGACATACGTTTTACACCTGAATGTATTTGTGCTATACAATTAAAGGTGATAATCTAAGGACTGTTTTTGTTTATTAATTTTTTTCTTTTTGTAAGTTCATGCTCTGGTGCAGTGGTGCGCAGAGGCTGTATATGTGTACGTTGGAAAAAAAACCTACCAACTTGTGGTGCTCTAAGCATACGATGGTAGTGGTTGAGTAATATTTTTTTTTTTGAAAAGCAAGGATGAGGAACATAAGCAACAGTTCCGGTGATGATGGTGATCCGATTTTAAAGGTTCAGTCAGAGATACACTAGTTTTTCTCTTTTATGGTATTTTTTTTATTTTGTTTTTATTTTGATTTGTTTGGTTTATTTTTGTCAGTTTGAATTTCTTTAAAGAGTTTTGGGTTTCTCTCTTTTAAAGGTCTGTTGTGACTCTTTTTTTTTGTGTTGTTGTCTATAGTTGAAGAATGTAGTATTTTGCAGCCCTGCGCCCTTTAAGCCGCACTTCATATCTTTTGGATAAAGCAGGTTGTGGGTTCGTTCGTTGGGATTGTTGTGGCTAGTTAGTCAATTGAGGGTATCTCTGAGAACATGTTTTTATGAGGTGGATTTTTGAAATTACTTGAAAAAATTTTGGAGTTTTTGCTGTAAGGAATTTTGCCTTAAATAATTGGAAAGGCCTAGCTTTAGTAACAGCCGTTTTAGAAAACAAACCTTTTGTCAAGTGATTTTTTGGTGCTGTGGTGAACAAAGAACAAAGACACTTTTTTCCTGTTGTGGGCGGAAACCCTACCAAAAGTAAATTTTTTTTGAAAGCTCATTTAATGAAGTTTCACAAAACAACAAACGCTGGTTTAATAATCGGCCTATAAGACTGGAATTATACCTATTAAGATTTCGGTTTTGAGAAAGCAAGGAAAACTTTTTGACACCCATTAGTCTGAACTTTTTCGTGCAAAGTATACGGACTCCTAAGAATATATGAGGTTGTGAGTAAACAAACTAATCGAATGGATACCTATCAGTAAGAAAAGTCTTGCCTTGGAAAACGTGGATGAAATCGAGACGATGCATCTTTCAAAGGAATTGAGACGAAAACATATGTATTTTTTGGACTTTAATTTAATGAGAGTCTTATTCGAAAAGATTTATAGGTAGGTATAGATTCCAAAATAGAATTATTCAGTATATTAAAATATTTTGGATCTTGCACATAATCATCGCGTTGAGACCGGGACAATACCGAGATGAGACTAAAGTTAAACCAGACCGATATTGAGACGATGTTGAAGTTTTTTGATTTTAACAAGGCCGAAACGCAACTGACAGATGTCTTTCCCTGAAAATAACGTGTTTGTTTTTTACGTGACATAGGCTGATGAAATTCAATCACTAGATCTTCTTCACAGTCCAACGCACCAACTATTTAGACAAGAGCTAAACAGCTTTCCTTTCAAAAGTACAAAAAAGTTCAGTTCAGATTTTTACTTGCGATATAGGTACTATAGGGCAAGTTCTGCATTTGGAAAAAAAATCGAACTCGAGATTTTGATCAAAGTTGACATTACGATGATAGCGAAGACGAAAAAAGTGGATCCGACAATTCCGTCTGTCTGTCTGTATGTCTGTACCTCGAACTACAGCCTAAACTACTGGAGGTATTTTCTTCAAACTTGGTAGTTAAGGGTCTTCGGTGATTCCCTAGAGGAGAAATTGAAATTTTTTTTTTTAGCTCCAAAACTAAGGGTACCCCCCATACACCCGTAATGCAAAATCTTATTTATCTCGAAAACGGCTCTAACGATTTTGATAAAAAAAATTAAGTGTGATATTATGGACATGGACTACATTTTGGTCAAAACAAAATTTGGAGGGAAATGTTATTAGGGGTACCTGCCATAGACCCGTTTTTTTGATTTTCGACTTTCTCATTAACGGCTCTAAGGATTTTAACCCAAAATTTTTAGCAGGAGTCCCCTTAAGTTTAAAATAATATTGTATATAAAAATATTCGAAAAAATATTTATTGGGTTTAAAAAAAAAAAAAAAAAATTTAAATCAATATCTTCAAACCTATGAACGATTATTTTTTGAAATTATTTCCTAAAACCAATATTATTAAATACTTAAAATTCGCATCCCACATTTTTTTCTTGAAAAATTTTAGAAAAATTTCTTATATAAGAAATGTATTTAATAAAAAAACGATTTTTTAAGGTTTATTTGCATAAATTCATACTTTTCCGGAAACCAGACGGCAATTTTATGCATTTGAACATTATTATCTCATTAAATCCATGTTTTATATTTATAAAATGTATCTTAAATTCCAAAGTACTTTTACATAAGAGCAAGTTCGTGCGATCCAGTCTTGCATTTTATTTTATCAACTTTTAACCTTCATAGATTAAATTTGGTTCTGTTAATGCATAATTAAAGTAACATTCTGTTCCATATTACACCCCTCGATATATTCTCCAGACAAACGAAATGTCAAAACAGCCTGTGATGTGCTTTTTGCTTTCCAGCCGAGGTTTTGCTCGCCGGATTTCCAGGGTCGTTCTGAAGAAAAACACGAAACTTCAGTAGGAAGGTCTTTAGAACCTTATACAAAATCTTTATTAAAAACAAATCTTAACTTCATATAACAACTTAAATATTCTTGACTTCAATTAATTACACCCTGCCTGGTGTATCTGGTAACATCGGTTATTCTTCTTGTATTGGGGTCCTGCTGGTTTCCTCTAAAAAGCTTTATTCTGGCATCTGGTTCCTTCGTCAACTGGCATTTGGTATCGGGCCCCTCTTTTATAAATACGGGCTATGGACTACGCTCCTGGCGCTTACAAGATCAACAGTTTAAGGCCCTGGTAGGCGCAAGGACGTTTTATTCTTCGAACCAAACTGATGGAACGAAATTGCCGGACAATTTCAGACGACTCGTAAACTATAATCTAGCTCGTCAGCTTCGACCGTAGCAAACAAGTGACTTTCCTTCCCAAAAGGAGGTCCACTTGTTATATTTATCGTAAAAACTGAGTGTGAATTATATACTGGTCGAATGTAAATCACTCAATGTGTTCAACAAACAGTGACGTCATGATATTATAGTGACTGCATATTATATTAAGACAAGGTATAAAATCCCTTTATCGTGGCGAGGTAACTGGTGTCGCTGGTAGCTGCGGCGTCGTATGGTGTCGTCGGTCGGTGCTGCGGCGGCGGCTGGTTAGTCATGGTGAATTAAATTACCCAGTGTGTTCAATATTGGTAGAAGCATGGAACGCTTCGTTACATACTACTCCCCCTTCGGAGACGAGAACCTTCTCGTCTTTAATAGAATTCTTTCTTTTATCTAAATTCATTTTCTTCTTGTCTTCGATGGAATTTCTCCTTTTTTCTAAACTTATTTTCTATATTTCATTTCTTTTATTATTTCTTTACTTTTCTTGCTTTCTTTATTTTTCTTTCGGTATATTATATTTTTTTTTCTTGAAATTCTTTTTTTTTTCGTTTTCGTTTCCTTATTTTCTTCTTATTATCATTTTTTTTTAATTATTCTTACTTTCTTATTTAACTTAATTTTTTTTTTTTTCGTTTTCCAAAACAACCTCAATTACTCGTAGTAACTAGGTAACTCTCTTATTAAAATCTTAATAAACTTAACATAAACTCATTTTTTTTAGAAAACTTTAAAAACAAAAATTCTACTTCTTTCGTCTCGATTTTGGCCTTACTTCTTGTAGGGGAACGGCACCCTCTTTTGCTGCTCGCCATAACTTAAAATGGCTACGCCTGGTTTTATTATGCGGACGTCAATCTTACCGCACGTCCGTTGCATGTAAAAATGTTGGCGTCGGTATTTCGGGTTGTACAGTCGATGCTCTACTATTTTGATGCCAAAGAAAGGATCTACGGGCTTCGCCTTATGGACTCTTCTCTTTTGCTGGCTGGTGCTGATTGCAGGTTCGGTTGTGCGCACTTTTGCGTTGATCGAGTGTGTAGTGACGTGCACTGGTATAGTAATCAACTTTCTCTGGTGGATGTTGGTGGCAAGAGAAGTTGGGGCCGTTACAGTCGACGTGGGCGGTTTGTGGGAGGTTGCTTGCTGATTTCCAGCAGGCGTCGCGGACGCTGGCCCTCTCAATTTGCCGGCAATCGCCTTGATTCCTCTACCGGGCGTTGGCGGTAGGTATCGCTCTCTCGGTTGTGTGGCTCCTGACTTTGATGACGGTTTTTTGTTCGCGATCCTCTTTTTATCTTTTCGTTTGGCCTTTACTAGAGGCGAACGCGTCACAGCGGTTGCTAATTTCGCCTTTTCTTGTTTTTGACGTGCTGCTTGGCTAGTACTCGGCAATTCTGGCAGAAATACCACGGATCTTATCACTGGCTTCATTCTTGTTGGTCTGGTCGGTTGGTGCTTCCCCGGATGGGCACTTTCGTCATCGCTGATCGTGATGAAATTTTTGTCGTTACCCTGTGACGGTGACATCGTTGTTGCTTGCTCGACTGCTATGCCTGGCTTCCATGCTCTTCTCCGTAAGTTGTAGTACCCTTCGGCTATTTTGGTGTGCATGAGCGCACTCGGCTTTCGCTGAGATGCCTTAAATTCCCTGCATATCTGGCACTTGCTCACATATTTTGATATATCTCGATATATTCCTGGCCAATAATACAACTTCATAACTCTGGACGCCGTCTTGGCTATGCCCAAATGACCGGCGGTGGCCACGTCGTGATTTTCAAAAATAACTCTGCTTCTTTCAGCAGTAGGAACGCATAGCTTCCAATCATTTTCGTGATTCGATAATGAGTTTACTACAAATCTCCGGAATAGACGGTCCTCATTCACTCGATATTCCGGGTAACATTCTGGTCTTTGCAGCACTTGTCTGGCACGTTTTTCAGTCCAATCCTCTTGACTAGTGGTCATAGTGACTAAGTCGCTCTGTGCAACAGGCTGTGGATGACTATCTTTTTGTTTCATGACTTCCTTCTGAACAGACACACACTGGTCAGTCTTCTCCTCTGAATTACGAGGTTTCACCGTTACGTTTTTGTCGGTTATTACTCCTTTTTTTCTTTTGGACACCTCTTCGACGCTCTCCAAGTCTACTATTGTTTGTTTAACTCGGCTCGTACTGCGCCTGTCGCAAAGCATTGTGACACGGTGTGGATGGCATGAACAATCTTCGGTTCGTCGACCATCTTCGCCGCAGTATGAACAAAACATACGGTAGGGGCGACGACATTGATTCTTATTATGTCCTCGTTGCTTACAATTCCAACAATGCGTTGTCCTATCATACTGAGCAGAGGACGTAGTTGGTCGGTTCCAATTGTTGCGTTCACAAGATACTTGTGGCGCCGATGGACGGTTACGTGATGCCATTCCGTTTGGTGGTGGCATTCTGTTAGGCCCGAAAGTAGGTCGTGGAATAATCTGTTGATGGCTTCGGTCTTCACTCTGTATATATTCATACTCTTCTGCCAGCTTCATAAGCTCGTCAAGAGTCTCGAAATCCCGTCTTTTGATATACATATGATATTCCGGACGTAAACTGTCGTAGATTCGATCTACGCTTTCCTCTAAACTCATACGCGGGTGTTTATGTATTAAGTACTGAGTGGCCACGATAAAATCTTTAGCCTTTTCTCTTGTACTTTGTCGTCTTCTCATGATTTCATCCTCCAACTTGTGAATAAAACGGGCGGGCAGGAAATGTTGAAGGAAAATCCTATGAAAATCTTCCCAAGTCTTTAATCTATCGCGGTTTATGCGGAACCACTCAAGAGCTGTTCCTCTAAAAATCTCTGGGAGTGTTCTCAGCACATCGGTGGGTCGGATATCGTAGCAACATGTTAACTCCTCGAGTCGTTCTATAAATTCCAATGCATTGCCTGATGAGTCAAACTTCAATCCCCATTTTCTAACCGTATTCATAACCTCTGCTTCATGGCTGAGTACAAGTCTTCCAGCTGACCTGTTTGTAAGCTGCGCTTCATGATGCGTCTGGAGGTTACTGGCTCCTGGCTCGGAAGTAAATACAGGGTGTGACTCGGGCGGCTTAGATATAAACTTACCTGCGCCTTGCATATTGGGAACTGAACGTGTAATCGGTGGTACTTGGAAAAATATTTCCGTATATTTCTCACCACTTCTAGTATTCCCTGGCGCGGTAACCACTTCTTCCTCTTTATATTCTCTTTCAATCGTTGCTTTCTCGATTTCTGCGCATAAGTTCTGTGTAGACTTTCTCTGTCTTTGCGACTTTACGTAAGCGCTAAATCGCGCTCTTAAAACGGCTATAGAGCCTTCGGTATCGAGTCCTAATTGACTCATTCGATCCACTAGCTCCTGCTTTCTCAGAAGGTAGATTGCTCCTAAGCTGGCGAAGACATCGAACTCCTCTTCGCTTTCGGACATGATGAGCTGGATCTTCGTTGCGGTCTGTTTGTTATATGAATGTTTTTCGATTTTGTATTTTACGGGGATGGACCTTATAAGTCCCTGCTCGGGCGCCAATTTGTGATGTGCTTTTTGCTTTCCAGCCGAGGTTTTGCTCGCCGGATTTCCAGGGTCGTTCTGAAGAAAAACACGAAACTTCAGTAGGAAGGTCTTTAGAACCTTATACAAAATCTTTATTAAAAACAAATCTTAACTTCATATAACAACTTAAATATTCTTGACTTCAATTAATTACACCCTGCCTGGTGTATCTGGTAACATCGGTTATTCTTCTTGTATTGGGGTCCTGCTGGTTTCCTCTAAAAAGCTTTATTCTGGCATCTGGTTCCTTCGTCAACTGGCATTTGGTATCGGGCCCCTCTTTTATAAATACGGGCTATGGACTACGCTCCTGGCGCTTACAAGATCAACAGTTTAAGGCCCTGGTAGGCGCAAGGACGTTTTATTCTTCGAACCAAACTGATGGAACGAAATTGCCGGACAATTTCAGACGACTCGTAAACTATAATCTAGCTCGTCAGCTTCGACCGTAGCAAACAAGTGACTTTCCTTCCCAAAAGGAGGTCCACTTGTTATATTTATCGTAAAAACTGAGTGTGAATTATATACTGGTCGAATGTAAATCACTCAATGTGTTCAACAAACAGTGACGTCATGATATTATAGTGACTGCATATTATATTAAGACAAGGTATAAAATCCCTTTATCGTGGCGAGGTAACTGGTGTCGCTGGTAGCTGCGGCGTCGTATGGTGTCGTCGGTCGGTGCTGCGGCGGCGGCTGGTTAGTCATGGTGAATTAAATTACCCAGTGTGTTCAATATTGGTAGAAGCATGGAACGCTTCGTTACAAGCCATTAGTCTTAAAGCCTCTTCCGAGTGGATTAATATAAATGAGATTGACCTCATTCGGATCGTTTTCCAAGAATCATCGGCTAATACTATCCCTAGATTTATGAACAAAAATTGAAAGTCACCATCTCTTTCAGATTTATGTTGGAGGACATGGCATTCTTAAACTAAAATTAAATCTCTCACTTTGGTTCCTTAATCACTTTTGACGACAAAACAAGTCCTCGCTTGGCTTAAGAAGACGTGATGTCAAGTACATAATATATAAGCATCTTCTCAAACAGCCAAGCAGCTATTAAATTTTTGGATTCTGTAGACGAACCCAATTACAGTCTTTCATCTCTAACACACGTGGTGCAGAAGATTAATATTCACCTTAGCTAGGTGCTGAGCCAAAGGGACTTTAATGAAATTGTAAGCCTCAGGAACTCGTCAAACGTAGAGTATTACTGTCAATTTTTCAGGAACTCGTCAAAAGTAGAACATTGATATCAATTTTTCTAGATAGGGTATATGTAGTTATTTTCATAGCTACGTGGAAACTAATATTGAAGCAAAGATGCTAGGTATACAGAGAACAAACCACTTCTTGTTTACTGAGTAAACAGATTTGACCAGTACTATATCTGTACTTGATATTTTTGAGCAGATCGAACATTGACTTCCAGAGCGCAAAGCCCTTCAAAGAACAAATCGATACACATTGGTTTTGATTTTTGAATGTCTGAGCATTGCAATGGGAGGAAGCTATTGGATCTGGTACAGAATTTCACATTCGTGTAGTGCAGCTAAAGAAAGAATATAGGATCTTGATGGCATTCGCTAAAGAGGAGGAAAGCAACTGCCTATTTCACTATTTTTTTTTTTTTTTTTTTTTTTTTTTTTTTTTGCGTAGGAAGGTGAGAAATCTTCAGGAAGACACTATAAGCCCGATGCTTATAGTAGTGTCAGATTTTTACTGACTAAAAAAAACACCTCCCTTATCTTCTATAGAGATACTACAACTAAGTCGAGCTTAACAAGTAGTTTTGGCAGCAGTTTCGTTCGCATTTTGTCAGGAAGCTCCCCAACGGGAGGACCTGAAAGTTCCACAAGATTCGAGTGGAGAAATTAATTTTGTTGCGCTAAATCAAGAGGTCTTGTTCGGTGCAATCGCCGAAAAACGTTCGTCTCGCTAAGCGATTGTCGGATTTCGTTGTTTCTATGATCTCTAAGTCGTGATCTTAGTTCTGTGGCAAATTTTTTAATTTCGTTTTCTACACTTTCTATATTTAAGTCTCTATGTAAGTTGCTATTTCTTACATACCATGGAGCATTAACTATTGTCTTAAGAACTTTGTTTTGGTATGTTTGTAAAATTTGTATATTTCTTTCGTTGGTACAACCACAAAGTTGTATACCGTACGTCCAAACTGGTTTCAGTACTTGCTTATAAATAAGCAGCTTGTTATACACGCTTAGATTGGAATATCTTCCAATAAGCCATGTCAATTCGCGGAGTTTATTTTCGAGTTCATCGCGTTTCTTTTTAACATGAGCCTTCCATTTAAGTTTCGCGTCTAGAGTCATACCTAGATACTTTGCTTCATTTGTATATGGAATTTGCATGGAATTAATATAGATGGGTAAGGTGTTTACGTTTTTATACGTAAAATTTATGTGCGTGGATTTCGCTTCGTTAAGTTCAATTCGCCATTTCCTTGTCCAATCTGAAATGCTATTTAATGCCATTTGAAGCTTAGAGGTCGCCGTTTCTATTGAATCTGATATTGCGAGTACGGCTGTATCATCTGCAAAAGTGGCTAAAGTTGACCTTCTGTTTGGGGTATATCGCGAGTATAGAGAACAAATAGAATCGGTCCAAGGACGCTACCCTGGGGCACGCCAGCGTTAATTTCCTTAAACTCAGAATACTCCGTTCCTTGCTTAACTCGAAAGATTCTATTTTCTAGGTACGATTCAAGAAGGTTATATATTTGCTCTGGAAAGACTTTTAATTTATATCTAAGCCCGTCATGCCAGACTTTGTCGAAAGCTTGGGAAACATCAAGAAATGCAGTTGAGCAAATCTTCTTTTCTTCAAATGCTTTTTCAATTTCACAAGTTATCCGAAAAACCTGATCGATTGTCGAGTGTTTTTTCCGGAAACCGAATTGGTGTTCGGGGATTAAACGTTTATCTGCAATGAATGGTAACAGTCGTTTAAGAAGCAATTTTTCAAATATTTTAGATGTTGTAGGCAAGAGAGAAATTGGTCTGTACGATTTTTTCTCATTCGGTGGCTTACCCGGTTTGGGGATCATTATAACTTCGGCGACTTTCCACTGCGAAGGTACGTACGCAAGTCTTAAAGCAGCGTTAATGAGCTGTAAAAGCTTAACCATTGCTTTTTTAGGCAACTCTTTGAGGACACGACTGTTAATAAGGTCGTAACCAGGAGCTTTATTATTTTTCTGCCGTTTTATTTCCTGGACAAGTTCAGTCAAAGTGATGTTTCTTATAGATAAACTGTCCGGCCTTGGTTGAAACTCTCCTTCATTTGTCGGAAACTCTTGACCATCGAATGGTTTGAACGTTTCCTCGAGGTACTCAGCAAATAAATCCGCCTTTTCCTGATCAGTTTTTGCCCATTCAGAATTATTTTTTCGAATCGGTGCCGACATTTTTTGAGGCTTTTTAATACCTTTTAACGTCTTCCAAAGAGAATAATTCGTTTTTTTGTCTGCTGTGAGGCTTTCAAGATAGGAAGAATTCTTTCTGTTTTTAAAATCTCGTAACAAGTTTTTGATTTTGTTTGTTAAAAAGTTGACTACACATTTATGCTGAGGAGCACGTGAGTGCTGCCATGTTTTTCGAGCTTTTCGTTTTTCGCGAATCAATTCTTTTATATCTGCTGGAATTTTTTCTTCGTATTGCCTTGACTTTTTACTACAGACCGGTGTATTATCCCAAGCTGCTTTTTGGATAATATTTATAAATTTGTCGGTTTCATCTTCTAACTCAAACGGAGTTTGCAGGGAGACGTTCAGTATAATACTGTTTTCGCAATCTTCTTTGAATTTGTCCCAATTTGTGTTATTATTTGTTAAAGACAGGGGCTTTTCTTTTTCGATTACGTTACTGCTTATTGTTAGGATTACGGCCGAGTGATCCGTAGAAAAATCGACGTTATCATCTACTTTCACATATTTTCTGTTAATTCCTCTTGCAATGAAAAAGTCGACAAGGTCGGGAGTTTTTGCTGAATCGGTTGGCCAATACGTTGGTTTTCCTGAAGAGAAAAATTCGACGTTACATTCAGTACCCTATAACATTATTTACAAAAATTTTATTACCTATTTCTTTTTTGGATTCTATCAACAAAAAAAAAACTCAAGTAAAATATAAGACTATCTGCCGAAATATGTAAATTACACTCAAACTTTGGACAAATATAGGTTTTAAAGATTACAGCCAGATCAGGGTCAAAAGTTGAAAATTTCTTTCATCGACAAAGGAAACCATTTTTGGCGACGATATATAGGTGATAATTCCGCATAAGGTAATCTATGATGCAAAAAACGAGGACAGATAACTATTCGGTAAATTCTATCGATGCAAGTTGCGCTCATAGATAACGGAATGAAGGGCATTTTGAAAACTAGTTTCTAATCCAGAAAGAGCTCTATCCCGAACTCTGCCAAATGGTTTTGAGATATCAAGTGAAATAATCTTATTTTCTCCAAAGCAATATAAAGATCAATTCCACTTTTCCTATACCAGTGGAACCATTGCTACGCAAGCAGTACTGCCGGTCATTGATAAGCTTTCGTGCTTTAAGATATTTCTTTAACTGATAATAATGGATTAAAGTTCAAATGGACACCAGTTATAAAGGGAAGAAGATTCGCCTTCTTTAGGGACTTTCCACTAATTCAGGAGCAGAGCAGTATAATAGGAAAGATTGAAAAGCTTACATAGTGGTTTTGCCAGCGATGAAGTATACCTTTTCAGTACAATAAAAAGCTCAAATACAATTTCTGCTTCAGTAGCACTTAATACTTCTATAGTTGTTAGCTATTTAAAGGCTAAGTTTCAGCAGGTGTCTCCTTACTTTTTTAGCCTTCTGCGTAGTGTTTCTCAGGGTTTCCTATTAAGATCCACAAAAAAGAAAAACATATGCAATCACTCAATACTTTTTAGCTGATACCGTAAAACAGTTAAGTATGAATTTTATTTTGATCCGTTTAAAATATGAAAATCAAAAACTGAAAAAAAAATTGACTTTGAAAATTTTGTGTTCTTGAAAAATTTTTAATATACATATTAGGGTGGTCCTTATTTTTCGACTTTTGAATTTTCCCCGGGGAACTTTCTCATTTGATTACATATATACCTCTAAATATGAAATAAGTTTATTTTTGTTTTTTCTTTTGTTAAGATTTAGGGGTCGCTACCAGCTGTCAAAATTTTTACAAAATTTTTTGAAGAACAGCTTGAATGATAGTTTCATTATTGTTTCATTTAGGCGTTTATATCACATTTTCCGTGCAAGTGAAACTCGCTTCTTATCCATTCCTCCCTCCACCTCTCTTCTGTACCGACGCGTCGAGATTTAGACAGTTCACACAATCAAAAAGATAAGCCGTAAGACGTACAAAATAAGGCGTACGAGTGCGCGCTAACATAATAAGTTAAAAATTGATTTGTGCGCATGCATAGGCGTACGTTTTAAATTGTACTTGTACGTCTTACGGCTTATCTTTTTGATTGTGTGAACAAACACCCTTATCCCGCTCAGCACTTCAGTTATAATGAGTTATTAACGAGAGCGCACGCGTTTTATTTGTAAAAATCATAGTAATGTGTTTTAACTTGCAATGGCGTCTACAAGTAGTGGACTCAGTAAAGAGTATGCGTTCCTTTGGAACGAAAAATGGATAAAAAAGATGCTTTGGTTCGCTTGTCGTCACCACATAATGGAAATTATGTTGTCAGCTGTAGTGGATCAATCGCTTGCCCCATCTAGTGGTCCTGATATACAATTATTTAAAAGATTTAAGAAAAATTTGAACACTATTGACCAAAGGGACTTCAAAACAAGAACAGATGATGCTGAGGCAAATATTTTTGCAGAACTGACCTCGAGATGAGTACAGAGAACTGTTGAATCTCACTATCATTTTTTTAGGAGGTGCTCCTGAAAAAGGCGTTTTATTTAGGAGACCTGCTGGTCTACACCGAGCTAGATAGATGACAAGGGCCTTGTACTGTTTGAAAATCTATTTATTTAAGCATCAGTTTAAGCAAACAAAGAAGGACGAAAAAGCTGTGAGAGAAATATACATTTTTACGATGATGATTAATGTTAAATATTGGTTTCAAGCCTCTACCGGATGGTCAGCACCAAGAAACGACTTACAAATATTGAAAGACCTTAACGCCTTTGAAAGCTTTAACAAAAATATAGCTACTATTGCGCTGAAAAAGATTCTAAATAATTTGTGGTATTTGTCCGAAGAGCTAGTTTCGCTTGCCTTTTTCGATAACGAACTTTCAGTTCCAGAGAGGAAAAAAATGGTAGAAGCCCTGAAAATTGAAGGCACAGAAGATTGCTTAAAAAGAATAAAAATAATATTAAAACTTCGTAAGTATGTAGTAATTCCTTAAGGTTCTTCCAGATCCTAGGTATTTCATCAAATTTTTTGAAAAAAAAAGACGTGGAAACTTGGAACGAAGACACTGATTATGTAGCTAACAAAAATATCGTTCATTCTTTGCGAGTAGTGAACGACGTAGCTGAGCGCGGGGTTGCTTCAATGAAAGAATATAATAAATTAATTACAACCAATGAACAACAAAAGCAATATTTGCTTTTGTTGGTAAAAGAGTATAAGTACGCTAATACTAACAAGTCAACCCTTGTATCTTTAAAATAAATGATTCAAATATCTACATAATAACTTAATTTATAACAACAATAATTTTGTAATATTTTGTATGTCCTGGCTAGAAAAATAAAAGAATCTAACAAATATAGATTTCGAGTTCTTATTTAAAATTCAAACCTTGGTAGCGACCTCTAAATGTTATTTAAAAAATTCCAAAAAAATACTGAAATACTTTCTTATGGTATATTATCAAATTACGTGGTGCCCCGCGAAATTAAAGAAAAAAAAAATTCCTTAGGGATAAGGACCACCCTAATACATTATACATACATATGTATGTATAATCATTAATCATGTCGATTACAGAATCCGCAGAATTTTACTCCCGGTGAGTTGACTCGATCCGTTGACCTTTCGCAGCCGCTGTAAAACTGAATTATGAAATTCGCCAGATGAACTACACTGTCGATTCCTAAAACTACCTTATCATTTATGAACTTTCGTATCGACACTGTCAGATACATACATTTATTCAACGGCCTAGGCCTTAATAATAGCATCGCTATCGATCAACAAAGTCAAGCATCGTAGCGCGTGGTTAGTACTTGGATGGTGGACAGTTCAATACCCACCGTGTGCTTTGTTTTTTTTTTAGATTTCTGGCTCTTCGGTTGCGTTATTAGTTCTCCGTTTTCTATTAAAATTTGTTAAACAAACACTTTAACATTCAGTATGATAAGCGTTTGGCTTACATTTTTGTGCTTTGCATTGCTTAGGTGTTTTGTTTTTTTTTGTTTAATCAACAATTCACTTCAGGTTCGTCTCGAAATTGTTGCGAATGTAAAATGATAGGATTTAGTAATAACAGATAAGTTGAACCGAATGCCGGTGGTGCAGGGCATGCGACCGACATTCGTTCAACTTTCATTGGTCGGATTCAGTAATAGCAAAAGTTTGGAAATTAATTGAAAGGGAGCGGGTCATAATTCTGGTTTTCAAAATTCTGTTTGGTCAAAATTCTGTTTTTTATAAAAATTCTGTATGGTCAAAATTCTGTTTGTCCAAAATTCTGTATTACTAAATTCTGTCAATACAAAATTCTGTATTTCAAAATTCTGTATGTGCAAAATTCTGTTTCCTGAGCAGTGAAATTCTGTCTAAGAAAAATAACCATTCACGTCAAAAAATATGTATAATAATATGATAGATAACATATGATTTATGATTTCAATCTAAGCGTGATGAATATGCGTCCCTTTTTGCAATATTAAAACTGTGTAGTACTATTTTATAATCCTGTCAGTAGGTACTAAAATTAAAATCGTTTTAAGTGTATACATATATTGTATATTCTTATTATATTTAAATTATGTATTTTCCATAACAAATATTCTGTTTTTAAAAATTCTGTAAATATGTTGTAAAAGAGAAATCGTCTTGATAATGTAAAAAAGTGCGCAGAATTTTGGAAAACAGAATTTTAAAAGCAGGATTTTGAACGTACAGAATTTTAAAATGCAGAATTTTGTAATACAGAATTTTGGACATCCAGAATTTTGTACAAACAGAATTATGCAAAACAGAATTTTGGGATGCAGAATTTTGAAAGCAGAATTATGTCCCATACCGAATTACGACCCCAACCCGAATTGAAACTGTCACTTAAGCTCATTCGCCGAATTCTGTAATAGGGGTGAATATCTTCTTTCCAATAATAGAAATGAAATAAATTTATTATAAAATATCATTGAGTCTATTTCCTGAACTTTTATTTTCCCACTTTTTAATTTTCAATGTTTCAATGGAGGGAAAGTTACCTTCTTCCAATTTATAAAGGAAAGGGTGATACTCGAAGCTGTGATAATTACCGTTCGATTAAGCTGATGTCACACACCATGAAGATCGTTGAGCGAGTCTTGGGTAGCCGACTGCGAAAAATAATTAGGCTATCTGATGACCAGTGCGGGTTTGTCGGGGGTAAGTCAACCACGGATGCAATCCAGAGTATAAGAATAATTATGGAAAAACATCGGGATTCTTTGGAGGATTTGCATGTCGTATTGGTTGATTTTGAAAAAGCATTCGATCGGCAACCACGAGATCTAATATGGGTGGCCCTCAGGCAACGAGGAGTTCCAGAAACCTATGTGCGGATAATTATGGACATGTATGATGGAGCAGTTACTAAAGTAAGATGCGCAGCTGGAGTCACCGAAGAATTCGAAATCACAGTAGGTGTACACCAGGGAAGTGTCTTGAGTCCTCTGCTCTTTATTACAGTTCTTGATTACCTGCTTGAAGGCAAAGTGACGGATCCAAAAGTACATCAGTTATTCTTTGCTGACGATGGAGCCATCATAAGTGAAGACCCGATATCCCTACAACGAGCACTTGACGTATGGGTGGATGTTCTAGAAGGAAGTGGGTACCGCATAAGCGCGAAAAAGACAGAATACCTATGCTGCCCATTTTCTGATCCACACAGGCCTATTCCAGACATTTATTTGAATGGAGTAGTGCTTCCCAAGTGTGAAAAGTTTAAATATCTGGGGTCTATGATAAATAACGAAGCTACTTGCGATGACGATATCAATCATCGCGTAAGCGTTGGGTGGATGAAGTGGCGGGAAAATTCTGCTATCTTCTGTGACCGAAAAATGCCCCCTAACATGAAAGGAAAGCTCTACACTTCAGTTTTGCGTCCAGCACTCACATACGGTTCACAATGTTGGACAATGTACAAAAAGTATGAGAGTAAGCTAACGGCAGCTGAGATGAAGATGCTTCGTATGACAGCAGGAGTTACAAAGCTTGATCGAATTAGAAGTACGAAGATCCGAGGAAGCCTTCATGTTAAGAATACCATTTCCCAAAAAATTGAACACGACCGACTCAGTTGGTATTGCTATGCTCAAAGGAGTGATCCTGAGAACCCCGTCAAAAAGGCAATATCATACAACGTTCCAATTCGGAATAAAAAGAAAGGTAGGCCTAAACACTCCTGGTACAAACAAATGCAAAAACACCAGCATTCAGTTGGCCTCAGAAATGGAACAATACAAAACCGGGAGGCTTGCCGCCGATTTCTGAGGTCAACCCGGCGAACCCCACAGGCGGATCACTAGTGTGAAGCAGATACGTGGGAGAGTTATGATCCCCTCGACATCGAGATCATAACAGCGCCGAAGAAAAGGAAGAAGAAGAAGAAGAATGTTCGTATTTTTGCCGAATTTTGTTCATATTCCTTTAATACATATGAGAACATAATGCTGCTTTTACATAGTTACATTAGAACGGTTAAATTTGACAATTCATGGCCATGTTGTTTTAGGAATTAATATAAAATATCTTGGCGTAAGCAATATATACAAATTTTCGCTCATTGTGCTATGGATAAGGTTGGAAGACAACCCCGATTAAAAAAAGAAGATCAATTTTGGATGTGAACGGTTCTGCCAAACAAACTAATGGCAAAGACAATGCCCAGGATGTCGTCTTTCCAGTGCAATGTATCAGTAGAAAGTCCTGGTTTGGTATTAATTGTAAGCCTAAAAATGGCAATGGAAATGCCATTCTTATCAAAGTACCTTCCGATCGATGATACCCAATTTTAACTTATCATATTAATAAGTACTAAGGTATAATGACAAGTTTTGCGTTCGTAAAAATAAATCGAAGTCATGTTTTTGATCAGACATTACATGGCGATGTTAGTGAAGACAAAAAAATAGATCACTCAATTCTGTCCGAGTCTCTGTCTCTCCGTTTGTCAGTTCGACAACAGTTCAAACCGCTCATAGAACCGTTCTTTTAGTATCGAGCTCCTAAAAATTCTGAAATGTATTAAGTATTCAAATTTTCCAAAAAAAAAATGTTGGATTTCAAAACAAATCAATTTTTTTTTTTGAAAACCCAAAACCTCATAGTCGATTTTTGTTAACTTTAAAATTAACAATCTTTTAATACTGGGATAGTTGTTTTTTAATTCATCTAAAAATAATAATACCTACACAAATTTTCAATATAGCAAGTAAAAATGTCCTTCGAGCTTAATTTCAAACATTTATGATTCAATAAAACTTAGTTAAGACATTACAAACAGTACCTACGATGGAACGAATTTTTTTATTTTGAATTTCTCATTATCAGCATTACGGATTTTAATGAAATTTTGTAAACAGAAGCTTCTTTTTATTGAAAATTCGATATCTCAAAAACGATTTAGTGATTTTTTTTTGGAAATTTTGATTTTTATTAACAAAATGATAAAAAATTAAAATTCTTTTTTTTTAATTCTAATTTTTTAACCTCATACTATTTTAGAAGATGTTTAAAAATAAATAACGAATTTAATGCGTTTTACTCTAATTACATCCCTGTTTATTTTTAACAAAACAATTTTGTTAATTTAACAAAACAATTTTGTTAATTTAACAAAACAATTTTGTTAATTTTACAAAAAAAAAACAAATTTTTAACATTAACAAAAAAATTTATTAATACAACAAAAGTTTTGTTAATATGACAAATTAATTTTGTAAATTCTACGAAATTTAGTCATATTGACAAAATATTTTTGTAATTTAAACAAATTAATCTGTTAGCATGACAAAATAATTTTGTGGATACAACAAAATTCTATTATTTTTGTCAATTTGATAAAACTTTTTGTTGGACGTATATTGACAAAATTTTTGTCAGATCAACCTAGATTTTTATCATATATACCTAGATTTTATTTTCAGTGTAGGTGTTCATAAGAGCAAGTACGTGCGATCTATTCATGGATTTTATTTTATTTTGCCCAAATGACACTCGTATTTATATAGATGTGGAAAACATTTGCTTTATTGCTACCTGCCACACAGCTTATGCCACAACGGACATCGAGACCGTGCAATTTGACCCAGTTAGACTTTTCTTAGGATTTCCTTAAATCGCAGGTCTATAGCAATGAATCCCAACAGCAATCGCTCAGACTCAACTGCATTTTTATATATGCGCCAAAGTCATTGAACATAATATTATGACCTCTGTAATGCGCGCCACCCAGGGAAGTCGCGTATGCCATTTTGAACGTTGTCATATTATTTCACATGAGTATTCAACTCATATCATCTGCTGTAGTTTAAAAATATAAAATTAGATAAATATTTATAAAATTATCATTTTATACATTTCACAGAATATAATTTTTGTCTTACAAAAAAACGTAAAAGCCCCCCAAAATACATACGACTTATTTTACATAATAAACTTAGCTCTATCTACATCCACTGCAAATTCAATGTTAAAAATCTATTCATTAAAAATTCCTACAACAGGATGACAAAAATGGCCTAATAGCGAATGTTATAAAAAATTCATGGAAATTCTAATCCTGTCCAAACAAAAGGGGTGCTCCAATGAGGTCCTGTATGCCAAAACAAAAACCTTTACACAACACACATATATACCTTACCTATACAAAGTGAATTCAACACAATAACAACACTCGTGTGCGCTTTGTCAAACAAATTTTGGACTGGAAAAGCTCAAAAGGCATTATATTCCCAACTTAGTTGGATGTTAGGCGGAGACAGAGGAATCGAAAACAAAAACTCAAATAAAATATTTATACAAATAAATTCGCATCCACTGGCACTGGGTTTTTATTATGTGTTGTATATATTATATATAAATTTATTTTTCCTTTGGTTCATAGTAAAGTCGTCCTTTAAACTCCCTGGGCTTCAAACTGCTACTGGTCCTTTTTGTCTATTTGTGAGATTGTGTGTACGATGAGTTTTTGGGTGAAGCTGAGTGAAAATTACTTGGACCTTTAGAGACCAGGTTCGAGGGATATTTTCCACTTGGACGAATTCTATCGGAACGATGAAGGGACAAAGAGAGACGAAAGAGGTGTATATAGCAATCCCTTGCTCACTGTGTGTGACACAGCAAATGATATGATGTCCCTTTGCGAAAGGATTATTATGAATTCTACTTTTTTTTTGCATAAAAAAAACTAACAAAAAAACAAGGTAACCACCCCACACAGAAGCCAATTGTTTAAGAGTTAGTTTCGGGTAGGCAAATTTGTATATGTATATTCTTGTACCGCATGCATCAGCAACAAAGTGAAAATTACAAACTTCGAAACAGTGATTTTGAGTTACTTACGTCATCAGGGGATATAATAGAGTGCAACTTTGTTCAAACATTTTAAGTTCACTTACCTGAAACGAAACAAAAGAAAAACAAAATATATTAGAAACAAAACATTCAGTGACCTGCAAAGGGGATTTTAATTTAGAAAACTACATGAGACATTATATGTACATCTAACTTCTTTAAAAGATATTATAATAGTTAATAAAACAGGTACGTACATAACACAAATTTAATTTGTTTTTTACTTGCGACTTATAAGTACTATAAGACAACTTATGCATTCGTAAAAAACAATCCAACTCGATTTTTTGATCAAAGTTGACATTACGATGATGGGTCTCGCAAGTAATTCTGTCTGTCTGTCTGTTCGACTACAGCTAAACGGCTCGGCCTTGGTACTTGTGGCTTTAATTTACCCCCCCCCCCCTCCGAATGCTTTTTTCTATTTTTTTAGACCAAAAATAACGGTACCTGCCATACGAATTTTTCTCAAAAATTTATAAATATTTTTTTTCTCAAAAACTGTCCCACAGATTAATAAAAAATCAAAAAATTTCATTTAGTTAAACCTAGGTAATGGTTCAAGAAAAAAATTCCAAAACATTATTATTTTTGGTACCCCCATTGAAACCATTTTTTTTGTTTTTGATTTTCTCAAAAGCGGTACGACCGATTTTGATCATTTTTTTATGTTAAGGCTCCCCAGCAGTTTCAATATTATTGTGTATTCAAATTTTCAAAACGAAATTTTTCAGAAAACTCAATATTTCGAAAAACCCATTTCGATTTTTTTAAAACTTGATAAATAAAAGTTTCTTAATGTAATCGACAAGAAATGAGAAAAAAATCTATTTTTTTTTTGTAAAATTCAGTACTTTTTTTGTTAATTAAATTTTTATTCGAACAATAATAAAAACTTTAAATTGGCGTACCAAAATTTTTTCTTAAAAATGTTTTAAAATTTATTTATATAAAAGCTTATTTTTTATGAAACCACTACAAAGACTTATAATTTGCATAAACGTATATTTGCTTGAATCACATGGCATCCTTTTTTTACCTCCAACTACTAATTAGTTGTTTTAGTCATTTAAAAAATTAATTTTATGCTTATGAAAAGTTTTTCTCTAATAACATTCATTTTTGAAATTCTTAGTCTATTACATAGGAGCAAGTTCGTGTGATCCAGTCGTGCATTTTATTTATTCAAGCCATACATCTTAGTACATTTCAGACTCTTCTATTCTTCTTCTATTGAAGAAATGAATTCATACTCCTTCTTCTAATAAAATATCCCCTAAATGCATTCCTTTTTTCAATACTGAAAAAAACAGCCTTCAGAAATGCACACATTTCAGTAATGCATAATCAGTTATTTCAATGCTTCTCTGCTTGAGGAAATTAATTAAAAGTTGACTCATTTCCATTAAAGAAATCATCATATCACTAGAACCAGTTTTTTCAGACTAGAAAGAAAACCTATGAATTCGAAGATGCCATGAGCATAGTGATTTCACTACAAAATATTCTTCGAGAGAGTGTATAGGTGCTTCCTTCCAATGACAAGCCTGTTTCAAATTCATGATAGGCTTTCGTAGGAAATTGACAAGTGCAGCTTCTTTTCCGTGACGAAAAACCAACTTCTCCGATTTGTACTAAATGCAGATGCATAAGTCTCTTCAACGTCGCATACAAAATCAAATCCTATTGTGTGATCGCTTTAAATCGTCAACGATCTGATCGATCCCTACCGGTATGGTCTTAGGCCAGGAAAATCAATCGTCGACCAAATGTTCACACTCCGACAGATTTTGGAAAAAAAACCCAGGAGTTTCAAATCGGTACACAGGCAGAGACGTATTGTACAGAGCCATTTCGCATCTCAGCATCCCTGCCAAACTTGTCCGCTTGTAAGGGTTACAATGGAGAAATCTAGCTGCTCTTTAAAATCCGGATACTTTTGTGTCAAAAAAGATTTGATGCAAGGCGACGCAACCTCTTTAACATCGTTCTTGAAGCAAATTGTACACAAATCGCAAATCAAAAACAGAGGTACAATTTTTCAAAAGTCCGTTCAACTTCTTGCTTAATGCGATGATATTAATAACATTAGGAGATCGAAGCGACAGTTTGCAAGACAAGTGCCATAGCGTCCCATCTCGGTGCCCGGGGCGGGAGACCCATTTTACCGCCCCGAGACATCATTTCACAGGCAATGAGGTATCTTTTATTGAAGGTAAAATAGGATCAGCGGTTTCACAAACGGATTCTACGGGCCTTACGAGCAACGAAGTTAGAAATAACTTTGTCAAAATCAATATTTGCAGCCAATTCTTGTTCAATCGACAATATGTCTAGTGGAGCTCGTAGTGGATATGAGATAATTTTTGATTAGCTTCAACTTCGAAAAACTTCTCTCGCAACTAGCGACACTAATTGCCAAAGTCAAATATACTCGTATACGAATCAAGATGACTATATTTGGAACCGAAATTCCCAGATTCAGTTTTTGAACGAATTGGAGGAGCTGGAGTGGTAGTTTGCCCCTCATATCTTCCTCCGATTCAGGACTGGCGACAAACTATTGGAGACGCTTCCGCTCCATCTGAAACTCGTCCTTGTCGATGTCTTCTAATACATGGGAAACATCACACTCGTACTTGCTGTCCAAAAGTTTCGATGGCGTCAAAAATCCGAACTTGTCGTCATTTCTTGAATGCTCTTGTCAAATGATGCGAACAGCTCTCGACCGAGTTTCTGCTCGTGAGAAAAAGCTGCATCTGCGGATTCATCGCCATGCATGCGTTTTTTCCTACGAATTCTTCTCGTTTTAAATTCTATTCCGAGTCTTTCGCCGATTGCGGAGAGCTTTTAAAGCGCAGAGTTTCATTTAGTCTTCGATGCTGCAGGTAAATCTGTGCGTCATATACTTCAGGTAGTACTTTTGGCTGCAGTGTCAAGAAAAGTGAGGAAGTTGAATGACTGCATGGCTGTCAGAAGAAGACTGGCTCCCGATCGTGTTTCGGAAATTTGAGATGAATCCATCAATTCTTTCAGTACCTCAAGAACTTCCTCAAACTTATTTTTAAGCGTCTTGACAGCTTCATGTCTAGCACTCCAGCGCGTTTCAGTGACGCGCTTCACTGCTTGACCTGTGTGGGCAACCAAAGCTTTCCACCGAGCAGTTGATGCAGAAAAGAAGGCACATAGCTTCTCCAGAGTTCCAAAAACCGTCACGGAATTCACTGATTCAGAAGCGGCGTGTACCCCAGCCAAGTTGAGTTAGTGGTTTGTACATGCAACGAATGTAACTTTCGGATTCAGTGCTTTAATCTGGGCTTGAACTCCATTGTGGATCCCTGACATTGTGGCAGCGTTGTCATAAGCATGTCCTCTCAAGTTATGTATGTCCAGTCCGTCTGATGTTGTCTTCGCGATTATATCGTTGCTGAGATCTTCTGCAGTTTTTTTTCTCTGTATGTATCGCAGAATCTGGCTCATTTGGTCTTTGTGGGAGATGTCTGGTGTACTATCGAAGATTACGCAATAATATTTAGCTTCTTGAATGCGACGGATGATGGTGGATCGAACTTGCTGTCCCAGTAAGTTTATCAATTCATTCTGGGTTTTTGGTGATAGATACGAAACTGGGACTCTTGCTCCCAGCTTTATCTTTATCAGGTGTTCCATTAGAAGAGGGTCATATTTAGCTAGAAGTTGCACTAATTTTCAGAAAGTTCTCGTGATTACCACTATCATCTCGAATGTCCTCTGCAGGCTAGATTCTGTTTTGCTAAGAACCGGATAATATTCAGCAACCGGTATAGTACATCCCTTCACTTCTTCTCCTCACTTTCTAAAACTTCTTGTTGTTTCTGATAGATGATTGCTTTACGGTTCAGGCGAACTTCCAACTCCTCCGATTCTTGGATTTAGCTTCCATCATTTGTTGAATCCTTCTTCAGATACAAAGTTCGAGCCGGAATTGCCACAAAGCTTGCAACAGAAACAATATAAGGGCTTCAAGGGCGAGTACAACATCCATGTTCGGAGAACCTTTACGCCGTTAGATAATGGTTTGTAGAACCACTCTCTGGTTAGTTTTCGGGTAGCGCCTTTCGTTGAAGTCCCTGAGCGAACAACATCGGCAAATTTGGAATCGAAGTGCTGTACTGAGTCAGATCCGCGACGTACTAGAAGCGTTCTGACTTCGTCGGTCACAGCAGAAGGCCAGCAACCTACATCGTCGAGATTCGCAGCTTCGGTTTCGGCAGGAGCAGAAGGCTCGATTTCAATTATGTCTTCTTTGGCAACATCGAGGTTCACTTCCTCTGCCGGCTTCTGACTAGATGCTTTAGGTAATTCTGGTGAGTCGACTTCGTTTTAACCCTGTTCTATGGTGGGACGAGAACGAATTCCAACTTTGACGGCAGGCACGTCTTCTTCTTCTGCCTGTAAAATAAGTTATGCATTCCCATGAATATTGGCTGGAGGACAATTCTAGGCCACGCACGATTCTTGATGGAGGAATCATATCCTAACATTGGAATCACTTCCGCTGCTGCTAGATGCCGCCGAAGACGTTAACGTGGCTTTCGAACCAGAACTAGAACTGAAATAATTTAGTAATGCACCTTGAGACTTCTTCGCATCTGCATCTTTCTTAGCCTTTTTCTTGCGGTATTCCGCACCGCTTTCTTTGACTTTTTCATTTTCAAAAACTAGTTCAAAGGTTGAGTGAAGTACTAAATGTTTAGTTTTAGAAGATTCATCAGTATTTAAACGATAAACAACACAATCAAAATGACTTTCTGTGATGCGGGAGGGAGCAAAAATCTTGAGCTGGCTGAGACTAGAATAACGTTTCCATCGAATCTTAGGGTGCATTCCGTTATTGTCGCGCGACTCGCGAAACTAAAACGGAACATTCAGAAACTCTCGCGAAACTGAAAGGGAGCGGGCCCCCTCCGCACCCCTGCTATCATCTAGAAAGAAATCTCATAATCGTCGATTCGGCCGAACCGTCACGATGGTAAAATTTCGAAGTCTTAAAGGATTTTGTCTACCTGAGCTTCACTATTACCTCGCGGCATAACATCAGTGCAGAGATCAAAAAGCTGAATGCTGGAGAAAATCATTGGTAAGCTTTTCCATCTGTCGTACTCTACTGGTCTCTTTCCTAGTAGATGGGAAACAGCATTTGTCCAGCTTGTCCCTAAAAAAGGAAAATGTTGGCCCCCCCTTTTTTTACCATCATCCACTTGCACTTACATCCTATATTTTTAAGGCCATTCATTGATTCGGCTCTTTCACTTGACAACAATGTCTGGTTGATCTGGCGATCCTTAACATTTACCCTCAATAACACTCATATCTGAGTTCCCCGTCACAGTTTAATAAAGGAAAAAGAACTGACTAGCCAGGAAAGGATCAGCCCTTCATAGCGAACTTTGCGACAATTGTCAATGTCTCTTTTCACACAGAATCCAACCGTATATGGAGCAGATTTACGAACTGCATTATATCTAAAAATGTGGTTTACCTATAATATGTCCCAAACAAAAATCCTTATATGCCGACCCAAGCAAGACATAGCCAGCGTAGTGGCAAGATGCACTGGATTCTGGCCAATTGGGGAGCAGCGACGCTTAGCATTCATTGCAATACTTGTATACTCATCGTCGAAATGTTGAGAATCGTATCAACTATTTTAATAGTTATTCCCCAACCAGTTTAACGAACTATCTTAACTGAAGGTAAAAGTCTTGATCTAATTTTTCGTAACGACGAAATTACTCTGAGACGAAGCTCTGCGACTTCTGTTACAGGTAACCCTCGATCTTAAGATCGCAAGCTTGCGAAACTCAGGTAGAGTTGAGTTCATGAATTCTTCATCATATCCCATTAAATCCAGAAGTCAAACGAGTAATTGGCTCACTGATCAGGATTGCTCGTGGCTGCAATTTGTATCTACCTACCTACTAATAGTCTAATTTATAAAAAGGAAAAACATCTTAAT
Organism: Chrysotoxum bicinctum; assembly: GCA_911387755.1. Taxonomy (NCBI): domain Eukaryota; kingdom Metazoa; phylum Arthropoda; class Insecta; order Diptera; family Syrphidae; genus Chrysotoxum; species Chrysotoxum bicinctum. The sequence continues at coordinate 207,369,120 of OU426988.1, forward strand.
TTTTTCGAAATGAGTGATGGCCATTACGGTTCGTGGAGAGCCTAAGCCTAATGACTTACAACTCTCAAGCATTACTGGCTGTTTTTTACCAGGAATAGAGGGGACCTTCAATTTTCTGCTGATTTCAAACGGTTCATGAGTAGTACTTTTCAAGACAAAAACTATTTAACCCCGTTGCGTTAACAAAAGTAATATTTTCTATAATATTCCTACCACCTCATTATTAATTGGAAAATAAAATCGCTCGTTCTTGCTCAAAGTGTTAAAAAACTTTACATTTCTTTGAAAGAGTAAAAATCCTTGCCAAAGGCGTACAAAATACTCGTAACCACAACTTGCCACTCAAAAAAAAATTTTACCCATACTTATCTGAAGTAGAGGTATAATATCTTCCGAAAATATCAATAATTTGAAGAACCCATAGAATGTTCAACTAACCTATTTATCCTCGCGGCGAATAAATTTTCTTTTCATTATTTTTTTTTTCATTCACAAAAAAATATAAGTAAAATATTGTAATACTTCTGAAGCAGAAAACACCCTTACGACCTTCATTGCGGCAAAGGAAATATTAACAAAAAAGTCGGATAAAATTACTGAAGTAATTGCAAAATTTTACCATTCGATCAGCTCTCTCTCTGCATCCTTAATAAGCAGGATGCAAATGATTGCCCATAACGAGGCAATGAAACGACAAAACGACTGCACTTTTTTCTTGCCATCGAACTCGAATTCCTAGCGCGAAATAAAAAAAAAAGAAATTATTATTTCTTAAATCCCCCAGATAGCTATTCCTAGAAAAAACGGGTTGCCGACAACCTTCGTTCCCCCTTCGCATCAAGACCTTAAAGGAACAGAGGTATTTGGAGAATAAATAAATAAAAGTAAATCTGCGATGGTTGGGTAAGGGCAAACAGCAGGATCAGAAAGCGAGAGACCAAGTCAATCGTAGAAAATTTTCAACACTGGAAATCAAAGTAGCATCTGTGGAAAATCACATCAACCATTCGCCACCTTATTTTCTATTTGGTGTCGCTATAGCTTCCTAGAGGAGGCATCCTATGTATCCAACGAAGCAAAATGGAGACCATATTCAAAGGACAAAAATTCTCTCTATTTTAAGGACAAACAACAACACAAAAAATACAAACAAAACTGAAAAGTCAAACAATAAAGAATTTATGGCCACAACTAGCAAATCAGGGGTAGCTTTTATTTTTAATGTTTTTCTTGTTAAGAAAAGATCGGGTAGGGTGCAAGTGTTTCAGCAGTCCAAATCGGATAGCTATTTACAACAAGAATAAGGTAGACTTGTTTCTAAAAGCAATGGGTACACTGAAATTATTTACAGCTTTTTTTTTAATCTTTTTAACTATTTACAGTGATTTTTTTTTAAGGTGGACTTTAAAGTCCGAGAATATGAGAATGTTTTACAACAGCAAGAAGTTTAAGTCAAATTAAAAACATTAAATAAAATTAAAGAAAAAAATATTTAACAATTTATTATTAAATAAAATACTTTCAAAAATAAAATAATAATATTAAATAAAATATATGAAATAAGTAAATAAATATAAATATATAAAATATGTATAAAAAGAAAATTATGTTAAAGAAAAAATTAAGAAACATTACAATCTATTTTTGTATTTTATTGTAGCAGACAATTTTTCACACATTATTTTTTCTTAAACTATATTACACAATTTACAGAGTTATGGTATAAACCAGTAAAACAGTTATTTATTATATTTGAAATAAAGGAAAGGACAAGGCAATCAAAAGTTTTGAAGGAAAAGCTACTCAAGACTTCATTAAAATAAGAAGAAGAAGGGTGGGCGGTGTAGTAGGCTTGAAGCTTCACAATAATTAAATGTACGCATAACAGATAAATGTCAATAAATACATTGATAGCAAATAGAATAAATAAATATATACAATGTAAAATAAATATATTATAAATGAACAAACAAAAATAAAATGCACGACTGAGTCGCACAAACTTGCTCTTATAAAAAAGACTAAGAATTTCAAAAATGAATGTTATTAGAATTCATAAGCATAAAATTCATTTTTTAAATGACTAGTTGCAGTTGGTTGGAGTAGTTGGAGCTAAACACAGGATGTCATGTGTATTAAGCATAAATATCATTTTATGCAAGAACACAATTTATTTATAATTCGTTGTATTGGTTTCTTAAAAAAATAGGCTTTTATATACAAAATGTTTGAACCATTTTTAAGGAAAAATTTTGGTATGTTAATTTAATATTATTATTATTATTTATTATACTCTACATAAATGTACAGAATAATGCTTAAAGCTACTAGCTGCCAGGGCTTTTAGCTGAATGTGGAAAATATGAAGGTTAATTATGTATATTTTGAAATGTCCAGCTGCGGGAGGTATGTTAATTTAAAGTCCTTATTGTTGTTCAAATAAAAATTAAATTTACAAAAAAACTATTGAGCCGTTTTTGAGATATTCAATTTTCCAAAAAAAAAAATAAAAAAATATTTTTTTTTAAAGTTTTGAAATGCAATATTTTTTAAACTTTTTAGAACCTTGTCTATAAGAAAATTCATTAAAATCCGTTATTCCGATAATGAGAAATTCAAAAATCGAAAAAATCGTTCTATGGTAAGTACAGCCAGTAATATCTTGATTTCAATTTTTTTTTTCAACACATTATAGATCGTAAGAATTAATGGAAAGAAAAAAATTTTAAGCAAAATTCTCGAAAATATTTTCGAGAAAAATACGATTTTCAAAAACCATTTTTTAACAATTGTATGGAAGGTACCGTTATTTTTAGGTAAAATAATTTTTTTCTCATATGTTGTGGATTGTTATTAATCAAGTTTTAAAAAAATTGAGCATAGGGTTTTCGAAATATTGAGTTTTCAAAATAAAAAAAAAAAAAAAAAAAAAAATGGAAAATTTTTTTGAAAATCCAAGAAATTTTTTTTGAAAATTTGAATCTATATATAAAAATCAATGCCACTTTTCGTTGTAATTCCATAACTCAAGAACGGCCTTACCTATCCAAACCAAATGTTAAGGCTTTGTTTGGACTATTTAGTAGATGGTTTATGTGAAGTTTGCACAAAATCGGTCGAGTGGTTCTTCATTTATCACATTTTTTGTAACAAATGAATTCAATAAATGTCGGATCATTTTGTTAGTGGGGATTTTGCTGTCAAATTGATTTATTCTTTTTTATATGAAGGAATAATGCCACAAGCCGGGCGAACAAATATAAGTCGGCGAACGCGTAATGCAAATGATGTTGCATTATTAAGTCGATCACAGACTGCAGATGAACGGGCACAAGCTAATGCATCGCAGTAAACGTAATGCACGAAATAGATCTGTTGACCCTGTACCTGTACTGAACCGTGCACGCCGATCACGAATACGTCGTGCTGCTCTTTTGGCTAAAATGATGCGTGCTGCTTTTAAATACAACAGTCCACATTGTAATGCGGCTAACTTTCCACGTGAAAAGCCCGGCATGTGTTGTGCTAATGGCAAAGTGAGATTTCCAGCATTAGAAACTCCACTCAAACCATTGTATTCATTTATTTTTGAGACATCTCAAACGTCGAATCACTTTTTGATCCATATTCAACAACACAATTCGGCATTTGAAATGACCTCTTTTAGTGCTACTAAAATTACAAGTATTAGAGATAATTATGCCGAACGTTTAAGGTAAATACTTCAACATGATTGTCCCATGTTTATATCAATCTGAATCATAAAGTATTCGATAGTTTTAAAAATTCTGATCCAACATCTACCTAAAATTGCATACATGTTACAGATTCAGGGCCAGATTTATCATCAAGCTGGTTCGTTATTGCCATACTTCGACGCTGATCATCAATTTTTGCAAATATATTTTATTGGTGTTGAAAATCGTGAATTGGATCACCGTTGTGCAATTGTTTCGAATACAAGACGAGAAATTATTCGTGAGCTACAAAGGTTTTTCCATCAGCATTATGTCATTGATTTTAGCTATTCTAACTATTCGATCGGAACAGAAAATTGTATTGGCACTTGCATCTTCGGGAATTGCTGCTACATTATTAGAAGGTGGTCGGACTGCACACTCTGCAAAAAATTGCCATTGAATGTACAGGTGGTTGAAACTCCAATTAGCAATATTTCGAGAAATTCTGCTATGGCAAAAGTTCTGCGATTAACGCCAATTATTTTATGGGATGAGTGTACAACAGCGAGCGGGCGGGATTGTACGGCGGGTTTGAGTGGTATGGCTTGTCCAGGGCTTCACTGAGCTCCCTATTGTTTTTTCTAACAGTAGTTGATGTTCTTTGGGGCCTGCATAGCCGATTTATCGGCGTGTCGGAATAGCACCTTACCTTTTGCTTGTCTTTCCACGTTCCTGTCGACCTCCTCGTGGTGCTCGTGGATAGGTTACGTAAGTAACTGAACCGACTAGATGGGAACAAAACAGGGACGGTATCCATTAAAAGTAGGAATCCGCTAAGGAGTGTGTTACAACTCACCCGAGGAGTACGCATATCTGGACGTGGTTTCTACTTCGATCAGGTCTGGAAAAACGTATATCTTGAAGACTGGTAGGTCTTGGGCCCTTTGTAGGAGGTGACCTATCTACAAGTGTGACCCTCGAGGTTGCGAAGCTTACCAGATGCTATATTCTGGTGCCACGGGAGATAGTTGCCCAAGGAAAGTGAGCAGTATGTCTTCGGACTCTCTTATTCTATCTCCGATAGAGAAGTGCAGTCGTCGCATACAAAGCGAGCGATCCATGAAGTTTGTGAACAATAGCGTATCGTCTTCGGGCTCTCCTATTCTGTCTTCGTATGGTGAGGTGCAGCTGTCGCGTGCGTGTTCGCTTACTTCAAGCTATCTATGGAGTAGGCCCCCCTAGTGGGAGTATCGTGGTGGCTGTGGTTTGTTCCATAGCGGAGACGAATGGGGTTCAGGCGTGCCTGAACTCAAGAGGTGTAGATAGACCTCGACTCTAAGCAAGAGGTGTTCATGCCTACAACATGTTCAACTTTGCTACTAAGATGGCTTCGGCTATCTTGGGGTTAATGGCTAGGACTTAATCTGGCTCCTATGGTGGTAGGCCACCCGTGGGGTAAAGGCTTAATAGCTAGGGATCCACGTTAAATCCAGACTCGTTCTGTACAACAGCGAATAAAAAATCACCAGAAGCATTTAATCGAACAATGCAAGATTTACGTGGTAATCAACAGTGTTATGAATCAAGATGAGTCAATGAATTATCCAATTGAATTTTTAAATTCATTGGAACTAGCTGGTATGCCACCGCATTGCTTGAATTTGAAAGTTGGTTCTTTGATCATATTATTGCGAAATATTAATCCACCAAAACTGTGTAATGGCACCAGATTGGCAGTGAAAAAGTTATTGCCAAATTTGATTAAAGCTACGATCTTAGCTGCTCAATCAAAAGGAGAAGTTTGTTTGATACCACGTATCCCTATGATTTCAACTGATATGCCATTTGAGTTCAAACGATTACAATATCCTGTGCGTTTATCATTTGCGATCTCCATCAACAAGGATCAAGGGCAAACACTTCACGTTTGTGGTGGGAATATGGAGGAATCATGTTTTTAACATGGTCAACCTGTTCCAGAGTCGGTACCCCCAGCCGTTTGTTTATTCATGCCCAAAATGGAAAAACAAAGAATATTGTTTATCCAAATGTTTTGGACTAAGTTTTAAAATAACAAGCAATTAATAAAATATGTTTTTTGTTTGAATAAATGAATTTGATGTTGCAATTAATTTTCTTTATTATTTCAATTTATACGTAGCGAAGCACGTTCCGGGCCGCTAGTACACAATAATATTGAAACTACTGAGGATCTTGAACACAAAAAAATTATCAAAATCGGTCGTACCGTTTTTGAGAAAATCAAAAACAAAAATAATTATTTTTAGGAAACATTTTTTGAACCATTACCTAGCTTAATGAAATTTTTTGATTTTTTGCTTGCGATATAGTAGGTACTTCTATAAGCAAGTTCTGCATTTGAAAAAAAAAATCGAACTCGAGATTTTGATCAAAGTTGACATTACGATGATAGCGAAGGCGAATAAAGTGGTTCCGACAATTCCGCCTGTCTATCTGTATGGCTGTATGTCTGTACCTCGATCTAGAGCCTAAGCCACTGGAACTATTTTCTTCAACCTCGGTACTTAAGGGCACGAGTACGATAACTTGGCCGCCAAGATTTGACGACGGATTTTTGTAGAGGGGTCAAAAATAAGCACTTTTTACTACGGGAGGGGGGGGTCTATCTCCCCCCGTTTAGGAGGTAGGGGCACTTTTAGAAAAAATGGTTTAAATTGAAAAAAAAAAATATTAAAAAACAACGGCAACACCTACAATAAAGTGCTATACTGCGTTTGAAAGCCAGAAGATTGTTCTATAATCCTGCATTTAAATTAAATTACTCATATCAATAGTTTTTGAGAAATTCGTATTTAAAGTCCAAATTTTTATAAAAAAACGTGAAAAAAAAAGTTTAGACCGGTTGTTTTCAAAATTATGAAATAAAATTGTAAATTAGCTTATATGTGTTTCATGTATCTATTAGTTCTTAATCGAACACAAAAAACGGCATGGTTCTATGTCTTCTGGTTTTTGAGAAAACCTCCGTTTAGGAGGTAGGGCACTTTTAGAAAAAATGGTTTAAATTGAAAAAAAAAAAAATATTAAAAAACAACGGCAATACTTACAATAAAGTGCTATACTGCGTTTGAAAGCCAGACGATTCTTCTATAATCCTGCATTTAAATTAAATTACTCATGTCAATGGTTTTTGAGAAATTCGCATTTAAAGTCTAAATTTTGATTAAATAACGTGAAAATAAAAGTTTAGACCAATTGTTTTCAAAATTGTGAAATGAAACTGTAAATTAGCTTACATGTGTTTCATGTATCTATCAGTTCTTAATCGAACACAAAAAACCGCATGGTTCTATGTCTTCTGGTTTTTGAGAAAATCGAAAATAACTCAAACTACTTTTCTACAAAATGTTTGATAATTTTTGCTTCCTTACATAAATAAATCAGTGCTAGCTTCCAACATTACAATATATAAACAGTAAAGTATGTATGGGGGGGCATGCTGCCCCCCTGCAACCCCCCTGCTTGGGCACACTATAGGATTTGGGGTAGGTGCGAGGTTGGGTGCATGCAAAGTTTCTTTTGCATTCACAGAATCTGTATTTAAAAAAATTCAAATTTATTCTATTTATCCAATGTCCACAAAATACATATAAAATACAATAAACGATCGTGAAAACCAAAACAAACTTCTGACCATGTTCACCAATACATGGCACTATTTTTCTATCGAAAATACTGCCTAGAAAGGAAATATAAGGACGACTGGGGTTCGCAAATAATAAAGTTTTTATCAGATGTAAAAAAAGTTTACCCTTGTTATACGGATGGTGATATATGTGAGGGTTTACAGTTAAAAGACATCGATCCTCCCACCCTTCAGAGCGAAAATTTAGAAAGTGTTTGCCGCCAAAACATCCTCGGCTTCCCACCATAAAAGAGTAACTCAACGAACTCGACAGTTATAGTACGGACGATGGCTTTATTGACGAGACTTACACACCTTTTTAATACATTTTGACCATTTTTAACTAACTATGACTGACTAACTCCTGACTAACTGACAAAATAACTGACCCAGATGCAATTCTACCTCCTCATGGTGCATTCTGGGTAACGCTAAATGAATTGCGGTACTGAACTAACAAAGATTCATTATGTTTATTAACATTAATCCTTAAAATGGAATCACAGTCACCACCAAAAATCAAAAAAAATAGTTTTGGTAATTTTCGATTTTCTCAAAAACTAGAAGACATAGAACCATGCGGTTTTTTGAGTTCGATTAAGAACTGATGGATACATGAAACACATATAAGTTAATTTACAATTTCATTTCAAAATTTTGAAAACAATCGGTCTAAACTTTTTGTTTACGTTATTTTATCAAAATTTGGACTTTAAATGCGAATTTCTCAAAAACCATTGACATGAGTAATTTAATTTAAATGCAGGATTTTAGAACAATCTTCTGGCTTTCAAACGCAGTATAGCACTTTATTGTAAGTGTTGCCGTTGTTTTTTAATATTTTTTTTTCAATTTTAACCATTTTTTTCTAAAAGTGCCCCTACCTCTTTAACGGAGGTTTTCTCAAAAACCAGAAGACATAGAACCATGCGGTTTTTTGTGTTCGATTAAGAACTGATGGATACATGAAACACATATCAGCTAATTTACAATTTCATTTCACAATTTTGAAAACAACCGGTCTAAACATTTTTTTCACGTTTTTTTTTATCAAAATTTGGACTTTAAATGCGAATTTCTCAAAAACTATTGATATGAGTAATAAAATTTAAATGCAGAATTATAGAACAATCTTCTGGCTTTCAAACGCAGTATAGCACTTTATTGTAGGTGTTGCCGTTGTTTTTTAATATTTTTTTTTTTTCAATTTAAACCATTTTCTCTAAAAGTGCCCCTACCTCCTAAACGGGGGGAGATAGACCCCCCCCTCCCATAGTAAAAAGTGCTTGTTTTTGACCCCCCTACAAAAACCCGTTATCAAATCTTGGCGGCCAAGTTATCGTACTCTCCCCTACTTAAGGTTCTTCGGTGATTCCCTAGAGGATAAATTGAAATTTTTTTTTAGCTCTAAAACTAACGGCACCCCCCGTATACCCTTAATGCATAATCTTATTTATCTCGAAAATGGCTCTAATGATTTTGATAAAAAAATTAAGTGCGATGTAATGGATATGAGCTACATTTTAGTACAAACATTTTTGGGGGGAAATTATATTAACGGTACCTGTCATAGAACCGTTTTTTTTTTATTTTCGAATTTCTCATTAACGGCTGTAACGATTTTAACGAAAAATTTTCACCGGATCCCCATTTAGTTTAAAATAATTTTGCATATAAAAATATTCAAAAAAATGTTTTTTTCTTTTCTGAAAAAAAAATTCAATTTATTTTTTGAAAAATCAATATCTTGAAAACGTGTGAACTATTATTTTTTGAAATTATTTCCTAAAATCTATATTACTAAGCATTTAAAATTGGCATCCAAAATCTTGTTTTAGAAAAATTTGAAAGAAATTGGGTATATAAAAAATTACTTTAATAAAACGATTTTTAAACTTTATTTGCGTAAATTCATACTTTTCCGTAAATAAGATGGCAATTCCATACATTTGAGCAATTTAATCCCATTTAATCCATGTTTTATATTTATAAAATGTATTTTAAATTCCAAAGTACTTTTACATAAGCGCAAGTTCGTGCGATCCAGTCGTGCATTTTATTTTTACTATAATTCAAAACTAGAACTTGCAAACTAAGGGATACTAACCCAATTTAAAGAGTTTTTCAATAAATGTGGGGAGATGCTGAAATGGATTATAACAAACTTTTGTCTACCCGCCTCGGCTTCTTACGGTGGCATTCGCATAAGCCTGCGACTTTAGCCAACCCCACAAGAAGAGGTCTAGCGGGGTAAAATCGAACAGCCAGAGTAGCAGTGTTTGTGATTTTATTTGGTGCGACCCTGTCCATCCGATCTAAATCGGATATAGTACTACTGAACCGAAGGCACTCGGCTCCTTTGCATGCAACCTCGTTGAAATAATAATTTTTGTGCACCGACTCTGGTGTTCTGTGTAATTCAAAGTAACGTCTACCTCTAAACTACCTCTCAAGCACCCGAATCTTTTTCATTTTTGATGTGGCAACGTTGAAACGTTAATAGACAATTATCGATCGGCCGAACGCGGTTTATGTAGCAAATCACTTTCACGCTGCTTTCAAGCCGTAAAACAAACCGTGAGACTCAATTCACGAACTTCAACTCGCCATCGAGCGCAACAGCTCAACATTTTACGCACTAGCCTGGGGAGAATTCCGCTCAAATATCTCTGATTATTCCGAAATAACGAAACCCAGAAATTTTGATTGCACGGTACTTTTTGTACATCAATTTCACTGAGGAATGGTCCTTTACACTTTCGATATAAAATGACCAATTCGTTAAGTGTATTTAACTACGAAAATTCTTATTCTTCGTTGATTTTTCATCTTTTTTTTTGAATTTTCAATTCCTGCCTTCGACAGAATGTAGGTATGTATATAGGTACACAAAGTATTTGCCTTGCAGTCCCAAGTCTCCCCACTACCGACTCACGAGTCCGAAAACCTCCATCATCAAAAGAGGAAACTATAATTGCAAATAACTGGTAGATTCATTCGGCCATAGTATTTACTTCTTGGCCGCAAGAAGTAGCGGCTCATTGGCATACAACTTTTTGCCAAACAAGTGACTGGTTAGATGGGCAAACGACGACGACAACGGTGGTGGTGGCGTGCTGCAACATGGCGTGAGCTGCATAGCTGCTCAGCGACGAACCATCGAAGAATATTTTCATTTGCTATTATTCTGGTTCGGCGTTCGGGCTTCGGGATATTCATCCAGAATGTCTGAGTGTTTGTGTTTATTATTTTAGTGTGTAGTCGACAACCATAAGCTTTGCAAATGGATAGGTCTATGAAGTATAGAAGAAGAATAACTGGCAACCAGAAGTAGAACTAGAATTAGCAAAAAAGCAACAACAACAGAAACAATACCAACAAAAAAAAATAATAAAACTATAAGAAATGTCTGCATTGACGTAGATGCAGAACTGGGAGCTGCAGCAGGGAAAACATCGAAACGAATGACCGACCAGGTATGCCAATAATAAACTAGAAAATTCCATTGTTGCAAACAACCCATCGTCATCACTGTAGTGAGACGTGTAATTGATGGTCTTCTGGGAGGGTGAACCTAGGAGTACAAGCGCACGGACTAGGAGAGTAGCCGTAGGTACAGCAGTCAGAAACAGCGAGATGGAAAGTTCTACGGACTGTGGGTATTATTGCTGCTTTTTGCCAGCAGTACGAGGCGGGTATGTCCATATGTATATGGAGTGATGTTTGTGATCTCCTGCGTTCTGATGCCATTTGTATGAGCAATATCACTATCCCGGTTTTATTTTCTCAACTCAAAAAAGTGCTTGACATTGGAACGTCGTCGTCGTCAATATGGTGCAATATGAGGCAAAAAAATCTTTGTCTCTATATTAAGAATCCTAAAGGATTGGCTCTACGTAAGAAGGAAATGCTACTTTCTTCAAGTTTACTTTTTCCAAAGACTTGAAATTTCAAAATGAAAAAAAAAATTCTGAAGTTTCATAACAAGTTAGTTAAGCTGAGGATTTTTATCAATTATGATGGGAAATAGCTAATGATATTGAATGAGTTGGCTTTCAGAGCAGTTATGGCTTGCAATTTATTGGCATAGACCTGCGACTTAAGAAAACCCTACAAGAAGAAGGCTAACGGGGTCAAATCGCATGATCTCGGTGCCCAATTTACATCGCCCCTGCGTAAAATAACCACGTTCCGAAATCGATAATGCAAATCTTCATTGTGGCACCGGTTGTTTGACACGTTCCGTTGAAAGTACATCTTGTAGGTGTCCATATCACCTGATTCTGGACAAAAATAAAATGCACGAAAGGGTCGCACGAACGGTTCTATGCCAGGTACCGTTAATAACATTTTGCCCCAAATTTTTTTTTACCAAAACGTAGTCCATGTCCATAATATCACACCTAATTTTTTTTATCAAAATCGTTAGAGCCGTTTTCGAGATAAATAAGATTTTGCATTACGAGTGTATGGGGGATACCGTTAGTTTTAGAGCTAAAAAAAAAATTTCAATTTCCCCTCTAGGGAATCACCGAAGACCCATAACTACCGAGTTTGAAGAAAATAGGTCCAGTGGCTTAGGCTCTAGATCGAGGTACAGACATACAGACATACAGACAGACAGACATACAGACAGACAGACATACAGACGGACAGACATACAGACATACAAACATACAGACAGACAGACGGAATTGCCGGACCCACTTTATTCGTCTTCGCTATCATCATAATGTCAACTTTGATCAAAATCTCGAGTTCGATTTTTTTTTCAAATGCAGAACTTGCCCTATAGTACCTATATCGCAAGTAAAAAGTAAAAAAAAAAATAAAACAATGTGAATATAGAAACTTCTAAAAAAATTAAGAAAAACCCTTTGGATGTTTTAAAGAATTAGAAATTTTTTGGATTTAATATTTCAAAAAACGAATTGATATTTTTTTGAAAATTAAGGCTTATTTGTGCAATAATAAAAACTAGAAAATTTAAAGTTGACATATCTACAATACTACTTACATTTAAAATATTAAATTGGGGCTTTGAGCTCATCCAAACGCTATAGAATCAATCTAAAATTTGGAAACAAAATTTACAACAAATGTTCATGTTTTCCAGTTCTCATAACTTGCGAAAATAAGGGCGATATAAACTTTGGGTTTTATAACTGATTATATTATGACACCAGGTTGAAAATCTGCGCTCGATTCCAAGCCACTGACAACTAAAAAAAGTACAAAAATAATTTTGTCAGTAGTGTTTGAGCAGTTGAGGCTTCGCAGAAAACTGTTAGAAGTAACTAGATTTAGATTTTCCAAGAATTGTTCGTCTTAAAATTTAATTGGGCCAAAAAACATTTAGTTTCCAATTTGGAAAATTCGTCGTTAAAAGTACGATTGCCTGTTGTTGCTCCCTAAAAAGATGGAGAGCCACAAAAATTTCCGAGCGTCAATTTTGTAAGTACTTTGAATTGAGAGATTTTTGATTTTTTTTTGTCGCTCTCTTTTTACTTGCGACTTATAGGTACTATAAGGCAAGTTATGCATTCGTAAAAAAAATCGAACTCGAGATTTTGATCAAAGTTGACATTACGATAATAGCGAAGACCAAAAAAGTGGGTCTCACAATTCTGTCTCTCTGTCTGTCTGTTCGACTTCAGCCTAAATGGCTCGGCCGATTTTCTTTAAAATTGGTAGATATGGGTTTTATTTTTTTCCCCCCGATGATTTTTTATTTGATTTTTTAAGACCAAAAATGACGGTACCTGTCATACGGTTTTTTCGAAATTTTATAAATATTTTTTTTTCCCAAAAACTGTTTACAGTTTTTTTTTTTTAAATATTCATAAAATTTCATTTAGTTAAACATAGGTAATGAATGAAAACAAATTTTCAAAAAATTATTATTTTCGGTACTCCCCTTGGAACCATTTTTTTTGTTTTTGATTTTATCAGAAACGGTATAACCGATTTAGATCATTTTTTTTGTGTTAAGGCTCCCCACCAGTTTCAATATTGTTGTGTACTCAAATTTTCAAAAAATTTTTTTTTGGATTTTTAAAAAAAATTTCAAAATTTTTTTGAAAACTCAATATTTTGAAAATCCCATGCTCCATGTTTTTAAAACTTAATAAATAAAAGTTTCTAAAAATAATCTACAAGATATGTGAAATAAATAATTATTTTACCTAAAAATAACGGTACCCTCCATACAAATATTAAAAAATGGTTTTCAAAAATCGTATTTTTCTTAAAAACGGCGCGCGCCTAGAATTTTGAAAAAAAAATTTTCTTTCAATTAATTTGTATGATCTTTAATTTAATAAAAAAAAATTGAAATTAAGATATTACAGCTTGTACTTACCATAGAAACATTTTTTCGAATTTTGAATTTCTCCTTAATGACATGACGGATCTTAGTGAAATTTTTACAGAAAAAACATTGCATTTCAAAACTATAAGAAATTTTTTTTTTTAATTTTGAAAAAATAAAATTAATTTTTTAATTGGAAAATTCAATATTTCGAAAACGACTTAAATTTTTTTTTTTTAATTTTAATTTTCATTCGAACAATAGTAAAGCTTTAAATTGGCATACAAAAATTTTTTATTAAAAATGATTTAAAAAATTTGTATATAAAATCTTATTTTTTTAAGAAACCCAAACAATGACTTATAATTTTTGTTCTTGCATAAATTCATATTTGCATAACATGCTGTTTCTATCTCTTACTACTAAAAGAGTTAAAAAAATAAAATTTATCCTTATGAACAGTTTTCTCTAGTAATATTCATTTTTAAATTCCTAGTCTATTACATAGGAACAAGTTCGTGCAACTCAGTCGTGCATTTTATTTTTTCAGGGATTAAAAACAAAGAATTGAACCTGTGACAAAAAAATTTAAAATTACAAACTGTGAAGTTTTCGGCAGCACACTTGGTTTAAGAAATTAGGACGGTGGATAGGAATGGAAAGAACAGGGTTGGGAAAGACGCAAGACTTTGGTTTTATGCTTTGGAATTTAGGAAACGATAAAATGCAAAGTACATCCCGTTGCAAATTATTGATATGTACTTCTAGACTTTTTGGTCTAGTTTAAATGTACTACTAGCATCAAGATGTTTTCTCATATACTGTACAATGGGGCGTAGAACTTTGTCAAAAATTCGATAGACCCATACAAGAACGGGCTTAGACCATCAGAAAAGCTCACCATCGAACAATATTCTAAGGTTTAAGACAATACGTTGCGGTTTCATGCGAATTCTTTCTTGAAAAAATAATAGTGCAAGACTATAAATTTAAAAAACATAATAATAGAACGTTACCATTAAGGTTTAAATAATTAACTATTACGAACTTTTCGTCAACACCGCTATCCATTCTTACCAATTGTTGCATCTTTGGGGTAAGAAGGTATTTAAGTAGCAAAGCCCTTTCTCAAGAAACTAATGTGCCTTTTTATATGCCACTATACATACCGGTTCATGGTCTTAGTCATATATGTAGGAGAACGTTTTAAGCTGTTATTGTGACGAATATTTTCCGGGTGATTTTTGGTCTCATCTTTGAAAAGCAAAAGTCCAAATTAAGGCGACTGGGTCTGGGTCCTGTAGATCGGATGGTTTCCAATGCTCGGAGCCGGAAAAATCTTTCAGACCATCTCCGAAGGACGGCACAGAGAGCAAAGGAAGATCGAGACTCAGTTGGCGCACGCAAGTTGAAGAGGACGTGGTGTAGGAAACTGGAGGCAGGTAACTAGATAAAGTGATGGAGCTGCCTTGACAAATCTTGTTGATCAAAAGGGTTCCTCTTTAATATAAGAACCGTTTGAAAGATATTCGTCGCCTCCAAGCTAACAGAAAATCAACTTCAGTTGCAAATCAAAACTCGAAAAGAGTAGTTTTTAGGTGCCATCCCAAAAATTGATACATTTGTAACTTAAGCTTAATATTGCTCTTTCTCTTAAGAAATATAAACCTTATCTCGCTATGTGCATTTTTCTTCACAAACTCATCTTCATATAAGACACTTCGGGGACGACACAAACGAAGTTTTATGAAAACAGCTAGAATAGTTTTCGAGAACATTTGAAAAATTGCATTTAGATTTGCGCTAAAAAGTTGTGTTGTTCTGGCAACCCCACTAACGATCACACTTACAATTGTTATTATTAGACTGGCAATGTTCCATGATGGTGATGGTGTTGGTATTTGGTGTTGTATTATGTGAGTATGAGGTTTTTGCCCTTGGCTCTACTTCTTTTGCGTTTTCTGCGCGCGGCATTATATGTTGCAGCATTGGTTAATGGTTACTGGTTACTGCTGCAGTCAGAACAACATCAGCGTGTTGCATTCCGCTTTGGCGTCTTAGGCATTTGGCCGTGGCATCAAGCGATGAGGAAACAAGTTTTGAGTTCGTTTTATTTTTTTCCTTCCTCTATCATGCAAACTTTTAGACACTCATGCCTCTTTTAGAATGCCTTCTGAGCTTATTGTGGATATGCTCTCCTGCCTTTTATAAACCTTTTTATTTCACGTATCGCAGAAGATATACAACGGCGGCGGTGACCGCCAGACAAGTTAATACTTGTATCTTGAACGCGAGCAAAATAAAAAAAAAAAACATCATCTAGACGAGTATATTCCCCCCTTGGAAGTCTAATCACCTTTATTCGCAAGCAAGTTTGCTTTGTACTACCTAGAGAATGGTGATGATTGGGAAGGTGGTATTTGCTGCACCGGCTCCGGCACACAGCGTTCACGCTCGACGCGCTTGACTTTGCGACGTAGGTTTTGCTATAGGTATCGCTTTGTGCAGCGTCATCGTTTTGTTTTGTTTTATTGGCCTTGGCAGCCCTTTGATGGGTGTTCGTTGTACCATGCGAAGGTACCGAGATTGCACTCGTTTTGTTGTGGTATTTGTCTGGCAACGAACGAGTTGTTTTGAAGTTCTTGGCTACATTTTTATTTATTTTTTTGTATCATGAAATTATAAATCAAGCACAGAATAAAGTCCATGTCCATATATGTATGTACCTATTTTGTCGAATTGAAGGGCAGGCATACCTTCACATAGTTGCTTTTAGGAATTGGGGGTTCAGTTCATTTCATGATCCGGAAAGTGTTTAGATTTCTGTATAATTATTTACATAAGGCCACGACTACATTGCTGCGCACTGTTCGAACTATAATTTACAACACTGATTATACATTTCTCGAGTTTGGAAACTAAACTTAAAACAAACTCTTTTTTAATCGATTTAATTTGACAGGAAAAGCAAACCAACAACGAAGGAAAAAGTTTACATCGTTTCTTTGAGTTGTACTTGATTATAGGTGTGCATCATACAAAAACTTTTCCCAGTTTTTAATATTTTTGTACTTAATATTTTTCTATGACTAAAAGGTATAGTTAGCCATTAATTCTATTGACTAAAATGGGACTCTGACCCCTTTATGACATATACACATATTTCAAAGATGATCAACTAGTTAACCTGAATATGTCTACATCACTGAATATTTATGCTCTTTCAATTGAATAACATGCCACTTGTTAGTCAATGCTTAGTCCGACGATTTTAGTTCTGTCACTTAAGTCCACGTTAAGATAGACGATTCTGGTTCTGCCACATTATTCAAGGTTTAGACGGACAATCCTAGGGTTTAAGTTGGACATCTCTTACAACGCTGATAATGACAAATGTGCATTATATTCTTTTAAAAGTTGGGCGACTATCTAAAGTTAGACAGGGTTTAAAACTATGACCAATCAAAATCACAAAATATTCTTTAAAAGGAATCCTAACTTTAAGCTCAGAAATAAATACTAAAACACAACTGTACCTATTCAATAAAATAGCATAGCACTTAGTCAAGGTTCAGACGTTTTAGAAGTTATGTGAACGTCTTAAGTTAGGCAGGGTTTAAATACGATGAAAAATAATTTATATATTCAAGGTTTAGACAAAACGATACTGGCTTCCGTCAGTTTAGTTAATGTTTAACACATGATCTTAATTCTGCTACTTTACTCAAGCTTTGGACAGTTGATCCAGGTGTTTAAGATAGACGTTTCTTACATAGCTAATAATGAAAAATGGGCATCGATATCTTTTCAAAATTAGGCGACTAGGAGGTAGATTTCTGTTAAAAAAAAAATCGGAAATAAATACCAGAACACAACTGTACCTGGTCAATAAAATAGCATGGAACTTTAGTCAAGGTTTATACATACGGTCCTGTTTTTGTCACTTTAGTCAAGGTTTAACATAGGTATGATTCTGATTCTTTCCCTTTATTGAAAGTTTTGACTGTTGATTCTGGTGATTTAGTAAGATTGCTTTTACATACATACAAGGAATGTTTATTAATATGTTTTTGAAGTAATGCGACTGTTTAAAGTTACAAAGGATTGTTCAAAAATACAGCCGTTAGTAAATTATTATCATATTAAACTATATTTAAAAGTAATTTTCACTTAAAAATCACCAATTAAAACACAACTGTCCAGGAAAAATAGACTTTCACTCCAGAAAAAAATTCCAAGAATGTTAAATTTTTATAAAAAGTGTGATTTGCATTTCGTAAGCTGTTTTCAAAAAGAATCCTTATTTTCGAAAAATTCCTCGAAACTACTAGTTTTTTTTTTTTAAGAATTTTTTTCAGAAAACTTACGCAAAGCACGTAGTATACTAAGCAAGATAAAAGTCTCCAAAAATAAAATTCCTGCCTCACAAATTTTTACTCACTATAACTTTCAATAAACATTATTTATTATTGTTTACATTTTATTCCTACATCATTTTGGATGTCAAATAAAATGCGACTTAACTAAATCGTTATCTTTTTCAAGACTAGGGTTATCTCTTATCCCTGTGGTGTTGTGAATTGTTCAGTTTCAGTAGCGTATAGTAAACTGAAGTGTTGAACAGCTCATGCAAATCCACAAGTTTTGTTTTTATAATTAGTATCCTGTTCGAGAAAGGTTGAGCACATCATACACCAAGAAAAATCATCCATCCTCATTATTCATTAAATGGATGTGTTGGAGCGCAAAATTCTGTCCTTATGAAATAAAGCAGCACCAAATGTATGCCGAGAAAGTCACAGTTTGAGGCGAAATTTGGTCTGGAGAAATTATAAGTCCGTACGTCTTTCCAACGTCAATACTGGGGTTGTCATAACCTTCAAGTGCTACAGATCGATAAAAAGTAACTTCTTGGGCCCTTAACTATATAATATGGAAACTGAAAAAAATGCTTTCTAATCGGACACCGGTACGTACCAGACAGGGCATGCTAGGATGGGCATTCTTCACAAGCTATTTGGGAGTATGTTTTTGTGTGTGTAGGTTGCTATGAAAACCAATAATCTTAAAATCTTTCTTCCTTCTGACACTTGCGATATACATATAAGCAAATAAAAGATCTGTTGTCTTTCTTGTTGTGTTGGTTATGGATTCGTAAGAAAAATCAAACCCGAAATTTTGATCAGATTTGACATAATCACGATAGGGACTCGATCGTATCTAAAAGTACTTGAAAATATAAAAATTATTTATAAATAAATAAAAACATGGATTAAGTCAGACAAAAATGTTCAAATGCAAACGTCTGATTTGTAGAATACTATGAATTTATGGAAACGAAGTTTAAAAAATCGTTGTATTAAAAAATTAATTTTTTATATATAAAAAAATTATTTAAGATATTTCAAAACAAAAATTTGGGAAGTCAATTTTAAGGGTACGTCTCATGCAAAAGCAAACTCAAATCTCATGTAAAAATTTTGCATATATCGGTGTACACATATCGTTCGCTTTACTTAAGAATTTTTGTGTTCAGAAAATAAGAAAATCTCGTCTCTCCAGGATAAGTTTTGTTCGCATCGAAATCGAAAGCAAATGGTTTTCGAAATTCATATTTTTCTCGAAAACGGCATCTAGAATTTTGATAAAAATTTATCTATTACGTTTAACATTTACTAATTCAATAAAAATAAAATCCACGACTGGGTCGCATGAAATTGCTCCTATATAATAGACTAGGAATTTTAAAAACGAATGTTATTAGAGAAAACTCTTCATATAAGGATAAAATTTATTTTAAAAACTCTTTTAGTAGTAAGAGGTAAAAACAGAATGCTATGCAAATATGAATTTATGCAGGAACAAAAATTATAAGTCGTTGTACTGGTTTCTTAAAAAAATAAGCTTTTATATAACGTTTTTGAGATATCGAATTTTCCAAAAACAAAAATAATTTTTTTAAATTCAAAAAATATTTTTTTTTAAGTTTTGAAATGCAACCTTTTTCAAACTTCTTAGAAGCTTTTTTATAAAAAATTTCATTAAAATTCGTTATGTCGATAATGAGAAATTTAAAATTTGAAAAATTGGTTCTATTGTAGGTACAGTCAGTAATATCTTTATTTCAATATTTTTTTATTTAATAATAGATCGCAAGAATTAATCGAAAGAAGAAAACATTTTTCAAAATTCAAGGCGCAGTTTCTGAGTAAAATGCGATTTTT
The DNA here is from genome assembly GCA_911387755.1 of Chrysotoxum bicinctum. Classification (NCBI taxonomy): domain Eukaryota; kingdom Metazoa; phylum Arthropoda; class Insecta; order Diptera; family Syrphidae; genus Chrysotoxum; species Chrysotoxum bicinctum. Next base: position 207,389,001 of record OU426988.1, read on the forward strand.
GAAAACCATTTTTTAACATTTACCTACCGTTATTTTTAGGTAAAATAATTTTTTTCCCACATCTTGTAAATTATTTTGAAAAACTTTTATTTATCAAATAAATAAAAATATTGAAATATTGAGTTTAAAAAAAAAAAATTGAAAATTTTTTAAAAATTCAAAAAATTTTATTTTGAAAATTTGAATATGCAATTCTTTTCAAATTTTTTGGGAGCCTTAGCATAAAAAAAATATCAAAATCGGTTTTACCGTTCTTGAGAAAATCAGAAACAAAAAAATGGTTCCAGAGGGGTACCATTAATAACCACTTTTGGGAAAATTTTTTCCAACCATTATCTAACTTTAACAAAATAAATTTTTTTTGTATCTTTCTTTTTGAAGTCTGTCGAACAGTTTTTGAAAAAAAAAATATTTATAAAATTTTGAAAAAAAAAAAAAAATCGTATGGCAGGTACCTTTATTTTATGTAGGTCTTTAAAAAAAATAAAAAAACATATGAGAAAAATTAAATAAAAATACTATCTACCAAGTTTAAAGAAAATGGGCCGATCCGTTTAGGCCGTAGTCGAAAAGACAAACAGGCAGACAGACAGAATTGCGAGACGCACTTTTTTGGTCTTCGCTATCATCGTAACGTGAACTTTGATTAAAATCCCGAGTTAGACTTGCATAACTTATCTTATAGTACCTACCTATAAGTCGCAATTAAAAAATATTAAATTTAGGTATAATATAAGAAAAATTTTTCGATTTATGGGATCTCATTATTTGAATAATGGATTTAAATAAAAGATTTAATAAAGAAGTTTCTAGTTTTTTTAAATCTAATTTTTTATCGGGTGGGTCAAAAGTGACTTTCTAATACAAAGTGAATATAATTTTTATAGATTTAATTTTAGAATCACAAAGTATGATTTATTTTATGAAGATTTTTTTGGGCTAAGTATGGAATATAATGTCTCTCAAATGAGCACCAGCTTCATGCTCACGGACTCTTTCTAGAGCGTTTTCCATAACACTTCGTAGGACATCATTTTCAAATTAGGAAGAAACTTTTGACCCACCTTGTACTACTGATCATTTCGCCTTAATACCATACATATTTGCAATGATTCTAAGTATCTTAAACATTAGAACAACAGAATTACATAACCTACAGTTTTTTGCTCAACTTTTTTTTCTTCAAAAATAGTTATAGTTTTGGAGAAATTTGCAAGAAACTAAATTTAAACTTCGTCAAAACTTTAATGTTCTTCATAATAATCCAGCTTTATGGTTTTTTTTAAGTTTGGCCATTTCATTTGCCTAATTTTCATGGACTAGAACCTACGTTATATTGAATGATATGGAAATTCTATCAGAATAAGAAAAACTGTAACACTCATAAATTAAATTCAAGATTTTTTAATTTAAATAAAATAAAAAACAATAGGTTTGTTGTGTTTTATGGTAGGTAACTGCAACACCTTTGTGATTCTTACGTCATTCCCGCCCTTCGATTTATTATCACCATTGTCATTATCACTGCAGCCAGGCAGCGCATCGACAATGTAATATAGAGAAAGAATCCTTTTTATTTTGTTTTCTTCTTCTTAAAATAATCCTTTTTTCACGTCGTCGTCGTCGCCGTTGGTCGTTCGTGGGCCACATCAACTTTGTCCTTTTCCCCTTCGAGATGTCATGCTCTGTCTATATTACCTTTGGCATCATAAGAAACATATTGAAAAAGACCAAGAAAAGTTTTGTTTTTGCGACGTAACAGGTTGATGTCGAAGTATCGCATCACATCGCATAGGATTTTCATTTTCAACTCTAACTTTTATAATATGAGCTCATGGAAGAATGAAGAGCAAGCAAACCAAAGAACAACTTAAAGAGATTTTTCAAAAATATTCGTAGTTGTTTTTCTTGAAATTTATATCAACCAGAGCAACTAGTGAGAACTGAGAATATAGGTGACGTACAAAACTGTTCTACTTCGCACTGGATTTCCCCAGCTTTTCCTGGTATAAGAGTTCTCTTATACTGTTCTCTTCGTTGTTTAGTTTTTATAATCTCTTGATTTAAAGGAGAAGTAAAGTTGGTTTCGGTGAGCCAAGACGCGAGAATGGGTAATGGGATTGTAATACCAGCTTCCACCGCTTCGACAAAATTGCAGTATAGTAGATACGCCAACTACTTTTTGTAGACCAAGTTTTATGGTATGCAACCAGTTTACATTATTGGCATGCAGAGTTGTTGGGTCATCAGGAGCAACATCAACAACGACGAAGACGACGACGACGACACGGCAACGAAAATGCAAGAGATGATGCTATAAACCAGTTTAACCACATTGCAATTCTGACGCGATATTGCCTCGAACTCTGCGAATGAACCTTTTTTCCTTGCAGCGTCTTTTCTACAATGAGATACATTTGTACATGAATATTATGCAAAATCCAGTCTTAGTTTAGCTTCGACTATAAACCAAGACCAGGGTCTTTTTAGATATGTACGAGTACATATAAGTTTTTGTGTGTGGTTCCACCATATCCGAGACACGACGACTCACGGATTTCCATGGTCTTGGCCTAGGTGAGGTGGTTGTTTTGGTTTTTTTTTTTACGAATAATGAATGAAAATGCATGTCTGCTCTTAATCAGTCCTTTGGATACCGAGTCGAGTCGAGTGTGAGATGTATGACCCGCCTACGGCGCGGCGCGCCAGTATCTAAAGCGACCGTCTGAGCCTGATATACCTGCCAGAATTTGCGGCAATGACGTTGCGGAATTCAGACATAAAACTCCATGGGAAAACACAGTCATATGTGTAGTGTAGGCATCCACCATCGTAGACTGTTGCAGCATCAGACTTCAGACACACTAGTTGCGATGAGAATGTCTAACGTCTAATTAATTGTATAAGATGACGCTAACGAGTCCGTTTGCTGCCGGTCTGAGGAATGCAGTTATGCATATTTTGGGGTGGCTTTGTTTAGAGTTGTAGAATGTCGAGGTGTTTTTTTTCTTGATAGAAAGGATGGACAGGGGGTGCGAGAAAGTTGTAAATTTGCAGAAATTATATAAGTGTTTGGAGGAACAGCAATCGATTTAAGGAAACAATGAGGAGGTTACATTCTTAATATTTCCAGAATAATGCATGGAAGTCGTACGATAGTACCAAACAACCATTCTATGTCCTTTCATCTTTAACATAACACACGTTTACACCTTAATTACAGAGCAAGTAATAAAGATTTAGTTAAAGCTTCAGGTAATGCTTGCATTGCGAAAAAGGTAGATAACTGACAACTCCGCGAATTGATTTTGAGCACACATTTTCGAGTTTGCCATAGTGATTAGTGAGTTGGACTGTCGTACCAGATATATGGTTTATTTCCCAGCCTCTGCCACCTAAAAACAATTTTTTTTTATTTCGGCGGGATTTGTTTTTAGCGTGGAAGTGACAAATCCTCCAAGAGAATATCTTGTCATTAAAAGTGGACAGACAATATTAGGTCCCCTTCATACCTGTTGATAACACGAACACATGACTCTTTGAGAGTTGTAAGTCATCTAATTTATGTATGTTTTTTTCGATGTGAGTTTTTGAGTCAACAACGCATTTTTTGGGAGAAAAAAATATCAACCAGTAGCAAGAATTTCGTTTCGGGAGATGCTTGGTTCGGATTCTTATAAAGTATTCTGTAATATCAATAAGTCTGTAAGTATCGGGAAATTTCAAACTTAGGTAGAAGTGTGGTGCTTTTTTCGCGACTCCAGGATCTTTCTCAAAGAAGCAACGGAACTTGGGCTTGAGGTATTTTAACTCCTCAACACAAACAAAAGGGATTATAACTAATAATAATTAGGTGAAATGGAGACGATTAAATAGGACAAGTCGATGCACATTGGTCTTGAAAGAATGTGCATCACAATGAGGAAGAAAATCGAGAGGAGCATAATATTCCACATTCTAGTACTGCGTCTAAGGAAAGAATCTCTATATTTGGCAATAGCTCCGAAGTTAGGCTCAAGGGTTAACTGATGACCATTCCCAGCTAGATGAGTATTACAGCGAAATTCCTTGAGGGGAGTAATGCAACTGGCTGTTTCAATTGAAAATTATTGAATTCCACGATAGAAAAAAGCAATGAAATAGTGGAAAGCAGAGGATGTTATGACGGTGTTCAAGAGAAACAAAAGTTTTTGTAATGGATGTGTTAACGGGGGCACCAGCCCAGATATGAGAGTTATACTCAAGTTTTGGGCGGATGTATACTTAACAAATCGTAGCCAGATCAGAAGCCGAAAAGAATGTTTTGCGCCTTAAAAAAAAAAAAAACTGGTAACATTAACAACAATCAACAACATCATCATATCGACCTTATATATTTATATTTTTTCAATTAATTTTTATTTATTTTCAATTAATTAATAAATCAAAACTTTTAAGACATACTGTAAAGATAGTTGATAACAATAATGTATTTTCCTTTTCATTCATACAATTTACTTAATACAAACACTTTGGCTTTGCATTCTAAACAAATAATTTAAATTCTAAACAAGAAATTTCAATTCTATACAATGTAAACAATTGCCCAAGCAGAGAGTATTAAAGGCCGCGCAAAACAAATGTGATTCACTTCTAATTGTGATCTCTGGAAGAACGTTTCGGTGGTATACTACTGCCTTCCGATTTTTCAAGCTTTTACAAAAATTTTAATTTTAATTCGTTAAATTAAATAAGATCCCATTGACGGAGTTGTTTCGCTTCATTGGTTTGATCTAAATTATTTTTTTTAAATCTTAGTGTTATCGCCAATTCAGCGGGGTACTGCATTATTTCGCATATCCTGCGGTGGAGGATATAACAATACTCCTTTTGCTACTGCTACTCCTTATATACTGCTACTGTACTATATGTTTACAAGATACAAAATACGAACTAATAAATAAAATACGTTTCAACGTACAAAACACTGTTTAGTTTATTTGACGGAAAAAAGAAGAAACGAAAAAAAAAAAAAACAACCCGTGCGCAGAGCAACCAACAAATAAAGCAATTTGTTATAAACTAAAATTTCGTCACATTTTTGGCTACGTGAAGTATATAATCATTCCATTAGAGATGGTCATTAACACAAGTACCGAGACCGACTATGGAAAGATTTTCCGTTTCACTGTCGGTGCCATTCATAGATAATAGCATGCGTAGTATATTTTTCCTGGCCGACAGAAGACAGCTTTGTGTTTTCAAAACATTGAATTCCACGCGGTTGCTAGTAATCCAGAACAGGATTACAAGTTTTAGAAAAAAAAGATAATTAATGAAGATAAGGAAGAGTGCCGGAGACAAAAAATTATAACCAACTTCAAAATTGAATGCTCTGGAACTAAAAGAAATATGGTTCCAGCAGGATAGCGCTACGTGCCACACAGCGGACGGACGCCACGGTTGACACATGAATGATTTTATGATAAAGGTTATCTCTCGTAGAGGTGACGTGACGTCATGTGATTTGACCCCGCTAGACCAAACAACCAAATTGACCATTTCGCGATCAGTCGAGGTTTAAAAAGCAGTCTCCAGGACATCCGTAACAGAAGAGTTGCAGACGTCGGAATCGCACGGGCCCACCCTCTGATGGTTGCTACCGTTAGATTACGTACAGCTTCAGTTCCGAGATCCCACGAAAACACTCGAATGCTCAAGTTTAATACAGATAGAATAAAGGATCCCGCAGTCCGCCAACAACTTGGGCAAGGATCAAAAAAAGCAAACACTTCAAAGCACGTACCGCTGCTACCTCAGAAACAGGGAGAAACGACTTAGAGTCTAAGTATCGCATGAAGATGAGGGAAATTTATCCTAACGTGCGACCTGATAAGCGTAACAACATCAACGCATTGGCTACAGAAGCAGTAGAAGCCGCTAGTATAGGTGTGACAGTAGGACCGTCTATAGAATTACCAAAGAGCTTACTGGTGTCCAGAGCTCTAAGCAACGTCTGGTAAAAGACACAAATGGATCTCTGCTGGTTTCGGATGAGGACCAGCTCAAAAAGGAAGGAACATTTTTCTGCGGTTTTAAATCGCGTTTTCGCCAGGGAATGAACCGTCCGAAGAAACAATATCACAAATACGCACCTTACCCCTTACTAAAGAAGAAATCATTACCGACATCAAAGTACTGAAGAACAACAAAGCGGTTGGACGCCTTGACGGTATTCCTGAAGAGCTCTTACGAGCAGGCCCAACAACATCGTGCGAGCTACTGCACCCACTCGTTAGGAGAGCTTGTGGAAACAGAGAGCTTTCCTGAAAAGTGGAAAAGATTGTCAAGCTCCCAAAGAAAGGGATCTCAGGCATTGCGAATACTGGAGAGGAATATGCGTTCTCCCTGCAGTAGCCGAGTTATTAGCAAGAATAGTATTGGAGCGAATAAAAGACCACCTCGCTGCACGCAGCTCGGTCAATCGGAAATGGAGGAATTCAGTGGACTCTGCAATCTTACCTCAAACATCTGGACTACGCGGACGACGTATGCTTACTCTCTCAGAGGATCATGGATCTCCATAAAATGACACCATAGATGGAAATAGAAGCAAAAATCGTGAGGCAGAAGATTAACTCGGCAAAAACTAAAAGGATCAGCCTTGGAACTCCCTCATCAATCCTAGTAAATAATTTTTGACAACCGGTAGAGACGGTAGATGATTTCTAATATCTTGGGAGTATTGCCCTTACGGGTGGCGGAATTGAACGGGACGTAAACAGCCGAGTCAGAAAAGCAAAGGCTGCGTAAAGAATGCTGTCCAATATATGGAGAAACAACTATTTTAGCTTAAAGACCAAGCTACGACTGTTCCCTTATAATAATGAATCCGTGCTGCTTTATGGGTGCAGCACTTGGAAAGCCACAGATACTGTCAAAAGAGAGCTGCAATCGTTCGTAAATAGATATCTTCGAAACACCTTGAGGATTTTCTGGCCCAACCGTATCTCGAATGCTGAACTTCATGCGAGAACAGGAACCCATAGAATCTAGTATATGAAGACGAAAATGGCAGTGGATTGGCAATACTCTTCAAAAGGGCGACGGGTGCATTGCGGGGCAAGCGATGCATTGAAACCCACTCACGCAAGAAGGCAGACAAATGGGCCGGCCTTGAAGTACTTAGTGAAGAACGGTCGAGCAAGAATCAGCACAACTGGGGAAGAGTTAGAAAGAGCTGAAATACATTTCCAAAAATCACACATAATGGCGCGTAGGAGTAGTGGAGGCCCCATGTCCCGTAAGGGACACGTCACGGACGTAATAGATCCGAGGCCCTAACAAAGCCTTTTTTTTTGTGGAATTTCTTGAAGTTGCAGGTCTATGCGAATAAACTACAATCGACCGATGGCGATTCAGGCGAATAAGCGAGCAAAACAATATCGTCTGCAAAAAGGAAAGCTTTGAGAAGGATCTCTGCATATTCAATACCTTCTAGAAGAATACTGATAATGTCTTTAATAAAAACTGAAAATAAACTTGGACTTAAAAGCGGCCTTAAAGTCAACAAAAAACACAATATAAATTTTCTGTTTTGTTCTAAGAACACATCTAGTATCTATAAGCTTTGTGGTATATGATCATGTATTAAATTATAACATTATATGTATTTATTTGGGCTTGAATGATCGATGAGGTGGATGCAATTAATAAAAAAACTAATTCATCTTATGTTACCCTACGTTTCGCTGGCTTTTTTCCGGCTTCTTCAGGGGTTTTTTTTTTTTTTTTTTTATTAATCTAAAACAACCAATTATACAATATTATTTGGAATATTACTTATGGACATGTGTAATTATTATATAAAAGTGAATATGGAAATTTTCTTTTTTTTAAATTAAACTTACTTCTGATGTTTAAAAATAATGTTTTACATTTTGTTTAAACTGGAATTGAAATTTACGTTGAATTGTTTAATAAATTAACAAATAAACAATTTAACACTTAAAAAATTGACATTAACATTAACACTATTAGAAACAACAAAAATTAAAACTAGTATCACTTGGTATCACAGATTTGAAAAGGCAACGCCATATATCGAGCTGATGTTGTCAATGTCTTCTTGATGGTTCATCGTTGTTTTTATGTTCTGGTATACTTTTAAGGACAAAGATATACATACATGTCTATTACAGAATTCGCAGAATTTTACTCCCGGTGAGTTGACTCGATTCGCATCCGCTGTAAAACTCAATTATGAAATTCGTCGAATGAACTACATTGTCGATTCCTAAAATTACCTTATAATTTATGCACTTTCGTATCGACACTGTCAGCTACAAACATTTATTAAACTGGCCTAGGCTGTGTATATTTATTTAATCCGTTAAAGTACTAACGTTACAAAACTTAAAACTAGATAACATTACAAATATGAATTTACTTACAATTATGTATTAAAAAAGTTTTCTTTAAATTTACTACATTTTAAATTGTCATTAACTGAAGAAATTAAAAAATTATACTTATTGAAAACTGAAATCAATTGATTTAAGGGACTGTTCATACCATAGTTTGTTCTGCTAAAGTTAGGATATAGAGACCGATGATTTCTCAAGCTAGCTTGACTAAAACTAAAATTCAAGCGGCACAGAGCTGATGGAGATATTATTGATCCGTTGACTAATTTTATAATATAACATAGTTGTAGATATTGTCTATGCTTTGAGAGTAAAGGGAGATTTATTAAGATGAGTCTATTGTTATAGGGGGGCAGTGTCGATCTTTGTGACCAAGGAAGAAAACGAAGACAGAATCGTAAGAATCTCCTTTGGATTCCCTCAAGTCTGTTAATATGAACTGAATAGTATGGCGCCCAGACTACACAGCCATATTCGAGTACTGGTCTGACAAAATATATGTAGAGAAGCTTAAGAACGTAAGGATCCATGAAGTCACGGGAGAATCTTTTTATAAATCCCAAAGTTTTATTAGCTTTTTTAATAATAAAGTTAATGTGATCAATAAGTGTTAAATTAGAATCTAGAATAATTCCTAGATCGGAAAAAACGGACACTCTACATAATGTAAAAGAATCTTACATATAAATGTAAGTTAACACATTTTTTTTGCGCGTAAAACACATTGTTTTACACTTGTCAATATTTAACAAAAGACGGTTAGTATGGCACCATTCCCTGAACCTATAAATGTCTTCTTGAAGTTGTTCACAGTCGCTGATGGAGGCTATTCTTTTAAAAATTTTGATATCATCGGCATAGATAAGCACAGATGAATTTTTTATAATTGATGTCAAGTCATTGATATATAGAACAAATAGTAAAGGGCCTAGATGACTCCCTTGTGGAACACCTGAGTTGACCAAAAATTGATCAGAACGCTCATTACGAAAAGTAACACTATACTTCCTGTTTTCTAAATAAGATGATATCCAGACTAGAAAGTTTTCATTGAACCCTAAGCCAATTAGTTTATTAATTAGAGTTTTGTGACAAAGCTTATCAAAGGCTTTGCTAAAATGTGAAATGAATGTGATAATGGTATCGCTTTCGATCAACGAAATCAAGCATCGTTGAGAGTGGTTAGTACGAAGATGGATGACGGTTCAAAACCAACCACCATGTGCTCTTTTGTTTTTTTTTAGATTTCTTGCTCTCTGGTTGCGTTGCGATTTGTGCGTTTTCTATTAAAATTTGTTAAACAAACACTTTAGCATTCAGTATGATAAGCTTTTGACTTATATTTTTGTACTCTCCATTGTTTATTTTCGTTTAATCAAAAATTCACTTCAGATTCGTCTCGAAATTGGTGCGAATGTAAAATGATAGAAATTGTATGGTGTGCGAATGGATTGCGAATTCTGTAATACCATATAAGTTGAACAATATGTCAGTGATGCATGAATTGTTACCGACATTCGTTCAACTTTCATTCGTCGGATTCAGTAATAGCAAAAGTTTGGAAATGAATTGAAACTGTCACTTTAGCTCATTCGCCGAATTCTGTAATAGGGGAGATAGTCTATAGATGAGTACCCCGGTCTAAAACCAGCTTGAAATTCACTTATTTATCTGTATGCATCTATCCACGATCTGAATCGATTATGCAGCACCGATGATGTGAATATTTTTTATGAGGTATTTAAGGAGATACCTAAATTTGTAGTTCGCAGGGTCTATAATTGTGTTTCGCTTTTTATGAATCGGAAAACTGAGCCCTTTCTTAATACTTCGTTCTTAATGAGTTACAGAATTCTGATGCGATAATATCTGATTCGGACGCTTTCACAAACTTGGGTCCTTTTAACGCTCTCAAAACTTCTTCAACAACAATTGACCGATCCAATATATCCACATAAAAACCATGGTTGAGCATATTGAATTGTAAGGGAGCCCAGAGGAGATTGATTCAGTAGCTGAGAGAAGTGTATTCGCAAGGTTTCCGAGTTTAGATATCGATTTATACCATACATTCATATACATAAAATCGATAAACAAATTCGCCATTTTGTTTCCATTCACGATTTGGTCACCACCATTCTATTTTCCTTGGATGAGACATTTCAAATTTTTAATCAACGACTCAACAAAATGTCTAGTAAGAAATAATTTCGCAAATATTGGCATTATCTAGTTATAGTCAGCTTTTTGTCATTTTCGACCACCATGGGACTTCATAAATCAGATTCTAATTAGAAAAATCAGAATATAAAATTCTGTCCAAGCACTGTCAAAAGGGGAACCATAAACCTGTTTCGTAGACACACAAACAAAATTGACATGGATTATTCAACCAAAACAACAGCTCCAAAAATAGCGCATACCAAAGTATTTCTTATAAAATAATTCGTAATATGTATTTAAATCACCTCCCATCGGATTTTTATATAGATAATTTTGTCTGCTAAATCCCCCGAGTATATCTAAGAAGAATTTGATATGAATTTTTTTTCAAATTTAGTTTTTCTTTGAATTGCTTTAAATTGAATTGTTTAAATTTGTAAGCCCAGGTCTGCAAAAGTTTTGTCGGACAACACAACAAGGTAAATTAGAATTCACGGCAGATCTGAATTTTAAGTTTTTTCATCATTCACACACACATGAATCGATCGACTTGCTGATAGAATTCTGACTTAAATACCTAAACAGAAATATGGAAAACAACAAATGCCTTGGATTGTAAAAGGGGCATCATTGTTATACTACGTTAAGATAGAGCTTCCCAAGTTGGCCATATCTCTTTAAATATTGCTTTCGCCATTCAATTTTATTAGGTTGGATTTTTGTTGTAACAGCACCTCATCTGCACATATTTAGGATACAAACTGGGAATCTATATTTTTGTAAACAAAAGAACAAATAATAAAGAAAACAAAAAAAAAATTGATAAAAGAAAGAGAATTACTTTTCCCAAGTTCTTGGCGCATCAAGTAAAAAGCAATAATCTAATTCAAAAGTTTACCTATCAATTGGGAAAATTGAAGATTTATTGCAAACATACACAGACTGCTGGTCAGGACTTCAACTAGAGTAGACCCAGCAGAAGCATCTCTTTGGCTTTCTGAGTGGCAGCCGTGGAAGGATATCATCATCAGCATCTGAATCATTCGACAAAGGGATGAAAAAAGCCGGGGATATAAAATGGGAGGAGAGTATTGGCTGAGTGTGGAAATGGAAAGGCACACTTCGTAGAATGACAACTTCATATTTCTAATTTAGATTGGATAGTTCGATTTTGCTCTGTACATCTGTTTCAATATACCTTAGGCATGTTGCGGTAGCAGAGGAGTAAACAAAATAAGCCCATCGACTTGGTCGCATGATGTTGCTCTCTTATATAAAGGTTAATGTAAAATATCCGCAGAAGGGGTAAAGGTAAATTTATTGAAATACACGAACACGCAGTTGAACATCATAAGACACACATAAGTCGTCTTAGTTTTGGAGTTGTAAGACAACCTCATTAAAATTTTAAGATATAAAAGAAGGGTTAATCAGCAACTAAACCATAGAGTAGTTATTTACCCTAGAGAACCTACTTCTTCTCTGGAGGATAGAAAAACAGCAGTTTTAAGCCTGATCCTACATAAAGCGGTATTTCCTAACCCTCCTCCTAATGACCAATCGGACCTACGGCACTTCTTTCCAAGTTAATAGAATCGCCGATAAATCAGTAGCTCAAGAAATATCTCAAGATCGAAAGCTTCTTAATGATCGGCAATACGGCTTTGCAGCATTAATTCTACTGGTGATCTCACTGAAGTGTGGAACAGATCTTAATAAGTAAGCTTATTGCGCATGATATCCTAAGGCATTTAATAAAGTTTGGCACTAAGCTCTCTTATCGAAAATGCGTGAGTATCAATCAAATCCTTATTCCTTGCATTAGAAATTACCTTCTGGATCGTATAAAATATGTTTTATTGGTCGAATTCTATTGTTGTCTTTACAAAATAAATTCTGGTGATGCCAAGGGCTCCGTTTTGCCTCCGATTCTCTTTCTCATTTGATCGCTTGTCTGAAACTTGTTATCCACTTTATTGTTTTGCCGACGACTCTTCCGCTAACTTTTCACACTCCTTCTCAAACTTACGTCTATCTCCTTTGGCAGTGGAATTGACACGGTATCATATGATAAGCTCATTAAACTTCAATCTTTAGAGCATTGCAAAGTAGGGTATACAAAATAGTTTGGAGTTTAATGCTTCGAAAACTCGATGCTGTCTTTATTCTCGTTGAAGGAAAATGTACCCCCTAATCTATTGTCCTTGAATAGAACTTGCATCCAAGAAACCGAAAAGCTTTCGGTATTCAATATGTGTGTCAACGACAATCTTCTTTGGAATGACTGTTTTCTTTAGTACGCCAAAAAAGCTGCTAAATGATTAGGATTTTTCTATCGGTGGTGTAAGAAATGTTGCTACCTTTGTGATCTGATTTTAATCTAGGTATAAAGCATTTATACGTCCAAAACTCGTGTATAACTCAGATATTTGATAGCTCAGATAGGTACAGCCCAATAACCTTCGATTGGAAATATGCAAGATCTGTGGGTGTCTTGTGATGAGCAGACATTAAGATTTTTTAGGATTTAAAATAAAACCGATTCATCACTTTCTCTAAGTCTTAATTGACACAAAAATCTTCAGACTGAAGAGTGCGGCTCAGGAACAGATGAACATCGTCTGCGTAGATTTGGGAGGAACAGTTTTTAATAAAAATGGAAGAGAATCTGGAAACAAAAGGGGGCCAAGAATGGAACCATGAGGGACACCCATAACATTCGGAAAAAAATTCGACAGACTGTCTCTAATTTGGACTAGGCTACGAAAGTAGTGACTGTCGAGCATGCTTGTGTGCGTTTTGAAGACAGGAAAGGAGGGAATCTTCAATTTTCTGCTAAGTCCGAATGGCTAAGATGAGAATAGAGACTCTTGGAAGATTTGTTTCTTCCTTGACGGATCTAGTGCCTTTGGAAACATTTTTTTTTATTTTTCGGTGGCAACGGTTGAGGAGCGAACCCAGACCTCCGGCATTACAGTCCACTGCAATAAAAATTATGCCAAAGAGTACGACAAACAAATGAGTTACTGAACCTTAACGCGAAATCCTTAAGTTGTAATCATAAGCTGCCGTTCATATAACAAAGTAGAATATAGGAAAAGGTGTTGGAGACAAAATACAACCCTGAGGGACATCAAACTTTATTTTATGAATTTCAGACTCTAAGCTATTGAATACAACTTGAACGAATTGAAAGGTCAACAAAATATTTTATAATCAAGGAAAGGCATCGGTTCCAAACATTTTTGCAATATCGCAATAATCTCCTTTTTTTCAGACGATGTAGGTCTTGTTTTTAAAAAATTAACTGAATGGACGAACGTTTTGTTTGTATTTTTATTTGTTTATAACAAGGCGTGTCCTGAACAAAATAAAATGGTGTTGGTCACATAATACCGGATTGAAAGCATTATGGATCAGCATCTTTATGTGAAGATCATGGAGGAAGTTATGTTCCCGTACGCAGAAGATGAAATGCCACTGCAATGAGTCCTTCAACAAGAAAACGGCCCAAAGCATACAAGGAAACTTGCGAAGCAGTGCTTCCAAGAAAAGAGGGTTAATGTCATGGGGTGGCCTGCGAGGTCCCAAGACATCAACCCCATAGAAAATATTTGGTGCGATGTCAAGAAGTATGTTTATAGTTGTAAGGGAAGATAGAGCTGTCTTGGAGGTCCATACCTGTAGAAAGATGTGAAAATCTTATTAATTCGATGCAACGTCGTTGTGCTGTTTTTAATTCTAACAACGAACATGCAACTAAATATTAATCAATACATAGAGAAATGAAAATTATTTCTGTTTAAGTGGAGTGATTGAATTAAATTCAATTAAAAAGTTCAAGTGACCTCAACTCCAAGGTGCGTTTCGCCCAGGTACGACAGTGGGCTCATCAGTTAGATGCTGTCGTACCCTTCTAAGACGCAAATATTGGTCGATGTTTACCGACTCTAATAAAATTTACAGCTTTAATAGACTGTGAATTTTATCATTCTAGGGGAATTTGATTAAATTCAGACACCTAGAACAATATTGTCCGTGGTCAGACTATTAAATCAATACATAGAGAAATGAAAATTATTTCTGTTTAAGTGGAGTGATTGAATTAAATTCAATTAAAAAGTTCAAGTGACCTCAACTCCAAGGTGCGTTTCGCCCAGGTACGACAGTGGGACTAAATATTAATTTAAGGTTCAAAGTCTTGACTTCCACTTATGGTAGAAATTGTCTTTTAACTTTCTCTTTTGTAATATTTAAAGCTGGATTTTGAATGCGCTACTACTATTTTCACCGCAGCTATATTATATATAAAAACTAAACTAAAGAAAAATGTTCAAAAGTTTAAAAATTATTGCTTAAATTACAAAAGCCACTACTTAAAAATTTTGAGCTCAAAAATTTAAAAAAAAATCACTAGAAAAGTATTATTAAGAATATATTTTTTTTATATTCAAAATTTCTTTAAAATATTCTAAAAAAAAAAGTATTTAATTATAAATATTTAAATAAATAATTTCAAAAAATTATCGTTCACCCATTTTCAAGATATTGAAGTTAAAAAATAAATAATAACTGTTGAAAATACGATATTTATTTAAAATCTAAAACTTTATACAAATTTGTATCGTACCATGTTTTCTAAATTATTTTTTACCAAAATGTATCAAAATAATTAGAGCCATTTGCGGGATTAAATAAAATGCACGATTGGATCGCACGAACTTGCTCTTATGTAAAAGTACTTTGGAATTTAAAATACATTTTATAAATATAAAACATGGATTTAATGAGATAAAAATGTTCAAATGTATGGAATTGCCTGATTTCCGGAAAAGTATGAATTTGCACAAATAAAATTTAAAAATCGTTTTCTTAAAGTAATTTTTTATATAAAAAATTTCTTTCAATTTTTTTTAGAACAAAATTCGGGATGCCAATCTTAAATGCTTAGTGATATAAATTTTAGGAAATAATTTCAAAAAATATTCGTTCACACGTTTTCAAGATATTAATTTTTTAAAAAATAAATTGGAGTTTTTTTTGTTGTACTCCAAAAAAATTTTTTTTTCGAATATTACAATATAATTTTAAGCTTACATATATATATACATATGTTTTGATTATAAGTTATAATTATATACTCGTATATAATTTATAACTTACATTAAATTTAAAAACAAAATTTTTAAAATTCACATTAAACTCATAATAAGATTTTTATAGTATTCTCTTACCATGTTAAAATCAGTATAATTTTTATAAGAATTATAATGATTACATGCTAAGGATATTGGCTGGTTAAGACCATAGTTAGTATTGTGTCTAGGAACATAAAAGAAATATTGATCTCTGGGACGTAGAGTGCGAGATAGAGCGTAAATATTAAATAAGGAAAGCAGGTACGGACAGTCAATATGGCCAATTAAAACATCCTGTGCAAATAAAACACCGTAATAAATTCGTCTTTTATTTAAAGTTTTTAGTCCTAATAAGGCGCATCTGGCTTCGTAGTTTGGTAAGTTACCGTTCCAATCCATCCTACGAAGGGCAAATTTGGTAAAACGCCTTTGGACTCTTTCGATCCGAACATCATTACGCTGACAGTGGGGACTCCATATTATACAGCAGTATTCTAATCTAGACCGTATTAAAGAATTATATAAAGCCTTTAAGGTGTATGTATCTTGAAACTCTTTGGAATTGCGACAAATAAACCCGAATAGAGAAATAGCTCGTGAGACTATAAAATGATAATGCATTGAAAAT
This sequence comes from Chrysotoxum bicinctum, assembly GCA_911387755.1. Lineage (NCBI taxonomy): Eukaryota > Metazoa > Arthropoda > Insecta > Diptera > Syrphidae > Chrysotoxum > Chrysotoxum bicinctum. The sequence goes on from OU426988.1 coordinate 207,405,335, forward strand.
TTTAGCTTGCAGTAGAAAATTACATCAAGATCTTCTTGACAATCCATTCTTTTTAAGATAGAACTTCCACTTGCTAATATTTAATTCCAAAAATGGTATACAAATCATTTGAATCGGTCTCAGAATGGGCGCAAGCTTTGGAAAAATATACGTGGACTAGGGATTGGGAAGCAAACTCACGAAGATTTGGATGTTAACTGTTCTGAATTGAATAAATTTTTCATCACTTCAGTTCCCCAAGTCTCGAGTAGACCAATTGCTTTGCATGTTGAAGACTCGTCATCGAGACTGGAAGATGTATTCGACTTCTCAGGAGTAACCCCGGAAGATGTTGTAGAAAGCTTGATATCACTTAAGTCAAATGCCATAGGTTTTGATAAAGTGCATCCATCATTCTTTAAAGCAATATTAACACATATTTTACCATTTGTTACTCATATTATAAATACAATATTTACTACTAGTATTTTTCCTTCTCAATGGAAACTTTCAAAAATCATTCCTATTCCAAAAAACAAACAAAAAACAGAATATCGCCCTATATCAATTTTACCATTTTTTTCAAAAATAGTTAAAAAATTAATGCATAAGCAGATTACTCGATATTTTACTTTGAATAGTCTCCTCTCATCAAAACAGTCTGGTTTTCGGTCTCAACATAGCAGCACCACTGCTCTATTGAATGTCATTGAGCAAGTAAGGAAGGCCATGGATGAAGACAAAGTCTCATTCTTGGTTCTTCTTGACTACTCTAAGGCCTTTGATACTATTGATCACAACATTATGTGCCATAAACTGTCAACTGACTTTGGATTTTCAACTCGAGCAGTTAACCTTATTTTTTCATATTTATCTGGAAGGAGTCAAGCTGTGGTCTCTGGAACGAAAACATCTGAGTTCATTTTTTTATCGCGAGGTGTACCACAAGGATCTATTCTGGGTCCACTATTATTCTCTTCCTATGTGAATAACTTACCAAGTATCTTGACGCATGGTGAAACGAGTATGTTTGCTGATGATGTACAATATCTCGGAAGTACAGCATTGAGTCTAATCGAAAATTGCGTTGATAATATTAATACAGATCTGAAGGCCTTATCTGAATGGTCTAACGCCAATGGTCTTGTTCTTAACCCGCTTAAGACTAAGTGTCTCGTCATTTCGAATAAGACTTTAGACTTAAGCTATTTTCCGACCATATTCCTAAACAACACCCCAGTGGAGTACGTTATTACGGCGAAAAATTTAGGTATATACTTTAATCGTAATCTTACATGGAGCAATCATGTAAACGCTGTGGTAGGAAAGGCATATGGTGCGCTGAGAACACTATCTGTTGCAAAGAAGTTCACACCAGTGAAACTAGGAAAATGCTGGTCAAAACGTTGGTAGTGCCTATTTTAACGTACGGGTGTGAAATTTTTTGTAGCTTAGATGCTGTTTCGCAGAGAAAATTGAATGTTGTTTTTAATAATGCAGCTCGTTATGTTTTTGGACTCCAAAGATTTGACCACATTTCGAATTATACGAAAAGTCTGTATGAATTTAGCTCTGCGAATTTATTACAATTTAGAACGCTTACCATGTTATTTAAAATTGTCCATACGAAGCAACCACCGGACCTCTATAACCATATAACTTTTCTATCTTCTGACAGAACCAACCAAATCTCTGTTCCACGCTTTACTTGTCAGTCTTCTGAGCGACAGTTTTTCGTTAGTGCAGTTCGTCTTTGGAATTCGTTGCCACGTCAACTAAGGAGAATAGATAATCTGAAATATTTTCAGAGTAACTTAACGAAATATTTTTCAAATTAATTTATGTTTCAAATCATTAAAATTGAACCCCAGTTATGTTTCACATCATTTCAAAATTGAATATTGGGTTGAAGTTTCTTGTTGCTGGAGCTAGGTCGATTGTTGTGCAATAAAAAAAAAAAAAAAAAAACAAATTAAAAAAAAATAAAATGCACGACTGGGTCGCACGAACTTGCTCTTATGTAACAGACTAGGAATTTTAAAATCGAATGTTATTAGAGAAAACTGTTCATAAGGATCAAATTACTTTTTAAATTCTTTTAGTAGTAAGAGACAAAAACAAAATGCTATCCAAATATGAATTTATGCAAGAACAAAAATTATAAGTCGTAGTCGTTTCTTAAAAAAAGCTTTTATGTACAAACTTTTTAAAAGCTTTTGAAACAAAAATTTTGGTACGCCAATTTAAAGTTTTTATTATTGTTCGAATAAAAATAAAATTTACAAAAAAAAATATTGAGCCGTTCCTGAGATATCGAATTTTCAAAAAAAAATAAAAAATAGATTTTTTTTTTTTCAAAATTCAAAAAATATTAATTTTAAAGTTTTGAAATGCAATGTGTTTTAGACTTTTTAGAAGCTTCTCTTTGAAAAATTTCATTAGGATCCGTTATGTGGATAATGAGAAATTCAAAATTCGAAAAAATGGTTCTATGGTAGATACAAGCTGTAATGTCTTAATTTCAAATTTTTTTTTATTAAATTAAAGATCGTAAAAATTAATTGAAAGAAAAAAAATTTTATCAAAATTCTCGGAACCGTTTTCGAGAAAAATACGATTTTTGAAAAGCATTTTTTTTTTAATTTTTTAGCATTTGTATGGTAGGTACCTTTATTTTTAGGTAAAATAAAATTTTTTTTATCACATCTTGTAGATCATATTGAAAAACTTTTATTTAGTAAGTTTGAAAAAAATCTAGCATGGGGTTTTCGAAATATTGAGTTTTGAAAAAAAAATTTTGAAGTTTTTTTAAAAATCCAAAAAAAAATTTTTTGAAAATTTGAGTACATAATTCTATTCAGGTTTTTGGGGAGCCTTAGCAAAAAAAAAATGATCAAAATCGGCTGTACCGTTTTTGAAAAAATCAAAAACAAAAAAAATGGTTCCATGGGGGGTACCCTCAATAAACATTTTTCAGAAAATTTTTTTCATCCAATACCTAGCTTTAATTAAATGAAATTTTTTTGTGTTTTTATTTTTAAAATCTGTCGAACAGTTTTTGAGAAAAAAAAATGTTTATAAAATTTCGAAAAAAATTCGTATGGGGGGTACCGTTATTTTTGGTCTTAAAAAATCAAATCAAAAAACATCCGGGGGGAAAAAATTAAAACCCATATCTACCAAGTTTGAAGAAAATCGGCCGAGCCGTTTAGCTGCAATCTAACGGACAGACAGACAGACAGACAGCCAGACAGAATTGCGAGACCCACTTTTTTAGTCTTCGCTATCATCGTAATGTCAACTTTGATCAAAATCTCGAGTTCGATTTTTTTTACGAATGCATAACTTGCCTTATAGTACCTATAAGTCGCAAGTAAAAAAAAAAAAATATAAAAAAAAATGTTTGTAACTTTACCTCTATAAGTGTACATAATATGTGAATCGATTTCTTTCATTCTCATTTTTTTTTTATTTTTTAATTTTTTCTTTTTTTAATATACATATATTGTTTGTAAATACTTAGTTGATAAAAATATTTATTCATATATAATCTAATATTATTTATACATATGTCCATTAAAGTAATTCCACAACAAGGCTTAATTATCTTAAATATGTTAATCTTAATATTAAGTTCTGCTTTAAACCAATAAATAGTAAATAGTAAAATCCGTTATGTAAACACCATTTCATTACATTATAAACGTCTTCTTGAAGTTCATGAGTTTTGGCTAAGGATCTTATGGATTTGAATAACTTCACAGCATAAACAAACAGAAGGCAATTTGAATGCTTAACGAAAGAAGGTAAATCGTTTATAAACAACCAAAAAAGAAGGGGCCCAAGGTGACTGCCTTGGGGGACACCAGAAAAATTGTAAATAACTGTCGACTTGGAAGAACCAATCTGGAAAAAACTGTGTACGATCAGTCAAATAACTATGAATCCAATTTGAAATTAACGAATGGAAACCAAACTTTCTCACTAAAACTGAGTGTTGTACGCGATCAAAAGCTTTTGCGAAATCAGTATACACTGTATCAACTTGATTCCGTCCTTCCATATTATTAAAACAAAAATTTGGAAAAATAGTCAGGTTAGTAGCGGTGGACCTACCGTTAACAAAGCCGTGTTGGCATTCAAAAATATGATTACGAAAAATAGCATACACTTTATTTTGTACGACTGCTTCAAATACTTTGGGTAACACCTGAAGCTTGGCAAGAGGTCTATAGTTATCTATCTGGTTTTTACAGCCGGCTTTATGTATAGCAGTTATAAAAGAACTTTTCCAACAATCTAAAAACATCACACTTAATTGTTTTTTATCAAAATCACTAGAGACGTTTTCGAGATAAATAAGATTTTTCAATACGGGTTTATGGGGGGTTCCGTTAGTTTCGCAGCTAAAAAAAAATTTGAAGTTCCCTTCTAGGGAAACACCGAAGAACCTTAACTACTGAGATTGAAGAAAATAGTCCAGTGGTTTAGGCTGTAGGGAGAGGTACAGACATAGCCATACAGACATACACACATACAGACAGACAGGCGGAATTGTCGGACCCACCTTATTCGTCAATGTCAACTTTATTCAAAATCTCGAGTTCGATTTTTTTTTTCAAATGCAGAACTTGCCTTATAGTACGAATATCGCAAGTAAAAATGTTCATAGCGGCTGTAACGTTAGTTTCGGAGCTAGGAAAAAATTCAATGTCTCATCTAGAAAAATAGCGGCTAAGGCTGAAGGGCTATGTACAGAAAGACAGGCAGACTGAATTGCGGGACCCATCTTTTGTCTTGTTAGCGGATATTGTTTTTTTGTTTATTATACAAAATACATATATGTATGTATATGTGATATGAAAAACATACACATATTCGTGGACCATCGCTCTAAGATAATTTTTTAGGCTTAAAATATAGATTTGATTTTATTTTAAGATACCAATACGTTTACATTCTATTAAAAATCATTCGAAAATATTAGGAAAAAAAAAATCATGGATTCATTCAAAAGAAAGATTTCAATTCAAAAATAATAGAAAAGATTTTTTTTACAGTTCATTAAAAACTAGAATTGAAATCAAAAACTAGGAAAATTCAATGTTTTCAAATACGAACTTTTGATTAAAATTTTACTTCAATCGATATGAAAATAAAAAACCAATAAAAAAAGACGTAGAAATGTATCTTACTGAGTTCTAAAACACCAGGCCATAGAGATTCTTTTTAATTAGAGCAATTTCTAATATACTTTAGTATCCCTTGGCATAATAGTTAGTGCGTTCGACTGTCATGCGGAAGGTCTCGAGTTCGATTCTCAGCCGCTGCAAAAAAGTTTTTTAGTAAGTTAAGTAAGTTAATTAGTAAGACCGTTAACTAATGTAAACAGTAAAGATTTGCATTATGATTTGAAGGTTGTAAATGTCTTTATCGCGTGATCTACTAGTGTCCGCGTAGTGTTCTTTCACTTGATACTTCATTTTGGATTTGTTATTCAAGTTGTAGTTTTTTTTTTTCAATTATTTGCGAACAATGGATTACACTAATCAAGAATATCTGGAAATGTTATTAATATACGCTGAAATGGGACAACTTTATCTATTTGTCCTTTCTTAACCACCATAGCTCGGAAAATGTTAATTTTGTTTTTAAAAATTATTTTTTTTTTTAAATTCACTCAGTTTGCTTATTTTTTGTTAATTACATTTCGTATTCTTTTAAGGAAAAAAAATATTTTTTTAAGAAAATGAACTGGGCTTTAATAATAGTGAAAACAATTAATACTCATTAACGTGTTTTTTTGAATAAAATGATATCAAAGTGAAAAAACTACTTAAAAAACGAAAAAATTGGGATTGATGCAAAATTGCGGAGAAACGGTTGTCTGCAGAAAAAAAGTCTTTGGACAAACTAAAACTGTAATAAATTCTTGATTGGTTATAAAAAAAATCTTACGAATCGGACGTAGTTTGGCAAAGATAAAGCCAGTTAAGGGAAAAATCATAAAAACCGTTATAACTCGAAAACAGCACGAAAACGAGAAAATGATCTCTTAAGTTTTTCGACTTAAAATGACCTCAGGAATGCATGGTTTTCATTTGGGGCGGTGACTGTGGGACACCCTGTATAATGTAGATAATACAAATTATGAAGTTACATTTAGGCAATTAAATTTTAAATTACTTTATTTTATAGTAAAAACTAAAATAATTAAAGTTTAATGTATTTAAAACAAGATAAAAATATGTATAATTGCTGCTATTTTGATTCAGGCAGATATTTAAATATGTATTTTAAATTATAATTTACATCAATTCTGAGGAAGTGGGCGGATACCACGCCCATGCATGGAAAACCTCAAATTTTATATTTTGTTCTTTGTATGCAATTTGAGCCCTACCGTTCTACCAAATTTTATTGTTCTACTGCAATATATATAATTTACATCAGTTCTGTGAAACTGGGCGGATACCACGCCCCAAATTGGAAAACCTCAAATTTTATAGTTTTTTCTTTGTATGCAATTTAAGCCCTGCCAATTTACTAGATTTTAACATTTTACAGCAGTCGAAAGTGCTCCATTCAACCAACACCAATTCGTAGAAAGTGGGCGGATAGCACGCCCCTTGAATAGAAAACCTCAATTTTAATTTTTGGACCTTTATATCCAATTTGAGCCCTACCGTTTTACAAACTTTCATTGTTCTACTGCAATCTTCCATATATAATTTACATAAGTTCTGAAGAAGTGGGCGGATACCACGCCTCCTGAATGGAAAACCTCAATTTTTATTTTTGGTCTTTTATATGCAATTTAAGCCCTATCGTTTTACCAAATATCATCGTTTTACAGCAGTCGGAAGTGCTCTATTTAACTAACACCAATTCGGAGAAAGTGGGCGGATACCACGCCTCCTTAATGGAAAACCCCAAATTTTCGATTTTTTCGTCTGCTTGCATGACAAGACCTACCGTTGTCCACATTTCGAAGATTCTACGATGATCTGTCAGTCAGCCAGTCAGTCAGTCAGTCAGTTACGGTTTTTGTGATTTTTGAGGCCTTATATCTCAGGAACCGCTTATGCTAGAAAATTTGAAATTTGGTGAGGCTTCTGTGCCCTACTAGCTTAGCAAATATTCGGAATTTTAAGTTTCTAACTTTATTGGTACCGAAGATAGGGAGGGATCAAAAATCGCCTTAGTTTGTTCCTGTTAAAAAGGGTGTAGTGCCAGAAGTTGGCTAGGCAGTACCGTACCCTTTGATAATAGTATTATTTAGCAAACTAGGAAATTTTCACTTTGAACTGGGTGTTTGTATACTATTACACTAGAGGATTTTTGTGGGTTGAGAAGCAGAAGGTTTAAATGAGACCAGTTTTGGATAGAATCAAGATCCTCGTTAAGACAAGCTCTGGACAAGATGCTCCAACGATGTTACTTGGGAAATGAAAACCATGCTGGGTTTATTATTCCATGATCGTGATGTGCTACTGCGAAACGCATCTCTGTATTTGATGAGCGAAGCTGATATCACGAGTGAGCAAATTGTGTGGAGGAATTCAACTGGCTTCTTGAAGTGGGCATTGCATGTGAAAGAAGCGATCAAACAAGGAAATACATACATAAAACATTCCGAACGTTTTCAAGAGATGGGAATGAATCCATTAAAGCTTCGTTTCTTATCAGATTTAACACTCTGTTCTGCCTTAAGAAGTGAGTTATACTCGAGTTTTGGACGTATAAATTCCTTATAAATTACGCCAGATCTGAGGGGGTGAACAATTTAGTACACCCATATAGATTTTCTAAGAATTAAGAAGCGTATTTAGCCGTCTCCAGAAAATAGTCATTCCAAAGTGTCGTTGAAACACATACCGACTACTGAGAGCTTTTCGGCTTCTTTGATGCTAGCGCCATTCGATGACATAAAGGGTACATTTTGCTCTAACGATCAGGCCCGTATTAATAGGGGGGCTAGGGGGGACTGAAGCCCCGGGCCCCGCGGAAACGAGGGCCCCATCCCATTAAGAAATTTAAACCGTAAAACCACGATATTCAAACTGTACATCTAATAAACCCCAAAAATAAAAACCAAAATTAGCTGACCCCACAAAATCCAAACTCGAAAGCTATATACCCCAAAAACGTTAACCCATATAGCCCAACTCGCAATTAATCCCATAAACTTTAAACCCACATAGCTCAACTCGCTATAGTCTCCAAAAAGTCAAACCCACATAGCCCAAGTCGCTATTAACCCAAGACTGTAAACTCAAAAAATATTAAATCTATGCAGCCTAATTCAGCAAAGGGTTGCCAGATTGAAAAACAAATACTAGTATGATAAAATTTAGAATTGTTAATTTCCACGAGTCCGTTTTGAGATTAACAAGCGAAATATGGCGATACAAATTTTGCCGCAGAAGTATTGAGTCGTATTTTTCGACACAACGTACGTAAAGTTGAATTTTCCGAAACGCTCCCGTGTGCAAAATTCAACTTCACGCATATCTATTATTTATAATTTATACTTACTCATTCAATCTAATAAATCCTAATTCCTACATAATTTGTTACTTTTAATTTTTAGAGTTTTGAATAATCAAAAAGAAAGTGTCTGACAGTTTTGATTTCATGGTTTTTGGATTAATTACGAATTGGTTATGTGGGTTTAACGCTTTTGGGTTTACGATTTTTACTTGCGACTTATAGGTACTATAAGGCAAGTTATGCATTCGTAAAAAAAATCGAACTCGAGATTTTGATCAAAGTTGACATTACGATGATAGCGAAGCCCAAAAAAGTGGGTCTCGCAATTCTGTCTGTATGTCTGTCGGTTCGACTACAGCCTATACGGCTTGGCCGATTTTCTTCAAACTTGGTAGATATGGATTTTAATTTTTCCGCCCACACGTTTTTTTCTTTTTTTTTATGACCAAAAATAATGGTACCTGCCATAAAAAATTTTTTCGAAATTTTATAAATATTTTTTTTTCTCAAAAACTGTCCCACAGGTTTTCTTAAAAAAAATTCAAAAAATTTCATTGAGTTACAGCTAGGTTATGGTTGAAAAAAAAAATTCCAAAAAATTGTTATTTTTGGTAATCCCCTTGGAACCATTTTTTTGGTTTTTAATTTTCTCAAAAACGGTGCGACGGATTTTGATCATTTTTTTTTTTCTGCTAAAGGTCCCCAATAGTTTGAATATTATTGTGAATTAAAATTTTCCAAAAATATTTTTTTGGATTTTTAAAAAAATTTTCAAATTTTTTTTTTGAAAACTCAATATTTCGAAAACACCATGATCAATTTTTTTAAAACTTGATAAGTAAAAGTTTTTTAATATAATCTACAAGATATGAGAAAAGGAAATTTATTTTATTTAAAAATAACGGTACCCTCCATAGAAATGTTAAAAAATGGTTTTCGAAGATCGTATTTTTCTCGAAAACGGTTCCGAGAATTTTGCTTAAATTTTTAGTCTTTCGATTAATTTCTAAGATCTGCAATTTAATAAAAAATAATTTGAAAACAAGATTTTACTGACTGTACCTACCATAGAACGATTTTTTAAAATTTTGAATTTCTCATTATCAGCATTACAGATTTTAATGCAATTTTTTAGAGAGAAGCTTCTAAAAAGTTTAAAAAACATTGCATTTCAAAACTTTAAGAAAAATATTTTTTTTTTGAATTTTGAAAAAAAAAATCTATTTTTTTTTGGAACATTCAATATCTCGAAAACAGCTCAATATTTTTTTTTTGTAAACTTAATTTTTATTCGAACAATAATAAAACCTTTAAATTGGCGTACCAAAATTTTTTCTTAAAAATGTTTTAAAATTTATTTATATAAAAGCTTATTTTTTATGAAACCACTACAAAGACTTATAATTTGCATAAACGTATATTTGCTTGAATCACATGGCATCCTTTTTTTACCTCCAACTACTAATTAGTTGTTTTAGTCATTTAAAAAATTAATTTTATGCTTGTGAACAGTTTTTCTCTAATAACAATTATTTTTGAAATTCTTAGACTATTACATAGGAACAAGTTCGCGCGACCCAGTCGTGTATTTTATTTATTTGCGATTGCGAAATGAACACATTTTTCAAAAACGTTAAAAAGAGGAGCCCCTGATAAATAATTAGCCCCGGGTATCAAAAATTCTTAATCTTTTCGGGGGTTGTAGCACTTGGGGGATAGCTTCTTGGATTTTCGATGCGTTAACTCCTCGACGCATCGTCTCTGAGAGCGTGGACTCCTAGCGCCCCGGGTTATTGGGGGTTGGCTCGCTTGGGGTTTAGGACGCTCTGGGTTATGAGGGCCTCAAATTTGAAATAGCCCCGGGCCCCCATTTTCTTTAATCCGGGCCTGCTAACGATAATAGACAGCATTGAACTCTACACGATGTTTTGGACCTTATATAACAATGCTGTAAGGATCGGAGTTTAATGAGCTAATCATACGATACCGTTGCAATTCCATTCTGAAGGAGATGGACTTGAATTCGAGAACTATTATGAAAAGCTAAGGTTAGAGTGGTTGAAAAAACCATTAAGTGGATTAAAAGTTTTAGATTAAAATGAGGAAGACAGTTGGAGACAAAATGGAGCCCTGAGGAACATCAGCATGTATTTTGTGTAGAGCAGACAAGAAACCGTGCAGGAGGGTATTTCTAAACCGAAGAATAAATGCCTTACAGACATCAAGTGCAATAACCTTACTTTCTCCACAATAATGTGAAGATCTGTTTGACTCTTCGGTGAGACATGCTATTAGATCACTAGAGGCATCATTGCTGCAAAAACCGTATTGTCGGTCATTAAGTAGCTTTCGATCCGCAAGATGTTTCTTGAGCTGATGAATGATAAGGGATTCTATTACCTCAGAAAGAACAGACGTAAGTTCAATTGGTCGGTACAAGGAGGGAGAGGAAGGGTCGCCATCTTCTAAAGAAGATTACAGAACAATGGAAAAGCTAACGCTCAAAGTTTCTTTCCAGAAAGTGATGATACTTTTCTTTTTAGTCATTTGGAATCGGGAAGAAAATTGTAGGTCCCTACAACACGCACACAAAAAACTGATAGTTGTTTCTCAATAGCCCTTGGATCTATAATAACCGCTTTAAAAAAATATTCTTTGATTTACTAATCCAACTATTTCTGGAAATTTGTCTGTGTTCTTTTGTCAATATCATTTCCAAAATCGGTAAGCAATGCTACTAAGATGAATTCAGGTGACTTAAGTATAAACGAGTACTCTGTTCTTTATTCAATTGATCTAAGTCTTACCAACTCAAATTTTTTGTTTCCACAGGATGGAAATACATAAAGAAATGGAGAATTTTCTTAAGACATTAATTATCAGAAATTACGATTTCTTAGATTTACACAACAGTACTTTTCACAACTACTCATACTTACTACTTCTTGGAAAGCAAGTTAAACATACCTGCAAATAAAAGTAAAGTCAAATTAATAACATACATTTAATATTTATGAATAAGTATTTGGTACATTTTAAATATTCAGATTTCAAAAACAAATTTACATTGATTGCTTTGTCTACAGAGAAATACGAAGAATTTCCAAACAAAAGATACACAGCAAGTCCTTTTCATCTTATTAATAAATTAAATTCGTTAAGGGTAGAATAAGCGAACTTATAATCATAAAAGGGTGTACATACATATGTACTTATATGTCAGATACAGGGTACCACACACATGTAAAAGATTAAGTCTCCATCTTGTTGCGAAATAAAAAAAATCCTCTTTTGGATTTGTTATACGCAAAATTACTTCTTAATTCCACTACGCCCCTAACTAACGCTGCAAAAAGAGCAAACACAATGAGAAAAGCATAAAACATTCAATCACCCTATGAATAAAACATAAAGTAAAAGATTTACAACACTCTCCCCCTCCGCATACGATGTTTCACTTTAAGAGAGTAATTGTGAATGGAATAATGTAGAATACGAATGACAAATATATAGAGTGAGTTGTCCCCGAATTTTCTTCTTCATTTTTATTTTTTAAGAAAAATAACAAAGAAAACCGAAATTAAAAATGCAAGAAAATGCAACAATTTTTCACTAGAGCGCAAGAGACATTAAAAGAAAAACCAAATAAACGAGTTTATTGTCAAAAAAAAAAAATAAACTTTAATGAGAAGTCGAGCAAACTATACACACCATCGAAAATAAGGACCAGTGAAAAAGGACCCTTTATTCGTGTTGAGATATTTTGCAGATATAGAATGGATAAAAGAAAAACGGAATTACTTATGCTTTGATATCCACCTATAGCTTAAGCTCAGTCTTTGCGGTTTGTGACCGTCACCACACTATTGCCAGAAAAATCCTTGTAAAGGATGTCGTATCGCCTTTAACATTAAAGCAAAGTCATCATTAAATATTTATTTTCATTAAGACGAGGAACAAAAAAAAACCCATACTCATTCATTTTATTAAATCCACACCAAAGTACAAAAAAAAGAACTGGTAAATTTGCGAATGAACTGACATTTTCGAACAGTATGGCTTACAAGAAAATAGATTGACGTCAAAAGGGCGTGATGCCTTTTCTTCCTCGGATTCTTCCCAAACAAGCAAACACACTTGGGCTTGGAATGAATGAAATAACTTTTATTAAAAATGCTTTTATTTTTTTAGTTTTCGTTTCTAACACTTTATTTCATATAGGGTAGTTTTCAATATTTGTGTCTCTAAAAAATAAATAACATAGTATTTTCCTTTGTGGCAACACTTCTAAAATAAAAAATAAAGAAAAACAAATCAATGTTCAGAAAGAAAATATACAGCCCGATTCTCCCCCTTGTGAGGAGTCACAAGTCACAAGCTCTTGTGACTATTCCTTGTGAGGATTGTTGTGATTCGATAACATTTTGGTATTCTCCGCCTAATCGTCACAAGAAAACTCACAACGAAACTCACCACAGCATGGTGAGATTTTTAAGTGTCATTATTTGAATAGCTGATTCAAAACGAAGAAATTAATTTATGAATGTATTGTTTTGGAGAGCGAATGGATAATTTTTATATCTCCCAAAGTTTTTAAAAGCCATCGTCGCTGCAATCTTCCTGATACGATTAGTTTCTTAAAAAATTTTTGTTATGCAAAAATGTTACTTTTCATTCTCGGGGAAATATCAGCAATAATATTCACTAGAACAAAGTCCACTTCCATTTTTGTGTACTCACAATTATTCACAAATCTAGAAAATTTTCTTATAAAATATACTGAATGTCAATCCAAGAACATTGAAAATTTATGAGTTGTGAGTTGTGACCTGCTCTGAAGGAGATCACAGTTTCGATTGTTTTTGTGACTCTCACAAGTTGTGACTGAGCGGCAGAATTCGAAAAAGTCACAAAATCAATTTCACCTCTTCTTGTGATTTGTGAGGTATCACTGACTTTGGGGAGAATCGGGCTGATAATGAATGAAAGATATAATGATTGTATTTAATACAAAGAGACTACCGGTTATAGGTAGAAGAATGTACTGAGAGAATAAAGATATGATCAGTTGTTGTGGATCTGTTGACGAGGAAAGACCTTTTATTTATTTAACCGAATATTGTTTTAGTTTTGTATTAAGCAAAAGTTTAACTGCTTACACCTAGTAAGGCTTGTCCTACTCTAGCTAATGCCCTAACAATTTATAACAAAAATTTAGATTGGCTTCACAAGCGGTGTAATGCCTCTCTGTCACAGAAACGCCTTACATATTCATACTTGGACGAAAGTAAAAAACATTACATTACATTACACTAATCCGTAGATAAATCTCTGAAGTAGAGACACTGAAAGCTTTTGCAACTGAGACCATCGGCTTAGACATTACTATTTACTACTGAGAGAGTCACACAGAAAAAAAGAACGACAGAAGAAAACACATATCAACAGCACATGGTTGGTATTGAACGGTCCCCCATCCAAGTACTAACCACGCACAATGATGCTTGATTTCGCTGATCGATGGGAAGCGATGCTTTCATCAAAGCCTAGACGTTGACAGAGAATAAAAAACAATTTTGTCATTTTCTTAATTTTCTCTTACAAAATATGCGGCTATAAGTCAGTGTGAATTGAGAAGGTAAGAGACAAAATTGTATGGAATTCGATGTTAGAAATGATAACATGACTTCAGATGCACACTGAATGTGCAATATGATTATTTAATGAGGCGTTATGTAGGTGTCGTAGAGTTTCGCTCGGTAATATTATTAGGGGTATGTAGGTGTTAATGTTTGAATATGATTTCCAGCAAGCGGTACCTCGTCTGGAGTGTAAAAAGCTTAATCCGGAGGTTGGCTTTTTACACACTCTTTGCAGTATATCAGGTTATATTTCGTCAAAATGTTAGCTTTAAATTGCCCAATTGCTTGGTGTTTATTGGCGTAGGCTGCAAGTATTAATCGCACTCAAATTGAACCGTGTTTTTTGTTAGAATAAGTTTGAACAATTTGACGACGTTAATCCGGCGCGGCGTGAGTCTATTCATGTAAATTACCAAACCCAACTAACCTCGAAACAATCAAGAACTGTCAAATCCGAAAAAAGTGTTGCTACTTTGAGGTTTTACACCTCTAAAAAGAAACACTTTATTTGTATACTAAATGGTTTCTTTGTAGTCTTTATCATTGTAACCACTAAAAGATTCTTATTCATGTGTTAAACGTGTTCTTGAAGAAGGAAATAGTTTTATCAAATATATGCGCCTGAACACCGAATTGGACGAGTTAAAATACATCTTCACTTGCTATCGCATATTATTAACAATTTAGGAATTAGAAAAATACCGACGTACCTATGTATAAGTGCAAACTTGCGGTTGTTCGTCGTTCATTAATAGTGGGTAAATATATTATAATAAAGGTTAACGCATACATTAAATCTTATTCATATTTGAAAGATCCCAAAAGACTTTGTGTTCGGCAGAAATAGGGACTTAGTTAGATTTTTGATAATTCCTCCACCTAACGGACATCATTAGATTAATGTCTGATATAGCAAACGTTACTAAATAACAGTCTGAAATAGCAGATGTATTGTCTGAGATAGCACACTACATTTTTATTAGAGTTTGAGTAAGTAGATATTATGTACTTAATCTCTAAAATTGTAGAAGTTACTAAATCGTAATCTCAAATAACACACTTCACTAAATTACAGTATGAGAGCACACACAACTATATTACAGTCTGATATAAGTTAGTTAAGGTTAGATAGAAGTGTCTGCCAGCATCACAGCTGACACACTTAGACCAGAATTGGTCCATTGTGATACCACATGAATCTAAAGATTGTCTCCATATTCGTTGAACCATTTGGAGCTTCTTATGAAGCGGGAGAGATTATAAATGTCTATATGAATTAGCTCACTAGGTTTTTCGAAGAAAAACTCTCCAAAGTGGAGCCTACGTTTATGAGATAGAGCAGGGCATGTACAGAGAAGACGAGTAATTGATTCTACCTCTTTCTAATCCATATAGCTTCTGAAAAAATCGTTTGAATAAACGCTAAGTCTGAAAAAGCAATCTTCATTTAATTACATATGAGATAGTAGATGTAACTAAATCACTGAGATAGCAGATGGTACTAAATAGCAGTCTGACATAGCAGATGTTACTAATTCACAATCCAAAAAAGCTCCCACCACTTAATTACAGTCTGAGATAGTACATGGCATTAAACTAAAGCCTGAGATAGCAGACATTACTAAGTAACTGAGAAAACCTTAATAAATCACAGTCTGAGATAACACACTATATTTAACTAGAGGTAACATAGACGACGTTTCTGAATTACCAAAATGGCAGATGTTACTAAATCGTAGTCTGAAACAGCACATTATAGTCCCAAGTAACATCGTTAGACCTAAATGATATTTAAATATTCTTGAATAGCTCTTAGAGAGTTAGAGTTAGAGAACCTTAGCTCTATTTAAAAACTGATTGCAGCTCTTGGTGAACGAATTTAAAAATCGAAATAGATCCAAAGATCTGTCAAATGTGCTCTTCATACAATATTAAAGAGCTAAAAAGTGCTCAATGAAATAGCTGCAAGTGAGCTCCATGTTTGCTCTAAAGGCATTTTGGCCGTTTCCCAGGAAAAAAACTGGAGAGGATCATCGCTGATTCAGAACGGCAAAACATAATTGGGAGTGATGCTAACTCCCATCATACAGTATGGGGCAGTACTGATATCAACGGAAGAGGTGTGGGTCTCTCTTTGATTTTATTCTGAGTACCTATACTAACTTTACAGTAAAAAAAAACCTACATTTGTTTTATTGTTACTCTTGTCTCCGATACCATTCATCAAATGATAATTGATTGGAAAGTATCAAGAGAACATTCGTTCTTTGACCCGAGATTTATCTAAGGCGAGCAAATGTTCCCATGTAGACCCAAAAAATCGCCGACCTATTAGTCTATCATCATTCCTTCTAAAGACTTTTGAGCAACTGATTGATTTCAAATTAGGAACAAGCAGTGACACTTGGTTTCTGTCTACGGCTCAGCACGCATACTGTAAAGGGAAGTCGGTGGAAACAGTTCTTCATATACTGGTAAGAACCATCGAACACTCTCTCCTTTATAAAGAATATAATATGGTTGCCTTCTTTGATGTAGAGAATGAGCTGTTGAGATATCTGGAAGCGGAGAGATACCAGTTACGATATTCTTTAGATAAATAGATAGATAGATATTCTTTATTTTTTCATAATAAAAATTTTACAATATTTGTTGCTTAGAAATTAGGACATGGCAATTCTGCCGTCTGCCTGAAAGAACATTTCAAAATATAAAAAGATACGAGTAAATAATGAAAAGTTTAAATTTTAGCAGAAAAATAAATAATAAAAAAACAAACTTTAAACAATTTTGCAGTGATTTGTAACACAAAAAAAAAAGATCAATTTAAAAAAATGAGATTTTACAAACATTTTTCAATTTTAAAATGAGTTGAAATACAAACGTTTATAAATAAGTTTAAATAATGTTAGGTGGTATTGTAACAGAAAATTTTAAAAAATAATTAATTAAAAGGTTGAATAAGAATATACTCAAGATTTCCAAGAAACAGTTTCGATAGTTAAAAGCTTGATCACAAAACCCGTAGAGATTTGTCCACCCTGCCAAACCGTTCAAAATTTCTATCAATTGTATTCTAGAGAGGACACTTTGATGGAAGTAAAGCCTTCTTATTTCCTGCAAAATTGGGCACACTGCACACTGTGATAAACATCATCACGCTCGCATCTGTTACAGAAATTACACAAGATTGGTAAGTCTGAGCGATGGGGAAAATAATTTAAGCTAAGGATTTCAACTCTTGCTCGAAAAATGGTGCTTATAACCATCACAGAGAGTTCGATTTTAAAGTAATTAGCAGCTAGAAGTCGATGATTTAGATCTCTGTATATAAGTCTAGTTGACGATGCCACCGCACGATTTAGATGTTGAATGTATATTTGTTCATCAACCTTCGATATTACATTTGCAAATAATTCACTCCAGCTATCTAAATTAAATTCTGTAAGGTCTAACCTGAGGCCATGAGAGTTTGCGAGATCACTCCATTCTTTGAATGGTGTCGAATTCGTACGATATTCTTTATACAAGCTAACAAACTGGGCTGATCAGTTTGAACTGGTGTTGACCCTCACAAAACAGATCGTGTCCTCTTCTCTAGGAAATATTAAATTTCCCATATTAGATCCACCATCCTTTAAAGGTATACCTCTACCATTCTCCGACGAAGCAAAATACTTGGGTCTAACTTTAGATAAGAAGTAAAGGTGGAAAGATTCAAGAAATAGTTTAAGGCCTGGAGGCCACAGTGGCACTCTTCTCATGCAAAAAATCTATTGGTACTGGCCTCGGTAAGAACGACTCTAACGTAAGGCGTGGTAGTACGGTGGGTGGCTGGACATTCTGTTTCATCTAACACCCCTCGATATAATATTTGCAAACAAATGGCTACAAATGCAATTGTCTAAAAGCATCATCCTCGCAGTGAATGAATGAATTGGGGGATCTGGAGATCTAGTGTTCCTCTAGGACGAGCTTCCTCATCTTATAGTTCTTCCTCCAAATTTATTACTTTTAAGAATCTTATTATTTTGAGCACCTCTCTGAGGATATGTCGCTCTTCTTCACTTTGTATTGTCCCAGATTGTTTCTTTTTTGGTGCATGAGTGGACAACATTTTCCTAGTATGTAGTCCGTTGTTTCCTAATGCATGTTGCAGAATCAGCATGTGGCACGCCTTACCATACCAAGTAAACTTAGATGTATTCTGAATTTGCAGTGTCTAGTTAGGATATATGTACCTGTTATTGTTCTTCGATTGTTTATACTTAAGTTTATGGAGTTTGTAAAACGTTGCTGCTTCTAATTGCCAAGTACTAGTTTCGACTCAACTTTAGGAGTTCCTTCCATTTCTTAAATCTACTTGCCTCATTTTTCTTATTTAATTTTGTTTTTGATGATATTTCCTCCTATTTCGCAATATGGCTCTGTTTAAGGGGTTGATGCACCTGCGTCGGTGCTACCACTCCATCATTCTTAGCTCATTCTCTCATTCGGATCACTTTCAAGTACCATCGATTACATCATCCTTCAGACTCATTTTTATAGAAACTTTCGGATAACCATCACTTCTAGAGAAATCTGGAAGGACTTGGTATTCCTGGAAGACGATTCAATCCATTTTTACACCGATAGAACAAAAACCAATGACAGGGTTGGGAAATGTGCATGTATTCAAGAAGACTTAATTTAAGTCTCTCTTTTCGATTTTCCAATTACCGTATAGCATGTTCTATGCGGAACTGTTGGCGATTAAAGAAGTCCTGTCTTGGCTAAAAGAAAACGTGATATTAAATAAAGATACCTGCGTCTTCTCGGACAGCCATTAAATCTCTTGAATCTGTCTCTACCAGCTCAATAAAAGCTCTTAACTTCCGAATGATCTGGCGCAGCAGTTTAACATTCACCTCTGACGAATTCGCCAAAAAAAAAGAACAATAATAAAAATATAGACATTCGGCTTGGCTTCCAACGAATTAAACAGAAGCTGCATGGACAAATAGCAGTAGGAATCGATCCCTGACCTTCTCTGTACATGTCATACTTTATACCAAAGACGTAGACTCCATTTGGAAAATTTCTTCTACAATCATTCTTGTGATCTCAAAGATATAGATATTGGCGAGCTCCAGTTGGTTAAACAGTTCGGGAGAAAGTCTCAATTATGGTATAACAATGGACCATCTCATGGTAAGTGTCTCGGATCTACTGCTGCTCGCCTATCCTTACTTAAATTCAAGCATTATTGAGTTGTTTATTTTTATTAATATTATAATATAATAAATAATAACTTATTTCTTCAACATACTGTCAACCGAATGTATCCCTTAACCTATATAAAAACCCACAAAAATTTACAAAGAAACGAAAAATAAAATAACACGAAATAACATATTAAGGACACCCACCCCGCAAACCAAATCCCTGATTGTCTATGAAAGTAACAGAAGTACAAACCAAAAAGCTCGGTCCTGCCACTACACGCAACCACCATAAAAAGACCACCAAAGCTATACCCCAAAGCCCGAAACCCCGAAACTCTATACATCGTACTGTTACTATCAAAAAAGAACCAGAGATGATCAACAGTTTTCTCTTACACCGAAAGTTGAAGCAATTTCTTTTCGTCTGTTTTTTTTTTTTTCAAGTCGAAATATCTGCGGCAGAAGGATTAAAAATGAGAAAAGTATGTTCGTTGGTTGGCTCGAAGAAAAATCCTTTGGCAGAGGCAACAGGAGGAGGACATCGTGATGAGAACGGGTGGTACAGAACAGATCCGAAAACAGCAGCCCAATGAGTTAGTGATTTCTACTTTGGTATTCTTTCAATTGTTTCTTTATTGTTTCTGTACATTTTCTTGCTTTTTTTTATGGATGGAGATACAAGTGTGTTTGAATGAATAAAGGCATCCTTGCAAAAAACCATGATGTGTGAATGATTACATTTTTGGGAGAGAAGTTTTACCCCCCGGCGCACTTACCCACGTTAGACGAAGCAACTCAAACAATCAGATAAAATAAGGAAATTTCGTTTTGGAACTTGTTGTTTTTGGGGGTTTCGATGAGTTGGAGCATGAGTGGGGTAGGAGTCGCAGGGAGGATGCTGATATCCTGATATGTCTGCTGGAGCTGCTAAAACAGCAGCAGCAAGTGGCATCCGGATATATTGATAGTAATGTCAGGAGAACGTGTGATGAAATTTTGCCAGGATTATACGCCAGTTGGGAAATCTAGTTAAGGGATTTACGCTTTCCGGGTTTTATGACTGGTTTCGGAAGTGTGCCAGTGGGGAATTGGCCTTTGAATCAAATTAGAACGATTGTTATTACATGACTTAGAACAAGCAAACCGAAACAGTTCCAAATAAAAAAAAACAATAATAGCAATAAGACAAGTCAGACTTTTGTACCTATATGGACATGGCTTCAGGATATACCTTTGTTCGTCTTGACGTCTTCGAAGAGTTCACAGAAAAAAAAAAAAACAACAATCGACGAAGTGAATTGTTATTCGATATGCCATTTGGAATTGTTTGATGGAGATATGAATCTGTTCTAATTAGTTTGGACATCTTCGAAACGAGTTTGCCACCAAGAAATGGGAGACGAAACGTGCATAATTGGATACTGATGTAAGGGTATTTCAATATGCGTGGCAGAACGTCACATAAAGATTAAGGACCCTTCTACAATATGGATTCGCCATATCCATTTTGTGAAATTCTGAATTTTTTTTTTCCAACTGTTTGTGTTCCCTTGCAATTTTGTATTGATAGTGCCTTAGAAGCCTCAGGGAATTTAATCCTTATAAGGACAGAAGGTGGAAGAATTCGTCAGTGATACATGTGCATGCATAATAATAATACTTAATAGGCAATCGAATTGTGTGATGTTCGAAGAAAGTTTTATTCTGACGGCATTTATATATAGAGTTCGGCTTCTGAAAGGGACATTTCTACTGCCGAAGACCATTTGGATATTTGAGCAGATGGTTTTAATATATTTAAGAATTGGGAACAAGTTTTGATGAGGATGTTATTGTCTGTCAATGATTAAATTAGTTTGGGGCTTGTCTTGAATCTTTATTATATCATATTTGGTAAGGTAATACAGTAAAATAAAAAAAAGATGCAAACACCAACACCGTTCAATACAAATGTTTCTAAGAATGTAGTGAATTCTTTAAGAAAATTTAATATTTACAAAACAAAAAACATGAATTTACTTTATAACCGTTGAGAAAAATCGATTCCTATTTTTAAAACCATATTTCAAAAAAAATCAAATATCAAATATTAAAAAAAAAAAAATGACTGGGTCGCCCGAAATTGCTAATGTTCATCAATTTTCAAATGATTTTATTTAAAGTAAATTTACTGAAGCTTTGTTTATCCTTCACTATACAAGATGGGCTATGCCAGCTGCCAAGTGATACTTAAATAAAAATTTATGTTTAATTTTTTGTTAACTTTTAGATAAATTCTGCAAAAATTTGATTACTGTAATTGAGGGCTACCTTGGCGTATTTATATAAGTTCACCCAATCAATCGCTCTGTTTAGGTTATTGACCATTTCAGTGTCGTTCAAGTAACTCTTTCCAAATGTACATACTTCCGCTAGTTTCAACAAGTATAGAACATTTACCCAAAAAATGAAACACGTTCTCCCTCACTCTAAGGTTACATTATACAATTTAGAGGCCATGAGCATGACGGTTCATAGTTATCCTAAACCTAGTGACTTACAAAGCTCAACAATTTGTGTGTGTGTGTGTGTGTGTGTGTGCAGAAATGGAGGGGACCTACAATTTTACGAAAGATTTTCCGAACAGCTTTATATGATGAGAGATACTCTCCCGGAGATACTTGTTGTTTTGCAGCGGTTGAAAATCAAACTAAAGACCCTCTATATGGCAGTTCAACGCACCAACGAATGGGTTGTGATTTTTTGCTATTTTCTTTTTGGCAACACTAGTTTTGACAGGTCACGCACGTTTCGTGTTTTGTGTTACCGACAAAAATCTTCAGTTTGGTCTATAATTTAACCATGAATCGTCTTACAAAAGAACAACGCTTGAATTTTATTATAAAAATGCGTGCTTTGTTAGGAAAGTTCATCGCGCACTTCTTCCATTTTATGATCAGTTTAATAGACTTACAGAGGCGGCTATTCGGGCTATTGTGACTAAATTTCGCACCAAATTTACATTGCTGGACATTAAACCACCAACACGCTTACGTAGAGTGCGAACGAAAATTGAAGCCAAATGACCTACCACAACGCCGAATTTTTGGTGAATGGGCTCTTGAAAAGTTGACCGAAGATCCATTTTTTTATCGAAAAATTGTGTTCAGCGACGAAGCTCATTTCTGGTTGAATGGATACGTGAACAAGCAAAACTGCCGTATTTGGAGTGAAGAGCAGAGAGAAGCATTGCAAGAGCTACCAATGCATCCAGAAAAAGTCACTGTTTGGTGCGGATTATGGGCTGGCGGAATCATTGGGCTGTATTTCTTCAAAGATGATGCGTTACTGTGACTTGTGAGCGATACCGTGCGATGATAACAAACGTTTTTTTTTGCGCAAAATGGAGGATTTTTACTTGCCTGACATGTAGTTTCAACAAGACGGTGCCACATGCCACACATCACGCGTAACAATAGACCAATTGAGAGGCGAGTTCGGTGAACAGTTTATTTCATGTTTGGGGCCGGTCAATTGGCCGCCTAGATCTTGCGATTTAACGCCTCTAGAGTCTAGACTATTTTTTATGGGACTATGTTAAGGCTCATGTCGACAAGCGACAAGCGCTCTCGATTGACGCACAGGAAGTTAACATTGAAGCATTAATTCGTGAGATACCGACCGAAATGTTAGAAAGAGTATGCCAAAATTGGACTTAGCGGATGGATCATTTGAGGCGCAACCGCTGACATAACATTTGGATGAAATAATCTCCAAAAATTAAATTATATCGACCGTACTATCGATTCAAATAAAGATTTCATCCATTTTTCTGAATTGTATGTTTTTTTTTTTTCAATTTCCGATAGCTCTTAAAAAATCACTCGTTATTATGCCAAGGGTTGCATAGACCGCACATTACTTATAGATCACTTCTGTGAGGTACATAGTTCAAGGGAGCAACTCTCCTCGTATTTTTAAAACAAGTACATAAGTCGGTTGAATACTACACCCTGGAAATAGTTGTCTTCTGCAAGTTTTAGTCAAGCCCCTAGGGCTCTAGTTTCTAGTTTTCCAAAGAAAATTTTCTCTTTTCTTTTTATCTACTGAGCTGATTAAGTTAAAAAGTTCGCTTTTCCACATGTCAACCGAATCATCTAGAGAGATCGAAAGTCCTCAGTACTCGGCTAAATTCCTCCAAGACTCAAAAACCATGATGGTTCATTTCTAATCACCAGCATTGTTATTGTCCTCGATAGTCAACTATCATCCATTTTAATTGTCTTCAGAATGTAGTCAGCCTGCATCTTGAGAGTAGAAATGAACAACGGAGATGAATCAGTTTCAAATATAAGGATGTGATTTGCGGTTTAAGAAATACCTTCGAAGCTGCTCTACTTCTTCGAACTTTTGTTTCTCAAACTTGATCTGCATAGAACACGATGCATGGCTTTAGCTGTTGTTTCAAAAATGCGGTATTTTGCTTCTTATTAAAAGTCTTTGCTGCGCATCACACTTCTCCAAGTAGCATTTAACGCATTTTTTGTCTTGGCATGTTTATCGCGCATACGATTTTCCAAGTTAAGATTTCAAGAAAGCCACATCCCGAGATAGTTTTATTCACAAACGAATTAAATATCATGTTTTCCAAATTTCCATCTTTCACTTCGACAGTTGCACCTTCCACCATTGCAAAAAATCATAACTTTTGACATGTCAAGATTGACATGGATACTACATATTTTGCAACACTCGAACAATCAATTGGAAAGTTCTAGGCGACTCCTCAAGCAGAACGGTGTCATCTACGAACATAAGCACTTTAACTATAATAGTTCGGCTGAAACTCATGCTCCAACTTGTAGAACCTCTTCAATTCCACCTATAAACAGGGAAAAAAGTAGAAGGATTAAACAACATCCTTGTTTCAGATAGACTTATTTCTACTGGAAACTGTTCGGAGACTTTGCTTTCAGAGAAGACTGCAGAAGTTTTCGGTTCGTATAACATTTCCAGGATGTTTCCAATGCTTGAAGAAAATTTTGTTTTATAGCTTCATGTCTATTGTGTCAAGCGCGCCGCTTAGAAGTCAATAAAAAAGGTACAAAGTTTGTTTTTTTTTTTGTTCCACTGGTTGTTTCTGCTATATTTGTGAGCAAATAAATTTGATCAATTGTACAGGTATTTTCTCAAAAACCAGTTTGTTCCTCGCTTAAACAAGTTATTTTTCACAGTTGTAAAGCCTTTTTTTAAAGTAATTTTACTAAAACTGTCATCGATGAATTTAGCAAGGCTATACCGCTATAGTTGGCAGAGATTCTGCTGCCTTCTTTTTTGAAAATTGGACAGATCATTAAACTATCATGAGATACTCGTAGAAACACTATCATTTGCTTCGTTTAAAAATTTTATTAAATGTTGATGAAATTTTTATTTTTTTATTTTTATTATTTAAAATCAGCGTGCCACAAAGGCGATTCCACAACGAACCGAATACCCGATTCTGGTTAGCACGAACTTTTTCCGATAAGTACGTAGCTTCACCGCCCGATGATGCCAGTATCGCAAGAGAGGTGTTCTATCGTCTAGTACATTTTCTTAGACGGCTAATGTCAAAACTTCAGCTGAATCAGATTCGTAGTTTTGTTTTGACCACGATTGGAAGAAAGCTTGTCCGCGGATTTTAGAAAAATGGAAAAAGAGCAATATCGGTCGGTGATTCGATTCTTCGATGGCGACCGTCAAAAATTGGTATAACGAATTTAATAATGGGCACACATCGGTTTTTGATGAGCCCCGCCCGGGTGGCCCGAAAATGGCTGCCACGGAGGATAACGTGTCAAAAATCCATGATCTCGTATTGGCAGACCGCTGATTGAAGGAACTCGAGATAGCTGAAACAGTAAAACAGTAGGCATCTCAAAAGACCGCGTGGGTCATATCCTCCATTAAAGTTTAGGCATGAGAGAGCTGTCGGCACGATAGGTGCCGTGTTTGCTCACTCTGGACAACAAGCGCAACCGTGAGACCACTTCAAAGCAGTGTTTGAAATTGGTCGAATTACACTACAAACTGCTACCCCATCCACCGTATTCTTCAGATTTGGAACCGTGTGACTTTTTTTTTTGCAAACTTGAAGAAATCAATCGCCATATTTGAGTCGAATGAGGAGGTCATTACCGCCACTAAGGCCTACTTTGCAGACCTCGAGATGGGTTAAAAAATTTGGAGCATCGCTGGATCAAGTGTATCGTCAGACAATGTTGAGAAATAAATCGCCACTTTTCCAAAATTTTTGTTTTGTAGGCTAAGTACTTATCGGACCGCCCTTGTACATAACAAGTTCTACATTTGGAAAAAAACCGAACTCGAGATTTTGATCAAAGTAGACATTACGATGATAGAGAACACGAAAAAAAGTGGGTCCGGCAATTGCGCCTGCCTGTCTTCATGTCTGTATGTCGGTTTGTCTATACCTCTCCCTACAGCCTAAGCCACTGGAGCTATATTCTTCAAACTCGGTACATAAGGGTCTTCGGTGATTCCCTAGAGGAGAAATGCACTAATGACTTTGAGATTGCAAGCTCTGTGTACATGCAGAAGATCATATTCGACTGAAGGCCAAAGGTTTTGCTACAGGCGTACTAAGCTTACAGACCTTCCTTACATGTTCCGATTTAATTTATGATTGAGAACAACGCCAAGAAAGTTAGTGTTTGATTGTTGGTTAGGGGTAAAATGTTGGGGGTATCTAATTTACATGTAATTTCCACAATAAGCCCCAAAACACTTTCAAATTTCAAACTGAACTTTAAAAGTTTTTTTAGAGAAACAGTACGATGAACTCGCAGTAGTAGGTTTTGGCCGGTTCTGGATCAATGAAGTGGAGGAATTTAAGTGGAGGAAAGTGGATTTTTAAGAGAGAATTTAAGGGGATTTTTAAGTTGGATTTTTTTAAGTTGGATTTTTTAGTTGGAATTTAGAGAGTAGTAGGTTTTGGCCGGTTCTGGATCAATGAAGTGGAGGAATTTAAGTGGAGGAAAGTGGATTTTTAAGAGAGAATTTAAGGGGATTTTTAAGTTGGATTTTTTTAAGTTGGATTTTTTAGTTGGAATTTAAGCGGAGCAATTTAAGTGGAGGAACTTAAGTGGAGGAATTTAAGTGGAGGAATAATTTAAGTGGAGGAACTTAAGTGGAGGAACTTAAGTGGAGGAACTTAAGTGGAGGAATTTAAGTGGAGGAATAATTTAAGTGGAGGAACTTAAGTGGAGGAACTTAAGTGGAGGAACTTAAGTGGAGGAATTTAAGTGGAGGAATTTAAGTGGAGGAACTTAAGCGGAGCAATTTAAGCGGAGCAATTTAAGTGGAGGAACTTAAGTGGAGGAATTTAAGTGGAGGAATTTAAGTGGAGGAACTTAAGTGGAGGAATTTAAGTGGAGGAATTTAAGTGGAGGAATTTAAGTGGAGGAACTTAAGTGGAGGAATTTAAGTGGAGGAATTTAAGTGGAGGAATTTAAGTGGAGGAACTTAAGTGGAGCAATTTAAACGGAGCAATTTAAGCGGAGCAATTTAAGCGGAGCAATTTAAGCGGAGCAATTTAAGTGGACCAACGGTTCGGGGAAATCAAATTATGTCCTTTTTGGTGCTATGGATGCTTAACAAAAGAGAAGAAAGAAATATGCCCTAGTAAAAAATAAAAATACAAAGTTTTTAATACGAGTATGATTCAAATTTTTATTTATTTTATTTAAACTTGATAGGTTTTACAGTGCTAATGTGAAAAATTATCTTTATTTTATTTAAACATTTTTCGTTTTAAAACTATTAAAATATAATATTTTATTTATAGATACATATATACAATAGACAATCATATTGGAATATTCTTATGCCCCCATGCATATGTGGTCTTTGAATCCGCACAAATAAATCTTTTTGTATCACCACAACTTAATGCTAACTTATTAATATTTTCAGTATATATTTTATGATTTCTACTTCTAAAGGTATACATTGACCTATATTGATCTTGTTTCTTAATTAAACAATTTCTATAATCTCTTAATTCTAAATTATTTGTTACATATTTTTTAATACCTTTCGCCTTTTTTGTAACCTCACCGGTATCTACTCTATAGCAATATAGTTTTGCACGTAATCCAACGAAATCTAACATTATTCTCGAGTTATTTTCATCTTTAAATAGACCTATTTCCTTGCCATTATTTAAGGGAAAGTTATGTATATTGTTGGGAGGATACTCAGAAGTATCAAATCTAGATCTATCAGGATTTATTACATCATCATAGATATCAGCATAAAAATCATCTGTAAATATGGAATAGATGAAAGAATCTGTATCCATATAGTTCAAACGAATTTTGTTGTTAAATTTTGGTTTCATGTAGTCGTAGTGAAAGTCGTACATTAACCACTTTGATAGGTCAAGAACAACAAAACCCAAGTAAATTGGTTTATCGAGTTTGATACTCCCTTTCTTCATTTCAATAGCACACATATTCGGTGAAAATATGTTACTACTATGAAAATTCGGATGAGCAATTAGCTTTCTTGCTGAAAATTGGTTTCTTATTGCATGCCACTCAGAAACAATTTTTACATCTCTACGTTTTTCAACATTTTCCATGGTCTTACCATAAACGCTATTGTTCATCAATTTAAAAAAATCTTTTTCAAACTTATTTTTGGCTACTTTTCTGTATTCAGTGTTAAGCAAAATATATTTCTGAAGCCAGTTTGATTGATTAAACGTCATGACTCTGTGCACTTTAGTCACTATTAATCCATTAGAGATACACTGCTGTAAGTTTCTTAAATGTATTGTAAATTTTTTTCTCGAATTGAGATGAGCAATAAGTTTAGGAATATTACATCCCGAGGTAATTATATTTTCAGGACAGAATGGAAGATCGTTATGCAAATCGTGGATACTAGATGGGTAATCTAAGTCTACTTCCAATACATATCCAACATTATCATCTTTGATGTTGGATATATACTCAGTTGTATATAACTCAGGATTATCCCACTGAAAATTACCATAGGGAAGGGGTTGTGACATAGCCCATCCATATAAATTATTAGCATCCAGATACATTAAATATTCCGATGCTTTATTTGGATCATAGCTTGACATATATTTATTATTTGCAACGGCATCTCTGTGACTGCACTGACACAACCCACCCCGAATTCCACTTTTAAAGAAGTTGTACATATCAACGTCTGTTAAAAGCTCCAACTTTATTTTTGTTGTTTTGAGCATAGCATCCCATGATAAACCAGGAGCGGTAAAATAATGGCAAGGGTCAAGTTCGTATATAGAATTACAAACTGTTCTGAATTTTTCAAAAATGTCTGCTAACAGGAGAACATCACTCTTTAGATATAGAATGGTATAGTCTTTAAATGTTTTACATTTAAAATGATTCCATACCTTTAGAGCATGATTGTAATCCCCATCTAAACATGCTTCATCTACCATCTTATTATGAAATTTAGTAATAGATGGAAGTGATGGTTCTTCAAATCGCTCCCATGAATCTAAATGATCATAAGGGAATACACCTTTCCTTATCATTAAATTGAATGATTCGCTCTCTTGAAAAACACTCTTTGTATTTTTCAAGTCATCAAGAGATAAATTATTTGCTAAGGAAGCAAGGCTTGATTGAAGAAATCTATTTGAATCTAAAAATCTTATTTCAAAAAATCTTTTTTCACCCAAATAAATTCTTTTAGATAGGGATATATAATTTTCCTTGTTCATTGGAATGATGTTAATGTCTCCTTGAATTTTTGCGAGACTTTTAATAAACATATGACAATCATAGCCCGAGAAATTATGAAAGAGAACTGGAAAAAATTTTGGGACACGAAAATCTAAATTACACTTTACATGTGCAGGTCCTATAAATATACCAGTGAGATGGCAATGGTTCCTTACTCTAAGCTCGCTTTCCTTAAAATTTAATTTGCAAATTGTACAAGATGGATTATTTACTTGATAGTTGTTTTCTGCATCCGTCAGTGGATTCATTGGCTTCGGTTTCTCCAACACATCCTGATATAAGGCAGTTAAATCCGATGTCAGCATTTCGATAAATTTATCTGGAGAGTTTTTGCCTAAAGAAAGGAAGAAAAAAATTATTATTCATATCTTTTAAAATAATGAAATGTGGGTAAAATAAATGGTTTATAACAAGTTAAATGTTAGTACTCACCAACAAATGTCACTTGCTTATCAAGTTTTTCATTGAAACTGCACTTGATGAAGTAGGAGAAGGCACAAGGTATATGTTGCTGGACAGCTGTTGTTGATGAAAATTTAGGATCGGGAGTTTGGTGGCTTATCGGAGCTAGTATGGACTCAAAGTCAGCGTACACTACTAGTGGAACTTGAAGTTGTCTTCCATAATTTTTGAAATAAATATTTGTGTTATCTCCCTCTGGCATTTTTGTTATAAGTCTACAACATTCGCTTTTGTGGTTTTCAAGTTTGGTCTTACTAGCAAAATGTTGTAGACATCCGTTACAGAGATGCATTTGATGTTCTTTACCCGAAATTTGACTACATATTAAGCGAGATATATTGTTGATATACACGTAGTGAGTTCTACGATCAATGTTTATACAATACATCAAATTAATGTGTATATTCTGCTCCTTTTGTGTATGATATAATGGACCAATGATTTTAACACTTTTCTTTTTATCATCAGATTCATATCCAAACACATTCACACTTATCTCTGGGTTGTTCTCTTCAAATTTTTTTACATCTTTTAATACCAGAGGGAACTGCAAATTTTTAAAGCTGATTAGTTTACCACATACATCAATCAACTCATCTGTTATGTTTGTGATATTATACGAACTAGTTCTCGAGCGATTATTCGTAACTTCTGTGCTCAGAGCAGCTATGATGCTCCATTTAAAACAATATTCATCATTATTTTGAACATTGATGCAGGCTTTCTTTTTTATTAATTGAAGTGGTAGCTTGAAATATGAAGATCCACTAATAGGTCTATATTTGTTAATGTTTACCTCTATCCTTAAAAATGACAATAAAGCCCATCCACTGTCTTTACATTGGAATTCCTCCAATTTATTTTTTATTTCGGTATACATTTTTTCGAGATGATCATCCAATTCATCTTCTGAAACTACACTTAGCATTTTGGTTTGCATGCTTTTAGTGGCAATAATTACACTATCAGGATCATCCGAATGTTTTATAAATTCGCCAAACACTTCGAGATTGAATTTAAAGGAATTCATCGCTTGAATTTCCTCTTGTAGAAGCCCCATGATTATGGGGTGCTTCTTATCAACAAGCATCTTTATGTCAAGAATGCTTTCATCCACATTTTTAATGGAGAAAGTCTTAATTCTGTTATTGAAAGCGGATTCAATCAAGCTAACATTATGTGTGATGAGAACTTTAGCCTTATTCTTGTGTTTATTTGTACGTTGATGATGAGACCATTTCATAACATCAACGTCTTCCTCACAAACGTCACATCTCTTAAAGTTAAGTTTCAGCTTTTTTGTTGTAGTATCAGATGATGTAGTTGGTTTTGGAGAAATATCCCTCTTTCTTGTACTACTCACCAACATACCTTCTCCACTCCTCTCCGATGAACATTCAGCACCATGTGATGTTGAAGATGGAAAACTCTGCCTTCCTTTGGAAATTATCATTTCTGATATACGAGTATCAGCAACCTCAGTTACGGAATGTGCAATGTCTTTATGACGAAGCAAAGCATCTTTGCGCGAAAAGTTTTTTTGACAGATATTACACTTTAATTCAAATTTACTCTCACTATGGACAGAATTATGTCTCACCAAATTCCATTTATTTGTAAAATATTTTAAGCAAACTTGACACTTATACATTTTCGAAGAAATATAACTTTTTTTTTTTTTTAATTAAACAACGTTTTTCTATCTATAGTTAAAACTGAATGGAAAGTTTAAAAATCTGAGTTCCCTTTTATACACGTATCAAAAAAAATATTTTAATGTATCCTGAATCCACTATCACTTGTTAGAAAAATACCTCTCACATATATCATTCAAACTAATGGGATAATAAAACGTCGTTGTACGTTTCTTTACGTTCTAAACCTTCTTGTCAAAGTCGGTTTGGGTTTTGGGTTTTGGGTTAAGCCTATCTCCCCCTATCATGAACATGAATGGACATGATCGGGTTGTTTATTGGGTTTTGCTTGTATTTTTTTTTCTTTTATTCTCATTTTCCCAATCTGAATTACACATCTTTCTCATCCAAAACAAAGAATTTTTTTTTTTATTTTATTTTAATTTTTATCTTTTCATAGAAACAGCTAATGCATTTTGAAACCACTATCACAACATGGTTCCTATATATCATTGAAACTAATGGGGTAATAAAAGATTACGGTCATCCTTAAACATTCTCGATTATCGGGAATAATGTATACTATAGGGTTTTCTAATGCTATTAAAAGAAATTACAAAATTAGGAAAAAATATAAAAATTTTTAATGTATTCTGAATCCACTATCACTTCTTAGAAAAATACCTCTCCCATATATCATTCAAACTAATGGGATAATAAAACGTCGTTGTACGTTCTAAACCTTGCTGTCAAAGTCGTTTTGGGTTTTGGTTTTGGGTTAAGTCTATCTCCCCCATCACTTGTAAGAAATATATTCAGAGATCACTATCATCTCTTAGAAAAGTATCTCTATAGACCATTTCAAATAATGGGGAGTATCCTTTTAAAGATCTACATATATATAAATGTAAAAAAAATCTATCTTTGAATGTATCCTGAAACCACTATCACTTATTAGAAAAAGACCTCTCCCATATATCATTCAAAATAATGGGATAATAAAACGTCGTTGTACGTTTTGAACCTCGTTTTACGTTCTAAGCCTGGTTATTTTGGGTTCTGGGTTTGGGGTTTTGGTTTTGGAGTAAGTCTATCTTCCCCCTATCATGAACATGAATGGACATGATCGGTTGAATGAAAATCTAAATTTAATATGTATTGAAAGACATATACTACATACTTATCTGAGAAGATTTTCTTATAAAAAGACAAATATTTGTTGGAGAACATCACAGTTATTCTCAAGATTGTAAGAAGACAACACTAAAATGCATTTCGAGGAAGAGTATTCAATTTTTACCTTAGATGATTTTGCTGTGAGGGAGGCAAATTCGCTAAACCAAAACAGTGGTTTTAAGCCAACGAGGAAGTTGTCCGAGTTGGACATAGGATTCAAATATAATATTTTCTCCCTACAAAAGGTTAAAACCAGATGGGGTGAACGGATCGTAGCAGATCTCGGGGAATATAAGGTAAGTCAAACATTTTCTTTCTTTTTTATCAAATTAATTTTTTGATTACTTTTGTAGGTCTTTTTACCTGGTAGATATTCAGATCTAACATCGAACAGTATGGCAGCAATTGGTGGAGGAGGTTATGTATTTGAGATAGTGAGAACACTTGGAACAACCTTCGAGTTAAAATTTGCAAAAATTAAATAATTTGTTGTTCATATTTTAGTTTTATATATATATACAACATTAATAATAACAAGGATAAGAGAAAAATAAAAATCATTTAAACAGATTGTACATAAACATGTTTATTATTATTATTACATTACTTTTTATAGAATAGTCTTATAGAATCTCATTTTTATTGATCCAGGAGTTATGTTCTGTTGGAAATCCCAACCACTTAACAAAAACATTATTCCCTCTTCTTTGTAGAACTTTTTCTACTAGAAATATATCTGCGCAGTTAGTTTTTAACAGTTCTGCTTCATAAAAACCACCTTGTACAGGTTTCCCTTGATAGTCCTCAAGGAGATATGTAATAGGTCTTGTAGTTTGAACTTTTCTTATTTTAAAAACCTCAGTAGTCCAGTTCGGTGTGTACCCCTTTTCAAATAAATGTTTGTATTTACTGATTCTTACTTTATCGTCAACTTTAAATTTTTGTTTACTTGCTTCTTTTGTATTATTTTTGAAACGTGGTAATAATGATTTTGAATTTTTCTTGTTGACATCTGAAGGTTTGCAACGAATGGTTCGGTGGAAGGAGTGATTGTAGTCATAAAGTATTTTTTTGTAAATATTCATCCACTTATAGCTACCATTGAAACTAAACTCTTTCCACATTTTTTCTTTGAAAGTTCTATTAAATCTTTCAACAATTGAAGCCTTTAACGAACTGAATGTAGAGTAATGATTTACTTTATATTTTCCCATCAAACTTTTGAATTTTGTATTGAAGAATTCTTTTCCATCGTCCGTTTGTAAATTTTTTGGAATTCTAGAAGAATCTATAAATATTTTTTCAATTCCTTTTGAAATAGTAATCGCTTTTTTATTTTTCATCGGGATGACCCAAGCGAATTTCGAAAAAGTATCGATAACTGTCATCAAATAATTAAACCCGTTATTTTGATCGCTGTAAGGTATCATTTCAACTAGATCGGCTTGCCACAAATCATCATAACCTTTAATGATAACATTACGACGTTTAAAATTTCGACGTGCAGCTTTATGTAACTCTTCAACAACCTTTCGCTTACTCATATTTACAAAGAGTGAATTCAACCAAATAAAAAGTAGGCTTATTTATATATTTAAAATTCTTTTATTTCAATCTTTTATATAATAACATAAGTTTCTTAATTCTAACTAAACGGCTTTCTATAATATAACAAGCACAAGTATCCGGTCCTAGTGTACATTGATTGGATGCCCAGCAACAATTTGAGTAATGACATCCGTGAATTGATTGAATGTAGAATGCGTTTTCAAATCTTTTTATTAAAGATATACAATTTAAAAACTCTTCGTAATGCTCATCTAACATTCCATTTCGATATGTTTTTAAAAAATCACAAATCTCTTTTAATATTTTGTCAGAGTCCATTTTAAAAGATGTTGTTCGTCTTAGTGTTGAATGCCTACTAACAAATTTTTATTCTGCGATGCGCTCTGGAAAAAATGCCTTCATGATCATATCAACTTTTTTTTGTATTTTTTCGTCAATTTGTTTTTCATCAATATTCATGATATCTTCAGATTTCTTTGAAAGTGATAATAGCTTCATATTTTCTCGCTTTATAGTTGCTATTGTTTCCTCGAAAGAAGAGGTCATATTGTTTCTTAATATGTTTGTTTCCCTGTTCATAGTTGTCATTATCTCCTTTAAAGAAGAATTTATATGGTCTTTCATACTATTTTCCTTAAGGTTTATCTGCTCATCAACATATGCTTTGGAGACGGCTTGGTGTGGCTGCTGAGGTTTAATTCCAATGTTGTTTAAATATTTATTATCTATATCAAAATCACCAGTTGGTAGGAGTTTAAATCCTATTCCTGGAGGACCTACAAGACCTTTGATTTTTGGAATAGGTTTGGAGTTCCTACCGAACTTGTCAACGTTCATGGTTTATATGTTAAGACTGGTTCGGAATAATGTTAATATATAATATTTGATTCGTTTAGTTCTTCAAGTATAGAGCTGATTTCATTCTGATGATTATCATTACCAGCATTTTTAGATGCTGTTAAAAGTCTTAGTCTATTAACAAGTTCATTAGGATCATTCCAGTATACATATTCAATATTTTTATTTGTATATTTCATTTCAGTAATGTTAGAATACGATTTTCCTATTTTTTTATTTTCAGTTTTAAGTCCAGCAACAAGTTCCTTAATTATATGGGTGTATTTTATACCTCTATTACTCTTAATTCGAGAAGAACTATCATGATTACACATATGCGCATTACTTTTTTGTAAGATTTTCCCATATTGTTCTAAGTCATCATTAGTATATTTCTGTTTGCGAGGATTTTTCTTTAGAATCAATTCAATAAGACCAGGAGTTCGATTAAAAGTATCATTATCGATAATAATCTCATGATCATTCATCGCAAAGCTACATTTTCCAATTTTTATAGATTGTGTATTTTCATCAAAATATGGGCCGTAGGTTGTATCACTATTTGATTCAGACAACATTTTTCGGTTGAAAGAATATGTTTTATTAGGGCTAGCAAAATTTTTAGGTGTACTGAATAAAAAAGCATTATCTGCACTATCCATTTCTAGCGTTGGTGATCCTGTTCTTTCATGAATTTCCTCATCATCATTTTCATCAAAAGATTTAAATTGAAGCTTCTTACGTTGGACTGTTTTAATGTCATTATCTTGCTGCGGCTTTTCTTTTTTTACATTTTCAAGCAATTTTTCCAAAGGTTCAACAATTGGCTTGAAGGTGTTTTCCAAATCATTTTCTCTCATCATTTTTCCAGTTTTTAGTTGAATATATTTATTTTTTAAAATATTTTTTGTTTTTATTAAATCATTCAACACACTCTCATCCATTTTTATGATTGAATATTTTGTATTTTTGTTATATATTTAGATGGGGGACTAGTTTTCCCAGACAGTGTTGTTGGCGGAATGTGTTGCTTTTATATGATAAATGCATATTTATAGTATTGCAATTTTGTGAAAACTGTTTTTGTAGCGACCCTTTTCAATACAGCTTTCCTTGTCTATAACCAGAAATCCGAAATTATCAACCCAACAATGTGAACACAAGTCTTTAAATTGATTGAATGTCATGTCAGAGTTTATATGATCTTTGTAAACATGCTTCAAATTCAATTCATCTTGTTTGAAAAGAATAATAAAATTAGCATTGTCTCTAATCAAATGTTTTGGTATATGAGTATAGGACTGACATAAGTAAAAACTATCGACTCCATTATGACGACCCATACAAAAATAGTCTCTAATATTATTTTGTTTCTGACATGCAACATCATCGAATATAAATATTGAATTATTTTTCGCGTCTGATGGAGGCATTATATCGGAATTATTTGAGAATTCATTGTATCCCATTCCTTTCACGGATGTAATCAACTTTTTAAGATATAGATATTTTGGTTGATGTAAGGATTTGGAGTAAATATAAATATTTTCAAACTTTAATCCATTAGGGTCAAGAAGAATGCTTAGCATTACATTTGTTTTCCCACAATTTGATGGGCCAACTATAATTCCTCGAATACTGTTTGGAAATAATGATCCATGTTTTTTTTTTATTTTGACTTTAGAATCAAAATTTTTTATTTTAATAACTTCTGACTGCTTTACGAAGCGCATAATGCCAACTGATAGCTTTCACAATAAAACATATGATTTTTATATGACTATATTCATAAACGTTTCAACCTTCAAGTAGGGAGGAGTGTTAATTATAATATGATTGAGCACAATCAAACTCAGTTTCATAATAAAACAAAATCAATCAAAGGGAAAGGACTTTTGAATACAGTTATAGACAATTTACCATTTGAGCTACATCTTCCTTCGTATAATTACTGTGGTCCTGGAACTAAATTGGAAGAACGATTACGTAGAGGAGATAAAGGGATTAATCAACTAGATGAGGCTTGTCGCTTACATGATATTGCGTATTCTAAGAGTAGCTCTGTCTCAGATCGACACGTTGCTGACAAAATTTTAACCGAGCAAGCTTGGAAAAGATTCAAAGCAAGCGATTCTTCAACCTCCGAAAAGTTAAGCGGACTTTTAGTCACCAACATGATGAAGGCAAAGACGAAATTTGGTATGGGTAATAAAGAAACTAAAAACAAAACTAAAAGAAATAAACAGAAAAAAAAGTCTTGCAAAAGAAATATTTTTAAAAAGGCAATAACTGAAGCAAGAAATGCTATTAAAAACAATATCAATTGTTGTGGTACAACATCTATGGCAAACATTGCTGTGAAGGCTGCAAAAAATGTTATTAAGAATAATAAAAAAGAACACATACAAACACCGAGAATAATCCCACTTCCAAAAAGTGGTGGTTTTCTTCCATTTCTAGCTCCTATTCTAGCTGGTTTATCAGCTATTGGATCTTTATCAGGTGGAGCAGTTGGTGTTGCAAAAGCACTCAATGATGCACGTAATGCTAAAAGATCATTGGAAGAAAACAAAAGACATAATAAGGCAATGGAAGCAGTTGCTATTCAAGGAAAAGGTTTATATTTAAAACCATATAAAAGTGGACTTGGTTTATTTCTAAACACACCTAATACAAAAAACTGATTGAATTGCTACCCAACCGACCCTTAAACAATCATGATATTCTACGGTTCGGGAAGAAACATTTGGAGCATTTTAGAGGAGTTTTTATGCGGGACTCTTTACCGAAAACATCTATAGATAAAGAGTGTGGCGTTATAAATTTGGATGATGAAGTTGGAATGGGTACTCATTGGGTAGCATATATTAAAAATAAAAACAAGAATATTTTAAAGTATTTTGATAGTTTTGGAAATTTAAGACCACCATCTGAAGTAATACGCTATCTTGGTAATAAAATTAATTATAATTATATTCAAGAACAAGATTTTGATACTTTTATATGTGGCCATTTATGCTTAAGATTTTTATTAGAACAATGTAATAATAATTATTTTAAGAAATAACATAAAAACGAATAAAATGATATGAAAAAATTTAAAACGAGTCATTTGTCTTTCCATCATCATGTCGTTAACACTTACTTTAAGTGGGAATGAATCAAGTCTGATTGCTGAGTATTTTCCACCAATCATATTGAAATCTAGTTATGTTTGTGGACTTATAGATTTTCAAACTTATAACTCTATACCAAACGTGGATGAGTTTAATAACTTATTGCATGTAGGTAATGATGTAATTTCTTTCCCTATCGGTTCATATGAGATAGAAGATATAA
Organism: Chrysotoxum bicinctum; assembly: GCA_911387755.1. Classification (NCBI taxonomy): domain Eukaryota; kingdom Metazoa; phylum Arthropoda; class Insecta; order Diptera; family Syrphidae; genus Chrysotoxum; species Chrysotoxum bicinctum. Next base: position 207,443,461 of record OU426988.1, read on the forward strand.
ATAGTTTTGTACAAAAACAGCTTAATGACATAAACAAAAAAAAGAAAGGTGTAATACGAAAAAGTGAAATAAAAATCAAGGCAAATAATAACACTTTGAAATGTGAAATATATAGCAATGATGATATTGACTTTTCAAAACCTAATACTATCGGATCCCTTTTAGGGTTTAGTAAAAAACTATTAAAGTCCAATTCAATACATGAATCTGATCTTTACGTTGATATAAATAGAGTTAATGCTATCCGAATTGAATGTAATATAATAGATGGAACATACATTAATAACCAATCAGCGCATATTTTGCATGAATTTGCTGTTAAAGTAAGCCCTGGCTATAAAATCATAGAAGTTCCAAGAAATGTTATTTATTTACCTGTGAACGTCAAACGAATAACATCGTTGTGTTTAAAGTTCGTTGACCAAGACGGAAAAGATATTAATTTTAGAGGAGAAAAAATAACGGTGCGACTACATTTACAACCAGAATCATGATTGTATATGAAAATATAATATCCTCAATTCCCTATAAATACACTGTAGAAAATAATAAGCGCCTTAATCAAACTTCTAACTCAGATGCGGTAACACATCGACTTACGAAGAGTAATCAGGACTTTTTGATATCATTGGGATACATCTTAAGACATTGAAAACAATAAACTAATAATTAAAACAAATATAAGCAAAAAATATGTTGAACATTTTCCAAGACCCTGAGATCAGTGAAAGTATTTCTAAATATGAATATCATACTTATTCACCATATCAAAACAATTTTGAACGAAATGATATCATTCAGATTTCTATACAACATCAAAATCTTAACGTTCTTCCTTCGGAAAGTTTTTTATATGTTGAAGGAACACTTTCGAAAACAGATGCAAAAGAGATTGTTAATACAAAACTTGTAAACAACGCAATGGCTTTTCTATTTGATGAAATACGCTATGAACTAAATGGAAAGGAAATTGACTGCAATAGAAATGTGGGGATTACATCAACGATCAAAAATTATTTATCTTTGACTAAAAATGAGAGTGATATGCTATTAAATGCATCATGGTCTCCTGATTCTGCTATTAATTTGAAACCATTTCATTTTAATTACTGTATTCCATTGAATAAACTATTGGGGTTCGCCGAAGATTATAAGAAAATTATCCCAAATGCTCGACATGATCTAATTATCACACGTGCTAGAATGGATGAAAACGCTCTTATCTCCTCAACTGAAGAAAATGTTCAAGTAAAACTTCATAAGGTGCAGTGGAAAGTACCACACGTGACATTATCAGATTCTATGAAATTAAATCTATATAAATCGATAAATAAAAATAGTTTTATGAAAATTGCTTTCCGAAACTGGGATCTTTATGAATACCCCACGCTTTTGAGCTCTACACATCACATTTGGAACGTTAAGACAACAACACAAATAGAGAAACCACGCTACATTGTCTTTGCTCTACAAACTGAAAAAAATAAAAAACTTTCTGCAGATCCTACGATGTTTGATCATTGTGACCTTACTGATTTAAAAGTTTATCTAAACTCTGACGTTTATCCTCACGAAGACCTCAATATTTCTTTTGAAAGAAACAGATATAGCTTGTTTTACAGGATGTACGCCGATTTCCAAAAATCTTACTATAATAAAACTACTGCCGAGCCTCTACTTTCCTGGGATCTATTTAAATCACGTGCTCCTATTTTTGTTATAGACTGCAGACATCAAAATGAAACATTGAAAACAGGCCCCATCGATATACGTTTGGAGATGAGAACATCAAAAAATATTCCTCCAAACACTTCAGCTTACTGCCTTATGCTTCATGATCGAATTATCGAGTATAATCCACTTGATCAAATAGTGACCAGGCTTGTTTGAGAATTATATTTCAGTAGTTTTAAAACGAAAAATGTTTAAATAAAATAAAATAAATAAAAATTTGAATCATACTCGTATTAAAAACTTTGTATTTTTATTTTTTACTAGGGCATATTTCTTTCTTCTCTTTTGTTAAGCATCCATAGCACCAAAAAGGACATAATTTGATTTCCCCGAACCGTCCAAAACATACTACTCTATGCTTAAATTCATCCACTTAAATTCCTCCACTTAAATTCCTCCACTTAAGTTCCTCCACTTAAATTCCTCCACTTAAGTTCCTCCACTTAAATTCCTCCACTTAAATTGCTACGCTTAAATTGCTCCGCTCCGCTTAAATTGCTCCGCTTAAATTGCTCCGCTTAAGTTCCTCCACTTAAATTCCTCCACTTAAATTCCTCCACTTAAGTTCCTCCACTTAAGTTCCTCCACTTAAATTCCTCCACTTAAATTCCTCCACTTAAATTCCTCCACTTAAGTTCCTCCACTTAAATTCCTCCACTTAAATTGCTCCGCTTAAATTGATCCGCTTAAATTGCTGCGCTTAAATTGCTCCGCTTAAATTGCTCCGCTTAAATTCCTCCGCTTAAATTGCTCCGCTTAAATTGCTCCGCTTAAATTGCTCCGCTTAAATTGCTCCGCTTAAATTGCTCCGCTTAAGTTCCTCCACTTAAATTCCTCCACTTAAATTCCTCCACTTCATTGATCCAGAACCGGCCAAAACCTACTACTCTCTAAATTCCAACTAAAAAATCCAACTTAAAAAAATCCAACTTAAAAATCCCCTTAAATTCTCTCTTAAAAATCCACTTTCCTCCACTTAAATTCCTCCACTTCATTGATCCAGAACCGGCCAAAACCTACTACTCTCTAAATTCCAACTAAAAAATCCAACTTAAAAAAATCCAACTTAAAAATCCCCTTAAATTCTCTCTTAAAAATCCACTTTCCTCCACTTAAATTCCTCCACTTCATTGATCCAGAACCGGCCAAAACCTACTACTACTCGCAAATAATTCTTTCTAAAAGCTCTAAAATCTTCAATAAGTTATAAAAGCCGAAGGATCTATGAGAAAACCCAATGAAAAAGTCCCAATGACTTGATCTCACTTTCTTGTGTCAATTTGCTTATTTGCGTTTCACACGGCGGGACTTTTGTGTGTGTTTTCCTGTCTCCCAGCGAACTTTCGGAGAAGAAAATCAAAGATCTGATTATCTTTCTGAATGCGACAAAATGGCTTTAGTAATGCTCCGCTAAAGTATATAAAAGCCATTTTCTTCCGTACTTAATCCTTATTAGGTTGACACGAGTTTAATGGTATCAAAACGGCGCACCCCAGCGCTAATTGAGTCGCGGGCCCAGCTGGCTGGCGACTACCATCTCTACCTACCTACCCTTTCCTGTCTCCCCATCGTTTATATCTCGTCTGTGCGGCAAAAGCTTGGTACTGTGAGATGTATGAGCAATATAACTAAGTCCAATTCCTTAGTCGGGCTCATTTTGACCGAAATCCATTGATCAGCACTGTAATATTACCTAGCTGTTTTTTTTGCTTTGCACTAGCCCATAATTCTGCACACCTCTTTGTAGTAAGCCCAGATATCTAAACTATCAGCTAAGTTGCTTATAGTTTTATCCATATATTCGATCTAAAATTCGAATGCCGCTGTAGGTCTTCAATATTGTTTAAAAGTAGAACTTGCGTGTGTACAAATTATCCTGTCGACAATCTCCCACTAGCCAATAAATACTCCAGGAAGCAGGCAACATTGAAAGAAAAGAAAAAAAAAAAATATATCAGCCATTGATTGCCTTACATTCTTACATTTGCATACTCAGATTGAGACCGACTTATGCAGAGGAGGGCCTTTTGAACTCACTCAAGTTGCATAATACTGCAGAGTTATGTCCAGTCGATGTCCAATTAAAAGTTTAAATTCCACAGAAATATCCTTTATTTCTTTTTCCCTTTTCCGAAGACCTAGATCCAATATTTTTATCGGCCTACGATAACGGTTCTCGAGTAGACTTATAAAGGACATCTGTTGTCAATACACTCGGGATCATTTCAATTTTCAACTTAGCAACACAAATTCACGGAAAGAAATTGCATTGCCAGGATATTTCCCTGTATGTTCGTTGGGTAGCTATGGAGCTATGAGAATGAATAACTTTGTCCCAAATTTTATTCATTCCTGTTCGTTTTCTTCCTTCGTCTACTTTTTTAAGCTTATTTTATTTATGAACTTCTGGTGTATAAGAAGCTTACGGTTCTTTATTTGGGTGTTTGTTTGGACCCTAAATAAAAAACAGGAGAGGCTCGGTGAGAAGATGGAAAGACTATGTCGAAGAATTGATGTAGGAAATTTTATTCACTTTTGCAAAAACGACGACACATTGAAAGTTTTCTCCAAACAACTTTTCCGCACAATTTGTTGATAATTTACCAAGAAGGCTTTGAACATAACATTTCCTAAGGTATGAGGCTAAGGTACCAACTTAAACCAACAAGTTGACGACTAAGTATAGAAGCAGAAGTTGTTCTTGACAGAAGTTTTAGTCTTTTGGGTAATTTAAACTATTTTCTCAGGGATGTTTGCGGTTTGGTTGATGTGTGTGTGTGTGTGGTTTTTTTTTGTGTGGTATATGCATAGTTAAATAATTGACTTTGGGAGTTGATTTATTATTAATGATTTTCTTTGACGTACACTTTTTCTAATAAATTATTTGCACAATCCAACAGCTAGGAAGAGTAATGAAACTCATATTCCTACCTTCTCGTAGGGATGTATCTAAATGTGTGTAAACAACGCATCCCAGGAGCTTGAAGCTATCACAGAAAGTAAATGACAGGATGTTACGAGTAGGTACTTTTATATTTTTCGAAGATGCTCTGAGATGAAAAAGGAAAAGGGAGTCATTTTGTTGATAGAAAAACTAATTTGGTTCATAGTTTTACCTTGTGACAAAAAGGCAAGTTTTGCATTCGTAAAAATAAAAGACCAACACATTTTACTGATGTGATGAAAATAAAAAAAAAAGTTGGTCCTTCAATGCCTACAAAGTTCGTTATATTTTTGGTTATTTAATTTGACACTTACGATATTTCGAATATTGAATTTAGGTTGAATTTACGACAGCATCTTTGAATACACCATACCACTTTCTGGAAATAGTTGACATAGGTATAAGTTACGGGTGGCCAACTTTGGAATTAATAAATTAAGCAACATATTTCTAGATTATAAAGTGCAAGAGTGGAGATATTGGGTAAAGCACAAACGGTAGACCGTATATCGTTTCGTGGAAAATACACCAATTTTGCCAAAAACCGGCGCAATAAATTGTGAATTTAACTCCAAAACATGAGTTTAGTAGAAATTGGAACAGTTTTTAAAACAATAAGAGCAAATAATATCTGCTGTATGATATGTACAAACATAAATTTTTTTTAAAATTTATTTTATATTTATGAAAATTACTTAAGATGTTCAGGGTGCTGGTCGAGGTCCAGACACACAGACATTTATAAGGGTCAGGAAGTATAAGTTTCGAATGTTATAATGATGAATATCGGAATAAGCTCAAACGATTTAGAAAGACCTGTGATGATCATGTTCAACGAAACAAATGTTTGCATGATCAGGAATTAACACAAAAATTAGTACAATATCCTAAGGGTAGTAAAAATGTTTGGTCATTTATTTAAGATGTACGAAATACTACTTCATCTACGGTTCCTACACCCAGCTTCAATAATACTCCTTTTGTCAGCAGACGAGAAAAACGAAAAAAAGGTGCTATTATGTCTTCTCCTGTACATGAACGTGTAAACGATTTTATGGGAAAATTTTTTTTTTACCACTCGTACTCGTACAGTTGAAAGGGTAATGAAAGATCTGTCGGTAAAAAAGCCAAATATAATTCCTCCTCTAACTTTCGTCCGATTGCACTTAGGTTACTTCTTCCAAAGTGTACGGAAACGCTGATAAATTATCAGCTGAAAAAATATCTTGAAGAACGAAAGTTTCTCAATGACCGGCACTTTGGATTTCGTAGCAATAGCTTCACTGAGGATCTGACGATATATCTCACTGAACAGTGGCACAAATCTTTACATAGTTTTGGAAGAAGAAATTTGACAGAGTTTGGTATTAACCACTCTTAACGAAAACTAGCACATTTGACATGGATGGATGTCTTCTTCGATGAGTACAAAATTACCTTTCGAATACATCAATACAATAAAATAAATGCTGGCGTGCCACAGGGCTGCGTTTTGTCACCAACACTCTTGCTCATATTCATCAATGATCTTTTTTCTGACATTTCTAATCCATTAAATTATTTTGCTGACGAAAGTACTCTCAGCTTCTATTATACGATTCACGTCCTTCTCCTCCAGGTTTGGTTCTTAAACGTCAGCGTATGATAATCTATTAAATTCTGACCTCGATAGAGTTGTCAAATAGGGAAGAATTTAATGCTTCTGAAGCGGAACCAAACCCTATTGTCGCTATCCATTGTCGTGGTGGCTCACGTCTATTCTCCGGCTGCTAGACCAGCTGGAGATTTAGACAACTAAGAAAACCCAAGGGAGTAGTAGGTTTGAAACGGTTTGTGATGGTTAAATCTCCGGCTACTTACGTGGCTGGAGATTTTAATGTATTTTCTAGGTTTTGAATGGTGTAAAAGGGTGACATTGGTAACGTCTCCGGTTACTTGCGTGGCTGGAGACTTTTAAGGTTTTACTAGGTTATGATGGGAGTTATCTGATAAGGTCTCCGGCTGCTTGCGTGGTTAGAGATTTTTAAATTATAAGACGGTTTAAAAAGGGTAAGTCTCCGGTTACTTGCGTAACTGGAGATCTTATTTGGCGACTTTTTTTAACTCCTATTCCACCTTTATGGAGTAAATTGTGTTACTCCGAAGAACATACTTATCGTTATGTTATAGAGGTAATATATGCTTTATTGCAGCAATTGCATCGATAGTGGAAATGAAAAGAAGATTTACTGTCACAAGAATAAAATACTTATAGGAGTATGTGGAAAATAAAAAAAAATATTTATTTGTGTGCTTAATTGATTTCATTTTTATTTTGATGCTTTTCTTGCATGTTTTTCGGCTTTTTCCGCGTGATTTCTGCAAAGATCTTAGAGTTGATTATTTTTTATGATTTCATTTTTACTTTTATTTTTAAAATTAATTTAAAAATTACTTACACGTGAAGGCAGAATGTGGGAATCGAACTCGGGACCTCTCGCACCAAATCTCTTGCTCGCTAACCGCTCGGCCAAACTAGCATATGTAAAACCTAGCGTTGAATTGGGATCACTTTTATCATGAATTATATCCTATAAAGCCACATAGGCTTTCTTTATAGGTGCTTTTAAGACTAAAATATTAGAAGATGGCGATAATTATCGCTTCGTAATTCGCATAAGCTGGAGTTTTGGTATACCTAGCATATGTTTCAGTATTAATTTATTGATAAATTGATTAGTCTCAGCTTCTTCATCGAAAATCTAGCTGTTTAAAATGTGTTAAAGCTAAAAAAATTCTAAAACATAGTTTTTTTATTAAGAAACTGCTTGATTCGAGTTTTATATGAATGAAACTTTAATTTATTTTTTCAAATAAACGGCACCTAGAATTCTAATATTTTTTGTTCGATTAATTTTAAAAATCTATAATTCGATAGAATATTGAAATTAAGATTTTTCTGGCTACCTACTCGTACCATAGAATTTTTTTTTTCTAATTTTGAATTTCTCATTATCGGCTTGTCAGAAAGGCTTGTTAAAAGTTGAAAAAACTTCTATCCAAACTTGAAAAAGAAAATATTTTTTGGATTAAAAAAAACACAGGCCAATATTTTTTTATATTCAATTTTTGACCGTAAAATAATAAAAACTGAAAGTTTGTTGTTCTCAAAAATGTTTTAAAAACTTTTGTATATAAAAACTTCTTTTTTAAGAATCCGCTACAAAGACTTTTGTTTTTTGATAAATTCATATTTTCGAAAAAAAAAAGTTTTTAAAAAAAAATTTTTTTTGTTCAAAAACTTTATTTTTTTTTAAATTTTCAGTCTTTACATTTAGGTTAGTTCGTTTGACCCAGTCCTACATTTAATTTATACCTAGATTGCACATTTTGTTGTTGTAATTAATAGTGTGGCATATTTCCCTCATGTGTACAAAAGCACGTGGTGCATTCTGGGTCAATGACTCATTTTGACTGCATACATTTGCACAGTTTTATAATAGTACTATAGGAACTATATTCCACTATAAGAGTCCGACAGAAAAATTGATCATGATTATAGAGTCTTGACTTAAATTGTCCAATAATGATTCTATAAAGATAACGAATAATAAATTAAGACTTTTATAGCAGTTTGTTGGGATTACTATTGGAGTATAAACTGTCCTGTGATTTTATAGTAGCAATATAGTATGATTAAAGGACAATTGAGTCTTTACGCCTATAGAGGTGGTGAAAAACGCTCCAGAGAATGTCTAGCCGATGCATTATATCAAGTTTTACTCCTATAGCTATTTGACTTCCAAGAAGAATGGTTATATGAGCACTATAGCTACGAATGATTCTTTAATTTCAGAAATAGGAAGCAAAATTGTTAGTTGGGTGGTTAATTCCGAATGCGGAGACACATGGTTATCAAGATTCTTTTCTTGAATTCAAGAGGTGTTAGATAGAGCTCGACCCAAAGCAAGAGGTGTGCATACGCTGCAACATATCACAACTTTGCGACCGAGATAGCTTGATATTTTGGGGTTAATGGTCAGAACCCAATCTGACTCCAATGGAGGTAGGCCTCCCGTGGGATTGAGCCATAATAGGCAGGATAAGATTCTGCCACTATCCATTAACGGTACTTGCATTGAAGATACAAAACAGCTTTCAGATCTTGAGTCTCTCAGATAGAATGCAGAAAAGAGTTTTAAAAAGGATATGTGACATAACTTTGGATCACTCGAGCACCGGCGTAATATTTTCATTCGTTCATTTTCTTAGAGTTATCTTTATAAACAGTGTTCTAGTCAAATAGCTTGTTGCATTCCTCCCTTACACCAGTTCAACCGTAATACTAGCTTTTTAGGGAATGCCCATCGATTTATTTTATTCTGAGCCAAAAGTTATGTTAAATTCAGAGAATCTTTTCTCAGCCGCACTACTCGAATGTGGAATGCTTTAACCGACTCTTTTTTTATCATTTAGGCACTCAATTCCAATGTGCATTGTTATCTCCTTTTAACTCCTCTACAGCTCTTCTAAACACTCGCACTTTCGTTGAAATGTTTTAAGGAAGTCATACCTTTTAATTGCAACTGTTCGCAACAGTTTCTATTAGTTGCCAAAAATTGTACTTAGCGCGAATTTAACCAAAATTATGAGATCGGATTCGAATTCAGGCGAAAAATACCTTCGAAAAACAAAATGAGACTTAATTTGGCCTTAACTCTAAAATGCGTTTCGCCCAAGTACACTGCAGTAGGTTCGTCAGTTAGATGATGTCGTACACTTCTAAGAGTGTTATATTGGTCAGCATTAACAGACAGCATTTAACTGATGAGCCCACTAACGTACCTGGGCGAGTTGAGCGCTTTTAATATTGAATTACATTCAGTCACTCCAATCAATCAGAAAAAAATTCTCCAAATTTCTTCATAAACCGATCTTTGCAAAGAAAGTTCCAAAATTTATTAAATTTGCATAAAATGATGATGTCTAGGTATTAATTTATCGGTTTTAGGAAAATTTAATGTAAATACTTTAGATAGACATATGCCCACGAAAGTTATTCCGAAATTTCATCTTTTTCGAAATGACGACTATCTACCAAAGATTGCAGATTTTCGGACCTTAGGAAAATATCAAGCGTAATTTGCTAAATATGAAGAGATAGCCTTACCGATTGCAGTTTTCTTTTTTCCAATCATTAATAAATCAATAATAAATACATAAATAAATATTAAATATTTTTTCAAACCAAATGTATGATGTCTTAAAAATGTTGTCCAAAATAAATCACAAAAATGAAACGCAGATTTCTTTTGACTTTTAATCATACCAACTTTCATGGCTTCCCTTGATTAATTAATTTAAGCAACACTAAATTCTGCACTTGCTAATTTGACTAAACTGTCTAAATGCCTGAAATATGTCAACAGTATCATAATCCCAAAAGACAGACATACAAACTCAATCAACTAATGTCAACCAGCTAATATTATACTTCTAATAATTGTCAGCGCTGCGCGCTGTCAACTTCAAACCAACTGTGTGACAGGTGACAAATGGAAAAGTCACAGTCTCAAAGCATATGTCAAAAGAAAAACATTTAATTTCTTTCCAAAATACGAGTACACACCAACCGAAAGTAAAAGAGCTAAATAGGAGTATCGAATTCATGTACATTTATAGACTCTTTAAATTTGTCGGTTTGGTAATTCTCTCAAAAAAACGAATTCCGTATTGAACGTGTTTGAGGTTAGGACTGTGAAGGACTTAGCAATAGTCTATTTATTGTTAATGCAATAGAGTACAACAAGTTAAGATTATGTGTTTAATTTGAAACTATTTTCTTTTAATATTTTTTATTCATAGCCTAAAACGACTTTATGTAGACTTTCTAAAATTAAGAAACAATATTGAAACCCTTGTGAATTTAAATCTTTCAATCAGACTAATACTAAACATCTGTTAGAACTTCATTCAAACTTTTTTTAAGCTCTTCGAAATGGATTTCCAGTATATTCTTATAGTTTTGGAATGCAGCATTATTTCAACTGAATTATATCGATTGCTTTTCACGTATGAGTGCGTATTTTGAATTTGACCCCATTTCTTTCGTGTTGGTTTTACAGCGTTGTTGATTGACAGATGTCATGTTAAACTGTCACACAAAAGTTAAGTCATGAAGGGTTGCATTTTGAAAATCAACTACGGGCATTTTGAGATTTTTCTGTTTGAAAATTAAGTAGATTTCTTGTCAACATAAAGTAATAGACCTTCACAACGTTGAGTGATTCGATCAAACGATAAATTTGAGGGAATTGGCTCAGATCTTTCTTTGAAGTTTTCCGAAAACTTAATTAAAGTGAAAAAAAAATCTTGAGCTGAAACACGAGTTTCGGGGTGCCATTGACTTAATTAGCCGGATACTAAGCCGAAGTGCCATCGTAAATTTTATCAAAAGAACCAAAAACTGTAATCGACGGAGTCATTGATCTGATATTCCATACATACACTTTTATTAAAATAAAAACATTCAAACAAACAAATTTCAAATTTCAAAACAGGCGAACTTCATGAAAAAAAAATTATTTAAGAAATAACTTTAGCTACCCTTTTCTTAAAGTTAAAATCATCGAATACATACTTTAATTTTTTAATTGCGACTTATAGGTACTACGAGTAGGTATAAGGCATGTTATGCATTCATAAAAAAAATCGAACTCGAGGTTTTGATCAAAGTTGACATTACCATGATAGCGAAGACTAAAAAAGTGGGTCTCGCAATTTTGTCTGTCTGTCTGTCTGTTCGACTACAGCCTAAACGGCTGGGCCGATTTTCTTTAAACTTGGTAGATATCATTTTTAATTTTTTCCCCCACACGTTTTTTTATTTTTTTTTTTAAGACCAAAAATAACGGTAGAGTAAGATCGGGTAATGTGGAGTACCCTTATTGTTATCGGCTATATTTTTTAAACTATAGCTTTTTTTGAAGTATTAAAAAGTCGTTTTCGTTCATTAAAACATTGGCAATAGCATTTACTAACACTTATTCTTAATTTTCCTCAAATAATTTAAATATTTGCAAAAGTTTGATTGTAGTGCAAAACTGACCTTTTGCAAAAGTGGCGGGTAATGTGGACCCCATAGTGCGGGTAATGTGGAGTAGTGCTCCACATTACCAGAAATTGAAATTGGTATAGATATTTCCTATTTCATGAATGAATTAGATACATTATTATTAAAAATAACATAAAAGAATTCAATTTCTATTTTAATACATAAGTTTTGTATAAATACAAATAATATAAAACTCAAAAAATGTATCATTTATTTCTATATAGTCTCAATTTAATGAAAAAATAAATTAAAATCACATTTCTTTAAATAAATAAACCTTTAACGCTTATTTAACTTCAATTTACTAAACGATAACGTAAAACAATAAGACTTCTTTATAATTACTTAGATATGTTAATTAATATTTAATTAAAACAAACTTAAATTTTACTTTAAAATAAAAATAAAAAATGTAGATAGCATTTCTTGAAATAAATATCTATATAAACGTTAAACGCTTTAGGAACTTCAATTAACTTTAATATTTATTAAAATAGACAAAAAACAAAAAAAAAAAACAGCCTTTTTATAAATAATTAAGGTTAGGTAACATAAAAATTGCATTTCTTTTAGGAACTTCAATTGGCTTGAGATAGATAGATATCTATTAAAATAAACAATAAATTCATAAAATACATTCGATATTTTAAAATTTATGCAAAGTCTTTGTCACAGGAACTGCAAAGAAAAATAGCACTCCTTTTTGGGAGGCATTTTTCATGAGCCCAAACAATTTCGCATTGGAGACATTGAACCCATTTATCCCCAGTCAAATCATCACCGCAAGACAAATCGCAGAAGTTACATTTAGTATCTCTTGAATGCGGAATTTCACCAATATCATCTTCAGAATCACCAAATAATATTTTATAAGGAGCAAGGCTATCATCTGATGATGAAGACTGACGGCGGCTGCGTCTCGATGTAGATGGTTTATTTAGCTGGGTGTTAGTTAAAGCTGACTTTTGCTTTTTAATTTTTTGTGGTTTTTCATTTTTTGCTTGCTCTTTTACAGTTGGGTTCTTACAAGTTTCAATTTTACCAGGCTTTCGAAGTTTATTAAGACTTTCTTGCAACTGATTCTTATACGGTGAAACAGTTAAAATTGCGGCTTCAGTTTTTCTTCCCTGTATATGGTGACCACCCATTTTAGTTTAATTTCATCCACATTCCATATCCTCGATGCTAGGAAGTTATATTTTTCATAAACCCCTTCCAAAATATCGAAAAACTTGTTTACGCTTTCTTTATTAAAACCCTTAGCTCTATCGATAGAAGTGCCTATTGGTACCCGAAAGCTTAGATCATTTTTTTCTGCAGTTTTATGCAATAGCGAAAATTTGTTGGGATATTATTTTTTTGAGCCATTTGAAAAGCCAGACTTCGGACATCGCTCCTTGTTAAGCCCCAGAAACGGTTTTCCATTTCATGCAAATATTTAACGAGCTCTTCTTCTATTACATTACTTAAAATCGGTTTTCGACCCAAGGGAGTGGACAAAATATCACTAATAGGCTTACCGGATCGTGCCATACGTTGCAACGTTGTTTTTAGAACGTTATATGTTTTGGAAGCAAGCTTCACACCCATTTCTTTATTTTTGATAGCAAGAAGTGCCTTTTCCATCCCAGAGTGGTCCAATTTTCTTACTTGGATTCCTTTTTTCGGCATTTTTAGATGAATCTATAGTATTTGCATAAGATTAGACCTCTACAAAAACAGGTGGCTAATGTGGAGCACTACTCCACTTTGCCCGCCTGTGCCTACTCCACATTAGCCGACAGGTATATAAAGTTAAAAAATCTAATTTATTTGTAAAAAAATAAAGCAAAACAGTTAAACTTAACTTATGTATATATAAAACAATATATTAGAAACGCGAATAAGAAACACTTTTTAAAATTCAGCCTTTATTTTTTGAAGTATAAACATTTAACGCGCAGCAAAAAATTACATCGACCACACTTCAAAACAAAAATCATGTCACTACGCAAAATCAACAGCTCTTGAACACGTGGCAATGAAAGATTTAAATCTATATTTAAGGGAACTATAGTGTATAAGCAATAACAGATCTCTCACTCTCTCAGGAAAAAGAAATATGCAGGGGTCCACATTAACCGCCTACTCCACATTACCCGAACTTACTCTACCTCGTATACGAATTTTTTTTCGAAATTTTATAAATATTTTTTTTTCTCAAAAACTGTTGCACAGATTTAAAAACAAAAAACACAAAAAAATTTCATTTAGTTAAAGCTAGGTATTGGTTGAAAAAAATCTTTCCGAAAAATTGTTATTGGGGGTACCCCCCATGGAACCATTTTTTTTGTTTTTGATTTTCGCAAACAGGTACAACTGATTTTCATAATTTTTTTTTGCTAATTTTCCCCAATAGAATTGTGTATTCAAATTTTCAAAAAAAAAATATTTTTTGGATTTAAAAAAAAAAGCTTCAAAATTTTTTTTTTTTTTTAAACTCAATATTTCGAAAACCCCAGGCTAGATTTTTTTTTTAAACTTGATAAATAAAAGTTTTAATGGTTTTCAAAAATCGTATTTTTCTCGAAAATTTTGATAAAATTTTTTTTCTTTCAATTAATTCTTATGTATTTGATCTAATAAAAAAAAAATGAAATTAAGATACAACAGCTTGTACCTACCATAGAACGATTTTTTCGAATTTTAAATTTCTCATTATCGACATAACGGATCTTAATGAAATTTTTTATAGAGAAGCTTCTAAAAAGCCTTAAAAACATTGCAATTCAAAACTTTGAAATAAATATTTTTTGAATTTTTGAAAAAAAAAATCTATTTTTTTTTTTGAAAATTCAATATTTCAGAAACATCTCAATATTTTGTTTTGTAAATTTAATTTTATTCGAACAATAATAAAAACTTTAAATTGGCGTACCAAATTTTTTTCTTAAAAATGTTCTAAAAATTTTGTATATAAAAGCATATTTTTTTAAGAACCCACTACCACGAATTATAATTTTGTTCTTGCATAAACTAATTTTTGCTTATAACACATGGCATCCTTTGCTTAGCTCCAACTGCTAAACGAGTTGTTTTAGTTATTTAAAAAATGGATTTCATCCTTATGAACAGTTTTCTTTAATAACATTTGGGTTTAAAATTCCTAGTCTATTAAATAGGAGCAAGTTCGTGCGACGCAGTCGTACAAACGTCAATAAAATGTCTGTTTACATAGCTTTGTGCACGAACTGTCATTGTTTTAGGTGAATTTATTAAGAATATTGCTTTAGTATTATACTAGTTATAAAATGGTTTAAATTAAGAATGAGTTAATAAACCGCTTTAAAGTTAGCAAATTATTAAGTAGTATCATACGAATACCTTAATAATAAGCTGTTTAAAATTTTGCGCCATTGTTTTTATATAAAAACTTCATAGATTAAAGTGTAATTAAATTTTATTTAAGTTAACATATCATTAATTTTTGCTCAGTTAAAGTGGTTGTAATTGGCAATTAAGTTCTTTAAAGTTAACTTATTTAAAAGGGGTTATCATAATCATAGTAAAAAGAAAGTGTGAATTGTAAAAATGTAGTAAAACTCATCCAACAAGTCACGTAAATGCTTAACAAGTATAACAATTTTTTTTTTGTGGGCAATGCCCTCATTTGGATGATTAAGACGAATTTTCAGGCAGGGTACATGAGGTTAAATTCGAAAAAGTTAATGTGAAAATTGTGAGTTAAAGGTTTATTGGAGCCATAAGAGGTACAGTGGGTAGGTAAAGAGAAGAGACGGGGATTTCTTAGATTACGGCAATTATTGTTGAAACAGATGGAATTGTAGAGTGTTGTGCAGGCAACAGATCTTGAAAGAAGTCGATTAATGAAGAGAACGTCGCTTATTGCTCTTCGTTGTTCTAGAATATTCAAGTTAATCAATAGAAGTCGGTCTAGATTCGAAGTTATAATCGAAGGGTTATTCCGTTGGAAAGGACGTTCTATGTCCTCGATTTTGGCTATATAAATTTGTTGATGAGGGGACCATACTTGACAGGCGTATTCAAGAAGGGGGCAAACAAAGGTTATGTATAAAGATCAGCTCACGCAAGGTTCAGAGATTTCTTTGGATCATTGTTTCACGAAACCTAGTGCAGAATTTGCTTTAAGAATAATCACGTCCATCTCTCTCTAGCTCTCTATCACATAAGCACCAAGGTCGCAAATTGACTCAACGGTGGATATGGCTTCAAGAATAGAATTATGTGTCGAAGAAATGGTCTTGAAGGACTTGGTATCGTCGGCGTAGTTTGAGATATGGCAATATTAAATGACCAATATCATTTTTAGTAAGACTAACAAGGAGAGGTTCTAAGTAGCTGCCTGGTGGGACCCCGAAAGTAGCTAAGAAATCATCAAGAAAGGTAGATATCAATCGAAAATTGAAGATAGGTTCAAGACCAACAGTGGGCAGCTTGAATAAAATAAGCTTATGTGAAATTCTATCCAAGACCTTACTGAAACCGGTTGAGACAACATAGACTTCCTTATCATTCTCTAAGGCTGAGCGGCTAAAGGATACGAATTCAACAAGGAAGTCGCTGTAAGCCTACCTTTGATAAAGCAGTGTTGTCTAATGTTGTCCGTACAAAATGCTTTCGAAGATTTCGGGATAAAAACACGATTAACCATAACATATACTAATAATGTATAATAATTTTCGATTTAATTTTTATTAAAAATAGAATAAATAAGTTTGTTATCGCAGTTACAGTTTAACAAAATAATATACTTTACTTAAAATATAATTACATAATTATAATTACAAATCATATATTTTGTTAAAAGTTAAGATTCTATTAGTGACACAAATTGACAGGTGAAGGTGCTTAAAAAAAACTTGAGAGTCCCTTGCTTATAAAAACCATATAATTTGAGATCTAATTTTAAAAGTTAGGCACGTATGAAACTAATATATTTATGTATGTAGGTACCTAGAGTTTTATTAAAAAATCTGAATTTTCTTTAATTTTTTTTTTTAATTCACATTAAATCTACAAAACATTTTTTTCGGAATTTTGCCTACGGATTAATTTTAAATCTATTTTCTGTTTTGCTAAATTGAATTTACTGGGCAATTTTCACCTCACAGTTCAACTCACTTTTTTCACAATCATTTACAGTCTTTAATGTAAAAATTTGTACTAAAAAAAAATCCATCTATATTTCCGCAATTATTATTCTTTCGTTCTTAAGTACAAAAGAAAAAATAATAAATCACCAATAAATCATTTTTTCTTGAACACAAAATCCAAAAAATAAGTAAAAAAAAAATCTGATAGAGGTAGAAAATAAATTTTAATTTACCTCCCATTGTGCCATCAATTATCATTACAAAATTCGCCTATCGAAGCATATAACAATTCAAATTCCCTACCGTGCCATTTGGCTATTAGATGACAGTAGACAAGGCTAACGATTCTCACATTTTGGCTTTGTTCCTTCGACAACAACAAGGAAGAGCCCGGAGATGAGGGAAGATATCTGGAGCAGAGCATCTTCCCAATTTAGGTACCTATTGTCGAATATTACAGGAGATCCCAGAAGCGCACCTCAACATAGATTCCTAGAGAGAGAAAAAAGGGCACAAAAGAGTATCCTCCATTAATTTTTCATATCAATAGGTATGCCATTATGTACCTATGCACATACATATGTTCGTAGGTATGTATATTAAGAAGGATTTTATATTTTGCGTGGGGTTCATAAGCCCTTTGGATGCCAGGAAGGAACACACTGAGATGTCACATATTGATGGCGGCGGCTTGGTGCGAGAGTAACCATAGTTAAGTCCTGCAAGGTGATATTGGCTACTTCGCGTGTGTATATGCTTCTAGAGAAGAAGGATGATGACTTTCATATAGCACACATTAACAAACACATTCTTTGACATGTAGCCATATATGCAGGACGCGCGCGACAGGCAGGAGTTACCTGGCAAGTTGTTCACGTGGAGTGGCGAAAAGTTATTGCTCTGTACACTCGACAAGATTTATGCAAGGCTATAAAACTCTAATAAAAATAAAAAATGTAAGCTCAAACTTTATTTACGCAGGATATAAAACGAAATATTCTGCATTATGGGTCGTGTCCTAGGCATATTCCAGGTTGTTCTTTTGTGATGTTACTCTACCAATGAACCAACCACCCGACTGCAGACGATTGCGCGGTGCTTTTGAAGCTTCTTGACTCTTTCGTATGGCGCTGGTGTCCTTAAGCATTATACTCGTACTATGCTTCCTTTTATAGGCCCTGTCAGGATCATAAATAAATAGTCGTCAGCGTTCCAGTGTCCCCATTCTATGCAAAGGGGTAAAGATTAGGGCTTGGTGGGGGCTTGGATGACAATGATACCGCGACTATTGCCATCACTGCAAGTCCTCGATCCGCCTTACTCTTATACCGATATGCTCGGAAATACAAACATACATATGTACATACATGCTGAAGATGTGGCATAGAATTGCAAATATCGTTCAATATTATTCCTGATTTATTGCCAGGATTACTCGTAGTTGGAATTTTAAGCATTTGTTATTTGATTTTATGATTTTTTTTTTCTTCCGTGTTCGTCCTTTTTTCCAGCTTCACAATAGGCCTAGGTATAGGTAAAGATTATTGCAACAGAAAAAAAATGAGACAGAGGATGGGGGGCAGGGGACATCTCTTTGAAGACTGTTGCTCTTTTAGTCGGTGTGTTTTATTATTCTCCAACATGGCAAACGAAGAAGGACACGATAACAATAAAAAAAATAAAAATAACAAAAATAAAAAAAAAAATTAAGAATGGAAGAAAAAAAGGATTCGTTCTATTATGCTGTTGCACAAGGGATTAGAAATGGTTATTTGCCATTATTCTTAAGCGATTGTATCTTCGCTCTTTGCAACAGAAGGCAAAGGCTTTAAATCAAAACGTCTCGATCCTTTTGCTTGTGGGACATGGATATGGATTTAGATTTACTTGCCTTCTTTCATCTTCGCCCTTTAACTTTCCTCCTTGCATGTTCTCTTCGTTAGAATTTTATATCTAAAAATAATACGTAATTGGTTTTGGTCGGCTTTGATAGCATGATTTAAGACATAGATCTGGAGGTTTTGTTACTGCTAATATGGATGGAGAAAGGATTGGCTTTGCAGGTTGTCGTTTTGTGAGTGAGCGTGTATGTATTTGCAACAAATAGGGTCTTTTGTCACAGCGCACATACATATAACACAGCCATGTATCATTTGAGACTTTTAGAAAATTTAATAAGCCGTTAGACATGTATTAAATGCTATGGTAACATTCTATTGAAACTAACTCTGTGCCCGGAGAAAAGCTTTGTCGGTTGAGAGGCATCAGCAATATAGTATTTCTAAATATATCGGGAAGCAGTTTTTGATACAGATAATGAAGCCTATAATTCCAAAGGTCCAGTATGATTATAGCTAATACAAACCTCTGAATTTTCGTTAGTGCTCCATCGTATTTTTTCGAATTAAGAATAGTAGAGCTTAAATAGGATACATTGAAACAGAAGTTTTCTCAGGCGGGTTACACCTTACTAGATAAACAAGAGTCCAGGTCCGAAACAGTTCAATTTAAGTATTAAATAAATATTTCAAAATGTTTTTCGTAGAATTTGTAAATACCTCTGTTCAAAATAATGTATCCATTTATCAAAAGGGTGAGTCTATCAAATGGTACACTGTGGCGTATACGTACTTTTTTTCCAGTTTAAGTTGCAAGGAAAAATGTTGATTTAAATTTACTAATTTATTATTGTAAAAATTTAATAGTTTAAACATTTTATTTAAAGGAGAAACTTGTTTATAAATTGGTACGATAGTTGGAAATAAGTATACTCTACTTTCCGGTACGTGCCTCAAATTTCTTTCAAGAATATTAAAGTTAATACAAGACAGTGTCTATGTTACCGTTGATTAATTTTACAATGAAAACAAAACATAAATAGGAACGTCTGTTCTTCGGACTGGGTATATCAATAAGTCTTGGTCTGTTGTTAGATGAATCTTTTGCATTATTCTTTTTTTAAGGCATTCGTAATGAGGCAACCAAACCTCACAAGCGTATTCTAGAATGGGTCGAAAAAAAAATATATAAAAGTGCTTTGTCGAGAAAAGGTCAGGTCTTTCTTTATCCAACCAAAAATGTAATTATCTTTATTAGAAATGGAGTTAACATGTTGAATAAATTCGAGTTTGCGATCAAATGGGACAACAAGAATAGATGTACCGGTTTCACGAGATATTGATATACCATTAAGCAAATAGTTGAACGAAATAACAGAAAACTTTCTTGTAAAAAATAAAAACAATAGTTTTACATTTATAGATATTAAGAAACAAACAATTACGAATGCACCAGTCAAAAAACAATTTAAGATCACATTGTTATTCTTCAAAATCTAGAGTACCTACTTGGAAGAACTTTGAAGGTTGTTGAGTATTTTAACATAGATGGTAAGTCGTTTTTAAGGAAAACAAAAAGTAAAGGGCCTAAATGACTGCCCTGTGGGATTCCCGAAATTATTTTAAACTTATACGATTTGCAACTGTTGAACAGCACCGAATAAGATCTATCGAATAAATAAGATTGAAGCTTGTTAAAGACTTTACTGAAATCAGTAAGTACACAATCTCCTTGTTTTTTGTTTTGAAATGAATCAATACACTTTCCAGATAATTCCATTGAAAAAAGAACAGAAGAGCGACATTTTATAAAACCATGCTGATATGGAACAAATTATTTAACCTACAAACATAACGACTCACAATTAATAGTCTCAAAAAGTTTACGAATCACAGATAATCTGGCAATAGGCAATAGTTTTTAATTTCGTCTTTTATCAATTTTTTATGTACAACGATTATGAAAGAACTTTTCCGAATAGATGGAAATAAAAATGAAGGCATTGAAAAGTTAAAAAAAGTAACGTACACAGTTTTTCAAAATAGTAGAAGGTATACCATCAAGACCTCGTATACAGCTATCGTCAAGGTAAAATAAAAACTTTACAGTGTTATCAATATCAATGTAAACGTTGTTCATATCAGTCAAGTAAGTGAAAGATTTCAAATGGTCATAATTTTGAGCCATTTCGTTAGATTTATCACAGATTAAGGAATCACAGTTAAAAGTATCACAGTATGAAGTATCACTGTTGAGGGCACTAAGAAAGAATTCAGAAAAAAGTTGCGTTATAACCCGTGACTTGAAATGCCATTTAACTTGATAATAGACGGTAAGGTACTAAAGAGCCAACACTTCTATTGATTTCTGACAATGACCAATAGATGTAACTTTCTGCAAGGTATTTTCGGCGTATTCGAATACATTCGATTGATTTGTATATTCGAAAAATTGTCTGCGCGATATAAAACACTTATTATTAGGTGCTATCAAAATAAAATAGCGATTGAACCGTTGGAGCACGATTTTTTCAAATAAGTAGATTGGTTGCTAGTGATGGATGGGCTTAAATAGAAATACGATTATGTACATGTAGTTCAGAAAATTTTGAAGATCACACCGGTTTTTCTTTTAATTAACACGACGAGATATTTGAGATTAGCTGCCACTTTGAGCTTCCAACAAGATTCGTTGTCGGAGTACGCAAATATTTTAAAGCAATATGTAACAACAGGTGTAGCCTTAACTTCAATCGGACTGGAAGACAGCTTCTCGTCAAAAATGAACCACGAAGACTGCCACAACGTTGAGCGAACTTCTGAAGATAATTCCTAAATATTTAAATTTGGAGACAAATTGAATTAAAGAGCTAATGAGTAAATTCAGCATACAAAAGATTGTTTACTTGTCTTGATGTTATGAGGTGCCCCAACCCAATTGAAAATTAGAAAAATACTAAATTTTTAAAACATTGATCTTATTTTCTTGACGGCAGTGGTTAAAATCAATGTTTCGCACAAGTAGAATAACAATAACACGCGCGCACTTAATGGCGTTCGAACAACGTTTGACAGCGATTGAATTGAAATGAAATGAAAGTGCAGTGAAATCACCTCTCCCGCCTCAACACCCCCTCCCCCACTCCACCTATCCACGCACTATTCAAGGTTAAACAGTTGCCAACGAAACGGAACACACAGAATATGATTTAGCGTTAATTTGACAATATTAGACATTGGTGTTTTTTGACAAAATTTTGCGAATTTTTCTAAAGTTCATGTTGGGGGCACCTCTAAATTTATCATGAGCCGAATAAAATTTTGTATGTATATTTGTGAACAATAACAGCAACTTTTTACAGGTATTCCGAAACGAATATGAAAAAAAAAATTTTCACTCCACTCTACTGTAAAGGCATGTGAGAGTAAGTGGTAGTTCGTGACATGATTTCTAATTTGTTTGTTTATGATCCATTCCAGGGATTGAGACAAATAGGGAAGAATTTCAATTATTTTAAACTCATTTGAATTTGTTATTTTTTTTGAATGGATAATAATTTAGCCTTTTTATCCTCCAAAGCAAATGTGGAGGAAGTTAATTTGAATATGTGTGTTTTGTGGGAAAGAATGTATGAAGGGAGTTTCTTAAGGAAATCTGGATGAACATTGTCAAACACATCTCGATGTAAGCGAAAAAATAGCTTGAACTGTCTGTCAGTAAACAGTGTATAACTTACAAAAATCAGAAAAATAATGTACAGAAAAGAGAGTTATCAGAGTTATCAGCTCACAAGACCGTAACATCAGCAAATTTCTGATTCAACTCTTCAATACTGTTTTTTTCAGTGCAGGTAGAACCTATTTCCAGAGATGTTTAAAAGATCTATCTCAATTAAAAATGTTTGAGTGATAGTTACGCTTAGACTTTTTACGAGTATTAAGGCTGAAAATGTGTTCTTACAACTTTTAACCCTTTATGCGTACCCAATATCCATACAGCGAAAGATCCTCCACCGCCGGGCGATTCAAGTTTTATCCTAAAAGTATGGCTTCTTCTGAAAGTCAAGGATAGCTAGTATGTATCTTTAAATGCTCTCTAAGAATGAGGTAATTTACACAACGAATAAAAATGGCCACTTGTTCGCTTACGTCAGGTGTTCTGTAAATGTTTTACCATTGATGATTACAACATTCATAGAATAAATTTTAAAGATCAATATTTAAAATCTCGATTGACCAATATCTTGAATCCCAAAGTGCCTGCGAATATTCATGGATACTTGTTTATTAAATATTAAAATAAAAATAAATTTCATTCAAAACAGTTCGGAGAAAACACAAATCTAGCGACTTATAATAACTCTCAACCATTCTTGTATGCATGTTGTCGGGGGGAATGGAGGAGTACGTTCCAAAAAGGTTTTTGCATTTACATTTGCATTTTTTTAAATATAATGTTTATGTTTGCTTTTGTTTTGTCTTTTTTGATGATTATAATTTCTCCAAATAGTTTGTTTGTTCTTGTTGATTCTCATGTTTGGTTATTACTTAAGTCAATCTGAAATGTCTGATTTTAAACAACAAAATTGGTGAATTGAACATTGAATAGATACAATTTAGTCTGGGATTTCGAGCTATTAGAGTTTTAGATTATAGCCCGATCTTAAATGAAACGTATCAAGCGTAGTGAATAGCAAATAGTTAATAATTTTAAACATTTTTTTTGTGAAAATGAGTAATCGTTGTGCAATTTGGAGTTCTCAACATAACAAAAAAGAAAACGGGAAGATGAATGACTGTTAAAAGAAGACATAGTGATAGGAACTGCTGGCAGGTATCAAATTGTCTTGATTACTAATCGAAAAGGCTAATATTTGTTCGTGGTCTTTATGTTAACTTGGCATTTTGATCAGTATATCGGACAAATCATTAAGGCCGTTAGATATTTAAAGATACTAATGCAGACACTATAGTTCCATAGATATTAAGGCTCACACTGTTGCTCTGACATATTAAGGGAATACAAAAAATAAAATGCACATCTGAGTTCGCACGAACTTGCACCTATGTAATAGACTAGGCATTTTAAAAACGAATGTTATTAGAGAGAGAGAGAGAGAGAACTGATCATAAGTGTAAAATAAATTTCTTAAACTCTTTTAGCAGTATGTAAAAATAAATTTATGCAAGAACAAAAATTATAAGTCATTGTAGTAGTTTCCTTAAGAATAAGCTTTTATAAACAAAGTTCTTAAAACATTTTAAAGAAAAAAAATTTGCTACGCCAACTCTAAGTTTTTATTATTGTACAACTTAAATTAAATTTCCAAAAATATATTGAGCCGTTTTTGAAATATCGAATTTCCAAACAAAAAAATATTTTTTTTAAAGTTTTGAAATGCAATGTTTTTTAAACTTGTTAGAAGCACCTCTATAAAGAATTTCATTAAAATCCCTTATGTCAATAATGAGTACTTCAAAATTTGAAATAACTGGTTTTATGGTAGGTAAAAGCTGTAATATCATATTCAAATTTTTTTTATTAATTTAAAGATCGTAAAAATTAATTGAGAGAAAGAAATTTTTATCAAAATTCTAGGCGCCGTTTTCGAGAAAAAAAAAAAGATTTTTGAAAACCATTTTTAACATTTGTATGGTGGGTACCTTTATTTTTAGGTAAAATTATTTTTTTTTTCTTATATCTTGTAGATTATATTAAGAAACTTTTATTTATCAAATTTAAAAAAAAAAATCTAGTATAGAGTTTTCGAAATATTGAGTTTCCAAAAAAAAATTTTTTAAATCCAAAAAAAATTTCTTCAAAATTTGAATACACAACTCTATTTACGTTCTTGGGGAGCTTTAGCAAAAAAAAATTATCAAAATCGGTTGAACCGTTTTTGAGAAAATCAAAAACAAAATAAATGATTCCTTGAAGATTAATGGTTTTGTTCAACCACTAAATGTCTGTCTAACAGTTAAAAAAAAAAATATTTACAAAATTTCGAAAAAAAATCGTATGGCAGGTACCGTTATTTTGCATAACTTGCCTTATAGTAATTATGCTAAAATTATTTCAAATCATGGGATGTAATAGTAGATACGCCACATTTGTACCAGCTTTGTGTGAACTATTTATGAGGCTAAGAAGGAGAGGAAATAACAGCAGCATAATCATCATCATGTCAATCATATGTACGAGTAGTTCGATCAACTGATTTGAATTTTAGGGAAGAAGAATAAGGGGAGGAAGTCGAAACGTGATTGCAAAAGTCACGATCTTCCTTTCCACTAAATTTTGCAACTTTTTTATATGTTTTCATTATATCTTAGGTTTAACTAATTGGGTTTTAGTTATACTGGACTTTTGCGGTATAATATATAAGCAATGCTCGTATAAAGTAGGTAAATATTTATTCTCAAGACGTAGAGGCACACAGGCAGACAAACGCAGGTTTCTGGTCTCTATCATCGCAATGTCACATTTCCTACAAATTTTAAACCTAAATAATAACTCTAGTAAAAATCTATTATTTTAATAGATGGATAAATATTTATTAATTTATATACATATATGTATTTCCTATGTTTCAATAAAAAGATGAAGTATAGCCCTATTTCCAAAAACTAGTGTTACGAATATAATAAAAACGGACATCAATAACCCCCACCAGTTGGGTTCAAAATTATTTGAAGCTCTTTTCCTATTCTTATTACCAACCAAGATATCAATTTATTTTTGATAACATCTTAAAATCATCGTATAAGCCAGAAATACTTTCTAAAACGAAAAACAAACCAACAAGCCCACCCTCCAAATTACATCCATGCAGAAATCTGTTGATTAGAATTAAGAAAAAATCTCAATAACACCAAACCAAATAACAGCAAAATAAAATTGAGCCAAGACAACCCCGAAAAAGATACTTCTTAATGACTTAACAGCTACGAAAAAAAAAACGTGCTGAAAATCATTAGTATTATAAGACTTCAATACCTCAGAATAATAGCCAAGGTTTTGTGCATATATATGTATGTATGGGAAATAATAAAACCCACTCCTATTCTTCTACTTACACTTTTTCCCACCCACCCCAGGCCATCTACCTTTTGAAAGGATCTTAACTCATTTCCTGTCCCATAGCGCATTTAAATTTTTAATAACTCGTCTTGCGTTTAAAAACCACGACCACTTCCATGGAAGCTCAGCCACCATTTCATAGCCTAATTACAACCTTGAATATTTTATAACCCGTGGATGGCAAAATGGGCCACCGCATAGTCAACGTTTTTGTTTATGAGAAGTCTTCTAATCCTCTTCTCGTCTAATGCAGAGCCTGCAGTGAAAAATCGACCACAGACCGTTGTATGTATGTACGAGTATATCTTGAAAATCCGTCTCCTTATTTCTGCCCCAAGCAACAGTGTGGATGGAAAAATAAAATAAAATAAAATTCGACCTCGTTACCCTAATTCGCAACCAAATTATGTATTTCCCAACAATAAAAATCACTAATAAACCCTTTTTGGTGGTCGACCCTAGTTATTTGGTTTTCTTTTCTTTCTTGTTCATCGAGGTTGTTTTCTAGGGTTTAGCATTGGAATTTAATTTGGAATTTAGACTCAATTCAACTCTAAGCTTTGTTTTACTACCAGGTACAAGGCAATGGGGTATCAAGTCTTACTAGGAAGAATTTCATAATTTTTGATGGTGGCGTGTGGCTCATCTAGAAGCTTAATAAATTATAGAAAAATTTGTATTTCTTTGTGTGCATTTTTGTTTTACCTGCCCGTTTCTTTTAATTAACTGTCAGGATATTTTCAATAAACACAGCCGAAAAAAAAATTAAGAAAAATTTAAAAAGGGAAGTTTGGCAGCCTTAAAAAAAATCACAAATTAGTCAAAGTCCACATTTTAGACTCGCTGACGATGAATAATATAAAAAAGATAGACCAATCTAAGAAAGAAACTTAAGCTCACAAGAAAAAAAAACTATACACATCCAAAAGACGATTTAGGTATGCTCGGATCTATATGTTCCTTTGATGAGATTTAAGCTTGATAGCAGTTCATCGCTTATACCTTTTTCTTTTGAGAATTATGGTATCTCTTCTTCCATAAAGTAAAAGGATTTATAAATCTCTTAAATGATTTAAGGTGAAAGGACTTAATTAGGGTTAATTAATAGAAGAAGTTTACAAAATGTACCTACATTGACTAAGATAATGAGATTCCCCAATCAAGATGTTATAGGTTAAAGAGGGAATTTATCATTTTATGTTTATTACAGTTTGGTGGAGTGTATCTGTTTAGTCAACGAAAAACTGAATTTTAATTTTCTTAAAACCTTACATTGATTTAAGATGTTTCAGGGATACACATCCAAATAAAAGACAATGTTACAGTAGGACAATTTTTCAACGGACTTCATGAAAGATGACGAGACACACAAAATATCCAGAGTGTTTTGAAAATAATTAACTGATTGTCATTTTTGTTAGTCAACTAGGAACTAAAGTTCCAAGTCTCTTGAAACTTAAAAAACCTACTAGTTTTTAGCTTTTTGGGAAAGAAGAATGAATAGATTTTATACAAATTTGAAGAAGGATGGTTTTCTAGAAGAAAGGGCGGGGTCAGACTGTATCTTTTGAATTGAAAAAATATATGGTGTAAGACTAGGGATATGACAAATTTTAAAAAATAACTTTCCCTTCCTGACAACTGACTGCGAGAACTTGCTTTTTGCTGACGACTCGCTGACCTACTCCACGTCGATAGCGGCAAAAAATGCAGCTCGTAGAGTGGAAGCCCACGTCTATAAACTTTACGAGTACTACAAAAAGTGGTGTATCCGAATAAACACTGCCAAACCGGAGCTTGTGTGTTTCAGAGAATGGCAACCGATGTGGTTCAGCAGCCACTTGCAGAAAACTGACCGTGAAGCTCCCCCATGGGTCAACGATAGCAGGCAAAAGAAATGCTAAATACCTCAGAGTAAACTTCAACGAGTTGTTCAATTTCAACCCGCACTCTAGGCAGGTTTTAAGGAAGGCTAACTTCGCATTTCACCGCTTGCACCCGTTGCTAGCCAGAAGAACCGGACTAAGCCAGCCAGTGAAGCTACTGATATACAAGCAGCTCATCAGACCCATCATCAGCTACAATTTTCTTGCATGGTACACCATCTCGAAGGCAGCAATGCTGAAGCTCCAAATCTTCGAAAGGAAAATTCTAAGGATAAGCACCGGACTTATCTTCGATCGACAGCGAAAAAAGCACTTCAACAACGAAAGAGTCTACGAAGAAGCAAAAATCAAGCCACTGGACCAGTTTCTCGTGCAATTAGCGAAGAAGTTTATGTCTGGCACCACCAACCAACCAAACCACCCAGGAACGACATCCAGAACCTAGATACCTTAGTGCTCTGGATATTAATAAAAGGATCACAGTCGGCAACGAACAAGCAGGTCGTTTCTACGCTGACGCCGAGTCAGCATACCACCGTGGCTGAAAACATCTGAAAAACAAACCCACCAACTGGACAACCGGGACTGAACAACCCGAGAGATAAACCATGCCATCATCTTAATTAAAACAACAAGTCATGTATATTATAAATACTATAATTTTAGGAACAGGTTCATAGCTTAAGTTAGGCCCCCTATGTGCCAACAAATTTTTTTATAGTCCTTAAGTTTAAGTTTTCCAATTGTATATACGAGTATGTATATAAAGTTCAATAAAAAACCTTGAAAACCTTGACAAAAACCACCAGTCGTTCGGCAACCATTTCGTCTCGGTCAATATTAATTAATTGCCACCTGCCCATCTACCAGAGCGTTTTAGTCTGTTTTTAACCACCAGGGGCTGTGTACCTGTTGATCGACCAGAGCGCTAAGCCTACTGTTTCAGTGCCACTAGGGACGTTGTACATGTTGATGTACCAGAGCGTTTAGACTGCTGTTCTAAATTTACGTCAGGGGCGTAGTGCCTGTCCACCGCTGCCTGAATTATCCGAATCTAATTTTCCTGATACGAGAACATCACGAGTGAATTCCAGAAAATAAATCATCAGACTAAAATCTCGAAACGCAATTCATCTGAAACTAGATTCGGAAACCTGAACCCGAAGTACAAGCATACCCGTAATCCGATAACTCGTTTACCAGAAAAGATCAAAAGCATATCACACATTTGAAATACTATTCACATTGCATTGAATTTCGAAAAATCAATTTTAAAAACTTTTCTGAGCACTCAAGTACATCTCAAAACTATCAGTTTTAGGTGGTTATATACTATTTATCTCCCTCACAGACTATAAAGAGCATGTTAATCAATGTTTGACCATCTGTTTGTAAACATTCCACAGTAAACCCTTGTGCTGCTGATTTTGAGTTATACTTATCTTTGCCACTTAACATATAATCTAAATTAGGACCTCCGTAATTTTTTTTTCGCTTGGGCTAAAACAAATAGATTACTACTAAATCCTATTAAGTCACAAGTTATACCAATATCTAGGAAAAATTACCACTCTTAACTTTACCTGATGTCTTATACTTTCTGTAGATAAACTGAAAATCGTTCAAGCAGTCACGAGTCTGGATTTTATATTGAACTTAAGCCTATCGGGATAAGATCATACGAACCATTGGACATGTTCGGAAGTTGTGGATGACTGTAAGGTTTACTCCTTCTGATGCTAGGCGAAGGCTTGTTAAAAGTCTGATTCTACTCTTGATCAGTTACTCTGAGGTTGTATACGAGTATCGTAATGTCGATTCTTTTTCCCAACGTAAATTGCTAGTAGAGTATAACGACTCGGTTAGATACTCGTACATACATGGGCTTTGCAGAAATAACCATTTTTTTAACTTTGGAAAAAAAAAATTGATAACAACTTTAAATCACTATATTGATGCCAGAGATTGTATCTTCTTACATAATCTTGTATTTGTCTGAGAAACTTGATTTTGTTAGCTCCCTTAGAACTCTTAGTTAAATTCTATCACTATCTATAGTCATCTCGTTGTTTTTCCATTCCCGTCATTTAATTATGGAAATCTCTAGAAATTACAATAAGATCTATCTTTAATGCCACTCACTTCAAAAGCTTAATTTTAACTTGCGAGTTATAGGTACTATAAGGCAAGTTATGCATTCGTAAAAAAAATTGAACTCGAGATTTTGATCAAAGATGACATTACGATGATAGCGACGACCAAAAAAGTGGGTCTCGCAATTCTGTCTGTCTGTCTGTCTGTTCGACTACAGCCTAAACGGCTCGGCCGATTTTCTTCAAACTTGGTAGATATGGGTTTTAATTTTTCCCCCCGGACGTTTTTTTCTGTTTTTTTTTTTAAGACCAAAAATAACGGTACCTGCTATACGATTTTTTTCGAAATTTTATAAATGTTTTTTTTTTCTCAAAAACTGTCCCACAGAATTTTTTAAAAAAAATTTCAAAAATTACATTTGGTTAAAACTAGCTAATGGTTGAATAAAATTTTACAAAAAATTGTTATTTTTGGTAGCCCCCCTGGGTCCATTTTTTTTGTTTTTGATTTTCTCGAAAACGGTACAGCCGATTTAAATAATTTTTTTTATGCCAAAGCTTCTCCAAAGTTTGAATATTATTACATATTCAAATTTTCAATTTTTAATTTTTTGGATTTAAAAAAAAATTCAAAATTTTTTTTTGGAAACTCAATATTTCGAAAACCCCATTCTCGATTTTTTTCAAACTTAACAAATAAAAGTTTCTTAACATAATCTACAATATTTGAGAAAAAAATTTTGTTTTATCTAAAACTAACGGTACCTTCCATACAAATTTTAAAAAATGGTTTTCGAAAATCGTATTTTTCTCGAAAACGGTTCCGAGAATTTTGCTAAAATTTTTTTTCTTTTGATTAATCTTTACGATCTATTATTTAATAAAAAAAAAATTTTAAATCTAGATATTACTGACTGTACCTACCATAGAACGATTTTTTCGAATTTTGAATTTCTCATTATCGACTTAACGGATTTTAATGAAATTTTTTATAAAGAAGCTCCTAAAAACTTTAAGAAACATTGCATTTAAAAACTTAAGAAAAAATATTTTTTTTAATTTTTAGAAAAAAAAAAGTAATTTTTTTTTTTGAAAAATTCGATATCTCAAGAACGGCTTAGCATTTTTTTTGGAAATTAGACTTTTATTCGTACAATAATAAAAACTTAAGGTTGGCGTACCAAAATTTTTTCTTAAAAATGTTTTGAAAATTTTGTACATAAAAGCTTATTTTTTTAAGGAACCACTACAACGACTTATAATTTTTGTTCCTGCATAAATTCATATTTGCATAACATTCTGTTTTTATATCTTACTACTAAAAGAATTTAAAAAATTCATTTTATCCTTATGAACAGTTTTCTCTAATAACATTCGTTTTTAAAATTCCTAGTCTATTACATAGGAGCAAGTTCGTGCGACCCAGTCGTGCATTTTATTTTTATTTCTCATCCCTAACTTGAACGCACAACTTTATGAAGTGGATGTACTATATGAATTAAGGCCTGTCTTCAAATTAAACACCCAAGAAGACATGTCACTTAATGGTTATAATGATACAACGTTAAATAAATTGTGTAAATAAATAACAGAAAACATTTATCGATGTTAAGAAACAAGAAGTTAAAAAATACACTAGCCTGGATAAAAGAGACACCTTGAATGCTTCAAAACAGATGATAAGTCATTTAGAATTAAAATTAAAAGTGTAGGAGTTAGATGGCTGCCCTGTGGTACCCAGAGTTAATTTTAATATTTTTGGAGGTATGATGCTCAGTATATATTTTATATAAGTAAGATGGAAGCCATACAATAAATTGATAAAATCGATCTGGAACATTAACCGAATCCTGTATAAATAATAAGTGCCTCTCAGACTAAATCAGGAAAGGAAACGATCATTCCTTCTATCTACCTTCCTTTGTTAGAACCCTAATATACCATGGTAAGCCATTTGTTGACGATCTAAACAAACTCTCTTACTTGAAGATTAAAAGGATTCATCGTTTTTCAAATGTTCTGTGTCTTGTTTTCGCACTACGGGTTTTTGAAAGATGTTAAGTTACCACACTAGCCACATGTTCACACAATTGGAATGGTTTTGCTTCAGTTCGAGTTATCAAGCTGTCTTGTATCACAGCTTCAGGTGTTGATAATGATCGAATTGAGTGAGGGTCTCTTAATAATTATATTGCAACCATAACCTATATGAGTTTTTCTTTTGAATTTTATACAAAGATAATGATTATGTCTATTGGAAACATCATGCCATACAGAGGGAACAGAAGGCAGCTCAATTAAATGTCCTTATATGTTATTTATACAGTTGAAACATAAGATCGCTTGCGCCTCTGATTCAGCAAACAAATTACCTCGTTCGATATATTATTGTCAAACTCGAAGCGTGGACAATGATGATACGTGAATATGTCAACAAATCCCTACCCCTAAATCAGCTTTCATACACAGGTCAAACGAGTTACGGTATCAATATAATGCATCGAACTAAGTTATTCTTCCTCATTACTTCTATCCAACTTGCAAGCCAACCTAGACACCGAGTTAGCGGAAAGAAGCTTATTGGCACAAATATTGGTACATATGTACTAGATTTTACACTATATCGTAAGTAAGTGAAAAGCAGGACTGGTAGTATATGTAAGTGTTTTGTTGAAAGTGCACTTCGTCTTAAGAGTGAGGAGTTTTAACCCCATTTGTTTTACTAACCCGGAGTAGCAGCAGTTTCCTAGGCGTCTTCGTAGGATCTCCACTAAGGTGTCGTTCGCGGAGTTTATATTAACTACGAGTACGAGGTATATGAACTCCTTACCTACCTTAAATATTTTGTTGCCAATAGTGACGTTTTGCCCCAATCGGTGCACATATGTTGGTTTGTTTGTTTATAGCCTTATAATTACTTGGTCTTGTCCTCATTTACTTCAAGACCAACAAGTGTCGTCTGATCTTCAACAGCCGTGGAGGACTATATTACAGAACATCGATGTCGATATCGTCCATATACCCCATTAGTTGGACAGATTTTTTGAATATAGTTCCCTCCGTGTTAACGCCTGCCCTGCACACAATCTCTCTACGAACGAGACTGAAGAAATCACATGATAATATCATGTCCTTCCCGAAACCGTGTGCATGTTTGGAATAGTTCGGAGGAGTCGCTCCCTAGTTGCAGATTGTCAAGTGACATTGTTGAGTCAGTTTTCCCGGTATACCGATTTCGGCCATCGCCATATAGACTACTTGATATTCATTGATCTTTTCCAGGATTTGCCCCTATGTGAATATTTGGTCTCTGGTCTGTCTGCCGAGCCGCAAGCCACACTGGTACTTGCCGACTAAATTATTACAGAACGGTTTAAAATTTTTACAAAGCACGTTGGCTAGGATCTTACAGGAACTTTGGGGAACAATAAAATGCAAAATTATAAAATGTTAACAGATTTTATGATTTCAAAACCTAGTTTAATTTTTCTTTAAAACTGTTTTGGGCTAACCAATTTCATTGAAGTCTGTTTAACTTTTGAAATTATGCATTAGGTCCCTTTTATTTGTTAAATTCTGGACGTTACAGCTCATAGGGAAACGGGACCTAGTGTCTAAAAATTAACAAACATTTCTGTGTGAGTGTTGTCGACAAGAATGGAGAATACTTTTGATTTTCCTAAGAGTATAAACGTTTAAAATGGGAATTACTTCTTCATGACTTTTGGAGGATTTATCACTTTCTCGTGTAATGGAATACCCCTGAAATGAAGATTTTTGTTTTAAAGTGTCAACAGCTGGGAAACTGCATGACAGTTTAAAACACTAGCTTCTAAGTCTATCTCCTATCGAAATCGCAATAGATTTAATTTTATGTTAGAAAAGAAAATCAACTTGGTGAAGCTTATGATAATGTCGGCTTGAGTAGCGCAAACCATTTTCAGCTTTGATATTTTATTTAAAGTTATATGCTGGTTGGCATAACTCGCAGCTCTCTTTATTCAAAATAGATTTATGCAATAAATAAAAAAAAAAATAAAAACCACAACAAGAATAAAACAAAAATCCAAAATAATATGGATTCTAACCGAGCTGTACTTTTGATGTATCTTTATGATGGTCCTTGGCGTAAAATGACGAAGGTACCGTACCATTCACTTTAGAAAAAGTGAACAATATAATAAATTTCAGCCATTTATCATAAAAAGGACTCACTGGCTGGGGATGTTCTTGAGTTTTTTTTTTTTGTTTTCGTCTTGGGTATCCCAACACGTCCTTGTTGTCGTCGTCATTGCATAAACCTGGCCGTTCTTCAAATCGTTTGTTTGGCATTTGCCCTACACTTTAAAGCCCCGTTCTCTCATCGTTTTGTGACATCATCATTTTGTTATTCAAATACGAATCCTTACAGGACAAACTGGTTCGCGGCGTGGTGCGGTGCCGAACAGCACAGAATATTAATGTCCCTTTGTGTGAGATGTGATTCTGAATGGGTGGTAAATACCGGGGCGGGTAACCAGTATGTAGGGGACAGGGACATATGCTATGCAATGATGCTAGTAACATAGAAAAACGCGTCGTCGAAAACGTTTAGTGTCATTAAAAAGAAATTTCTGGTAATATGATTTCCGCAAGGATATCGTTTTGCAGGCGATTACATTTTCTTTTGTTTGTGTCGGTGAAATATCAACACATAAAGGTACAATACGAGTATATATGATGTCAATGGAATATGTCGTTGCAAGCTAATAAAGAACCATAAGCGCTACACACAAATGTATTAAATTATTTCAGTTCATGTGCAAAATTTTGGTAAGGACATTTTAACGGTATTTATGCAGAACAAATTGAATTATATTTGAATTTTGCTTTTCTTTTGTTCAACAAAACACCAGTGGCGGCAACGGCAAAGAAAGAAAAAACGAATAAATTCTTTCTATAGCTGAAATTTACTGATAAGCGATTTAAGGTGGTTATTTAAAAGGCATTCGTTTCCTTTTGGGGGAAATAGAAAAGAGGACGAACACCTTACAAAAGGATTTTGAAACTTTATTTGTTAAATATAAATTAAAAAAAATGGTTTTAGGATTTTGTGGAGTCAGAAAAAATAATATTAAATTTGGCATAATTAATGGGGTAGCTAGAAAAATTTCGGGCGGGCCGTTTTGCTATATTTTACATTATTTGAAGGAAATTTTAGGTTTTACTTGTTTTTTTTTTTGTGAAAAATCAGTATAAAACTAAATTTAAAGTTGAAATTTTCTTCAATAAATTTTTGTTCACATTATTTTCGAGAACAATTGGGGCAATAACTTTCTAAGGCGGGTGTTCTACCGAGAATCGCTCCTTTCTTGTTGTATTTACAGCTACCAAACCATTCTATGTTTTAGGAAAATTATTAAGGCATTAAGGATATACTCCCCGAGCCGAAGCCTGAATGGACAATCAGAGAAAAACATCGTAGTAGAACCGCAGTCCATCCTGAGAATATGGATTGACCACTAATCCAAACTTTATAACAGCGATGAAGAAGAGAATTCCACTGCTAAAGAGATAATAACATTCGACTCAAGCGACGCAGACCACTTGACCTGGAAGAAGTGAATATAGCTAAATCGAATCTTAAGTTTAACAAAGACGCTGGAGCAGATGGTCTCGATGTCGAACTGTTCAAAGCGGCAAGTGATGATTTGGTTGGGAGTATACACCAGCTCATCTGCAAAATATGATCGGAATCGGAAGAAAGTATATCCGGTGAATAGAACCTAAGCATTGTCTGCAAGATTATCAAGAAAGGAGACCCTCTGAACTGCAAGAACTACAGAGGTATTGTTCTCCTAAGCATCGCTTACAAAATCCCTAATGTCGTACTATGTGAATGCATGTAGCCTTTCTATTATTTTATTATTTATTTATTATCTAAGAGTTTCAGGCTCAACAGATTACTAAAAATATGTACAAAAATTATTAAATTATCTTAAAAAAATAAGGAATAATAAGATTAACTTCTACGACAATGTCAAATCAATATTAGCATCAATGTCATTAAACTCCCTAACTGACCTTGAAATTGGCTCGTTCATACCGTAGTTAGTTCTGTGTCTAGGCTGAAAATGAGGTGTTTTTCCCTCAACAGTGTCGAATGGAGCATAGATAAAAATTATGGAGAGAAAGTTAGGACACTTAATGTTGTAGCACAAAATATCACGCAGAAAGACTATATCATGAATAGTTCTTCTAGAATTTGAGCAGCTGCAAGCCCAAAAGATTTTGCCTGGCTTTAGGATTTGGACAGAAATTCCAATGCATTTTATGAAAAACGAACCTTGTAGAGCGATTCCGAAATCTTTTGAATTCTATCGGAGAAAAGATGTTGGTGAGGGTTCCAGATAATATTCGTGTATTCAAGAATAGATCAAACTAAAGTAATATAAAGCGCAACATGGATGTTTAGATCAGAAAAGTCTATAGGCTATTGAATTAGCTTTAGCAACAATAGCATCAACGTGAGGAGCAAATGAAAACTCGGAATCGAAATCCTAAATCTTTCACTTTTGCAGTTCTCTGAAGAAGATTGCAATCTAGAGAATATGGATATTCGTACACAAAGTGTTTCCTGGAGATAGAAATAACGAAACATTTTTTAATGTTGAGGCTCAGGTAGTTTAGTTTACACCAGCAGGATAAGTTATCTAAGTCCATTTGAAGTTTAAGGCAATCACTATTGCTTGTTACTTTCAAAAATAATTTGAGGTCATCAGCATACACAAGACATTGGCTAAAATTGATATGGTTGACAATGTCATCAATAAATATAATAAACAGCAATGGACCGAGGTGGCTGCCCTGTTTAACACCAGAAGAACAACTAATAGGGCGTGAAGTACCCCTATATTCATTAATTTTTAATTCTTGGATTCTATCTATTAAAAATGTACCGATCCATTGAAGTAGGCTTGAGTGAACACCGAAAATTTCAAGTTTATGAAGCAATATTGTGTGACAAATTGAATCGAAAGCCTTACTGAAGTCTGTATAGATAGTATCAACTTGGCTTTGGTTCTCGATAGATTCATTCACAAAAGAAAAAAAGCATACTAAATTTGTAACAGTTGACCCACCTGATATAAATATAATTAAGCTTTCAAAAAATTAAGGAATCGCAGATAGTTTACAAATTCCCCTGTAGTTCGCAATATTGTTTTTTGAGCCCAATTTAAAAATTGGTTCAAGTAAGATAATTTCCATTCATCCAAGAACATTCCAATAGACAAGAAATGATTGAAAATAATTAGCAAAGGAAGGCAAAGGGAATTTGAACATTTTTTTAACATAAGTACAGGAATGCCGTGAGCGCCAAGGTTTTGCATTCTGTTTAAGACTTTGCAGTCCATCTAAGACATCGATGAAGTCAATTTCCAAGGACCCTATATCTACTTTAGGTAGGTAATTAGAAGGAATTACAGTATTTCTTTGAGAGATACAGAATACAGATATAAAAAAATTAGCAAAAAGTTCAAGAGTCGGTAGATTCCACCCCATTGAAATTCTATAGACTTGGGAATCCCAAGTGATTTCCGTTTTAAATTAATAAAGGTTTAGAATTGCTTTGGATCATTTTTTAAGTTTGATTCGACGTTCATGATATAGTTTTTGTGTGAGAATTTACTAAGAGTAATGAATTCTTTACGGAGCTTACAAAATTGTATCTTATCATACAAATGATTAGATTTTTTTGAATTTGGCAAAAGATAAGTTTTTGTGTTAAATTTTTCAGGTGACTCAACCTTTTATTATACCATGGAGGCTTAGCGACATTTTTTTTCAGTCGAGTTGGCACAAATAAATCAAACGCATTTTTTTTAAATTAAGAAATTCAGTTTTCTAATCGATGTTACCAAGGTATTTATCGAGTTCAATGAAATTGGTCTTTAAAAAGTTATAAGATTTTAAGTTTGTAGAACTAGTTTTTAAATAATTATATAATTCAATTTCAATGTATAATTCTTTGTGGTGAACTGAGTTTTTTTTTACAAGGAACAATTTCATTTACTGAAGCTTTAAAATCATCAAATGGTAAAAATATAAGATCTAGAATTTTATTAAGATTATTAACAATATTATTAGCTTGGTATAAATTAAGAGCGAACAAGTGATCAATGAACGTTATTTCAGTATCTCTTATCAAATTGCAAGGCAAAAGCATATTATCAGAAGCAAAATGCAACCAGGTTCCATCAAATAAATTAAAATCGCCAATTATAAAGACTTTTTGCGGACTATTATTTAGATTATTCACAAAATCAATATTAGCTAGGTGCTTTTTATAAATTTCAAAGTTAGTTTTCGGAGGAATATAACTTATAATAATGTAGACAATAATGCCTGGTCCAAGATTAATTGAGACGCACAATTGTCCAACTTCAATCAAAGGCAAAGGTATTAAATTACATGAAGTACATGAACGAGCAGCTACAAGCAGACCACCACCACGATCTTCGGCAGTTATAGAACGATCCTTACGGAAGACGATAAAGGAGTTTCCATCGAAGATTTCTGTATCAGAGATTTCGCTCCAAAGCCAAGATTCAATAATAATAATGGTATCATAGTCAGCATGGATAGTAGCAAGGTATAGATCATCTATAGGAACGAACTATATAAAGCAATGTCTAGTTTTAGCATTCCACAGAAACTTGTCCGTTTGTTCAGGATGGCGATGGATAACACACTTTGCTCTATCAAGGTAAAATAAAATGCACGACTGGGTCGCACGAACTTGCTCCTATGTATAAGAGACTAGGAATTTTAAAAACTAATGTTATTAAAGAAAACTGTTCATAAGGATAAAATGATTTTTTTTAAATTCTTTAAGTAGTAAGAGATAAAAACAGAATGATATGCAAATATGAATTTATGCAGGAACAAAAATTATAAGTCGTTGTAGTGGTTCCTTAAAAAAATAAGCTTTTATGTACAAAATTTTTAAAACATTTTTAAGAAAAAATTTTGGTACGCCAACCTTAAGTTTTTATTATTGTACGAATAAAAGTCTAATTTCCAAGAAAAAATACTAAGCCGTTCTTAAGATACCGAATTTTTCAAAAAAAAAAAATACTTTTTTTCTAAAATTTGAAAAAATATTTTTTCTTAAGTTTTTAAATGCAATGTTTTTTAAACTTTTTAGGAGCTTCTTTATAAAAAATTTCCTTAAAATCCGTTATGCCGATAATGAGTAATTCAAAATTCGAAAAAATCGTTCTATGGTAGGTACAGTCAGTAATATCTAGATTTCAATTTTTTTTTATTAAATTATCGTATAGATTGATAGAAAATAAATGTTAGCAAAATTCTGGGAACCATTTTCGAAAAAAATACAATTTTCGAAAACGACTTTTTAAAATTTGTATGGAAGGTACCGTTAGTTTTAGATAAAACAAATTTTTTTTTTCTTAAATCTTGTAGATTATATTAAGAAACTTTTATTTGCCAAGTTTGAAAAAAATCGAGCATGGGGTTTTCGAAATATTGAGTTTCCAAAAAAAAATTTTGATTTTTTTTTTTTAAATCCAAAAAATTAAAAATTGAAAATTTGAATATGTAATAATTTTCAAAATTTGGAGGAGCTTTGGCATAAAAAAAAATATTAAAATCGGCTGTACCGTTTTCGAGAAAATCAAAAACAAAAAAAAATGAACCCAGGGGGCTACCGAAAATAACAATTTTTTGTAAAATTTTTTTCAACCATTAGCTAGTTTTAACTAAATGAAATTTTTCGAATTTTTTTAAAAAAAATTCTGTGGGACAGTTTTTGAGAAAAAAAAAAAATATTTATAAAATTTCGAAAAAAAATCGTATGGCAGGTACCGTTATTTTTGGTCTTAAAAAAAAATAGAAAAAAACGTCCGGGGGTAAAAAATTAAAACCCATATCTACCAAGTTTGAAGAAAATCGGCCGAGCCGTTTAGGCTGTAGTCGAACCGACAGACAGACAGACAGAATTGCGAGACCCACTTTTTTGGTCTTCGCTATCATCGTAATGTCAACTTTGATCAAAATCTCGAGTTCGATTTTTTTTACGAATGCATAACTTGCCTTATAGTACCTATAAGTCGCAAGTAAAAATATCACGATGCATTTGATGTCAAAAAAGGTTTAAGGCAAGACAATTCTCAGTCGTGCGACTTCTTCAACATCGTTCTTGAAAGAATAGTGCAATACTCACGCGTCGACACAAGAGCCACAATCTTTCAAAAGCCCGTCCAATTACTGGGATATGCCGACGACATTGACATTAGAACAAAGCGTGATGTTAGTGACGCATTTGTGAGCATTGACAAGGAAGCGAAGAAGATGGGTTTAGCGGTGAATCAGGGCAAGACCAAAGTACACCCAACACTGACGTCATTCTAGACAGGTAGTTAAGGACTTTATATACCTAGGCGCCGCAATAAATTCAGACAATAATACCAGCACTGATCTCAAACGGACAATAACTTTTGCCAATCGCTGCTTCTTTGGACTAAGAAGCCAATTGAGTACCAAAGTCCTCTCTCGAGCAACTAAAGTGTCCCTCTATAAAACTCTCTTCATCCCGGTCCTTGTCTATGGTGCAGAGACATGGACTTTTTTCGGAAGTGGATGAGAGCGCTTTAGGATGTTTCGAGAGGAAAATTCTTCGTATGAAACTGGACACACCTGGCTAAGGACCGAGCTAGCTGGACAAGCTTGTTAGTTGAAGCCCTGGTCCACTCCGGACAGTAGCGGCAAGTTAGCATAGTTATAAACAAATCTCTTTGATTTGTAAAACCAGATGCGAAGTGCTTGGGCTTAATGGAGCAGCTTACAATAAAAGTTTTGATGTTTGAGTTCTGCAAGCTATGTAACCTTAAATCAAAAGGAGACTGCTTTCACTTAATTGGAGTGTGCCCAATTTATACAGCTGCAGCACAAATACAAGAATATTTAGGAACAAAGTCTTTGACGGTGCAGAAAACAGTAGGGTTTCTTAATGGCTTGAATTGGAAAAAGTGCTGAACTGACGGTAATGTCATAGCTTATAATTAATTTTTACCATTTTAATGTAGCTATTTCATAAGATAAATAAATGGATTACTTACTTACTTATAAAGCTTGCATGACACCCTTTTCGAAGAACCAATCCATGTAGAGCATGTATTATCGTTTTCACGTCACGATAGTTTTTAAAAAGCTAAAGAATTGCAACTTAACACGTCAAAATTGAGTAGTTTGCCTAATTAAACCTTTTTTATATCCTTTTTCAATCGATTTAGTTGGCAATCAATCTGGGAAATAATCCAGTTTGCATAAGAAATAAAATACACAAATAGATAAACATAATAATACAATAGTATCGATATGAAGACCTGAAAGCATTTTCGTATTTTGTTTTTTTATCACCTCCACCAGGTGCCTTCATTCTAGTGGTAATAGTTCAATATAGACTTTTCACGTTCCATTCAAGATACGAGTGTTAATACCTGAAGTGAAAATAACTCTCGATTAGCTTGTCGCTAAAGTTTACCCCAAAGAAACAATTGAAATACTTTATTTATGTTTGATTGATTGAAATACACCATTTGCAAGACACGTATGCCAAAAGGTGTTGACAACGGACAAACACAACCACCAACCACCAACCACCACCAATTCAATGGAAAAAGGACGACGACTATATGACGCATGGTATCTGCTGAATTTCCGATAGGCTCCCGTGAGGGTTATCGTTGGTCAAAGGCTTGTCGAAATCACCAAAGTGTTAAGGCAAACAAATTTTCTTCCCTTCAAATAAATTTTGTTATTGGTGGGTATGGGTTGAAGGCAAAAGGGATCTCAAAGGATTTGTGAATGTGATATTTCTGCCAGTATTAAGCACTATGCATATGTATAGGTATAGGTAAATGGGAATTGATTTACCAAAGGATACAACTAGCTTAACATTCTCTCAGAGGTCAAATCGATGTGTTGACATATTATAAAAAGGGAATGTCTGTATGGGTATATGGACAAAGGTGATTATGGTTATAGAGTATTGATATTAAGTCTGCTGATGGGGCGATAATGCTAAGGGCCGGGGTGTCAACAACTTGTGTCGAAAATGCATTAATGATTGGCTAATTAAATCGGTAGACATTAAGTTAACTAACCAACATACCCAAGGATGCAGGGTTCGACACAGTTTGCGATATTTCGTTTCAGGTCATTCAGAAGAAAAAACAAGTATGATGGAAATTGGCAGGATCGCTGCCCTTAAAGAAAAATGTGAAATATGAAAAATATTCGATTGGTGTTCTTCAGCCTTCAATTTGAAAAAAAAACACGTTACAAAAAAAAAATCGAAACTATGGCAACACTTCCAAGAGAATGAATAAATAAAAAAAAAATTAGTGTCGAGACATAAAGAAAGAAATAGGTAATGATAATGACTGTATTGAATAGAAAGAGACTACTGATCAGGTAGAAGAATATTACTGACAAAATAAGGAAATGATCAGTTGTTGCAGATCTGTGAAAGTGGAAAGACGTTGTTTTATTTTGTGTAGCGAAGTATTTTTATTTCTAAAGCAAAAATTGATTAAAGTATATTATATTTTATTGAGTAATTGCTTACTTTTTGGCAAACCCAATATTGGTTCGTTTAGTTTATAATTGAGAAAAAATTAAAAGAGTCCGGGATTGATGTGGAGACCAGCGGAAAAAGGAAACACGGCTCCCGGAAATTACGCCAGAATTTATTTCTGGAAAAAACGACGGAAAATGTTGTAAGCTCAAAATTGGAAAGAGGGCCAGAAATTATCTTGGAAAATAAGCCAGAAATGTTGGAAATTGAGCTAGCTAGGTATGGAAAAAGAGCCAGCAAAATGGAAGTAAGGCAAGAATTTTGGAAATAAAAGTTTGGAAAAGTCTAGAAAAAAAGCCAGAATTTCTTTGAACGAAATTTTGGCGTTTTTTTTTTTTTTTTATTTTTTTTTTTTTTTAAATAAAATACTGGCGTAATTTCCTCTGGCTTAATTTCCGGGAATCGGAAACACTCCTCCATTTATCCGCTCTGGCGTTATTTAGAGCATAATCATTGGGAAGGGCATTTTTGACGAAATTGAGGAGCTTTGAGGAATGAAGATAAAAGACTTAATTTCTTTTCTTGACGCGACGAAATGACTGAAGGACGAACTTCGGTAACTTCTTTGCCGTGCCCTCCGGTTGATTCTTTAGATACCGAGCTAGGAGGCTGAAGGCTTTGACGGAAGTTAACCATGAAGGAAGCCGGATGCTCATTCAATCGGATTGACTACTACTTGTATTTCAGCAGCAGTTAATAAGCTGCGTAGCTGGGCACGGTGAAGATGGTGTCGGATAAGTGTGGTGGTCTGGTTGAGTAAATTATCTAATTCCGGATAATTGTGCGAATATGAGACATCAAAACCTGCTAGATCCTTTCATCTTTTTTAACCCAATTTAAACAGGATGACTCCATCAGAATGTCCACAGTTTTGCGAGTTATGGTATCAAAATGGCGAACTTCAGCGCTAAAAGGGTCATAGTGCTAGATTGCCAGGGATCGCCATTTCTACCTACCTACCTAAGAGTCCGGGAAGAGTTATAGGCTTTCTGAACCCCTTTTGTATAGTCTGGAATTTAATTGGAACAATTTATTTCTAGTTTTCTGATACAAAGCTTTAAAATTTAAGTCTAACTTAAGGTCTTAGGCGTAAGTTTGTACCCCAAATAAAAAAAAGAATACATTTGAGGCGCAACAGCTTGTGGGACACCAGGGCAGCGACTTACAAATCGAGACGAAGGGTACCTACATTTTTCTGAAAAATTCTTTTAGTGACAGGAGGTGCTCTTTTTTTGTAATTTTGCGCACACAAAAGGGGTTATGACTACCCTTAAAATATTCAAGCAGAGTGCGATGAAGGATTTAATAGAAGATAACGATGCCAATGGTTTTGAAGGTCTGTGTATCATAATGGAAGAATTTTGCATACTCGAATATGTGGTCATTCCACACAAGGTTGTCTCTAATTCATATACCGAGAACTGAAAGCTGTTATGTTCCTTCAATGCAAGTGCCGCTCCTCTATAGCGACATGGGTTTCACTTCCTTAAAAGAGGCAATACCAATGAAAAAATCATTTTATTCTTTTTTATAGGCAGTATGGGTTGGGAAACGATCACATTTATTTGGCGTGACAGTCTAAAGCATTAAATATTATGCCAAATATTTTCCGTAAACAGTCAAATACGGGTTTATGATGAATTTCAAGTTTTAGGCAACAGGGCCTTTGTTCCTTAAATTAAGT
Organism: Chrysotoxum bicinctum; assembly: GCA_911387755.1. NCBI lineage: Eukaryota > Metazoa > Arthropoda > Insecta > Diptera > Syrphidae > Chrysotoxum > Chrysotoxum bicinctum. Next base: position 207,487,568 of record OU426988.1, read on the forward strand.
TTCTCTGTTCAGAATTGTGGGAAAAGTGTGTTCTAGTTTTGCTTAAGAGCTCATCTTTCTTACTAACTATCACAAAGTAAAAATTAAGGAAAATTCATCATGTCTAAAAAGCAAAGGGATTACCATTGGCAAAGAAAACATTAATCATTATTTTGGTGCCACGGATTTAGCCTTTTCCATCAGAAACGGCCTTGATAATGATACTGATGCTTTGTAGTTCATGTCCATCGGCTTGAAGTTAAGGGATTACAAATACACCCAACACAAGATACACCGAACACACCCTGTGTGTTTTATTTTGCATTTTTCGTTTCGTTTCGTATCGTATTGTTCTCCCTGCGGCACAAAAGTGTGTCTTAATATTACCTCAGAGAAAATTCTCTAACCAAAATAAATGGGTTTTAAATTTGTTGCAACACAATGGTGCGGTTTGATGTTGTAAAAATAGAAAATAAAAGAAACCCTCTTTTCCCACAAAAACCACAAAGCCGTCCTTGAGTTCGACCAAAGAAAAAAAATAGAAAAGCGTTTATACCCGCCTCTATGATGTCCTTTGTGGCATCTGTGGACGTTCTAGTATTTTTTTCTCTTGCTTTTGCTTGGTATCAGAAAGGACAGCACATATCCTATATAAGGAAGATAGTTTTCATACTCCCTCAGTTGAAGTTGTAATTGGGTTTATCAAACTTTAGTTTGTTTGCTAAATACTGAGATAATTATGTTAGATAGATAGGAGCTGATGGTGTAGTTAAATTGATTCAATTTGGGATTACACAAACCAGGGATATTGTTATTGAATTATTCGTAAATCTATGCATTAAGCTATGTTACATAGCCAGGTTTTGATTATACTGACAAGTGGCTGTGGGATCTTGGCATTTCATATGTGGGATATACACAATATCATTAGACATTAATTGGTCAATAAGTTTTAGAAATTGGACAGCCATAGAAAATTTGTAATCAAGACAAAAAAAAATTTCAAGGTTAAGCGCGATTTTTGTGGGGCATTCGAAATATTGGAAAAGATTAAACTTCCCTATAAAAGAGTTGGTAGGATTAGCCAAACATTCTTAGTTTTATTGGGAAGCTGTTCCTTGCAAAACTACGAGTCCATTTTGACGAGATTGATGGAATGAAGTTTCTCCAAGCCAAGACTCAATTGAATGTGAAACCCAGGTTTTTAACCGATTTTAAATACAGAAGATCCGAACTACCGAATTCTATAGATGGAAATGAAGAAGTGACCAGAGCGGCCTTAGAAATCATAATGGCTTGGCTTTTGTTTAAGTTAAGTAGCAATTTATTAACTTCGGCATATTAAAACAAACTACTTACATCCAAGTTCAAAGGTGCAGTAGCGTCTTCGACTATTCCAATTGTGAAACTGATTTAGTCACACTATCCACGTACATAATTGCTTTAGGAGACCTTACAAATCGGAAAGTTCCACCTTCAGACAGGAATCTGCTGGATACAGAAATCGATGCAGCAATTGTCAACTTTGAACATTGCGTATCTGATGCCTGGTACCAGCACCATCCCGAGTACGTTCAGAATCTGTATGCTCACAGACAACGTCTAAGAAAACGTCTCCAGTGGATCTATTAAAGTGTACTGAATTACTGAATACAATAAATAGAAACTACCAAATAGTTTGGAATGAGCTACAGCAAGTCAACATCATGTTCCAGAACTTTATTTAAGACCTCAATAATATCCAATACCGGAAAAGATTGTAAGCCATAAAGCCATGACCTGATGCTTTCAAAAACATCAATAGGATCATTAAAAAACTATCACAAATACCGGAAACCATCATCAGCAACAATACTGAACCTACCTCGGCTCAAGACAAGGTGGATGCGTTCGCTGACTACTTCGAAGGAAACTTCACACCGAAACCACCTACTGACCCAACTTTCTTACAGGAAGTTGAGGTAACAGTTCAACAAACACTGCAGCCAAATCCAGATAATATCAATTTTAGTAACATTTAATAATAAACCAGCAAATGATCCCACAAATAGTCCACATTTATGCAATCTAGAGGAGATTATAGAAATCATCGGCAATTCTAAGCCAAAAATGACTGCTGGACCAGATGGTGTCTCCTACTACATCCTGAACAGGCGGCTGCCACATGCAGTAATGATTTTCCTCATAATCATTTAAAACAGCTGCACCAAGAACTGTCACTTCCCCCAGAAGTGGAAAACAACGAAAATTGTGCCACTTCCGAACAAATGTGGTTCCAACCTAGTTTCCAGCTACAGGCCGATATCACTTCTCAACAACATCAGCACATTACTGGAAGAAGTTATACTCCGAAGACTGAAGAAATTCTGCAGTGAAAATTCCATCATCCCTGACATGCAATTCGGCTTTCGAGAAAACACTCAACCTTGCATCCACTGCTGCATCGTGTCGAAAAAGCATTCGATAGTGCTTGGATGGACGGCCTAATCCACAACCTTAATCTTATGCAAGTACCTCCGCCATTAATAAAAATTCTCTTTTCTTTCCTATCTTTCAGGAAAATTTTCGTCCAACTAAATAACTGCAGGTCAAACATGAAGACTGTCGCCCAACGCTCAGAACTATACCCCTTCCTCTACAACTTGATGACTTCCGACCATCCTTCTCCAATTGTATGCGAGAACCTTCTGTATGATCAAGACTTGCTCACCTACGCCATATCAATGTCACCACTAATCGCTGTCCGAAAAGTAGAAACCCACATTAACAGACTCTTTCAATTCTACCAGAAATGGGGCATTCGGATCAACACTTCCAACTCGGAACTTGTCTGCTTCAGGAGACTCTCAACTGGTATAGGCATACACACCACAACAATTTTCAGAAATCTGGTCTTGACACTCCTTGACGGATCCACCATAGCGGCAAAGCCAAACGTCAACTACCTGGGAGTGCACTTCAACGAGTTTCTAAGGTTTAACTTGCACTCAAGAAGTTTTCTGAAAAAGGCTAGCTGGGCCCTCAGCCGTTTGCACCCTTTTGTTGAAAAGAAGATCAGGTCGTAGCCAACCGACGAAGATATTAATCTACAAGCAGCTCCTGCGATCAGTGATCAGCTATTCCTTCGCAGTCTGGTTTTCAATCTGGAAGACAGATATGAAGGAAAGAAGATACTGAGGATCTGCACTGGAGTCTACTTCGACCGTCAACGACAGAAACACTACAGGAACGACCATCTCTACACCGAAGCGAATTTAATCTCACTGGACAAATATCTAGTTCATTCAACGAAGAAACTAATGCGGATCATCATCGACCACAGTCAGCTTGTGAAAAGGATGACCACAGAGCAACGATATCCCGAACCGAGGTACCTCAGTGTCATGGAAGCTCTGGATGACAACGTAATCATGGACAACGAGGAAGTAGTTTCAAACTATATATATATTAAATAAGCGATAAAATAATCTGACGTCCGCAACCTCAAGGAAATTCTGGTTAGTTTGTATTATTACTTGCTTCAGTAGCATAACTACAAAGATATCGACTTAGTTTAGATTAAGTGCTGACTAATTTTAAACCAGTTCATGTGCCATTTCATTCCTTATTATATCCCTCTTAAGGAAAATTTTAGCAGAAAATTTTTGGTCCCATCTAATCTGGTAATACGTTAAGGTGTAGGCTCTACGAGCGGTAATGGCATCTAATTTTTTTTTTACATTGCGATGATACAGAACACGGAGACAGTGGATCCCGCAATTTTGTCTGTCCATTGCTCTATTTATATGCATACATATGGGAACATACGGCTAGATAACAAGGTTTTCTTATGGCATTGAATTTTATTGATGTCTGAGATTTAAAAGTTTTATAAAGTACTTTGTACAATCTCATTTCATAACAAAATGATTTTAGGTATTTTTTTCTTTTAACTTTTATTAGACTATTAAATTGTTATCATTAAAGCTCGGAGTTTAAATTCGTACTAAACCTTAATTTATGCCTCAGTTCTTTTAACACCATAACCACTTTGCATGTAATTTCTTTTCGCACTTTACTTTCGCTTGAGAACTTAAGCAGAAACAAACATTAGACTTGGTCGTGGCTCACTCCACCCGCAACGTCATATGCTAATATCGGCCTGGTAAACTCAGTATATACTCGTACCCTCATACTATTTTCACCACATGTTCTAAGTGGCATTCTAAGGGTAATTTAAATCACACTCGCAGCGTCATTTTTTTTTAAATACTGCACACACACAGTGCTGTGGATACAAATTTTTATAAAAACAATTTTTTTGAAATAAAAACCACAATACTTAATAGAAAATCAGAATTATAAAAAAGGGAGTCAAGTCCCAAGAGGACTTTGTATTATCCTATCATAGCTGGACTGGTGATTTATTGATCAGATTGACCTAGGCGACTTGGACTTAGAAAATGTTAATACAATTAAGTTATTTTAAACAAGTAACCTAGTTAAACATCCTCGTTGTGGGAGGGATATGATCGTGAAGGTTTGTGGAGTTCAATGACGAAAAGCCTCCATACCAAAAAAAGAGAAGAAAGCTTACTCGCACAAGAATAGGGTGTAAAACTGATCGAACCAGTTGAAGTATCTGCGGGTTTCTATGTATCTACATTTGCTTGCGTACTCCTTGTCGATTACTTAGAATGTTACCTACAAGTTTTAAGAGAGTTGATAACAATATGTTAACTGACAAGAAGGAAGAAATCTGTTGACTTAAGATTCTTTCAAAGACTTTCGAAGCCAAAGGATGGATAGAGATAGGTCGATATTCTTTGACTAATGACATAGAGTTTCATAGAATTTGGACGATTTTGGAAGCTTCTTATATCCTAGGGTAAGACGATTCGACGATTCTGGAAATTGTTCACCCCTTCTTATCTCTAAAGCCTATATTCGTCCAAATCCAAAGCTCGAGTATAATTTTCATACTTGGACAGGTGCTCCAATAACCCACTTGAGTCTATCAGATATAATCCAAAAATGAGCTTTAAAAATGATAGGTGATCATTTGAACCTCTCGAGCACCGTCGCAATATTTGTTGTCTTTCAGTTTACCTTTGAACTAAACTTCGAACGTACTCGTACTTTAAAATTCAGATATTCTTTCTATAGCCACACAAAGCGAATGTGGAACGGTTTACCCGGCTCAAGATTAACTACCCCGGAGTTGGTGTAAAAATATAACCTGTGGAATTCTAAGACTTTCTTCTAGAAAATTCATATTTAAAAGGAAAAAATGATCGCTATGTGGAGTAAGCAGATTTTGGCTATTCGAGTTCTAATGTGAAATGTAAATATGAATTTAAACTTGACAGGTTCTAATACGATCAATGTGTACAGTTTAATGTGACGAACATACAGTCCAAGTGCTTGCATATTCAAAGTGGTGACGAACAAAAGAGTTGTGAACCGAGGTGACTACACGAATTCCTTATTCCAACGCTTTCTAAAACAATGCATTGCTTTTGCCTTCAAAAGAATGTTTTCAATTTGAAGATTATAGTAAAGGTAATGGGAGAAGTTGACACCTAGGTCACATGCTGTCTTAACTCTTATGAATATATATACAAATAGATTGATGCGTTTTTTTTTTTTTACAAAAAATGGATTTGTGCTTCTTCAAAAGTACATCGGTTGGTATTTTGACACATTCAAAAAAGAGGAAATAATTTAACACTATCAGCGAAATTAGAATTATAACTAGTAGTGGGCAAAAGTGACTACCTCGAGGTACACCAGAATTCGAGTTTGTAAAGGCCTTTATTTGGATGATAGAGATTTAGATTTAGATTTGTTTCTGAGATCTGGATTTATAGCTTTGAAAAACACGATTACATTTTGCCCGGGTTTATTTTGTAACTAAAACTAATGATAATTTTGCGTCTGGTGGAGTCGGGTGTTTTGTTAAAGAAGAATTCAAAATACTTGATTTCAATTGTGTTAACTTTAAATGTGCTGATGTTTTAAGCGTTTCCATTGAAATTAATCGTGATATTTATGTCCTACTTTGTGTATATAGATTTCACTTTTTTTGTAAATGCGATTACGGAGGAGTTTTCTGGTCTGTTGGAAAGGGAAAATTCAAATAATTTAATCATATTAGAATATTTTAATATCAATATTCTTGAAATTAATGAAATTAATTCAAATTATTTATCTCTTTTAGCTTCGCACGGTCTTTTTTCTTTTATTAATACGCCTACTCGTCAAGTATCAGGCAGTTGTTTAGACCATATATATTGCCGATTTGGTAAGATTTCTGTCGTTGAATGTGAATCGTATGTGTTCGATTTAGCGATAACTGATCATTCTATGACGGGTATACTCATTGATAACATGCATAAAAGCAATAATATGAATGAAAAAAGCTCACCAAAAGTAGATATTAAAAAATTAAAGGATGCTCTTTTGTATGAGTTTTGGGAAAATGTATACTCGTGTGATGATGCTAAAACGAAAATATAAAAATCTGTGTGCTGAATTAAAAAGAGAAATTCCGATTTGTAGAGATTTGTCGTTAATTTGTAACTGCAAAATTTTTTCAAAAGCCTTCGACAAAAATGGGAGTATGGAATTAGGCCGAAAATCTTTACCAGTTAAGTTGTTACGAACGGGTATCATTTTGGCTTTCTTCCATACTTTGGGAAACACACTTGTTGTTAATATTGTGTTGAAGGCGAAAGTGTTATGTGGTAGTACAAGAGGCAATATTATTTTAAGAAATTTACGGTGGACACCATTAATTCCGACGCCATTGGATTTAACAGAAAGTATGCTTTGTGCTACGTCAGCTTGGCGAATTCCTGAAAAATTAAAATTGTTGGCAGATTCAGAGGTATCAGCTAAGGAAATAATTTGTTGAAAGGTAGGTCGCGCTTCATTCGAGAAAGATGGAAGAGCTACAAATCCATCTTTGAAAGCATTTCTGTCAATAAGGTTTAAAACCTGACCTTTCGGTTTACACAGAGCTTTATAGTGCGTAACTTGTTCCAAAGTTTTTTTTTCCACACAAAGATGGGTGTAACTCTTTGGCGAAGATTAGAATTTTAGTGAAACGAATCAGAGCAACAGTTTTGTTTCGAAGTTAACAGTACTCCCTACGGTATTCATTTAGCTTATATTTTTTCCAGTGTTCATAAGCCTATGAGCCTAGTTGATACAATCTAGAATAGAGCTTTAAAGCTTGTAGATGATGGTTTTATGTTAGAAGAATTTATTTCATTGTAAAATTTTCGAAATATCTTTTTTTCTTTTCAAGCAGTGCTCTAGCGAAGTAGCCAAGTGGATTCGTCCTCTCAAACATTTTTGCAGATATACTTGCTCCGTAATAGTTATAACCCTGATTTTATAGAGATAAACCTTTTAACCATAGAAAAAATATGTGACTTCCTTACCAAACTCTATTTTTTTTTCCATTTCAATATCATGTACAAATGTACATGGTGATCTCAAACTAAAACCTCCCTGATTCTTCGAAAAAAAAAGGAATTGGTAACTCCTTCCCTCCAAAAACAAAAACATAAAAACCGAAGGGAAACCAAAAGTTTAAAGCTTAAAAGCAATAAAACTTAAAAGCCTGTATAGCACCAATCAACTTGATGGCCGTTCTCAATAGGTTTATTTGCATGAGAATATAGTTTGACCGCAAACATCTGCACAGCACTGTTCCTCTATATGTACAGACTAACATACTGGGATTTCATCGTTGCCGTACGTGCCGTGAAAATGCTACCGCATTAGCTCCTTCAGGATGCTATGTCACTTGACAAGTGCTTCAAAAAGTGAAATCATAAAATCTCGAGGACATGCAAACTTAGTTTGTGTTTTTTTTTTTCACCTTCACCTAAGTTTCCGACGGCACCATCGCCGCCACCGCTTCCACCATAAGTTCTTCCACACTCTTTCAATATTTGTTCCTGTTTACTTTTCATTCTTTGCCATTCATCCTTTAATGATCCTTTTCGGAAGAAGTTTTTTTTTCGCTTGCGACAATTTAACCACAACAATGGAAGCCTGTGTTTGACAATGGGTGTTAGGAGTTTTTTTTTTTAAGTGCGACAAAGTGGAATCTTTTTTTTTTTTTTTTGTTGATGGAATGCGAAATTGAAAAAGCCTATGACAACAACTAAAGACCGCCCGATTAAATTTTAAACTTTTGCACAAATGGATAGCATTTTGGAACTTGTTTTGGAGAGATTCTCAAAAAAAAAATATAGCGAGGAGTAAAACTAACTTTGTGATTTTTCAATTTGCAAAATGTTTACCTTAGAACGCGTCGTCGTCGTCATTGTCGTCATCCTAAGCGGTTTGAAGGACGACGAATCAGCGAAAATCCTAGCAAAGGGGCACAATCGGAGGTTTGATAGACACTTTTGTGTTGTCATAATGTTTTGCTCTTTGGTGAAGCTTTTGAATAATTCATATTCAATACTTTTTCAGCTCGAAAAATGCTTTCTTAACTTACGAATATACTGCCTCCCCCTTCAAAATACAACAACACCAACAAAAAAGCAGAACCAATGTTTAGACTAATGCCATACAAATAAGCACGATTATTATCCCGTGGTGTTAAAAAAATTGCGGAAGGAGGTGTATCTTATGCGTGATTTGGGGAACGCGTGATTTGGAGAACGCAATGATGGGTGCAGATATTCCTGCTTCAAGGGTTAGGCATTGAACGCGTAAAAGGATGAAGGACTTCCCTTGTGCTTCTCAAAATTGATATTTTGTTTAGAAGACTCCTGTTGCTGTGTTCAAACTGCCACACTCTTGTGTGGCTGTGCGGGAGGATGCTGATTTGCTATTCTCTTTTATAATAAAATACCAACACAAGGAATATTGGAAGGATGATGTTACGCGAAGGGATTTCTCGTGTCAAGACATGAGTTTTTGTTTTTTTTTTTCTCGTAACCCGATGCGATGCGATATGAGAAATTTGTCTTCATTTTCGAAAATTCTATCTGCTTGTCGAGAATCGGGCTTAGTTTGCTGTGAAAGGTGAGTGATTGAGTGAAAGGTTTTGCAAGGAAGGGATGATTGTTTATTTCGTATTCAGGATGAGATGTGTTTTCGTATCGTTGGTGAGAAAAGTCGAGGAGGCGGGGGTGTACTGTGAGGTTTTTCGGTTGTATTTGAAGTGCCAAGTTAAGATGTGCAATATTATAATCCTAATAAAGGCTGGAAAGTCAATCTAATCTTTTTTTAACGGATTTTATTGTTGGTATTTTTTTTTTTTTTTTTTTTTGTTGAGGAGCTCAAAAGGTAGGAGGTTTGTGTGTTTTTTCTTTTTTTTTTTAAGAAAATTGTTTTAACTTTACACGAGCATTCTCATAAAACATAATAATTTAAGACACTTGATTTTATTTGAATTAATTTACATGTTTGTTCTTTATGTGTTTATGTTTTTTTTTTTTTGAGAGTTTTTTCTTTATACTTTGCACGCTCTAAATGGGGTGTTTGAATACAGGGAGAAAGAAAAGAAAACAGACTGAGAATGAATAGAAAGTTACACATTGGTTTTAAATATCTGAGTACGTAAATTAAGGTGAAATTAGCCACATTCGTGAAGTGCGGCTTAAATTAGAATCTCTGTGCTCAACAGGATGTCAAGGGTCAAATAATTGTTAATATTTGTGGTGAGGGTATAAGGCGAAGAATGAAACTAGCAATTTTACTGGATCATTGATTGTAGGAGTATTGACTAGATAAGTGGAGAATGGAACATTTCGACAGCGTTCGTGAGACAAAAGTGAATCTATTATCTATATGTCACGAATGTACATCGGACGGAGAGACATAACTTCCAGTGGCATAATCCATAATTTTTATTTGCGGGACTTAAATATGTCCCACTAAAGTGGGTCATAGAACCTAATTCGAATTACAGACTTATGTATGTATGTCTCACCCAAGTTTTTTCCGCAAAGGATTTTATCAGTCGTCAGGAAGTTAACTACATATTTCAACAATTTTCTTAAACAACGTACCACCGAAGATACACCCAAAAAGTACCATTGTCTTCGAAAACTGTTTATACAGGGTGTCCCACAGTCACCGCCCCAAACGAAAACCATAGATTCCTGAGGTCATTTAAAGTCGAAAAACTTAAGAGGTAATTTTCTCGTTTTCGCCCCGTTTTCGAGTTATAACGGTTTTTATGATTTTTGCTCTCTTTTCCCTTAACTAGCTTTATCTTTGCCAAACTACGTCCGATTCGTAAGATTTTTTTTATAACCAATCAATTTAATACAGTTTATAACAGTTTATAACAGTTTTAGTTTGTCTTAGAACTTTTTTTTCTGCGGCAACCGTTTTTCCGCAATTTTGCATCAAACCCAATTTTTTCGTTTTTTAAGTTGTTTTTTTTCACTTTGATATCATTTTTTTCAAAAAAACACGTTAATGAGTATTAATTTTTTTCGTTAATTATTAAAGCCCAGTTCATTTTCTTAAAAAAAAAATATTTTTTTTTCCTTAAAAAGAATACTAGGTAAATGTAATTAACAAAAAATAAACAAACTGAGTGAATTTAAAAAAAAAAATATTTTTTAAATACAAAATTAACTTTTTCTGAGCTATTGTGGTTAAGAAAAGGACAAATAGATAAAGTTGTCCCATTTCAGCGTATATTAATAACATTTCCAGATATTCTTGATTAGTGTAATCCGTTGTTCGCAAATAATTGAGAAAAAACTACAACTTGAATAACAAATCCAAAATGGAGTATCAAGTGAAAGAACACGACGCGGACACTAGTTCACGCGAGAAAGACATTTACAACCTTCAAATCATAATGTAAATCTTTACTGTTTACATTAGTTAACGGTCTTACTAATTAACTTTATCTATTTGTCCTTTTCTTAACCACAATAGCTCAGAAAAAGTTAATTTTGTATTTAAAAATTATTTTTTTTTAAATTCACTCAGTTTGTTTATTTTTTGTTAATTACATTTAGTATTCTTTTTAAGGAAAAAAAATATTTAATTTTAGAAAATGAACTGGGCTTTAATAATAAGTGAAAAAAATTAATACTCATTAACGTGTTTTTTTGAATAAATTAATATCAAAGTGAAAAAACTACTTAAAAAACGAAAAAATTGGGTTTGATGCAAAATTGCGGAGAAACGGTTGCCCGCAGAAAAAAAGTCATTGGACAAACTAAAACTGTAATAAATTCTCGATTGGTTATAAAAAAAATCTCACGAATCGGACGTAGTTTGGCAAAGATAAAGCCAGTTAATGGAAAAATAATAAAAACCGTTATAACTCGAAAACGGGACGAAAACGAGAAAATGACCTCTTAAGTTTTTCGACTTAAAATGACCTCAGGAATCCATGGTTTCCATTTGGGGCGGTGACTGTGGGACACCCTGTATATGTAGGTGCCTGTCTAACGACCGAACTTATCCCGAGCAAAACAATGGATTTACGTGGGAGATACAGAGGACTCAAAGAGGAAGTTTAACTCCTTTGAACAAGCATAGCGGTTCAAGCAGGTACTGTTAACCAATAAACAGTTTGCTTAGATACTAACAACTAAATTTACCCAAAGCGAAGAATCAAACATGGAGCTAGAATCCTTTAAACCCGCCAAGCAAACTAGACAGGTAAACCATATGAAAAATAGTATTCGAAGTATTGAAGTCACAAAAGAATAAATTGGCCTTATATAAGAAACGATAAGAAGGAGTTTCAATTCTGGAAATGCATAACATTATTATATCTTCATACTCTTTTCGTATCATACCTCCAACAATAAGGGAGTTATGTCCCATCTCCGAGCCAAATATTCAGTACTTTTTTTTTTATAATGCACTCGCGCTCAAGTGTATGTTTATAGACCCTTATAATTTTAAACACAGCGCCGGCGATGGGGAAATTAGGGAAAGAGAGAAAGGAGGTGACGATGAACATTGGTTTTGAATGTTTGCAAATTGAAATGGCGAAGGAAAAATGTGTGTTATTCCATATTCGTGCTGTGCGACTAAAAAACGAATCTATATTTGACGGTACCACCAAAGTTAGGCCCAAGGGTGAACTGATGAGCATTCCTAGTGAAGAGGGTATCACGGGTGAATTGATGAAGGGGGGGAATGCAACTGGCTACTTCGTGTGAGCATTGCTTGTGAAAGAAGCGATAAAACAGGGAAATACATGAAACATTCCGAGGGTGTTCAAGAGATGGGAATGAATCCATGATAGCTCTGTTTCCAATCAGTTTTAACGCTCTGTTTTGAATTCTATCCAATAAATGGAGAGAAGATTGAGCAGCGCCTGTCCAAAGGTGTGAGTTATACTCGAGTTTTGGACGTATATACGCCTTATAAATGGTAGCCAGATCAGAAGGGGTGAAAAATTTCTTACATCGATATAAGAAATCCTAAGCATTTAGCAGCATTCTTGGCGGTCTCAAGTATGTGATCATTCCAACGAAGATCGTCGTTAACACACATACCGAGTACTGAGAGCTTTTCGGTTTCTTCGATGCAAGTGCCATTCAGCGACAATGGCATAAGGGGAACATTTTGCTTCAACGACAATAGAAAGCATTGAGTTTTCGAAGCATTAAACTCCACACGGTTTTTTTTACCCCATTTAACAATGCTGTAAAGATCGGAGTTTAATGAGCTTATCATACGATACCGTTGCAATTCCACTTCCGAAGGAGATGGACGTGAATTTGGGAACGAGTACAAAAAGCTGAGAGTAGAGTCGTCGGCAAAACAATGAAGTGGATTAGAAGTTTCAGACAAGAGATCATTTATAAAAATGAGGAAGAGAGTCGGAGACAAAACGGAGCTATGGGGAACACCAGCATTTATTTTTTGAAGATCAGACTTAAAACCGTCCAATACAACATGTATTGAACGATCTAGAAGGTAATTTCTAATCCAACGAATAAGGGTTACGTTGATGCCAAACGCACGCATTTTCGATAAGAGAGCCTTGTGCCAAACTTTATCAAATGCCTTAGAAATATCAAGCGCAATAATTTTACTTTCTCCAAAACAATGTAAAGATCTGTTCCACTCTTCGGTGAGATATGCCATCAGATCACCAGTGGAACGATTGCTGCGAAAGCAGTATTGCCGGTCATTAAGAAGCTTTCGATCTTTGAGATATTTCTTGAGCTGATGATTTATCAGCGATTCCATGACCTTGGAAAGAAGGGACATAAGTGCGATTGGTCGATAGGACAAGGGGAAGGAAGGGTCACCTTTTTTAGGAACAGGCTGGACAAATGCTGTTTTCCACCTCCTAGGCAAGATTCCAGAATAGTAGGAGCGATGGGAAAGCTTACGCAATGGTTTTGCCAGCGATGAAGAACACCTCTTCAGAAGAATGGGGGGTTTAGTTTAGTTTAGTTTAGTTTAGGGGGGGTATACCATCAGGACCGGCGGATTTGTTTATATTAAGATCTCGAAGGGCTCTTGCAACTGTGCGAGTGCGGAAATATACCTGTCCAAATTTTTCAATTCACTATATTTCAGGTCCAGCCAGTTACTGGCTTACGCAGACGACATCGACATCATCGGACGAACCGAACAAGCTGTACACGATTCCTTCATCCAGATCGAGCAGGCGGCACAAAATCTGGGGCTGCACATTAGTGAAGGTAAAACAAAGTACATGGTGGCGTCGAATGCGAGAGGAACAGTTGGTCAAACAATCAAGGTAGCGGAGCACGAATTTGAAGTGGTGCAATCCTTTAAATACCTTGGGTCAATAGTAGCAGCCGATAACAATATAGAAGAAGAAATACGCGGGCGGCTTCTCAAATCCAACAGAGCCTACTATAGTCTGTCAAAGCTCTTCAAATCCAGAAATCTCACCATAACTTCAAAACTGCTGCTGTACAGGACCTGCCAGTACTCACATATGGATCCGAGACTTGGGTGCTTAGCAAAAGGCACTCCGACCTCTTAGCTGCGTTCGAGAGAAAAGTCTTAAGGAGAATTGTTGGCCCCGTATGTGAGGAAGGACGATTCCGGAGACGGTACAATCATGAACTGTACGCAATCTACATTGAAGCAGATATCGTGACAAAAATTAAGCTCGGTAGACTCCGGTGGGCAGGGCACCTAGCTCGCATGAGCGAAGAGGAACCTGCTCGGAAAGTTCCTTGTGGTACATTCTATGGTAGACGGCAGCGTGGTAGACCATGCTTGCGCTGGAGAGATGGCGTAGACCAGGACGCCCGAAGCCTTGGGGTGCGCAACTGGATGGCGTCGGCTAGAGACCGGGATAGTTGGAGAGACTTGTTGAAAGAGGCCAGGACCGGAACCCGGTTGTCGAGCCGATGATGATGATGATATTTCAAATATGTAGTCAATGTACAAGGAGTGGCTAGTCTTTAAGCGTTTGTGTTTCCTGGCTGTGCCGACAAAATACAGTTCTAGGTTTTTGATGCTCTAAATTATTTCCACATGGTTAGTGTTTCCCCATTCAACGATGCTGCAAAGCCAGGAACGTAATGAGTTTATAAAACACTTGTGTTTCATTTCCACATCCGAAGAATAAGGTTGTTAACAAATATATAAGGCTAAGCGTACTGTATTGCATTAAACAGGCAAGTAGTTAAGAAGTAGTTTCAGAGAACAGACAATTAATAAATAAATAATTATTATACTAATCAGAAAAGTGAATCGGAGTTAAAACGGAACCTTGAGGAACACCAGAATTAATTCTATACAATATATTGCGACACCTACATTGAAAAATTTTATTGTACGTCTATATAAAAAACCTGCACGCTCTAACCCATATGATTCCATATAAAAGTAATGTTAGCTAGTGTGCAAGATATTACTTATCACACTTGTAATTTTAGGATTATTTGAACAAGTTTTGTGGTTAAAATGCAAATGGCAGTATATAATAATGCGCCTCCATAATTTTGCGCCTCGTCCATTTGAACTTATTGCACATATGGTTAGTCCGGCCCTGTCTATACTTACTACATACGAGCCCAAAAGAAGATTAGTCGCATGAAACTATTAAAGTTCTCAAGAAAAGAGAGGAGTCGTAACTTTTTGTGGAAGCGTTGAATTTGCAGCAAATATAGCCTCGAACTTTACTGTATTTTTGTTATGAGCTTAACTATATATACTTATACTACCTTAGGAACATCTTGAATTTCCGATTGTGCAAAATTTAGTTCGTTTATTATGAAAGTTATAGGTCTTTCTTGTTTTTTAAACTTATTTCGATTGTCCTGAGCTGTGTTCGTTTTGTAACATCGGAAGCGTACTGTTAATCTCATTTCATCTTTAGGCTACTAATAAATACTTAAAAATCTAACCACAAGTTTTCTTCGGTTTTATACCCTTATGCCTGTATTGAACAAAGGTTTTAATCCCGTGTGAAATTATATTTGCAACCATATCATTGCCGGAATCTTCATCACTCTACCGAAGAAGCACGTCGACCAGTTAGGATGTCTGAAGAAATGATTGAGATTGCCCCAGATGGCTTTCTCGATTGGCCAAATTGTCTGATATTGCATTTTCTGGTTTAGAATTTTATGTCTAAACATCATATATTTTCCTAAGAAGTTCAAAAGGTATCATTTTTCAGTTGACCTATAATCCATTAAAAACAGAGTTCACAAGAGATCCGAAGCCCAGAAACCATGAATAACGAAGAAATGAATTTGAGACTTAGAGATCAAAGAACTGGAAGTTCATACTTATTTTATCAGAAACTAGCAATTTTTCATTTGTGAGGCACATGCTCTTAAATTTCTGTATATGTGTGTGTGTATTTTTGTCTTATGTTCGAAAACTGAAGTTGGATTACCCTCAATTAAATTTAAAGATGTTTGACAAACTTTCTACAATGTATAGGAATTAGTTATTGCATACCTTAACTCCGATGTGTACAGGTGGAAAATCACCGTGTAGTGTTGATGGAAGTAATGGCAATGGTAAAGGGATAGGGCAGGACATCATGGTCGCTACCTGGAAAATAGAAAAAAAAAATTTAAATTAGTATGAAATCATTAAAAACAAAAATGTGTGAAAATTGTCAGAATTAGAATAAAAGAGAAATAATTTTTTGAACAAAAAGTGTACCTGCGAAATTAGTTTAATTTGAATAAGTACACGTAGCTATATGAAAGTGTGTATTGGGACTGTTTTCAAAAATGTTGCAATAAAGTTTAGAAAATATCAAAAGGCACTAGTTTTTTTTGCAATCCACTTTTATATATATCTTGTACACACTAAACTTAAAAAAAAACGGAATTTTCTACAAAATTATTCATGAACAGAAAAAAGTCTATCTTTCGACTACCTGCAGGGGGAAGTGGCGGATGTATGACTCATTTAAAAACCATATTCTGATAGAACAATATGTTGACTACAACCTAGGCAAATTAGGGAGGCATCCACCGTATTTTGATTTTTGGACTTCTGTCCGGTTTTTGAGGCTAAATGCTCCTTAGTGCGACGCACGGTCACACATGTTTCGGTAGAACAATAATCAGTATTTCGTGAAAACAATAAGATCAAAACAAACTTGTAAATTTTTGAGATCAGCCCCAAAACTTCCTTTAATAACCTCCAATTAACAAACAACTGAAGCAGATATGTCGATAGCTATGGAGAAGATTCAAATTTTCTTATACTCGCGTCTTGGTACTATGGGGCTAATTTTACATTGAAAATTAAGAATAGAACTCAAGATTTTGTTCGAACTTGAATCACGATATGTCAGCCTATATGTCTGTATACTTCGACTTAAGGCCTAAATCGCTGAAACAATTTTCTTCAATCTCGGTACGTAAGGGTGATTTCCTAGACGAGAAATTGAATAAATATTGATGTATACTTTTGTAAGCATATAGTCTACAGCTTAGTAAAAAAAAAATTACGGAAAATTAAAAAAAAAATAATTAAAAGAAAAAATAATTAAAAAAAAAAATTATTTGAATATTCAATATCTTGTAACGAGTGAACGATTGTGTTTTTGAAATTATATCTTTAAATGTGTTTTTTTTTTTTTTTTAAATTCCAAATATGTATACAAAAAATTAATCTAATATTGAATTTTTTGAAAAATTTTGTTTGCATATATTTTTTTCAAGAAATCAAACGGTAAATTGAACAATGAATTTTTTACTTTTGAATATTTTCCTCTAATAACAATCCATTTTTTTAGCTGATACTTCTTACTGCTTTTCGAGTCCCTCCTCCCCCTAATTGTGTATTAAGAAATAAATGGGGGCGCATTTTCCGAATTTATCAACACGAATAGTGACAGCCTCCAGTCACACAAAAGGGTCACACATGTGACCTACATGCTCAATAGTGACGGCAACTAGTTTGTTGAGTTTGACATACACAAAACTGCAAGCAACTGGTATCAAACAAGTATGCCTATTGAACCCGATTCTGTTTTCACTTTTTTTTTGATGATATTCCATCGGCTCTCCCTGGAGGAATCAGGATTTCTGCTACCAACAGCAAGTCATTAATGTACGCGGACGTCATCGTCAAACTAGCCGAAGCCCCTCAAATTAAGCTACAGTAACATTGCGGTCTTTGGTTTCTCACGGTCAATATCGTACTAGTAAATCTAAAGTAATGATCTTTCGAAATCGAATAGGCAAGTACTCTAGGGAAGAAAAATGGACCTGGGAAAATAAGAACCTCGAGCTGGTAAGAATTTTCTTTTAAAAATCAACTTCTGGATAATCAAGAAAAGCCCTTAACTATAACTAGAAAGGAGTACTTGGGTACACGTAGCTTCAAGTACCAAATTTAAGCTTTTCGTAGCAGTGATGAGGTCAATTATGTCCTATGCAGGACTGGTATAAGGTTCCCTCAATTTGAATAGGCAAAAGAACTTGTGAGGTACTTCATTAACAAATATTCTGCAAATGCATTTTATCTACATGCGTAAGGTGATGGCCTTCGGAATTCATGGATTGCTCAACATCATTGCAAGGCACCTATATCAGGAAAAATCACAGTTTTTTGTAGAATAGTCCCTCATGAAGATGCAGCACAACGTCAGTTAGTGAAAAGTGATTGGAATACATGAGGAGGTAACTTCCAAATATTATTAGATAACATAGAGCAGACTTGTTTTGCAGACTTTACGCAGATGGTTCAACAAAGTGAGACCAGAAATATGTATTAAATTATGTTCTACGGCACAATTATGATCTATAACTTCGATTTCAACTACTTTTAAAACCAGCGGTGAGCTTCTTCGATTATATTACCGGCCTTATGGTTCCGGTGAAAATACATAGGGCACGCTTCGCAACCTTAGAACAACTAAAAAAGTACTTCATTTCTTAGCAGCGTGTCCTCTTCTATCAGCAATTCGACGAGAACATTGCCGACGAAGTTTTCTTACTTCAAACGAAGCCACAGAAATTTTAAATGGCCTGGAGCGGAATTTACTATGCGGCTTTGTGTCCACAAAATATAGAAACCAAGTCATAAAGGAATGCTTTCAAATAAAATGAACCAATACTTTCAATGCCTATAACCGTATAAATCAACCCAAATTAAGCCTGGTCTTATGTATAGATATACTCTCTTTTTCGGGCTGACGGCAAAACAAAATACTCAAACTTTCAATACTTCCCAAAAAGTGACCCTTTTTGGGGGCATAGTAAATACTAGATTGTAGTAAAACAAGAAAACTGACATATCCGAATGAAAAAGAATAAAAAATAGATACAAAATGATATTTTACAGGTTAGTCGTCTCATGCCAACCAAAATTATCCTATTTCAAAATAAAAAGAACAGGTCCCTGTCAGTCAAGGGAAACAAAGTTTTTGTTATTCTCCCCCAAGGTGCTGCTCTTTGCGCTGACATTGAAGCGACAGCAAACAACAACAACAAAAAGAACGAACAACAAATTCATTTTATATTTCCATTAGTCAAAATTAAAATTTCATAATTTTCCACCTTATTTTGATTGACTGCCCCCCAGACCGCTCCATGACTTTAATACTTTCTGCTACTTTCCTGATATGATGTCTATCTGCCTGCCACATATTTTGTATCCTTAGTCAGCAAATTCTTTCACTTCACATTCACATGCAGAATAAACAGACACGACAAAGTTTATACGTCGCGTCCTTCAAAATCCACTTTCATTTAATTTTTTTTTTTTTGACAGTTAATTGAAATATACTGACCAGAAACACCATCCGCTGAATTATTATCTGTTTAGTGCAAATGAATTGTGGCGGATGGGTATAGTAATTATGCAGGAAGGGTATTGTTCCTTGGGAAGAATGTATTTTTCACGGGAGTGCTATTTGGCATGGAATTTAGGAGAAAAGTTTTTAGAAAATGTTTCCATAAAGGAAGGTAGGTTTTTTTAAAAGAATTAAAATAATGAAATAATTGTAATTGCAACAATTTAAGTTGAATTATTGTTTGTGGGTAACAAAATGAAATAAATCAATAACATTCGAATTACAATGAATTTTCAGGAATAATGATAGTCGAAAAAGTTATATTTTTAATTAAATTTTTATTAAAATTCGAGAAAGGCTACTGTGAATTATATAAATTCAGTCTCACTAAAACATCAATTGCTGACATATCGGTGAAATTCCTAAGCAAAGCTGTGGAAGGATCTAAATTGGATATAGCGGTTCCTAAGCAGTTAAAGGGCGACTTTTCGAACTTTTTTGAATTTTTAGTGGCAACCAGCTTAAATTTACATTAGTAGTTCATTAGTTTTTTTCATAAACCGCTCGTTTTCAATTAATGAGAAAAAATTAATATCTTAAACACAAGTTGCTCAAAATTTAATTTTATTTTTTTTTCTAGCATAACAATGCGAAGACGAAAAAGTGAGTTACATAATTCTGTCTGTCTGTTCGACTACACCCTTAATGGTTGACCTATTTTCTTTAAACTCAACAGAAAGCATTTTTAAATCTGTCCATACAATTTTTCTTCTTTTTTTGTCAAAATCTAAAAAAAAAATCCAAAAAACTTAATTAGTAAATGCTAGCCGTAAAGCCCAGTGTTAGACTAAAAGCAGAAACGGATACTTGATACTTTGAGCAAGGAGGGCGAATGAAGGACAAGATATAACTAGAAATCCAAAACACGTCGACTCGGCCACATTGAGCGAATAGACAACGATCCAGCTAAGAGAGTCTGCGAATCCCAGCCCCCAGCTTCGCACCGATAAGGAAGACGAAGCCATCATGGATGACAGAGTGCTTGACCATGATGGGTGGAAGCAGCGCATTCTGGATTGCATAGGGTGGAAGGCTACCGTGTATCAGGGAGAGACCCTTCTTAAATCGGGAGGACGATTAAGTAAGTGAGTAAATGCTAGGGCATGGTCGAACATTTTTTTTTTCCAGAAAATAGATATTAATGGTACCTCCCATAGAACAATTTCTTGTCCGTAAATACAATCTCGAGTTCGACTTTTCTGTAAGTAGTCATACGCATACATATATTTTTGCTCCGTAGAATATAATCGATACGGGAAGATTGGATATATGTATGTATATAAGAACTGTACATCCACCAATAAAAAGATCGTTATATTATTAGGCGAACCATTAAATAAAACAGTCGATCAGATGTACAAGTATTGGTGGAGGATCCCTTTCGTAATATGCAACATTAATAACAGGACTCAGAGAAGATATTAGGGCTGCGCTTTAATCTCGTAAAATTAACCAGAAATAAAAAAAATATCAGGTTTCATTTTGAATACGTTTGTTCATGTTATTTATTTAAAGAGATACAAAATTCTACATGAGCCATTGACAAAAAAAAAATCCTTTTAAATCAACATGAAAATCTAGATAAATTAAATATTCTAACTATTAAACTGACATTCATGCCTGATTAATTTACTTGACTTTTTTTTATAATTTGCGCGTGATAAAGGACTTTTGACTAAATAAATAAAATGCACGACTAAGTCGCACGAACCTGCTCCTATGTAACAGACTAGGAATTTTAAAAACGAAAGTTATTAAAGAAAACTGTTCATGAGGATAAAATGAAATTCTTAAATTCTTTTAGTAGTAAGAGATAAAAACAGAATGCTATGCAAATATGCATTTATGCAAGAACAAAAATTATAAGTCGTTTTAGTGGTTCCTTATCAAAATAAGCTTTTATGTACAAAATTTTAAAATCATTTCTCAGAAAAAATTTTGGTACGCCAACTTTAAGTTTTTATTATTGTACGAATAAGAGTTAAATATCCAAGAAAATACTAAGCCGTTCTTGAGATATCGAATTTTCAAAAAAAAAAAGAATTATTTTTTTTAAGTATTAAAATGCAATGTTTTTTAAACTTTTAAGGAGCTTCTTTATAAAAAGTTCATTAAAATCCGTTATGCCGATAATGAGAAATTCAAAATTCGAAAAAATCATTTTATGGTAGGTACAGTCAGTGATATCTAGATTTCAATATTTTTCTATTATGTTATAGATCGTAAAAATAAAAAAAAAATAAAATCTTGGGGTTTTCGAAATATTGAGTTTCCAAAGAAAAAACTTGATTTTTTTTTTAAATCTAAAAAATCAAAATTTGAATATGTAATAACATTTAAACTTTGGAGGAGCTTTAGCATACAAAAATGATTTAAATCAGCTGTACCGTTTTCGAGCAAATCAAAAACAAAAAAACTGGACCCAGGGGGGTGGGGGGGGGCTACCAAAAATAACAATTTTTTGGAGAATTTTTTTTTAACCATTACCTAGATTAAACTAAATGAAATTTTTCAAATTTATTTTAAAAACGTGTGGGGGGAAAAAATCAAAACCCATATCTACCAAGTTTGAAGAAAATCGGCCGAGCCGTTTGTAGCCGAGGCTTTTTTGGTCTTCGCTATCATCATAATGTCAACTTTGATCAAAATCTCGAGTTCGATTTTTTTTTCGAATGCATAACTTGCCTTATAGTACCTTACCTATAAATCGCAAGTAAAAATGTTAAACACTGAAGAAGCTTTAAAAAACAAAACGCACGACTGTATCGCACGAACTTGTTCTTATGTAAAAGACTAAACATTTAAAAAATTAATGGTACTAAAGAAAAATGTTCATAACCATAAAATTAATTTTTTAAATGACTAAATCAACTCCTTTAGTAATTGGAACTAAATGAAGGTTGCCATGTGATTTCTCAGGCAAATACATATATGTTTTTGCAAGGCGTAGACCAAAAAAGTGTATCTCTCAATTCTGTCTGTCTGTCTGCCTGACTGTCTGTCTGTCTGGTCTTCAAACTTGGTAGATATGGGTTTTAATTTTTCTCCCCGGATGTTTTTTCTTTTTTTTTTAAAGACCAAAAATAACGGTACCTGCCATACGAATTTTTTTCGAAATTTTATAAATATTTTTTTCTCAAAAGCTGTACCACAGATTTTAAAAAAAATTCAAAAAAATTCATTTAGTTAAATCTAGGTAATTGTTGAAAAAAATATTATTTTTGGTACCCCCATTGGAACAATTTTTTTTTTGTTTTTGATTTTCTCAAAAACCGTACGACCGATTTTGATCATTATTTTTATGTTAAGGCCACCCATCAGTTTCAATATTATTGTGTATTCAAATTTTTAAAAAAAAAAAATTTTTTTTGAAAACTCAATATTTCGAAAAACTCATTAAAACTTGATAAATAAAAGATTCTTTAAAAAAAATTATTTTACCTAAAAATAACTGAACCCTCCATACAAATGTTAAAAAATGGTTTTCGAAAATCGTATTTTTCTCGAAAATGGTTCCGAGAATTTTGCATAAATTTGTTTTCTTTCGATTAATTTTTAAGATCCCTAATTTAATAAGAAAAAATTTGGAAAACAAAATATTATTGACTGTACCTTCCATAGAACGACTTTTTAAAATTTTGAATTACTCATTATCGGCATAACTGATTTTAATGAAATTTTTTAGAGACAAGCTTCTAAAAAGTTTAAAAACCATTGCATTCAAAACTTTAAGAAAAATATATTTTTTTTTTTGTAGTATGGAAAATAAATCAATTTTTTTTCAAAATTCAATATCTCGAAAACGGCTGAATATTTTTTTTTGTAAATTTAATTTTTAGTCGAACAATAATAAAAACTTTAAACTGGCGTACAAAATTTTTTCTTAAAAATGTTTTAAAAATTTTTTATATAAAAAGCGTATTTTTTAAGAAACCACTACAAACACTAATGGCTAAAACACATGTGCAGCATTTTCGCTGCAGCGAAATTTAATTACACAGGTTCTTATGGGAGCAGAATCATTGAAAGTCTGCATGCTGCTCGATGTCTCTATTCCTAAATTTGCTGCCTAGTTTCATTGCAGCCATAATTGTAAAACAAAAATTTCCAAATAATTGCTATTTGGCATTACTGATATTGACTGATTGTTGACATTGTCTGTCATATTTGCAAAAAAAAAGTTTGTTTTTGTCTTTGGTGGAAAACTTGATATTGATACAATAATGGAAGAAAAAATAAAACAAATTCATTTATGACAAAACAAATCCGTACAATGAACAAGAAGTGAAAAGAATTTGTTTTGTCTCCGACTCGTATTTTTGTTTATTTTCAGACAGATGAAAGATTGTTACTGCTCACCAGTTCCTGTTTGGGATAGGTAAATTGTATCCAACTAAGGAAATTTTCTTCAGCTATACATAGCAACATCAACGCGAGGGAAACTACATGTCTAGTATAGTTTTGTTTTTCATTTGTGCTTTGTATCTTCCTTTGCTTTTCCTACTTATCACCAGGAACAATTTTTGAAAGTATAGGTGCAATTATCTTTCATTTTCTGATTAATTAAATTTGTCCACGGCCTTGAAGTTTTGATCTGGAACAAATTATATTAATTTAAAAACTTGAGGTATTTCTCATACACGGCAATCAAAATCAAAATTTTGTCCTTGTTTGTTGAAATATCCATTTAATTTAAAATAAACTTATAAAACTTTAAGTACAAAACAATTTAAGCAAACAAAAAGAATGAAAATTTGGCAGATGTCATTTTTGTTTTAACAGAAGTAGGCATCATTAAAGTTAGGAAGTATGCACATGTGTTCTGGCTGCAGCGCTGCATGCATCGCTGCGTACATACTTGCTGCACATCTGTTTTAGCCATTATAATTTTTGTTCCAGCATAAACCTATATTTTCTTGAATCACATGGCATCCTATTTTTACCCCCAACTACTAAAGAAATTGTTTTAGTCATTTAAAAAATGAATTTTATGCTTATGAACAGTTTTTCTCTAATAACATTCATTTTTGAAATTCTTAGTCTATTACATAGGAGCAAGTTCGTGCGACCCAGTCGTGCATTTCATTTAAATGACTAAAACAACTTCTTTGGTAGTTGAACCAAAAACAGGATGCCATGTGATTCAAGCAAATATTGGTTCATGCAGAAACAAAAATTATAAGTCTTTGTCGTGGTTTCATAAAAAAATAAGCTTTTATATACAAAAATTTTAAAACATTTCAAAGAAAAATTTTTGGTACGCAAACTTGAAGCTTTTATTACAAAACGAACAAAAAATAAATTTCCAAAAAAATACTAAGCGGTTTTTGAGATATTGAATTTTCCAAAAAAAAAACAATGTTTTTTAAACTTTTTAGAAGCTTTTCTATAAGAAATTTCATTAAAATCCGTTATGCCGATAATGAGAAATCCAAAATTCGAATAAATCGTTCCATGGTAGGTACATAGTAATATATTAATTTAAAAATATTTTATTAAATTATAGATCGTTAAAATTAAACGAAAGAAAAACAAATTTTGTCAAAATTCTCCGAACTGTTTTCGACAAAAATACGATTTTCAAAAACCATCTTTTAACATTTGTATGGTGGGTACCTATATTTTTTGGTGAAACAAAATATTTTTCTCAAATCTTGTAGATTATAATAAGAAACTTTTATTTATTAACTCAGAAAAAATCGAGCATGGGGTTTTCGAAATATTGAGTAGGTATCCAAAAAAAATTATTAAAAATTTTAATACACAATTATATTGAAACCTCAGAGGAGCTTTAACATAAAAAAATATGATTTAAATCGGTTGTACCGTTTTCGAAAAAATTAAAAACAAAAAAATAACCATTTTTTGGAATTTTTTTTAACCATTAGCTAGCTTTACTGAATGAATGATTTATATATTTTTAAGAGCTGTGAATCATTTTTTGGGAAAAAAATATTTTCTTAAATTTCGAAAGAAAAATGGTACGGAACTACGGCAAGTACCGTTATTTTTGATCTTAAAAAAAAAAATAACTTGCGGAAAAAAACTTTAAAATGATAACTACCAAGCTTATAGAAAATCTTCCGAGCTGTTCAGACTGAAGTCGAAGAGACATATCTACAGACAGAATTGCGAGACTCACTTTTTACATCTTCCTTATCATCGTAATGTCATGTGTGATCAAAATCTCGAGTTAAATTTGTTTACGAATCCATAACTTGCCGTATACCTATAAAATAACAAAAGGGTGTTTTTGTCACGCATTTTCTGGAGAAAATTGACCTCAAAGTCAAAAATTTGCGAGAAATTAACAAGAAATTGGATATCTGAACACCTCAACAATATATCAACTTTATTTGAACACAGTTAATAAGGCTTAGTTGTTTTCTAAAAGTTGTAAATCGCGTTTCTACCATCTGTATTAAAGAGCAATTTTCATTAACATTATTCAGGGTAGACCAAATGTAAAACGATTTTGCTTTTAGAATACACCCAAAAATCATATACCAAAATGTTCTTCATGAGTCAGGGAATATCCTGTATTATTCTTGGAAAATCGACATTTGTTTTCATTCTTCTTATACTCTTCTCTATTTTAATCCAAAAGACCGTTATTCGATTTCATTCAACAACTCTTGGAATTAGGATTAAAAGTATCTGCACCAAACACCGGAGATGAAAATCTCACAAAATACAACTGACTTTATTGTGGCAAAGGATCTTCACAGAATCGCTCCCTTTGCCAATAATGATAGAACGTTTTCTTTTTTATGACAAAAAATAATGGATGGTCTACTGGCACATTTGTGTGGGTCTCATGTGTGTCCTCGGAATGGCGCGTGTAGATATTCTTATTGCAACTTATAATACAATATATTTTTGTATAGCTATAAGAATGACAACAGCTGCTGAGCAAGAAGAGATAGTATTAAAGTTGCAATCCATTTCCTGTAGCAGTTCCGGCTTCTTATTTATTACAAGCGTCTTTCTGACATATTGTGTCGAACTTGCATTTAAAGTTGAGGAAGATCTTATACACAATGTAAACATGACATAGTGGCAATTGCGAACATTAAAATCCAGTCATAAACTTGCAACTTGCAGATACCTACAATACGCTTAACATGTGAGGACAATTTTTAATGACGTACTTACGAGTATGCCTAGTTTAGTGGAAAAAAATATTTGTAACTATGAGTACACCCGAATAAAATAAGAACAGATGGGGTAAGGCTTTGTTAATCATTTCGAAAGCGAAAATGTTGCTCTAAGGAAAAAAGCTGTTTTAATCGCATATCTGATATGATTGGGGTTTGATTAATTTATTTAAGACTCACAATACCTTCGTATGCCAGTAGGAAAATTATCAATCTTCTAGGAGTTGCACAGATTCGTATTCACAGTACACACATATATACATGCTTACATTCATTTAATGACGCGACGACACAAAAGTTCTAGGATACTCGTTTACATCTTACAGTGTTAGATGAAACAATCCTCAAATACTCATCATCGACTCCCATAGTGCACCATCCAGCTATGGCATGCCAATTGGTACTTTGAGTTCAGTGATTCGTTTTGATGGTTCTCTGTCTAGGAAACCCATAAAACATAGAGAAGCATCAGTGGAAACTATGGAAAACCACGAGACCTGATGATGATAAATATTTTGCATTAAATCACAGATGACTGTGACGACAGACGACAGACGAACGGCACTGCTCAGTTGATGTTGTAGTATAAGGCAACCGACAACGAAGCACGATGAAGATGACTGATGATTGCGAAACAAGTGACTACTAATAGTACACCAGTTTCTAATGTTGGGTCATTAATATTAAGACACACAAACAGATTATATACGGAGACAAAAAACAAAAAATCACTTTCATGAATCGGAACTTAGGACACGAAACGGGTACTTGCAGCGTGCGCCGGCCGGGCCGTTCTGTCAGACCTATTTGCACCACTCTTGGTTTTCCAAGTTGCAAGTGACTTACATAGTTGTATAACGTGCTATAGCTAAAATGGAAATTAGCTATGGGTTGGCACAGTTTCAATTGCAAGCAAATGGCTGGTGACAGATGAAAAATTTACATTTAGACGTCAAATATACGAATTAGCCTATGAAACGAAGATTTATTTATTTTGACAGCCAACAATAATTCTTTTCGTGAATTCTAGTTTTGGTTTGATTAATTATTAAGGTTCTTATAGTTTTCCCTCTAATTAGAATTTATATTAAAATTGTGTTTTTGCTGGGGCTGTACCGCAAGAAGAAGATTCATATTCTTTAATTAAAGTAAGTTACGAGCTAACTTAAAACACAACAAGAAATTAAACATGATTTAATTATTTATGCTTAAAAACTGTCACCATTTATGACGTTATGAATGGAAAAGAGAGATAGATACGTAGATACAAAATTTTATTTTCAGAAAGTTTTTTAAAAAGGCTTGGTTTCCATTACGTTAAGATTATATTAAATGACAATAACTTTTTTAAGTTGCGTGTCAGGTTAAAGTGTCTGTAATAAATCCATTAAAACTTAGCGATTGATTTATACTTTTAAGGATATTCATTTATAAAAAGGTTTCGTAAGAAATTGTACAGTTGACCATAGTTATGTCCGTTGAGAATTTGAAGGAACTAGGCACGGTTAAGGCTTTCACTTCCAAGGAACAAGGGCACACTCCAACAAAGTGGTATGTATTTTCAGTAGCGTCAAGGTTACAAATCGTGCAAATGCCTACTGAATCTCTTCTAAATGCTCTTGAATTGAGATTGAGCAATCCCAACCTTGACTCTAACACCATGCTAATCATCTCGCGTGAGTTACTGTCTTCGAAGTAGTTTGGCGCATCGGCATAGTTCAGGTTACAATACTCGTCGTGGAACCGTGATTGAAGCGCTCTGTTTCTGTGTTCCGTCAATGTCTTTCTACAAGTTTTGTGCGAGTTTCTATTTATGCAATGCTTTCCACTCACACTTTGTTGAACAATTAAATTCAATATTAACTTCATTAAACAGTTCTAACCACTCATTTGCCCAGTAAATCTGCTTTCTTACGATGACATTTGAAAGTTTTCTCGTTAATCTGTTTTCGGGAAGGTTACTGACTCTTTGGATGTATTTGAAATGGAGCTCGAGTGTTATAAGGAAGGCTTTTGAAAGTTCTGTTTCTAGATTAAAGACGTAGTTTGGTGTGTTACTAGACAAGGAAAAACATCTTTTGATAAAAAAAAACCTTTGCAATTTTCGACTTCATTATGTTCGGAATAACCCCAAACATGCGCACAATAGTTCATCAATGATTTTGAAGCAGCTTCATATATTTTGTACTTAACTGAGTGCTGAAAGTTTTTGTTTTTGATGAAGTTTGACCAGGTAGCATTTATTGAGTTTTTAGACATCGCAAGTCTCTGCGTAAGATGCTCTGCCACGACATATTGTAAGTCAGAGTTACTCCAAGGTACTTGTATTTGTTCGATATTTTGATTTCATTGTTGTTTAAAGTCCACTTTTTTGGAAAAAATCTAACGGCGTCAAATCCAGTGATCTCCGTGGCCAGTTCACGGCATCTCCTCAAAATATAACCCCACCCTCAAATCGTTCATGAAAAATGTCCGTTGCACGTAGCGCCGCCGCCGTCTTGCTGGAACCATACATATGTCGCCTAGGTCCATATGGTTCAATTTGAGTGATAGGAAATTGCTTATAATTATTCTATAGAACTCGCCGTTGACTCTGATGACCTTATCAACATCGTTTTTGAAGTAATACGGACCAATGACCCTACCGGTCTTGAATCCGCACCTAACATTATTTTTTTGTGAACGGTTTACCACCTGGTAAACTTGGTGTGGTTTGATGTCAGCAATTTAGCTTAGTAACAGCAATTAGGGTAGTATTCCAAGCGCTCCGAAGCCCAGTAAGCGAGCTAACGACTTTTGTTTGAGTGTTGGCTGATTTGTTTACGACCCGCTGGCGCGCGCTGCACTGGTCTCCAATTTAATCACCAAAATTTGGAAAGTCGACCTTGGACGACTACAGAGCCTGTCGTTAAATGGACACAACCCGGGCAACGTTTGCACTAATAGAGATTTATCATTTATACATCATATGGCATTTGACACCCGCCCCCCAACACAAGACAAGCCGTCACACGGTTGTACTGGAAAACCTTTTAGTTTCAAAATTTGATTAAATTTAAGCCAGTGAGGCCTGTTTTGTTGATTTGAAGAAGATTGTTTGAATCATATAGTTGGAAAGTCAAAATCTTCTGATGAATGCAAGAAAGTTTTTTGGTGGAGAGTAAGTTCTTCAGTAGACTTTGATAGCGTAAGAGAAAGGTTCCATTATTTGCTGATTTTTTTTTGTATATTGCGATTATCAAATTTCAATAAATACACAAACTAAACTGTTTTGGATCATTTTTTTTTTACTTCAAGGGATACGAGAGGGAACTGGAAGAAACTAGTGATCGTTAGGTCTCATGGAAATACACTTTCGAAAAAAAGTGTGGGAGCATTCATGCCGATTATGGAACTTGCAAAACTGGATTCACAATACAGTTTTCTCTTTTGCCTTTACCCATCAATCAAGAAATGAAAAAAAAAAAATCAAAATGATCAATTCGGAGTTCTACAAAGCCGTTTTATTGACAAAAGCTGAAAGGGGGCTCTTGTGAAAGCAAACTGATATTTGGTCCTTTAGACTCATACACATCAAGCGAATTTACAATAATGCCCCAGATAAGAAGATCTTGGAATCATAGCGTTGAGGATAGAGGCGACAAGAGAACCCGAACTTCATGTACAAAAAAAAAAATCAATTGTTGGTGCCAGATCACTTGATTTAGGTGAATGGAAGCAGCATACATATTCCCGTGTCGGAAATTCGGTAGGTAAAACATACATTAGCAACTGAAAAGGGAAGCATCAAGCAAGGGAAGGCGAAATATAAACCGGTTGCTTGGAACAACAAGCTTAAGATCACATCAAAGATCTGAGTCAAACTTTATTTTCTAAATGATTTTCGGTGTTTTTCAATTTTTGCACGATTTTCGTTTTTCATCTTTTCAAAATGGAAGATATCATAAGACACGACCAAAGATATTAAATAAATTAAAAGAAAAATTTAATTAAAACACCTGAACAATTAAAGGTTTTCAAAAATGGAACTTGATCTGAACGAGGTTATTTGATTATTTTCTCCAATAAAACCACTTCTTTAAAGTCAAGTTAGGAAAATAGATCACATCCAATCATGGAGCTTCGATATTGTGAAATATTATCGAAAACTGCGCAAGGGATAAACGTCTCTTAAATAAAATTAAAGCCAACTAAAAGTTGGTTGGAACTATCACAGAGTTAAGATTTCTGAATACTTCTCAACCAAGGTAGCAATAGAGAACTAGCAAATAGTTCCCTTGTAGCAGTAGGTGCGAAATCACCAAAGCAAACTTACTATTTCCACCATAAACCCTTCCAATAAGTCTTATGTACATGGTCATTCCATTGCTCAAGGAAACTACAAAACGAACTGCAAATCTTTTGGGCAGTATCGTGTAAGCCTTATTATAATTCTGTAAAGAACCATGCTTAGAAATTTGCGTGGGCTTAAAAATTGTGATTTGTTACAGGTCTACATTAATGCAACGTATTACTTCTTTAACTTATCTTTAACTAATCTAAGAGATCTGTGTACTGGTTACTGAGCATCATCAGTGGCGGAGTTAAGATCTACTGTATATTACACAATTGAAATTATTTTCTAGTTACTAAATGAAAAAGAGTAAAGTACCCAATATGGATCCTTGCGGAACACCAATGAACACGGGAAAAAGCAAGACATTTTACCACCAGATATCACAGATTCAAAGTGGTATATCTTAATCTCACGTGATTTCGAACTACAATCCTAGAGAAGGATGATGTGAGTGAACCATGGAGGCATAACAACCTCGGTTAACAAAGGCAATAAAGAAACTACAATTAAGGTCACCTTCACTACTCGTATTTATTTAGATTCCATTTATAAAACACTTTCCACAAGTTATGTTTGCAAACGAAATGTAATATCCAACGATTGAAAATAAGCTTCAGTTACACATAACCTTAACAACAAAAAAATTGTAGCTATTGCTCTTTGTTTTAAATTTTATTACACATAAAACACAGCCCGCGAAGTATTAAAGACTCTCATGGGAGAAATATTTAACAAACCTTTTTGAACTTATAAACCTTTTTTATTTTTTAATTCTTAAGCTGAATTACTGCTATGTACAAGGTTTCTATAAATTCTAAAGCCATCAAATATTGAGCAAAAATCATATAAAAAAAAACCCTTTAAAAATACGTGTATATCTGTATATCCTTGAGTCTCATGAGAGACTCCTAAACCAAATTTAAGGAGTAAGGAATAAGCATTAATACACTTATTTCATGGCACTCTTGAGGTTTTCATAAGATAAAGAATGAATCGTTTGAAAATTTTTGAACTGATGATACTGGACGAGCATAACTCTGTCCACAACCAAGGCATATGTACGTCCTTGGTAAGGAAAGTAGGTTTAATTTTCTTCTAAAAACTAAGACTCCTCAGATTTAAACTGATTTTACTTTAGTACTGGGGCAGAGTTCGCAAAAAATGATATACTTTTTTCCTTAAAACTGGTGAAATATCACCTCAAATGAATTGACTATTGGGGTGTTTTATTGCACTGGGACCTAAGGATCTATTGTTCCCGAAATATTACCTCGTCTAAGGCTATTTTATATGAGTACTAGTATTTCCTTATTTTACCGCTTATTTCACAAGCAATGCTCACTCGAAGTAGCCAGTTGCATTCCTCCCCTCAATCAGTTCACCCGTGATACCCCTTTTGACAGGAATGCTCACCAGCTTACCCTCGGTCGTACCGTCAAATATAGAGACTCGTTTTTAAGTCGCACAACACGATTATGGAATCATTTACTCGGCACGGTTTTCCCTTGCCATTTCAATTTAAAAACACTCAACACCAATGTTCATCGACACCTTCTTTTTCTCCCCCTTTACTTTTCCATCGACCGAGCTGTGTTGATTATTATAAGGGCCTCTTTATAAACCCTTGAGCGCGTGTGAATTATAAAAAATCACGTTATTTTCAGAAATCAAGACAATCTGACTAGATTAACTTAACCAGGTTGCATAATGGTTAGTACTGTGGACTGTCACTCAGAAGGCCTGACCATCTTTTCCCACTCGCTGCCCCTTACAATACAAAAAAAATATTCTTCAGAGGTTCAGCCTCTTCCGGGGAAATAACAAATGCTCTAAGAGTAGCTCATGTCAAGCAAAGTGCGTCTTGTCTAAGTCGTTCGGACTCAGCTTAAAAAGGTCGCCTCCATTCCTTTTG
Source organism: Chrysotoxum bicinctum (assembly GCA_911387755.1). Taxonomy (NCBI): domain Eukaryota; kingdom Metazoa; phylum Arthropoda; class Insecta; order Diptera; family Syrphidae; genus Chrysotoxum; species Chrysotoxum bicinctum. The sequence goes on from OU426988.1 coordinate 207,520,210, forward strand.
AAAACAAGCTCACAGGAATGGTGTTTCTGTTTCTGTTGAAATGTGTACTATTTCATTAGCTCATTAATCAGAGTAACTTATAAATTTTTGACGCAGGTCCTTTGTACTAATCGTTGTACTAGCATGGTCAGCTTAAGTTAGGTTGATGTGGCTCTCAGGAGGAGAGTCGACACGCTTAGACCAAGAGTTGTTCCATTGTGATCATCATCATCATCGGTCCTGGCCTCTTTCATCAAATCTCTCCACCTATCCCGGTCTCGAGCCGACGACGCCATCCAGTTGCGCACCCCAAGGCTTCGGGCGTCCTGGTCTACGCCATCTCTCCAGCGCAAGCATGGTCTACCACGCTGTCGTCCACCACAGAATGTACCACAAAGAACTTTCCGAGCATGTTCCTCTTGGCTCATGCGAGCTAGGTGCCCTGCCCACCGGAGTCTAATTTTTGTGACGATATCTACTTCAAGGTAGATTGCGTACAATTCATGATTGTACCGTCTGCGGAATCATCCTTCCTCACATATGGGGCCAACAATTCTCCTTAAGACTTTTCTCTCGAACGCAGCTAAGAGGTCGGAGTGCCTTTTGCTAAGCACCCAGGTCTCGGATCCATGTGTCAGTACCGGCAGGACCATGGTCCTGAACAGCAGCAGTTTTGAAGTTATGGTGAGATTTCTGGATTTGAAGAGCTTTGACAGACTATAGTAGGCTCTGTTGGATTTGAGAAGCCGCCCGCGTATTTCTTCTTCTATATTGTTATCGGCTGCTACTATTGACCCGAGGTATTTAAAGGATTGCACCACTTCAAATTCGTGCTCCGCTACCTTGATTGTTTGACCAACTGTTCCTCTCGCATTCGAAGCCACCATATGTACCTTGTTTTAACTTTACTAATGTGCAGCCCCAGATTTTGTGCCGCCTGCTCGATCTGGATACAGGAATCGTGTACAGCTTGTTCGGTTCTTCCGATGATGTCGATGTCGTCTGCGTAAGCCAGTAACTGGCTGGACCTGTTGACGATGGTCCCTCTTGTTGCCGTGTCAGAGTCACAGATTCCAGGTTGAAGAGGAGGCAGGCCAAACCGTCCCTTTGCCGGAGTCCATTAAAAATGTTAATGGGTCTGGATAGCAATCACGCTATTTTTATTTGGCTTGTTATGTTGGTCATGGTCAACCTACATAGTCATATCAATTTATTTAGGCTGTCGAATTCTCTCATGGCTTTGTAAGGTTCTACCCTGAGTATGCTATCATAGGCGGCCTTAAAGTCTATAAACAGATGGTATGTTTGGATGTTAAATTCTAGAGTCTAGACATTTTTTCATCGCCTGCCTAAGGGTAAAGATCTGATCAGTTGTTGATTTGCCTGGGAAGAAACCACACTGATGTTCCATTGTGATACCACAATGAATTTTTGAGATTTTTTCTCTAATCTCCTCAGCTCTTTATGAAGAGAGCTAAATTGGATAGATCTATACTTGCTAGATCACTTAGATCATTGTAGTATAGAAATCTCTCAGATGGAGTCGACTTCTTTCGTATAAAGCATGACATGTACAGAGAAGTTGAGGGATCGATTCCTCTTGTTCTTCGTCCATGCAGCTTCTGCAGAAGTCGTTAGAATAAACTCCAAGGCTGGTTGCGTGCTTGCCTATCTTGTATTGTAACACCTATTACGGAACCTATGTATGTGCGATCTGCTTAAAGATTAAACCTTTAAGCGCCCAATACACGGTACAATCTATCGTACCGACTTGAGTTGTACCGATACCGGTAGCGATATCGAAAGTGAGCACACACACCATACGACTAGCTCACGATTTCATCAACTGTCAAAAAAGTAAACATTCCACAGACAAGGCAACGACCTGTATTTATCAATGAATTCTAACCAGAATTCTTTTTCTGTTATTGAAACCATTTTTCTCCTACTAACTAGCTTCCAAAACAAAAGCATCGGTTTCACGGTCGTCACATACGTTACAAACGGTACGATTCCCATCAAAGCAGCCGTATGCAACCTCTCGTTTTCGCTCGATAGCATTCGACCATGCGATTTCAGTACAGCGGATACTTTGTTTTGCACACACGATACAATCATCGCATGCGATTCAGCTTTTGTACGATAATCGGTACAATAATTGTATCGTGTATTGGGCGCTTTATAGTGCTTCAGATTCAGCATGATAAAGTATACTTATAAATCGCAAGTAAAACAAAAATTTGTCTGGACCTTTAACAACTACTCTGTGACAAGTAAAATTAAATAAACTTTTTAAGGCTTTTTTTTTTAATTCTTTGAATATCTTCAAAAAGCAGATACAATATGCTTTTAATGCATTTCAATCCGTTGAAATTATAAGCTATGATCATAAACCAACTTTGTAGATATACAATTATCTCGTAAGCCCTCAAACAACATACTACACTGCATCCTCTTACTGCATCACCGACATGAGTTTGATATTTCCATCTTTATTCTTTTTTTATTTTTTGTAAGGTGAAACTTCGGTCTGCTCTTGTTCCCAATTCGCAGCTTTTTTGACATATCATTTCATATTCCCAAAATCCCTTATTCTCCAACCTCCAAAACCTCTCTCGAAGGGATTCATTTTCTACGCAACAACACGAAGCGGCAACGACAACTTCGTCGACGAGAATGTTAGGTATACTCGTGGATTGCGGTTGAAGGCTTATGTAAAATTCTGTTTGGTTCATGTCATGTTTCGGAGGAAAATCCTTCAAAATTATCTACGATGAAGATAAGAACCCCATCCGGAAACTATATTTGATGTCTTCCCTACACATGCACCGAAAATGAAGCTCAAACTATGTATGTATATAAACTCACCAAAAAATAAAAAAGGACGATCACGGCAAAAGGGTTTTGTGTAACAAGTTTTGGTTTTCCTTACGATGAACTAAGCTATAGCGCAGATACTTATAAAGGAAATCCCAGAAAGTGCCTCCATACTCGTATAGATGGTCCTCGTCATCGTTGTTAAGGTATACTAGTTGTCTTCTATGCGCTTTCGAAACAACACAAGCCCAGCTCTTGTAACGAACATAACGAATGATACGATACACGAGGAGTGCATATACGAAATATGAAGTGAAATACTAACGATTCTCTTGTGGTAAAATAAAACTTTTTCAAGGCAAACAATGACGAGGAGAGACAGAAAAAGGAAAAACCGATTGTAATAGAAAACGTAGTTACTGGGGGCATAAAAATGATCCATTAAAGGAATACCTCTATTTAAATTTACATACACAGGCTTTCGAGTGGATAATATTGCTGCTGGTATTCAATCCAGCCATTTATTCTATCTATGTACCTATACTCAACTCGAATATACAAATATCCTATTCGATGGTGTTGTTCGATGAACGATTCTCCTTCTATGTCCTCTGGCGTTCTCTCAGGATATCCGATCGGAATCCCAACATATGCGATGCAAATCATAGATTTGAATAATACATCATGGCTTAGGGCGCAATCTCAGGAATCCCTGTCCGAATCTAGGATGCATTATCCTATGGATCTTAATTCAATAAAAACAGGTTGAAGGCATGGATTTTTTTCTAAGAAAAAGCATTAAACTAGTACAATGTTTTAAATTCTGTGGTTGCTTGTTTGGGGAGGTATGAGCTTAGTGAAGTTATCCGTGTTTAAGCTTTACACAAAAACCGTAATTCGCGCATTGAACATTTTTATTAATTGAAATATTGTCATATTCTTTTTTTCTTCTGACTTTTTGGAAAACTGAAGGTGGCTGTGAAGCCTTGCCGTAAATACATAAGTCTAATCTTGAGAGCCTATGCACATTTTCAGACACACTTATTACACATTCAACTGAACTGTTCGAACACAAACATGATTGTATATAGTATTACAGGTGTATTAAGTAATTCTAATTGATAGTGATTCATGTTGTAGGGTGTTTTCTGTTCCAAAAGACACTCAAATTAACTTTTTTTCACCAGTGTTGCCACAAGCTGACATAAAGTCTCTATAAAAACTTCTAAAAGTCGCCCGATTCTTTGAAATTCTGAAGACAAAAAACTCGCTAAAAGTCGCCAGAAAACAAATAATAACAATGATAACAAGAAAAGCTTAAGAAACATCTGCAAGTGAAAAGTTTTATTTTATTTTTCTTAAATTTCCAAATACGAAGACGGAATTATAGTACCCCAGCTTGAGACAAATTTTAATTGGACTAACCGAAACATCAACTTGACAAATACATTTGAAACAGTTGGATTGACTACATTTGAATATTTCGCACAATCGCACTCTCATTTCGCATACGGTTTGCTATGTTAATGTGGTAAACTTCAAAAAAGAAAATGTCAAATTAATGTTTAAATGTCAGGGATGTTAAATTACCACGACTGTTAAAGAAAAAAAAATAATATTATTTGCATGTCATCAACCACAAATACGTGTCTGCAAATTCCGCTAGAAATAATCTAGCGACATATGTAGAAATGTAGATACAAATATTTTTTGTCGCTGACTAAGTTGAAACTCCGAAATTGAGAAGTAAGGTTAAAAAACGATAAAGCTAAAGGAAATGATGGAATAGTTGCAGAATATCTGAAGTACGGTAAATTTTCACTGGCCAACTGGTTGAGAAATATTTTCAACCAGGTTTTGGTCGCCGAGGAAGTACAAGACCAATGAACGAAATCTGAAATTATCCTTATTCATAAAATAAGTAACAAGGATTGTATAAACAACTATCGGCCTATTAGTATTATATCATCAATTTATAAGGCATGAAAATCATGCTTGATCTTAAAAAACCTATTGAATAAGCTGGCTTTAGATCAGGTTTCTCCAAAATGGATCACCTCCAGACAGTTTGTCAAATCATAGCAAATTGTAAAGAATACAACCTCACTATCTATCAGGAACACCGCGTGTTAAATGCTAATTCGCCCTTAATAACAAAGTGTAAATAAAGAAAGAGACAGCTCTCGACAGTGACAGTAATATTTTTTCGTATCTCATACCAACTTTAAAAAAAAAATGATTTAATAAAGACCAGAAGAATTTTGTAAGCCAAGGAAGCTGAAGTGTTTTTTTTTTTTATTTCAATTAATTAATTTTAATTTAATTTCCGAGTAAATTAGAAGTTAAAAATTTGCATTCATCTAAAACACCGCGCATATTAAAAAAAACTGCACTGCAACTGAATTTAAAATATCACGAGGTATTAGACAGGGAGACCAACTCTCACCGGCGCGCGGCGCCTTTTTCAGCAGTTCTGGAAGAAATTTTAGAAAACTGGATTGGAAGATTAAGGACTTAAGAAAATAAGAATAAATGGTCAGTGTCATTCAAAACTTTGATTCGCGTGATATCATAGTCATTTCAAACAGAAGTGAAGAGATGCAAACAACAATGAATGAATTATTCTTTGAATGCAAAAATATTGATTTTTTGGCAAACCAACGAAAAACAAAATTTATGACAAATGATGATATTGTGATGTCAATGAAATAAGAATTGAAAATAATATACGTAGAAGATTATACCTATCTTGGGGGCAAATCATTTCATTCAGCGATAAAAAAGAAAAGAAGTAGAACATAGAATGACAAATGCATGGACACAATTTTGGAGTTCTAAACATCCGCTGGCCTTGAATATCTCTAAAAGCCTAAGAAAATTTGTTACTGACTCAACAATACGTCCAGTTTTCCCCTATGGCTGCCAAACATTGCTAATCACTAGAAGTACGGAAACCAAGCTACAATCTTATAAAAGGGCGATGGGCATAAGCAATGGACATATTAGAAGTCAAAAATGTTATGAAGACGTTAGACATAGACTTAAATTAAATGGGATTGGGCAAGGGCACATTATGAGAATTACTGATGCCGATGGGTATCGAAGCGTAGGAGTACAGCGGAAACATGAAGAAACGACATACGGACAGCATGTATCATGATGCTCTGGACAGAAGAAGATGGAGAAGTATGGGGGAGGCTTATGCTCATGCGGTATAGATCTTTTGCATATATGTAAATATTAAATTGAAAGAAAAACTTAAATTTAAATATGAATTTTTATTAAAAGAAATTTTAAGAATTTTTTTTGTAATTCACTCACTTCCAAAACTACACATTGAGCTCAATTTCAGACGTACTGAGAATGTTTAACTAATAATTCGTTTGATAGTAAAATCATTTTTTTTGTTAACCAAAATGTAGTCCATGTCTATAATATCACACTTAATTTTTGTTATCAAAATCGTTATAGCCGTTTTCGAAATAAATAAGATTTTACATTATGGGTGTATGGGGGTACCGTTAGTTTTGTAGCTAAAAAAAATTTCAATTTCCCTTCTAGGGAATCACCGAAGACCCTTAACTACCGAGATTGAAGAAAAAAGGTCCAGTAGTTTAGATTGTAGGGAGAGGTACAGCGTACAGACATACAGACATACACACAGACAGACAGAAAGAATTGTCGGACCCACTTTATTCGTCTTCTCGAGTTCGATTTTTTCTCCAAATGCAGAACTCCTATACCTACCTTCTACCTACATACATATATCGCAAGTAAAAATGAACTTGTGATTTTGATCAGATTAATTGGAATCATGATTATAGGGAAGGTGGAGAAAGTGTGTCTTGTGATTCTGTTTTTCTGTCTGTTTGACTACAAACTAAACGCCCCAGCCAATTTTCTTTAAACTTGGTAGATAGCATTTTTTTCCAAAAATCGATTTTTTCTTTTTTTTTTCATATCATAACTAAAGGTATGTGCCAGACAAATGTTAAGTGTTTTCGCAAATCATATTTTTCTCGATTTTTTCGCTTGATTTTAACGATTCCTGATTCAATAAGAAACATTTTGAAATTACTGATAGTACGTACACAATAGAGGATCATTTTTTGATTTTTGACATTCTCACTATCACCAAAGCGGATTCTAATAAATTAAATTAAATGCACGACTGGGTCGCACGAACTTCCTCCTTTGTAATAGACTAGGAATTTTATAAACGAATGTTATTAAAGAAAACTGTTCATAAGGATAAAATTAATTTTTTAAATTCTTTTAGTAGTAAGAGACAGAAACAGAATGCTATGCAAATATGAATTTATGCAAGAACAAAAATTATAAGTGGTAGTTTCTTAAAAAAAAGCTTTTATATACAAAATTGTTAAAAGATTTTTAAGAAAAAAAATTTGCTGTGCGAACTTTAATTTTTTATTACTGTTGGAAAAAATTTAAATTTCCATAGAAAATATTGAGCCATTTTTGAGATATTGAATTTTCCAAAAAAAAAAAAACAGTTTTTTTTTTTCAGAAATTCAAAAAATATTTTTTTTTTAAAGTTTTGAAATGCAACAGGTTTAAAACTTTTTAGAAGCATATCTGCAAAAACTTTCACTTAAATCCGTTATGTCGGTAATTCAATTTTTTAAAAAATGGTTCTATGGTAATTTCAATTTTTTTTTTAATTAAATTAAAGATCCTTAAAATTAATTGATAGAAAAGAATTTTTATAAAATTCTGGGCGCCGTTTTCGAGAAAAATACGATTTTTGAAAACCATTTTTTGACATTTGTATGGTGGGTAGGGTAAGCTGGGGTACATTTGACACCGGGGCATATTTGACTTTGCGTTTTTCGGTATGATCGTGCCCTTAAAAAAAAAAAGCTTGGATGAAGGAAGAAGCTTAGTTTGATTTAAAGAAGCGTTACGAAATTTGGCAGTCTTTCTTTAACTCTTCGTGGAGTACCACGTGTTTTCTTGTTTTCTGTGTCTCTGATCTAATTTTTGACCACCGGTAAGTAAGCGATTTGTGAACCTAATAAAATAGATTTTTTTATCGTGAATCAATATTATGATAGTACTATGCTTAAAGTTCAATAAATTAGAGCCAGTTTTGTGAAAATATAATATTAGTTATTAGAAAATAAAAAAAAAACTTATAAAGGTCCTTCGAAGCACCTTTGACTTTTGCTCCCGGGGCTCTTTTGACAAAATGACTTTTTTTAGAAAATAATTTTCTTTAAAATGTGGAATAATCAATAAATCAAATACAAAACAAAACATTGGAATACATTAACAGTTTTCGGAAATACAGACTTTTAAAAACAAAGTGTCAAATGTACCCCCTTCTCCGCTAACTTTATTTTTAGGTAAATTAAAACTATTTTTCATACTTCTTCTAGATTATGTTGAGAAACTTTTAATTATCAAGTTTAAAAAAAATCTAGCATAAGGTTTTTAGAAATCGAGTTTTGAAAAAAAAAATTTGAAATTTTTTTTAAAAATCCAAAAAAAAAAATAATTTGAAAATTATATTTAAGTTTTTGAGGAGCTTAAGCAAAAAAAAATGATTAAAATCGGTACTACCGTTTTCAAGAAAATAAAAAAAAAAAAAAAAAAAAAAAAAAAAAAAAAAATGGAGGGTACCCCCAATAACCATTTTTTGGAAAAATTTTTTCAACCAGTACCTACCTTTAACTATACGAAATTTTTTTGTATCTTTTTTTTTTCAAATTTGTCGAACAGTTTTTGAGAAAAAAAATATTTACAAAATTTCGAAAAAAAATTGCGTCCTTAATAGTATTCTATCTATTCTCGAAATCCGATTCCCATTTCGAATCATCTTAATACTCAACTCAAACGTGTGTTGGTTTTAAGTTTAGATTTTATTTTAATAAATTCTCTTGAATCCGAACCACAAATTAACAAAACTACAACTTGCATCGTTGAATTCATTCTAACCGTATAGCTATTTAATTGTTTCAATTGGCAACCCAGTCTAGCTATACACATTGTGGATTCCCCTCAAGCAAGCTTAGAATTTATTAAGAGATTGAAGAGGTGCAGCGGCTATTGAACCCGCATTACGTTTTACTTAGTCACGGTTCGTGTACCTACACCACATAATATTTTACCATTAGATTGTTCTAAGTTTGAATTTAACTATTTTTTTATTTAAACATGCGCGCAATCAGCATAGCGCGCGCAGCAGAAGCAACTTGATTTATGATCCATATGTGCAGTTTAGCTTGGCGCTGCAACTGCACTGCACGCAATTTTCATGCATTTCTTCCTCTTCTTGTGGACTGTGAAAATGCAATTTTTACGGCCAATGGTGCGCTTTGTTTGGTGTTGGTACTAATTGAACATCATGCATTTAAATTTGACAGAAAACCTAGCGAAACGCTGGTGGAATAAACAATAGGCTTAAATATAATTTGCAATTTAATTGTTCCACACGAAGCGAAGAATGAAGAATTTTGTTTAGCTACATGTTGAAAATTTGATTTTATGTTTTGATTTTGTGGAACGGTATACACACAAAAAAAAAAATGGCACGATCGTTTCGCTTGCTCTGATAAGTGTGCAAGTTACTCGTATTAAGGAACTCAGACTTGCCAAAAACGAATTGTGTAAATTCTGCTTTTGGAAAACTTTTAAATGTAAATACTTAAAAAATTATGTGAAACAAAATTTTGAAATTTACATTTTTGTGTGAAATTTCGCAAAAAATTCTTCATAAAAAAGCAGTAGTTAAATGTATATTTGCGATTTAAGGACAAGGAGTTATTGAAACACTTTCTCCTTTTCGAGGTTAAAAATTGTTAAGGTCACCATTATCTAACCAAATTGTATGACCTGAAGCCCGAGTTTTAATATGGAATATATTGTCAACGGCCTTGGCTTTGATGAAAGCATCGCTTCCCATCGATCAGCGAAATCAAGCATCATTGCGCGCGGTTAGTACTTGGATGGGGGACCGTTCAAATACCAACCGTGTGCTGTTGACATGTGTTTCTTCTGTTGTTCTTTCTTTCTGTGTGTCTCTCTCTGTTGTATTGTCTAAAGCCGATGGCCTCAGTTGCCAGTGCTTTTCAGTGTCTCTACTTCGTAGATTTATCTACGGAGTAGTGTAAAATGTAATGTAATGTGTAATGGAATATATTACAAATATTTGTTATATATCATTACGCTCTGGTAACGATCTGTAGTAAGCCATGGAGTAATGGTTACTTCGAATGGGTATACTCATAAATCATTGACATGAACAGTGCTTTAATATTAGACTTTCGAAGTCGGCAAAACATTTCAGATAGCTCCTACTTCTGGCAACAGTACTTAAGGGAAACAAGTATGGAAGTTCTAAGATTCAAGCCTTGGTTCTCCAAGAGCTGTCGCCATTATGCCATTATGTGCTAAAAAAAAGATCCAGTGAAAACAGTGGCCTTGGAAGGTACAATAGGCTTAACAAAAATAGTTTTCCAGTTGGGAAAGCCATGGCGACTGTTTCTTGGTTAATTCATGGAATTATTGTAATGGATTGTTCTTATTTATTTATTTGATTAAAATCTACGATAAAGAATCCACAGCTTTGACTTAAAGGTAATGCGAATAACAATGCCTTGGTGAAACGCATTTGGATTACATGTCATTATTATTTATTTATTAATAACTCCTATAGACTATGATAACAATATTCTAATACTATGTATAATTATAACTTATTTTTTTTAATAATACATGGAAAATAAATAGGTAGTTGATATTAAAAATTATTAGCTAAAATTGATAAAAAAATAATCTTAAAGGTTTCCCTTGAAGAATACAATATATCAATATACGAACACACAGAGTTTGCTTCCTTGATGCAACGTGAGATCGGTTCATTGGAACCATAATTAGTTCGATGAAAATTTACATGGAATAAGATGTTACCCCGAGTGTTACTTGGTGGGATATGAAAGCCCAATCTTTCTAATAAAAATGAACACTTTATTCGAAAAGAAAGTATGTCAGGAATAAACATAATAGACAAATATTTCCGGCGGAGTGAAAGAGTGTTAATACCAATCAACAAACACCTAGCTTTGTAACAAGGCAAATCACCGTACCATTCCCAGTTAAGTTTAAAGATAACATACCTTGTGAAGTTTTTTTACACCCTCTCATTTCTTTCAGCGGCTGTTATATAAAAAGGGTTCCAGATTACGGAACAGTACTCCAGAATAGACCTTACTAATAAAAAGTACAGGGTTTTTAGTGTAAAGATGTCAGAAAACTCACGGGTATTTCTTTTAACAAAGCCTAACATCGAGTTAGCATTGTTGATAATTAGATACATACGAGGATTAAAAGTTAACTTTTGATCAAGGATAACGCCTAGATCTTTCTTTTTTGACACTCTTTCTAAAGGAAAATCAGATAACCTATAGGTGTAAAAAATAAGGTTATGTTTTTTAAACAGGTAAGAATTTGACATTTAGCAACATTCAAGTGCAAATAATTCAACCCACACCAACGCGAAAGCCTTACAAGATCGTCTTGAAGAAGCAGTCCTGAATTGAGTTAATTTTTCTGTAAAGCTTTAAGTCATCGGCGTACAGAAGACATTGTGAGTGATTAAATATCTCTGTTAAATCGTTAATAAATAAAAGAAATAACAATGGTCCTATGTGGCTTCCCTGAGGAACTCCAGATGGTACATGAATAGGTTCAGAAAAATAACTGTCAATTTTAACAATTTGGATCCGATCAAATAGGTCGCAAAACCTTTCAAATAATTTAATCAATAGAGTCAAAAAAAAAAAAAAAACTATAGAAATTTTTGTATATAAAATTATTAAAGAGTTAAACAGAATTTTGAAGTATAATTAAATAAAAATATTATAAAGAAAACTGGAAAAATATTTCATGAGTTAATATAAATTGACAAGTTGAAGTTAAAAATTGCGGAAAAAGGGTAAAATTTAAGGAAAAATAAAACGCACGACAGGGGCACTTCAATTTGTAAGAAATTATATAAAAAAAAGTATGAAATACATTTCTTAAATTTTTAAACCATCTGCCTAAATAGACTGTGCTCAAAATCTGAATTGCACTTGATTTATTGAACAAATAAGAATTTTTGCAAAAAAATATTTTTTTAATTTTATTGCTTGGATATAAGAAATAATATTGAAGAACAAATTTATTTTTTTATAAATATATGTACATACTCACAAAAATTAGATTCCCAAAACAAAATCATTGATGTATTTTATTAGAACTTTTTGAAAACTTCTAACTTCTGTATGAAAAATTTATTTTTAATATACCTAATTGTTTGGCCTATAGTGTAAATAGTCAAAAATAAAAAGAACTATTAATAAGGACTTAATTTTAAAATGTTGAATATCTATTGGACAGTAAATGGTTACAACTATGGGCAATTTTCCTGAAAGGGAAATATCACCCTAAGAAAAAGAGATTTTTCTTTTTTTCTGATTGATTCATGCAAAAATGTTACTTGTACAGGCCAGACATGCGCCAGCATGTCAACAGCTTTCTTAGGCAACTGTGCCGCTGTACGCACCGTACCCAAATCACAGTCGTTTTAGGAAACTGTTGACAAAGGCGCCTTCCCGGCGAATGAATATACCTTGATGCAACAAAGGAATTTTTTGCTCCTATAAAGGGTGGGCCAGATACAAGTTTCTTTTTAAAAATGTAATTAAATGAACAAGATTAATTTTTTCATTTATTATGGCTTTATTAGTAAGAGCAAACATTCCAATTAATATGGAACACAACGTCGATGTTCTGAAACTGAAGGTGGTTGTCTCAGATTTTTATTTCCAGGGATGGCGGCTGAACTAATGCGGAGAAATGCCGTGTCTTATTTTTATGCCCCTTATAATTCGCATTATTTTATTCGTATTCAAATTTGTTGGGTAGGTATACTAGTTTTAACTCAATCACAAGTTGTTAGTGTTATGCCTGAACAACATGTAATGAGTAAGCCAGCAACCCATTGATGACAATTTTTAGAAGGTTTTTAATGGAATTAAGACGACAGGGATCAAAGATGTAATATTGACAGGCGAGCACACAACCATCGCGTCACGGCCACCCCCCATAATTAAATTTTCAAATTTAATTAATTTTTCATTAATAAATTTCAAAAATAAATTGGAAGCATTTTTTTAAATTAAAATCCATAAAACTATGCTTTAAATAACGTCAATAGTAAAAAAGCTCATAAAAATAAAAAGTGCCATAAATCTACAAAAACCGTCAAGTCAAAGATCAAATATTCTCATTAAGACGAAATCTGGAAAAAAAGGTTGTGTGTACTGACGCACGCGCGGTAGAAGTAAAACTTCTTTTCCCTCAAGCAAAGCTTCTGTAAGATTCTAACCTATAAACGTAGAAACATTTTGTATTCTAAAAACATGTCGCTGTCTTTGACGGATAACGTGTCGTTTTGACATGTCACTGACAGCTGTATAGAAAACTTTTTACCCCCAACGCCGGAAAAGAAGTTTTACTTCAAACACTCACGAGATTCAAGTCGATACTAACCATCTTTTAATCGACCTCAAAGCTGAATATGAGAGCATTCATTCATTCAGGAACCTTGAACCGAGTTACTCATTCGAACTATACAAAACATCCACAGGTTTTCGGCCAAAAGATTTGTTATAATGTGCCTTTTTCAATTTTCTTACTGAATAGATGGTCCGAAAGTTAAGTATTGTTCAACTACTAGAACTACTCCTTCAGTGCGATTAAATATCAGGTAAAAATTATTAGTCTTGCAGCAAACAAACAACCATGTGTCTATTGGTTATGACAAAACGTCATTATAGATAGCAACAATATCGAATATAGGAGTTCATCTGTCTCGACCGAAGAAGAATTAACCTTGCAAATCGCTGCTAATAAGATTTTGAGAAAAAAAATGGGTTCAAACGTGTCCAAGTGTAAGATGAGCTGGACGCTCTACAAAACATTTAGGGCCATTTGCTGATACGAAACTTAAATATTTATGTTCAACTTAAGCGCTTTATGTTCTACTTTTTCCTCTACGTAAACTGTCACATAAGAGTTTATGTGGAACATAAGTACTTATGTTCCGTATCAGCAAATGGGCCTTATAATGCCAGTCCTCCGTTACGGTGCCACCGAGTAGCAGAATGCCAGAGCTGATATTAATCTCTTTCGAAATAAAAATTCTCGACTAATCCGTGGTCCTGTGTGAGAGGATTCGGCCGCCTTCAGCACGAATAGAAGGATAGATACAAATACATCTTTGTACAGCTCATGAAGTCAAAACACTACGACTTCATCAGCTTGGCTATATTAAAGGAATGGACAACAATGTACCAAAAGCAACAAAGAAGATCGAACCTCCTGTTTAAAGACCAAGACAATATAACTAGACGCAGTTTGCTACCGATCGAACAGAAAGGAAGACCACATGATATGTGGAGATCTAGATAGGAATATAAAGTTCCAAAAAGTAGAAATCTAAAGAAACTAGCAGCAAACATATCTCAAAGCCCCAGTCCAAAAGACCATATCAGACATGCTAAAAAATTGCGAATAAGGAGAGGAAGACCTAGGCGCTGCGCTGCTTCAACATAGAATGAAAATGGGATTAATTCTATTTCGGAAATATTATACACCAAACCCGGTTGCGTATTGCCAAACTGTATATCATTACAGAGCTCCGACGCTCTATAATAGACTACAGAATGCTCATTCAAATTAAGAGCATACTATGGTATATACTGTGTCAGATCAAAAGCAGATTTTTCTGTGTTGGTATACATTTTGCTCAGGAAACTAAGAGCAAAGTACCTGTGATTACAGAGCCATCGTTCACATTGGTGTGGTTATTGTGTGTGGTGTGTGGTGCCGTGACATAAGGCCAAGTGACAAAAGGCCAAATTTGTTTGTGACTTAAGGCCAAACATAAAATGTTTTGTCTTGAGCAACAGTACCTTGGGTGGCCCGCTTCGCGGGTTTCCAGGATTTTAACTCCCTTTTCGGGGCTCACACCCACTCACGCAACTCCGTTGCTCCGCTTAGGGTATGTTCAGTCGCCAGGCAGGCGCCTGTAGCAACAGTTTTGTATTTTACATTAATTGGAGTAAACAACTAACAGTTATGTACTGCTGCTAAGGAAAACAGTTGCTACAGGCGCCTGCCTGGCGACTGAACATACCCTAAGCGGAGCAACGGAGTTGCGTGAGTGGGTGTGAGCCCCGAAAAGGGAGTTAAAATCCTGGAAACCCGCGAAGCGGTCCACCCAAGGTACTGTTGCTCAAGACAAAACATTTTATGTTTGGCCTTAAGTCACAAACAAATTTGGCCTTTTGTCACTTGGCCTTATGTCACGGCACCACACACCACACACAATAACCACACCAACGTGAACGATGGCTCTGTAATCACAGGTACTTTGCTCGATCTGAAATAGTATATAGATTGCTTCAGCTTTTTTAATATTTTACAAGCAAACTGCATGTGACCACAGAGCGCTCTGTGGTAGCATACAGTTTGCTCTACAATGCTTTCAAATTTGGTGAGCAGAAAATGGCTGAGCACAGACTAAGGAGATCTGTGCTGATATACAGTTTGGCAATACACTCAAAAAATTTCGTGTGTAAATATTACTAATTCATGCGTGCATTCTACGAATTTTATTCGTGGTTTTCAGCCACGAATAGTATTCGTAGAATGGATGTTTATTAGTACATATTACTAATATTGTATTAGTATTCGTAGAAAAACAAACGTAGATATATTGTACGAATACTATTGGTACAATGTACGAATATTATTTTAATATTTACTAATGCCCTTGTAATTCATTCGTAAATTATACAGCTCCATTCGTATATTGTACGAATATTATTGTAGAACTTATTACCATTAAATATGTCCTCTGAAATTTCCTTAAATATCCATTGCAAGAAATATTAACAAAAGGTAATGTATTTTTTAAGTTAAAAATAGTTTTTTTATTCATTTTAATATTATATACATATATGAATAAAATTTAAAAAAAATATAAAGTATGTATAGCTAAAAAATAATTAACTCATTATTAATATAATTATTAATCATAGCAGGTAACATTTCCAAACTCCTTATTTTCAAAGGGCCACTGAAAATAAATTTGACATATGACTTTCAAAATTTTCCGAAAAAAAAATTGTACTTACATTAAAATTTTTTTAGTAAAAAAATCCCACATATGTATGGTCTGCTGCTTCTGGATGCTGTATGGTAAATATAAAATAAGCTTTAAGGCATATGTACATATGTCTAGGTACTCACCTCGTCTTTTCGAAAAAAAGCAGATGTTATAGTCTGGTCCTCAAGATTTGTATCTTATAGATACGCCGTACGAATTTACAAAAATAATTAAATAATTCAGACCACTGCAGCAAAGAAAGTGTCACGCGTCCATTACTTTATAAATAAGTCGCGCACTATGCAATAACACGTTTCAACGTGTTGACGAATGGAATACATTTAATTTTTAGAGCTGAACACATATTATTTTTTTTTTTATTCATAATAAGTAAATAATACTAATGCACTTCATGAAAGTACGAAGTTATTAGTACTTTCTACGCATAATGCGTACGGTTAACCTACGAATGAATTCTGTTTACTAATATTAGTTTTACTTAGTAAATAGTACGAATTTATTTGTAAATACTACGAATATCATTCGTAGCCATTTTACTAATAAATTTTTTGAGTGTACGCAACCCGGTTGACCTCACAAGCAGAACGGAATAGGCGTGTGCCACAGAATGGGAAGATTTTATCTAATCTGAAAGAAGAATCGTTTACCACAATGAAAACCTTTCGATAGAAAGAATCAGTTCAGTAGTTGTAGCTGCATAAGTTTACAAATTACATATACCTATATCAAATTTGTGATCTTCTCTTCTATCGTAAGGGCATGATTTCTTATTGAATGCATAAGTTGCTTTTGTTCCTCAATAACGCTGGAAGAGCTGGACGGATTCTATAGTGAAATTTGGCTTTAAAGTCGATTTTGTCGTAAAAAAGGTATAGAAGACTCTCTTTGTGAAGCAATCGGTGCCCAGCGAATCGACCAGATAACAGCTAGTTTATTGATATAGGTAGGGTTGCCATCCGTCCGTATTTTCCCGGACATGTACTCTTTTTGCACTGTGTGGGGGAGGTACGGGATAGTTTTTGATAATTGTCCGGGATTGTACTCCTTTTACCCATTGTGTATCTATTTACTTTTATGCTACTTATAATTAAATGGTTATTCAAAAATGAACCGAGGCCCATTAAAATTAAGTGAACGAACAGATCCAATATATGAGAAAAGAAATTATAGAACAACTGCCCAACTTATTGTTAAAGCTCTTACACAAAATAACTTATTATCAAAAGTAAGTGGATTTTGCGCTGACAATTATTGCAATACCAATTTTGGTGGAAGTCAAAGGAAAGGTTCGAACAATGTCTATTCGAAGTTAAAATCTTTAGTCAACCAAAACATGATAGGTGTAGGATGTCCACCAGTTGACGTCGATATCATAATTGTAAAAATATACAACTATTTCTCTATCTACACAGTCAGAACGAAAAGACTTCGAGATTTTTCTGAATTTCTTGAAAATGAATATAAGCCTTTCTTATACCATTCGAAAACCAGATGGCTTTCTCTCTATCTTGCTGTTGAACGTCTTTTACTTATGTACGAGAATCCGCCTAAAATATTGCAAACATTTTTTAAAGACGACTTAAGCGAGGCGTATTTATTTTTGGTTCATTCTCTCATGTCAACATTCAACGTCAATATTCAAAAACTTGAAAAACAAGACATTTCTATTATTGAAACCGTTGAAATTTTACAAAATATTGTCAATAATATTTACGAGCGAATTGATAACGATTTTGTTCCACTTAAAATTAAATCTATTTTGAAGAAGCTTGATGATTCCGGCTGTAAAGAAAACGTTATTAAATTCACGTGGACAAAAGATAGAAACAAACTGTTATCTGAGACCGTCAAAGGAATTATTTTAACAAAGGAATTAATTTAACAAAAAAGCAACAGTGGTATACTTAACAGTATTAGATGTAATGAAAAATACAACAAGCACTGTAAAGGCTATTTATTAAAAAAAAAAACAATAAAGTTCCTTTTTTTATACCTCAAAGATATTTTGTAACTTAAAAATGTGATTTTTAAACTAAATATTTATTTTTATTTAAATGTTAATACAATTTTTTGTTTCCTCTTACAATATAAATGTGTTTATTCTGTCCTTGTTTTGTACTCTTTTTTCAATCCTCATTTGTCCGGGAAAGTCCGGGTTTTTGAAACTCCAGTACTAGTTTCATCTAAACATATCTGGCTACCCTAGATATAGGTATTCTTCTTTTTGAACAAGGTTAAATTTTGAGTTGGGTACGATATCCCGCTTTTTATAATCCCTTTTTTAAAATCCCGGCTTTATTATCCCGGTTTTTATAATCCTGTTTCTTATAATCCCACTTTTTTAAAATCCCGCTTTTTAAAATCCCGTCTCTTTTAATCCCGATTTGTATAATCCCGTTTCTTATAATCCCGTTTTTGCGTTAAAGCAGTGAGGTATCTAATCTGCAACCTCCCTGCTTGGGTACACTATGGGATTTGGGGTAGGTGCGAGGTTGGGTGTATGCAAAGTTTCTTTAGAATTTAAAGAATCTGGAAAATGACCAACACGTTACCTACCTACGTATTCTTAAAAACGGGATTAGCGGGATTTGGCGGGATTCTAAAAAGGGGGATTATAATAGATCTGGATTTTGAACAAGCGGGATTTTAGAAGACGGGATTTTAAAAAGCAGTATTTTAACAGACGGGATTTTAAAACTTTTTGTTCGGGATTTTTGAAAAGCGGGATTCCGATACGCTCCCTAAATATACATACATATGTACCTACCTTAAAGGATTTTCCAAAAGTTATATTTTCCATCGGAAAAGTTATAGAATACCGTCATTATTTTTAACGAATTAGCAGACCTGCAGAATATTTTTCTTCACTGCAATAGAAACGAAGTAGTACATAGTGCAAACACAAATAAAACATCAAACCGTAAAAACAATAAAAAAAAACTTTTGTCTAACATCACATTGCGACAAGGACAAAGCACACAAAACGAACGAACACAAAAAAAAAAAATAAAGGCGCACATGAGCAAACTCTCAGGGGCTATATAATTAAACTTTAGCAAAACGGTTCACTTTCAATGCTTAGTCCTTCGTTCTTTTGCAATATAACAACAAAAACAACAACAACGAAACTTTGGCAGTTTAAGCAAACCACTTGATAGATTCTCACTGCCTTCGAGAAGCACACAGAACATAATATATAAATAAAAATAAAAAAAAAAGTTAATATGTTAAAAGGACACCGGGAAAAAAAGGACGGACTCATAGAATATGGCGCAAAGTTCTTCTATTGTTTAAGTTGGGCAATAAATTCTCCCAGCTACCGACGACGACGTCCGACGACAACGACCATAGGGCGAAGAAGCAGAAGCAACACATGTTCCTATCCGAAACCGGCCAACTTTACACATAGAACAAAACACAGAAATATATGTCATCCGTAAGGATAATCACATAAGTTCGATGATGTATGCTTTTTCTTTGAATGTCCTTGTTCGTGTCCCTAGAGAGAGCATGACAAGGTGGGCTAGCGCAATGGAAGTGCTTATTATAAACAGAATAATTTTTGCATCAGCCTAATAGCAGATGCCTGTTTCTCAACCAATAGCAATAGATACTCTCGTATCTTTTCTAGAATAGAAAACCAGTTCCGGATTATAAGGGACTTCCATTTCCTTTTGTATGGGGCTCCTGTCATTGTATCTATCCCTTATGGACATGGTGTACTTTGAGTTCGATATACATTGGGCTTTTAGATTTTAGTCACATAGATAGGTACCTATGACAATACGATAATGCAAATCTATTTACATATAGGTATATGTACGTACATGTCCCTTTTCACCTTGTCACGGCTAAATTTTCTACAAAAAAAATTAAATTTCAAATTTGGCTTTAAGGTACGAGAAGGCAGGTAGAACTTTCAAGTTTAAAAAAAGCTAAAATCAAAACCAGTTGGTTTTGAAATCAATTTTGATTTTAATTTTTTTATCAAGAAATATCGCAACGTTATTAGTCTTTCAGCTAACAACAATAATTTAAATTCCAAGCCTGTTATCGAAGCAAAAATGTCAGGTATTACATTTTGTAATTTTTCATACCCTCAAATTTGATTAATTGGTTTTTTTCTTCTCTCTTATTTCTGTATACACACGATTTTAAAATGAAAGAGAATTCAAAATGTGCAGACAAAGGGAAGAAACAAGATGAAAAAATTTAATACAATAAAACAACCGAAGGGAAAAAGTCACGCTTGACCTTGAAAATGGTCGACGACGAAGTAGTACGTGAAAATGAAAACGAAAAAGCTGTCGTCATCGTGGAACCTAAAACAAAAATATGTTTAATGGCCGGTTGCTCATCCGTTACCAAACATCAAGACCTAAGGGCTAAGAAGACAAAAGGGGCAGTGTGAAACGCGTAAAAATAAGCAACAAATTTGTGGTAAAATTGAAGAACAACAACAAAGAAAAGTTTTTTTTTTTTGCTTCAACATGATTGTGTGACTTTTATACAGGGTGGTAACAACTTAAAGGTACGCCAGTATTTTATCGTACTAAATATGATAACTTACCGATTTTAACAGATTCCTTGCGAAGAGATTTTGTCTATGTTTTAACTGTCAAAACAATCACTTGTCCGTGAAGTAAGCCTTACCACTTCAAAAAAATTGTGGTTGCCGTAATTTGATGAACTGCGTAAATTTGCATCACAGGAGATAGATATTTACAAAAAATATTCTTTCACAAAAATTTAGGATAATTCTAATACATATTTTTTTTATTTCAACTGCAGACATGAATGTCAAAGCTGTTTAAAATATTTGAAAATTTTAGTTTACAAACATTATAAAGTTAATAAAAGGTTTATTTTTAAATATTTATAATGTACCTAACCTTGAGTATAAAATTTGTGCAGTTTCATTGTAATCAATTACTATTTACTAAGTTATAATATTTGTTAAAGTCTCTCCTCATAACATAAAGAGCTTCATTTAAGGCATAATTGACCTTATTTTTATTATATATCGAAAGGCTATAAACATTAAAATATTGTATCTTATAAACTAGTGTTAACCTATAAAATAAAACAATGAGAGCAATTGGTCAGACCTGGCTGAAGAGTATGGAATATCATTGACGTAGAGCGAAAAAAGTAATGGCCCAAGAATGGATCGTTGTGGAACTCCACTAGTAGTAGGGAGAAAATTGGATAATTTGTTACATATTTCAACTGTTTGCATTCCATCTGACCATCTGATAAATAGGAAGATATCAGTTTTACAGCATCAGGCGAGAAGTTATAAAGCTGGCAAAGCTTATCTGTGAGTTTCTCGTGTACAACTGTATCGAATGTCTTTGAAAAATCTAGGAGGACTAAAAAAATTACTTTATTTTCATCCAGTGCTTGACGAAGGTCCTCAATTACATCTAGCAAAGCAGTGACACAGCTGTGTTTCTCTCGGAAGCCACTCTGACATGCAGTAAGAAGAATATGCGTCTTAAGAAATTGATTTTTCAAAAACTTTTGAAAGGAAAGCTAGAAATCGGCCTAAATTCATTACATTTAGCATTTTTGGGCATGGGTAGGACTTTCCCTAATTTCAAATCGGAAGGAGTTCCTCCGTTGTAAGTATGGTGTTGAAAATATGCGTGATATATGGCAGAACAATTGGAAGTATTATCTTAAAAGGGTGCATTTCATCGAGACCGATGGAATTTGTCCTTACTAAAAGTATACTTTCAACAATTTCTACACTGCTAACCCCTGTGAACCCAAAACTAGAGAAATTAACTGGAATCGCAGGGTTAGAAGGATTAGGTATTGAAAGAGTGGATATAAACTTCCTATTTAATGAATTACCGTCAACATTCTCAATATGATTGTGTTTGGTCTTATCAAGCCCAATAATACGCAAATTTGTCCACAGCTGTCGGCTATTAAGGGAAGTATTGAGTTAGCCAGAGAAAAATCGAATCTTAGCTGAACGAATTTCTATCACAACTTTATTGCGAAGTGATTTATACATTTGTCTAAGTTCAGGAAGACGATAACGTTTCCACGAGTTGTATGCTCGATCTCGCTGCTGCATTAAAATTCGTATTTCTTGGGTAAACCAATTTGGATTATTCGAATTATTTTGCTTGGTTTTAACTAAAACATAATATGTTAAACAGCTGAGCAACTTTGTGATTAAAAAACCGTACCTGCTCAGTAGACCTGAACAAGTTCAATAAATTATCCCAAGCTATATTTCTAGCATCTGCTTCAAGTTGGGAATAATCAATGTTTTTAAAATCGCGCCAGCTCTAAGTGGTTGTTATACTCGTAGGTGTAAGTATAAAACTGTAACATACAAAAATTAGGTCGTAAATGGAGAAACCGGGTGCAGAAAGCTGGTCGTACAGTAAAACTTTGTTTGTATCTTTTACAAGAACCTTAGAGCGCAATATGTCAAAAAATTCTGCACTCTTATTTATCTTGAATGGGTATTAATTTTAAGTTGGCTTGAAATGTAAGATTAGGCAATTGATTGATTTAGTTGACCTTTATATGGAACTAAATGTTGAGTTCAGCCTGGTTACAATCCGCATCAAAGCCAAATTCAAAAACATCTCGTTGATCTGTGCCCACGTTTCAAAGGGAGAAACGCTGACTCTTCAGGTGTAAGTCCAGTCTTTTGAAGGCTGTAGCAGCTGAGGGGATGTTCGAAAGTTCTAGCGAAGGTTGAAGCAATCTACCCAAGGCTATAAAGCAAGAACAGGCGCCTGTCGGTAAGAGAGTGCAAATATGGTAGTAAACGCACTGTTGGTAGCGAAAATCTATGAACAGCACTTTTCTAGACCGCTTTATGGCGAAGATGACCAAAATTGTGCTACTAGACAGCATAATTCATTCAAGTGCGGTTACCGATAGCCAAGCTAAAAGCGTACAAGGCTGTAGAGTAGACATAGACGAATTATACAGAACCATGTCGCATTTCAGCATCCCTGTCGTCTGCTTGTGAGGATGCTGATGGAGAAATTTGGCTGCTTCTTGAAAGTCGGTAAAAACACTACCAAGCTTTTGATATCGAAAAAGATTTGAGGCAAGGCGAAAGTTGAAATAGTTAAAGACTTTGTCTACCTGGGCTCCACTATTAACTCTCAAAATAAACAACAGTGCAGAGATCAAACGAAAAATCGCTCTCATCAATCGCTGACTGTAAGCGCCAGCTAAGGTAAAGTAAGTAATGTTGAGTTGGGTTCAATGAAAGAGTTTAAGTTTCTTTCTAGCATGTCATAACTAGGACACCAAACACAACAACAATATTCCAACACTGATGTAACAAACGAACAATAAAGTGTTTTAAATATATGTACATATAAGTATCATTAAACTCCTTTAAGAACTTCATTAATAATACAAAAGGACGGATTAAATGAAAATTTACCGTCAAATAGAACTTCCAGGTCGTTAAAATTTTCTTCTATTCTAAGAAGAACAATTTCGACGAAATTATAAGATTCAGAAATGTGTCTTCTCCGAGAAAAAGATATTATCTTCCATTTGTTAGTGTTAAGTTCTATTCTGTTTTCTAAACACCATAATCGGACAATGGGTGATATGCATAAAAGATAGTAAATGCTTTTACTTGAGAATTTCTAAGTAATTACATTTTTTGATATGCATAAAAATGCAGTAAATGCTGAAAATAAAGTATTTACTTGAGGCCACAGTACTTACTTTTTTCGGATGAACTTTTTCAGTAAATACTTTATTCCGTATGCATAAAAAGTAGCAAGTACTATTTTTCTGTAGGAATTACTTCTTTTTTTCAAAGTCAAAGGATAGCAACATGAAAATTTAAAAGTACATACTTTTTACTTGCGATATAGGTACTATAGGGCAAGTTCTGCATTTGGAAAAAAAATCGAACTTTAGATTTTGATCAAAGTTGACATTACGATGATAGCGAAGACGAATAAAGTGGGTCCGGCAATTCCGTCTGTCTGTCTGTCTGTCTGTATGTCTGTACCTCGATCTAGAGCCTAAGCCACTGGACCTATTTTCTTCAAACTCGGTAGTTATGGGTCTTCGGTGATTCCCTAGAGGGGAAATTGAAATTTTTTTTTTAGCTCTAAAACTAAGGGTACCCCCCATACACCCGTAATGCAAAATCTTATTTATCTCGAAAACGGCTCTAACGATTTTGATAAAAAAAAATTAGGTGTGATATTATGGACATGGACTACGTTTTGGTAAAAAAAAAATTTGGGGAAAAATGATATTAACGGTACCTGTCATAGAACCGTTTTTTTGATTTTCGACTTTCTCATTAACGGCTCTAACGATTTTAACCAAAAATTTTCAGCAGGAGTGCCCCTAAGTTTAAAATAATATTGAATATAAAAATATTCGAAAAATTATTTGTTGGGTTTTTTTGAAAATTTTTTTTTTTTTGAAAAATCAATATCTTCAAAACCTATAAACGATTATTTTTTGAAATTATTTCCAAAAATCAATATTATTAAATACTTAAAATTCGCATCCCACATTTTTTTCTTGAAAAATTTTAAAGAAATTTCTTATATAAAAAATTTATTTATTTAATAATAAAACGATTTTTTAAAGTTTGTTTGCATAAATTCATACTTTTCTAGAAATCAGACGGCAATTTAATTTTAAATTCATGTTTTATAATTATAAAATGTATCTTAAATTCCAAAGTACTTTTACATAAGAGCAAGTTCGTGCGATCCAGTCGTGCATTTTATTTTGATTTAAACACATAACTATGTAGCTTCGAAACCATAAAAACTTACAGTCTTAACTCTATTCTCAAAGGATTTATTTTCATTTATGAATATTTTCATAGCCTCTGACTTCGCTTTTTTTACTGCCGGTTGCTGCGACTTATTCATAACACTATATACTTTTAAAATACGCACAAACACTAGGTGCATTTGGCTTATTGACAAACCTTCGTTCTTCATTGTTGCTCAGTCGACTTTCAATAAATTAATGATTGATAAAATTTCATGAACAGATGTTTACAAAACAAGAAGAAGGGCAACAGTAATTTAATATAGGGATTAAAAGGTTAATCTGGCAAAAAACTATTTGCTTACTAACCCGATAAGAAATAAAATGCACGACTGGATCGCACGAACTTGCTCTTATGTAAAAGTACTTTGGAATTTAAGATACATTTTTTATAAATATAAAACATGGATTTAATGAGATAATAATGTTCAAATGCATAAAATTACCGTCTGGTTTCCGGAAAAGTATGAATTTATGCAAATAAACCTTAAAAAATCGTTTTATTATTAAATAAATTTTTTATATAAGAAATTTCTCTAAAATTTTTCAAGAAAAAAATGTGGGATGCGAATTTTAAGTATTTAATAATATTGGTTTTATGAAATAATAATTTAAAAAAATTATCGTTCATAGGTTTTGAAGATATTGATTTAAAAATTTTTTTTTTTTTTTTTAAAAACCCAATAAATATTTTTTCGAATATTTTTATATACAATATTATTTTAAACTTAAGGGGACTCCTGCTAAAAATTTTGGGTTAAAATCCTTAGAGCCTATAATGAGAAAGTCGAAAATCAAAAAAACTGGTCTATAGCAGGTACCCCTAATAACATTTTTCCCCAAAATTTTTTTTGACCAAAATGTAGTCCATGTCCATAATATCACACTTAATTTTTTTTATCAACATCTTTAGAGCCGTTTTCGAGATAAATAAGATTTTGCATTACAGGTGTATGGGGGGTACCCTTAGTTTTGGAGCTAAAAAAAAAATTTCAATTTCTCCTCTAGGGAATCACCGAAGACCCTTAACTACCGAGATTGAAAGAAATAGGTCCAAGGGTTTAGGCTGTAGTGAGAGGTACAGACATACAGACACACTGAAACATGTTTTTTTGTGTACTAAATTTTCCTTAAAATTTTTATAAAAAAAATTGATATGCAAATTGTTAGTATTTAATAAAATACATTTTAAAACGTAATTTAAAAATTTAATCGTGTATCGGTTTTCAAGGTATTGAATTTTCAAAAAAAAAAAAATTTTATTATTTTTTTAAAAATCCAAAAACTATTTTTTCGAAAAAATTTTTAGTTTATATTTTTTAAAATGCAAAGCAGCTAATTCATAAAAATTTTGGTTAAAATCTTTAGAGCCGTTGGTGAGAAATTCGAAAATCAAAAAAACCGTTCTATTACAGGTACCCCTAATAACATTTCCCCCAAATTTTTTTTTCACCAAAATATAGTCCATGTCCATAATATCACACTTAATTTTTTTTATCAAAATCGTTAGAGCCGTTTTCGAGATAAATAAGATTTTGCATTACGGGTGTATGGGGGGTACCCTTAGTTTTGGAGCTAAAAAAAAAGTTTCAAGTTTTCCTCTAGGGAATCACCGAAGACCCTTAACTACCGAGTTTGAAGAAAATACGTCCGGTAGTTTGGCTGTAGTTCGAGGTACAGACATACAGACATACAGACAGACAGACGGAATTGTCAGACCCACTTTTTTCGTCTTCGCTATCATCGTAATGTCAACTTTGATCAAAATCTCGAGTTCGATTTTTTTTCCAAATGCAGAACTTGCCCTATAGTACCTATATCGCAAGTAAAAAAAGTATTTACTATCAATTTCCGATGAATTCTAGTATTTACTTGGATGAATTTAGTATATACTGAAAGTATTTGCCAGTTAGTAAGTACTAAACTTTATGCATATGGAATGAAGTAAATACTTTAAATTTAACCATTTGCTTTAAGTTATAGTATTTACTATTATCTTTTACTTGTAGTAAATACTTCCGTTTTATGCATATCACCCAATGTCATGTTATAGATACAGATACCTAATATAGCTTTTGAAGTCATAAATATGTTTAAGATCTTACGTTACGCTATGGATAAAAGCAATAGGCCCAACATAATTGCCTTAGGGTACTCTAGATAATACATTAATTGTTTTCTTCAACTTGACATATTAAATCAAAATATGGTTTTATTTATTCGAAAGTTCAAAATAGCATATCATTTGAACAACGAAGCTGTACTAGAGTTCGATACTTCTAGCCATGCCAAGAATTTAAAAAACTAAAAAAGAAAACAACTTCTTAACTTCGAAAATATATTCCTAATTTATAGAAAAAAATATTAACTTATTAGTTATCCAAACACCCTATGTACCTATAAAATATTCAGACTTAGAAGCCTATCGGAGTGTGGAAGTTGAGTTTCAAAGCCCTAACAGAGTTACAAAGTTACGCTTCGTTTGATTTAATTTCATTTAATAAAACATTCACATGCGAAGGAGAAGAAAATAAAGAAGAAGAAGCAACCAAGAAAGACTTAAAAATTATCAAATTTAAACCGGTCTGTCCTCAAAATGCAGACGACTACGATATTTGCACACGAACATCGTAATAAAAACACGTAAAGTCTGGCTGAGAGAAGTAGTTGAACAACAACAAAAATAAAAATAAAGTAGGACTACAACTCATTTGGACAAATATGATGCGTACCCTATGCATTGTGGATTTAACAAAAAATTTAAAGGTATGTTTAAATTTTTTTTTGTAATATTTTTCGACCAGAGTTTCGGTTTATAAAAAAATAACCAAAATAAAAAATAACTACACAAAACTTCGAAGTCCAGCTTTTTGATACCCCATTTTCCAAGAGCTTAGGTCAGATAATCAAAACATTTTCAATAATGACAAAAGCAAAACAGTTTTTCTAGACAAACAAAGGGTTTAAGATTATTGTCTTTCCATTGGAGCAAAGTTTTAAACTGCATTGTTGTGAAAGTAAAAGCATAATACAACTTAAAATTTTAATAACCTTAAACTAGTTTACGAATTTTTTATTAATTTTATGCACTTTGCAACTAGTATTGTGTTGAGGCTATTTTCTGAATATACATATGACAATGACAGTTCGTGCAAAAATTAAGGGAAGAGGCCTTTTTGACATTTCGAAATATCAAAGTGTCATACGAAGTTACTAAGATAATATAAACATAATGGCGCAAAATTTTAAACAGCCTATTATTAAGGTTTTAGTATGAAACTACTTAGCGATTTGCTAACTTTAAAAAAGTTTACTAAATCATTCTTAATTGTAAACATTTTCTAACTAGTATCGTACTAAAGCAATTTTCTTAATAAATCATTTCTGAACACACCTAAAACAATGACAGTTCGTGCAAAAAAACTAAGTAAACAGACCTTTTGTGGCATTTGTAAATAGCACGATACTTAACAAAAAAAATAGGTATTCGATGATTTTAACTTTAAAAAAAGTGTAGAGAAAGTGTGATTAAAATTTGCAAAATCGTTGTTTTAACCTAGTTTCATACTAAAACAGCTTTAACATTGTACTAATTCAACTAAAATTTTGCGCCAGTGATAACTTTAATCAAACGATTGAGAAGGTATGACAATAAATTGGAATACAAATTTAGAAAACCCACGGTTTATCTTGGTGTCATATTAAAATAGCTTAATCAGTATTGTTCGCTATTATATTTGAAAATATAAATATTTTGTGAGCTCCAACATTTTTGGAACTTTAGCATTATGATTCAATTTAAATGAGTAAAGTCTTCTAGGATATCATAAGTTATCTTGAATATTATGAAGCGTTTGCTACAATTAAACTAACAAAGCGAATTTTTGATCACATTATAGAAGCAGTTTCTTAAAATTTACGAAAATTGGTATTTACATATTCTATGACTTAATATATATTTAGTAAACAAAATCATTACCAAATTGTACAAAATGGTTGTGGAACGATTGACCAAAAAAGTGTATTTAAAAAAAAAAAAAAAACAGAAACCTTTTTTTTTTTTTGTTTTTTAAATAAGTCTCGTATCGCTTTTTCAAAATTAAAAAGAACCAATTACTTTATGAAAAATTAATATTTTCCGAAACACTAGTTTTCTAAATTTCCATATAACCAGATATTGAAAGCGATATTTTCAAAACGAGATTTTGAAATGCGGTCGATCGTACCCAACTCGTCTAACTTACCCTAAAGAGGGAATGAACTAACAAAAAAATAAAGTCGTAAGATGATCACTGAGTTTGTTGTTTTCGTTTAAGGTACTTCCAAACGGCGATTGATCTTTTTCTGGGAACATTGCTTAAAAAATCAAATCGTGGGTTGTTTCATATTCTTTTTTCACTATACACACTTACACAGAAGCATTTTGATATGTAAGTATTTTTAATATCTAAGAAAGAGTTACAAAATATTTGGAAATAAATACGCATACAAAGTACATGTTTTACAGCCATTTTCAGGGTCAAGTTGTTCGAATTACTCATTTTATATGGGGATCAGATTCACGAATATGTTAAAACTAAACTTGCCAATGTGCCCTTAGGATATTTCTTAGTTTTAGGAGGTATTCTGAAAAAAAAAAATATAACTACTTTGAGATGTTTGCATAATTAAGTAGTTACCCATCTACCTTATTATAATTTAAAATTTTGAAAAACAAAAAAAATAACTCAAAAGCCAACAATGACTAGTAATTTGTTTTAATTGTCTTATCTGGACTTGATCTTATAAGCACGGCTTGGTACGAACGTATGACCAATAGGTAAGAATAATGAGTATAAAATTTGACAAAAAAAGCTTTGGGCTGTGTAATTTAGTTTAATACAAATTTAAGTATTTAACGGATGCTAAATTTGTTTGAGTAGGAAGAATATTCTGTACCTTTGTACATATGTATAATTGTATATCTAAGATTGTGGTTGAATATTTATGGAGTACCTACTGAAAACCAGAATTCAATTCCATTTACAGGCTTCCGTAAAATCGTGTCTAATAGTCTATTCAGATACCTTTGATAATGATTAAACCAAACAAAATTGAAATTTCGAAATTCGTAATCACTCGTAGCAGGATCAATATTACAAAACATTAATATTTTGCATCAAATATTTAACTCTACTTACCAAAAAAAAAAAAAACCAAGTTAAGTAACATCATGTATCACTTGTGCTGCTCATCTTAACCGTTCAGATTCGACAGAAAAATGTAGGTCCAATCGATTCTTAGTAACACACGAATGTTTAAGAGTTGTAAGGCACTAGGTCTTGGCAGTGGCGTAGATAGGGGGGGGGATCAGGGGGATATATCCCCCCCCATTGGGATCGATAATTGTTCAACATAACCAGTCATGAACCAAATAAGTTAAAGAAACGCACTCTGAAATTTTTTTTTACCTCTCTCACCAATTGATAATAGGTAAACGTGTAAGAAAAAGCGCTTTCATCCAGCTATATATATTTTATTAAAGATATTAGCTACACTGCCGGTTTCAACGTCAAATCCCGAAAGAACTTTCTCCAGTCAGTAAAGAGAATAAAAACAATACAAAGAAGCATGACCAACAAAGTGAGATTATTAAAAATATGTCTATTTTAATAACAGTGTGATAAGCTTTGGATGTTTACTTATTTGTAGGATCGTTTGAATGGTTTGGCTGCTCTAGCTATTCATCGCAAAATACCTATATCTACTAGCAGACGAGATTATGTTTTATTGTGTATAGTGTGTTTTATCTAAAAACGAACAGAAAACTGGATTTTATTTTGTGATTTATTTTTTAAATTAATATTATTTTACTTACT
The DNA here is from genome assembly GCA_911387755.1 of Chrysotoxum bicinctum. Lineage (NCBI taxonomy): Eukaryota > Metazoa > Arthropoda > Insecta > Diptera > Syrphidae > Chrysotoxum > Chrysotoxum bicinctum. The sequence goes on from OU426988.1 coordinate 207,550,867, forward strand.
ACAGTGCCTTGTATAAGTAAAACCGCACCTGTAAAAATGGGTTTTGTAGAAAATTAAAATGGGAATGATACCCTACTATTTTGTATTGAATGGCATCACTAATTAAGTAAATTGCGAAGAAAAAAAAGTTCCGTTAGTTTCTCTTCTGGTGGTTAAAAATTAAAACAGATTTTTTTTTGTATTGCAAAAGTATAACCGCTTTTTTATTTTGATCTGGTTTTTTTTTGTTTTAAGTAAATTTTTTCGGCTAAATTAGCAAAGGACATTGCTGCCCCTATTTTCGACCAATCTAAAAATTGTTTTTGGCATACTGTTGACAAGGTTATTTAATATGGAATTGTCTATACAGTTCCATTCTTCCTCAATCGCCTCTCGCAGCTCAGAAACACTGTATAATTGCATAATAGGCATACATTTTGCGGGTCAAAATTCCCCAAAGATTTTCAATAGGGTTACAATCTGGAGAACGTGCCGGGAACACCATAAAATGTATGTTATTCGATTCGTACCATCCCAAACTTTGACGACTAACGTGCATTGGGGCATTATTATGCTGGAAGACATGCCGAACTCGACGAAATCGTCTTAAGTAGGGTACCTAATTATCCTGAAGCACCTGGGTGCAAGCTGAACTGTTCATCTTTGCAGAGGTCAAGGCAAGTGCAACCTTACCACGGTCGCAGAAGGCCCCCCAAACCTTACAACTGCCAACGCTAAAGTTCCTCTTGGAAAAAAAAATTTTTTTTCCTTTCTCAGATCGTGCCAATATCCGTTAAAACCACCTGACCCATCAAGATTAAACTTTTTTTCGCCACTGAAAATAATCTAAAATAATCTAAAAAAAAACATTCATTAGATTATGCCATTTGGAATAACAAGAGTTAAGTGTAAATTAATGGAATGTTACTTATGGTTTTCCAATTCCGTTTCATGTTTTGCTGGGCAAATTCTTACTTTTTTTTGTAGACTGTTGTCAAATTTGGAGCTGGCATCATTTTGCACCGAACAATCACTTTACTGCTTTTTAAGGCACGAAAAACCGTTGAAACCGAAATTCCTAAGCTCAATTCGTCACGAACGTCTGGCAAAGAATGCGCCGAATTGGATGCAGCATTTATTAAACGCCTCTTATCTCGACGTGTCAGCTTCTGCAGATGCCCGGGTCTTATTTTCGTCTCATAAGATTCTGGATCTTGTAAGAAATTTCGGACGACACGATCGGATCTTTAAATTTTCCTACCAATAGCCCTTAAGCTTAGGCCAGTTAACCGAAAAGCTTGAATTTTGACTTTTTCCGTATCGCTTAAATGTTTACCACGCGGCATTGTTTCTTGTCATTTCGAAGCACATAACTGAATGAAGCTTCAGAGAGGTTTGCATTGTGCGGTTATACTTTTGCAATATATAAAAATCTGTTTTTAATTTTTAAACACCAGAAGAGAAAATAACGGAACTTTTTTTCTTCTCAATTTGCTTGATTAGTGATGCCATTCAATAAAAAAATAGTGAAGTGTCATTTCCATTTTAAAATGAATTCAATGAAGTCTTGTTATTTGTTTTTTTTTTTATTATTAAAACTTTAAAAAAAATGAGCGAACTAGATCTATCCCCCCCCATAGCGAAAAGCTATCTACGCCACTGGGTCTTGGTTCTCTACGAGCTGTTGCATTATCAAATTTATTTTCTAATTATTGCTTTTATGATCTGTCAAGGTGTCTGTAAAGGTATACATTTTGTTCGTCATGAGGTTCACAAACAAGCAAAGTTTGGAAATTATTAAAAATTACAACCTAAAGAAGCCGAAAAGATCTCAGCACTCGGTGGGTGTGTCAACGACGATCTTTGTAACTCGAAACCGCCAAAAACGCTGCTAAATGCTTAGGATTTCTATATCTAGATATTTAAGATATATATTTAAACCCCTCTGGCTACAATTTATAATGCGTTTATACGTCCAAAACTCACATTTTTCGGGAGTTGCAGCCCAAACTTTAATTCATGTGATGGATAGAATTCAGATCAGAGTTATAAAACTGATAGGAAACAGAACAATCATGGAATCTGTTCCACCTCTTGAACACCTTCAGAATGTTTCATATCTTTCCTTCTTTCACAAGCAATGTTCACTAGAAGTAACCAGTTCGATTCCCCCTAAATCAGTTCACCTATATGTGTACATGTCTAGCTGGGAGTATTCATCAGGTCACCATGTAACGTACCGTACAGAGATTCGTCACATAAAATACTTGCGAAGCAAAAAACAAGCCTCGGATACGGACGGATTCACTGCTGACGAAACATGCAAACGAAATAAGGACAACGAACTACGGATCTGTACGTAAAATATTAGATACCTTAATAGGCCACAATTAGTGGAAGCCTTAAACTGCTACAAAGTAGATATTACCGCCATTTAAAAGACACGACAATCCGCATAAAGGTAAAATTCGTCAATATAAGCTTTATTTGCGCGCATGCCCCAACAGAGTAGAAAGATGAAGACACCAAAGACATACATATTCTACGAGCTCCAGGATAAGACATACGAGCAGTGCCCTAGGTGCCCAGCATACATGCTGTCCGCACGTTCCGAGTGATTAACATCGACTGGAACCACTATCTGGTTGTAGCAAAAGTTCGGCTGCGGATATCCCTAACCAAACCAAAAAGATAAAAAAGCAAGCTTTTTCCGTTAAATAAAATACGAATTTATCCTTTTCCTCCTTTTTATATATTTTTTTTTAAGTTGCCACTTCTGGCACAGAAAAGATCGTTCGTTATATTGAGGATAATATCCACGCCCTATATGTTTCTCAAATTGAACCAGGTTTTCCAAAATAAATTTGAATAATTTGCAAAGGTTGCTCCAGCAGCGGGAGTCTATTCATGATGAATTGCCAAACTAAACTTACCTCAAACCAATTGAGAACTCTTAAACCAGCTGGCACAGAAAACAATGTCGCCAATTTAAAGTTAACAGCTTTTTAAAAAAAACACCCTTTATTTCTACGTAATTCTCGTTTTGAGGAATCTATCCTATTCTTCTGTTTGAAATCAGAAGAGGTCAAGTACAATCTATACCTGATTGTATTATTTAACCTTAACTATTGTACAATTTTCTAAAGATATTATCACGAATAGCTGTTTGCGTAAATGTTGAAACATGGAAAAAAGCGAACACCATGATTGACATGAGGTGACGTGACCACAAAGGTCATGTGATTTGACCCCGCTAGACCTTTTTTGATGGGGTTTTCTGAAATCGCAGGGCTATGTGAATAATATACAATCCAACGATGTCCTTAAGGTGAATATAACACATGCCATCGCTCAAGTTCAGCAGCCCTCTATGAGTCATAGTCATTAAAAATTGGACCATTCGGATCTTGCAATTGCAAACAGTCACTTTACTCTCTTTTGATCATATTCCGCATTATATATACATACATATGTATAAAGCTTCTAAAAGGTTTTCCTCTAAGGATTTCCGAACTCTGACAGGCTATTGCGAACATATTTATTAAGTCTGCGTCGCCAAAATAACGTGAAGAGTTACAGTGGCCGACCAAATGTGGAAATGACTGGATTATTTTATGAAAGGGGGTTTTGTGTTCCAGCAACACTTCGCGTAGTTAGAACATTTTACCGAATGCAAAAATTGCCGAAAGTGTCATATGAGAGTGTGCAGGAGAATCCGAAACATCCAATCCCGCTCCGCACACAAGAACTCGGTCTTTCGCAGACCAGAACTTGGCGAGTTTTCCGGCATGGCCTACGGCTAAACTGCTAAAAGGGGCTCAGAGCTAATGATTTTTCTTTTTTAAGTTTTGTTAAATCACAGTTCTATGTTTTTACACCACAAGCTCCCACTGCCCTGAAAGCCAATATAATGAATTGAATTGGTCAAATTCAGCCTGATTTATGCGCCAGAGTTATGGAAAATTGGAAAATGCGAATGGGCGTCACCTAGTGTAACTGCGAAGGAAACATGAATATTTTTATATTTCATACACATAGATAGGACCTTTTAAATTAATAACAAAATTCATTGAGATTTTACTCAACGTACATATACCTATTTAATTTAATTTTAAAGATACCAAACGTTTATGGAAAACTCTTTTTAAATAGCGTTGAGTGATAATTCAAGCATGTACTATTGTAAATTGTGATCAAATTTGACGAATTTCATTATTTGAAGAATGACTGCAGGCAACCTTTGAGGAACAGCTTGGGCTTGGAACAAAGAGAGTTTTCACTCCATTCTCTCTCAAGCTCACTGACATCTCGCCCGCCATTGCGATGTGATATTTTTTTAATTACGATCTTAGCGTTTCAGTCATTTAACTTAGCAATGACATCATACATACATTTTGTAGATGCATACACACACCAAACAATTGCAAAACAGCTTGCACGATGATCGCCATGAGTAGTTTTGAGAGCAAAAAAAAAAAAAACTTCTATGGAAAAAATTTATAATTGCCATTGTGGGATCCGCCAAGTCTTGAAAAGATCAATGAATACCTAGCAGCTATATGAATCACTTCATCGCGCAGCTGACGGCTGCCAATGAAACAACTAATATTTATTTATTTTTCCCAACACACTCTCTAAACGATCTTTACCGATCGTTTGAGCCAATCGAGCGAGCAGCGGCGATGGCGAACTTGGAAAACTCGTTTTTCCATCTATGGCACCGGCACAGACCAAATGGCGGGTAACAACAAACTAGAATTGAGTTGAGTTGAAAATACAACAAAAAAAAAATATTCAACGATTCCATAAAATAAATTGCCGGCCGGTTGGTCACTATAAAACCGATTTATTAATAAAGAGAAGTTTATGTGGGTCCACAGGTGAAGTGCGATTATACAGGTGGGACTCACACATAGTTAGGTAAACGACATTAACCACCGGGGAACCAACAACTCCATCTGTGTGCGACTAATAGAAGAAATGAGGTAATCATCGTTAGTTGCTTACGGTGGCGCTCAAATTACACTTTTTGTATTTTGAATTTTCATTTTCATGAATACGACAAATACGAGTATGAGTTACCTTGCCTTTGGTGGAATTTTTTGTGCCCACTTTAAGTCATGGTCGTGGTCAATGCTTAATGGTTAAAATTCAAGTGGATACCTACTTATTTATTTTTGACAGATTTGTTTATGAGCGATTCGTGGAATTATTATAAAAAGTAAACTATAGGTGTTTTTTATTTGAGTCGATAGCAACAAATTGAGGGAACAATTTATCAACAGCTACCGTACATGGTCAGGGAATTAGATATTTGGCTTTTATACACGGCATAGGAAATAGTTATGCATACATAGATTTTCAGTAATGGTTTATTCAAATTCAGGTAGTACCCCTTGGCATAATGGTTAGTGCGTTGGACTGTCATGCGGAAGGTCTCGGGTTCGATCCTCAGCCGCTGCTAGAAAGTTTTTTTTAGGGGTGTACTGCCTCTTGCGAGGAATTGACAAATTCTCCAAGAGCATCTCTTGTCATGGAAAGTGCTGCTCATTAGCCGTTCGGAATCCGTTTCCTGGTAACAAGCACAGGAATGGTTGAAAGTTGTAAGTCACTAGGTCCTGGTTCACTCCGAGCTGTTGCACCACCAAAATTTTTTTTTTTTTTTATTCAAATTCAGACCATACACTTTTTGTAGGAAGGTCTATGGGAACTAATGTTACATATATTTAGAGTTTTTAAAAGGTCTTTGTAATTTTGTTGCTGTAAAACTGCACCCAAAAAAATTATCGGTTAAAACCAACATTAAACATAATGTTTTAACCAAATCGTACAATTTTAACAATTTTGAGTCAGTACAAATAAGGGATAGCATGTGTGATTATACCATACCCATTCGGTTAAATCAAACGAGAAGATTATTTTGTTTAAAATTTTAACCAATTTATACAGGTTGTCCGGTAGTTCGTTTGCCATAGTTTGGGATGTAATTTTTGGTCATATTCTAAAAATAAAATTGTTCTACAGTAAAGTCTGATTTTCAACTTTGACATCACTTTTTGACGATTTAAAAAAAGGCTAACTTTGGTGTACCCTGACCCATGTTAAGGTCAATATGGTCAAGAAAACTCTTGCCTTACTTTTAGTAATCCTTCGGAATACGTTGTTCTAATTCAGTTGTTATTTCAGATGAGTAAACGATTTCTTTCATTCGTTCCCATAAAAAAAATCTAAAACCGATGATGGGGTCGGTGGAGGCGTATACTTCGAAAGATTAAATCTTTGTCTATCTTTTCGTCTTCTCAATCACTGTAGCGTGTTCCAGGCAGAGCTTCTAGCAATAAAAGAAGTCCTCTCTTGGCTCAAAGAAAACGTTATATCGACTACTGATATACGTATTTTCTTAGACAGGAAAGCTACCCCTAGCTACTTGTAAACTTATACTAAAGCATAATGTGTTAAATTGAATTAATTAAGTGTAATTATTTGATTTAAACCCGTAATTTGTTTAAAGTAAACAATCTTGAAATTGCAAACTTCTAGCCTAGTTTTTCGTTTAATATTACTTAGTTCTTCGATTAGACTAAAGGTGCGTGTCCATTTGAGAGCAAAAACACTCGAGAGTAGCTCTCAGGCTACTTTTGAGAGTAAACTCTCAAGTGGACACAGTCTTGATAGCATCTAGCAGAGAGTTGACTTTTCACTCTCGACACAAGAATTTTTTGAGAGTTACTCGCAAGTGGACACACTTTGTTATTACTCTCGGAGATGAGATCTCAGAATTCCAACATAGTTCGTATTTTGCGATTAGCTGTCTGAGAGTTAACATGGCAAAACAGTGAACAGAAAGGGACTCGAACGAATTTATAGAAAAATATGAGTCTTTCGAAGATTTATGGAAAACCACAGAAAAGTCATTTCGGGACAGAAACAAAAAAAAAAATGAAATATATAAGCAATCAGTACAGTTTTCATGCACTGAAAATGAAATCAAGGGAAAGCTTCATAATTTGAGAAACCCGGTAATTTGATTCCATTTTTAACCGGCTGCTTCAACTAAGAAAAATCTGATGATTAATCTGTGATGTGCCTGTACTGCCAAGAAACTTCACCTTGTGGGCTAATAAAGTAATTTGTAAATTCATCCCTGACAGCTTTTGGAAAAATATTATAATTGTGCCTTCTTCCATTTTGAAGATCCAAGAATGAGTTTTTAAAATTATTGTCTAAACGCCAACTCCCATTCAGTACATCGTGAGTTTCTATTTAATCATTTTTTGACAATACAAAATTCTGAAGAGTGCATATAGGCATTTCCACATCTTTTGCTCTATCAGGAATTAGATGCATTGGTTTTCGAACCCTAAGACGGTTGGCAATTATACCAAACGCATTTAAAACAATTCTTCTCGCTCTACTCAACCGATAGTTGGAAATACGGGTTGGCGTTGGCTGATTGCGAAACGAATATGGTTTTAGTATGAAACTTATCATTGGAAATGCATCATCAAAGAAGTATAAAGAAGTATTAAAAACAGATATACGACCATTACATCCAACATCGATATATGTAAGTAAAGTTGTAGTTGGCACCGACAACTGCCGTCAAAACTTTGCTATGAGAGCCTTTATAATTATATAGTAATGGTTTTCCGTCCAAATTTCCTATGTAATGAGAAAAATTCCAACGATCTTCGTATATTTTTGCAACATCCAACCAACCATTGTTTGACCCAACACTTTTTTTACTTTTCTTTTTTTTTTAAGAATAGTGCCAACATTTTAAGACGCTGTAACTTTGCGCTTGTAAGAATACGCGTGATGTTTTCACCACTTTCAACTTCCAACTAGCAGGAAAGAATATATCAAGTGGACACGGTTATGAAAGTACTCTCAGAAAATCATCTCCCAAAACTTAATTAGTTAACTCGCGATAGTAAAATCCCAAAAAATTTACTCTCAAATGGACAGGCACCCGAGAGCAACTCTCCAGAGTTTACTAGCGAAAGAACTCTCAAATGGACACGCACCTTAACACACTAATGGCCGATTTCACGAAGGACTTTTACACATTTAACAGATTTCTAAACCTTAAAATGGGATTTTTTTGGTTTCACCAAGCGCTTTTAAATTAAAGAAGCTTTTAAAACTTTTAAAAACCCTTATAACTAAATGCCCATTTTGGGTTCATTAAATTTTATGTGTCATTGAAATGTCATCAGATGCAGATTCACAGATTCGGATTCAGAGGAATCCGACTATGACGATATTGAAGTTTAAAATGCGGGTCCGACTTTAAAAAGCATCTGTAAATCAGTTGTTCAATTTGTTTGGTCGATAAGAATCTAAAACTAACCGAAATAAACCCGTCGGTGCATTTAATCAAGTGCTTATTAATTTACGGTCTTATGCCACAGGATGTTTTATTTTTTTTATTTTTTATTGCATTTAATTTTTTTTTTGTATTTCTTGACATTTGTTTCAATACATAATGCTTTCTCATTTTTTCTCATACATTACGTTGATTAGAAAGAAAAAACCAATATATTTTTCCAGGGATGTAAAGAGAACTCAATTGTACCTAACAAAAATATTCCTAAAATGTCCCTATTACAGATTGGTGAAACTAAAAAGATTTAAGGGTCTAATAAAATTGAAGAGGATTTTTGATAAAAGTGCTTTAAGTATTTGTTTATTTAAATTGATCATAAGTTGTTTATTTTAAACAATTTCATTTAATCGATTTAACAAGTTTACATTATTTAGCTACATACATAACGAAGTTTTTATCCCAGACTATGTTGTTCTTAACACATTTTTGTTTACCCACCGAAGAATTCTCTCCGTTAGATATTACTTTTCTGCATGGACGTGTCCCAGAAAACGATTCGCAGTTAATTTTAGAGCTTTGTAGTATAGCGAGAATTGCGAGTGTCAGCATGACTCAGTGGCCAACTTAAATAGTGACGATTCATATCGCACCACTTGAACCTTTTCAAGTGCATTGCATAAAGTGTGACACAATTGATGTCGGGTCTTCTTGCTACACTTGCACTTTTTTTCATTTCATTTCATTTATTTATTGGTGATGTAAAAACCTTAAGATTGGTATCTTTTTCGTGGTTTTAAAATTTTACAAAAATTTGTATATAAATGTCAAATATGAAAACTAAGATAAAAGTGTATGTATTAATATAAAAAAGAAACAAATGGATTGATTACCATATATTATATAATTGTAATGTTTTAACTAATAAAAATAGAGTGAAAATGTAAAGCTACACCTGCGTTTTGAAGATGATTTGTAATGGAGTACATAAATTCATTCAAATTTAAAATATTCTTAAATTGAGCGGGTATTATATTCCAAATTCTGGCGGCTAAGACAAAGAAAGACCTTCGGGTTTGCAATACTAAAGCTTTTGGTATATTTAAATTTCTAGTGCGCAGCGATGATGAAAACTGAAGCTTATCGAATAAGTAGAGAGGCTTTTGCTGGCGTATTAGAATAAAAATAAAAATAAAAAAAAAATAAATTTTCTTTTAAATTGAATTGTATAATAATAAATATAAATAAGGTGAATTCAACAATAAAGACATCAGTATTGAATCAACTATAAGTCTTGATTTATTTCCGCCAATCTAACATATTACAGCTTATAAGATTGTTAAATATGTTTCCTTTTTTTTTATTTTCCAATGAAGATCCCGATAATGTGCATTATGTATATACAACTTGATTAACACAGTTGTAACCTAAATATTTTTAACATTATTTCCAATTTTGTACCTTAAACACTCTGGCAAAAATTCAACTAAAAAACAAGGACAACGACTATTAAATAATAACGGGAAATCATCCTGTGAAAGTCATCTAGAAAAAGAGTTTATTAGCTAAGACATTTAGGGAGGGTGAAGAGAATTCAACAAAATATTATAGATGTTATTGATAAAACAAAAATAGGAAAAGAATTGGTCCCATGTGGCTTCCTTGGGGAATACCTGAAATTTCAAAAGTTAGTATAAAATGAAAAAAAAAAAAAAAATTAATGCAGCCTACCAAGAAGGAGGCTGGGCATAATCCATTTTTGTATTTTTTAGTGTATACTATTCAAAATATTGTCGTTGGCTCTTTTAAAAGCCTTTGGGAAGTCCGTGTATCTACATATATCACATCAAATTGAAATTTTTCGAGTTGTTTTCTATTTCAATTAACTTAGGATGGTGTCCATATTTTTATTATTTTGTGATAAAAGAATTGATTAAAAGTTCATCCCAGGACAACTTGATGGTATTGACAAATAAGGTCAAATCTCCGCAAACCAAAAATTTACCTAATTATATCATTAAAAAATGAGCATGTTACGCACGAAATGAGACTCCAGTTTAAGGTAAATTACTGAAGCATAGTCAATAAGTGACTAAAGAAAGGGTTTTCTAATTTTTAGTTTAGTGCCAACCGGAGCAGAGTGGCGGAAAATCCCAAAAACGTGGCCAAAATTATTTTTTTGTGTTTGCAATGTAGGAAATGCTTTTATTTATCAGATTAAACTGTTACGAATGCAAAAGGAACATTTTTTGATTATATACTTAGTTTAAAAAAAAAATAATAACGACAATGGGGCAAAATTTTAAACAACCTATTATTAAGGGCTTAGCATCTTTCTAGCTAGTATTTTAATAGTAATTTAATAGCTCTTCGAAAATGTTACACCTTTTTTAAATTCTAACTCCCTTTTATTAAAAACGGTGCATCTGAATACGTTTAAATCATCACAGTTCTTGAAAATTAACAAAACAAACAAGATCAAATCTGGGGAACAAACCTTATAATTTGTAAACTCAAAAGTAAAAGGGACAACCTACAATTTATTTTGTTATTTGTTTATTTGTTTAAACCTTTTTCAAAATGTTTTTTTTTTTATCATTTTCCCTATTGTGGACTGGACCATTCCTTGTAATGCTCCCATAAGATTAATTGGTGTACATAGATATATCCATTGTGTTCCATTAGGAACTTTTTACTGCATAAGACTTAGTCTTCAAACATATATGTACATACATTGTACATCAAAATCTTCGTCTTCCGAAAACATTTTATATTATTTTATTTTCTTTTAAGAATAATAAGGTTAAGGAATCATAAAAAAAATACAATTTAACTCTTTCATATAAAATTGCCAAGAGATTTTTTTGTGGAAATTCACAGATATCATATAAATTTTTAGAAAGTTAAAGTAGCCAGTTTGTGATTTTAACTTTAGTAAAATGTTAAGAGATAGTAGGTAAGATGCTAAAATCGTAAAATTAGCAAAATCCTTAGTAACTTACTAAAATGGCTTTAACAAATTACTAAATCGTTTAAAATTTTGCCCCAATGTTATAAAATATAGAATTTAAATTTAAATAAACAAAAAAGACGCTCATGCCCGAAGATCCATCGCAACCCCATTTGCAAATAAAAGTAAACTTTTAAGTGGTGATTCTGCAAGTGACTGTTTTATTTTTAAATTTTCTGGATAATATTTTTTCTTGGCTTCCGTAATCACTTCATAGCTAGGATATAGAATGGCACCCTGTTTTTTTGGCTGCATCTCTAATAATATTGTATTAAAACTTTGTTAATTTGGCCTGAACAAATGTTGACAAAGTCTCATCATTTTTAGTATAAATATAGAATTATTTCGCAAATCAATTTTTTATAAGCTTTTTGGTATTTTCCGGCGCGCGATGGAGTTGAAAAGCATACATCTTTTATTACGGTGGAAGAATCAATTTTCACTTTTTGCCGAAGTTGCATTTAGGCCGCATAGCTTAATTCTCCGTCGTTTTCCGTCGTCAATTTGTGGCCGTCCAGCTACTCTATGGGTTCGGCATGGAAACAGTATTTCGAACTCCAACCAGGTTTTGAATTTATTTTGGAAAGCTCGGTAATTTTTAAATGAAGATAACCATCGATCCTTATATCCATTTAAAAATTTAGGCAATATTTTCTTGGTTTCATCAGATGTATCAATTTGGGTGAAGTTTTCAACTTTTTCTGACAAAAACTCAATTTTTTCTTTTAAATCATGTGATGAATAAGATCTTAAAACCTCACATAGCTGATTCCTTGATAAAAAAAAATTAAGTTTGATTTTGACCCTATATAAAAAAATAAGAAAATTTAAAACTATTTATTGAGGCGAACTTGCATTTTCAGTGTGTTCAAAAGATTTCATCTACAATATCTCTTAACATCGCAAAATACCAAAATATTTGTTAATAACTTATAAAGGAGATATCAAGGTAAAATAAGAGCTACATTTCATTATGGGATATCACGGAAAACATAAACTTTTCCATTACTACACAAAGTTCAACATTTTTTTTTAATCACAAAAGGACGTTTCTTGTACATGTTATATACCAATATATAACATGAAATTATTTAACTGTTTTTTATTAATTTCACTAAACATACCACCAGCAATAGATTCCATATTGTTTTATGAACAAAATATTTATACAGCGAAAAAAAAAAGATCAAGAAAACCAACCTTCTCTCACAAACAAAATCTTTAACTGGGGCTCATTAAAATGTTCCCACTTTAGTCGCATTGCCTGACTAAATAGATACAAAAAAAATAACGGGATTAATCAGATCATATACTTAACTTATCTGTTAACAAGTTGACATACAAAAACAACAACAATTCTGATTTTTGTTTTTAATAGTTTTTAATAGCCACTGTGCGGTTTTAGATTAGAAAACTTACAATTTTAGAAGAGTCCCATAGGTACGACACATCCAGTAGAAAGGATAATATCGTTCACGGCTCAAGCGGCCCAATTTATTTTTAAACCTAAGCTTATACCAGTAGTTGTAAGCTCGATTTGAAATTTTTTGAGATTTTTGGTATCAAATTTTCGATTAGATGATAATTATTTAAGATTTGTCTGAATTTACCATAAGGCTATTGGGCAGCAATCAATTGTGAATCTCATTCAAACCTCCATTTATTCAGCAAGTTCTGTCTTCAAATAAGTAAAACTGTCTCGAAATATAAATTTGAACATCTTCAGCATAGAGATGTAAGACGAAATTTTTGCAAACATGTGGTAAGTTCTTTATAAACATGCATCCTGGGGGATGCCAGGAAGAAATCTGATCAATAGAATTATTTCTAATTTAAACATTTTATGTTCAATGACTCAAATAGTATCTATTGAATTGCACAAATCCACCCTGTCAATGAAGCCGAAGTAAACTTTTAGTTTCTTACACAAAATATGGTGAGTTGGAACCTTGACCGAGTTAAGCAAACAGAGAAGCGTAAATGGGTAATTCTTTTACAAACCGTACGAAATCGAACAAAAAATGACCGACCGATTTCCGATTTGGCTGAAATTTTTTTTACGTGTTCTTTATCGAAAAAGAAAAGACACCTGTCCGAGGAATTTAATTTTTTTTTTGTTTTTTCGAAAATAGAAGGGGTTGAAAATTTCAGATTTCGGTGATTTTTGGCTTGAAGACTGATTTTCAAAAATTCATAACTCCGGTTCATTTTAAGCTAGAGACACAATTTTTTTTTCATTTTGAAGGAAAAAGAGTGAATTTTAAGAAAAAAAATAGATTAAAAAAAATGTTTGAACAATTTCATATTGTTATAAACAATTGAAATGTTTGAATCAATTTTTAACAACGAAACCCACCACTTAGCGTGTTTAAAGTATGACCATCGTATTCTACGTCCAATTTTCCACCGAAAAAGCTTTTTTTATTAATGGAGAAACGATTATTATTATTGCAAACAAATTAAAAAGACGAGCGCGTCTGCGCGCCAGTTACAAAGTAAACCTCGTATTCTCGCCTTATACCATTGTGTGTTCTCTGTATTTGAGTATAATATATGAATGATGTACAATGTAGTTATTATTTAATTTTTATTTAGTTAAATAATGTTATTTAATAATAAAAATTAAAAAAATTAAGAAAAATAGTGATTATACTACATCCGTCGTTTAATAAGAATCTTCGATTTTAAATTTGAATCTTCCCGCCCACAAGCGTCGGCTGACAGTCATGATACTTAGTTTTTATGACTCCTTTAAATGCTTTATCTAATCTTTACTTTAGCTGTTCCAGCTTCTGCTCTGTCTCTCACCAATCCATGCAATAAAGTGAGTTCGTGCTATTGAGTGGTTTTTTCAATTAAATTAGGGATGACGGTTATTCCCAATTAACGGGTTTTCGGTTTTCCCGTTATTTTCCCTCTCGATTTAACCTGACGGTTTTAATCGGACAAAAAAACTGTTTTTTTCAATAACCCGTTTTCGGTTTTTTGTATACAAATTTTTCGAAGTCTTAACATTCGTTCATATCAAATAAACTATACAAACATGTAGGTATGTAGATAAGCTTTTTTCAGAAAAGAAAATTCTCTAGTTAAAGTGTTGTGTTACTTCATACCAATGTTTTAATTGAAATGAAATAAAATGAGTTTCAAAAAAAAAAAAACACAAGCATAATCTAGCTAACGCAAAATTTAAATTTTTTTTCGAAAAAATGTTTTTTATTTACCTGAGGAAATAGTCGACATTTCATTTTGAAAATTAATAAATAATACATATGTAAATGTTTTCCGTTTATTGTTTTATAAGACTTTCTTCACTTGGTCAGGAAAAACGGTTACCTCAATGAATTAATTTGAAAAATAAAAAAAATAAAGAGTAACATTTACAAAATAATCTATAAAACAATACAACGCAATTTTGCGAAAGTGTGTAATTTAAAACGATTTCACATTCCTACCACTACAATAAAAATTACTCTATGAAAGAAAAGCAAAAGTGGTGAATAACCTCGCATGTTGCACATAAGTGCAGTTCTTATGAGACAAAGAGATCTTGTTTCAAAGACGTTTTCTACACTTTTTTATTTCTGTGGTACCAAAGTAAATAACCGGTTTCCCGGTTATTGGATTTTAGAAAAATCCAAACCGATATAAAAAATCTCCGGTGAAAACCGGTTAATTGAAACAAAATAACCGGTTTTGGTTTTAACCGGCCGGTTTTTCCCATCCCTAAATTAAATATGTAGCTTAAACCGTTTTGTACTAATTTTCTCTTACATAGTGTTGTTTTTTTATTTATTTTACCCCAATTTTTTATGAAACATTATTTATTGATAAACAATATTGTTCAATTGAAAATTTAAAACATACTGTTCATACTATTTGCAATATAATGCAGAGAATAACGGTATAAGACGAAAATACGAGGTTTACTTTGCAACTGGCGCGCAGACGCGCTCGTCTTTTTAATTTGTTTGCAATAATAATAATCGTTTCTCCATTAATAAAAAAAGCTTTTTCGATGGAAAATTGGACGTAGAATACGATGGTCATACTTTAAACACGCTAAGTGGTGGGTTTCGTTGTTAAAAATTGATTCAAACATTTCAATTGTTTATAACAATATGAAATTGTTCAAACATTTTTTTTTAGTCTATTTTTTTCTTAAAATTTACTCTTTTGCCTTCAAAATGAAAAAAAAATTGTGTCTCTAGCTTAAAATGAACCGGAGTTATGAATTTTTGAAAATCAGTCTTCAAGCCAAAAATCACCGAAATCTGAAATTTTCAACCCCTTCTATTTTCGAAAAAACAAAAAAAAAATTAAATTCCTCGGACAGGTGTCTTTTCTTTTTCGATAAAGAACACGTAAAAAAAATGTCAGCCAAATCTGAAATGGGTCGGTCAGAAAGGTGTTCGATTTGTAAAAGAATTACCCAAATATGCCTTGATCAAACTGAATTAAAATATCTCTTACCATAGCCGTAGAACAGCTGTGCACTGTTCGAAATCCTGACTGCGACTGAGAAAATAAGTTACGAATCCTCATATGGTTTGAAATCTAGTTATAATACAAAATTTTTTGAGACAGCCTAGTTAGTATATGAACTTATAGGCCGAAAACCAAATTAAATTGAAGGATTGTTTTTTTTCTTAGGCAGAGGAATTACCTTTGCACGGCTCCAACTTCCAAAATTTAGGAAATGAGGTCTTCGTGAACCAAAAATTTACTATTTGAGCAAAGGTTAATATAATTTTTGGTAATACCTTTTTCACAAAACGTTTTGCAACTCCATTAAGTTCGATCTTAGAGAAAGGATATTCATGGCCAAATTCATTCTCAGAAACGATTTTAAATTTGAACTTAGAAGGAGATTTAAGATTTCTCAGTTGTTAATTGGAAACCTAAATGACTGTATTACTGTAAGTTGTGATCCACAAAGCCTTTTTTAAAGTTATTTGGATCTGGAAAATTGTCAACCACTTCTTGTCTACAAATACCATATGAACGCAGACTACTCCAAGACTTTCGTAATGTTCAATCAGTGTTTAATTTTTGAAAGCTCTACAAGTTACAAGAGATAAGTGGTTTTGAGCTCGACAGAAAATCTTCCAGATTTCTAATTATGACATCTTCTTAAGTTAGAAGCTCAAGAAGATGAAAACATTCATAAAAATATATAACATGGGTGGTCCTTGTCTATATTTTGTCTAAAATGCCATGTCGTAAACAATTTTTGGCACTGTATTTGTTAGATTCGAACGATAGGTTTTCGAATATTGTTTCTTTCGTGTTATTGCTGCTATCAAATGAAAGAATGAATATCGCCAAGAAGTGCAGAAGACCACTAAACAAATAAATGTATGGACCCTCAAAATAAAAGGCCTAACGAAACCATAAACAAGAAACGCATGGAACTGAAAGTTTATGCAGAGCCTTCAGGGTTTTGTTTTTTGGTTCACTGTGTACTTTTGGGAGTTGATTAATTGTTTAAGGAGAAAACTGAATATAAAATTGAAAATTCAATTAAAATCAAAACGTTTGCCCTTTTCATGTACAGGAAATCTGAAAATTGGAATGATTCACTGTAGGGCATGAATGAATGAATAATTTTGAACTGCGAGCCTATGGCCTGTTGGGTCTCCGTCTAGAACTGAATACAATCGCTGATATTACGGATTTTCCTCCAGACTTGCTTCCTTGAAAAACGTAAGTATAAAGAGTTTTCGCAGAGATTGTAATTCACTCTTCTATCTGGTGACATCGAAGATACATATGAAGCATGAGTGCATCACATCTACCAAATACATTGCATTACATTTTACACTACTCCGTAGATAAATCTACGAAGTAGAGACACTGAAAAGCACTGGCAACTGAGGCCATCGGCTTTAGACAATACAACAGAGAGAGAGACACACAGAAAGAAAGAACAACAGAAGAAACACATGTCAACAGCACACGGTTGGTATTTGAACGGTCCCCCATCCAAGTACCAACCGCGCGCAATGATGCTTGATTTCGCTGATCGATGGGAAGCGATGCTTTCATCAAAGCCAAGGCCGTTGACATCTACCAAATACATGGTCCGGTTTATTCTCGTGAGCATTACAGAATCTTCATGCGACACTAGTCACCAGGCCAACATTACTAAGGTGTCTTCTCAGTTTGCAGTGACCAGTGATGAAACTTGTAATTATTCTAAGGTTGTGCCTGCTTAGTCCGATACAGGGTGTGAAGCGTTTTTGGCTCTAGCTCTCAAGAATAATTTTGCCCTGCCTTTGCTTTGAGAGTTCTGTTCATATTTTTGGCCTTATGGCCTCCTCTTTCGTTTGGATTCTATTTTTAATCACATTCTCTCCTGTTCCACAATAAGGCTCGGGCACCGTTAGAGGTTTAATTGCACATATTTTAGCGAAAGAGTCTACCTCTTCATTTTCAATGACATCTAAGTGTAATGTGCATAGGAATTTAACGTTTTGAGGGATGCTTCCCTGTCCGACATCTGTTGCGATCGACCAACCAATATAGCATATGATGGCATTTGCATTAAGAGACCAGTTCAGTGTTTCACCTAACCACTCTTTCTTGCTACTTAACTCCGTTCTGAAGTTGATATCGACGTTATATATTTTAATCATGGCAACTCTTGGAATGTCAAGTATATACTCACCACTGAGGATTTGGATATGGAGTCTCTTTTTCCTCCCTTAACCGCACTTCCTAAGGAAGGATAACATCCATTTCTGACTTAAATCACGTTCTTATTGTTCCAGTAAATCATATGCATGTGAGCCTTTGAGTTTTTTTTAGTGATTTCCTAGATGTTGGTAGTTTGGTTCTTTTGTGACCCACAACTTCTGCACAGGTAATGAAGGCTGGGACAGGATCAACTGTAGAACAATGTACCTTAATATAATTCGTTATATTTATAATAATTATTTAAATGAAGCCCCTTTCATAACCGCCCTTTGAGTCCAACGAACTGTTGCGTACTATAACATTTCAAGCTGCTAGCCCTCAAATGACACAATGGATTAAAAATGAAAATCTCGCTTTCAAATATCCATACCTTAGTTTAAATATCCTTAAGTATAGCCCATATCAAATAATCTCAACTAAGCACATTCATTTCCATTACTGACACCAAGATAGAATCCCTGCAAGTGGCACATTTAAAGTTCCGATTCGATTATTTTATTACACCAAAGGAAATTCTTAAATGATCTAAACTTCAGCTGTTGAATTTTGAATGTCATTTATCGCTAACAGGTGATGAATAGCTGCTAGTTTATACGAAATACCAAATTGACAGGCTTAAAATTTACCGCCGAAATTAGTTCTTCATCCCCTGCTCCTTCGCATTCCGTCATCCCTTGTTTAACAAAAAACTAAAACAGCGCGCTCAATAATTTAAACAATTTGCTGCTTCTGTCACTTAGTATTAAATCTCAGACAGACAACAGTACAAGTATACCTATCCGTTCGTTCGTTCTCTTGTGCGGATCCAGTCTTCGTTTACCCCAACATTCTAGCCGACCGTGTACCTATACGAACTTGTTCCTTCAATCATCACAATCTGACACAAAATTACTCACATTACTGCGCCTCATCCCTCCGAGTGTCAATTATTTATCGGATGTGATTGCGAGAAAATCTTTGTTTTGCTCCTTCAATTAAGAATTTGCAACCATCCGCTACCGCCAGTCCTGATGATCCTGGATGAGACTGCTGTTATATCCTTTAACTCTGTGAAATTTCTCTTTCATCTTTAATCTGACAATGTTTTGGCATCATTCTGTTTCATTGATTGTGCGAGGAAATACAATAATCCGTTTGGATTTGGTGTGTTTATTTTGTTAGTGGCAGAGGGGGTGCTGATGGCAGGCGTGAGCAAAATTAGCCCACCCGTTGTTTCTTATCGGGCATTTACAGTAAACTACTGCCATCGATGGCAGCTATTACCCGGGGAATGTTGGCGAAATTAAATTAATTAAACTTTTCATCGCCCGTCCGCAGTCGTCAGTTTGTCTTGCGTCCCGTCGCTTTGCCGCCAACACTCCTGAGGCCTGGCTGGTTCCCAGATCCTGTTTGTGTGAACAAAATGTGGAGTGGTAAGATTGTTCCAATTTTTGTGTCGTGGTTGGTTATATCCCAGCACAAACTGTAATCATGTTCGCACGTATGCACACGTCGTCGACGTCGCATCGTAGGTATGAAATACGTGTGCACTTTAAAGTGGTAACGACGTCACTGTCACCTGCACGTAGTTTTCTTTCATTTCAGCCGTCAGCTATCAACGGAGATATATATAGTCCCACCCACCTGTAGGTATAACCTCTTTAGATATTATACCCTCATTCGTTTGTTCTTTTATGAGCCGCATTATCCTGGCGGCTGTTGTATACCTGAGCGAGATTAAAGGGTGCAATCTCTTATGGCTGTAGCTTTATACCTGTTGGTTGGTTTGGCATTAAGAAGAAAGAAAAAATAAGAAAAACCTTTACAATTTCTGGACCTTTGCTTGACGTGCTTTTGATGCTGCTGTTGCTGTTCCTGCTGCAGCTAAAGCACAACAAAGTGAATCAATCTATTTTTGTATTTAAAAACAATTTTCCTCCTGGATAAACACGAGATGACAGCTCTTAATATTTACCACTTGAGGCAGTAGAAAAGTGCTCTTCAGCCTGTGGCGTCGCAACTCAAACGAAACTATGCAATCAGTGCTATAGTGGGTGAAACATAACCAGTGATGTTATTATGAAATAAATTCTTAGGAAATTCTAATGAATATTTTTTTTTAGTTGTGAGATGATGAAACTCGTAGAGAGCCTGAACCTAGTGACTTACAAATCTCAACCATTCCTATGTGTATGTTAGCAGAAATGGAGGGGACCCACAATTTTCCCCGACACCAAGTGGTTAATGAGCTAATGTGTTTTTATTTTCCAAGGATTTGTGACTTCCCTACAGGAGGCAATACACCGCCGAAAAACTTTTTTTTGCAGCGACTCATGATCAAACCCAACACCCTCTGCATGACAGTTTAACGGACTACCCACTATGCCAAGGGTTACTACAAAAAAGATTGCATTATCTGAAATTCGATGTTAAGCGTATTTCAGCTGTTCAGTTTTTACTGACTATTCTGTACAAAACTTGAAGAAATATTATTTCAGACTCCAGTAACCGAGAGTTTGTCTGCTGAATGAAAAAATTAAAAAAAAACTGTGTACAGTTTAACACCACTTTACCAAAATGGTCAACAATCTTCGTGTCACCATCGGAAGTGTTCAAGATATTGCAACATCATTACATTTTCATTTTATGGATACAAATTTGTTTTTTAATTCTTTCCGTACAGCTGGATACCTATCTGAAAATGACCAATGAGAAGCATCAGAGCCGATGCACCTTTTCAACCAATTCACGGTTTAAACTAACTGCGATTATCTGATTTATCCTAACGACATTCGACCAAACCATCACAACTGAATAAATATGTAGATACATAGATTCTTTTTCACCTACCAGCCATGGGAGAACCAAGTTTTGAGTATGTGAGATGGATCTACAAAAACAACCAAACTCAACGTAAAGAACGTGGGAATCTACTTTCTAGGCCGATTTCATTCGCACTCAGAAATATGCTTTAAAAATCTAGCTGAGTTTTTTGTCGTTCGCTTACATGGATGAAGAGAAGAGAGTCGGTCTATGCCAACGGAGAAAGTTCCAAATAACTTCTGCGATCAGTTACAGATTTTTCGTTTGGTACAAGACATGAATCAAAAAGCTTCATGGCCAGAACCGCAAATACTTCTGACAGACGAAAACTATTGCTTTCGAAAAAGAATCTAGCCAAAACTTTTTGCCCAGCAAATGCTCAAGAGGATTCGCAGTCTATCTATTCTATCCATTCACCTACTTTTTTCAACTTATTTATAACAGAGGATGTGCCTTTCCAAGTGATGCATCCAATAAGAAGAATGATGAAGAAGCACAGATTCAGTGAAAGAGTCGCAGCTTATGGAGTAGACCTATGTAAATCGTTCATTTTAAATGATAGAATCGTTCAACAATCGATTACGAAAATGATTCGATCATTTCAATCAATCGATCATTCGAATATTTTGATTTCACTGAAATGATTCAATACTGTTTCTATTCGATTTTAATTTCGATTTCGATGATAAGATTGACTTGTGGCTTTGAATGTTCTCACAAAATACTCTATTATTGGAAGCCATAAATTGCCAAATATTATCGTATGATGGCTTCTTTGCACATGGATTAAAAAGTGTAAAAAAATTCATGAAAAAGAGATTTTATTTGTTGCTTTAGAAAAGACCAATTTTAGGGCTTTTCGCTAACATTTGGTACGGAATACTCTTCGTACATCAAAACTGAATTCGTCTTCTATTCGTCAAGTCAGAAACTGTCAAATTCCATCAAAGGATGGCTACGATGTCGATGGATTAAGAAACGTCCAAATCCACATTAAACATACTGGATCCTAATACATAAAATAACATCAGTTCAACCCAACAATTGTTTTAGCGGCCTACAACATCAACAACCAACCCGATCAATCATGTTCTTCAATGCCGAGTTCAACCCAGAAATTCCAGTCCACCGTCCGATTGGCGTTCGTAATCCACAAGGATTGAATCAGAACAAATGGAATCGAGTAAATCATGGTTAATTGAGTCAACTGATATCGAAAATCGAGCCACTCATTGAAATGATTGAGATTGAAATAGAAAATCGAGAATCATCTAAATGATTGAGATCGAGATCGATTAAAATGATTGATTTCGATCATCAATACTTTTCGATGATCGGATCAAAAAACTCGAATCGATCCTGATTGACACAGCTCTATTATGGAGTTGTTTCTCCATATTTTATAAAACATTCCGAACCACCACCACCATTTGCTTCTCTGATCCGACTGCATGTACCTTAGTTCGGTTTCACCATCAAAAGAGAGAATACTCCCGAGGTATTGAAATTTTTTTACCATTTCTACTAGTTTTCCCAGAAATATACACTTGGATATGTGAAGAAGTTACAAGGCTAATCCTTCTTGTGTTTTTAGTATTGATCTTCAGACCCAAGATTTCAGTTTCTCTATACACACTTGTTGTCATTTGTTTGAGATCCATGATCATATAAAAGAGTAAGTTTATGTCTACCGATTGTTTCAGGTGTGTTTGCAGAGTCCACTAAACACATTGATTTCCAGTATTGGTGACATCTTACAGCCTTACCTGACCCCATTTTGTATTTCAAATTCCCCTAACAAACTTTCTTTTTGCATAACTTGTCTTAGATCTATCTTTAATACTTGATGGGATTCATTTATCTGGCAGGCTCCTCCCGGACCCTTACTTATTTTAAATAGATGAACCTCAAGTGAAGTGGTGGTGGGTTTCAGGAAAAATTACGTGCTTAAACCACACAGAAATGGATGAGAATTGTAAGTCCTTAGATTTAGGCTTTCTTCAAGATGGTGGTTTCTAATTTATTTATTATAAAATTCACAATCGATCAAGTGTACCTTTGAAATATGCAACGATACTCGTACAAAATATTACGTAGACGAAAAAATTACATGTAGTTTCTAAAATCTCTCAAGCCTTGGGTAAGGGTTGGTAAGATGGCTTGAAAAAAAAAAAAAAAAAAAAAATGGTGTTCCGCAAGGAAGTGCTTTTTGTCCAGTATTTTTAATTCTTTAAACACAAGATATTCATGTCAATGAAAAAGAAGATAACATCGCAGCCGCATATGTGAACTTAACAGTTATAGTTTAAAATTAGTAGATATCTCAAACGACTGTGCTTCTGAAAATGTTAAGGTTTTTTTTCAATAATTTCAGGTAGATGTTGAAATGAAATAAAATAAGCTATTTGTGAGATTTTAAGAAAATTCTTTTTCTATTTGAAAGTCAAATGTGTGACTATATGTATGAAATATTCCTACCTCGGCTTCTTACGGTGGCATGGATCCGAGCGGTCCAATTTTTAATGGCTTTTTTGCTTTGCTAACAAAGCCATTCGAACAAAATGCGTCTTGTCGCTAAAGATGGTTTTTCAATTAAAAAAAAATTGGCCTCATCTTTTAAACGTTCCAAAGCCTAGTCAGCGAAAAAATAGCGTTGTATATGTTCATGAACTTTGAGCTCCTGGGCCAGTTAGATCTTATACGGAAAAAGGCCCAGTCCCGACACAAAAAATCGCCAGGTTGAAGTCCGCGAAATGCCAAGTTCTTGTGCACCGCGAGGAAACGACTGCATCGGGTTCTGTTGTACACTTTCACGGACTTTGCCAATCTTCTCGACCGATCTTGCGTTCTTTTGACGTACGAATTTTGGCTAATTGATTATTATGGAACCAGTCGTCTCAATTAAGGCCACCAAATGTTGAAGAGTCGACTGTGAGGGCCACCACATCTACCCTAAAATGGGCGCAACGTTTGCACTAACGAACACTCACTTTGATAATAAAGTTTTATTATTTGAACATGCTGTTCAATCATATAACTTGCCATAGATTTGACAGATGTCATCAAAACAACATGGCCGCCAAAATCTACCCGCGCCGATTGACAAGAAAATACTCTTGAAACACAAATACATATCGAATTGACCCAGATGCAGCACTATCGACCTAAAAACACCAAAAGGCTAACCAGAAGTCTCCATCTCATTTTTGATATATATTTCAAAGAAAAAAATATAACATCACTGGCGTTGTGTGCGTTGTGTGGAGCACGAATGAATTTTCATTTTCCATGCTATTATTATCATTTTTTATAAAATGCGCTTTTATTTGGAGTGTAAATCCCTCATTCAGGGCACAGCGCAAAGGATGCGATATGTTATTATGTATATCGGCCACTTTAGAACGCTCAGCATATTACATATATTATTTTTAATATCTCATGAGATAGCAAAGCATAGTGAATCCTTTTTCTTGAAGTGACTATTACACAAAAGCTTCACCTGTTCTTAAAGGGGTTGCTTCCATGGTTTTTTTTTTTTTTGTTGCCTTTTGTTGGCGTAGATGAACGAAACGAAGGAGCAACAACGTAAATGACGACGACGCCGACGACGGACGGGCGAACGTGTCACAAGAGTTTGCAGTATTGTGCTGGATATGGGCGGTCGTATTATAAACAATGTGTGTTTATACTTTGGTAAATGTCCCGGATGTAGCGTGCTGACAGCAGATTTTTCTTTAGAGGTCGTTTTCTGGTGCTCACCTTTTGTTCATTTCCTGCTGAGTGTGATGTATTAGTGTTTGCATTTCCCTGCACATTATTCGCGTAGTAGTCAGCACTTGTTCTGTTTCAAGTAGTCACGGGGATGGGAGGGAGGAGGGGGTGGATGATTTGATAGTGAACTCGAGTCTGCTGGGACTATACATAGGTGCGGTGAAAAGTCAGGTTAGATAGCTAAAAACGTCTGGGCAAGTCAAATGTGCAGTGACTGGATGAGATTATAATTTTTCTTTCTCATTTTTGTATACCCCCCATTGGCTACTGACGCCGCCTCCTCTCCCTTTTCTCTCCTATTTCCCCTAAGTCCTCGAACATCCCTTAAACAAAAAGTCACGCAGACCAAAATGTAAAAAAGAGCTAAGTTCACATGGTGGTTGCATTTTTCATGGCACTTATTACTGTAATTGTGAAAATTATATTCGCTTGACCCGGCCAACCTCTAGTCAGAACTCCTGGTGAGGGCAAATTCCAACGGTAAAAGCTCATATTGTTAATTGTGGATTTTTTCGCATATGGTATCGAGAAAATATCGAATTGTAGGCGGTTATGTGTTTAGTTAATGCGGAGTAGAATAATTAAGCTAAGGTGTTCTTTTTGCCTTCTTCTTTGCAAACTCTTGAAATCTAAACTATAATTTTGTGGCGAATTATAGTAAATGCTTATTTATGTTGTGGGACAAAAAAATTTACCCTTTTAACAATAAATAGTTTGTTAATATTTAAAGGCTATTCAACGCGCACATCGCTTGATACTAATTTATTAACAGAAAATCGAGAAGGATGAAAGTGATTTTCGGAATTAATTTACATTTAATGAAGCAATTTATGCACATTTCACAGACTTCATAAATAATGTAAGAACGTATATCAACTTTATTATGATATATGTAGTCTTGGAAAAAAAAACTTTGATGGATACATTTTATTAATTTCCATTTGACACCTGTCAACCTAAAGTGATTTAGGCTAACAGCATTTTTTATTCCAAAATTAACAGAGGAAAAGTTGTTACTTTTTTAATCGATTTTAAGATGTCAAATGCTAATATGCAATAATAGTATATATATTTTATGGACATTTCCGCCATCTTGGTTTAAAAATTGATATCGATATTCACAATTATCTTAGGAAAAATGTTTTTTTTTTCCGATTCTTTTTAAACTTGTTAGTTAGCAATTTAATATCGGATTTTCTAATAGGGACTTGACAACTTTGAATTTAATTTGTGAACGCATCCTTTCCTTTATCATCGAACTGTCATTGTCAGTTTATTCAGTAGGCTCAACATTTTCCTCATGGTAAAGTACACGAACGAGCAACATCTGCAAATTATAAATATTTTCTACCGAAATTCAGAGTCGGTGACCGCAACTTTAAGAGCGTTAACTCCAATTTTCGGTCGTAAAAGATTAGTGCAAAAATTTTAGACTACATATTCGTTGTGTGGTGTTACCGTGTCAGTGTGACAACGGGTTGGTCGAAGTGTCGAAAATATCGCTGCCGTTCAGACGTTCGTAGCAAACGATCCAAATCAATCAATTCCACAGCGTTCTCAAGAATTGGGCATCACTCAGACCACATTTTGGAGTATTTTGCGTAAGGATCTTGGTTTACACCCATACAAGATCAAGCTGACTTAAGAACTGAAGCCGATGGACCATTTGAAGCGACGTACATTCTCCGATTGGGCTCTGGTAAAGATGCGCTAAGATGATGAAAATCCACATTTGCTTCATGAATCAACACTTCATCCACAAAAAATAACTGTTTAGTACATTTTGCATGCCGGCGGGGCGTTAGTGGGCCATATTTTTTCGTCGACGATAACGATTGTCACGTTACGGTGAATGGCCAGCGTTATCGCGCCATGATTAGCGATTATTTTTGGCGCGAATCGGAAGATATGGACTTGGACCACATGTGGCTTCAACAGGATGGTGTCAAAAGCCACACATCACACCTTACAATCGATTAATTGAAGAGTAAGTTTGATGAGCATGTTATCTCAACAAATGGGCCAGTCCATTGGCCGCCTCGTTCATGCGATTTAACGCCTCTAGAGTCTAGACTATTTTCTTTGTGGCTATGTTAAGTCATTGGTTTGTGCCAACAAGCCGACGACGTTGGAAGAGCTCAGAGCCAACATTGAACGCAAAATAGCGGCCATTTCGGCCGAAATGTGTGACCGAGTCATCAAAAATTGGGTCGAATGAATCGAACGCTGCAAACGTGCCTGCTGTGGTCATATGAACGAGTCGAGTTTCATTCATAAATGTTTTGATTGTACTTCAAGCCGATAATAAAATTTTTGAAAACATCTCAAATCGTTTTCGTTTTATTTAAAAAAAAAAAAGTTGTCAAGTCTTTATTGGAAAACCCTTTAAATAAAGGTACCTGCCAGCCTGCCACAGTACTTTATCGAAATTTAAGATAATATTTTTCAGATTTTCTAAATTCGTTTTTATTATTTGAATTTATTTTCGGAAACCTATTATTGCGAAAGTGAGATGCTCAATTTTTTTGAAACATGTCAACAAACAATTTTTTAACAGTTTCTACAACACATAGAAAGAAATCTTTTATCTTAAAATGAGTATACAAATAAGAAATGATTAAATGAAAACGCCTCCTTTTATTTTGATAAAATTGTTACTGTTTCGTTTAAGTAGAAACTGTGTTTGATTTCAAATGCACTTTCATGTAAAGAATCAATTATAATGGACAAATTCAGATTGCTAGAAGCCAAATTAATTGACAAACTACTGATCTACACTCTTCAAAAACTTGAAAAACTTATTAGACACAAAATTTTCCCAATTGGAATCTTTTGTAAGGAGTTCTAAATGATTCAAGGAAAAAAAACTTTCAAAATACTTGCGAGTTTTAATGGAAACGACAAAACGACATGAAAATTTAATATGCCAACTAAATCATCAGAGCTCACGTGTTTCCCACTTTAAAACACATTAAATCTCAAAAACAGTTAAAAAAAGGTATTGCCCAGAGCTAATACGGTTATTAGCTATTATCAAAATGATGACTAGCTATCTACACTTTTGCACAACCAATATATCACTGACACAGTTTTGAAGATGCACCACAAAATGTTGAAATACTATTGTTCTAGTTTCAAAAACATATCAAAAATTTGGTCGTCAACTTAAGTCATCCAGGGATCCAGGGTGTCGTAATAAATTTTATTTTTGAATACCCTGTCATCACTAAAATAGTCACGAACTTCTTTGTTTAAAATCCACTAAATTTAAGAAAGTTTCTAAGACTTCACTTTTATTTTTATTTCTGTTAGTTAATTTTATTTTGAGAATATCTTACTTCAGCCAGTGTTTGAGGGACACCCTGTACAGCACTTTTCTTAAAACTCCCCATTTTTATAGCCGCGGTAGTTTCATAACAATTTCAGCTTGAATTTATGTATAGGAAATTTAAAATTTTTAAAATGTAAAATAATCAGAAGCATACATTTAATTTTTTAAAAGGCTAAAATATCTCCTTAAATTTTTCTAAAAATATTTAGAACTCATGTCTAATAACCGCGAAAAACAACTAGATTTTTATTTAATTTTTGCTGGGGAAATATAGAGTCGCGTAAAGCATTCCACATTCCTGTAGTGCGGATTAGAGCTGTATCAATCGCGACTGATTCGGTCTCTGTGATCCGTTCACCAAAAAGATTGATTGATTGCAATCACAATAGACCAAATCAATCAATCATAACGTCAATATCTTGCCACTGAAACTGATGAATATAAAGTGAACGAAACGAACGAAAAAAAAATATGTTTCGTTCATTCAACTTGTTCTCAATCATTTCACAATACCAAATACATAGGATATAGGAATCGAAATGAAACGGAATGTATGTATATTCTTCATTTTATATGTATAATAGAAGATGGCGAAAAGAAGTAGATAGAGCCAGACTTTCGTTAATTTTCACATTGTTTCGGTCTCGGTCAGAACGAAACTATTGGACAAAAATATTTTAGTTAAATGAACAATAGAAAAAATTTCATATCGGTCTTGGTCTCGTTCGGAAGGAAATGATTGAATGAACGATAGAAAAGATCCAAGAATCGGAGACCATGAGAACAGCCTGGACCATGAGCAGAGCTTGTTGAAATGGAAGGAGTTGGAAGTTCGCCTGAACCGTAAAGCAACCATCGATCAGAAACAACAAGAAGTTTTCGAAAGTGTGGAGAAGAAGTGGAGGGATGTACTGTACCGGTTGCTGAATATTATCCAGTTCTTAGACAAACAGAATCTGGCCTTCAGAGGACATCGAGAAAACATTCGAGGAGATGATAGTGGCAATCGCGGGAACTTTCTGGAGTTAGTGCACACCCTAGCTAAATATGACCTTCTTCTAATTGAACACCTGACAAAGATAAAGCTGGGAGCAAGAGTTTCAGTTTCGTATCTATCTCCAGAAACCCAGAATGAATTGATAAACTTACTAGCACAACAAGTTCGATGAACCATCATCCGTCGCATTCTAAAAGCTAAATATTATTGCGTTATCTTCGACAGTACACCAGACATTTACCACAAAGACCAAATGAGCCAGGTTCTGCGATACATACATATCGAAGGAAAAAAAAAATGCAGAAGATCTCAGCAACGATATAATCGTGAAGATAACATCAGACCGACTGGACATAAAGAACTTGAGAGGACAGGCTCATGACAACACTATCACAATTTCAGGGAACCACAATGGAGTTCAAGCCCGGATTAAAACACTGAATCCGAAAGCTATATTCGTTGCATGCACAAAACACTCACTCAACTTGGCTGGGGTACAAGCTGCTTCTGAATCAGTGAATTCCGTGGCGTTTTTTGGAACTCTGGAGAAGCTATTTGCTTTCTTTTCTGCATCAACTGCTTGGTGGAACGCTTTGGTTGCCGGCACTGGAGTGCTAGACATGAAGCTGTCAAGATGCTTAAGAAAAAGTTTGAGGAAGTTCTTGAAGTACTGGAAGAATTGATGGATTCATCTCAAACTTCCGAAATAAGATCGGGAGCCAGTCTTCTTCTGACAGCCATGCAGTCATTCAACTTCTTCACTTTTCTTGGCTTTTGGGCTGCAGTGCTACCTGAAGTAGATGACGCACAGATTTACCTGCAGCAACGAGAACTGAGTTTGGTTAAATGTGCTCAAAAACTCTGCGCTTTAAAAGCTCTCCTAGTGGAGAGCAGAAACAGTTTCGTTCAAGCCTTCGCTAAGACTGTCTGCGAAAAACTCGGAATCGAACTCAAAACGAGAAGAATTCGCAGGAAAAAACGCATCCATAGCGATGAATCCGCAGATGCAGCTTTGTCTCATGAGTAGGAACTCTGTCGAGAGGTGTTCGCATCATTTGACAAGATCATTCAAGAAATGACCACTCAATTCCAGCAAGCTCAAGAAATAGCGGACAAGTTCGGATTTTTGACGCCAGCGAAACTTTTGGACAGCAAGTACGAGTGTGATCTTTCCCATGTATTAGAGGACATCGACAAGGCCGAGTTTCAGATGGAGTGGAAGCGTCTCCAGCAGTTTGTCACCAGTTCTGAATCAGAGGAAGATATAAGGGGCACTGGAGCTGTTCCAGTTCATTCAAAAACTGAATCTGGGAATTTCGGTTCCAAATATAGTCATCTTGATTCGCAAATATTTGACTTTGGCAATTAGTGTCGCTAGTTGTGAGAGAAGTTTTTCGAAGTTGAAGCTAATCAAAAATTATCTCAGATCCACTATGAGCTCCATTAGACTATCAAACTTGGCTATATTGTCGATCGAACAAGATTGATTTTGAAAAAGTTATTATACGGGGGGGGGGGGGCCGAGATGGCACGCTACGCCACTGCCTTTAACCAATAAATCAATGATCAATTCGATCTTTCAAAATGAACGATTGGCACAGCTTAAGTGCGGCTAACCAAAGAATTCATGAATTTAACAGAACGTCCGAAGTTGGGCTCAGGGGTATATTGATGTGCACTCCCTGAAGCACGAGTATTACGGTTGAATTGTGTATGGGGTAGAGTGATGCAACTGGCTATTTCACTACAAAACTGTGCATAAAAATAAATAAATAATGAAAGACAAGAAACATTGCAGCGGTGCTTGAGAATTTCAAATGTTTCTGTTATACTTCTATCATCGATCATTTTTAAAGCTCTTTTTTGGATTCTATCCATTGAAGAACTTGCCAAGATATGGAATATAGGCTTTATGGACCAAAGCCAGATCAGAAGGGCTGAAAAATGTCTTGCATTATCGAAAGAAACATGAGCACTTAGCAGCGTTTTTAGCAAAGAAGAATATGTAGTCATTGTACACGAGGTTACCAGTCAGTGATGCACACACATTACGAGAACTGTTCGGTTTCATCGATGCAAGTGCCGCTCATGGACAGCGGCATAAGAAGTGAGTTATGCTTCAACGACAGGAGACAGCATTGAGTTTTTGAAGTATTAATTCTACGCAGTTTATGGTTTCCTATTTGACAATGCAATAGAGATCAGAATTTAATACGGTACCATTTTAGAACCACACCTGAAGGACAAGAACGTGATAATGGAAACTAATATGAGAAGCTGAGAATACTGTCGTTAGAAAAACAATTTATTGGATTAGAAGTTTCAGACAAAAGATTATTGATGAATATTTGAAAGACAGTCGGAGACAGATCGGAGCCCTGCGGTGTACAAGCTTTTATTATATGAATATCATACTTTAAACCATCTAATACAACTTGTATTGAGCATTTCGAAAGGTAGTTTCTCATAATGAAGAAAAGTTTCATTAATACAATACCAAATCCAAGAATTTTCGACCAAGAGGGCTTCTTGACAAACTCTAGCAAATGCTTTTTAAATATCAATTGCCAATAATATTACTTTCTCGATATACAAATGTATGACACTGTTCGGTGAGATAAACCATCAGATCACCAGCGGACCTATTGGTACGAAATCTACGTATACGGTCATTGAGAAACTTTTGTTTGGCAAAATATGTTTTGGGCTGAAAATGGATCAGATTTTCAATAAACTTTTAAGCGGGTGATGAAGATTAGCCTTCTTTAGATACATGTTGGAAAAGTAGAGTAGGACAGATGAAAAATCTACCGCAATGGTGTTGCCAGTGTTGAAGAATACTTCTTCAGAACAATGGAAAGAATACTATCCGGGTACCAGATTTGTATTCATCGAAATCTACTAGAACGTTTTCAACTGTACGAGGGCGAAGGAAGATTTGTCCTATAAAATCGATTATACTTTCAAGTACATGAAGAATTTTGACACTTTCCGGCAGAATTATCGGCCTACCTACTGTGCTCTAAGTAAGTTCGCTTTTTCTTGTGATCTGACATAAAGAGTGACATTGAAGACAAGCGTTGGAAACGAATCCGAAATAGTATTTCGTACACTTTTTACATATGACCAAAAATGTTGACTACCTTGATAAGGTGAATTTCATCATTATATACAGGTCTTTCTAGCTTGCTTGAACTTATTTTATTTTTCCTAAGCAAGCTAACTTTTCTGTAATTTTTGGTCTTAAAAGTAAAGAAAAATGTGTCAGGGAAAAAATTATAAAACCCTATCTACCAAGTTTAAGGAAAATCGGCCAAGCGGGGTAAGTTTTAGTCAAGCAGACATCCATAAAGGCCCAATCATCATCGTTATATCTAGTTTTATCGAAATCTAGAGTACGATTATTCGACGATTGCAAACACATATCCATGCATACATCCATAAAAACATACAGGGTGGGCCAAATAAAAGTTTCTTTTTAAAAATGCTATAAAATGAACAAAATTAAATTGTGTCTATGTATTTTGGCTTTATTAGTAAAAGCAAACATTTCCATTAATTATGGAACACAACGTCGTTGAAGTGGCTGCCTCGGCTGGCTTCGCAGTAGCGCATTCTGTCATTTCAATTTTCCAAGACCTTGTTGTTGGTTTCGGGCTGTAACTCACGGATTGCTTGTATGATATTAGCCTCAAGTGTTTCAATCGTTTCCGGATTGTTGGCTTAACATCAGTCCTTCACAGTTCTCCACAAAAAAAAATCCAAAGGAGTCTAATCGCAGCTCCGAGGCGGCCAATCGACATCGCCAAGATGGCTGATAACACCATTTGCGAATTTGGTGCGCAAAAGAACGATTGTGGCATGGCGCGCCATCCTGCATGAACCAAATCTATGTCTTCAATTTCAGTAAAAAAAAAAGTCGGTTAATATAGCTCTGTAACGCTTCCCAGCCTGTCGAACGATAACGAAGCGAATTGTCATGCGCCTTCAATTGGTGAGCCAAATGGAAATTGTTAGCTAATAATCCGAGATCTTTGTGCAGAATTTTCCTCAGGCTAGTACGTGAAATGTTCAGCTGTTGAGATCGATGGCGAGTTGATGTTCGAAAAATAAGCAGCAGCCACATTCTCCATGAGTGTTGTCTAGTGGACAACCAGTCTCACGAACTTTTTGTACAAAATTCCGTATGGCAGGTTAAAGTTGTGGCGCTGATCGTTTCTTAATGCGTTCACAAGTTATGATTTTTGCATTGAAGAAGGTCAGAGCTCCGCCGGGAACGAAGTGTTAGTCTGTGCCAATAAGTTAAAGGAGCTTAAATCGACATAAGCGAAAATCGTGTTTTTAGTTTCATATAATTTCAATTTCGATTATCTCTCATCTAGTCTGCGGCTCGTTACTCTTCGACGAATAATAGCCGTTAAATTTAAAATCTCAAAAGAACTTATGTTAAAATGGACAAAAAATGCATTTGGATAATAGCTTATGTCTTCCTTGATCCCAAATTGATCAAAACAAAATGAAAATATATTTTTTTAAAATGGCTTAAGTTATGACATATAAGCCCTTATTATACGTCGAAACCAGAAGAAAATGATAGCTTAAGTCGACATAAGTTACTTTAAACCAATGCAAATTGAATCATTTAACATCCTATTTCAACATAAGCCATTTTAAAATAAAATGCACGACTGGGTCGCACGAACTTGCTCCTATGTAATAGACTAGGAATTTTAAAAACGGATTTTATTAAAGAAAACTGTTCATAAGGATAAAATGAATTTTTTAAATTCTTTTAGTAGTAGAGATAAAAACAGAATGCTATGCAAATATGAATTTATGCAGGAACAAAAATTATAAGTCGTTGTAGTGGTTCCTTAAAAAAATAAGCTTTTATGTACAAAATTTTTAAAACATTTTTAAGAAAAAAATTTGGTACGCCAACCTTAAGTTTTTATTATTGTACGAATAAAAGTCTAATTTCCAAAAAAAAATACTAAGCCGTTCTTGAGATATCGAATTTTTCAAAAAAAAAAAAAAATTACTTTTTTTTCTAAAAATTGAAAAAATATTTTTTCTTAAGTTTTTAAATGCAATGTTTTTTAAACTTTTTAGGAGCTTCTTTATAAAAAATTTCGTTAAAATCCGTTATGCCGATAATGAGTTATTCAAAAGTCGAAAAAATCGTTCTATGGTAGGTACAGTCTGTAATATCTAGATTTCAAATTTTGTTTTATTAAATTATAGATCGTAAAGATTGATCAAAAGAAAAAAATTTTAGCAAAATTCTGAGAACCGTTTTCGAAAAAAATACAATTTTCGAAAACCACTTTTTAAAATTTGTATGGAAGGTACCGGTAGTTTTAGATAAAACAAAATTTTTTTTCTCAAATCTTGTAGATTATGTTAAGAAACTTTTATTTGTCAAGTTTGAAGAAAATCGAGCATGAGGTTTTCGAAATATATTGAGTTTCCAAAAAAAATTTAGATTTTTTTTTTTAAATCCAAAAAATAAAAAAAATTGAAAATCTGAATATGTAATAATATTCAAACTTTGGAGGAGCTTTAGCATAAAAAAAAAAGATTTAAATCGGCTGTACCGTTTTGGAGAAAATCAATAAAATAGTGGGCGCTAGGAAACTACAATGTTAGACACGCATATGTTAGTGGTCTGATGGTTGTTTTTGAAACGAAAACAAAAAGGAACGCAAGACCTCCGACTTTGCGAAAATGGCAAGGGAAAAGTTTATTTGGCGCAAAACATCGGAAGGCAAGAGAAAGTTTGTTTGACAAAAACTTAAATGATTGCGTTTTACTAATGATTTTGAAACTATACAATACAAAACAAGTCTACATGAAACGAAGAATTTGAACATCTCAACATTAAAAAGCGGCGAAACAACACCTTTCGCGTTGATGAAATTCCAATTTGTTACTCCGGACCTAATATCAGCAGGACTTATTAGAATTAGTGCCTGTTATTGAAGAATCTTACCACGACTTCTTTTTGAACCTTCAATCTGACAAAATTAAAGATATTCATCGTGGTTTAAATTATGATTGAAACGAAGATGAAAATAAAATCTGAAAATGTCTTCTTTGATTGTTGTTATTTTTAAACAACTGTTAGAACCAGTTGTGAGAGACATTAATTGAATTACCTAATACAATATGATTATATAATTTATATTTTTGTTTTAGACATAAAAGATATACCTACTTCAAAATAAAATTAAAAAAAAATCGTCTTAAAGTCTTCTGGTTAGTTCTGTTGTGTGATTATTCAAGCACAGGTCAAACACTTTAAGCTGCTTATGTAGTAACTTAAATTATTTAACATTTTTTTGAAAAAGCTTAAGTAGAAATAAGAGCGCAAAATATGAAATATTATTTTTTTTAAAACATCTTATGTCACAAGCTAAGTGTAAATCTTAAAGTACTTTTTTTAAAAAGCTTAAGTTGAAAAAACATGTTTTTGAGTTAAAAAAACATGTTTTAATTAGCTGTGTGGTTCTTTTTAAAGAAAAAGGAAATATGGAAATTAAGGGTATTACAAGCAATTGTCCTAAAAAAAAATTGGTTAGTCTAGCATCAACATTTATTTAGTAATCACCAAAAAAGTCTTAAAAAAATAGTTCGCAAAACTTTATTTGATCATACTGAAAAATGATACAAATTGACTTAAGCTTTCTTAACTTATTGGCACAGAGTTATACAAAAATATGATAATTGTTGATATCACTTTAAATGATTGACGTATAAGTTTTGTATTTAATCCATAAATTTAATTTACTTCCGGGCTGTTTATACTGCACATAACAAAAGTACTAATAAATCCGAAAAAAAGCAGTATCTACTAACGAGACGTGATTACTTCCACAACAAAGTTTATAATTTTTATAGTCGTAATTAACTGAAAAAAAAAATATTTAAGCTTCAATATTGTTTAGAATTTAACAAAAAAAAATACCATTTATAAAGTAAATGAAAACTTTTTCAAAGAAAATTCCGAAGACGAACTTCAAAAGAAGGAAAAATCCCAATTTAATTTGAGTACAAACAGATACTTCCATTGATTATTTGTGCGCCAACGAAGAGAAGATTTTATGAGAGCATTCATTGCAAAAGCTCACGAAGATTCGTGTTAATAGTTTCTTCAATTAAAAACGATAAAACGTAAAAAAAATCCAAAACAAACAGATGTTGTTTTTTTTTTAATTTTGTTTATACGATTCACGATAGGCCAAGTAAAAAAAAGAAGAAAACGTTTCAAAATTGAGCTCTAAAAAA
Source organism: Chrysotoxum bicinctum (assembly GCA_911387755.1). Classification (NCBI taxonomy): domain Eukaryota; kingdom Metazoa; phylum Arthropoda; class Insecta; order Diptera; family Syrphidae; genus Chrysotoxum; species Chrysotoxum bicinctum. The sequence continues at coordinate 207,587,069 of OU426988.1, forward strand.
CATGTTTCGAGGTGAATTGTAATTTTTTTTTTTCATTTTGTGTGTTCTTGTTGTTAGTTTATTTTAATTTCACTTGAATTTTTTTTTCATGTAGTGTATTTTAAATGTTCATAATAATTTTTTGATCCAGATACACAGATGTTGCGCGAGCCATGACACAATCAATGAATTGCTTCAACATGAGATACGTCTACCTAATTTTTCTTTTCGCTCAAGAAAATTATTAATTAATTAAAAATTAATTATGTCGATTTGGCGTTTAATTGGTGTCGATGCTTGTCGATCCGGCACCGGTTTTTAAGATTGGAAATGCAATCAGAGAAAAAACAACTCGTAGTGATACATGCATAGATACTTTTGAGTACGCACCATTTCAATCTTTTTTTTATTGTTTTGTAAGGTAATAAATCATTTGACTTCAGATGGAGGATACCTACCACTGAATATTTTTTAAAGCAACTCTATAGATCATAGTTTCATTGAGGAAAATGCCTAAATATTTAGATGATATGGCGGTGGGTAGGGTGGTTTTAGCTTGTTTCCCGTATTTGATTTTTTTTTGTTTACATATATTTTAAATATGAATGAAGAGGATAAAAATTGAAAAATATTTCACTTTGATTTGTATCCGCACTTATTTTTCGACAGCACACATTCGTCACTTTTAATGCATCGAGGAAAATGTGAATTGAGGTGAATTTTGTTTAATGGGGTCGCATTTTTTTTTTTTTTGTGTCTGTGAACACTTAGAATAAATTATTTTATTTGTCTGTTTTAATTTTAGATTGTTTTGAAGATTTATTTAATCGGCTCTATAATGGAGTTGAAGGTAAGTTATAAGAATTTTGTTGAAAACTATATTGAAGATCAAAGACGGGAGGTTATATTAATTTGTCGGTGAACTTTATGAGAATAATTGTGTTTCGAAATAAATTGTCTCTATTTTATTCAATGGGTAAATCTGGCAACAGAAGAACTTATGATGTATAATTTTATATACATATGTATGTATTGACTTTTCAGTTCGGTAAACAAAAGGCTCAATCAGTTTTCTAAATTAAATTCGTCTACTGGGTATTTGATGTATTTTGTAGTTCAAGTCGAAAAACTGGGAAATGAATGGGTACGATTTAGAATAAAAACTTTTTTTTTGGTCTGCGTCTAAAGCTGGATTTACATTTATGTCAGTTTTACTTATGTATATACATATAAGCTGCATTTTCGGCTGGCACTTATTGCAATATACTGTCGTGCGACAGCACGATCACGTTAAGTAGTTAAGTTGGTAATATGAACCAATTTATTACAATGAAATCACAACAAAAAATATAAATGTTAAAAAAGCAAGTCATGTTGTCATATGTACACAAATTTTGTCAGCCGTCCAAAAATGCGATCACATTTCCTGCATTATTCCTATGGATCAAATAAGATCAACTTCCGACTTCATACATGATTTCATTTCATTTGATTTTGACATAAGAAATACCACTCGAACTTTGAGCTTTAGGTCGTACTTTCACTTTGAAAATTTAATGGAATCTAAATTTGAATAGCTTGGATTGGATTGAAATTTACTTTTCTTCGAATGTAAATGTTAAAGTTACATTATTTAATAACCTTCTAACTCGGCTATATGATAACTATATATGTCCCGATAGTCTCTGGCTTAACAACGTCATCAAGTATCTGATAAGGGAAAGGGAGCGTTTCTTCTGGAGATAAAGGTGTAATCCTTCATGAGAAAGACCGTTTTAATTTTCTCGTAACAGAGTTAATTCTAGTATCCGCAACTCCTAAGCATGCATACCTTCTACAGAAACTCTTAGCCGTAAAGAGGTTTGGAGTAACCTCAAAGAACTTGTAGTAAAAGAAGACAAAAACTAAAAGTAAATTCCATTTTAGTCCGGAAGTGATATCTAATGTTTTGATTCCGATCTTGTCAAGTTCATATATTTCCCCAAATTTTTTTATTAGATATGCCCAAGAGTGATAACTTTTATTCATTTAGGTGCATCCATGCTAATGAGCTGTATCACTCTGTCAGATCGGTAAAATCGAATGCGATAGGTCCTGATGAAATATCGCCAAAGTTTTTAAAGCTCATACTTCCCATTGTAATTAATTATTTAATACACATTTTCAACTTTTGCATATATAGCGGCGAATTTCCTGATGCGTGGAAATGTGCTAGTATTATAGCAGTTCCCAAAAAATCGAACCCCTCTATCCCTTCTGAGTACAGGCCCATAAGCATGTTATCCTATCCGTTCAAGTTATTTGAAATAATAATGCATGATCAAATCCAAAACAATCTGGGTTCCGAAATAAACACAGTTGTGAATCTGCAGCAATAAAAGTTACGTTACTCAATCTTTCTTTCTAAACTTAAGAGAAACTTTAATTTTCTAGAACATCACTAAAGCTACCTAGTTGACAGGGTACAGCGAATAAAAACTCGGGTTGGCATTTCAAACCCCCCTTATTACAAATCTGCGAATACCTCAGGGCTCCGTCTTTGGTCCTCTGATATTTTCATTGTTAACTAATGACCTTCCCAATGTTATTTCCAATTGCCAAGTTTATTTGTAGGCTGATGACGTTGTATTTTTCGTACAACTTGTTTGATAGAGGATTGTTTAGGTCATTTAAATGAGGACTTAATCCATATCCTTCTTTTTAGCTCCGCAATCATAGAAGAACTTTTATAGTCTCGTAGAAGTCAAATCGCTCTTTAAAATTTCATCATTCAACAACAATCGGAAGTGCTCCATATAATTAATAAAAAATTTGGAAAAAGTAGGTGGTTGCCTGCAAATTTTTGATTTTTTGCTTTGTACAAATTGTTCCATAATTTTGATGATCTTCCAGTGAGCTAATCAGTCAGTTACGGTTTTAGTGATAGGAAGACCTATATTTCAGGAACCACTAATGCTAAGGAATTGAAATTTGATAAGACTCATTTGTTTGATTAGCTTCGAAAATAATGTTAATTTGAAATTTCGAACTTTATTGGCACAGAAGTTAGAAGGGGCTCGAAAACCTCCTGAGTTTGTTGCTGTAACTCTGCTGATAAGGACTTAACTTTGATAAGGGTATTGAATTTCGGGTCATTACTTGGAATGTTAGGACTTGTAATAGGTGACTTGTAGAAGCATGACCCTACTCAAGACAAATGTACATATGAGATATGAGCAGTGATCCAGCTACGACGAGACGTAAAAAAAAAAAACAAAACAAGCAAAGATAGGAATACGTCTTTAATGGCACAGATGGAACGTACAACCACCACAACACTGCCTCCGCTAACGGATTCAGGTAAGGCGAATTTCCTGCGAGGGAAATATTCTGACAGCTAGTAAACAGTACCCACATACTAAGTTGCACATGCTGGCATTAGAGATCCTGAGAATTCGTCTAGTGAACCACACTGTTACCGATGCATTGATTGGGACCAAGATACAGTACGGATTCCTCGATAAAAGTGAAAACAACTTAATATTTTGAGGCAACTCGACCTCGGGAAGCTGATAACGCAAAATCTCTAATAATCTCTTAAGAAATCCAATATCAATCCAATCAATGAAGTGTTGAGAATCAATGTTAACATTGCCAAGAAACCATCAGGGGTGTCCCTTCCGACGTGCTAAGTTTTACACGACCGCAACGAAACCCCTCGTTTTAATGTAAATACCGGCAAGCACATGCAGCAAAAACGGGCATATGCTAGTAAGTCGTGGCTGACTACAAAGCAGAACCAGAAATACACAGAAGAAGGGAAAAGAAAAACACCGGTTTCTCAAAAAGAAAAAAACAAAGAACAAAAGAAGCGCGCATTCGAGGAAACAGAGGAATTGCATAACAGGAATCCAATTCCGAAGTTTTACAAAAAGGTGCGAGTACAAAAAAACCTCTCAAGGGTACAAGGTTTTGTAGTGATCGCTGAGAATATGGACAAATTAACTTTGCAAATGAATTCCGGTGTAAAACGTTATCTACCTAGACAATGCCATACATCTAATCTTCGAGGAAATGAATAAAGTCCAATAAAGCTGTTCGAGTTCACAACCTTTGTGTCAAGTTGAACATAGCCGTAATAGATGAATCGGTGTGTGTTACGCACCAGCTCAGTTGAAAATTAGAGACAAATGAACGCATGTTCGATGACAGGAACCACATCTTTGTTTGTCCGATTCTCAAGAAAGAACTGCACCAGTTACAGACGAATTAGTCCACTACAAGAACTTTACCGTTAGGTTGTTAGGTGCAAATTAGATTGACCAAAAACGTCTGCCGACTCATATTACGAGAGATCTTGGAAATGAAACCATAAACTTCAATTCAAAATCCATGAACTTGAATTTTAGGACCGCGGGTGATACAGATCAGCTACATAGAGCAATGCCTGGTTTTTATATTCTTTCCCAACTTCTCTGCAAGATGAAGATACTCCATTCGGCAAAGACCTTACCGATGTAAGGTGAGACATCTTCTGTCCATTATTTATCATACGCCCACGATATTTTAATTTTAAGAAAACAAAGCAGAATTTCAGGGGCACCTTCGATAGTACTAAAAGGAAAGTGAAGAAGATGGGTTAAGCAGTCAATGTGCGTGTCATTATACCAAACAGCTGCGTTTTGGACAGACTATTACTGTAAACAGCTTCATCTTCGAGCTAGTAACTATACCAGTGCCCTCTATCGAGAAACTTGATGAAGACAGCGTCTCTGTTGGGACCCAAGAAAGAAAGAGGACCTCGAGTAACTTTTCATGCGAAACTAAAGATAGCTAGAGATCAATCTATCTGGAAGAAGTTGAATCCCGAATGCACGGAATTGTAGCGCGATCAAAGTTTAGTTTAGTTATTCCAGGAAAGACACTGCGGTAAGGCTAACAGTACTGTTAACAGCTATTAAAGCAGACGGAAGGTTGGTAGAAAAGGTTTGAACCCATGACCATAACTGCCATTTAAAAAAAAAAAAGGCAAATTAATCCTATTTCAGAAACTGATTGTAGCGGGTAAGATGTTCAGAAGAAAGTTGTAGAAAATGAAACCATCTTTGTAATGTAGGAATAATTTTTGTGCCGCCGTTATTTTGTAGGGCTTAACGTTGGTGTTTTAATGTTTAATTTTTTAACTGTTTCACTTTTTTTCGTAATTTAATAATTTAATGAACTTGCATATAAATTCTTCAGAAATTAAAAATTGAGAAGAACGAAATTTCCAACATCTTGGTATGTTTTTGAAAATGATGCGATACCGCAACCCAACAGTACAGCTCTGAAAATGAGCCCCGTAATTCTGTTGAAAACAGATACATAAATAAAATGCATCTTTCAATCTAAATCATATCTACGTATCTTTCAATAGGTTTTGGCGGTTAATGATTTCGCAGATTGTAGACGAACTTTATATTGCTTGATTATAGTATTTCGTTCCAAATGTCTACAAAAACCATTGAAATCGAAGTTTTGAAAACAATTTTTTTTATTGACATCGTAGCTTTCCTTAGAATTGGACAGTTTATGGTTTGAAGTATTTCCTTATATAAATAAATGAGAACAACCTTTTTATGTTTTTAGTTTTTATAACATTCTTTATTTAACAGAACAGAGACGTAGTCTGTTGATAACGCTATCAAGAACTGACTTGATTCCCTCCACTCAGCTTCAGATGAACCAGGTTTCTTATTATCGCCAACGGTAACTTGTTTACCACTTTTTGGTACTTTCGGTTGGAGATTTTGTTGAACGGTAAACTGTTTACCGAATTTGTACTTTTGCGAAAACAATTTTTTGTGGAAAGTTCTCAACATAAGTACAGGGTGTTAACTTATATCACCTTTTATATCGAATAATGAAATCAGCAAAATCCCTAGGCAAAGTCTACCAAGCTGCAAGGAATAATAATTTATTGATCTCCTGTCGAAAGTCATGCTGACATTTGGCAATTAAAATCGTTTCAAGGCATAATATGAAAAATTCCTCCTCTTCCTTAATAAGTCCAAATAACACATGACACCCGCCTCCAAAGAGTTGAAGCTGTCGTATACCGATCATGTTTTGAATTTAACAAACATTTATCTCCATATCGCAGAGGATACTTTGAGATTATTTTATTATTTATTATTTATCATTAACATCAAGTGCTGAGATATAATTAAAAAAAGTAAAAAAAAAAACAAATAAATTCTGTAGCATAGATACTGTATCTGTGTCTTCATGTTTTCATAATAAATGATTTTTATTCTACAAAATACCATTCCCCTCTTGGATTAGATAAAAAAAATGTTTGTTTATAAATGTATCTCACCATCAACTTGACACAAAATTAAAAATAAACACAAAAACAAATATATTCGCATTCACACTTTCGAGAATACTCGTGTATACTCGTAGTATAGAACTTCACCTTCCAGTCGATTAACCCCAATTAATTTAGCTGAATGCATTCGCACAAACATTTCTGTGCGATGGCATTTCAATTTGAACAACATAGTGAAATTATCTAGATACGTTTGCAGGTCTATCTAAACGACGAAATGTATCTTCTGCTAGAACAAAATTTGCATTCGTATATATTTTGTGTTTGTGTATCTTTAGTTGAGCACTATAACATTGCCTCTTGTATTTTTTTTCTTGCAAGCTCACAGATTGAAAATAATAAATTCACAAAAAAGATACAATCACAATTCGCTGAATTTCAAATAGATGCATCCTCTCCCACCTTTCGGCTTGAAGATCAACACTCAATTACTGCCAACTCAGCCGGAGTGAGGCAACAGGCAACATGCACCCGGCACAGGTCTTCTCTTTGTAATACCCGTAACCAACACACACTACTCGAACTACTACTTGTTGATGCTGGCAGTATTTAATGTTAGATTTTGTATTTTAATGACTTCGCTATTAATAAAGTACGGAATTCAAAATTGCACACAGTCAGCCTCACGAGTACGCGAAGAATTCTTTCCTAGATACAATAGGCTTCTGTCGCACATCAGACTATGTAGAATTTTGCAGTTTTTATTGTCGATTGACCCAAATGAAGTCTAATTCTTGGAAATTATTTGAAAAATTATTTCGAATTTGAGTGTTATTACATCTGAAGAGAAGTGGGAAGTGATGTTTCGGTTTCAAAAATATTTTCCTATTTTATTCTTTGTCTTTTCTTTTTTCCTGTTTCTGTGTTTTTTTCCTTTTATTTTGAATTTAACACTCAATCACACTGACACATATCTTTGGGGTTTTATTGTTTGGTAGTTTGGGATTTCAAAATAAAGGTTTCGAACGAAAATTGGAAAGCGATGTTGAGAATATTATTGCTAGCTTTTCAAATACGGGTAGAGCTTATACACCATAGACCACCGTTTTAGCTGATTATTATTTCGCGCATTATTTCGTTAAAATAGTTGAACAAACAAGGCATACAACTATTAATCTATAATCTAGTGAACGATTCAACCGATTTTAATTAAATATTCCATACACAAACTTGTAACTGTTAGCAGATATATTGCTTATAAGAATTAAAAAAATTAATTTAAAAAATAATTTTTGGTTTTAAAATATTAATATGACCAAGAAAGGATTGATCGTATTTTCAAAATATTTTTTTTTTTTTTGCGAGCACTCTAAGAACTACACCTTAAATGTTTGAGCACTCTGCGAGCGTTAAGGAAAGTTGGAGAGATATACCGATTGGACTATGGTTTTCAATGTCATGAGTATCGCAATAACATGGAATTATTGAGTTGCTTAAAGAATACCACATTCGTATAGTTCGCTAAAAAAAGATTCTCTGAACTTAATAGTACATTCGAAGTTATGCTCAAGGATTGACTGCTGCGCGATAACGATAAAATAATGAAAGGCAAGAAACATTGCGATGGTTCTCAAAAGATAAAATTTTTTTTCGTTATAGTTCTATCACCTACTACTACTATTTTAAAGCACTTTTTATAAAATCTATCCAAGAGACTAAAGTAAGTTGTTAGAGCATCCTTCTAAATATGTATGAACATTGTGTTCAAGCCTTGAACGAATATAGGCTTTATTAAACACAGATAAGAAGGGATGAAACATTTTTTGCACTGACGAAGGAAACCTAAAAACTTAGCAGAGTGTCTAGCGACGTCGAATATGAAATTATTCCACACAAGGTTGACTAAGAAGCACATATGTATAGAAAACTGAAAGATCTTCGGCTTCCTCAATGCGATTGACGGTCATCGACGGGAGGCATCATTGGCTGTTTTCGAAAACGTTAAATCAACATCAATTTGATCGTCAAATGATCGTCATTTTTTGACTCAAATATTGCAATCGTCCTGCCTGCACAAAATCTTTTTGATCAACGTCAGTGAATTTTTTTGCAAATGCATTTGACGTTTACAAACACGGTCAACAAAATTAAAAATTTACGCTTAAAATTTTTCAAAAATTGTGGTTGAAAATTGTTCGAAAAATTTAAATACGTGCTACTATAGCAAAAAAAATTATTTTTAAACAGAAAAAAGGAAACCATTTGGTTTAAACTCCAAAGTTCGAGCCGTAAAATTCCAAAGGTGCGTATCCATTATTACATCAAAACAATCGAAAAGTTTTCGGATGAGGAATTCTTCGGTCTTTTCAGAATGTCAAAGCAATTATTTCTTGTAAGTACAAACAAATGAAACGTTTAAATTCATAAAAAGTAACATTATGAATACCTAATTCTGCGGATTGAAGAAAGAACTAAGCCCTTTATGGAAAAACTCAGACTTACAACAAAGCATATACATTACCTACTCTTTGATCTTTAAGCAACAAAAATTCATACCGAGAAATCGGAGATCGTTTCAACAAATCTAGATATCAACTGCGTATTTCATACTTTAATTAAAACTTGTAAAACAATTGTGCGTTTACTTTCAAAATTTGTGAGAAATCGAGAAATAAAGAAGTTGATAATGTTGTGCACCAATTTAACTACTTTCAACCACCAACACACAAAAACGACAATCTAAACTCTATTTTCTGAACTTCAATTATTTTTGTCGTCAACTCGATTTTTTTACTGCAGAGCTGCGACGCAAATGATGTTATCAAACATATGACTTAATCAAACTGCGTTATCGAAAATAATGCTTTTGCATGAAAATTTCGTTTTCCGTTTTTGAAAAGACTTTTGCAATTTGCGTTTAAGAACTTCTGCAAATACATTTTTTATGCAGACGACGTTTTCGAAAACGGCCATTGAGTTTTTGAAGCATTAAATTCTATGTGGTTCTATATTCCCAATTGGACAGTGCCGCCGAGATCAGAATTTAATGAGCTTATCAAATGCTTCCGTTTAATAAGTTCCTCTATCAAAAGGACAAGGACGTAAATTTAGACACAAGATCATTGATAAATATGAAAAACAGAGTGAGAGTGCGACACACCAGCATTTATTTTATGAATATCACACTTAAGACCGTCTAATGCAACTCTTATTGAGCGATTTCGAAAGGTAGTTTCGAATAATGAAGAAAAGATTCATCAAAAACAAATGCATGCATCTTTCATAAGACAACTTTGTGCCAAACGGCATCAAAGGCTTTTGAAATATCAACTGTAAAAATATTTCTTTTTCCAAAACGATGTGAAGAGTTTTGGCATTCTTCGGTAACACCTACTATCAGACCGCTAGTGGACCAATTGTTTTGAAAGCCGTACCATCGGCCATTAAGAAGGTCTTCTTTATCAAGATATTTCTTGAGCTGAATTTTAGATCATTGAAATGAAATTCGAAAGAAGGTGAACCGGAATAAAGATTCGCATTTTGGGAGACAGGTTGGACAAATTCTATTTCCAATGACTCGGAAAGAGACCAGTAGAGAAGGACACATGGAAAAGCATGTCCAGTGGTTTTACTAACGCCGAAGAACTCCTCTTCAGAACAATGGCGAGGACACTATCCAAGCCAACAGATTTATCTGCATCATGATTTGGGAATACTGAAATACTCTTGTAACTATACGAGGGCGAGAGAAAATTTGTTCCATAAAATTTCTTAAGCTATTAAGTACAGAAAGAGTCAGTTGGTTTTCTAGTATTGTCAAACGGTTCTCTTTGTAAGAATAATATCGAAAGATCTATGAGGCCAAGAAATTTGTCACGTATTCGTGAGCTGTGTGACTTGTGACGCCCGCCGCCAGTGTCTTCTGAAAGTAGGCACTGACAACCCAAACAAAACACAAACCTGTCACTTGTTATTCACAAAGATGACGATCCATTATTTTTCTTAGATTTTTGGGACTCTAAATGTGACAGTGTTATTTGTAAATGTACCCAGACTAGTAGGAGCCACATCATTCGGAATATTTTTTTCTTATTTTAAAACCTTTCCACCCTAGCTTCACCATTTTTGTAGTGAACTATTACTACGAGTATTTCAACACATTAATAACCGCCAAGTTTTCATCAAAGGCGTTCGCTGAGATTTTCCTGTTTCCAATTAAAAAAAAATTGCGGCATATTAAAAATTAAACCTCTTGCAGGAAGACCCTTTAATATATTATTGTTTTTATTTTCAATTCAAGAGCAATTTCATACGACGCAGTCGTTTATTCTATTTCTGTCATTTTGTAATTCTTGTGTTTATATTGTTTTTAGTAAGAACAACTGAGGCTACATCTGTTTTGTGTTTAAGGTCTATTTTTGTTCAATTCAAAAAATACTATTCATGGAAACAGGTTGTTTAGATAAGTTTTATACAAGCTGTGCAAATTACAAGATATTTTGATTAATTTATGGATTTCATCGAAGAGCAGCAAGATTTGATTTTGAATGAGTTGAGTGAGTTGGAAGTGGAGTAGTAAAGATTTGTTTTGATTAACACTGACAACTGATTGATATAAGTTTTTAACAGATTTTGAATAACTTATAGATAAGAGAAGTTTGATTCTTAAAGTAAAATGCAAAATTTAAACATTTTAATTTAAGAATATTTATTAATAGACTTTCATATATAAAAATAGGTACATTATGTCCCTATAAGATATTTATAGTGCTCACTAAACATAACTTAAATTTGTTTGAAAAATATTTTGACTGTTTAAAGTTTATTTGACAAATAATAACTAAGTTTGAAAATATTTAAAACCGTGTCCGAAGGGTCATTTAATTTGTACATGTCAGAACTTATGTAAAAGAAATTAACACTTGAAAGGCAGTATATCATAAACATTAAATATTAAACAATATTACATTCAATAAAATAAACTTTAATAATCAAATGGAGCCGTCATATGAATTGCATTTTCAAAAACTTCAGTTTACTGAAAATAAGTCATATGCTGAGGAAAATAAAATGCACAACTGGGTCGCACGAACTTGCTCCTATGTAATAGACTAGGAATTTTAAAAACAAATGTTATTAGAAAAAACTGTTCATAACGATAAAACTAATTTTTTAAATTTTTTTAGTAGCAAAAGAAGAACAAAAATTTTAATATCTATTAATAAGCTTTTCTATACAAAATTATAAAACACATTTTTAAGAAAAAATTTGGTACGCCAACCTTAGGTTTTTATTATTGAACGAATGAAAATTAGATTTCCAAAAAAAAATACTGAACCGTTTGTAAGGTATCGAATTTTCCAAAAATAAAAACACTTTTTTTTTTCAAAAATTCAAAAAATAGTTTTTTTTTTAAGTTCTGAAATGCAATGTTTTTTACTTTTTAGAAGCATCTCTATAAAAATTTCATTAAAATCCGTTATGTCGATAAAATGAACTTCAAAATAAGAAAAAATGGTATATATAATATCTTAATTTCAAAATTTTTTTATTAAATTAAAGATCGTGAAAATTAATTTAAAGGAAAAAAAATTCATCAAAATTCTAGGCGCCGCACAGTGGGTCCCCTTCATACTAAGCAGTGCTCAAAATTCAAAATCATGTTTCAAATGCTAAGAACTGTTATAAATAGATACTAACTGCTGTTGAAAATGAAAATATTATTAATAATGAATATAGTTCTGACCAGAGTAAACATTTTCAAAGTTATTGATTGATTTATTTTAAGAAAACAATTGTTCTTCGAGTAACATATTTATGACTTCAGGATAAAACATTTTTCGGTGAATGACTGTCGTTGTGCGCGATGTTATCAAGGGATTGGCAGAGATAAACAACCTATTTATAACATCTCACATGTTATCCTTCTTTTTTTTTGTGATGTCTTCCCGCTGAATTGTTGCCGATATATGAAAATCTCTATTTCGCACCTCCTGGTCTTCTCCGGATAATTGGCTAATTGGAAGTAGGGCATGAGTCATTATTTCACTTTCATTGATAAGGATTTGGTGCAGACTTGTGGTCATGGGATACCAAGGACAGAGCTTCACCTAAAGTCGAGCTGTTTCTGGGAAAAAGCACCTAAATTCTTCCGCATGTATCTGAAAACCGATCTCATATTAAGCAAAAAATTAACAAAAAAATCGATATGACTCACTAAAATGCTTATATTTAAAGTTCTATCAGTCGGATGGTCAATATTCAGGTATGCTAGCTTAGGTTTAATTACAGAGCATCAAATTGCATATTTAAATTTTATATTTATATAAGTGGTTACATTCCTGGAACAAAGATAGGAAAAATAGATAGTTTTGAACTTCACCCCTACCCCCTACCCAAGGCTGAGAAAAAAACCTGCCGGAGTTTTCGGATTTGATATCATGATAAACCTACCAATAAACCCACATACTCATATTTTAGCTAAACATCCACTACCAACATTTTTTGTCGGCCTTTGTATTATCTATTTATTCAACCGCGAACTCAAACAGTGATATTTCAAACTGGCGCACCTAACTTTTACTTCTGTCTTCGGATTTTTAATAACAAATATTTCTTCTTTCATGCTGTATACTTAGTTTTAAAAGTTCTCTGCGCCAGTTAAAAAAAAATCATTTAAAAAATTTCATTGCCCGTGAGTAAACCCGTCATCCATTTATGTATTTTATACACTAAGCAACACCTTTCAATCGAAAATAAAAATGTATTTGCAATCTACATGCCTTCTTGAACAAACAACATATTTTTAATTTTTTTTGTTTAACGGAGTTAACTTTTAAAAATAAAATAAAACTACACAAAATTAAAACTTGCGCATGTCTAATAAAAACTAATGACAAAGAGTCAACTTGAATGTACCGTAACTTGGCCATTAGACAGAGAGGGAAGATAATACTTACAAATGACATGTGCTATAATATGTATATTAATTATGCATTTTTATTTTTTTTAGGCAAAAATTAAAAATTGTATTTTGAGCACTGATGTGTATGGAGAGGACCCACTGTGCGCCGTTTTCGGAAAAAATACTTTTATTTTTAGGCAAAATATCGACCAAGTTTAAAGAAAATTAGCCTAGCCGTTTAAGCTGTAGACACACAGAATTGCGAGGTCCACTTTTTTAGTCTTTGCCGCTATCATCGTAATGCCAACTTTGATCAAAATCTCGAGTTCGCTTTTTTCCGAATGCATAAATTGTGTTATAGTACCTATAAGTCGCAAGTAAAAACTATATCAAATCATACCAGAGACTTTTGTGTAAATTTTATGAAATTTATGAGTACGTAATAAATTGTATGTTATGAATACTGAGTGCAGGTAATAGGTACTATTTATATTTTTTCAATTTCTGTAAAGAAATATAATTACGTGTAGTGAATACAGACAACATGTACTCAATACATTAACATTGAAACACATACAGTGAAGTTTGTAATGACCACAAAAAATCGTTTTCATCTCGGCTAGATATATTGTGAAAACAAACAAAAGCAAGGTGTTTTGAGTCAATAAAATATGTGCCGATTACACGTCTCACTTGAGCAAACAGTTTCAACTCATTCATTTATTGTACGAGTATTATTTAGCTGTGGCCGAAGTTGTGAGACTTGTTTTACGAACATCAACTCGTCATCGATCTCAACAGCTTAACATTTCACGCACTAGCCTGAGGAGAATTATGCACAAATGTCCCGGATTAGTCGATTACAAGATCTAATGGACTCAGAACTTGAAGGCGCACGACCATCCACTTGAATGGCTTTGTGTCCCATAAAATTAACGTGAACGTTTGCTTTTACTAATAAAGCTATAATACATGGAAAAAAATTTAATTTTGTTAATGTTATTGCATTTAAAAAAAAAATTATTTAAATATGTACTCATTACATAATCTTGCTTATATCTTATAAAAACTGTAAATATTTATGGTGCGACTCTATAAAATATAAATATTTGTCTAATGAGAAGATAGAAGCTTATTTTTTAATAACTTAAACCATATTTGGCCATGACCCGCACTTAAATATTGAATCTTTATTGGTTACATACACGCTTATACGATTTTGTATCGAGTACATATTTCAGTATGTTTATGTGTGTAAAAATCCATTTGATGAATATGGTGTAATCTGTGAGGGTACTTGACGAACTTCCTTGAACCAGTGAATGAATTTCGTCCCCTCCCAGGTGGTCCGTTTGTTGAAGAACTCCAAAAAAACTCATTTCTCTTGCCAATTCATGACGCAAGTAATGAAATTTGGTACACTTAATTATTCGATGACGCACTTAATTTAGTGCAACTGCCTATTTTTACTACAAACATTTTTTTTTAATTCCAAGTACTATGAATACAAGGGCACGTTCGTGTATTTTGTATGTTTTCTTTTTTTTTAATAATTTCAAGTCGAGATCTGATAGGATTTTGACAATTAAAATTTGGTAACCAAATTGTACTTAAAATTTTTTGAGTACATGAAGTTGGCCTACAATTTGATTGCAACTGCCGAAATTTTCAAATTTTTATCAAATTCGTTCAAAACTTAAAATCATTTTCAATACTTAAACGAAATATGGAATAATAATCCAAAAATTACTTTAAATGACTTTGATTTTTGAAATTTGGTACGCATTTGCATTAGAATCAAGTATACATTCCAACACATTATTTTGAAACAATTCAAACTTCAATTCCACTAAATTCCAGACTGGAACAATTCTTTTTTTTAATTTAGCAATTTTCTAATGTCTTACGACTTACATTATGTAACCCCAATTTTTAACAAAAAAAAAAAATATCATTAAGCACTACTTAAGAAAACTTAAATGATTGTGTGTGCCAAATTTCACTAATTTAGAACGATAACGTGGGTTTCTTGTATTAAAAATGTAACAAAGGGACCACTGTGCGCTGAATTGACAATTTTTGTTAAGCTTACTTCTTTTTACCGAGAGTTTTTTTTGGCAAAAATCGAATATGGACTATATACAAAAAATTAAAAATTCTTTCTAATTAAATTTGAAAGATTTGTTTTTTTTTTTTAAGAAAGTAAGTAATATCCAAATAATTCACAATAGTCTCAAACCTCATACATATTTGGTGGGCATGTTAGTCCTTATTTTCTTAAGATACTATATTGTCTTTAAATAAAATTGTATATACAAAAAACTTTATTTTATTTTATAAATTAGTTTCCGATCTAAGAAAAAAATTGACATGATATGTTTTCATCATTAACCTTATAAAGTTATAGGTCAAAATATTTATAAAAAAAAATTCTTTTCGATTGAGGTTTTATGAAGTACTTTACACAGTGAAGTTGAAAGATAGTTTTGCTCGTAGATGTTTCTGAAGTAAATTTTTAATATCACCAACAAGTAATCTAAAATAATTTAGCACAAAAACACTTAAAAATCACAAGATAAATTAGACGTTAAACTATGTGCATCGGACCTCATCACATCTGCTTATATGAAAATTGAAGTTCCATCCGTCTCGAGGTGATGTAAATATACTTGGCTTGTCTGCCCACTAGTGTGAGGTGGGCAGACATCCATCGTGTAAGATTCAATTAAATTTAAATAATTACAAACGCATGCAAAAAGATCATAATTCGAAGAGAAGTTGAATAGACATCCTGGCGAAAATTGAGGATAGTCATCATTAATTATCACACACTACCACCTCGCTCCCGTGCATGTCGTTTCGGCCGTCTGCCGGCAGGCTCTTCGTATTTGACATGGTGCGGACTAGATGATGTTTCTATTTTCGTAAATCGAAAACAAAAAATTGATTTATATAATATTTTTTGCTGTCATAGTCCATATACATATATTTTTCTAATAATATTAATGAGTAATTTAAGTTATATCTGATATGAAATACGACCAAAATTTTCAGCGAAAGAATAAATTGTTTTTGTTCTTCTATTTTCCTAGAAAAAACAGTCTTCTTTCATTCTTTCAAATTGATAGAGTATCATTTTTCAAAAATGCATTTATCACTCACGAAATAAAATGCAAATGATGCGCATACCTTTAATGGCAATCGGGCAAAATGCTAAACAGAAATTGTCATTGTCAACGTCGGCATCGTCGATTCGTCTTCGCGCTAGTTATCAAGAAGTGTGAGATTGTAGATGGAGAGAAAATTCTACAGTTTGTCAACGCAATTCTTGATTCGCAAAGAGATCATAGAAGATAAACGATGCAGAGAGCCATCATAAATTGATGACTTCAATACTTTAAGTAAAGTTAATAAAAAACATGTTTTACCGCAGCAAAAGAAATCTTGTAAGAAATGAACATTATTATAAAATAGGAGATTATTATAAAATAGGAGATTATTATAAAATAGGAGATCTAAGAAAAAATTAGAGAGAATTATATATCCCTTAAGAAGATATTGCAAGCAGGCCTCATATCACAAAATCTAGATTATAGACCTGTGTCAATCGCCCATTTCAAATTATCGAATCGTTCAACGATCGATTACGATTGTCGTAATTCGATTCGATCACTCTCATTTCACACAAATGATTCAATACTGTTCCGATTCGATTCTCATTTCGATTATAAGATTGCCAAATGACATCGAATGATAGCTACTATGGCCATTGATTAAAAAGCGTCAAAAAATTCAAGAAAAAGAAATTTTATTTGTTTCTGCGGAAAAGGGCAATTTTAGGGCTTTCGGGTGATATTTGGAACTAAATACCTACGTACGTCATAACTGAATTCGTCCTCTAGTTTTCAAGTCATAAACTGTCAAGTTCCATCGAAGGATGGCTACGAAGGATGACCAACTCGATCAACCCGGAAATTCCAGTCCACCGTCCGCTTGGCGTTTATACCCCACATTGATTAATTCGGAACAAATGGAATCGAGTAAATCATGGTTAACCGAGTTAACTCATATTGAAAATCGAGACTCATTGAAAAGATTGAGATTGAAATAGAAAATCGAGAATCGATTCTAAATGATTGAGATTGAGATTGCGATCGATTAAAATGAAAATTTGTTATTTCGATCATCAATACTTTTCGGGAGTAAAAATTACTCACACTCTTTTTTTAATGATTTGGAGGATATGTTACTATTTCAATGTTGCAACAGGAATACTGAACAAAATAATATCATTCTGATTAAGAGAATTCAATATGAGGGCGGGAGGGGGTAAAAAAAACTCTGAAAACTTACTTTTTTATAATTTTGTGCACAAAACGAAATTAAAATAAATTTGACAAAAATATTGATAAAAACTGACAAATTCAAGGACATTTTGTAATTGCATAGGTGGAGATCAAAACAAGAACAAACACTTCCCCAGGGATAATAACTTACTGGCACAATAAAACAACATTTAAATCGTAATACGTAATGCTTTAAGCGGTACAAATTTCTGGGATTACTGTGGACGTTCTAATCAAAAACAAAAGGCTGCCCTCAGAGGTCCACCATATAACACGTATTTTTATTTTTAAGCTATTTTTGAAAGAATCCATTTTGTGTTAAAAAAAAAACCTTACTTTTCACATTTATTTAATTTTTCACAAGTTTAATAAACATTTTTGTTTAAAGTAAAAAATGTTGTCCACAGTACAGTTATTTAAGATTAAAATTAAGTACGCCATAATTTCCGGACCTACCCTAAGAAACAAATAGTTAGATGACGAAAATAAACCCCCAATTTACAAAAATCATTCTTAGGTTTTGTTGAGAAAAATAATATTCTTCGCCCACATACTGTTAACCATCAACCTCTTCATGGTCACCACTACCGCCGCGCCACCATCTAACTCAACCCAATTATCCTTCAGTCACCTCGCTGAGTGGTTTATTTAAGCGTTTTCAGCAAACAAATTACAGTGTAAATACATGCAGTTGGAAGAAGTCCAAAATTTATATCTACCTGTTGTGTCTTGTGTTACAGATTTTGAAAATATTCTTTTAAAATTTATTTATTCCACCTCAGATCATTCTTATTAAGATGGGGCGGTATAATTGCATGCACCTTCTTCTTTGTTTGATAGATTGGCTGCAAGTAAGAAGCACTAGCACAGCGCCCGCCACCGGTTGGTATTAGAGGACCAGAGACAACATACAAACAAGACCGTAGCTTAAAAAAAAAACAAAATTTTCTCTTTCTTAGGGGGTGATGGTTGAATGGGTTATCGTGTGTTTTTCAATTTTAGCCATGCAAATCTTATAAAAATGGTAAACTTAATATCCCTTGGCATAATGGTTAGTGCGTAGGACTGTCATGCAGAGGGTCTTGGGTTCGATTCTCAACCACTGCAAAAAAAGTTTTTCAGGGGTGTACTATTATGAGGAATTGACAAAGAAGGTGCTGCTCATTATCCTATCGAAATAGGTAGAAAATTGTATGTCCTCTCCATTTCTCCAACCACTCAAACACTCACTCAATCACTCAAATACCAAAGAAAAGAATGTTGAGAGTCATTCAAGAACAGCCTATTTCCCCTGCCAGCTACGGGCCTGACCATAAACTACGAAGAACTATTACCATCCCCAGAAAATATATTTCTTTTTTGCAAAACGAATGATTTATGTCCCAAACTCTTGACGAAGAAGCATCTACATGGATGCTGGGCACGAGGCTAGCAAGATGCAATGCCATGAGAAGAGATAAAGTGATGCCGATTATACACCGCGACGGGATTAATGAGTGTGTGATTTAAGTGAGTTGTTCCAAGTTGATCATCCCCACGCCCAGGTTGCGAGGAAAAAGCTGATCCCTGGCTCATCAGACAACATATAGAATATAAATATAATTAGTCGCAATTAATATTTGGATGATGAATTGGGCTGTTTCCGCCTGCTTAATCATTTATACTGTCCAATGCTTGGTCGGCCATCCCTGGCTGACACATACAACACACACAATTGCGTGTCATTCAATAAAGGCTACGTTTTTCCTTTTTCCATTCTAATGATTCAGATGAGGGGAAAATCCTTAGTCAAAAAAAAAAAAATAGAATAACAAACAAAAATTATAAATGTACGTGTGAGTCTTCGTCCCTTATATCTCCTTTATACAGAAGTATTTTCTTCATCTATTTCCTTGGCACATCCAAAAATGATGAATTTAATCCAACACAATAGACACGCAGAAATGGTTGTCGTGTCATGTCATGACTATGTAAATTTACATTGTAAATATTCGAGTGCAAACGTCTGCCACCGCTCAGTTAGCTTTGGGCATGGTTGGTTTGCTATAAGATATCAAATCAGGAAAGCTTAGGCATACCTTGGTACATTTTTATATTCCGCCGATTCGAAGTACCGCCGCGCGCCGTTCTGCCACCGCCGACACTCCGCCAAAAACGAAAGAATTTTCTTTTCTGCTTGCTTGAACGCAAAAATTTCTTTCAATTTCAAACAAAAATATGTTAAATCTGTCTATTTGTAATGGGCGGAGCCGGAGCGCATAGATTTAGATTCTGTAAATCTTAACAGGAGAAGGAATAGACAAAATTAATTCTTGACAGGTATATGATGTACGTATCTTTCTAGTTCTTTTTTTTTTTTCGAAAAATTGGCATTACTTTAAATATTAAACTGAAATATTATTTTATATATATTTTTTTGGATAAACAAATATGTATAATATATATTTATGTACTTTTTAAATTGACAGAAGGATTTTATAAGAATTCATTCTTATGAGTTTAACTCAAAATGTCAAAGACAATTTGATACAATTGCCTTTCATTCTATATTCGAAAGATTCGTTCATTCAGTCATTCATACATTCTTTTTTAAATGATGATCGATATAGCTACATAAGAAATTTCAATAAATCTCATTTGTGCAACATTGAGAACCTGCACGTGCAACTCAAAAGATATTATTGAAGTTGAAAGTGTCAGCTATTTTGAGTGATTGTGCATGAATTTCTTGGATTTTAATTTAAATGTCAGTTGTCCTGTTGGGAACGAACTAAACAAAACCACTTGGATTTTTTAGGCAAGATGCGACTTAGTTCAACTAAACGGGAATAAATTCAGACAGACTGAAATATGATTAGGTTCTGTGTGCAGTCTAAGAAGAAACCATTCAACACTTCTAAGGTAGACGTCCACGGTCAAAAGAATTCAACCCGAGTTCTTTGGAAAGATCTTGGTTAACAAAAACCGAAATTATACTCAATGAAATATTTTCAGGGTACAATACCGAAAGATACGAGTCTCGTAAATGAACCAACTCGAATTACAGATGAGTCCCAATCATGTATAGATCACATACTTGTGAGTTTTAATACAAATAAGAAACATTTAGTATCTAGTGAGGTTTTGGATCTTAAAATTACAGATCATTGCTTAGTTGGCCTAAAGTTGGACCACCTAATATCAGACACAATGAGTAGTAACCGATACATACCACTCCAATCGAAAGTGAAAATTGATTTCGTAAAGTTAAATAACAGTTTACAACTTGAGTTTTGGGAAGAAGTGTATGGAGAAGCCAATCCTTCTGTAGCTTATGATATTTTCCTGAACATTTTAAAAACACACATTAATATAGTTCAGTTCAATCTAGGTTGCAGAAAACGACTAAGAGCAAACGACTAAAGCCATGGATCACGGAAAACTTAATTGTAATGATCAATAAAAAAAATATGATGAGGAGAAAATATAAGCGAAACCCCCGAAACCTAAGACGGAAACAAAATTTTATGAAACTTTGTCAGGATGTAAGAAAGGAAGTAAAAGCTTGTCGAGATAGATTTTACTCTTGTAAATTTAAAAATTGTAGAGGAAATATTAAGGAAGAATGGAGAGTTGTCAACAATGTCTTAAATAAGCAAGTTGTCAAGGATGATATATTGCAAATCGAAGTTGAAAATACAACAGTCACAAATTCAGTTGATATTGCTAACGCTTTTAATCTGTCGCTGCTGAATCTAAGCCTTGTCCTCCGCAAATAAATTGTAGTTGTGACCTCTTTTCTGATTTAGTTTCCGATGAGTCTCAATGTAATATAGTTTTGTTTTTGAACCATTTTCTTCGTTTGAAGCATACAAATGTATCATGTCTCTTGACAATAAACAATCAAGCACCGCCGATGGTATTACACATTATCTTTTGAAACGCATTGCATTTCATATTGCAGATATTTTATCTCACATATTTAATAAGAGTGTAAACTGTGGTATTTTTCCAAAATCATTAAAAGCTGCTGAAGTTATTCCATTGTTTAAAAAAGGCAACCCTAAGCAAACGAGCCAATGTAGACCGATTTCCATTCTTCCTACCTTCTCGAAACTTTTTGAAAAACTTATGAAGTCTCGCATTGGGTTGTATCTAAAGAAAACTAGTTTTTTAAGCGATTCACAATTCGGATTTCGAGAAGGAAAGTCAACTGAAGATGCCATTTTGAAATTGAGCAGTGAATTATGTGCAGGGTTAAACGGTAGTAATAGCACATTAGCTTTATTTATTGACATGACCAAAGCTTTTGATATGGTCAATCATACTATTCTTTTGGACAAACTCTACAAGGCTGGCTTTAGGAGCATGGTTTACAATTGGTTTGCTTCTTATCTAAGTGAAAGGTCAAAAAGTTAAAATTAATAATGTTTTCAGTGAAGAAATGGAAATAAGTATTGGTGTACCACAAGGCTCAGTGCTGGGTCCAACTTTATTTCTGATATATGTCAATTCCATATTCCAGCAAAATTTTTGTAGTAGTGTTACAGCTTTTGCTGATGATTTAGCATTAACATTCACAAGTAACTCCTTATTTGACTCCACAATCAAGTTACAAAAGGGACTTACAAATTTTAAGGCAATGGTTTTCAAAACATGAACTCTTGATAAGCGAAAAAACAAAGATTATGGTTCTTAGCTTCCAAAACTCGAAACTAATTGACTGTGGGATATACTTTCATTCTGCATCCTGTGAAAAACTTGGCATGTCTGCCCACACTTGCGGTAGGAATAACTATTGTGCCAATGCTATCTGTTCTTACAGTTGTTTTAAAATAGAGTCAGTTGATAGCTTTAAATATTTAGGTATTCTAGTTAACAAAAAACTGAACTGGAAAGCACACGCAATGGAGTTAAAAAAATATATGATGTGTGCTACTCGAAATATTTTTAATTTAAAATCGTATTGCTCGAAAAAGTTATTATTAGCAATTTATTATGGACTCGTCCACTCGACATTGCAGTATGGTATTTCCAGCTGGGGAGGAACTTACTTTAACACTCTTGAACCTCTTATATTATCGCAAAAGCATATAATAAGAATCATTTCCAATAAGAACAGGTTAACCAGTAGTTGGCCTTTGTTTCAGGATCTTCACATTTTACCATTTAAACATATGTACGTCTATAAAGTACTCAAAGTATTCTTTTTGCGTAGCGGTTCTACTTATGCTAGCAGAGGCACAAATGTATACAATTTAAGGGTAAATAATAAAGCCTTAGCTAGTGTACCAGCCTCAAGAAAGACTCATTTTTCCAATTTCTTTACTATCTCAGCACCTCAACTCTTTAATAGACTACCACACGATATTAGAATTATAAATGATCGAAACTTATTTTTAAATAAAGTGAAAAAATGGATTTTTACAAAAGATAGCTCAGAAGTCAGAAATTTATTAACTAATATAGTTTGAACAGTTCCTAAAGCCTTGAATTTGTTACAGTGTATACTTTTATTATCATTTATTGATTGGTTTTTTAAACTTACTAATTACATATATCTTTGTATCTTAAAACTATACTTTTTCAATTATGTATTATAGTTTTGTATTTTATTTTTATAATTATGTGCGCATATAATTTATATTTTTCTTATTTTGTTTTCTACATAAAAATTAAAAAACAATAATTAAATCAACGCTTACCCCACACTATATTAACGTCGCCTCTAGTCTTACATGGCTACAGAATGACTTTTTCTTTTTTTCTTTTTTATAATGCATTTTAGAGTTTGTCATTGTAAGTAATAGTATTGTAACTTTGTAAGAAAGAAAAGGATAAATAAATTAAAAAAAATAAAAAAAAAAATAAAAAAAAAAAATACCAGTAAGATACTGTGAACAGTAAAAATTCTTTCAAAAATCGATCAAAAACTGTATTTCAAATCTAATATTTAATAAAAATTCAACTTTATGTTTTCAACTTAGAAATTAAAATTTCTTAAACTACAAATTAAAAAACCTTAAAATTTTTGATATGAACTAGAAATTAAGACAATATTTCACTACGTTTATTACAACTCTTTGGTTGGGGGATTTGAAGATGAAAGATGTACACTCTCACTGCTTATCAGTAGATTTCATGTGTGCAAGATTGAAAACCTGCAAATGGACTTGACATGTAACAGAATTAGTAGAATTTTACTTCACACTTACTAGAAATGTGTCACAAAAGTAAAAACACACCATAAACTTCTGTTTTACTGAGTCAAGCGAATATAGGAAATGTGTCATATTTTACTTTTGACATTTATCAATCGATTGACTTGAGCAGACATGAAATAGTCGTTAAGTTGTGTTTACTCAACGTAGTTATCATCAAAAAATATCGTGGCACCATCGGAAAACACTATTCGTCGTTTGGTATCGAGTTTAGTTGAGCACGAACACTGGAAGATCGTCAACAAGTCGTTCATCAACCAAGAAGACGTTTTAACATACTTAGATATACACACGTAAAAAAAAGGTTGTGTGTACTGAAGTACGCACCGTAGAAGTAAAACTTCTTTTCCCTCAAGCAAAGCCTCTGTAAAATTCTAACCTATAAACGTACAAACATTTTGTATTCTAAAAACATGTCGCTGTCTTTGACAGCTGCATAAAACATTTTTTACCCCCAACGGAAAAGAAGTTTTACTTCAAAAATCGAGCTCGAGATTTTGATCAGGCTTGACATTGCGATTATAGGGAAGTCGAAGAAGTCGGTATCGTTATTCTGCCTGTCTACTACACCAGCTGGGGTTGTTTTCTTTAAATTTACTAGATAGGATTTTTTTAATTTTCTTCGGACACGTTCGGAAACTGTTTCACGGTTTTAAAAAAATAAAATGCATGACTGGGTCGCACGAACTTGCTCTTCTGTAAAAGACTAAGAAGTTCAAAAAATAATGTTATTAGAGAAAAACTATACAAAAACATTAAATTCATTTTTTAAATGACTTAAACAATTCTTTTAGTAGTTGGAGTTAAAAACAGGATGCAATACGATTCAAGCAAATATTATCTTATCCCAGAACAAAAATTGAAGGTCGTTCTAGTGGTTTCTTAAAAAATAAGCTCTTATATAAAAATATTTTAAAACATTTTTAAGAAAAAATTTTGGTACGCCAACCTTAAGTTTTTATTATTGTACGGATAAAAGTCTAATTTCCAAAAAAATACTAAGCCGTTCTTGAGATATCGAATTTTTCAAATTGACAAAATACTTTTTCTTAAGTTTTTAAATGCAATGTTTTTTAAACTTTTTAGAAGCTTCTTTATAAAAAATTTCGTTAAAATTCGTTATGCCGATAATGAGTAATTCCAAATTCGAAAAAATCGTTCTATAGTAGGTACAGTCAGTAATATCTAGATTTCAATTTTTTTTATTAAATTATAGATCGTAAAGATTGATCAGAAGAAAAAAAAATTTGGCAAAATTCTCGGAACCGTTTTCGAGAAAAATACGATTTTCGAAAACCATTTTCTAAAATTTGTATGGAAGGTACCGTTAGTTTTAGATAAAACAAATTTTTTTTTTTTTTCAAATCTTGTAGAATATGTTAAGAAACTTTTGTTTGTCAAGTTTGAAAAAAATCGAGCATGGGGTTTTCGAAATATTGAGTTTCCAACAAAAAATTTTGAATATGTAATAATATTCAAACTTTGGAGGAGCTTTGGCATAAGAAAAATGATTTAAATCGGCTGTGCCGTTTTCGAGAAAATCAAAAACAAAAAAAATGCACCCAGGAGGGCTACCAAAAATAACAATTTTTTGTAAAAATTTTTTCAACCATTAGCTAGTTTTAACCAAATGAAATTCTTGAAATTTTGTTTAAAAAATTCTGTGGGACAGTTTTTGAGAAAAAAAAATATTTATAAAATTTGGAAAGAAAATCGTATGGCAGGTACCGTTATTTTTGGTCTTAAAAAGAAAAAAACGTTTGAAGAAAATCGGCCGAGTCGTTTAGGCTGTAGTCGAACCGAAAGACAGGCAGACAGACAGACAGTCTTCGCTATCATCGTAATGTCAACTTTGATCAAAATCTTGAGTTCGATTTTTTTTACGAATGCATAACTTGCCTTATAGTACCTACCTATAAGTCGCAAGTAAAAATGGTACGCCAACTTAAAGTTTTCATTATTTTACGAATATTGAAAAATATTGAACCGTTTATAAGATATAGAATTTTCCAAAAACATAGATTTTTTTTTTTCAAAAATTCAAAAAAAAAATTTTTATAAGTTTTGAAATCCAATCTTTTTCAAACTTTTTATAAGCTTATCAATAAGAAAAATGTCATTAAAATCCGCTATGCCTATAATTAGAAATTCATAATTTTAAAAAATGGTTCGTTGGCAGGTACAGTTAGTAATATCTTAATTTCAATTTTGCTTATTTAATTATAGGTCGTAGAAATTAATCGAAAGAATTTTTTTTTTTAATTCTAGGCGCCGTTTTCGAGCAAAATACGATTTTTGAAAACCATTTTTTAACATTTGTGTGGCGGATACCGTAATTTTTAGGGAGAATACATTTTTTCTCACAAGTTGTGGACTACCTATAATGAGAAACTATTTTTTATCAAATTTGAAAAATCGAGTAAGATGTTTTTGAAATACATATTGAGTTTTGAAAAACTAAATTTGAATTTTTATTTTAAATCCAAAAAAAACTTCGAAAACATAAGTTATATCCATATCTTATCTACTGTTTTCGATGTTTCTGAATTAATAAGGGATCTTATTTAAATCAGTATATAAATACTCTTTTCGCAACAAAGTTATTTATTAAAAATCTACATTAAACGCATCGTAAAAACGAAAATTAAAGCTTCTGAACAAAAATGGTGATTACAATTTGATTGTGTAAGCACGCATTTATCAAACATCTAAAATGTTTCTTACTCAAATTTTTAAAATACGCGAATATTTAAGAAAAAAAAACTTGTAAAGTTACTCACTTTTGGCGTTTTATAATATTGACCACTCACCTGAAAAATAAAGAAAGGAATTACATAAGTTATCTTTAAATCATATAATAAAATACTATAAAGTTTAAAAGAGTATCTTTATCATGCAAAATCAATTGAATGTTGTTTAAGAATGAAATGAAACATGAATCCAATATGATCGAACAGAAAAGTCACAGAATTGTAATGCTACATCATCACTACTTGAGACAGCTTTAAAATCAAATAATGTTTCTTCATTATTTCCTTCATTATTGCTTTTTGAAATCGGACATTTCAATTTTACGTAGTAGCTAAAAATGAGAATCAAAAAGAACGAACCGTCAATGAATAATTAACAGAAGAAATACAACAAGAACAAGATTGACAGAATCCAAAAATTAGGCTTGAGGGTAAATTGATTAACATTCCTACATAAACGGGTATCACGGGTGAACTGATTTAGTGGGGAATCAGTTGGCTCCTCAGGGAGTATCGCTTGTGAAAGAAGAGATATAACACAGAAAAGACATGAAATATTCCTACGGTGCTCAAGAGATTGTTTCCTATCAGTTTGAATGCTCTGTTCTGCATTCTATTTTCTATCCAATAAATGAAGAGAAGTTTGAGATGTTTAAATTATAGTCAGATCAGAAGGGGTGAAAAATTTTTAACACCAATGAAGAAATCGTTTTGGCGGTCTCGAGAATATGGTTATTCGAGCGAAGATCATCGCTGACACACATAACGAGTACTGACAGCACTTCGGTTTCTTCGATGAAAGAAATATTCAAGGACTATGGCAAAGAGGAGTTCCTAAAGAGATGGACTGGTAGAGTCGTCCGCAAACCAATGAAGTGGATTAGAAGGTTCTGACTATAGATTATTTACTAAAATAAGGAAGACAGAGACAAACCGGAGGCCTGGAGAACATTAATATTTATATTTTGAAGATCAGACTTGAAACCGTATATAGAGCATGTATAGAACGAGCCAGAAAGTAATTTCTAATCCAAGGTACAATGGTATTCCGTATAGTACCTCTTGGCAGAATGGTTTTTGCGTTGGACAGACTAGCAGAGGGTATTGTGTTCGATGTTAAGCCTTAGCAAAAAAGTTTTTTCAAGGGTTTCTCTTGCGAAAAAGTGAAAAATCTTCATTGAGTGTCTCGTGTGATGAAAATTGCTATTAGCCATTCGGGATCGGCAGAAATCGTCGCACAGGACTAGTTGAGAGTTGTAGGTCACTAAGTTAAGACGCTCAATGAGGCGGAACGACCTCCAATTTATTTGTTTTTTATTCAATGATTCCAATCTAAAACGTTTAAGGTAAGACTTTAACAGTCCGTAGACTCATAAAGGGTAGTTAAATTTTAAGGGCCGATATTGATTTTTAATAAAACACAAATTATTTGGGAAATTATTGTCATTTCTTTTTATTATGATAATATTGGTATGGTTCAATTAATGTGTAGAACAAAATATCGGCCAAATGGCCGCCGCCACTTCGGCGGCACACCTCCATGCCGTTAATGTGCCGAATTATCTAATCCTTTAGCTCTTGAATTGTTGCTGGCTTATCGAGGTACCTACACATTTTCTTTCAAATAACCCCAAAGAAAGAAGTCCAACGGTGTCAAATCACAATTGACATTGCCACCACGTGAGATAACACGGCCATTGAATTTAACGCGCCAAAGAGCTATTGTTTCGTTAGCTGTGTGGCAAGTGGCTCCGTCCTGTTGAAACCACATATCGTCCACATCCATATCTTCCAATTCGGGCCATAAAAAGTTCGTTATCATCTCACGATAGCGAACACCATTCAGAGTAACTGCCCGAACGGCCTCATTTTGGAAAAAATATGGCCGATGATACCGCTAGCCCATAAACCGCACCAAACAGTCACTCTTTGTGGGTGCATTTGTTTTTGGACAATCACTCTTGGATTATCATTCACCCAAATGCGGCAATTCTGCTTATTGACGAATCCACTGAGGTGAAAATGTGCCTCATCACTGAAGATGATTTTCTTCGAAAATTGATCAGCGTGTAAGCGTGTAAATGCAAGTCTTTATGCATAATGTTCATCAACGACGAGCGTGAGAGGTGCAATTGTTGGGCACGACGACGAGTTGAGGTGGACGGCTCTTCAGCCACACTATCGCGAACAGTAGCAATATTTTCTGCAGTACGAGCTGTACGAGCATGCACTGGTGTTTTCACATCTCCTACAGACCCGGTTTGCTCAAATTTTTGCGTACAATCGGAAGTACGCACATTTGGACGATTAAATTGACCGGTAACAAAAAACTCGAATCCCAAAGACTTACACCGGTATTTCGATTGTAAATTACTTACTTAAGGTGGCGCTATAGTCCGGGGTGGACCAGGGCCTCAACTAACAACCTTCTCCAGCTAGCTCGGTCCCTAGCTAGCTGTCTCCCGTTTCGCAGGTCAAGTTGGTTGAAGTCCTCTCCCACTTGTGTGCGCCACCTGAGTCGCGGTCTTCCTCTACTGGATTGTTGGTTGGATTCTAAGACTTTTCGGGCCGGAGCATTCGGGTCCATTCGCTCTACATGACCTAGCCATCTCAGTCTTTGATTCCTTTGACTAGGTCAGTTTCGCTATACAGCTTGTACAATTCGTAGTTATATCTTCTCCTCCACTCCCCGTCTATGCAGACGGGACAAAAGATCACACAAAGAATTTTCCTCTCGAAACATCCTAAAGCGCTCCCATCCATTTTCGACAAAGTCCATGTCTATGCACCATAGACAAGAACCGAGATGATAAGGGTTTTATAGAGGGACAATTAATTTGCTCGAGAGAGGACTTTGCTACTCAATTGCCTTCTTAGTCCAAAGAAGCAGCGATTGGCAAAAGTAATTTTCCGTTTGATTTCAACGCTGGTGTTATTTTCTGAGTTTATAGCGGCGGCGCCGAGGTATATGAAGTCCTTTACTACTTCAAAGTTATAGCTGTCTATAATGACGTTCTGTCCAAGACGTCGGTGTTAAGTCTATGCTGAGAATTTGGAAAGAACATTTCTCCAATATTTATAACGGCGATGAAGAAGAAAATGCCGCTACTATAGAGATAGTACCATTCGACTTAGGCGACGCAGACCAACAATAACGCCTACCCGACTTGGACGAAGTGAAGATAGCTATATCGAATTTCAAGTCCAACAAAGCCGCTGGAGCTGATGGTCTCGCTGCCGAACTGTTCAAAGCGGCAGGCAATGATTTGGTTGGGAGTATGCACCTGCCCGACGAATGGAACCTCAGCATTGTCTGTCAGATCCTCAAGAAAGGAGACCCTCTGAACTGCGCCAACTACAGAAGCGTTAGTCTTCTGAACATCGCGTACAAGATCGTTTCTGCCGTACTATGTGAACGTCTGAAGCCTTATGTCAACAAACTGATAGGTCTATATCAGTGCGGCTTTAGACCAGGAAAGTCCACCATCGATCAAATATTCACATTACGGCAGATCTTGGAAAAAATCCAGGAGCTACAAATCGACAACTACCACCTTTTCATCGATTTTAAAGCCGCGTATATATAGTATATAGGAACGAGCTATATAGAGCAATGTCTAGTTTTGGCATCCCTGACAAACTTGTCCGTTTGTGCAGGATGACGATGGAGAATGCACGCTGCTCCATTATGGTCGGAAAAGATCTCACCGATGTGTTTGATGTCAAAAAAGGTTTTAGACATGGCGATGCTCTGTCATGCGACTTTTTCAACATAGTTCTTGAAAGAATAGTGCAAAACTCACTCGTCAACACAAGAGGCACAATCTTTCAAAAGTACGTCCAATTACTCGGATACGCCGACGATATTGACATTATTGGAAGAACAAAGCGTGATGTCAGTGGCGCATTTGTGAGCATTGAGACGGAAGCTAAGAAGATGGGTTTAGCTGTAAATGAGGGCAAGACCAAGTACATATACATATGCTGTCATCAAGAAAGGACACGCAACACCGATTGTAAATTACCAATCGATAAAATGATAATTATTGAAAGTTGGTATTAAAAAAGCTCAATTTATTAAAAAAAAAACTATTAGTTTATACCTAAGTCATTTCAAATGCTTAAAATTTTTATCAATTTTAATTTGTTAAAAATCGAATTTCTATATTCGTCAATTGACGATTGACAATTGCTAAGTACGCTTCAGATAGCAGAGTACATTTTTTAATGTAACAGTTACGTAAGTCCCGAAGTCTTTGTTTCACCTGGAATCGGCAAACCAAGAAACAAAACATTTGACTTCAAACTATACAATTCAGCAATAAGATCATCGAACAACCAGGCAACATCTTGCTTCTCCCACAGGTGATTTTTCACATCTCAAATCGATTTCTCGTTGATTGATGCACCCTTTTTACTTGCGACTTATAGGTACTATAAGGCAAGTTATGCATTCGTAAAAAAAATCTAACTCGAGATTTTGATCAAAGTTGACATTACGATGATAGCGAAGACTAAAAAAGTGGGTCTCGCAATTCTGTCTGTCTGTCTGTCTGTCTGTCTGTCTGTCTGTCTGTCTGTCTGTCTGTCTGTCTGTCTGTCCGTTAGATTGCAGCTAAACGGCTCGGCCGATTTTCTTCAAACTTGGTAGATATGGGTTTTAATTTTTCCCCCCCGGATGTTTTTTGATTTGATTTTTTAAGACCAAAAATAACGGTACCCCCCATACGAATTTTTTTCGAAATTTTATAAACATTTTTTTTTCTCAAAAACTGTTCGACCGATTTTAAAAATAAAAACACAAAAAAATTTCATTTAATTAAAGCTAGGTATTGGATGAAAAAAATTTTCTGAAAAATGGTTATTGAGGGTACCCCCCATGGAACCATTTTATTTGTTTTTGATTTTTTCAAAAACGGTACAGCCGATTTTGATCATTTTTTTTTTGCTAAGGCTCCCCAAAAACCTGAATAGAATTGTGTACTCAAATTTTCAAAAAAAAATTTTTTGGATTTTTAAAAAAAACTTCAAAATTTTTTTTTCAAAACTCAATATTTCGAAAACCCCATGCTAGATTTTTTTCAAACTTGCTAAATAAAAGTTTTTCAATATAATTTACAAGATGTGATAAAAAAAATTTT
This sequence comes from Chrysotoxum bicinctum, assembly GCA_911387755.1. Classification (NCBI taxonomy): domain Eukaryota; kingdom Metazoa; phylum Arthropoda; class Insecta; order Diptera; family Syrphidae; genus Chrysotoxum; species Chrysotoxum bicinctum. The sequence continues at coordinate 207,618,678 of OU426988.1, forward strand.
ATTTTACCTAAAAATAAAGGTACCTACCATACAAATGCTAAAAAATTTAAAAAAATGCTTTTCAAAAATCGCATTTTTCTCGAAAACGGTTCCGAGAATTTTGATAAAATTTTTTTCTTTCAATTAATTTTTACGATCTTTAATTTAATAAAAAAAAATTTGAAATTAAGACATTACAGCTTGTACCTACCATAGAACCATTTTTTCGAATTTTGAATTTCTCATTATCCACATAACGGATCCTAATGAAATTTTTCAAAGAGAAGCTTCTAAAAAGTCTAAAACACATTGCATTTCAAAACTTTAAAATTAATATTTTTTGAATTTTTGAAAAAAAAAATCTATTTTTTATTTTTTTTTGAAAATTCGATATCTCAGGAACGGCTCAATATTTTTTTTTGTAAATTTTATTTTTATTCGAACAATAATAAAAACTTTAAATTGGCGTACCAAAATTTTTTCTTCAAAAGCTTTTAAAAAGTTTGTACATAAAAGCTTTTTTTAAGAAACGACTACGACTTATAATTTTTGTTCTTGCATAAATTCATATTTGGATAGCATTTTGTTTTTGTCTCTTACTACTAAAAGAATTTAAAAAATAATTTGATCCTTATGAACAGTTTTCTCTAATAACATTCGATTTTAAAATTCCTAGTCTGTTACATAAGAGCAAGTTCGTGCGACCCAGTCGTGCATTTTATTTCTTCTACTACTCGAACAAGAATTCCCTTTACAAAAACAAAAAAAAACAAACTTTAGATGAGCCGTAGGATAAAGCAGGTAAACGAAGGTAAAATACATCTTCTGCTCAATCCCCTCAATTCATGATGGAAAAAAAGTTTTACCTCATGCATTTTTAAATAAAAACAGAAAACCCCTTCCTCTAGAGACGACTATCGTCGAGTAAGCTAGATAAGCTGCAGAACAAAAGTAAACCACAAGCTCATCGGGATTATCATCATTTTGCGGTTGTTATATAGTGGGCTGTAGGTCTTGATGGCTGAGTTAATGGGAGAAGAGTCTCGGTCAGCAGCGGAAGGAGATTCTATGGTCAATATTTACTTAATGGAAAACTTAAATAAATAATTACTAAAAATTGGGATTTCCATTCCCCCACAAGCCCCCACGCTGATGCCATTGAATGAATATACTTTCGGTTGGTTTGTACCGACGAAGTATATAATGCGGTAGGTACATTCCCGCTTGATAGTAAAACATAGCTTACCATCATTATAAATAATTAATTCTTATTCGTTTTTCAAGCTCACTTCTAGTATTGAATTGAAATGACCTGTCCGTAAGAAATTGAGTATGAGGATAGGACGGAAGGTAAATTCGCGTTAGCTGTATCCTGGGTTTCTATACCTTCCTTCCATCGATAGAGCCAAATAAACTCATGCAATAAAATGTAAAACCACTTAAAGCACCTTTGGGTGATTTCCCTGTTCTGTAATGTGCGATAGATATGTGATCGGAACAAATTACAATATAGTTGGCAAGAAAATTCCTTCTTTAAAAAAAAAACAGAAAAATTAAGTTAAAATAAAATTTTGTACTGTAAGATATTTGTCTTGCTATTGTGTATCAGAATTGCAAAATCTAAAATTCTGAAAACCAAAAATTCCGAAAAACCAAAAGCTCAAAACCCGAAAATCTAAAATACCAAAATTCAGAAATTAAAGCATCGAAAATATAATTTATTTATTCACTTTCTGAATTATAGCTTCAAGTGTACAAGTAACAAGTAAAGACGTAAGCAATTAGATTACCGTCCATTGCACGGGAAAAATTGAACGGACGGCTGAATTGGTTTTCTAAATTTTGGGTTTTTAGGATTTCCTGTTTTCGGCATTATTGGTTTTCCGAAATATTGGTTTTCGGGAATTTTGGTTTATGTATTTGCAGGATTTTGGGTTTTCTCAATTTTGGGTTTTCTAGATTTCGGATTTCAGAGTTCTGCCCGACTCTTATGAAGCACTAGTAAAATCTCTCCCGGGTCACTAACAATTGCTGTGCAAGTTCAACAAGTTACTTGATACTTTAGCAGTTTTACTAAAACAGTATCGATAGCATCAGAATATGGAAACAAGTTGAATACAGGACCTTCCAAGCGCAACGAAATGGCTCTTAGGCAAACTTTGGAAACAGCACGTCAAATGGCGATTGAAATCAGTCAGTGCTAATAGACCCGACTCTATCAGCCATCAGATGATTGATCACAGCTTCCTAGCACAAAATAAACACCTAGGCATCGTTTCGGGTCAAGGTTCCATTAGGTGTTAAACTCACCATGTAAGTGGACGAATGGTAAACCTTTTCAACTAGCTACTATATTGCGCAGCTCTATAGATATCATTGAAAAACTGGTCCCTAAGTGAGCTTTGCAACAAATCATATATCTTATACCTTTTAACATCCTGTTTCACGAACAGTTGAAACGAGTTTTTGTATCAAAACAAAGTACTCCAACGCTTATAATATTGGGACACTAGTTTGCTCATAACTATTATATTTTAATTATTCATGCAAAGCAAGCAGGATGTACATAAACTGGCACACTAATCAGAAGAACACACAGTATGATGTTGGAATCGACTAAGCAAGAAACATTACGGTCAAACAATAGATCCATGGTGTAAGTATCCAGTTCCTTAACTTGCAGTCGCCAACACCAGAGAATGCATCAAGGCTCCAGAAACCTTAACATAAAAGCTGTCGCTTGTGTGAATTCAATGCCTGGGTTGTGCTATGTTCAAAACGAGCTCCTAAGCCTCGGAGTTAAATGCCTATTGGAGTATTGTTCCCAAGGTTTATTAAAAATAAAGACATCGAAGACGGTACAGTTACGAACTCTCCGCTATTTGCCCTGTTTTCGGGCATAAGTACAACCTTCGATCTTAAATGTCTGAATATCGCAATGGGAAGGAAAAATTAATTTGGATAAAGCATTTCACATTCGTGTAGTGTGGTTAAAGAAAGAATCTATTAGTTTAACAATACGTCCGAAGTTGGACTTACAGGTAACGGACGGCCATTCCCTGAAGTGCAAGTAGTACGGTTAAATTGTTAAGAGGAAAAATGCAACTGGCTATTTCGCTAGAGCACTGTTTATAAAAATAACGGTAGAATAAGAAAAGACAAGACACATTGCGGCGAGAGATTCAAATGTTTCTGTTATTAGAACTTCAGCTATCATTTTTAAAGCTCTTTTTTTGGATTATATTCAAGAGACAAAAGTGAATTTTTGGAGCATCTGTCCAAAAATGGGAAATGTATTCGAGCTTTGGACGACTATAGGTCTTACAGGTTACAGCCAGATGAGAAGATCGAAAAGATTTCTTGCAACTTTGAGGGAAACCCTTAGCAGCTTTTGTGGCAACGTCGAATATGTGGTCATTTCACACAAGGCGGACTGTGATGCATATACCATGAACTGATAGCTGTTTCTTGAATGCAAGTGCCGCTCATGAATAGCGACATTAGGAGTGGGTTGCGCTTAATAGGGCCCATACACTACGCAAACACGTTTGTTCAAACGTGTGTTTGAGCAAACATATTTTCGCCACACACTACACAAACATGTTTGAGAAATATTAGTTTGCGTGACGTTTTTCATCTCTATTTCTATTTAAAAAAAAAAGAAAAAAACAAAAAAAAAAGAATTTCGTCCAAAAAAATTCGTTCGTCTTGTTTATTAATCTTAATTTCATGAAAATTGGCATCTGTTTGAGCAAAATTCAACACACACCACTCAAACATGTTTGTGCAGTCACGGAAAATTCAAAATTTTTTGAATTTCTTCAAATCGTTTGCGTAAATACTCAACATCGCTACACACTACTCAAACAGTTTGCACAAACATTTTTACAACAACAAAAGACATTTGTTTGCTCAAACGGTTTGGGTAGTGTATGGGCCCTATAACGAGCATTGAGTTTTTGAAGCACTCAATTTTACACGATTTATGGTTCCCGACTTTACAATGCTTTCGAAATCATAATAAAATAAGCTTTTTATGAGCTGCTGGTCTAAATCCACATCCGAAGAACAAGGAAATGCAAATAGAAATGAATATGAATATGGGGACTAGAAATTCAGACAAGAGATCATTTATGAATATGAGAAAGAGAGTTAGAGACAAAACAGAGCCCTGTGGCACACCAGCATTTATTTTATGAATTTCAGACTTAAAACCATCCAACACCACTTGTATTGAACGGCTCGAAAGATAGTTTCTCATACAACGAAAAATTCATCCATCAATACGTACGAAAGAAGTAAGCAATCTGAAGTTGTGGGGATTTGTGATTCAGCAACAGTTCAGCAAATTTTGACTTCTACTTTACTAAAATCTGAATTCCATTGTCACTAGGCTGACTGAAAAACTGGAATAAATTACGATGCCTGATCTCATGCATGATGTGTATTTGCGATCAAAATAGGCGAGCCGTCTAGTTGATGAATGTCACGTAACCAACTTGGGTGAGTTTCCCATGATGATGATGGCGAAACTTAATTAACCAATTCTTCCGATAAAAATAAATAATATTTGAAAAACTTCCTCTAATATATAATAATAAATAATTTAACGAATAATCTTAAAAAGTTCAATTTAAATTAGATAAACTTTCAACCCAAGTCCAAATTGTTTGGTTAAAAAAAATCATTACCTAACCCTTCAAACACACTGTCAAAATATAACTACTCTATTACAACACCCGTTGAATGAATTTGCTATGCGACCAGAATATAGTGATTTGCAAAAACACCGCCATTAAACCATTATGAGATGGTAAGTATGTGCAGATGCATGTGGCACGTCATCTAATTTGTATTCCATTGGCGTATCTGATGGTACTGGGTATATGCTTAACCTATCATTTTTAGCTCTCCGCAGATAGTTTCATCCTTCCTTTTTTCTCCATTTAAAGATTGTTTTCGAAATGTCAATAGGTGAAAATACATAGGAATATTTTAATTTTGATATACATAATAACTAAATACATAAACTTATTTAAAAAATAATCCTTGACCAATTGAAACATCCAAAATAAGTACAAGCCAAAGTCACTGCCAACAAGCCGCTTTCATTCAAAAGAGAGTACATACACGCATTTTCATCAATTTTGAAGAATTAGATCAATGTCGAAGATCTAAATGACGCATGATTAATGATCATGGTGACCATTCTTCCTGGATTTCAAATGAAAGATTTTGAATTCTAGGATCACGAGGCACACGTCGTACTTCCCCACCTAGTCTTCTATTTATCAAACTAAATGTATCCTGTTTGTATGTAGAAATCATACCAGAGTTGCCTATTAAGATATTTTAACAAACTAGAGTTACCATCTTTAAAGCATTGAGGTAAATTTATAACAACTTGTGAACCAACGAGTAAACTTGGAAGTTCTAATACTCCTAGGCGTAATAGAAAGAGCGTTAAAGTATTACTTCGAAAACCTGGCTATGCCATAAACAAACATAAAAGTTTTTTCAGGGGTACAGCCTCTAGCGAGGAAGTGACAAATCCTCCATGAATATGTTCCGTATTGAAATAGTGCCTCTCATTTCCGGTCCCTCCATTCCTGTCGACAACAGACACAGTGGTTAAAACTGAGTTCCTGGTTTTCCCAAATTAAAAATTAAATCAAAGTTTAAAAAATAGGAAGAAAAAGGGCATAACTTACCCTAAACCTCTTTGAGATAAATCAGGATTTATTCTCAAAAAAAAAAAAGGTTTTCAATTTAAATACAAAATTTCTTGTATGTTCTAAAGAAATAAGACGAAAAAATTAAGTTTATCTTAATTTAGCAATATGGTCACCCTATTTTCGAAACTACGCGCGCTTACCCGTAGCGTTGTTGCACCACGTCGCCATCATCGTCGTCGTCATTTGTGCTTTCGTCAGTATTGATTAAAATCGTTTAGTGAAGAAAACGAACAATTTTTCATTAATTGATTGAAGTGTCGATGCTGAAGGTTAAATTGGTTGGGTGCACACGATTAATTCACAAAAAAATGAGGCATTTAAGCTTTTGGCATTGGCGCTTGGTGCTGGCAATTCGCGGACATCGGAGCAAATTCTTCAAGTGCTTTAAAGGCAGGCATTGATTCTTTTTTGTTTAATTCATTTTTGCGGGTTTTGGTTTTATTTGAAGGGCACCAGAATTTAGGTATATATTTTATTTTATTTATATTTGAGGACACGAGTCTGCATACGAGAGTCGGAATTCGATGAGAGATCGAAGAATGAAGTTCATAGAACCACCTGTTGGTGTTTGGAAACAAAAGTTTGTATTATTCTTAGCAACGAAGAGAGCTTTTCGACATTGACACTGATTTTAAACAAACCGTGTTTCACATAAATAGTTGCGATAGTTTGCTCAAGGATTGTTGTCAGATGAATGTTTTTCAAAGAATGAATTTTTAAAATCGTTCCAGATACTTTAATTGGTATTGGTTGCGGCAATTGTATGAATACTTGACTATTTGAACAAAAAAAAAAACTCTACTAATGTTCTTAGGCACAATTAAAGCCTTGGATTTTTTTCTGTATTGATTTGATGTTTTGAGTAGAGCCAGTTTGGTTACTCTTTATTTGAGTTCGATGGTTATGTCTTTTAGAAACATGAAATGTTTTTTTTTACAAAATTGTACTTGAAAACCTATTGTCTTGTTAATGAGTTAACATACACAGACAATTGACGTATAAGCCCAATTCGTTGTTGAGACGATAGGGTTCGGCTAAAAAATAAGAATTGACTGAAAGAGAAAAAAAATCAGCTTTTCCATACTAACCGCATTATGTATTTTGAGTTTTAGTTGAATGCCATGGATGTTATTATAAAGAAAACGGTTCTTAAGGATAAAATGAGTTTTTTAAATTCTTTTAGTAGTAAGAGATAAAAACAGAATGCTATGCAAATATGAATTTATGCAGGAACAAAAAAATACTAAGCCGTTCTTGAGATATCGAATTTTTCAAAAAAAAAATACTTTTTTTCTAAAAATTGAAAAAATATTTTTTCTGAAGTTTTTAATTGCAATGTTTTTTAAACTTTTTAGGAGCTTCTTTATAAAAAATTTCGTTAAAATCCGTTATGCCGATAATGAGTAATTCAAAATTCGAAAAAATCGTTCTATGGTAGGTACAGTCAGTAATATCTAGATTTCAAATTTTTTTATATTAAATTATAGATCGTAAAGATTGATCAAAAAAAAAAAAAAATTAGCAAAATTCCCGGAACTGTTTTCGAGAAAAATACGATTTTCGAAAACCATTTTTTAAAATTTGTATGGAAGGTAGATACCGTTAGTTTTAGATAAAACAAAATTTTTTTTCTCAAATCTTGTAGATTATGTTAAGAAACTTTTATTTGTCAAGTTTAAAAAAAAATCGAGGATGGGGTTTTCGAAATATTGAGTTTCCAAAAAAAAAATTTTGAATTTTTTTTTAAAAATCCAAAAAAGAAAAAATTGAAAATTTGAATATGTAATAATATTCAAACTTTGGAGGAGTTTTGGCATAAAAAAAAAATGATTTAAATCGGCTGTACCGTTTGTAGCCCCAGGGCTACCAAAAATAACAATTTTTTGTAAAAAAATTTTTTAACCATTAGCTAGTTTCAACCAAATGAAATTTTTCACATTTTTTTTTTTAAATTCTGTGGGACAGTTTTTGAGAAAAAAAAATATTTATAAAATTTCGAAAAAAATCGTATAGCAGGTACCGCTATTTTTGGTATTTAAAAAAAAAAACAGAAAAAAACGTCCGGGGGGGAAAAATTAAAACCCATATCTACCAAGTTTGAAGAAAATCGGCCGAGCCGTTATGACAGCCATAAGTCGAACCGATTGACAGACAGACAGAGTTGCGAAACCCACTTTTTTGGTCTTCGCTATCATCGTAATGTCAACTTTGATCAAAATCTCGAGTTCGATTTTTTTTACGAATACATAACTTGCCTTATAGTACCTATAAGTCGCAAGTAAAAATTTGCAGGTTTACAACTTTTTCTATGTGTTTTTAGCCTTCCTCATCCCAAGAGCCAGGTTGATTTTGTTTTGGAAATGCATTTAATTTTTAATTAAGTTTGAGTGTATTTTTAATACACGTGTGACCTTTGTTTTGTCTACCAGCATTTTGCAAGCGGAGGTAAATGCCGTAGGGAAATGCGTGGATAGAAATCTCCAAAAGAACTTTCGTAACAAGAACCATCATGTCATATAGTGTAGCGGCACTCACCCACTAAGCTCATATACCATCAGCTCTAACTTGGTGCGGGAGTGCGTAAGCACTAAGCTAGCTAAATGAACTTGTCAAACTGAATGAACTTTACTGGCGACAGTGTGAGGCAGACTTGTTAGCAAAAATAGGCGCATTAACCCCTTTAACAGGGCCTACGCCCAATTGCAGAATAGGAAAAAATTGTCATCAAAAATAAAATCAAACAAGAAGAAGAGGAAAGCAGAAGAATACCTGGTTAAGTAAGAATCCAGAGGAAACAATGACGGTGCATAAAATTACAACAATTGTAAGTAAAATATGAATTCATGTCCGCGCTTGTTACTGACCATAGAAATCCATAAGAATCGGACCGGTTTTCTTGTTGACTAACCTGTAGCTAATATCTGATGAAGTGAACAACTTTTTCTACAGCCCACCAATGCATGCCGGATCTGAACAAACCCTACTAACTGTGGAACAGTCTTCAGAATTCGAAGCGGGACTTTTTTTACTGTGTCAGCTACTTGGCTTCCTCACTGTTTACCGAAGCCATCAAGACTTCAAAATGTGACTTTTGAACCAGATAATGTAAGGTGTTAGTGTTAGCCAAAAGCACAACAAAAAATTTTGCGGATAACATGAAAATCTTTGATCTAAGTCGACACTTCAGAATAGCAAGTAGGTACATACTTCACGAAAAAAAGAAAATTTCGATTAAAAAGGGAGTCAAGAATAATTCAAAACAACTTGACAATTAAAAGTGTTTTAAATACAATCTACAAGACGTGCAAAAAAAATATTATTTAACACCTAGAATTTTAAATAATTTTTTCTTTTCGCTTTTTAAGCTTTATAATTCAATACAAAAAATTGAAATTAAGATATTACTGACTGTATCCATTAGGTACAATAGAACCATTTTTTTCAATTCTGAAGTTCTCATTATCGGCAAAACGGATTTTAATGAAATATTTTTTAAAGAAGCTTCAAAAAGTTTAATAAACATTGCGTTTCAAAACGTAAAGTTAAAATAGTTTTTGAGTTTTATGAATCAATCAATTTCGATTAATTTGATATCTCAAAAAAACGGGTTGATATTTTTTCTTGAAATTTAATTTTTATTCTTACGAAAATAAGAATTTTAAGTTGGCGTATCAAAATTTTTTCTTAAAAAAAAATTTGTTAATAAAATCTTATTTTTATAAGAAACCGCTACAACTACTTACTCGTATAATTTTTGTTCTTGCATAAGCGAATACTGCGTTGGGAATTTACATAGCATTGTGTTCTTATTTCCAACTACAAAAGGACTTGTTTTAGTCATTTTAAAAATAAATTTAATCGATATGAAAATTTTTCTCTAGTAAAAGTCATTTTAAATCTTTTACGTGGTACACTTTTTTTTTTTTTATTTTTTTTTTTTTTTTTTTTTTTTTTTTTTTTTTTTTTTTTTATAATATACCCGCGCTCAAGGGATTATGATTACCCTTTAAATGTTTCAACACAGCGCGGGCGTGAAGTTACGGAAGAGAAAGAAGGATAGGAAAGATGTGTGGCACGATGTTCTGAGACTGTAGGTTGTTGTCTCAGATATTTTTATGTCGCTTATAATTCACATTATTTTATTCGTATTCATCCTTGTTGGGCATACTAGTTTAACTCAATTACATGTTGTTAGTGTTATGCCTGAACAACATGTAATGAGTAAACCAGCAACCCATTGATGACAATTTTAGAAGGTTTTTAATGGAATTAAAACGACATAGACGACGGCAGGGATCGAACCTGTGATCATGAGGTTCACAGGCGAGCACTCATCCATCGCGCCACGGCCAACCCCAAAATTAAAAGTTGTTTTTTTTTTGTTTATAATATATCAATAATTTTCTTAACAAAAAATTACTTATTTTTTTATAATTTTGTTACAATTTACCCCGGCCTAAGTTACATATAAAAGGGCAAGTCAAAAGAACGCAAATTTTTAATGTTATATCTTGACGTCTTCACAGCAAGCTTTGTTGCACTTTGTAGAGGATTTTGTAACTAAAAGATGGCTATTAAATTCAATTTAGTAGAAGTTACATTGGTTCTAAAATAAAAACTGTTACTTTTAACCCCACTCTCACCTCAAAGATATATGTACATTGTACATACATACAGTTGTGGCCAAAATAATAGTAGTGTAAATAAAATCATTGGTAAGTCCCTGAATTTCCATGTTTTTGTGTAGGAATATTCTGTGATCAGTCGAGTTCAAAATTGTGTTATATGGTGGAAAGGGATCTCGTCAATATGTAAGAAGGCCTCCAAACAAAGAATATAATCCACACTTCACAGACAAGACAATAAAACTTAGAGGATCTAGCATAATGGTGTGGGCATGTTTTTCCTTCTATTGTGCTGGTCCCATATACTGGATTGAAGGCATTATGGATCATCATCTTTAGTGTGAAGATCTAAACTTAATGTGGGCAAGATACATTTCGCGAGGCCCTCTGATGGTGCAAGTAGAAGGCAATATAAAATAAGAAATCACTTAATTAAACAGTTTTTATTTATTTAGAAACAAACCTAAATTTATACTCATACTTCTTTGGAACATTAAACAAAAACTCCTCATACAACTCATAAGGTTGGAAGTCACTGCTCTCACCTTCTTGCAGGACTGTGTGTAAATCCTGACAGTTTTTCAATATTTGTTCTTTTGGAATTTTTTTTAATGAACTACCAGGTGTCGACACATGAGCCAAGACTCGAAAAAAAACTTTAAACGCGTTTTTCTCGAAACCAAGTTTTTCAAACTGTTGGCCACGATTACTTTAAAACTACTTGACCGATCGTCATAATTTTTTGTTTGTTTTAAAGCTTATTAAAATTATTGAAGTTTGGCTCAAAATCAGGCTGATATATCAAAATATTTTTCTTCGCCCAGAAGAGCGAAAAAAAGTGGCAAAAACGAACACTAAAATTCAAGCGTCCGCCATTTTTTTATTTTTGACTTTGGTCAATTATTTTGGTCCAGACTCCAACTATACACTCTTCTATTTTATAAAAAAACTTTCATTTTTTACTTTTCGATCATTTTTGCAGGAGCTAGAGTGGCCAACAGCGAACAACTTGTTTTGGAGGTGGTCTCGTTCCGAGGCGCATTGTTTTTCAACGGCCCGGTATTTTTTGATGAAATGCAAATTTTTTGTACTTAATATGATAATAAACAAATAAAAAAATTTGAATTGATTATATAGATATATCATGCCTTTTATGAAAAATAAAATTCAGGAAAAAGTGTCATTTTTGACACTGAAAAAGGAGAACCTCCCCTTAATTAATATAACATAATATACATAATATGTAGTATGTCGATTTCCTTTACACATGAGAAATCAATTTCTGTGTGAAGATTTCGATCTCTCGACAGATTTTACGTTCCTTCACACCAAAAAAAATCGAATTTTTTGACAAAGATCAAAGTAAAAAAAAAAGCAGTAATTAAGTCTTCAAAAAATTATAAATTTCTGTGGACAAGGAATGGCGTTGTTTATATGCGTAAAAAAGAGGGTGATTAGTTTTATTAAATTAACAAGGTCTTCTGACCTTCTTAAATTAGAATGAGTTCCTTAAATATTTTCGATATCCATGTAAACAATCCATCCTACCACCCTAAAACAATTGTTTGTGATAATGAAAGTAATGTTAGTAGTTTAAAAGAATCGTTTTGCATTCATCAAAATATTCGTAGCTTAAGAAAGAATTTCATCAATTTGTTGGTTCATATTCAGTCTCTTAAAACTCTACCGTTGGTTATAGTGTTAGTGTTGAGTGAAATTTGGGTTTATCGTAATGAAATGGATTTTTATAATATTGATGGGTACACCTTGTACGCGAAATGTAATGAATCTTATTCTGCTGGTGGTGTTGCCGTATAAGTACATAAAAAGTGATGTTGTGTGTGACCACTCAGAAATTGAGTTTGTTAGTGCTGATATCCTGCGAATGAACTTTTTATATCAGAATGATTGGTATGTACTGCTTTGTATTTATCGCATTCAAAATTTTAGCAAAAACAGTTATATGGAAGAGTTTTATGAGGTTTTAAATACTACCAAAGATAAGAACTTAATAGTTTTGGGTGACATAAATATTGATCTATTGGATGAAAATGATAATGACACTTATAATTATATGCTTTTGATGTCTTCATTTGGTTTAAAGAGTGTTATAAATGTTCCAACTCGTGTAACAAGCACAAGTTCAAGTTGCATAGATCATATTTTTGTTCGTTTTAATAAAAATAACAAATCAGTCTTTAAAAGTGAGGTGCACGATCTTAAAATAACTGATCATCATTTATGTGCTTTAAATGTAAATGAAATTGATAATACTCCACGAAACCAGATAGAAAGACCAAAATTTGTTTTAGATTTTAATATACTGCGTGAAAAACTAAGGTATGAGTTCTGGGAAACTGTGTTTTCTTTGAGCGATCCTTCTGAGGCTTATGATAAATTTGTTTCTATTCTGAATACACACATTGAAAGTTCAAAGAGCCATTTAAATAATACAAGCAGAACAAAATTCTTGAAACCTTGGATGACTCCAAGGTTGTTAAAGCAAATAAAACTAAAAAACAGTTTTGCTTTAAGGTGCAAAAACCATCCACGAAACTCAAATCTAAAAAAATATTACACTAAGCTTTGCAAAAGAATTAAAAATCTAACTGCTGAGTCACGAAATTTATATTATACCAACCGCTTGAATCGTTTTAAGAGAAACACTAAAAATGAATGGAAAGTCGTAAATTGTATTTTAGGAAAGCCAAATAAATCTAATAATATTTCTAATATCTTAACGAATAATCATCTTACTTCTGACTCGGATGTAATAGCTATTAGTTTTAACGATTATTTTGTCAGTATTACTGAAGCTATTAAGCCCCCTATTCCTCTTCACCATAGCTGTAACTGCAGTATTGAAAACATTCTAAATAAAGAAACACCTCAAGGGAATAGTTTTCGTTTTGAAGAGTCTGCAAAATAAAAATTCTTGTACCAGTGATGGTATATCTGCTATTATGCTTAAAAAAATATCATGGGAAATTGTGGATGTTTTATGTTATATTTTTAACCTAAGTGTTAATATGGGAAAGTTTTCAAATTCATTGAAAAGAGCTGAGGTTATTCCACTTTTTAAAAAAGGCAACCTTAAAAATGTAGCCGATTATAGGCCTATCTCGTTGCTTCCTGCGTTTTCAAAAATTTTTGAAAAATTAATTAAAACAAGAATGCTTTCATTTCTTGAAAAAACAAATTTTTTTTCGGATGCTCAATTTGGTTTCAGATCAGGTAAATCCACTGAAGATGCAATCCTAAAAGTATGTTGTGATCTCTATAAAGGAATAAATGAAAGTCAATCAACGATGGCATTGTTTATTGACATGACCAAGGCGTTTGACTTAGTCGATCATGAAATTCTGTTAAGCAAGTTATGCAATGCTGGTTTTAGAGGTATATTTTATGAATGGCTAAAATCGTATTTGATCGGGAGGGAACAAAGTGTGCTAGTTAATGGAATATTTAGTAATGTATTAATGCTAAAAAATGGTGTTCCCCAGGGCTCTGTATTGGGTCCAACTTTATTCTTAATTTACATTAACTCACTGTCTTTTTTCGAATGTTTTGCTAACATAAGTAAAGATTTACAGCTTCTTAGAGTTTGGTTTGCTTACCATAGATTGATTATAAGTGAGAAAACTAAAATTATGTGTTTTAAGCTATCGGGTGATTTCCCTAGGGAGTTTGAAGCTCTTTTCCATTCCCATGATTGTCAAAAGTTCTCTTTACCTTTGCACGTGTGTGGTAAAAATAATTTTTCAATACAAAATCTGTGCTCAACTAACTGTTTTCCAATTGAGCTTGTTAATCACTATAAGTACTTAGGAGTTCTCATCGACTGCAACCTTAACTGGAAAGTTCATTGCAATATGGGATAGTGTGTTGGGGAGGTGCGTATAGGAATACTTTTAAATCACTCTTGACTGCACAAAAGCATATAATCCGTATAATTTGTAAAAAAAATCAACGCACTGAAAGCTGGCCTCTTTTTTGTGAGCTAAGAATACTACCATTACGTCACCTTTACATTTTTAAAGTTTTAAAAGAATTTTATAAACAAAGTGGTAATATTCCATCTAGAAACTCTTCAATAAACAACTTACGAGTTAATAATTCAGCACTTGTTAATGTTCCAGTTCCACACAAAACACATTTTATGAATTTTTATTTAATGACATCGTCAACTGTCTTCAATAATCTTCCCATTTCAATAAGAACAACCTTTAACTTTCATTCTTTCTTGATCAAAATCAGAGATTGGCTTTTCACTAAGAACTTGATTGAAATAGAATTAGTCTATAAATTCAGTACTTGAATACATACGAAACGATTTGATTTTTTTATAACTACGTTTTTTCTATTCTTTTTTGCTTTTAATGTTTATTTAATGTTTCTTTAAATTATAATCTCTTTTTTTTCTTAAATTAAACAATAGTTAGAAATAATAATAATAATATAAAAAAGAACAACTGAAAGTACCCCACGTCAGTTATTCTTTTGTTGACCAAAACATTTTTGAGGTCGTTCAACTCTAACTTTCTTAAGTTATAGAATGGCCAGAGCTTATTCTCTTGCACTTAATTTTTTTTTTTTATTTATTTTGTATATAAAATTGTAACTAGCATGTAAGTGGAAGTTGGATAAAAAATTGAATTATCTAATTATCTAATTCTTCGAATCTGTATTGGAACAGGAATTTACATGTATACGAAATACGCACACCACAAGAAAAAATTTTACACGGGATCGAAATCCCTTGTGTGTAAAGGAAATCGACATACTACTCGTATGTACATAAAGTAGTTTATCAGAAATATCGATTATTTCATTGACATTTATTTCGTGCGCCTTACGCCGCCTCTGTGTACATCGCAAGAACAGAGAAGAAGTGTCTAATGAAAAAAACTTTGTTCCTAAGCATTTGGACTATTTTGGCACTAATTAAATTTCTCACGTAAGAATATGAAAATTGAAAAAAGTATGTGTTTTTTTCAATGCTAATTGATTCGCTATTGTTTTTTTTACTAGCAAAGTATGTATGTATGTGTTTTATACCAAGAAATATAAAACTGGGAAAAAATATTTCTTTTAGAATTCGAGTTTAAATCTCAGCTTTAAACAACTCATTAAGCGGTCTAACAGTAGATGATTGGAGTTTCGAAAATGTCCTCTTTTTTTTCAAATACCATATGGACACCCTACATTAGCGGTATGTTTTCGATTATAATTTTACACATTATTTCATCTGCGTGAGATATCTATTAAGCGATCTTACCTGCGATCTTGTTTTATTGGTTAGAATAAAAAAAATGTTATTTGCGTTTTCGAAGCGATTGACTTCTAAAATAAAGTCAACCATCAAAGTCAGTTTTTAAATATGTCAGCAAACTACGCCTCTGTGGCCCCTTTGTTTAATAAAAAACGCCCCGCATTTCAAACTCAACCACAAGAATATGTTCGACAAATTCCGCTACGACAACCACGATGATGAAGCTAAAACGATTTGATGGTAATTTTAGAACTTAGTTGGTGTTTCATTATACACATAATGAGATGCATGCTCTTGTTTCATCTTGCCCCGTCTTTTCCGCTTACTGTCCAAAAAAGTCAACATCAACAAATAAATGTTGATATTGCATTCGGTATCCATAAACAACGCAACCCCTATTTCTTGGTGTTCCTATCCTTCACTATTTGAAAAAGTCACGTCGCGACATCGACGGTCGCGTCGTCGAAAATAATGTGAATCCCACAACGTCTACTTGCAGTTTTTTTTTTTTTTCTCTAAATCTATCATCACTCAAGCTATGTGTAGGCAAATATTGATCAAGGGTCTTAGAAAATTCTTTCTGCTACGTTTGTTATTACATTTCTCAATTGACTGCGATGTTTTGACAGTTTTGTCGCGAATTTTGAATTATCTTTACAAATTGTGAAATAAATAATAATTTAAGGAATTTCAAAACAGAAATTTATCATTTTGTTCAATGAATGTTTTAAAATGTAATATTTTTATAATACAAGCGCACTTACATAAGGGGTTATACCAAGCCGTTAAATTGTAAATTCAACATACTATTTAGCGCGACCGGTTAGGAAGAAAAGATAAGATTAAGTAGGAGATAACGATTTACACATGTCTTAAATGCCTGGATATTGAAATGAGAAGGGAAAATAGAGTCGTACACGTCGGACGACTGAAGAGTGAATATCCGTACTAAACGACACGACCGAAGTCAAGGTCAAGGGTATATAAGGTATGCTCATATTCCTGGCTATCACCTATCAGGCTTTTGACTCTATTCTGGATTCTATCCAGCACTCTTGCAAAAGTGTTTTAGGTACATCAGATCAAATACTAGGCTTATACTTGCCTAATAATTTACAGCCAGAAAAGAACGAGAAATGTGTTCGTAAGCCTTCTTAGTAAACCTAAGCATTTCGGTCCATAGGAATGTCCGCTTTGTGGTCATTCCACAAAAGGTTGCCTGTAATCACAAGCCGAGAATAGAAAGCTTTTTAAAATCCACAATGCGAGCACCATTTACACAAGATTACTCTGAGTTACGATTGGTGATTTGAAGATGTTCTTAAAATCGAAATATTATGTGACCCTTCTTGAATATGCCATTTTCCCAGGCTATCGATTTGCTAGTGAGGGCGAACAGTAACCTGTTTTTATAGTACTCGATATATCTACAATTTCTTGGTCGTTTTTAGGTTCATTTCCGGGCACAGGTGAAAATTTACCAACATCAGTAAGTTGGTAATCGGTAATTGACTTACCGATACGGCTGGAATATTCACGAGGGCCCGAAGTAGATCAATTTTACTTCGTGCAGAGATTTCGTAGTGGCAATTCAATCGCATGAATTAAGCATATTGCCACGGTATTGGTCGACCTAATTCCAGAAAATGAATTCTGGTTATGTAAGAATGGAAATATGTTCTTCATGAACCACCTTCCGATAGTCCATCGTCCATCTTTCTCTTGGGAAGTTAGAAATTTATCCTTTCGCCTATCAAAATAAATACTGCGAATTGCGACATTATCGCACTAATTTGAAATAGGCTTTCTCTTGATTTTGACAAGGCACTATGTATTTTATTATTATCAATAACTATACTCTGTCCAACAAAAATTGTCAGTACAGGGAAGATAGGACGTTTGTCTCTCATTCTGGTTGCATTGCCATGCATAAATGTGTCGCCTTTTAAAGCTCTCACAGGGATTCCGTAGTTTACATTATAAATCGCCGCAAATGAGAGTAAAAAACGCGTAGGGCTACCGTCTGCCGATTCAAAACGACTGAAAACAATATTAAATTTACCTTTTCCCCACAACGCCAAGCGGTAAGATAATAGGCGCGTTTTTTTTTTAAGTTGAAAAGCAATGCGACAACACTCAACATACTTATCTTCTTAAAATGTGTTCTCAAAAGCTTCAAATCCCAAAAGCTCCTTAATAAAAACGACTGAAAAAGCTCCTTGCTTGCAATTGAGAATGATAATGGTAACTCTGTTTTGATGTAGATAAAGAGCGCACGATCGTATTGAGTGACACTTGACACTCTTGACACCTTGACAGTATCCCATCAGCAGTGGTATACGACGGTCATGTTGGGGTGTACAACTTTTTGCAAAGAATTACAACAACAATTCCTTAAGAAAAGTCAGTGGTTTGCTCTTTTTTAGTGGCATTTTGCCTAAAGCATTGTAGTGAGGGTGCATCAACCGCCACTGCTTTAGAAAAAGCTCTCCCATAAGGCCAGTACTGACAATTTTTGTTGGCCAGAGTATAGAGTGGTATTAGTGTTTTTAATTATCCCTAAATCCTGGAGTACTGCTGAAGCAACTGCTGCAGCAGATCGAACGGAAAGCCCATATCGATCAGAGACTTTCTACGGATGGTAGGTGTAGATGATGTTGACGATGAGGGCTCAGATAAAAATAGCTGTGCTTGCACCACTTCGATTGGATTGACTTGCTCTAAAGTTTCGTTTATACCGTAGTAGATTCAGCTCTTTGACTACCTAATGCACTACCCTTTCTATCTAGTCGCTTTTGAGTTTTTTTGGGTTTCAAGCTTGTAAATAGGACCGATCACCACTTTTCTGTCATTTCTCTGGTCCACTAAAAATGATCTTTCACTTTTAACACAATGAGACTCATTAAAGGAATCATACTTACACGATGAGATGTCAGACAATGTTGTGTTAAGTGCAATAAAATCCTGCAACCTGTTGTGATAGCTTGTATTTTTTTCAAATTTGGTATATTTTAAGTGGTATAGTGGTATGTATTTATCAAAGTGAAATTTCATTATTTGTATTATTGGAATATGACACATTGGAATCGACGCATTGTTAAATATCTTTTTGATTTCTGTACTGAAAAGCTTCGGAACTAGAAGGATTTCTCCATTGTATTTTATTTTTGAGAGAATCAATACAACTTGACATAAAACAAAATTAAACAATTTTTCTTAGAGAGTTGCAACAACAATACACGACACAAAACACATACGATGTGACACACGGAGCCAAGTCAAGTATTTTAGTTAGGACAAACAAAAACTCTTTTATGCTTGGGAACAGCGTTACCGCTGTGCCACTTTAGTGTCAAATTGCCACTTTTTTTCAGGCTGTGCCACCGAGAGACCACCTTTCAGTCTGTGCCACTTTTTATTCCCCACAAGCAAAACTTAAGTTACCAATTCACCATGCCATTTTTCCATACTTTTCATATCTTTCATGCGTACGATACTTACACCATCAAAGTTTTAAAATTCAACATAACCCACACACTGAAAAAGTGGGTAACATTAAAAATAGTTTGAATAAATACCTATTTTCCGACTTACAGTACATAACGCTTATAAGAAACTCAAAAATTGCACAAGATTTGTATCTTATAACCGAGTTTTTCTTATATTCATAGAACGGATATGAGAAACAAGTTTCTTATACGGATATAAGAAACAAGTTTCTTATACGGATATAAGAAACAAGTTTCTTATACAAATGTACCCAGCAGCGTTACCACTTCCGGAAAAAAAGTCGAAGTAGATTTGGAGAAAAAAGTGAAGTAAATTGAGAAAAATCGAAGTAGATTTTAAAATGACTCTATACTTGGTTTTTGAAAAATTAGAACTCAAGATTTTTATCAATTGATATTACAACACGAAAAAGTAGAGATTCCGTTTGTCTGCAGGTGTGTACCTTAACCTGCAGCCTTAATGAGAAATTGAAATGTTTTTTTTTTTTTGCTCGTTTCCTACCATTATGAAATATCATATTTATTTCGAAGACGGCTCTAATGGTTTTTATAAAAAAAAAATCATGTTCAGATGCAGTCCGCATTTTTGTAAAAAAAACGGTACCTGTCATAGATCCTTATTTTGATTTTCTACTTTCTCATTTCTGAGTCTACCGATTTCGATCAAAATTTTCATATATGAGTTTCTGTGATTTTAAAATAATATTGTATACAAAACATTTTTATCCTTAATATTTTAATATTATTAAATATTTAAAATTGTCAGTACATTTCTTTTAATTTTAAAGAAATTTGTATAGCTATAAAGAACTTATATGAACGTTTTTATAATACGAATTCTATATACTACTGAAATAAATCAGCCAAGTAGAAGACTTAGCACTATTAATGGACTTGTTGAATTATTGATTCAAATTAGCTTTTTTGCCCTTTAGTCCACAAAAATTGGCGTTTCGTCCCGGCGATCTCACATGGACTCATCAGTTGACGAAACGCCAATTTTTGTGGACTAAAGGCCAAAAAACTAATTTGTATAAAAAACACTGAACACTGAACTAAAATTCTCTTCAAATGTCGAATTGAAATGACATTTGCATACCTAGGTTGCTTTGAATTTTTCTCAAAGGTCTGTTCAAGTTTTTTGAGTTTCGTGATTTTTTTGAAAGTTTCTTAAATCCAACCAACTTTACATTGAAAAAAGAAAGTTCGTGGTTGAGGAAATGTTTCTTTTATCAGTGTTTTTCTTATAAGCGTGTTTCTTATAAACACACAATTCAACATTAAAATATATGGGAAAGTACACGGTGCTTTTGTTCAAGTTTCTTGTAAGCGAGGTTTTCTTATAAGCGTGTTTCTTATAAGCGATAAATACTGTATATGAATTTGTTGCAAAAATTTTAACCTTGCCTCATGGCAGTGCCTGCGCTAACAGGGTTTTTTCCAAGCTAACTTTGATGAAAAACAAACTCACCAACAGACTAAACACTGAAACTTGCGAAAATATGTTGCCTTCTTTAAATTTAGTAAGAAACTGTGATTTAGCTGAGTGGAGTCCAGATGAGCTCCTCATAAAAAAATATAGGGAAACCATCACAGGAAAGTAAAATGTAATACGAATTCTTTTAAATACATTATTATTTATTTATACTTTTATTTATTTATTTATGTTGAATAATCAATACAAAATGAACTGTTAAATTTTTAGTTTTTAGCTTACGTTGCAATAAACCTTAAAATGATTGTTTAAATTATGTGTTTTCTTCAACTCCTATAAATTCGTTGAGATGAGTGTGAAATTTGTTCCCTTAAGTCAATTTTCATACATATATGGTGTTGTTTTGTTTTTAATTTTAAGTGCCACCTTTTTTTCTCGAGTGCCACTTTTTTCGCAACTTTTCACAAAATATCCTAAGGTAACGCTGCTTGGGAAGGTAAGGAGTAAAAAAATTGAAGGTTTTTAACGATTTTTTAAGATACTTACCTAAATGAAAAATTGCCTAGTCAGTCAGTTTTTTATCCCGTTATATGCTATTCAATACGCAACTTTTGCGGGGACTTTCGTTAGTATACTCCGAAAAGAAAAATTAACGGGACAGCCTATTGAAGAATACCAGCATTTATCTTAAGAACTTCAGACTTGAAATCAACTTGGATTAAACGGTTAGAAAGGTTATTACTAATGCAATGAATTAGAGAACCATTGATTCCAAATGAACGCATTTTTTCTAAAAGGCGCAAAATTTTAATTTAATAAGTGCTAAGGCTGTTTTAGTATGATACTAGGTTAAAACAACGGATTTGCAAACTGGGGCCGAATTACCGCTTCAGTGACGAGTGAGTGAGTCCCATCAGTGATCGAATGAAAATGTAAAATTGGAGTAATTTATTGCTCGATAACGTAAGCGGTAATGCCAAACTCACATAATTCAGTCACGTATTACTCGATAACTGATGCGGTAATTTGGCCCCTGAATTGAATTGAAATGTTATTGTTTTAGGTGTGTTCAGAAGCAATTTATTAAGCAAATTCTTTTAGTACGATACTAGTTAGAAAATGTTTAAAATTAAGAATGAGTTAGAAAACTACTATAAAGTTAGCAAATTGTTAATTAGTATCATACTAATACCTTAATAATAGGCTGTTTAAAATTTTGCGCTATTGATACCAAACCTTTCCAAATGTCTTCCAAATATCAACCACTACAATCATACTCTCACCAAATCGGTGTAAGAATTGTTTCTTTGTTTCTGTGGGGTATTCAATTAAATCACCGGTGGATATATTACTACGAAAGCCATATTGCCGGTCATTAAAGACCTTTCATTATAAAAATATATTTATATATACTCGTATGTATGTATGTCGTTTGGGCTACACGACTTTACTGTGTTTTTCAAGCTGAATTTCTGGCTATCAAGGAAGCATGCAAGATACTCAAACCAGACCCAAACCTCCATCCTCCAAATTGGTCCAGCATTGCCGGGATGAACTCACTAGCCTCAATATTAAGCACAATGTCATTCTTAACTGGGTTCCAGGTCATTGTGGCATTGATGGAAATGAAAGGGCGGATGAGCTGGCCCAGGAAAGGATCAGCGCTTTAAAAATCACTTGCGGAAAGAGTCAAAATTCCGCTAGCAAATATGGAGGGTAATATTCTCTCAATCTTTCTTAACGAAGTTGGTTGGAGTAGTTCAACTATAACTGCATTATATCTAGAAAGATTTGGCCCACCTATAATAAGTCCTAAGTCCTAAGTCCTAAGATCTGATATGCAGACCAAGGCAAGAAATAGCTACAATCGTGGCTACCTGTAGCGGACCACTCAATCGTATTGGCTACTATTTCAGCACCAGTCAACACTTGTCTTAGCCTGCTGGCAATCCAGTTACAGAAGATTACCTTATCCGAGTGGCAGGAAATAACCTACACGCTAGTTTTTATTAATAATCGTGAAAATATCGAACGATATAAATCATACACGGATGGAACGGATGGATTATTTTGATCGCATTATAACTTAAAAGAAATCATAACGCGTTCCGTGGCTATCTTTCTATAATCTGATGGAAAATCTTTTCCAGAAGATGCAACGAATGTATGAATTCTTAAAAGATTGCATTCAATTGAATGCTATATAGCGAATGGATGAAGAATTATTGCAATATTTGTAATGTCACAAATAAATGGTGGTTGCAGAATTTTATGTCGAAGTCTCAAAGTGAAGTCAAAGAATGCAATCTTTTGATTGAATTCAATGAATATTTGAAGATTTGATATTTTTACTATTTTATTTTTATTATATTTTTTTGTCTCATAGACATAATATTCAGAGTCTAATTCAATAAGACTAATAAACCCTGAGCAGAAGAAAATTATTAAAATTTTTAAATTTAGCGCCGTTTTTAACTTGATAATAATATCCCTGGTCAGTTCAAAACTATAACGAACTGTGTTACATCGCTTTAGATTTGGGTAAATGTATCCAAGTTTGACTGCAGTGTTTTACCTTGAACTTTGGTTGGATTAGGCTTATCAGTAAAAATATATTTAGTTTATTGCCTAAACATCTAAGAAACAAAATGGAACTAGCTTATTACCTAGGTCAATTTTCTTTTTATTTTGTTACCTATACTTAGGCATTTAATCTAGTGCTTGGGTAGATCTTACCTAATATTTTAAGAACCTTCCAGTAACAAGCTCAATGCACTTCAAAAAGCCAATTCGCAATACGAAAAGGGAGTGTTGAAAACCAATAACGTAAGTGTATTGGACTTTCACGCCGAGTATCTACTATCGATAACTGGCCACTGACACTTAAAAAGAAAAACAAAATATTTTCAGGGGTACTACCTCTTGCGTGTTAGTGACAAATCCTCCAAGAGTATCTCTTGTCGTGAAAAGTGCCTTTGATTAAAACCGTTTGGACTCGGCAGGTGTTGTAAGTCACTAGGGCCTGGTTTTTTAAAAGTCAAATTTATTCAAGCAATATTTTTTTAGATATGGTCATGTCTGAAATTCCTTTATGAAAAAAAAAATAACTTTTTATTAAAATACAGAATAATAACCAAAAAAAATTAAATTAGAGGCCATGGCGGCTCATAGAGAACCTAAACATAGTGACTTACAACTGTGAACCATTTCTGTGTGCGTGTAACCAGGTATGTAATGGAGGGGACCTGCAACTTTCTGCCGATTCCGAAGGGCTAATGAGGAGTATTTTTCATACTTTTCATGACAAGAGATACTCTTGAAGGATTTGTCAATTCCTCACAGCGCCTCAGAATCGAATACCAGACATTCTACACGACAGTCTAACGCACTAACCATTATTCCAAGTGGTATCAAATTTTTAAACCTAAGTTTGGCTCATTACACACTGCATACAGTAACACAACCCTAACTAAGGTGAGCTGTTTATTTCATATTTCAGTATAATCTAAAAAGATGTTCCTGCTTTTATGAAATCACATGGCAATTCCTATAGTCTAGAAACTGCCAATACATAGCTCGGGGATGATGATGTAATTCTTTTCTTCCACTAAAAGGGACTAGGATGTGATGCATTCATAACGAAACAAGAAGAAAAACTAAAAAAATTAAAAAAAACGATTTGTATTCAACACGCAAAAAGTAATTCGATTTGTCGCGTCCGTCGTCACCGTCATTTTCATGCTTAGCTTTTGCCGACCAAGAGCCGGGTCCTTTCTATATTTTCCTGGTAATAGAATGAACATCAGACTATTGTCACTGACCACAGAGTCATTCTGTCCGAACATTGCACCAACATCGTGTCCGGATAAAAAATTTATAAATACAAACAAAAAAAAAAATGCATAAGAAAAGAATGTCAAACGCGACGACATCGGTCGATGACAATGGATCGGTATGAGCCGCCCATTCGAACATAAAGGTGGCGTTAAATTTATGTGAACTCATGTGGTCAATGTGTGCTTTGTCCTGTTTGAGGATCATGTCACGTAGTTGTCTATGTCGTCTCGTTTTATCATTGGCAGCAGGTAACACCTTCGTTTTTATTTTTTTTATTTTTGAATTTTTCTATACTGCTTTTATATTTTTTTATTGTTTTTGAACTGAAGCAGCTTTACGAAAGTTTTTAAAGTTGTCTTTAAAATTTTCTACTCAGAGGTTGAAATAAATAAGCTTGAAGTTATTATAAACATTTTGAATTATAATAATTTTAAAATTATATAAATAAATTTAAAATTGCAAAAGATAAACAAAAAAGCAATCGTTAAAGAGATTCAACAGTTAAAAGTTAGAAAAAGCTAAACGAAAAATGAGAAAAATAAATACAACAAGAAAAATAAAATGCACCACTGGGTCGCATGAACTTGCTCTTATGTAATAGACTACGAATTTTAAGAACGAATGTTATTAGAGAAAACTGTACATAAGCATACAATTCATTTTCTAGATTCTTTAAGTATTAAGAGATAAACACAGAATGCCATGTGATTTCTTAAGCATATATGAATTTATGCTGGAACAGAAATTATATGTATGTTGTAGCGGTTTCTTAAAAATTTTAATTTTTATATACAACATTTTAAAAATATGTTTAAGACAAAATTTTGGTACGTCAAATTAAAGTTTTTATTATTGTTGGAATAAAAATTAAGTTTCCAAAAAAATTTAGTTTTTTGAGATATCGAATTTTCAAAAATTAAAAAAAAACATTTTTTTAAGTTTTGAAATGTAATCTTTTTTAACTTTTTAAATGCTTCTCTGTAAAAAAAATTTCATTAAAATCAGTTATGATGATAATGACAAATTCAAAATTTGAAAAAAATGTTCTATGGTAGGTACAGTCAGTAATATCTTAATTTTAATTTTTTTTTAGATCGTACAAATTTATCGCAAGAAAAAAAATTTATCAAAATTCTAGGCTCTGTTTTTTTCGAGAAAAATATAATTTTTGAAAACCATTTTTTAACATTTGTATGTTAGATACCGTTATTTTTAATTAAAATACCAAATTTTTTCTCACATCTTTTAAAATGTATTAATTAACTCTTAACTATCAAGTTACAAAAAAAACACGGTATCTTCGAAATATTGAGTTTCAAAAAAAGAAAATAAAACGATTTTTTGAGAAAATCAAAAACAAAAAAAAAAAATGGTTTCAAGGGGGGTACCAAAAATAACCCTTTTTGTGGAAATTTTTTTCAACCATTACCTAGCTTTAACTAAATGAATTTTTTTGATTTTTTTTTAATAAAATCTGTGACAGTTTTTTGAGAAAAAAAAATGATTTATAAAATTTCGATAAAAAAATCGTATGGTAGGTAGGGGAGAAGGGGGAACATTTGACACTTAATTTTTAAAAGTCTGTATTTCCTAAAACTTTTAATGTATGTATTCCAATGTTTTGTTTTGTATTTGATTAACTGATTATTCAAGCTTATGCTAACATATAATTTTTTGTTTTAAAACATTTCCACATTTTTGAGAAAAATATTTTCTAAAAATAGTCATTTTGTCAAAAGTGCCCCGGGATCGGGGCACCTTTGACTTTAAAAGGGGCACATTTGACAATGGTGGATTAAAACCCACATCGTGTGCATTATATTTCTAAAAGTATCAACGGATCCAGCACGTCTGTTGTTTGAATAGTAAAAAAGTAAATTTTTGTTTTTAAACAATTTATTAAACAATATAACGAAAAAATAAATCAATAAATTCACTTTCTAAAAAAAAAACAACTACAATAAAAAACTTAAATTATTTCATTTATAAACATAAAAAATCAGTTCATATAAATCTAAATTCAAATTTATCGATATCGACATTTTTTAAATAATTTATTTAATATATATCTTTCTTTTGTAGTTTCGAACCATTTGCCCAATTGCAAAAGTCAAAGGTGCCCCGAAGGACCTTTATAAGTTTTTTTTTTTTTATTTTTTTGATAACTAATATTTTATTTTCACAAAACTGGCTCTAATTTATTGAACTTTAAGCATAGTACTATCATACTATTGATTCACGATAAAAAATTTATTTTATTAGTTTCACAAATCGCTTACTTACCGGTGGTCAAAAATTAGATCAGAGACACAGAAAACACGAAAACATGTGGTACTCCACGAAGAGTTAAAGAAAGACTGCCAAATTTCGTAACGTTTCTTTAAATCAAATTAAGCTTCTTCCTTCATCCGAACTTTTCTTTTTTAAGGGCACGCTCATACCGAAAAACGCAAAGTCAAATGTGCCCCGGTGTCAAATGTACCCCAGCTTACCCTACCGTTATTTTTGGTCTTAAAAAAGAAGAAAAAAAAACGTGTGGGGGGAAAGATTAAAAATGATATCTACCAAATTTAAAGAAAATCGGCCGAGTCGCTTAGGCTGTAGTCGAACAGACAGAAAGAATTGCAGGACCCACTTTTTTCGTCTTCGCTGTCATCGAATTGATCAAAATATCTAATTCGATATTTTTTATGACTAAATAACTTGCTTATACATAGTACCTTTAAGTCGCAAGTAAAAATTGCAATTACAATCTCCATTTATAAAGAAAGATTAGTTATTTTTGTTTTTAAGTTAAGAAGAATACAGAATTAATTATGAAAATGAATACGTAGCACTCTTCGAAACTGTGGTTCGCCACCTGCCCTTATGTGCCCTAATGCGCCACTGCCCTTATGTGCCTCGAAAGGAAGTTCCATAGTCGTATGGTTATCGAAAAACTGTCGCTCCGAAGTTAGACAAGTATACGAGGATGTATGGGATCTACACGAGGACCCAAACTGTATCATATTGAACAGACCTCATGGTTCTTGAGTATGAATTATATTGAACAGTTAAACAAGAGTTCGGAAGTGCAATAAGTATTAAGAGGAAATTGTTAATATTCGTATTGAGAAATTTTACAAACGGTTACATAAAAACCCGAATATATAATGTGCGGTATTGTTAAAAGCTACGTTAAACCTTCGCCTGCTGACTGCATCGTGTTTGCAAAAAATCTCGAATCCGTATGTAAGTATTGCCAAAACTAGCGTTTTAGTCAATAGCAAACGAGTTGTAATAGGGTGTTATATTGCGAGGACCATAATTTGCGGAGTACTCCGAATTACCTTACCAACGATAGCATTTAAGTGATCATTCCAAGACAGTGTACTATTGAACAATGTACCGAGATTTTTTGCAGTTGAAACATAATCAATGCGTGAGTTGTTTAAGTATAGTTAGGTAGGTAGAAACTGCGACCACCGATTGGCTGAAATAGTAGCCAATACGATTGAAGTGATTTATTTTTGCATGTACCAAATTTCTATAAAATTTTACTAAACATAAATTGGGTATGTATGTACATATGTAATTTTAAATATTTTATGATGATATTTCATGGAAATAATTTTTAAAACAATTGTTTACCTGTTTTCAAGGTTTTGAAGTTTAATTTTTAATTTAAGAGTATTATTTTAATATACATAATTTCATATTCAAACCAGCAAATACAAATTTTGACCCAAATCGGTAGAGCCGTTAATGCAAAAGTCGGAAGTTTTATGAATTGTACCTTTATAAATATTTTTGTTTAAAATTTGTTTTGACCAAAATGTAGACCATGCCTACAAGACTACACATAATTTTTTTTTTCGAAGTTTTCGAAATAATTAATATTTTTCATCAAAGCTGTATGGCAGGTAACGATAGTTTTGGAGCTAATTCAAATATTCGATATTTATTTATTTAATTAGATCATAATACTGGATTAATAAAAAGTTAAATTTATTTTTATAAGACTTTTAAAATTAAAATTAAATTTAAAATAAGAATATTAAAAAAAAAGGTAAATAAGAAGATACGATAAAATTAAGTTCATGTATGTTAAAGCCCTATCATCTATAATTGCCAGCCAAGTAGGAAAAGAGAGTAACACTCAAACGATCAACAAAATAATCTTCTTATGTCAAGAGGAAGAGAGTTCCACAAACGAATAGGGTAAACAAAAAATTGACCCTCAGTTGTAATGCAACTAGCACACGGTGAAATTATAGTAGGTAAGTGTACGAGATGAATTTAAATAAAATGCACGACTGGATCGCACGAACTTGCTCTTATATAAAAGTACTTTGGAATTCAAAATACATTTAATTAATAAAAAACATGGATTTAATGAAATAAAAATGTTCAAATGCATGGAATTGCGGGCTGATTTCCAGAAAAGTATGAATTTGCGCAAATAAAGTTCAAAAATCGTTTTATTAATGTAATTTTTTATATAACAAATTTCTTTCAAACTTTTCTAGAACAAAATTTGGGATGCTAATTTTAAGTGCTTCATAATATAGATTTTAGGAAATAATTTTAAAAAATAATCGGTCACACGTTTTCAAGATTCTGATTTTTCAAAAAAATAAATTGTATTTTTTTTTTTTTTTTTTTTTTTTTCAAAAAACAAAAAAATGTTTCCGAATATTTTTATATACAATATTATTTTAAACTTAAGGGAGCTTCTGGTGAAAATTTTTAGTTGAAATTATTAGAGCCGTTGATAAGAAATTCGAAAATCAAAAAAACGGTTCTATGACAGGTACCGTTAATAATATTTAGCCCCAAAATTTTTTTTACAAAAATGTAGTCCATGTCCACAATATCACACAGAATTTTTTTAATCAAAATCGTTTGAGCCGTTTTCGAGATAAATGAGATTTTGCATTACGGGTGTATGGGGGTTACCGTTAGTTTTAGAGCTAAAAAACATTTCAATTTCTCCTCTAGGGAATCACCGAAGACCCTTAAGTATCGAGTTTTAAGAAAATAGGTCCAGTGGCTTAGGCCCTAGATCGAGGCACAGACATACAGCCATACAGATAGACAGGCGGAATTGTCGGAACCACTTTATTCGCCTTCGCTATCATCGTAATGTCAACTTTGATCAAAATCTCGAGTTCGATTTTTTTTCCAAATGCAGAACTTGCCCTATAGTACCTACATATATCGCAAGTAAAAAGTAAGTTTATCATAGAGGTATTCTGGTTTCCGAGTTACATATTATTATTTTATGCATGATATTTCAATAGATATGCAATAGTCTATGTATAAATCCAGTGCCAAGCTCAAAATATTGGTTTCATATGCAGATACATGGTGTTGGCTCTTCAGACCATTTACATAACACATCTTCTTGATTCTGCATCACAGTACACCCATAACTGTATAGTAAAGATCTGGCAGCTTATTACCTGCACTAACTGCTTGATTTCTACCGGAAAGGTAAGAGTTGAGCTGTTGACGAAGAGAATTCAAATTGTGTCTGAAGTTTTGACACAAGTTTGTAATGATTTACAGTGTCAAAGGCTTTATCAATTGATATTCTTAAATCGTCTTATACTTTTAATAGTGCAGAAGTACAGCTGCATAATGTTGTTTTCGAAAACCAGATTGGTGTCTAGAAAGCAGGGAATTTCTCTGCAGATGGGCTGATAAAATTCCAAGACATTAGACAGAAACGGTAATATTGAAATTAAATGAAATTGTAGAAGTATTTGGGAAGTTGTCTAATTTTTAGGAACAGGTGTTATCTTAGCAGGTCCCCCAGGCACTAGGAAAAGAAGATGTCAATAAAATAGTATTAATTATGTGGGTAAGGACTGGAAGAATATGAGGTAGGATTGTTTTAATAAGTTAAGGATGTATTTCATCAAGAATAGACGATTTTTATTTTATGGCTAAAGTAGCCTTAGCACATCTGTCTGCTCTACTGTATGAAATTCTAAACCAACCGAAATTGATATCGTGTTTGCTAAGCCCACAATTGATGACGAAGTCGTAGACATTTGTACAATCTTTTTGCTCAAGTCATTTAAGTCTATATATTTCATCAAAATCAATGTATTTTTGGCTGCCAATTTAAATGACAACATTAATTGTCAATTTGATAATCTTAATTTTAAATTTGACACTTTTAAGTCAGGATATGTTTTGTGCCTATTTTTAAGAACATTTGGTATTCTAAGATTTAAGTATTTGAGTTTTTAATGTCCAATTTGATAAAAGTTATTGTCAGTATACAAATACCTTTAGATCATTGACACTTGAAATTACCAAATAGTTAATTGTTAATTAAATGTGTTCAAATTAAAAACGGAAAAATGTTCATATGACAGTTCGAGTGTTAAAAATAAGCTCGTGGATGATATCACTTCATATTAATATTGACAAATGTGTTCATTGAAAGTTTTAAGTCCTTGGATTTCTAACAATGTGTGATAGTCTTAAAATTTCTGCCCATATATTTGCCACAATATATAAATATATGGTCTCAATATATACATATACAAAGGGAAACGTCAAATTTTCTATAAATCTGCAGCATAAATCAGGCTGAATTAGACAAATGGCATTGATTATGTAGGCTTTCAATGCAGTGGTGGTTTAAGAAAGCTCTGCAAGAGGAAGTCTAACTGCGATCAAATCGTGCAAAATGTTCTTTGTGTCGCGGGCTGTGTGGCACGTAGCGCCATCCTATAGCAACCACATGGCATTGGAGCGAAAAGAAATTGGTTATCATCGACTGATAGCGCTCGTCGTTGGCGGTGATTGTCTGTTTAACATTTTCGTTTTCAAAGAAGTATGAACCGATGATGCCGCCAGCCCAAAATCCACGCCAACCATTGATTTTCTCGGGGTGCATTGAAATTTTTTGGATCTCGTGTGGATTGTAATCGTCCCAAATTCGACAATTTTGCTTGTTGACGAGCCTATTCATGCTTCGTTGATAAATCTGATTTTTCAGGCGAAGCATACAAAATGTTGCTTGAATAGGAAACCCACTTTCATAAAACATTTTTATCATTTGTTAATGTTGTTAAGCGCTATAACTTGCCGTCTTGATTTTGCAAGACAGACTTACTAGATTGCAACCAATTTGACAGATTTAAGTTTACAAATAATTCACCAACAACCTGTCAAAGTTCAGAAATATCTATTAAGAAACAACCTTTTAGAAGACACAAACGAGTAAAATTGAGTTGTAAATATACAATTAAGGATTTGTGGACGCAGTTGAGGTTTTTTTTAACTTATTTTAAATGCTTGCCCAAAAAAAATTGGTAAAGCATTTACTTGCATATCTTCCTTACATAAACATTGCCTGGTAATTAATTCAAAAAGTCTGTTACAAAATATAAAAGAATAATAGATATCGATTTCCCTAACCCACAACGAAGAACTAAATAAAAAAAAAAAAACAACCAAAGCCCAACATACAATCATTATCAACGATAAGCTAAACCTTTCCACACCTAAGCCATAGGAAAAGTGAGATAAGAATCAAACTAAATGTTCTTTTTTTTTTTGTTCGCGCATTTGAAGTCTGAGCATACTGAGTAGGGTCTTGAGAGGGTGCACACTCCACACTCGACTAGCGTTATTATCACCCACAACAACAACTGCGCTAATATAGCAGAAAACACGACAGCTGCTAACCTAAAATCAATACAAATAGCACCTAATGTCCAACACAAGATCGAGCAACGGCGAAGAATCAACCCTCACAACTACAAAAAAAAAACATAAATACACAAAAACAAACACGCAAGCGATTACCGCTACAAAGCTTCCAATTGTGATTTAATTGTGTGTCTCAACCCCAAAACCAACCCTAACCCCTCCGAGCACTGGGGCCAATGTCAACAAGGAAGGAGGGCTATAGATACCCACCGAAGAATAGTGACAACTCGTTCCTGTCGTTTTCTGTGTGGCGACGCCGCCGACGACGTGACCAAGCGGGGCTGTGTCGGTAGGGGTGGCTGGTGTCAGCTACGAGTATAACCTATGCGCTGGCAACAAGTGGCAGCGTGGCTGGGGACAACGGCAAAGGCAGCAGAGGACGACACAGCCACTGCATGTGGGTGGCATTATCTCCAGAGAAACAATGAATTTAGGTGGGTACGAAAAAGCAACAGAGTATAAAATATCATAAAACCATACCCGCTGCCACACCAGCTACATAGAGGGTTGAAATTTAACCAAACAAAAAAAAAATAAATAGCAGACTAAAATTATTTCTTGATTGTCTCTGCTTGAGCTCTAAAAAAAATAGAGGAATTCGTTGAATCTACTTTTAAATAGTTGGAGGAGGTTTCTTCAAAAAGAATTTAAGTGTCAAAAACTAAATTGAGTGGGCGTTTTACGGTTGTTTCTATTATGACAAACGCTAAATACAAAAGACTAGCTAAATACAATATTAAAAGTATATCTCTGGCCATAGAACATTAAGAATACATTATCTGGCAATGTATATGCCTCATGCCCCGTTAAAGAGACAGGAAATAAAGTTCAAGCTTTTATAGCTTCTATTTCAAAACAGACAGTCTGTCTAGGAAAACAGTAGTGAAATGATTTTTTTCTTTTTTATAGGTGCACGAATGAAGAGGATATTAATAGCCTTATAACTCTTCTTATTGCTGGTTTCCGCCATATTTGTTATATCTATCATTTGGAAGTTAGGCGCATGAAAATGATGATTTTGCGTTCCAATTTAAACAAATAATATAATAGTTTTTCTTTGTCAGTCTCAATTCTAGAGGTGAATAGCTATCGAAAGTCGCTGAACTATAGATAGTTCGATAACTAAAGATAGTTTTCGATAGATTTTGTTTCCATAAATAGATCGAAGAATAAATTTTCCTCGATATTTTAGTTTAAATTGAATGAAATTTAAAGATTATTTCTTATAAGTTAATTTTGTTGATGAAAAATCAAAGCACACGGTAGTGCCCAGCCAAGTTCTGGCACTACAACCTTTTTACAGGAACAAACTCAGGTGGTTTTTGGCCCCTCCCTATCTTCAGTAACAATGAAGTCAGAAACTTAAAATTCCTAATATTTGCTAAGCTAGTCAGGCACAGGCACCTGACCAAATTTCAATTTTCTAGCATAAGCGGTTCCTGAGATATAAGGCCTCAAAAATCACAAAAACCGTAACTGACTGACTCACTGACTGACTGACAGATCATCAAAATTATGGAGCACTCCCCGACATCGTTGAATCTTTTAATTTTGCACAACGGTAGGTCTTGTCATGCAAGCAGCGAAAATTTGAGGTTTTTCCATTCAGGGGGCCTGGTATCCGCTCACTTTCTCCGAATCGGTGTTGGTTGAATGCAGCACTTCCGACTGCTGTAAAACGATGAAATTTAATAAAACGGTAGGTCTTAAATTGCATACAAAAAAAAGAATATAAAATTTGAGGTTTTCCATTCAGGGGCGTGGTATCAGCCCACTTCCTTAGAACTGTTGTAAATTATATGGCAGTAGAACAATGAAATTTGGTAGAACGGTAGGGCTCAAATTCCCCACATAAAGGACCAATAACAAAAATTGAGGTTTTCCATTCAGGGGGAGTGGTATCCGCCCACTTTCTGAGAAAATGTTTAATTTATATGGAGCACTTCCAATAGCTGCAGAATGATGAAATTTGGTAGAGCGGTATAGCTTAATGTACATTGAAAGCGAAAAATAGAAAATCTAAGATTTTTCATTCCTAGTGTCTTTTTATTGCCATTTTGAAACCATACATGCATCTTGAAAATTCATGACTTTTCTTAGAAATAGAGTGCCCGATTTGGTTTGATGGCTTACTTGGCAAGTTTTTTTTGTGTATGCCCAATTCGAAAGGTTTTAAAAACTTGACCAGTGAACCCATCAAATTTTAGTCAGTAATCATTAAATAATAAAATTTCTCTATTACATTGTAGCTGTTTCAATATTATTCTACTTTAAATATTCGGTATTAAACCTTCATGAAGTAAGAACTTGGCGTAATTTTAGATCTCAGTACTTTTCACGGCTGACTTGTTACACAAAGGTTTTTGTATAGAAGAACTTGGTTCTTTTTTAACAATTATGTTTTTGGTCTGATTCAATTTTCCTAAATAAATCATTTGTAAGAGTTTTCACTCATGTATATAACAGATATAAATATTATGTACGTTTTTATAGTAGGTATATAAATATTTATGCAGATTTAAAGTCACTTGAAGCATCTGTTGAACCGAATTCTTAACTCAAAAGTTCTCCAGAATTTAGACTTAAAACTGATAGAAAACAGAACTATCAGGGAATCACAAGCAGTCAGTTAACCGGTGATACACGTTTCGCTAGGAATATTTATCAGTTCACAATGGAGCTTAATTTTAGACGTATCGTCAAATACAGAGATTCGTTTTCTGGGATAATCTTTCCGACACTGTTTTCCTTTGCCAATTGAATTTGCAAGCTTTCAAGATGAATATTCATTGAAACCTTCTTTTTTCCCAACCCAATTTCCCAGTGGCTCGTGTTTTGTTTATGTTTAACATTATAATGATCTCAATAAACCCTTGAGAGCGTATGAATTTTAAAAATAAATAGGTTTTTCCTTAAAAAAAATGTCGACCTTAATTTTCACCGAGTAGGATCGACTTCAATGAAGTTGATTTCAACTGACCACTGGGATACAAGGGTCCAATACGAGTTTTAATTTACTCAACAGAAGCCCTAGCTATCTTAGAAGTGAATAAGCATAGTTTGCTAAGGAAAGAGAAATGGGCCATTTGCTCTGATAGTCTGCTTTGCTTTCAAAGCAAATTCTTTGACAACTCGTGGAGGCAGGCACTTCGCAATTTTGTTTAACTTTTTGATAAAACAAAACAAGTTTGACAATTCTATTACTTATTCCTTCGCTAAACTATCTACTTCGGTGGTTTAGCTTACTCATAGTTAGTAAACGTCACTTAGCAGAAAATTTGTTTTATTAATGAAATTTCGCACTTAATCCAGGACTTAACGATAATCCTCCACTAAATCATCTTTATTAATATGGGTGTAAGGGTTTTGTAAGTTTGCTGTCAATTCGACGCTGTCTGATAGTGCTATGATTTCTCTTGTAATTGAGTGCGTTAATAATTCTACAGATAGACCTCGATATACGCAAATCGGCTGGCCTGTATAGTATCGGCCCAATTGTTCTGAAGAGGAGGTGTTCTTCAACGCTGGCCAAACCATTGCGTAAGCTTTTCCATCTGTCCTACTCTACTGGTCTCTTTCCGAGTGCATTTGTCCAGCCTGTCCCTAAAAAAGGCGAATCTTCTTCCCCCTCTAACTATCGTCCAATTGCACTTACATTCCTTCTTTCTAAGATCATGGAAACGCTGATTTATTATCAGCTCAAGAAATATCTTGAAGAACGAAAGCGCTCTCTTATTGAAAATGCGTGCATTTGCTATTGACGAATCAGTTCTTCGATGGATTAGAAATTACACTTTCAACTGCTCAATACAAGATGTATTGGATGGTTTCATATCTGAAGTTCATAAAATAAATGCTGGTGTGCCACAGGGCTGCGTTTTGTCTCCGACTCTCTTTCTTGAATTCGTCAAATTCATCAAAGATCTTTTTTCTTCAACTTCTCATTTATTAAATTTTTTTACTGATGACAGAACCCTCAGCTTCTTATATTCGTTTTCAGATACATGTTTTTGTTCTTCGGATGTGGATTTAGAACGGCAGCATATGATAAGCTCAGTGGAAATCAAGAATCATGAACCGCGTAGAACTTAATGCTGCCTTCTGTCGTTGAAGCGTAACCCACCTCCCATGCCACTTGCACAGTGACTTGCGACTCGTGCGTGTTCTCACCAACTCAAGCTGGTGGTAGTAGTTTATGTGTCCTTGTTGTAGTTTTTGGTCATTTTGTCTTGTTTCTGGGCCTCTGGGCGGCTGCGTGTGCTTTCGGCATGCACTGCCTGTTTTGGGGATCGACCTGGTGATGTGTTGGACGACTTGGATGATGCTTGCCTTCATCTGATTTCGTCGAGGGGTTCAGGTAGTTTTTCTTGCGCGGGACTTTAGGCAGGTTGGTGTTTGTGTGTGCGGGTGTTCACGCTTTGTTATTGGCTTCTGCCTTGGTTAATGACTGGGTGTGCACATCCGAGGTTGCTAGGCCTCGAGTTTTGTGGAACTCATCTAGAAGTGACCTTCACGGTCGCGAAGCTCCAACGAAAGCTATTATCTGGTACCACAGGTGATAGTGCCCAGGATGTGGGGGGCTTTCTCTTGACGCAAGACACTCGGCTCCTCTGCTTCAGACTATCTATGAGGTAGGCCCCCTTGTGGGAGTATCTTGGTGGCAGTGGTTGCCCCAAATCGCGGAAGCAAATGGTTTCCAAGTTTACTTGGATTCAAGAGGTGCTAGGTAGGCCTCGCACCTCAGCAAGGTGTGTGGACATGCCACAACATGTTCGCAGAATTGCTACTGGGTTGGTTTTGAACTAGCTCAGGGCGTTGGTCAGTGTGGGTAGGCCCGCCGTGGAATTAAGCCTTAACTGGCAGGTGTCCACGTAAAACGAAATTCGGTTCTCCCATGCCACTATCCATGAGCGGCACTTGCATTGAGGAAACCGAACAGTTCTCAGTTCTCGGCATGTGCATCGCAGACAACTTTGTGTAGAATGACCACATATGCGACGTCGCCAAAAACGCTGCTAAGTGCTTAGGTTTCGTTCGGCGTTGCAAGAACCAATGTGCATTGCTATCTCCTTTTAAATTCTCTACTAGGTACTTTCCTTAAATGCTCGCACTGTGCTCAAATATTTTAAGTTCGTGAAAATTATATAATTTATAAAAAAAAAACAGAATTCGTTGTAACGATAAATTTCATCAGAATCTTTAGTTCCAATTTTTTTTACAAATTTCTTTCCAACCTATCTACATTTAAATAAAGTAAAAAAATATATCTCATTTAGACCCAATTCATTTATTTGTAAAATCAAAAAATTGTTAAAATTTTATTTTTAAAGTGTGATTTTTCTTGTTGAACAGAGTTTAATCAAGTCATTATCCACTGAAATTAATTGCAACT
Organism: Chrysotoxum bicinctum; assembly: GCA_911387755.1. Taxonomy (NCBI): domain Eukaryota; kingdom Metazoa; phylum Arthropoda; class Insecta; order Diptera; family Syrphidae; genus Chrysotoxum; species Chrysotoxum bicinctum. The sequence goes on from OU426988.1 coordinate 207,656,175, forward strand.
ATTATTTTATTATAGGAACCATATAAAACTCAATTATATGATTCAAACGTCACAGTTTTTATTTGTTTGTTCTAACTCATCTGATGTACCAATGATAAGGCAGGATGAAACAGAAATCACTAAGAGACTTAAACATAACATTTTATTTTGCTGAAAGTTATTTTATTTTTATTTTATACCTCAGAGACTTGCTAAGGTGAAGGAAATAGAAATTAAAACTTTGATAAGCTTTGTTTTTAATAAAATAAACCAACTAGCAATATAAGGACTTTTTGAAAAACACTGAAAAAAATATTCAAGCTATAAAATTCTTTACATTGAAAAAAAAATTGAAAAATTTCTCAGAAATCGGCTCTCTTTTTTATATTGCAGAAGGATTGCCACAAGGTTGCACCTTATAACCATACATCTCTTTAGAATTTATATTTTAGGGGGATTAATAGGAGAACAGGCCAAGAACAAGGACAAAATTGTACGTTAATAACTCCATCTTTAAAACTTACTTGTACAACAGCTTACTTGTACAGCGAGTTGAAGATAAACGCTAGCAAAACGAAACTCATCTATTTGCGGCCGCAAAAAATTATAACGAAAGCACGTTGAAGAATTGCAGCTAGAAGTCAAATGATTAGCAACACTAATCAGAAGTGCACCGTTTTTCATGTCAAAGACAAGAATAAATGTCTTGGGGTAGATTACAATAAAAAGGTAAATTTCAACAAGCTAGTCATGGTAATTCTAAAGCTTGCAAATATCTCTTTTGAGCTGCATCACCCTGCACTAAGATGACAGAACGTACTCGAAGAGAAAACGAAACTTCTCATCGACAAGGAACTGATTGAACCCGTTCATACGTGCGTCTGTCCCATTTGTCTACCATATATTCATCAGCAGAGATGACATTAACTCTTCGAGAGTAAGATTTTGAGAATGTTAACAGGAAATAAAGTATTGGCCAATGCTGACTCTCCTTTGATCAGTTAATTTTCGAAATAGACTGAGGAACCTTGAGCGACTTCGAAACACAGAACTAAATCAACTTATTCAGAAGGATATTTTAAACAGCCAGAGGTATTTTAGCCCCAGAAGTTTCTTAGCCTAAGAGCTATCATCGATGATAAACTTCGGGAACTATGCCACTATGAAGAAAAAACGCATAGACAATTGACATGAAAATATTACCCTTTCAACCTGAAACCTCTTAAAAGGGATATTACTCGTAATTATATAAAACAAAACGGTTTGGTTTAAAAACAAAGCCTCCGATATGGTATTTTTCCTTGGGTTTAAGTTGGAACCATATTGCTACCATTTTGCCTGCGAGCCATGTAGCTTAATATAAAAAAGTTTTAAAATAAATTAAATAATATGTAGAATAAGTTTTCAGAAAAATTGTTAACCCTGTAAAATGAACTTTCGAAGATTTACAAAAAATTAAAAATAAATTAGAGGCCAAAACTGCTCATAGAGAGCCTAAGCCTAGTGACTTACAATTCCCAAACATTTCTATGTGCATGTTTACAGAAATGGAGAGGTATTACAATTTTCTGCCGATTTCGACCTCCTAATGAGCAGCACTTTTCATGACAAGAGATATACTTTTGAAGGATTTGTCAATTCCTCGCAAGAGGTAGTACATCCCTGAACAGGGATTACCATTGCCTTAGACAAGTTTACACAATAATCAGGAATAAAGCATCCCAGTCAGGCCTATCATGGATATCAAATATCAACACGATATTTGATTCTTTTTCATAAGTATCAGCAAAATTAATGAATCACTACTATAGTGATCATTTATTAAAAACTGTGAATATAATAGTTGATTTAAGATCTATCGTGAATAATTCTATTGATGTACTTGGTTTAGGGATGTCAAATATGTCGATATCTATCAATTTTTTTATCAGTTTTAAATTCTTCTTGACAGATGTATCAAATTTTCGAGATGTCAAATCTTTCCATTCAAATAAAATTTATAAATATTATTTACTGTATATTATTGCCTTTTAATTTTTTTTCTCTTTCTTACAAAGTCTACTTCTAAATACAAAAATTAATGTTAACAAGAACAAAATTTATAATAGACATTTTACATACATTGGTCAGACTAAATTAGATTCGTAAACCACAAAACAAAACCAATGCAAACTAGAATGTCAAAAGCGAAAACAAAACACATTCACAGTGATATTTTGATCAGTATTCACAATCAATTGATACTCAAACGTCATACTAAAAAATTATCAGTGAGTTGATAGAACTTATCTGCTATCAAATAATTATTATTTGATAGCCATAATGGGGCTGAATATAAATAAAATATCCCTATAGATCGGCCACATTGTGACCTTAATTTAGGCCTTGCAATAGGGATTCTCAAAATTAATTGTGATATAGCAGCCATGTTCTTAAAATAACATATGTGAATTATTCATTTGAATATATCAAATCCCATAACGTCCGTAAATCAACAAATTTTATTTTTAAATTCAGTTTCCCGTTCCAGAATTTCTCAGCGCATTAAGCCAATAAAAGGAAGGGACCAATTTTTGAATGAAATTCAACAAGAATAAAGGACTATTCACATGAGAGCGACCAACGAATAAAAAAACAAATGGGATTTTAAACATATAAGCCTAAATTCTTCACAAAAAAAGGGTAGAAATTAAGTTTAATTTAATGTTAATATACAAATTAAAATTTGCGTTTTAATTGTTAAAATGAGAGAAATTAAAGAAAATAAATTGGTCGTAGCGAATTGCAATATGATCGCTACGAACTGTCAAACACTATTCGCGTTCTACGTACATAACATCCACACAGCAACGAATGAATTGTTCGCACGCAACTAACCTCAAAATCATTCTAAGTTGTCTACGAATGGCGTTCGCGACAAATAAAAAAAATGCATGTGAACGAAATGTCAAAATGGGCGAATGTTCGTTTATTCGTCGGTCGTTGTCGGATTTCAGGCGAACTACATCAGAACCAAATGCTTCCCGATAATTTCACTACTTGATTCATCGGTAAGCACTTTTTTTAAAAACAAAATTCGCATTGCATAACTGTCAACGGGGAGCGCAACAAATCTATGATAAGTAACCTCTTATGGTCTGAACTGTGAACAAGCCACACAGCGCATGCCTCGATGTACAATTTTCATGATCAATTGCAGCACATGGTAACCTAGCACGGCCCATGATGACAAACAAAAATCGCCGCTAAAGTCACGCGATTTATCGCATTAGAATTCAGCATTAATTCGGATCAAAATACCAATTAAAAAAACAAACAATCAATGAATGCCCTCAAAGTCACTATAACGAACGCCTTCCTGAAATTTCAGCCAGTATTTTGCGCCAGAAACCAAAACGGGTAAAATATTTTTTTTTTTTTTTTTTTTTTCAAAACTTTTAAATGTTTTCTCACCCTATAGTAAAATATATTTTTTGTTTAATTTATGAAATTAAAAACTTGGTTTTAATTGCGATTTTTGTGTTGCTGGTTGCTGCAATTGAAATTACGCTGCATTTGCACCCCACTGAGTATTTGTGGATTGTATTTCAGTTTATTTAAAATTTAATTATACTTATTTCAAAAAAAAAAAAATAAAGTGGCAACCGAGAAAGAAATAAAAATAGAAAACCAAACGACACACAATCTCTGGCTGGATATTGTTTACCGACACAAGTATTATTCTTGTTAAATGCCAAGAGAAAATAAAATTGAAAACAAAAAAAAATTATAATATAAATTCCAAAAATAAATAATCTAGCTTTCTTGATTTGTATAGAGACTTTTTGTTTTCCACCTTTAGTGTGAGGTAAATTTAAATTTATTTGTCAAAAGTGCTAGAATTTGATTTGGAAAAGGAAAAATAATATATTTCTTTTTATAAATTTAATAGTACATCAAAGGAATTTAATTAGAAAATTGGTGATTTTATTTAAATTTTAATGGAAATTTATTGATAGCGGATGAAAGATAAAATTTTTGATGATGTTCTTTTTTCTAGGAGCTAATACAAAAAAATATTTCAAAGCACTATTGAGAATGAGGGTTGTAAATCAGTTACTAATTCAATTAAGAAATAATCAAAAATTGACTGCAAACAATCTTTTATGCTTATTTTGACCATAGGGCTTTGAGAATATTCAATCAATTCCTTGAATCACTAGTCAATATAGTATTTTTCTATTCTATACGTTATTTGTTGCAAGGCAAGAGGATTTAAAAAGGAAAGTCTGCAATAAAGTAGTTTATAGTGTATAGGGAAGAGGGCGTGGCTTTCTAAGCTTCCTAAGGTTGTTATTAGACCATTACATTACATTACATTACATTTTACACTACTCCGTAGATAAATCTACGAAGTAGAGACACAGAAAAGCACTGGCAACTGAGGCCATCGGCTTTAGACAATACAACAGAGAGAGACACACAGATAGAAAGAACAACAGAAGAAACACATGTCAACAGCACACGGTTGGTATTTGAACGGTCCCCCATCCAAGTACTAACCGCGCGCAATGATGCTTGATTTCGCTGATCGATGGGAAGCGATGCTTTCATCAAAGCCAAGGCCGTTGACTGTTATTAGACCAAATTTGGATATGAGTTAGATCCTCATGTAACCTAGCTATACAGTCTTCCATCAAACATTAGCATAGAAATGAACTCTGCAATTAGTAACTACATGAGGAAGGTCATTTATAAATAACGAAAGTAATAGTGGACCCAACACTGAGCCCTGAGGTATTCCTATATTGCTGATCAGAGGATTAGAAATACCAACCTCTGTTTTTATTCGCTGAACTCTGTCTTTTAGGTAGTTGCAAATTAGTTTAAGGGACGTGCAAGAGAAATTAAAATTTCTTTTGAGTTTAGAAAGTAGAATAGAGTGATCAATGCAATCGAAAGCCTTAGTAAAATCTAAAAGTACGACGACACCAAACTTATCAGAATCAAGAGCGAAGCGGATATCAAAAGTCACTTTTACTTTTACTTTTTTTAGGAGTTTTCCTGGCATCTGGAAACTCGTTACCATATACAAAAGTTGAATATGTGAAGTAAGTAGTTAATTACGATGGGGGGAATGAGTTTTACAAATTTAGGCGGAATATTATCAGGACCAATAGCATTCGATTAAACCGACCTTACGGCATTAAATATATCAAAAACACTAATCCAATCAAATGAAAAAGAAGAACAGTTTTCAGTCTCAGGAATTGAAAAAATTCCTTGGGAAACAAGGGACCTTGACACTATAGGAAATAGAACATTAGACATTACTTCAGCACTAAACGGACATTTACTTTTATTTTTATCTTCTTTGACAGCAAGTTTCGTCAAGTTCTTTGGAGCTAAGAGAAGGATCAAGTTTTTTTTAGTAAGAATGTGCGCTTCGAGGTACGAATGCTAGAATTGACTTTGTTTTGCGAAAATATGAACCGTCTTTTATTAAATTCAGTAGGATTATTCTTAAATCTTCGGACTAAAGGCTCCCTTCCCCGAATCAGATGATTAAGACTATTATTGAACCAGGGACATCTATTTGTTTTTAATTCCCTAGTAACTATTGGAACATAGTTTTCATATAACCGACCTAGTAAACTCGCGAGCAAACAATTGGAATCACCCTAATTGTTTTATGTTATGACGGTAATTATTCTGGACGTAATTGACATACATACATGAATGTTTATGATGGTATCGTTAAAAAAAACTTGAACCATAAGCATTAAATCAAGGTTCAAAACATAACAAGCTCTTCGGGATCTTACGAAGTTATCATCATAGTTAACATATCAAACACAAATTGAAATTGAAACAGGTCAAACATAAAATATTTAAAACAAAATGCAGCGTAATTTATTGTTTTGATTTAGGGCGGTATTCACCGAAGGCTCATAAACGGTTCTTAAGTTTAAAAGGTTCATAAATGGGAAATTATTTGTGCTATTCACCAACCCCTCATAAGTATTTTTCGAAGTCCGAAAATAAGAGCCACTCCTTCTCAACCAGGTATGTTCAAACTGTGAATTCAAACTGTTTTCAGACAAGATTGACAGCCGAGAAGTCAAATGTGAAATGTAAGTCATAAAAACAAAGCGTATCAACCTTAAACTGACATCTCATCTTTAAAGAACAAAAAACGGAAGTCTTTTCTGCACACCAAACATATCGTGGGTGTACAAGCAGAAGGCACTAAGTCAAAAAACATAGTTTTGAGTAAATTGATATTTAATGTTTGTTTAGTCGTGAAAATTCAATACCGATTTTAATTTTACATCTGATTACGTGAAAAGCTCTATTGATATTATGACTTAAGTTTCTAATCAAAAATTGTAGTTTTCGCCAAATCAATTCGAAAATATTGCATTAGAACTACAAAATATGCTGACTTAGTGCTGTTTAGCAGAAAAGATAATGCAATTATGTAATTACAACTAAAAATACAAATCAAAAAACAATTTTCTCTTAATGTAATATTTAAAACTTTTAATTTATTTTTTTTTGTGAGGGCAAAGATTCAAACCAAGAATGAAAAACTTCAGAAACCACTCCTTTTTGACACATTTCTATTAAGTCTTTTTTTTTTCTGCACTTATTTTAAGAGGTTCTTGATACAATTTAGGTCATTGTGTTAGAGAAAGGTACTTTTGAACAGCGTTTATTCCCCTTTGTAAAGTTTTTATTACGTTCGTTGTTCTAAAATTGTCCGCGAAAATGTATTTGAACTGAAGGATTCCTGGTTTTGATGACAGCTAAAACGCACTAAGTCACTTTAATGCCTTCTTGCTGTATTATTATAGCATATTGTAACTTTTTCTATGACAGCCAAAAGGCACTAAGTCAACTTAGTACCTTTTAGCAGTATTAAAAATTATTTAACTGACTTAGTTCAAAACCTCAAAAAAATTCATGTTTAACGATGAATAATCACTTAGGAGGCGATTGGAATACAAAGATATCATCATTCTTGATCACTTTGCATTAAAATGTAAAAATCCTAAAAAATTGACTTAGTGCCTTCTGCTTGTACACCCACGATATATATTATATTAAATTCACAAATCATATTCCGACACTGACAATTTAAAAAAAAAAATCAGTTTGTTTCGAAAGTTTTCGAACAAGTTTTCGGAGAGATCAGGAGCACTCATAACTTTTACGAGCGCTGATAAATATTCATTATTATTGCTTGGTGAATGGATTTATGAGCCTCTTAAGTTATGAGCGTTCGGTGAATACCGCCCTTAGTGTTTCTAAACGGGTTTTGATTTTCACTAGCGATATTGCGTTCCATTCGTCTACCCGTTCTATTTTTATTTCATTAATCGTTTTAGAACCTGAATTTCTGACTCTAATTCTTCTCTTAAGGTCGTTCCATCGTAGCAATATCGACTTCCCTGACAAATTCTACTGTTACCCGCATAATTTAGCATCTAGCAATATCGCTGATTTGTAGAAAATCTTCGCCAATAAATTCAGCATAAGGAACGACGTGATCCAACAGAATATAGGAGTTCTACGAATTTGTAGTTAAACCTACTCCAAGCACGGTTGCCACTTGAAAAAAAAAATTGTGTCCAAAGTTGAAAATAAAAATGACCAAATGTAGTTAAAAATGACCAAAATAAAAAAAGAAAAACAAACAAACAAAAAACATAACAATTAATTCATCACATTTTTTGGAGCATATATGTTCTTATGTACATATATTATACAGCTTACATTTTTAATTTTAGTTGAATTAGTACGATGTTAAGGAGGTTTTAGTATGAATCTAGGTAAAACCAGCGATTTTGCAAATTTCAATCGAATTTAGCATCATACTTTCTCTACCCTTTTATTAAAGCTAAAATCATCGAACACCTACTTTATTTTAGTATCGTGCTAACTTCATCAAAACAGGTCTGTTTGTTTAGTTTTTTGCATGAACTGCCATTACTTTAGTGTTTAGTAGTAATTTATTAAAAAATAGCCTTAGCATTATACTGGTTAAAAAATGTTTAAAATTAAGAAAGATTTAGTAATCTATTTAAGTTAGCAAATTGTTAAGTAGTATCATCATAATACCTTATTATTACTAAGGTGCTTAAAATATTGCGCGATATGTTTATGTATGAAGATCAATGATTGCCACTTAATAACTATAAAAATAAATATATGTTTTCACAAACGCTATTTTAAAACAATTTGTTGATCTTCAGACTCTTTGGTTAGCATTATATTATTAATGGTTTCAAAATTGAGTCCAATTCTTAATTTAGTTTTTAATAAACTTAATTCGCAAAATTTTCGCTCGCAAAATACCCAATATTTTGTGCGGTGAGACTGCGCAATATTTTTAGAAATTCTTTAAATTGGTTGATTCGGTTGGCACTATAAGCAAAAAATTTATGTATTATGTTGCGACACTTTTTTTCAACTTCACTAAGAACTTTTTGCAATAATATGCAAAGGGAAGATGCAGCGAATGGCAAGTGCATTAAAAAAATGACATTGCTTTTCAATTTGGCTTGATGGTCATTAACCTCACTAATCATAACACTAGCCTCATCAGTTGAAAGACCAATTAAATTTTCAAATAGTATTTTTTATTTTTACCCAGCGAAGAAGCAACATTGGGCAAAATTAACGCACAATTTTAAGTTTTCCAGCTATCTATCATTAAATTCGCAAGTGATGGAAATGAACGCATTCAGTTTTTGTGCATTCATTGATCGTGCTGGGGTATTGTTGTTCAATTAAACACATTAATGCACTGTTTACATCATACGCTAATAAAACTGCTTTTGGTATAAGTACATTTCATTTTTAAGAACATAAAAAGTAAAAAAAGTTTTTTTTTTCAATTCGTTAAAAAAATGACCAAATGGAATAAAAAATGACCATGTGACCAAGTGAAAAAATAATGACCAGATTTGGTCATAAATGACCAAACTGGCAACCGTGACTCCAAGTCGTCTGTGTATACTCAGATTCTACGATCACTTCCATGCAGACACACTCATTCGCGAATATTGCTCAACTTTTCAATCGTTCTGCGCGTGAGCAAATCTTAGTCGAGCTTGTCTGTGCTTTGCACTTGATTTCACTATCGCGGCGTACGTTTTGGGATAATGTCTGCTTCTCCTTCTGGGCGCGTATATTATAGACTAAGAGCCCACAGTAATTTTTGGGTGTGATTGATAACAAAAAATAATTAGCATAATTAGTTAGGCCTTTTATAGTTATTTACAAATGTGAATGCCTTGCATACTCTAGTGGGCGCAATAGTGCATTATAGTGCATTAAGTATGCAGTTCTTGCTAATGTTACCTATTTAATTCGTTTTTTTTAGAAGTAATAATATTTAAGTAACTTACAAGTTGAGCCATTTATAGAAACTTACCTGCAAAAATAAGAAAATAAAATTCAATTAATATATTTATTATACAAAAATGTGCAAATTATAAATTAAAAATATTAAAAAGTTTTTTCCATTTTAAATCTTAATACTAAGTTGTTGGGTTTTGAATTGACCTTTTACAATTTCAAAAGTAAGAAAAATGTTTAATTTGCGTACAACAAACTAAAGTGCTTACCAAAATCAATGGTCACTTGGTTCTTTTCAAATAGCGGTAAGTGCACAAGGAAATCAAAAAACTGTACTACAATCCAGCGGTAAGATCAAATAAAAAAGGCATTAGAGCATTTAAGCAACTTAAAAAAAACACACGAAAAAAAACCACAACCAACATTTAAGTTGATTTCTTTAGTTTGCGAAAACAATTTTAAAATTTCAAAGGAAGCACGAAAAAGAAAGTTTTTCTTTTATTGTTGGAGTTACTGGTTACACTCTGTATTATCTTCGTTGAATTACCGAATTCTTCCAATCAAAAAAGAATAGAAGTGGACTGCCGAGGTAGGTTTGGAAAAAATAAGTATAAACTTGAAGATATCAAGTGCTTTTTATTGCTTTTTCTTTCAACAATGCTGAAATGAAATATCCAGTTACATTTTTCCTTTTTAACAATTCCGCCGTAATACTTGTCTAGCTATGAATGCTCATCGGTTTACCCTTGAGCCTAATTTCGTTAGTATTGTCAATTTTAGAGGTTCTTTCTTTGGCCGCACTACTATAATGTGAAATACTTTGGCGTTCTTGATTTTTCCGCCTCATTGTGATATAAGAGCTTTCAAAAACAATGTGCATCGGCATCTCCTACTTAATCCTCTCCACATTTCCTGAACTCTCGCACTGTATTAGATCACAATATTATAAGGGTAGTCACATCCCCTTGAGTGTGTGCAAATTATAATAAAAAAATTAAGTTGTTTTCTTCGGACGCTTTTGTGACACCTGTTTAAAACCACATACGTTTATGAGACAAAATATTCAGTTTTAAACGTTAGAAAAATTACCCCTCTACTAAAACCATTCATTAGGAAAACAGCAATCCCGATATGTTTTGTAAAAATATATTTGTTTTTGTCGGCTTAGCAGAACAGAAGAAGCATTCAAGTTCGTAATGCTATTGGACCGACATTGTTTTTATTCCCAATTCATTGCTATTTTAATTAGTTGAAAATGTAAACGTAACTTTAAAGAATAAGCAGCATTGAGTCCAGAAGAAAGAAGCAATGCGCTAGGCTTAAGACAGTCGGAACTATCAAACCTCAAAATTGCAAAAGAAAAACTCGGAAGAAGCCACGGCGTTATTAAACGTTTTTGGAAGAAGCCTCCGATTGTACGGAAAAAACATGAACGACAGAATTTACCAAGCCACTTCTGCCACCGAAGAAGGAGTTTTTCGATCGTGAAACATGTCTTAAGAAGAGATGATCATTTGCAGAGCACCCGTAACAGCAAAAAGACCAGTCTACTTTTTTGAAAAATCAATTTTCTTTCTGGATCGTTCAATACATTGTATATTGGACAGTTTCAACAATGATTTTTCGAAATAAATGCTGGTGTTCCCCAAGGATCCGTTTTGTCTCCAACTCTGTTCCACATTTTAACAAATGATCTATTGTCCGAAACTTCTTATCCACTTCATTATTTTGCCGACGCATCTACCCTCAGCTTCTCATACTCGTTCTTAAATTCACGTGCATCTCCTTCGGAAGTGGAATTGCAACGGTATTATATGATATGATATGAACTCCGATCCTTACAGTATTTTAAAATAGGGAGTTAATAATGATGTGGAGTTTAATTCTTCGAAAACTCAATACTGTCTATTGTCGTTGAAGAATCACAACTACGATCTTCGTTGGAGTGACAACATTCTCGATACCACCAAAAACTCTGCTAAATGCTTAGGATTTCTATATTGGTGTAAGAAATTTGTCACCCCTTCTGATCCGGCTACAATTTGTAATGCGTTTATAAGTCTAAAACTCGAGTGTAACTCACAAATTTGGCAAGTGCAGCCTAAACTTCTCTTCATTTATTGGATAGATAGTTAAAACTGATAGGAAACAGAACTATCATGGAATCATTTCCATCTCTTGAATACCGTCGGAATCTTTCATGTCTTTCCTTGTATTATCTTTCTTTAACTCGAAGTAGCCAGTTGCATTCTCAATCAGTTCAACCTTGATACCCCTTTCGCTAGGAATGCTCATTAGTTCACCCTCGAGGATAATTTTGATCGTAAAGCAAGATTATGGAATAATTTACCTCGAACGGTTTTCCCTTCCCATTCCAATTTGCAAACATTCAAGACCAATGTTTATCGACACCTCCTTTCTTATAAACGGGATTTGTTGGTACAAGAACTGCTTGAAACAAAATGTCTTGATCGATAGATATCTTATCGCAGAAAGTCAATATTTTGGTTGCTTCCACGAAGGCTCCAAATACTACAAGTACTTCCACTTACTAATTTCTTTTAATAATTGTCATTAATTCGGATTTAAAACTCACAACTTTGTGATCACTCGAAGACAGTTAGGCACTTGAAAACTAGTAAACAATTTGAAGTGGGTGCACTTAAAATAAATAGTGTAAGATTTTTTTAATAAACAACATTGATAGATACGAGTTTTTTATTTATTTAATTCATACATATAATACATTTAGAGGAAAAACAGTTAATATTTCATATGTAGCTCCTGTATGCTGTCAGTAAAAAAATATTTATTTGAAATAAAAAAATATCCACAAGAATAGCAAAAAAAAAGTATGGTCTTAAAAGCTATAGTGAATCACATACCTTCCCCATAGCTACACAACTATTTTATCGGTGCTATGAAAAATGTTGGTCTAGATCTAGATTACAATCAAAACGAAATACTTAGTGATAGGGGTAGTTTAATATGTAATGACTAATGAGTGTTACTAGTAGTTTGATCTTGGATGTGTTTTAAATATTTTAAAAAAGAGATCAACATTTCTAATTTGAATAAGTGACAAGACAGCCAAGCTGCTGTAAGATCTTTGGACTCTGTCTCTACAAGCTCTTAAAAAGCTCTAAGCAGGCTAAATGAACTTGGCAACCAGAACAGGGTCACACTTTACTGGATACCTGGTCACGTGGGTGTTCATGGAAATGAAAAAGCAGATTCCCTAGCAAAAATAGGCGCATCAACCTTTTTAACAGGGCCTGAGCCCTATTGCGGAATAGGAGAAAATGTCATGAAAACCAAAATTAAACAAGAACTGCAAAGAACTCCCAAAACTGAGGCAGGCGAAACTACTACTGGGCAATTACAACCAGCAACGTTTCGAAAACTGCATTAATTTAAGTAGAAATTACCTAAGAATAATAACACGTATTGTAACGGGACACTGCAATTTAGAAAACACCTATGTAAGTTTACTTGGTGTGGTAAGCAGTGCCACATGTAGATTCTGCAACATGCATGAGGAAACACGGGGCCATATACTGGGAAAATGTTGTCCACTCATGCACCAAAGGAAAAACCATCTGGGACAATACCAGGTCGAAGAGAGCAACCCTCTCTAAAAAGTGCCCTAAATACTAAGATTTCTAAAAGAAATAGGTTTGGAGGAGGAACTGTAGGATGAGGAAGCTCATCATTTATAAGCGGGGCCACAATAGACCTACAAGTCGCAGTGCAATAACCCCCAATACAAATTCATTCATTCAAAAAGCTCTAAAGTGCCGATCATCTCTCGCTAAGATGGCGCGGCGCAGCAGTTTAACTTTCGCCTTTTCTGAATGTCGGGCTAAGAGCGGAACAACTGCTACCAGGGGCGTAGTACCTGATTATATACCAGGGTGTTTTAACTTGCTGTTTTGAGCAAAGAGCCTAGTACCGTCCGATCTCGTTATAAACTCGACGTCAGAATAATAGGACCAGTTTTAAAGCCGAATTACCATATGTCAGATCAAAATAATTTGAATTTAGTATAACCGATACGATATGGCAAGACTAGAATCAAGAAGTGTTAATATCCGTAAATCATTCGATTGCTAGAACTAATCGAACTACTAATAAACTATAGTAACAGGATATCGTGTATTATAAATATAAGAGTTATTTTCTTCTGAAGTTTCGTGTTTTCTTAAGAACGAGCACATCACAGTCAACAGTTTCAACTGTCCTTGGTATATATTGCACTCCTTTGAAGTTGTCAAACGATTGCGATCGTTTTCATTTGTGAGAAAATACGGAAACGATCTTGCAGAAAACTTTTCTATGTCTAGATATTTATGTTAAATACTCGTAGATGTCACTGATCCATGTGGCTTGTCTAAGCTGGCGTACACTCGCCGATCATCTATTTATCAAACCGTGGATTTTATCGATAGCTTTTGGTGTGGTTAATTCAATTGGACGACGAGAACGTTCAACGTCACTTGCATTCGGAACGACCGCAGCCGTTTTCTAAAACTCCAAATCAACGTCAATCTAATCGTCAAGTTATAGTCAATATCTGACGCAGGTACTGAGATCGTCAAAAAAGCAATTGACCTCCTGCTTGCAAACCTTGTTTTGACAGAGTAGCACCGCAAACGACGTTATCGAATATATGACGCTAGCAAATTGCGATATCGAAAACAATGCTTTCGCATACAAATTTCGTTTCGGCTCTCCGAACAGTTGGCAGTTTGCGTTTAAGAACGAACATCTTGAAATTTGCATTTTTTTTTACCCAAATGACGTTTTCGAAAGTGGCCTGAATCTAATCGATGGTCAATATTCTACATAGTATTTGTCAAGCTTTTGTTTGGTTTGCTTGATAGTTTTTATTCGTAAAAAGTAATGTTTAATAAGTACTCGAAATTTCCTTTTTTTCATTTTCATAGTCTAATATACTATACATATAAAGTGGCTGCCACAAAAAAAAAAGTAGTACCCCTTGGCATAATGGTTAGTGCGTTGGACTGTCATGCGGAAGGTCTCGAATTCGATTCTCAGCCGCTGCAAAGTTTTTTTCAGGGGTTTACTGCCTCTTGCGAGAAATTGACAAATTCTCCAAGAGTATCTCTTGTCATGGAAAGTGCTGCTCATTAGCCGTTCGGAATCGGCAGAAAATTGTAGGTCCCCTCCGTTCCTGGTAACACGCACACAGGAATGGTTGAGAGTTGTAAGTCACTAGGTCCTGGTTCACTCCGAGCTGTTGCACCACCAAATTTATTTATTTATTTATTTTCACAAAAAAAAAAACCTTTTGACAGATCTGTCTTAAGATTTTGTTACAATCTATTGGAAGCTGCTTCTTGACAAACAAAATTATGGATTTAAGGTGGCGACATAATTTGTTTTTTGATGGACTTATTGACCCACCACCCTCGTTTGCGGGAAGAGGAAAAAGATAATGAGAATATCGGAGGAATAAAATATAAAGGCCAATTAAAAACAAAGAACAAGATTAAGTCCTCGTTCAAGCGACCTTCCTTTAATTTTTACTTGCGACTTATAGGTATTATAAGGCAAGTTATGGATTCGTAAAAAAAATTGAACTCGAGATTTTGATCAAAGTTGACATTACGATGATAGCGAAGACTAAAAAAGTGGGTCTGGCAATTCTGTCTGTCTGTCTGTTGCTTCGACTACAGCCTAAACGGCTCGGCCGATTTTCTTTAAACTTGGTAGATATGGGTTTTGATTTTTTACCCCCACACGTTTTTTTCTTTTTATTTTTAAAACCAAAAATAACGGTACCTGCCATACGAATTTTTTTCGGAATTTTATAAATACTAGCCGACCCAGCTCTCGAAATTCGAGTGCCAATTTATTTATCATTTATTATTTATATTATTGGCAGTGTTTTCAAGCAAATTTATTAAATTAAATTTTATTTTATGTAATATGCAAAGTATTCGACAGTGCAAAAACAAAAATGACCCACAGTGTGTAAATGCGTGTCTCAAGTATATTCTGCACATCTCCGTAACTGTGGTTTTCCAACCATATAAAATTCATCGAAATCGGTTAAATACTTTTGGAGAAAAGTGTACCACAAAAAACATGTTTGCCGTTTTATTATATGATTTTTTTTTCTCAAAAACTGCTGGACAGATTTAAAAACTAAAAACACAAAAAAAATTCATTTAGTTAAATCTAGGTAATGCTTGAAAAAAATTTTCCGAAAAATGGTTATTGAGGGTACCCCCCATGGAACCATTTTTTTTGTTTTTGATTTTCTCAAAAACGGTACCACCGATTTTGATCATTTTTTAAATAGAATTGTTTATTCAAATTTTCAAAAAAATTTTTTTTGGATTTTTAAAAAAAACTTCAAATTTTTTTTTTCAAAACTCAATATTTCGAAAATCCCACGCTAGATTTTTTTTAAACTTGATAAAAACTTAGAGTATAATTTAAATGTGATGCTTCTTTTCTAATGCTGAAGTAAGGGTCGAGGGCTAGTTCGAAGAAATCAATAAAACTCGGTATGTAGAGAGTTCAAAACTCCAATTACAAAGAATATTTATTAAAGGTTAAATAATTGTTAAGCAGAGTATTTCATAAAATTTACAATAAGCGTGCGTCTTACAATAAATTAATCACCCCTATTACAGAATTCGGCGAATGAGCTAAAGTGACAATTTCAATTCATTTCCAAACTTTTGCTATTACTGAATCCGACGAATGAAAGTTGAACGAATGTCGGTAACAATGCCTGCACCACTGACATTTTGTTCAACTTATATGGTATTACAGATTTCGCAATCCATTCGCACTCCATACAATTTCTATCATTTTACATTCGCACCAATTTCGAGACGAATCTGAAGTGAATTTTTGATTAAACGAAAATGAACAATGGAGAGTACAAAAATTTAAGTCAAAAGCTTATCATACTGAATGCTAAAGTGTTTGTTTAACAAATTTTAATAAAAAACGCACAAATAGCAACGCAACCAGAGAGCAAGAAATCTAAAAAAAAAAAAAAAAAAGAGCACACGGGTGGTTTTGAACCGTCCACCATCTTCGTACTAACCACTCTCAACGATGCTTGATTTCGTTGATCGAAAACGATATTATTATCACAGCCTAGGCCAGTTGAATAAATGTTTGTTGCTGACAGTGTCGATACGAAAGTTCATAAATGATAAGGTAATTTTAGAAATCGACAATGTAGTTCATCCGACGAATTTCATAATTGAGTTTTACAGCGGATGCGAATCAAGTCAACTCACCGGGAGTAAAATTCTGCGAATTCTGTAATCGACATGAATATGATATTTCATATACACTGGCGGTGGTATGAGCTCCCTAGTCCTGAATGGAGCTAAATACAGGGAAGATTGGGATAGGTACCCTAGTCCCCATTGTTCCATTGAGAGAATTTGGGGCGAAAATAACAAGTTTTTCATTCTCTACACCAATAAGGACGACCCAACATGCACATACACTTCCATATGTATGTGCATTTGAGATTTTATAGGAAATCACAATGTTCGTGCAAAATGGTGACTGCACCAATGTTTTATGTATCGACAGAGAAATTAAAAAAAAAAAGATAAAGAATTCGGGTGCAAAATATATTAACGTTTACGGATGTTGCTTAATAGAAAAATCACATCCATAAACAATACGACAAACGACAACTACGCAACCAATCCAAAAATTTAAACAGGAACATTTTGCCCCCACGTTAATCTAAATTCCATTCGGTTCAAAATCAAATATATAGGTATGAAGGTATTCTTGATCCTTATTTTCGATTCCTTTATTAAAAGATGACTTCGAAACACTATGATATACAGAGATGGTCTAACAAGGAATGGACATTTCGAAATGTCCTGATGCCATTTATGGAATTTAATTCGAAATTCATATTCATTCAATGTGGCAGCTGTAGTTGAATTAGTAAAAAGAAGTTCAAAAATATTTGAATCAGAAGTGAACAATACATGTACAAAATAAAGGACTAGCAGCAGATTGCCTTCCAATTGGAAATAAAAATGAAAACAGAATTTATGCAGTTCAAAAAAAAAATGTTGCTAGCAAGAAAGAGCTTGCTATATACTCGTAGATCGATATGGCAGGTATTTTCATTTGAAATTAATAATTCTAGTGAATTGATTAATCCAACTTGTTTTTTGTTTTCAAGAGAATTTTGAAAATGGATGTTAATAGATAAAAAATTCCATTTTTAAAGCTTAAAACGGAATGCTATGTGATTTCTTAGTCAATTTATATGTTTATAAGAGCAAAACATTTTTAATATAAATTTGATGGGTTCTTGGTTGTTTTGATTTGCGCTTCAATTGTTTCTTCTAGTCCTGGAAAGATACCTTACACTATTTTTCGCTTTGAATGTACATTAAGCTATACCGCACTACCAAATCTAATCATTCTACATCAATCGAAAGTGCTCCATATAAATTAAACATTTTCTCAGAATATGGTCGGATACCAAGCTCCCTGAATGGAAAACTCCAATTTTTATTTTTGGTCCTTTATACGCAATTTGAGTCCTACCGTTCTACCAAATTTCATTGTTCTACTGCAATCGGAAGTGTGCCATATAATATACATCAGTTCTAAGGAAGTGGGCGGATACCACGCTCCTGAATGGAAAACTTCAAATTTTATATTTTTTTCTTTGTATGCAATTTAAGCCCTACCGTTTTACCAAATTTCATATAGTTTTACAGCAGTCGGAAGTGAAAGTGGGCGGGTACCACGGCCCCTGAATGGAAAACCTAAATTTTTATTTTTGGTCCTTTATACGCAATTTGAGTTCTACCAAATTTCATTGTTCTAATGCAATTGGAAGTGTACCATATAATTTACATCAGTTCTGAGGAAGTGGGCGGATACCACGCCCCCTGAATGGAAAACCTCAAATTTTCGATTTTTTCCTCTGCTCGCATGACAAGACCTACCGTTGTGCAAAATTACAAGATTCTACGATATCGGGAAGTGCTCCATAATTTTGATGATCTGTCAGTCAGTCAGTTACGGTTTTTGTGATTTTTGAAGCCTTATATCTCAGGAACCGCTTATGCTAGAAAATTGAAATTTGGTGAGGCGCCTACGCCTGTGCCTGACTAGCTAAGCAAATATTTGGAATTTTAAGTTTCTGACTTCATTGGTACTGAAGATAGGGGGGGGTCAAAAACCACCTGAGTTTGTTCCTGTAAAAAGGGTGTAGTGCCAGAACTTGGCTGGGCACTACCGTGCACTTTGATCAATTCCCACTATTAAAATTAAAATTAAAAAAAAAAAACAAATTTCATACACTCGTGATATCACCATCAACGAAGAGCAATACCCATGGATGATTATGAATTTATTTTGCCTTTGGCACCACCCATTTGAGAGGACGTAATTCACCGCCACCGTGATCAGATGTGGCCACGTAAATTTTTGTCCGTTGAATTTTCTTTGTCATAGGTTTATGTACATTATATATAAGTAACACTAAAAACAGTTAAATAATAATATTGTAAGAGTTGCCTTTGTTTTTTGTATACCTCTCTCTAAACAGGAAGAAATCACCACTAAACTAAGTTTTTGTGACGGTTCCACTTTTTGCCAGAATCAGTACTTTAAGAGCTTATAACCCAAATAGTCCTTTAATTACGGGAAGATATTAAACTAAGCCTTACGTGGCTTTTAACTGGATAATAATGTCAGTTTAAATCTTTTATGTCAACTAACAAACAAAAGGACGTGCACTTGAAATTAAAAATTTTCTCGGACCAAAGTGTACGAGTACTAATATTCACCGAGTGTATAATCTTAAAAGGTTCTTAAATACCTCTTATCCAAGGATATATATGTAATTCCATTTGGTAATTAAAGCATACTTTTCTGTGTCTGATGGTGCACCATATTTATTCACTTAATGATTATTAAATCATGAGGGTACTCGTACAGATATTACCTTGATGTTCATATGTCCAAAAAAGGAGATATAATTTTGGCAAGTAAGCACGCATGTATCATTATCTTCAACCCACATGGTATGGGTATAAATGATGAGGTCCCCATTCCTCTGCCGCACCCAATCATTCTGCAGTTAATAATCGTAAAACTTTTAATTTGCTATTAAAATGTAGACAAGTTCTTTTCACAAGGACCGTTTCAACGAGCACGCACACAACATATCAAATGGAAATCCTTTCAACTTTTCACAAAAGAAAAGTACCCCCAGGTACGCTCCTCCTCCGAGAAGGTTTGTAAGAAACGAAGACAGATATTTTTCTCCACAAACGACCAGAATGAGAAGAAAAACTTTTCCGTTTTCCAACAAACCAGAGAATGAAAAAGGATATTTTTCCACAAAAGGTGATGTCATAAGTGAACCGTACCTAAGTAGAATCTGTCTTTTATGGTTAACAATGCTAAGATTCTTATTCCCAGGCTCACATATTTTAATAGGATCAAGTAAGGCCGGCAAGGGATGAGAACGTAAATGGCTTAAAATATTTTACGTAGATTTACGTAGATAAGCATCTACGTCGTCGTCTTCATTAAATCTATTTGTATGAAACGTGTGTAATTGCTGAGGACATTTTTTGTGGAATGTGCGGGACCTATTGTTTTACCCCCTCGGAGGGCCTGTTCAAGTGCTGCATGCCTGGTGATTCAAACACTTTTATTCAATTAAAAATGCTAAATGGAAAAAGTAAACATTTTTATTAAAACGTTGGTTCTGATATCTTGGATGCCACTACGTTTAAAAAGTCTGAATAAGTAAACGGCAGGAGTTCCTAAAAATATTGGCACATGGATAAATACGTCAAAATATTAATATTTTGCATCCAAAATTGGATACTTGCCAACTCGTATATTATTTTAGATCATAAAGCAATGATAATCACTTTTTAAGTTTTTATAACACATCAAACTATTTTTAAAAACCTGGGACGCAAGAATTATTGGTCACGAACAAAGTCCTAGCGGCTTAAAATTCTCCACCATTGTTACAGTTTTATTCAAAGTCCGATGGGGTCAGATCGGAAGCGCCATTACATGACAACGATTTGGCTGGGAATTGAACTCAAACCTTCGGCGTGACAGTCTAAAGTTACAGACTTAGTTACTAGTGCTGAAATCTGTCTAATCAAAAGAACAAAACAAAAATACAAGCAAAATTAGTTCTGACAGTTGGTTCCGAGAACGTATAGTTATTTTAACGAAATTTGAAGATTTGTGCACAAAAACTTTTCATCAAAGAATAATTAAAGAAGGATTGAATGAGGAGTAAATTTTGTGAGTAAAAATTTTTTAAACATTTATCCCACAGAAGTTCGCATGTTTATAGAAATATCAAAAAGTGCTCTCTCACTTAAATGAGAAGGTGGGCGAGATTGAAATACGTTTCAATTCCATTTCTATACTAATGTCGTTTGCGTTGAATTGAAATATGTTTGGTTCAACCCGATTGTATTTGATCAGTGGATTGAGTGGAATTCTTTTTGTTCGTAACTTCCACCAAGAAAAGTGGAACATTTAAGACTGAGATTTAAAAATATTAAGCCCCATCACGAATTCCATCGAAATAGGAAACTTTTACGAATCCCGAAAGAGGCATTGACAATTTGATGGATTCTGTGATACTTTTTCGAGATGCGTAAAAAGTTAGAATTCGAGTAACAGGGAACTTAAGGAATCTGTCAACAACAAGAGTGACAGTCATTGCTTTAATGAATTTGACAGACGTAAAAATTAGAAAATAAAATATAAAAGGTGTTTCTATTTCTTATCATAAATATATTGCACAAAATGCCACTTTTTGGCTTTGTACTTATGTAGATAAATAAATGTCAATCTCATCAAACTGAAGTTTTTGACGTATGTGATTTTTTACTTGCGACTTAAAGGTACTATAACGCAAGTTATGCATTCATAAAAAAAAATCGAACTCGCGATTTTGATGAAATTACGATGATACTCGTAGCGAAGACCAAAAAAGTGGGTCTCGCAATTCTGTCTGTTCGACTACAGCCTAAACGGTTCGGCCGATTTTTTTTAAACTTGGTAAATATCATATTTAATGTTCCTCCCACACGTTTTTTTCTTTTTTTTTAAACCAAAGATAACGGTACGTATCATACGAATTTTTTAAAATCTTTTTTTTTCTTAAAAACTGTTCGACAGATTTAAAAAATAAAAATACAAAAAATATCATTTGGTTAAAGCTAGGTAATGGTTTAAAAAATAAATTTTCGAAAAATGTTTATTGAGGGTTCCCCCCATGGAACCAGTTTTTTTGTTTTGATTTTCTCAAAAACGGTACAACCGATTTTGATCATTTTTTGTTTGCTTAAGCTCAAAAAAATTTGAATAGTAGATATCTATTGTGTATTCAAATTTTTTTTTTGTTGGATTTTAACACAAAATTTCAAATTTTTTCTCAAGACTCAATATTTCGAAAACCAAGGCTCGATTTTTTCTAAACTTGATAAATAAAAGTTTCTCAATATAATCTACAAAATGTGAGAAAAAAAATTATTTTACTTAAAAATGAAGGTACCTACCAGAAAAATGTTAAAAAATGGTTTTAAAAAATCGTATTTTTCTCAAAAACGGGGCATAGAATTTTGATAAAATTTTGTTCTTTAAATTAGTATTTATGATCTTTAATTTAGTAAAAAAAAAATTGAAATTAAGATATTACAGCTTGTATCTACCATAGAACCATTTTTCTTAATTTTGAATTTCTCATTATCGACAAAACGGAGTTTAATGAAATTTTTTCTTGAGCAGCTTCTAAAAAGTCTTAAAAATATTGGATTTTGAAACTTTAAAAAAAAAGTTTTCTGAATATTTGGAAAAAAAGTAATTTTTTTTTCGGAAAATTCGATATCTCAGAAACGACTCAATATTTTTTTTGGAAATTTAATTTTCATTCGTACAGTAATAAAAACTTAAATGGGTGTATCAAATTTTTTTCAACGAATTATAATTTTTTGTTCTTGCATAAATTCATATTTGCATAGCATTCTGTTTTTATCTCTTAGATACTACTAAAGGAATTTAAAAAATTAATTTTATTCTTACGAACAGTTTTCTCTGATAACATTCGTTTTTAAAACTCCTAGGCTATTACATAGGAGCAAGTTCGTGCGACCCAGCCGGGCATTTTATTTTTTTATATTTTGCGCGCACTAAAGGTATATTTGACTATCCTTAAAATGTTTGACCATAGTGCGAGCGTTAAAGTTGGAGAGGATTTAAGAGGATATACCGGTGCACATGGTTTTATGTGCCTGATATAGTAATGGGAAGGAAATATTGGGATGGCTAAAGCATTCTATGTATATTCGTAAAGTGCGGCTTAAAAAGAATCTCTAAATTAAACAGTACGCCCGAAGTTTGGCTTAAAGTTAAACAGATTAGCATTCCCTGATGCACGTGTAGTAAGGTTGGATTTTTCCTTGCAACTTATATGTACTGTACTACAAATATAAAGCAAGTTATACATTCGTAAGAAAATCAAACTCGAGGTTTTGATCAAAGTTTCGACGAAGACGAAAAAAGTGGGTCTCGTAATGTTTGTCTGTCTGCCTGTTTGTTCGACTGCAGCCTAAATGGATCGGCCGGTTTTCTTTAAGCTTTGTGGATATCGTCTTTAAATACCCCCCCCCCCCAACCGGATTTTTTTCTTTTTTTTTTTTTTTTAGTGCAAAAATAACGGTACCTACCGTGCGAATTTTTTTTTTTTTAGAAATTTTATAAGCATTTTATTTTTTTTAACTGTTGGACAGATTTAAAAAAAAAATTATTTAGTTTAATGCTAGCTAATACTTGAAAAACATTTCCAAAAATGGTTATTGATGGTAGCCTCCCCTTTTTTTTTTTGATTTTTTCTAAAACGGTTTAATTAATTTTGATAATTTTTTCTTATAATAAAGCTCCCTAAAAGTTTGAATATTATTATGTATTCGAATTTTCAAACCCATTTTTTTTTTTTGATTTAAAGAAAAAAATTACATATTTTTTTTTCAAAATTTATTTTCAAAAGACCTTGCTAGTTTTTTTTTTAACTTGGCAAATGATACATGATAAAAAAATTAAATTAAGATATTACAGACTGTATCTACCATAGAATCATTTTTTCAAATTTTCAATTTCTCATTATCGGCATAACGGATTTTAATGACATTTTTTAAAGAGAAGCTTCTAAAAGGTCTGAAAAACATTGTATTTCAAAAATTAAATTTTTGAAAAAAAAAATTAGTTTTTCTTTGGAAAATCCGATATCTCAAAAACGATATTTTGAAACGTTTTTGAGATATCAAATTTTCAAAAATAAATTTATTTTTTATTTTTTCAAAATTCAATATTTTTTCTGTACATAGTTTAGAAATGCTATGTTTTTCGAACTTTTTAGAAGCTTCTCTATAAAAAAAATGCATTAAAATAGCATATACGGACAGTGAGGAATTCAAAATTCGAAAAAAATGGTTATATGGTAGGTTACAGTTACCCGGGTAGAATTTTCGACTCGATAATAACAAGGCCCCAGCTATAGTTTTTCTTAGTTTCAGTCATGGGCCTACCGAGCAGTATCTAGCTTGTCCCTTGCTAATTTGTTAATGCTCTGTATATAATGGGCCTTGCTAGATGTTCCTATATGGGCCCTAGATGGGTCTTCACAAGTAGCACAAGAGCTACGGCAATTCTTAAAAAAATTATTAGAAACAATAAAAATAAAATTTTTTATTTTTTATTATTGTTGATTATTTTCATTTTATCATCTTTGCCTCCCTATATTCGACTCTTTATGTGATTTTTTGCTGGAATGAAAGAATTTTTTTTTTTTTTTTTAATTTACCTCCACTGAGATTCGAACCCGAGTCCTCTCACTTGCCGTGCTTGTGCGCTACCTATTGCGCCACTTTGATATATAAAATATCGTGTCTCAAAGTGCTACTCAAATAACTCTCTTTTAATTATACTGTTTAAAAGACTTAAATACGTATTAAAGAATTTGAAAAATACCGATTTAGGTCCAAAACAAAAAAGTTATGTTTTTAGAAGGACAATGGAGCCTTTTATAGAGACATATGTATAAGCACATCTAGGATACATCAAGTAAAAACTATCTAGCCCCAGTATAAGTAAAATCTGAGAACGCCTATAAAGAGGCGACACTAGCTAAGGCCAATATAACGCCCAGATACAATTCCTCATCCAGGCTACACCAAGTAAAAACTATCCAGGTCCCTTGTAGTTTATTTGTTACAATGCCAATAAAGAGGCGATACTATCTACAGCCAAGATATCGCCAAGAAAAAGTTTCATATCTAGGCTAAATCAATTTAAAAATATCTAGGCCCAGTCTAAGATACTCCTGGAAAAGCCAATAAATAGGCAGTTCTAGCCAGGTTCAATATAAAGCCAGGATAAGCATAAATTAGTCAAGATCCGCCAGGCTTGCATCTGTCTAGGCCCAGCATAGGATTTACTATATAATGGCCAATCTAGCTATGGCCACGCTATTTGATAGTGTTTCCTAGATAATTTTCTACCCGGGTAGTAGTATCTTAATTTCAATATTTTAGATTGAATTTTGGATACAAATCAATATACATATATAAAAAAATGTAATAAAAAAAATATAATTTTTGCACCTTGAAGGTAATATTAAAAAAACTCTTAAATTAAAAATATGCAACAGGGTTTTCGAAATATTAAGTTTAAAAAAAATAATATAAACAGAAAAAGTTTTAAAAATTTTGTATACACAATAACATTCAAACTGTTGGTAGCATAAAAAAATTATCAAAATCGGTTATTCCATTTTAGAGCAAATTTGTCTTTGATTTGCTCTAAAACCAAATGATTCTGTGGGGGTACCCACCATTAATAACCAAAATTTGTTTTCAAGCCTTACCTAGCTTTAACTAAATGCGATTTTTTTTATTATTAATGTGTGGAAGCTTAACGTTTTTGTAAATTAAAATCCAAGACAAAATTCAAATTTCTAATAGGTATTTGCCACTTTTTTTTACATATTTCCTTCTAACAATGAACATGAACAATCTGATAGAAAATGATTCAGATACCTACTTGTGTAAATTGTAACCTCGAAGTACAAAAGCAAGATCGTACGATCTTAATTTTAATTTTAATTTATTTTATTATTTTTTTTTTATTTAAATAATATGCTGCTTCAAATTCCAAAGAATTTTTTTTTAATAAATTGAAATAAGATATACCGAACCTGTATAGGTACATATATCCTTTAACAGGTATACCGATCAAAGCCCATTCCAAGTGCAAAAACTTACATTCAAATAGGTACCTGACCCAATACTTGGTACATTTTTCCAAAATTCTAAGCTCAGAATCACCTTTGCTGCCTGGGATCACGAATATCCATTAAAAACCCTTTATACGAGTTCTTACCTACCTTGATCCTTTGCTAAAAGGATAAACAAAATATCAATTCCGTTCGAATAAAACAAATAACAAAAAATCACAGAAAAAAGAATTTTAAATCTGTGCCAGTTGTTGTTGTTGTTGTTGTTGATGTTTTTTTTTTTTTTTTTGATACAATTTATACTGATTTCGAAAAGAAACCAAAGTTATCAGTATATTCACAGGATACGCACAATTTCCTGCATCTTCAAAGCGGCGGAAAATCCTCATGACTTCGTAAACTTTTCGATTAAAAAATTATTTCAATTCTTACGCAACATTCCTTCGCTTAACTTTCTTGATATTCCCTTTTTCCATTGTGCTCCCAAAATTTACTCGGTTCGCTGGATATGCTGCTCACTGTCTCTCTTTCTCACACACAGATCCGGTGTCCTTAATCTTTTACTTTTTTAATAATTCAACCCTACTTTGCCGTTTCACTAAATTGCACAACTTTCACCCCCATCTATAAGTGAAGGTTTGTACGAATTGGGTAGAAGACCAAAGAAAAACAAAAAAAAAAAAACATCCGAGAGAATTGAGTAATAAATAATAAGAAACGTATTCATGCGTAACAAGTGAATTTCATTCTTTCATTTTTTGTGTGCCTGCATGTCCTGTCTGCTGTTGCTGTCACAGAAAACGGATTCTAGGTACCCTAACCTACCTACCTTTTGCAAAATACCGCGCCGACACAATCCGTCTGTATACGTTTTTCTTAGGCGTAGTCAAGTCGGTTATTAAAAAAAGAAACAACATCCCGAGTCCAAAGTGACGACGACGACGATGAAGACGACGACAACGACGATGAGGAGGAGAAAAGTATTCCAGATAAAAAGATATAGCATCTGCTACTACTCCACTCTTATTCTGCAAAAAGCTGATTAAAGTGTAAGCGTACACAAAAACAGGATACCACCCGGTGGTGTGTTGATGCGAAATAGCAAAAAACGAATAATAATAATAAAAAAAAATAAATAAACAAACGTTCCCCCAAACGAGGACAGGTGACTTTGTATGTCCGTTCTGGGCCTCCATATAGAAAGATACTTATCAAATTGAAGCTATCCTTCCTGCCGATGGCCTGAGACAATTGAGCAGGTAAGACCAGGGAATTCATGCTCCTTATGTTCACACGGACTGGATAAGATAACGATTCTCCTTCTCCTTTTCATTTTTTTCTGGTTTGTTTTTGTGACGACTGACCATCGATGCATAAATAACGAAGAAGATGCCTTAACTTTCCAACAACTGCTCTTGGGATTTTTTTTTTGTATTCATTCGCTGATGGTCTTCATTTCCTATGGACCACAACTCACAGTCCAAGTCCGACTTTCTTTCTTTCACCATCCTTAAACTTGGCCGTTTAGAGCAAGCAGATGCAAAAACGGAAGCGCACGTGCCATTGATTAAAAGGGTTTTTATGCCAAACAACTCTTTTAATTATATTTTTATATCTTTATGTGGACGGATGATTATGGGCTTTAATGTCGCAATGGGTTATTAAAATACAATTTTCGATACGATTATTAACAGCTTTTAAAAATGCAAGGTGTTTTTTCTGGATCGTTGTTGTCTTTCCTGCACCTACCGATCGTTGGTTAACTTTGTATTTTAACTCGCTTTGACGTGAGCTTGTTTATGGCGGCCAATAACTTGAAACGGTGTTAATTTTATTTATTTGCTAAAAGCAATTAAGTTTGCTTTTACAATATAAAGTTATGATCGAAGATTTGTCGAAGATAATTGAAATATATTGCAACTTCATTGGTCTTCGAACTTCGAAGCTCGACCTAGTTTTGGTTCCTGCAGAAACTGTCTCTTTTAGTGATTCCCTGAGCTTCCCGAATTCTTTTTTATTCAGCTGACACCTGAATATGGGTAGACTTAATCAATTTCCGATAACCAGAGCGGCAACAAAATTGTCTGGCTCGACCCAATTTATTGCTCAGGACAAAGAAAATAAAATGGCAAAAGCAGTAGGTATCCCGAAATACATGGCAGGTTTTGGACTCGTGCAAGACCGAGCTGGACATTTTAATCAGACCTGGGCCTCACAATCCTGTCTATCTGTACGTACCTCGAACTGGAATATAAAGCGTCTAAAGCGGTTTTCTTAAACCTTGGAACTTGGTAAAGTTTTTATGTGCGATTCCATAGAGATGAGTTTTATATCTAAAATCTACTCACACATATCGTTAAGACCATAAGTTTCTAATCTCTTACTCTCAGAGCGCATTAAACATGCTAACTGCAAGACTAACAGAGATGAGATTGTTGTCCAGTGGTATCGGAATCTAACGCTTCGATAAACACAGAGCTGTCTTCTGTCGGCCAAGTGAAATATACCATCCCCCAAATTATCCATGAATTGCACTTGTATCAAAGAACCGAAAAGCTTTCTATTTTCGGTAGGTATGAGTGACCATTTCTTATGGAATTATCATAAATTGAACGATTGCAAAAACGCAGTAAAATTAAAAGGTTTTTTTTTAAAGATGCAAACAATATTTTCCCCCTCTGATATGGCTATTATCTTTAAGGCATACTTCCGCCCAAAACTTGAGTTTAACCCTCATTTCTAAGCTGTTGCCCCAAGTACGGAGACTTTGTTTCTCTTGAATACTGTCGTTGCGTCTCGTGCCTTTCATTGTTTCATCACTTTTTCTATCACTTTTTCTCAAAAACGTATCTGCAATAGTAGAATGCTTATCTTTCCTTCGGACGTACTGTGGCGCGATGGTTGTGTGCTCGCCTGTCAACCTCATGATCACAGGTTCGATCCCTGCCGTCGTCTATGTCGCTTTAATTCCATTAAAACCTTAATAATATTTTCATCAATGGGTTGCTGGTTTACTCATTACATGTTTTTTATGCATAACACTAACAACATGTGATTGAATTAAACTAGTATGCCCAATCAAGGATGAATACGAATAAAATAATGCGAATTATAAGGGACATAGAAATAAAACACGGCTTTTCTCCGCTTTAGTTCAGCCGCCATCCCTGGAGATAAAAAATCTGAGACAACCACCTTCAGTCTCAGAACATCGTGCCACACATCTTTCCTATCCTTCTTTCTCTTCCGTAACTTCACGCCCGCGCTGTGTTAAAACATTTAAAGGGTAATCATAATCCCTTGAGCGTGAGTAGATTATAAAAAAAAAGAGGTTCTATTAGAATGTGGAGTTCTTTGATTTTTCTCCCTCAAGCTTTCAAGATCAATGTGCACCGACATCTCGTATTGAATCCTATTCGCTCTACCTAAAATATCACACAGTATTATACCATAACATTATAAGGGTAGTCATAACCTCTTAAGTGTTTGCAAATTATAAAATAAAGTTTAACAGATATAGAACTGGTCCTAGGAGACTTCCATGTGGTGCACCTGTTTTAATATTGTTTAAGCTCCGAATAACCTTTCTCGTATCATACATTTAATATATGGTCGATTATATATGATTTCATTACTTCGTAATAAACCCTGGTAAGATCTCTATGTAGTTTGTACTGAAATCCTAAATACCAAAGCTTGTCCAAATAAATAAGCTGCATTCTCAAAAATATGAATGTCAAAAGTGATGGAAAATCAATTTTTCCCATTTCCAGTAATTAAGACAGTAATAAGAATGCCTTTTCCGGAAGCAAAAGTATAAATCTTACTGCACATAAAGTGCCTTGTCACAGACTCGTACTACGCTTGTTTGCAGCTTGGTTGCAGCTTGTGCCCAGCTTGTATGCAGCTTTTGTGCTTCTCACAACCACACACGTTCTTCTTTACAAGGTTCTTTTCTTGGACTAGCCATTCATTCAGGCTTCCTGATTACAGCTGTGACTTCTAAGCTGAGGACCTGGTAGTGACGAAAGCTTCTAGACAAGTCTCAATGATGGCAATACCACAAGCTGTTATCATATTTTTCGTTAATTGCCGCCAAGCGGCAATAAAAGCAATTTGTGCCATTGAAACTTGATATTTGTAACTTGCTAAGTTAAGAGCTAAGGGTTCTTAGTACACACAGGTAGACAAAACAGTTCAGGTCTCACTCTGTTATTTTAAACAGGTTATCGAGAGGAATGTTCTAGGAGGATAATCCTGCCTATCTACTACCTTGCGTTATATTATTTGAAAAATAGGATCCTAGGGAGTAGCGTTGCCAGAGGTCCCGGTTTACCCGGGACGTCCCGGATTTCAGACATAAATTCATCTGTCCCGCCGGGGCGGATTGGGACTCAAACTCACAAAATAATGCCTAATATATCTAAATATCTTTCATTGATAAGGAAAAATCGCTGCATTGTGACTTAATTTAAAAAAAAATTGCTTTTAAAATTTCAATCAAACAAACCTAACTTAACGAAGAATATATTTTTGCAAACTGACATCTGTCATAAAAATTGACAATAGAAAAATATTTGCAAATGACAACAAAGTCATTAAATTAGTAATTAACACACGCATATTATAATTTTTTATTTTGTCCCGGGCAATATGTTGAAATCCCGGGATTTTTCATTATTTTAGACATTTGTCCCGCTGAGGTGTAAGAAAAATCTGGCAACCCTACTAGGGGACACTTCTTCAACGACTTGGAGGAACTCTCTGACATTCCAAGCAAACACATCTTGAAATTTATCAACGCTACCAAATGGCTTAAAATTTCCTTAGCTCTATCCACTAGACGACCGCGAGATTGGAAATAGCCCCCAACTAAAGCAAAAGACATACAAAGGGTACAGGACGACAACGATAGAACGAACGAAACCAACTGATCGACGCTGTATATACACCAGCGATTGCCACTACTCCGGTCTCCGGTGTACACGAGCGTTAGTTAGTTGATGGGGCTACCTCTCCTTAAGATTGGTAAAATTTTTTGGGGAAAGCCCCTTCGACTTATTCAGAAATCCTGACCAAACAAACGCAGACATACACCAAACACTGACCCATCATACTCATCTACCGGTCGTTGCAAGGAGCCAAAAAATGTTGTTTTAAATTCTACGATAAAATACAAATTTTATCAAAATTCTTGAAGCCGTTTTTGATAAATATAAAATTTTTCTTAACGTTTTTTTCTTAACATTTGTATGGAACGTTTACCGTTATTTTAATATAAAAGAATATTTTTTTACCTTAAAATCTTTATAACAAAAGTTTTCCAATAGGAATTCTAAACTTTGACAAGTGATTGCGGCCATATTGTTAAATCTACATCTGTCAAATTGACTGCCATTTATTCAGTCCTTTTAATTTTTAACTTCTGTTCGCGTAACATTTGCCCACTTCGCCCGATTATGGGGACCGTAAAATGGTCGCCATAATCGTTCTTCTGAGGACTATTCGGAACGTGGTGAATAGATTCGAGTCGAACGGTTCAGTGAACAATCCGTCAACACCCGTAAGTCAACGAAATTGCAAGATCTGTCGAAAATGTCGCCGCTATCCGTGAGCAGGGGAATCCGAGGCAGTCAATGTTATGTATGAGTCATGACTTGGGATTAAACCAGCATAAGCTTTAACCGACCTAGGAGCTCAGAGTCAACGCCCATAGAGAACAACGTGTGTTCGTTAACTGGGCATATTTCGGTCGAAAAATCATATTCAGCGACGCTGCCCTTTTCAAGATGAATGGGTTCTTCAACAAACAAAATTGTAGAGTCAAATTCAAGTCAAATTCAGCCTGATTTATGCGAAAGAATTATGAAAAATAGGATGTTTCGGATGTCACTCAGCGAAGCTGCAGCGGACATTGATGATGAATTCAATGATATCTCACTCACAGTTTGTTTCATTCAAATTTAAAGAAAGAAAATCATTAATGGAAAACTTTATAAGAGTAAGAAATTGTAAAGTTTCATAAAAATTAAGTGTGTCGAAATATTGAGTTTTCAAAAAAAAAAAAAAAAATTAACCCAAAAACAAAATATTTAAATATTTTAGATCTTTCTCGAAGCATCTCGATTTTTTTTATAAAAATATGTAGTTTCGTTTTTGAGTAGATCGAAAATATAAAAATTCAGAAATTAAACCTCAAGGTATTTTTAATTAAAGAGAAGTAAAGAGAAGAAAATTATTTTCTTTTATCTCGAAAATTTTTAAATTTTTCATTTAAAGAAAAATTATATTTTGAGCCTTTTTAAAATATTTAATATTAAGATAAAATTATTTAGAGACGTAAAATTAATTTTTAAATTGCTACATTATACGATTGTAAGCCGATATAAATTTATGCAAGAAGAAAAATTATAAATTGTTATATCGTTTTTTTTTTTAAATAAGTTTTGTATGTAAATGTCTTAAAAAATATTTTAAGAAATAATTTTGGTACGCCAAACTTAAATTTCTTACATTGTACAAATAAAATTAAAATAAAAAAAATATTGACCCCTTTTCGAGATATCGAATTTTAAAAAAAAAAAATTCTTAAGTTTTTATAGGTATCTGCTAATTTTCAAACTTTTTTAGAAACTTCTGAATACAAAGATTTCATTAGAATCCATTAAGCCAATAATGAGAATGTCAAAATTGGAAAAAATGCTTTTGTTGCAGGTAAAAAAAAAACTATCAAAATTCTAGGTGGTAGTACCGTTTTTTAGAAAATCGAAAACAAACAAAATGGTTCTATTAACAACCATTTTTGGAAATTTTTTTTTCAACTATTAGCTAGCTTCTACTTAAAAATTTTTTTTGAATATTTTTTTTTAAATCTCTGGAACAGTATTTGGAAAAATAAATATTTAATACAATTTCTTAAGCAAATTAGCAGCTACTTTTGGTCTAAAAAAAAAAAAAAGAAAAAACGCGTGAAGAAAAATTCAAAAAATGCTATCTACCAAGTTTAAAAAAAATCGGTGGAGCTCTTTGCCTATATTCGAACAGACGGACAGAATTGGGAGACCCATATTTTTGCCTTTCCTATTGTCGTAATGTCAATTGTAATCGAAATCTAGAATTTGATTTTTTTTTCGATTACATAACTTGCCAAATTGTACCTACAAACACATGTGTCGCATGTATAAATGGGAGAAGAAATACATTTTTTGTATTTTTGAATTTTCTACACGTTCTCGTAACAACTCGACAATGTTCTAAAAAAAATCCCCCTCATTAAGGCTTAGTTGTTTTGCATACCTCCTTTTCGTCGTTTAAAGCGTCTGAAAACTTCTATTCCTTCTACAATCAAGCCCAAAAGGACCTTGAAAAAAATTGCTTTCAAAACAAAATTTCATCTTAATCATTAAATTATCTCATCAATTTCATCACAAACCGTTTCGCCCCCTCCACTCTCTTGACCACCATTTATTGCATGTGTATTCACACATTTACAAATACGGCGATATACATATATAGGTATAACGTTCCTCGTTCTTATGAATTTGCTCATTGCAATGTCATTTTTCGTCTAATAGAGTCGAGTCCATCAAAACTTAACTTGAGTCGCATGTCACACTTGACAATTCAGAACAACATCGCGCATCATGATTCCCAGAATAAATACCCTGTTCCGACCGAGAGTCGTATCAATTTTATTTCACACTCTCTTCATTTTAATTAATTCAAAAAAAAAATATAATAAAGAAATGAAAACTGATGCAAAACAGTGTGAGTGCATTTGTATTTGTGTGTCAACTAAGCACTTTGAATGCTCATTCAAGCTATATGAGAAAAAACGACTCTATATTCCGAAAGTGATCCCATAAACTTACCATTTCCCCCTTCCCCTACTCATCACTCCTATCTTTATTCCAACAGTGTCATTAGCGTTGGGGGTTTTATCGTTCGTATCATATGTGTGGCGTTTGTTGGATTCAGCACTTCAACACTCTGACATTTGATATTTTCGTCAGAAGTATCATTCCCCCTTAAATGCAGCTCCCCTCAGTCGACCCTTTTCAACTTAGTTTGGAACAAAACTAAAACGTTCTACTGCGACCATTTGGGTCGGTTTCATAGCGATCCGCTACACCATCGCCACACACTGCTCATCTCTGGGTTAAAGTGAGACTGCCATAGTCGTATCGCGACGCCAGCCAGCCAACTAGCTAGCTCGTCATCCAACAAGTTTCAGCCAGAGCCAGATGAGTGAATTTATACCAATTGACTTTAATGGAAATAAACTGCCGACAATTTGTAATAATTGTCACACGTCACGTAAAACGAAAAAAGTTATTTCGGGCACAAGCGTACAAAATACGGAATTTGTTGTATACAATAATTTGAAATTGTTTCACTTGTCAAAATTTACGCCATCCACGTCGACTGAATCCATAATCAAATACTTATCGACCAAACTGAATGCATCGGAATCCGTTTTTAAATGTTTCAAGCTACTTAAGAAAGGAAATGAAGGCAATCTTAAATTTATCTCCTTTAAAATTGGAATTCCTGTAGATTATGTACATTCTGTGTTCAGTTCTTCCTTTTGGCAAGTTGGAATTAAGATTCGTGAATTTGATTTCATTCCAAAAAACTTAACAGGGATGGAGAATCAAAGAACTATCCAATAAGTCAAGCTTCTCCATCAAATGCTTCAAATACTAGTTTTTTGAGGATTTATTATCACAACGCCAGTGGAATTCGAACAAAAGTACCTGCTTTATTTCTTGCATCAAGTCATGTTGATTATGACGTCATTATTATTGTTGAAACCTGGCTATGGAGCGGAATCCTAGACACAGAGATATTTGACAATTCATACATAGTCTTCCGAAAGGACCGCTGTAACTCTGCAGGAGATCGTGGAGGTGGTGTAATAGCTGCTGTCCGTTCTTGTATATCTTGCAAACCAGTGCCTCTGCCCATCTCTGATGTTGAACAAATTTGTTTTTCTATTAATCTTGAACCAGGTATTTTTATGTATTTTATAATAAGTTATATTCCGCCCAAAAGTAATATTGATATTTATGAAAAGCACTTGGCTAACATTGATTATGTGAATAACTTGAGTAAAAACTTGCAAAAAATGTGTGTAATTGGCGATTTTAATTTAGGAGATGTAAATTGGTCGTACTCTGTTGCGGATAGCATGCTTATACCTAGTAATTTAAAAAAAGATATTGAAATTTCCTTCATTGATCACTTGTTTGCTCTTAATTTATATCAAGTAAATAGAATTGTTAATAATTTATTCAAAATTCTAGATTTAGTATTCATTCATCATGATGAATTTAAGGCATCAGTTACTGAAATTGTTCCTTTCTCATTGTTAAACAACTCGATGCATCATAAAGAATTATATATTGAACTACAATTTTACAGTTATTTGAGAAAAGTGGATCACAATACCGATTCATTTAACTTTGCAAAAACCGATTTCATTGGACTCAATAATTACCTTGAAAATGTGGACTGGAATACCGAGTTTCTTAATTTAAACTTGTTGAATACTTTTAATATTTTCAGGAGCATCTTAACTAATGCTTTTAATTTATTTTTTGCCATGTAGAACCAAAAAGAATGGATCCAAGCCTCCTTGGTATAACAAGAAATTAGCTCATCTTAAAAATCTAAAAAATAAATCTTTTGCTAATTTTAAAAAATCAAATAGTACAGACGACAAAAATATTTTTTGTAAACTTCGTAAAGATTTTATGGTGCTTAGTAAATTCTCGCACAGAAATTATATCTTGAATCTGGAGTTTGACTTAAAGAGTGATCCTAAACGTTTCTGGTCGTTCATAAACTCTAAGCGTAAATCGCTTGGAATTCCAAATTCTATGAATTTCAATAGCGATGAATCCACTGATGTTCATAAAATTCTGGAGTTTTTTGCTCAGTTTTTTGAATCAGTGTATTCTCATATCAATCCAAACTTTCCTCAATCTCCTCGGAATGACCCTAGGGTAAATATTGGATCTATACACTTGGAATACTCTGATGTTCTAAGCGCACTTAACTCTCTTAAGCCAAATTCCAATCCAGGTGTTGATGGCATCCCTGCCATAATATTAAAAAGATGTTCCGAGTCTCTTTGTGCACCGTTGCTTACAATTTTCGAACGATCTTTGTCATCTGGGATATTCTTAGATGACTGGAAATCTTCTTTCCTAATCCCCATCTTTAAATCGGGTTCTAAAAATACTGTTGAAAATTATAGGGGTATTTGCAAGTTGTCCGCAATTCCCAAGCTTTTTGAAAGTTTAGTAAAATACAAACTCGATTTTCTTGTGAAAGAACATATAAATAGTGCTCAACATGGGTTTCTTTCGGGTAGGTCAACTATAACAAACTTGACTTGTTTCTCATCGTTTGTTGTTGATGCTATCGAAAATAAAAGTCAAGTCGATGCCATATATACTGACTTCAGCAAAGCTTTTGATTCGGTAAACCACAGCATTTTGCTTCTTAAACTTGAAGTTTTTGGAATCCATTCAAGCTTACTCAAATGGATTTCTTCATTTTTAACTGGCAGGGTTCAAAAAGTTAAGATTCAGGAATATACTTCAAGATCAATTAAGTGTACGTCTGGTGTTCCTCAGGGTAGTCACCTTGGCCCATTGCTATTTATAATATTCATTGATGACATTGTCAATCATATCAATTTTAGTAAATGTCTCATTTATGCCGATGATCTCAAATTATTTTCAAAAATAACTTGTATAGATGACTGTCTCAAGCTGCAAAAGGATCTGGATAATATATGTCTCTGGTGTAACTTAAACCATTTAAATCTTAATATAAAAAAATGTTTCATAATTTCCCTCTCTAGAAAACTTCATACTTATGAGTTTATCTATTCTCTTGAATCCAAGCCTCTTCAGAGATCATTAAAAATGAAAGATTTGGGGGTTCTTTTTGACTCTAAATTTTCATTCTCTCTTCATATTGATGCTATTGTTGCGAAAGCTAACTCAATGTTAGGGTTCATTAAAAGGAACTCCACTGATTTTTCCGACCCATACACCCTTGTATCATTGTATACTTCTCTGGTCAGGCCAAATCTCGAATACGCGGATGTTATCTGGAATCCTTGTCAACAATTTTTATCGGATAGAATACAGAGAGTTCAGAATCGCTTTACAAGATATGTGTTTTACAAAATGCGTTGGAATTTCTATCCATGTTCCCAAGCCAGGCAAAGCTTCTTGGGCTTACAATCTCTTAAAGCCAGAAGAACAACTCACGATATTGTTTTTGTGCGGGATATTCTTTGCTACCACATAAGATGTCCTGAGTTACTCTCCTTTATGTGTATATATGCCCCATCGAGGCCGTTGAGGGAAAGATCCCTTCTTTTTGAGTCCAGACATAGAACGAACTACGGTAGTAACGAACCAATTTCAAGGTCAATTGGAGAGTTCAATAAAATTTATGATCATGTTGACTTATATCTCTCCAGAGAAAAATTTAAGAATGTACTATACTATTTATTCTTAAGATGTTAAGTATTTGTTATCTACTCTTTAGGAAATTTATAAATGTATACTATTTATTTTTACAGACATGTAATCTGTTAAGCTATTAAGCTTGTAGATGAAATAAATAAATAAATAAATAAATAAACACAGCTGACGACCCTAAAAAAAAAACTTCAAGACTCGAAAATAGATTTCGTCGCTTATGAATTCTGGAAACAGTCAAAGCCCATTGAACGAAGGCGACATGCCACACCAGCAAAAGCGAAACTGAAGCGAATTTATATGTCATCGTGTGGTCAACAAGTGAAATACTGTGCTCTGCACTTCGTGCCATCATAGTCAACGAAACCCACAGAAGCAGCAGAAACATCAAAGTCAATCAATTTGCATTATGACATAAAGTACTTGGCCAATTACGAGTGTCAGTTATGAATTCGAGTACCGCACACTCAGTAGCTCTGCAGAAGTTATTTGCAGAAAACGGATCGATTATACTTTTTCTTGGCTTGGTTCATTATTCTGTGCAACGACTCGACTCGACCGACGACTTGCAGAGAAACTTTTTGAATAATTGTTGATAATAGCTTAGGGCCATGTCAGTCCAGCTATAACGAGAGATTTTTGGGCTGTCGATTAATAATGCCCAAGATGGGAAAATTTCTTCATCTGTTTACCGAGTTAGCAGTGGAACCGTAAATAGCCTGGTAAATTTTGAAAAGAAAAAATAATCTCAGCATTCACTTGTCAACCATTTCTTCTTTCTTTTAACATAAAGCTCTTAAAATGTAGGTACATATGGTAATAATTTCAGCTGAATAAGAGTATGGTCTTGACAGGATTCAATAGGGATGAGAAACATGGGTGTTCGAGGAAAAAATTTTGAGGCTATCGGTTTAAGATTTCTTGGCTGGGCAACTCTATTATTTCTGATGCTAGACTAACCAGCGCTTAGAGATGTCTGATGATCATGTGAAATAACCATAATTCAAGCCTTAATTTAGGGATAGCACACACGTATGTTGTTACAACATTTTCACTATTAATTTATGCTACGAATGCTTTGCAGCCTAAACTGTTCGTATGGTTATTATTATTATATTTTTGGATTAGAAATTACCTTTGGGACAGTTCACTACAAGTAGTATTGGACGGTTTCAAACCGGATATCCACTAAATAAATAAAAATAAACGCTGGTGTGCCACAGGGCTCCGTTTTGTCTCCGACACTCTTTCTCATGTTGATCAAGGAATTACTATCTGAAACTTTTAATTCACTAAATTGTTTCGCTGACAACAGATTTTAGATTCACATCCTTGTCTTTCGGATATGGATCTGGAACAGCAGCGTTTTATTAAATTCTGACCTTGACAGGGGGAGAGAGAAAGGAGGTGTCGATGAACATGGTTTTGAATGTTTGCAAATTGAAATGGCAAGGGAAAATCATGCCGGGCAAGTTGTTTCATAATTGTGTTGTGCGACTAAAAAACGAATCTCTATATTTGAAGGTACGACCAAAGTTAGGCTCGAGGGTAAGCAGATTAGCATTTCTAGCAAAGCCGGTGTCAAGAGTTAACTGATAAAGGGGAGGAGGCTACTTCGAGTAAGCATTTTTTTTAAAGCAGCGATAAAACAAAGAAATACATGAAACATTCCGACGGTGTTAAAGAGATGGGAATGAATTCATGCGCCAACTCTACATCATGCAATTTTGAGCTGGATCCAAAGAAGAAAGAAATACCGTTGCCATTGAGGTATTCAACAAAATTTGTGCACCTAACATTGCCTACATTATAATCACCGAAACGAACCGATATGCCAAAAATTCCACAGTAGAGTGGAATGTGGCAAATCCAGACTCAATACAAAGAGTTTTGATTGATTCGACTAGCCCTGAACTTGATGAAATTATTGGTATATTTTTGATGGTAATGTTTCACACAATAATATGCCTGCGTACCAAAAAAGAATAAGGCTGTGCATTTATATTCTACGCGTCTTATAATGCAAATAAGGCCGGCGTCGAATGGTTATCCATTTTTATAAAAACTGTCAACCAGATGAAAAAATTATTGTTTTTTATTGTAACAAGCTGGATGTTTTGACATTGGCCGCTTTTTGTATTTGCAAGGAAGTGGATCGATTGAAAACAAAGACGCTAGACGAATTTTTCTATCTACACTGTCCAAAACATTGGTTCTTGGAAATATCGAAAATCGGATGAACAATATTCACATAATCTCGCAGTTCAGTTCACGTTCTGCTTTTGAATCATCTTTTGGCAAACCAATCAACCTTTCAACAAAAATTGTTCCAGCTGCCCAAACCAGCAGTGCTGATACACTTTGGGCAGAGAGACCGCAGGCTTTCTTTACAAGAAGGAAAGCTACGTTGAAAAACTCGTTTTATCTTGTGGTCAAAGTGCTCGAACACGGTATGACAACAAAACTCAAATATCAAATATTACATTACATTACATATTACATTACTCCGTTGATAAATCTACGAAGTAGACACACTGAGAGCACTGGCAACTGAGGCCATCGGCTTGGACATTACAACAGAGAGAGACACACAGAAAGAAAGATCAACAGAAGACACACATGTCAACAGCACACTGTTGGTATTGAACGGTTCCCCTCTAAGTACTAACCACGCACAATGATGCTTGATTTCGCTGATCGATGGGAAGCGATACTTTCATCAAAGCCTAGGCCGTTGACAATCAAATATATTTCTTTTAAATGTTTTCATATAAGAGTTTCTAAAAATAAAACAGAATTTACTTTGAAGAACTTGGGAAATTTATATGGAAAGACTCATCAAAGAACATAGAACAAAAGTTCAATTCTGCAGACACAATATCAAAATTTCTTTCATATTCTAAATGCGCCCAGTGCATTTACCGATTGGTAATGTGGATTGCTCGGGTGGAATCGATTATTGGAAAAAAAAAATAGAAATTTCCACCAGCCAGTTGGTGATGGTGATGCCTAGGCGGTCTTTGGAAAGAATTTTACGTCAGTTATACCTTTTTCCATAGAAGATTCAATTGGTTCAATTGGAATGAGGTCTATTATCACCTCAACGGGCATCGAAAATCCAAATTCCAAAAATAATTGTTGGATTTCAAATGGACCCACTCAGATGCACAGTATCGTGTGGATCATTGGGCCAAACTGACCAACAAGTGGCTGTACATGTGGATCACTTTCAATACCGGCCATTGATTGAACTTTGTTTAAGGCCGGAGGTAGACAACAATTCAGAGCTTTTGTTGCAACAAGATGGAGCCACAGATAATAAACTTGTGGCTCTCCTGAGGGAAATCTTTGGTGATCGGATATTATCACGTTTTTTCGATTTTAACTGGCCACCGCTTTCGCACGATTTAACGGCTCCAGATGTTTTTTCTTTGTGGATTCCTCAAAAGTAATGTGTATGCCAATAAGCCAAGAACCGTGCAACAGCTTAGGGCCAATATCCGAGAAGAAGTGACGGCAATGGGACCTGAAATTCTAACAAAATTAATGGAAAATGGTCTGGTCGTTATTAGGAATTTTTTTTCCCAACAGGAAGTTCAACATATGCATAAGCAAAAGCTTACAAGATAGGTTAGAATTTGAAAAAAAAGTGTGAGTGCCGGGACTCACTGTTAAGATGTGTAAACATCAACGTTCGTGAGAGTTCCGAATTTTTGAGTAGAGTTTCCAATTGAAGGAACATCTATTTCATAATTTAAATATTGTAATAAAAAGAACGCATCATTGGACTCCACTACGTAACGTAAAGTTTGTTCGATTTATGTTTAAACAGGAATATTGTTTGAGACAGCATTACATTTTTAAACTTATATTCAAACACAGATGTTACGTGATAGAAAATAGACTGTTTTTACACCAAACCGATTTTTAATCTCTGTTTCTCTTTTGACTTCCTTTCGACTGCATGGGTGCTCTTAAACACAGCGATTTTTACTATAAGTTAACTTTGTGTAAGCGAAAGGGTGTTATCTCTTCGCACTCCTTACTCTACTCAGTTAAGCAAATTTCACTAAGCGAATTTCACTAAGCGAACGCCAAATATAAATAAAGGAAACCAGAAAAAAGAATGAAAGATAACTCCGCATTTTTCTCAACCTCAGCAATATTGCGTTTAAAGCTAGATATACATTGTTCAAATGCATGACAAGCGCATGCATTAGTGTATCCGGTGAAAAATTCACACGTACATATATGTACCTACATTGGATGTAGGCTTTTGATTTTCCTTCAATCTAGAGCACTGCATTGATATAGTGTATATGCAAGATTGATGATTGATCATGCATCTATTGGTTCATTTGCGTAAAGTAAGTAGCAAGTAGAAAAAATAAAATAAATTACTCGGATAAAATTACAAAAATCTGAAAGAAATTCGTAAAAATACAATTTTGCCGAAAAAAACTCAAAAAGGGTAACGTTCTCTCTTTAAAAATAAAAGATCGAAAACTCATGCTTTATGTGTGTATATGTAACTTCAATCAGAATTTGCATTTAAACAATGTATATCTGGCTTTACCCCGCCACCACATACGTCTCTCGCAAACATGCTTACAAATTGGAGAGTGATATATTGCATCGTTTAAAAGCAGTCATACTACAACTATTTGCTCGGAACATTAATAGGGGTGTTCACATTCTGAAATTTTTTGACAATCCCGGCATGATGAATATTTGATAGATAAAAAAAGGGAGCGTTCACATTCGTCAAACATGTTGTCAAACATCATTTCTCATTAGAATTTTGACCATAGCGGGCCAACATGCTTGACGAACATGCGTTCACATTCTCACATATGCTTGTCATGCAGCGAAAATGTCAAAACATTTTTTGTTTGACAAGCCACTAGATCGAGCCTTCACCTTAACAAAATCAAGCCAATCCTTCAATTTGTTTTTTAAGGTTTCTGTATTTTATCTTACTCCCTCTGTCAGAGATTTATAAACCCATTGACATCATTCCCACCTTGTAATGGAATTTGTTAAAGTAAATATAAGTGGCAAAAACTAAATTTTTGAATTCATTGAAGTCGTAGTAATCACCCAGTTCATGGCTTGACAGGTGGAGAACGATCTCTATTTTGATATAGCGAATCTGCGAATGCTAAAAGTATATTTTGATATAATATAGAATATTTATTTCGATAATTAAAATAATTATATGTATGACCGATAAGGGACAAATAAATTTTGACATATCGAGAATATTTCATTGCAGATGTCAACAAATTGCCTGAACAACATTTTTCGGATTTTTAAATGTCAACTCTGAAAATGCATTTTTTGGGAGCATAAAACAAAATGTAATCGTCGTGAAGTGGATTTTTTTAAGATATTAAATGAACCCGCTATGAAAATGTATACCAGTTGTTTTGTCTTTCGTCTTTTTGACATAATTGGTCGAGAGGTGAAGGTATGTTGGGGGATTGAATTTAGTTCTAGCCAGCAACGGAAAGTAATAAAATCGAGATTTCAGTACTGAAAGTATCCAATGTAAACACGATGTCGTAAGTATGCAATATTTTCAATGTAAACAGGGTGTTAAATGCAATCGTCGGTAAGGTATGTTTCTACACGCAACGTTTAACCGTAACGAGTAACCGTAACGGGCTACACAGAACGTTTAAGTTTTACCCACGTTTTCGATTCACTCTAACGCCTCCGGCAAAGATGTTTACACATCAAAAATCTATCCTTAAGGAATGAAAACGAGTTTGAGTGCATCACATCATATATTTGCATACAAACGCATTTAAGTAAATTGGGGTGCAGCATGGCACAAGTGTAGTATCCCATTAAGTGAAGTTGGCTTTTTAACAGTCGACCCACTGCCACCTAAAAATAACACCATCTTTTGAAAAAGTGAAGAAAGTTCGTCATTATTAAAAGTGCTTCTTATTCAGGCCGTTCGGATTCGACAAAAAATTTACCAAACAACAAGCAAAGGTCAATGGTTGAGTGAGTAAGTTAATAGACCCTAGTGCTCACAGAGCTGATGCACCTCAATTTTATTGTTATTCTTTTAAATATTAAAAATATTATTTTTGAAATATTTCTATTTCTAAATTTACAAATAATGTTGTTTATTTCAAATATTGACAAAATATTTTCTACTCACCCAAATTTAACAGGAACAGCACATTGGTGTTCCTTTTAATTATCTTTTATTATTATTTCAGCGACAACCTATATAATTTTTTTGTTTGTTTTATATTTGAATATTTTATATATATTTTTTTTCTATTTTTCCTATTATTTAATTGCTAAATTTTAAATCAAATACAAACACAAATTTTCATCACTATCACTTTCGTTATTGAATTTTCTTTCTCCTTTAGGTATTGAGACTTTATTTAAACCAACAAAAAACAATAACACAATTTTTATAAATCAGTTCACCATGTCAATTTTATTATTTAAATTTAAAATATTGCACTATTTTGTTGTATAGCTATATACACACTCACACACATCTCATAGTGGGTAGGATGGGACTTGAATTTATTATATTTTTGTTCAACAGGACGAATTTATATTGCTCTTCTCAACACTTCACTTCAGCGTAGGTATATCCTTGCCGCAAAGGAGAAAATTGCAGCTGCAACCTGAAAATCGAATATTTCGATGAAGTCAGTTTGATTCATTTTGTTATATCAAAAGATACAAAATTGTTGTTTAATTTATTTTTTTTGTGAAGTGTATGTGATTTGAATTAAGGAAAAATTATTTGAAGCAGCATAGAACATTGAGAGAGAGAGAGAAGAGCAGTAGGTAGTCGGTGGAGATGCAATAGCAATTCTTTAAACAAAATATATAAATGTAGGATAATGTACATAAACAATTATTATAAATGTAAAATAAATACAAAATGGAAAATTTCATCACAAAAATATTTACATTTATTTTTTTATTTAAAAAAAAAAAAGAAAAAAAAAAACATGACAGATAGAAGAAAGAAGAGATTAAAAAAATCACTCGGGGCTTTTGTTTACAAGAACATGTTTTGATACAAACAAATAAAATAGCAATGAGCGGCGTATATATGTTTTTTTTTTTTTTATTATTTTTTTTTTTAAAGGAGCATAAAAAAGAGATATGTATTACATAAAATTAATTTAAAAAAGAAACTCACACAGGGAGAAGCGCATAGAAAATGTTAATCAACACACTTTTTGCCGATCATGTTTCACATAGATAAAATATTTATTTTTATTTTAATATACCTAGAAACATTAAAAGTGATGAAAAGGAACAATTGAATAAAAATGATTCCAAGAAAATATTTGAGATAGTGTAGTGTGTACATACAACAAAGAGGCAAACAAACAAACAAATAAAATAAAATACAATGAAATTTTGTTTCTTTTACTTATTTATAATTTTAATTGTAAATTGTTGATGTCTTTCTATATAAAAATGGTGAAACTAGAGAAATATGCAAATTCAATTCGAAAAAGTTTTAGATAATTTGTCAAAATATTTTTCACTTAAAATTTCTTAATAGAGAAAGAGAGATAGAGAAAAGGCGAGAGAAAGAAAAATATATTCAATAAGGCGAAAGTGTGATGAAATGACAAAACGACTGAAACGAATTT
This sequence comes from Chrysotoxum bicinctum, assembly GCA_911387755.1. Lineage (NCBI taxonomy): Eukaryota > Metazoa > Arthropoda > Insecta > Diptera > Syrphidae > Chrysotoxum > Chrysotoxum bicinctum. The sequence continues at coordinate 207,700,970 of OU426988.1, forward strand.
ATTTTTAAAACAACGAAAGTTCATATTTAATTTATCTTCACTGTACTGTAGTGTAAGGTAGGTACGGTCCAATAAAGACGTTACAGAATAAATATTTATTTTTTGTTTTTTTGTTGTATTGTTTCAGTTTGTAATAATTGGATTGTAAAATTAAAATCTCAAAACAAATTTTTGCTTAGACGAAGACGAAAAAACTCACGACAACTTGATTAATTGTTTTCGTTAAATTGATGAAACTAGTGCATGCGGCAAATTAATTAAAATTAATTATGTTAAGTATTCAGATGAATGCATTTATTTGAAGATGAAAATGAGTTAGGGGTAGGATCTAGCACAAAATACAAATACTTAAATGACCTACATAAATATTATTATCTTTTTATCAAAATATTTTTCCAAGCAATAACGATTTTTTTAGTTTCAAATAAATTTATTAAGCAATGTTGAAAAAAACGTATCTTAAGAAATATTACCATAATTTCTATTTTAATAAAGATAAAACTAAATCAGAAGTTATAATAATAGAGCCGATATCAGTTAAAGGTTTTTAAATAAGGGCGGGTAGATGTTGAAGTGGAATAAAAGAAGCTGTGTGTAACAATAATTTTTTTTTTTGTGAAAGGCCCATGTATGCCATTATGTATGTAATATGACATCGATCAAATGCCGACCTCCATTTATTTCTGCAAAAATTTTCAACTTTCAACTTAATTTTCCTCAAATTTTTGAAAAACGTCAATAACTTTTTTGCTAATAATTTTTTTTCTGAACCGTTTTAACCTGCTGGCACCGTATGTAGTCTAAGACCATATGGTTCAATTTCGGCTACAAGAAATTGGTTAACATCTTTCTGCAGCTCTCGCCATTGAAGGTGACCACCTCAGCAAAGTCGTTTTCCAAAAAGTAAGGACCGTTGACGCTTCCGGCTCAAATTACACATTAATCGGTAACTTGTTGAGGATACATGGTTCCCTGGTGAACCTCGTGTGGGCTTGTGTCATGCCGTATACGACAATTTCGCTTGTTAGCAAGGCCATTCGTTCGAAATCGCAAAAAAATATTTTTCGGACAAAATTTAGGATCATCTTCCAAACGCTCCGAAGCCCAGTCAGTGAACAAACGGCGTCATCTATGTTCATAAATTTTGAGCTCGTGGGTCAGTTGGATGTTGTACGAATATACGCCAAAGTCCCGATGCAAAATTCTCCAAGTTAAAGTGTGTGAAATGCCGAGAAATCGAATACCTCGGGTTCTGCTGTACACGCACTTTCACCGACCGCAGCGGTGTTATGTTAGCTGATTTATTACCATATTGGTTTTCTCAAATTTGGGCCCCAAACTTTTAAGACTAGACTGTGAAGGGCCACCACGTCTTTCTAAAATGGGTGCAACGTTTGGGCTAATGAACATGCATTCTGATAAGTTTTATCATTGGACGAGCTTTTTAATGGTGTAAAACCAAAACAACATATCACGGCAAAACCTCTACGCACCAATTGAAAAAAACCCTTTACAATCTTGATACGATAGTGTATTTTTACAGATGAAGAAATGAGTTAATTCACACTCTCGACTCTCGATACCGAATACGCTTCCGATTTTTTCATTTTTTTCTTGTGTACAAATATTTTCATCAAAAATCAATGATCACTTCTAAAACAGTCGGGTGCCCCTGGAATTTCAAGTCATTCCATTCAACGAAGCGTTAGAAAACAATCTTCATTCACACCCCTACAAGATGATTGTCGTCCAATAAATTGTCGTGATTTTGAAGCGAGACAACTCGTTAGCGAAAACATGATTGATGCGTTTGCCTCGAGTGTCTCTCGTTTTATTTTCCCACGATGCACACTTCCATTTCAGTGCATGCGTTATATGTGTAATCCAAGATATGCACTATACTGGAGTGAGACGAATCATCCCAGGGAACTCCACGAGAGGCTCCAGTGTGGGATTCGATATCAAGAATGAGAATAATCGGTCCTGACTTTTTTGAAGAAAATGACCGAGCGCTAATGTGACTTCTTCAAGTCTTCTGAAACAGATGGAGCTGGAAGATGTATGGTTTTAGTATAGAATTTCTTCGAGACAGATTCTTCAGGCGCCTCTCTAATAGGCGAATTAATGTGATCAGCGGGCTCTCCTGATTTAACTCACTGCAATTTTTTCCTGTCGGGATACCTTAAATCTTTAACTTATAACGATAGACGCAAAATGTTGAAAGCCTTCAAACGCCCTGCAAATTCCTGTAGCAATGCTTGAAAGCGTGCATGAAAACTTGAAAATTTTTGAAAAGTTTGCGTTTAGTTGATTTTACTTACTTTAAAAAATATTTTAAATAAGTTTTCAAGTTTATAGTACGTGTATATCTGCTATATATTCTGAAGATCTTAAAATGGGCCCAAAATATTTTTAAAAATTCATAAATATCTAGTAAAAGAAAAGCTTCTTCTTTTCGAGCTGTCTTTAAGTCAACTGACATTGGGCTCATCACCCTATAACAAAAGTATTTGGCGACTTCTTTCAAAGTGTCTTCAACTGTCAGACTAACAACTGTGATAAATTTGACGAAAAAGTCTAAAAACTTGGACTTTTGAAAAATTGTTTTACTTAATATAAACTTTTAATATAACCAATCTAGACGATGGTGCAGGGTGGGCCATCAAGTGGCTGCTTTTCAAATGAATATAAAATCTTGACAGAATGTCAGTATTATTCTTCCGCTGAACGAAATGAGTCGCTTGCCCAAATAGTTCTTTTTTTTTTAAAGAAGTTTTTGCCGAAATGAAGCACCCACCGCGCCTGCTGTATGCAAATTTGTGTCTGAGACTGGTATGCTAGTAGAGAACACTCATGGTCCCCGTCGTCATGGTACAGACGAGAATATGGCTGCCATAGCCGAGAGTGTGAGACTCAATTCACGAACATCTACTTGCCATTGATCTCAACACCTCAAATTTCACGCACTAGCCTGAGGAGAATTCTGCACAAAGATCTCGGATTATTTTTTTTTTTACTCAGCAATTGAAGGCGCATGACCAGCCACTTGAATGACATTGTGTTCCATAATTAATGGGAATGTCTTTTCTTTCTAATAGTAAAGCCATAATATACATGAAAAAAATTAATTTTGCGATATTTAAATTTAATTTTTGGATACCACAGGTTAGTCATTTAGACCCTGCGTTGTTTATTTATTTATTTCGAAAGGCTATAGACATTAAGATATATATCTTATAAACTAGTAAAATTTAACAATCAGAGCAATGAAAAAGGAAACATTAAATAACATTTTTGGGAAAAACTATACAATAAAATTAAATCGGATTGCTGATTGAAAAAAAAAACAAAAACAGAGAAAAGAAAATAATAGAAGAGATAATAATAAAGGCGGAAAGGAAAAGGATAAAAAGAAAAAGCTGAAATGATAGAATACAGAAAAAAAATTTAAGATACAGCTTTTTACTATTTTTATTTATTATTTATTATTTATTATCTGCGTTGCTGTATTCATATCTTACATTGTTTTTTGACAAATGTGTACGTATTTTCGGAAATATTTTTTACCCAACACCGATTGATGTTAAATTACAAGTTTCACCAGCCGATTTATTTCCCTTCAAAAAACTGACATAGTACATATGTACCTAAAAAACCTGGGCCAGTGGTCTGCTCTTAAGTCGTCTGGGGAAAACGACAAATACAGGTGCTCGTCGAATAATCCATTTGGTTACATTTGAACGACATCCGTCGCAGGTAGTTCACGTAACCCCAGACCTGCGATAGACATTCCAGTGCTCAAATTCGTATGTAACAAACGGTCCACCTTTCTGACAAGATTGACATATGATGTGTTTAAATGGCAGTATTGTACAATGAAAGCCCAACGTACAAAAACGGCCGTGAAAACAATGATTAAGCGCCTTTGTAGGTGAAAAGATGATGATTTTTTAGCATATTTCTCAGTATTAAGACAAGTTATATTAATAGTTTACATATGAGATCCTCACCATTTAATATTGAGGATTTCCTTAAGTCGCAGGTCCATGCTATATATTTACATGAAATGTCATTTACTTACTTTAAAATAAAATAAAAAATTCTTTGATGTCTCATATATAATTTGTTATATAAAGTTGTAAAAGAATGCGATCTTTGTGAATGCAATCTTGAATAATAATTTAAACATTGCATTCATTGACTGAACGTAAGAATGTTGCGTACCGAGCAATGCAACAATCTCATAGAACGCGGGCACGCGAACAGGAATATAAAGAGCTCAGAAGAATTGAAAAAAGGCTTCACAGACAAAAAAAATCAGCCTGGGAGAAGAACCTAATCTGTGAAATAGAAAATAGCCGAGAGCGAGGTCCGCACCAGGCGCGGAAGTTCTACCAATCCGTCCGAAACATCACGCAGTACACACCACGCTGCACATACTGCAAGGACGGAGAGGGAAATCTGATCATGATCACTGATCCTGAAAGCATACTGGAGCGATGGGAAGTGTACTTTAATGAATTGCTAAATGGTCAGCTCACTACAGAAGTGGAGGCTCCACTACTTCAAGAAGAATACCCTATGTTGCCGCCACCAAGCATAGAAGAGGTTGAGAAGGCTATAGGCCGGCTTAAACAGAACAAATCCCCGGGAGCCGATGGCATACCAGCCGAATTATTTCATCACGGCGGGTCAGCCTTACGTCAAGCAATTCATGATATTATAGTGCACGTATGGGAGCAGGAAGAAATGCCAGAAGACTGGCGAAAAGGCATAATATGCCCCATACATAAGAAGGGAGATGTCACAACGTGCAGCAATTATAGAGGTATCACGTTGTTGAGTACCGCCTATAAGATACTCTCCTCTATCCTACAAGACCGGATAACCCCATACGCTAAAACCGTCATCGGACAATATCAGTGTGGTTTCATTCCAGGCAAATCAACAACTGATCAGATCTGTACCCTTAGGCAGGCGATGGAAAAACGTCTAGAATTTAACATCCCAACATACCATCTGTTTATAGACTTTAAGGCCGCCTATGATAGCATAGCCAGGGTAGAACTTTACAAAGCCATGAGCGAATTCGGCATCCCAAATAAATTGACACGACTATGTAGGTTGACCATGACCAACGTAACAAGCTAAGTAAAAATAGCCGGATTGCTATCCAGATCAATCAACATCTTTAATGGACTCCGACAAGGGGACGGTTTGGCCTGCCTCCTCTTCAACCTGGCGTTGGAGAAAGCAATCCGTGAATCTGGCACGGCAACAAGAGGGACCATCGTTCACAGGTCCAGCCAGTTACTGGCTTACGCAGACGACATCGACATCATCGGAAGAACCGAACAAGCTGTACACGATTCCTTCATCCAGATCGAGCAGGCGGCACAAAATCTGGGGCTGCACATTAGTGAAGGTAAAGTACTGGTGGCGTCGAATGCGAGAGGAACAGTTGGTCAAACAATCAAGGTTGCGGAGCACGAATTTGAAGTGGTGCAATCCTTTAAATACCTTGGGTCAATAGTAGCAGCCGATAACAATATAAATAGAAGAAGAAATACGCAGGCGGCTTCTCAAATCCAACAGAGCCTACTATAGTCTGTCAAAGCTCTTCAAATCCAGAAATCTCACCATAACTTCAAAACTGCTGCTGTACAGGACCATGGTCCTGCCAGTACTCACATATGGATCCGAGACTTGGATGCTTAGCAAAAGGCACTCCGACCTCTTAGCTGCGTTCGAGAGAAAAGTCTTAAGGAGAATTGTTGGCCCCATATGTGAGGAAGGACGATTCCGGAGACGGTACAATCACAAACTGTACGCAATCTACCTTAAAGCAGATATCGTGACAAAAATTAAGCTCGGTAGACTCCGGTGGGCAGGGCTCGCATGAGCAAAGAGAAACCTGCTCGGAAAGTTCTTTGTGGTACATTCTATGGTAGACGACAGCGTGGTAGACCATGCTTGCGCTGGAGAGATGGCGTAGACCAGGACGCCCGAAGATTTGGGGTGCGCAACTGGATGGCGTCGGCTCGAGACCGGGATAGGTGGAAAGACTTGTTGAAAGAGGCCAGGACCGAAACCCAGTTATTGAGCCGATGATGATGATGATTCATTGACTTCACTTGAAGACCAATTACCATGCATTAAAAATAATTGCAATCATTTTTGTTCCCATTTATTATTTAAAATCAAATCTTTAAAATGAATGGAAAACAAAAGATTTCAATCAATGAAGTCAATGAATGAAATCTTTTTAGAGTGAATGCTCTCTTTGCATTCTTTTGCATTCGTTCGTACATTCTTTTCATGCCATTCTTCTCATTCTTTTGTTGTCCTACATAAGCTCAAGCCAGGCTTTCCTTAATTAAGAGATCCAGCTAAAAGCATTTAGATGTTCGCTGTGCAAAAACCAAGATAACTCATCTCTGTTGTTAGGCTGGCATTTGTTTGATAAGGTAAGCCAAAAATATTAGATGATTATTTTGTATGAAGAGTATTACTCATCTTCGTATTTTTAATAGCTGGGCTTGAATTCTATTTTCAGAGAAAGTGAGCTTAGACAGAGTGAATGCGTTTTTTTAACTACTTGGCTTGACTTTGGTCCTTGGAATAAAGTTGTAATGTTGTCATGTAAAGAAAAATTTTAATGAGCACAAGAATACTAAGAATACAAGAGAATAGAAAAGAATAAAGATTGCATTCTATGGAGTGCCGTAAAATAAATGGAGAAACAAATGATTCAAATCTTTTTAATTTCAAACGAATGGTGATTGCATAATTTGAAGTCGAAGTTTCAGTGTAAAGTCAATGAATGCATTCTCAAAAAAATACATTCCTTTAGAAGTATAACTTTAATAGATACTTGTAAATAGAACAGTACGGTAAAATCCTTTGGCTCCATTTATTCGACTTCTCCGATGTTGATACCTATATTATGTAATTGAAAACTTATTTTGGCTTATAAGTGTTCGTAATTTTCGCTCCACTTTTGCAACTTTTCAATTCTAAACTAGTTATATCTTTTAAAAATATAAAATAATTGCTTTATGTTTTCAGGTTTATAAGAAAAAGTATTAAATTGTTTCCATTTAAAAATAAATCCTTTCCCACAGTTCATTCGTAAGTCGTTCTTAGATACCTATTTACTTGTTAACTTTTCACATTTACATAATGAATAAACTGAAAAGAATTTTTTTTTTTTGACAAACAAACCTTCAACCCTTTGGCAGAGAGAAAAAGCATAAATCTCTTTTCAAGGTTTCGTCCCATCAACAAGTTATAGGTTTGGAATTCCATTTTGGGCCTTTATTAAGATAGGTAGCTGTACATATTCACATAAAATGATCTTTACCTGAATTTTCGTTAGCAACTCCGGGTACTTAATTTAATCCATTGTTCGTCCTGACTACCTACAGATACAGCAAAGGGGTAAGATGTACCTCTATGCCCAAATCATGTAATCATGTTCTTCAGAATGTGTTTCTTTTCGTTGCATGCAAGATACAACAATGAACCATGTTCTCTTCCATACACGAATTCTCGGATTCTTTTATTAATTTTAATCAGATCGAAAATATGGTTTCTTTAATACCATCATGCATGTGCTCTTGTGTTATCCTTTCAATAATAATAATAATAAAAAAAAACTACATACTCTAACCCATAGCTTTATCCTTTTTCGCAAAATAAACCTACCTATGTACCTATACCATGTAGGACGAACAAGAAAAAATTCAATTGAATTGTGGCTATGCAGGTAAGTACTCGCGTAGATATAGACAAAATTTGTTGGTACCTAGTTGTAGGTAGAATCGCAAGTTTGGAGATATCGGTCTCTCCACGTCTCCGCAGAGGTAACAGTTAACGCAGCTTTTCGATTCATATTCCTCTGCATAAATATATATGTATTGGTGTATATGCTATTAGTGGTTTCATTCATATCGAAAATATAACATCCTTCCTTAGTGTTTTCTTTTCATATCCTTTCATTTTCTTCGGTCTTATTCTTCTTCTATTTTTTTTTAGTATGTCCTTTCTAGTAAAAGGTTGTCAACTGTTCAGTGTTCAATTCAGTTAGATGAATGTGCGCGCGGTCTCATTTTTCATTCAATGTCATATCCTTTTTGGCATATTTTACGTCATACCACCGTTTTTTTTTCCTTTATCCTTTCAAGAGTGTAGTTAGGTAGTTCTTCTTCGTTTTATATTTTTTGTTGCATTGCATCCCTTCAGGCTGACTAAACTCTCGTTCTCTCTTTATCTAGCTACATGTGTCCCTCTCTCTCACTTTTCATAAAATTTATTTTCGCCATGAATCATTGAACGTAACGATTTTTCTTTAGGGAAACATCCTTTTAACAGCCGAGTCCTGTTTAAGATGAATAGATGGAAGGAAACGCTTTGGCATAAAGTCCTTAAGAGCAGGAATACAAAAAAAATAGAAGAAAAACGTGAAGAAAAGTTTATGAAAAAGTTCTATGGATTTTTGTAGTTCACTTGAATGATGGACAGGTTTTCCTCTTCATTCTTATGAATGGCCCAAAGTTAAATTTCTATGGATGCACATTAAGCAAAATTCTCGATAAAAAATTGGTACTTTTTTGTGATTGGAATTTTAGTAAGATTATGGAAGTGAAAAAAGAAAACCGCAGATATGGAGTTCTTAACATATTCAAAGGCACAAAGATATACCTAACTAAGATCAATGGGAAAGTCAAAATGTTTTTAAGATACTTTTTGTTAAACATTTTTTACCTCTTTGTCATATTTTCTCTTAATGGACTTTTTTTATGTTTTTTCTAAACTGTTAGAGGCAGTTTTTCTTTCGGTTATGCTTTTTCAACTTTCAAGGACAAAGTAGGTTGTTTCAAATTTTTTAGATTTACTTTGCTGTGTAAGTGGCTTTGTTTCATATAGGTATTGAAAGATTCGGATTTTAAAGCAAAGTTATGTCTTGAGCTGAAGATGTAGCCATCACTAGTCTGTCAGTTTATCAGGCTCAATTTAATGTATTTCAAAGACTCATCGATGCATAAGGTGTGTAATTTTTTTGTTTACTTTTTTTTATTTGCATTTATCCTGAGTATGTGAGTATGTCTTGAAGTTCGCCTACAATATACTCGTATGTCATGCACACGCAATGCGATCGCTTAACGTTGACAAGGACTCAGGCTTGATCTTAACGAATATCAACTAAGCCTATTGGCTTGATTTTTTCTTTTTCCTTTACTATAGACCTACAGTGGGTTATCAAATTAACAGAGACAATGCAACTTTGTATTAATTTTTAAGGGTGAGGTCTTTAAAGAATTTTCTTGGTTCTAAGTCTGCATAAAATGATGCGAACAAAAAGCTTTGTCCAAAGAAAATTTGCAGAAGTTGCAGGCGTCTATAATTCCGTTGTGAACAGACTTAAGTTTAATTTTGAACAGAATCTTCCAATTACACCAAAGAAAATTGGTAAATGCCAAAGAACACACATTATAACACCACAAAAAGACAGAAAAATAGGAGATATTGGCCCTAAAAACCGAAAAAAACTTATACATGTCTCGGAATTATATTTTCAAAGCGAGCAATGCAACGACACGTTTGTCAGAAGAACAACTCAATGCATGTCGTACTGCCAAGAGACCACGTCCCACAGAAGCTATGAAAATTAAAAGTTTATCTTGGGCTCGACAATGATTGGAGAAGAATAATTTGTTAGAGATTCTTTTAGGAAAATAGAAAAGACACGAAAAAGTAAACACTGGATCCTTAATTCTTTTTCCAGAGGTGTGTTTCTTCGTTCTGAGTCCACTTTTGAAATTTTTGGCTGATAAGAGCAGCTTTGTGCCTCAGCGGAAAGGCGAGAAATACCATCACATCGGTAAACAATTCTCTAAAGATAATGTTGAGGTCGGTCATCAACACAAAAGGTGTCGGACGCTCGTACTTTGGTCAGTGTACCATACGACTAGACTAATACAAAGAAGTCTTACAAACTCTTCTCATGCCCCATCAACATAAAGACTATACTTATCCAAAAAACAAAGCATTTACGACTCAGCTCCATGCCATAAAACAAAGACTGTAACAAAGTAAAATAAAATGCACGACTGGATCGCACGAACTTGCTCTTATGTAAAAGTACTTTGGAATTTAAGATACATTTTATAAATATAAAACATGGATTTAATGAGATAATAATGTTCAAATGCATAAATTTGCCGTCTGGTTTCCGGAAAAGTATGAATTTATGCAAATAAACCTTAAAAAATCGTTTTATTATTAAATAAATTTTTTATATAAGAAATTTCTCTAAAATTTTTCAAGAAAAAAATGTGGGATGCGAATTTAATAATATTGGTTTTAGGAAATAATTTCAAAAAATAATCGTTCATAGGTTTTGAAGATATTGATTTAAAAATTTTTTTTTTTTTTTAAAAACCCAATAAATATTTTTTCGAATATTTTTATATACATTATTATTTTAAACTTAAGGGGACTCCTGCTAAAAATTTTGGGTTAAAATCCTTAGAGCCGTTAATGAGAAAGTCGAAAATAAAAAAAAAACGGGTCTATGGCAGGTACCCCTAATAACATTTTGCCCCAAAATTTTTTTGACCAAAATGTAGTCCATGTCCGTAATATCACACTTAATTTTTTTTATCAAAATCGTTAGAGCCGTTTTCGAGATAAATAAGATTTTGCTTTACGGGTGTATGGGGGGTACCCTTAGTTTTGGAGCTAAAAAAAAAAATTTCAATTTTTCCTCTAGGGAATCACCGAAGACCCTTAACTACCGAGATTGAAAGAAATAGGTCCAAGGGTTTAGGCTGTAGTGAGAGGTACAGACATACAGACACACTGAAACATGTTTTTTGTGTACTAAATTTTCCTTAAAATTTTTATAAAAAAAAATTGATATGCAAATTGTTAGTATTTAATAAAATACATTTTAAAACGTAATTTAAAAATTTAATCGTGTATCGGTTTTCAAGATATTGAATTTTCAAAAAAAAAATTGTATTATTTTTTTAAAAATCCAAAAACTATTTTTTCGAACAAATTTTTATTTTATATTTTTTGAAATGCAAAGCAGCTCCTGCATAAAAATTTTGGTTAAAATCGTTAGAGCCGTTGGTGAGAAATTCGAAAATCAAAAAAACCCTTCTATGACAGGTACCCCTAATAACATTTCCCCCCAATTTTTTTTCTGACCAAAGTATAGTCCATGTCACACTTAATTTTTTTTTATCAAAATCGTTAGAGCTGTTTTCGAGATAAATAACGAGTCCACTGAGACTCTTAGCGACTCTTATCCTGACAGCATTATCCAATCGGGAAACAAAACCCGCGTAGAATTTAATGTTTCAAAAACTCAATACTATCCATGAGCGCCACTTGAAAAAACCGAGCAGCTTTTAGTTTTCGGTATTTGCATCACGGAAATAATCAAAGATTTGACGTCGCCAAAAACGATGATAATTGTTTATGTGTTAAGGATCTGACCGTAATTTATAAAACATACATATATTCGTCCATATATTCTAGTTTCATGAAACCCCGGGTAAAAGATTGCAAAGTGATACTAGGAGAAGCGATCGCCCACCAACACCGTCTCCTACTGACAGAATTTTTTATGGAGACAGTGAACGACAACAAACATACAAAAACTTTTGGGAAGATCAAATGGTATAATCTGGATAAGGAAAAAGGCGAAGCTTTTATTTCGAATATGCAAAACGTTCTGTATAACAACACCGATATAGTTCGAAATGAAGAGAGTACAGCACAAAGTATGTGGGATCTCCTACAGAGAACTTGCAAAGAAAAAGCCAAAACACTGTTAGGGGTTTCAAAAGGACACAACCAACAAGGCAAAGAAACATGGTGGTGGAATGATGAAGCTAAATCAGTTATAAGTAAAAAGAAAATGGCTTTCAAGGCTTGGTCGAAGTGCCCGTCTAATGATACAGAACAAAAGTCACGCCTCGAAGTCGAATATAGAAACTGCAAGAAAGAAGCGAAGAAGAAGTGCGCCCAAATTCAAGCAAAGAATACAGAAAACCTGTATCGGGAGCTGGATGAAATTTCTACTCCGACAGCTGGTGCTATTCAAGAGCTACGGCAAAACACGAATAAGGGCGCAATTATCTTCAAAATAGCCGCTCAAAGAAGAAGAAATGCCCAGGAGATTTGTTCGCCAAAGTTCATTAACAATGCTCAAGGCCAACTACTTGTGGAAGACAACGAAATTCTTCACAGGTGGCGACAGTATTGTGACGGACTTCTAAACGAACAATTTCCAAGGCTATACTTTCCAATAGCTTCACCTAACTTAAGCGAAGTATCCGACGTCACAGTCGAAGAAGTTAGTGAGGCGGTAAAATACTTCAAAAAGGGAAAAGCTGTTGGCCCAGACGAAATACCCTCAGAGTTTTGGAAAAAGATGGGAGACATCGGGTTTAGATGGCTCATGATTCTTGTCTCCAAACTTATACGAGGTGATCGCATGCCTAATCAATGGAGGGAAAGTTACCTTCTTCCAATTTATAAAGGAAAGGGTGATACTCGAAGCTGTGATAATTACCGTTCGATTAAGCTGATGTCACACACCATGAAGATCGTTGAGCGAGTCTTGGGTAGCCGACTGCGAAAAATAATTAGGCTATCTGATGACCAGTGCGGGTTTGTCGGAGGTAAGTCAACCACGGATGCAATCCAGAGTATAAGAATAATTATGGAAAAACATCGGGATTCTTTGGAGGATTTGCATGTCGTATTGGTTGATTTTGAAAAACCATTCGATCGGCAACCAAGAGATCTAATATTGGTGGCCCTCAGGCAACGAGGAGTTCCAGAAACCTATGTGCGGATAATTATGGACATGTATGATGGATCAGTTACTAAAGTAAGATGCGCAGCTGGAGTCACCGAAGAATTCGAAATCACAGTAGGTGTACACCAGGGAAGTGTCTTGAGTCCCCTGCTCTTTATTACAGTTCTTGATTACCTGCTTGAAGGCAAAGTGACGGATCCAAAAGTACATCAGTTATTCTTTGCTGACGATGCAGCCATCATAAGTGAAGACCCGATATCCCTACAACGAGCACTTGACGTATGGGTGGATGTTCTAGAAGGAAGTGGGTACCGCATTAGCGCGAAAAAGACAGAATACCTATGCTGCCCATTTTCTAATCCACACAGGCCTATTCCAGACATTTATTTGAATGGAGTAGTGCTTCCCAAGTGTGAAAAGTTTAAATATCTGGGGTCTATGATAAATAACGAAGCTAGTTGTGATGACGATATCAATCATCGCGTAAGCGTAGGGTGGATGAAGTGGCGGGAAAATTCTGCTACCTTCTGTGACCGAAAAATGCCCCCTAAGCTGAAAGGAAAGCTCTACACCTCAGTTGTGCGTCCAGCACTCACATACGGTTCACAATGTTGGACAATGCACAAAAAGTATGAGAGTAAGCTAACGGCAGCTGAGATGAAGATGCTTCGTATGACAGCAGGAGTTACAAAGCTTGATCGAATTAGAAGTACGAAGATCCGAGGAAGCCTTCATGTTAAGAATACCATTTCCCAAAAAATTGAACACGACCGACTCAGTTGGTATTGCCATGTTCAAAGGAGAGATCCTGAGAACCCCGTCAAAAAGGCAATATCATTTAACGTTCCAATTCGGAATAAAAAGAAAGGTAGGCCTAAACACTCCTGGTACAAACAAATGCAAAAACACCAGCATTCAGTTGGCCTCAGAAATGGAACAATACAAAACCGGTAGGCTTGCCGCCGATTTCTGAAGTCAACCCGGCGAACCCCACAGGCGGATCACTAGTGTGAAGCAGATACGTGGGAGAGTTATGATCCCCTCGACATCGAGATCATAACAGCGCCGAATCAAAGGAAGAAGAAGTCATATATTCGTCCAAAGATCGAGTACAATAATTCTCAAATAGGATACAAAAAAGAGCTTCAAATTGATATGTGATATAGATATAGGTGACATAGATAGATAGATGAATAAGGGAAACATTTGTATATCTATCGAGCAACGTCGCAATTTGCATGTCTTTGATTATTTTATCGTTAATAGTGTTCTAGTGAAATAGCCAGTTGCGTTCGTCCCTTTAAAGAGATCTACCGTTCATTTCAAATGATCGAATCGTTCAACAATCGATTACGAAAATTCAATTCAATTTTGTTTTATTGAACATACTATTTACAATTTGGCTTACAACATTTGTTAGCTCATAGGGGGCCTAACTATATATAGTGACTTAAGTTTAATTATTTTTATATAAAATGTACATGACGAAAAAAATTTAATTTAAAAGGTCGGTTGACTGTATTGTCTTCAGGGTGTTCATTCCTGGTTGGCAGTGAGTGCGAAAATGATCCGATCATTTCAATCGATCGATCATTTTCATTTCAGTGACATGATTCAATGCTGTTTCTATTCGATTTTAATTTCGATTTCGATCATAAGATTGACTTGTGGCTTTGATAGTTCTCACAAAATACTCTTTTATTGTAAGCCATAAATTGCCAAATAACATCGAATGATGGCTACTTTGTACATGGATTAAAAAGTGTCAAGAAAAAGATATTTTGTTTGTTGCTCCGGAAAAGAGTAATTTTAGGGCTTTCGACTGACATTTTGTACGAAATATAATTTGTACGTCATAACTGAATTCGTCCTCTATTCTTCAAGTCATAAACTGTCAAATTCTATCAAAGGATGGCTACGATGTCGATGGATTAAGAAACGTCCAAAAATCTACATTAATCATACGGGATCCTGATACATCAAAAAACATCAGTTCAGCCCAACAATTGTTTTTTCGGCCTACAACATCAACAACCAACTCGATCAATCATGTTCTTCAATGCCGAGTTCAACCCAGAAATTCCGTCGGTTTGGCATTCACATTGATTGAATCAGAACGAATGGAATCGAGTAAATCATGGTTAATCGAGTTACCTCATATCGAATATCGAGACTCATTGAAATGATTGAGATTGAAATAGAAAATCGAGAATCCAGAATCGAGAATCATCTAAATGATTGAGATTTAGATCGATTAAAATTTGTGATTTCGATGGTCGGATCAAAAAATCCAATCGATCCTGATTGACAGGATACGCCCATCAGTATTAAGTTCAGAGATTTTTTCTTTAGCCTTTACTTCACGGATGTGAAATATTTCCCTTCCATTGCGATGTTCAGATATTCCTTTTATATCCTTTCCAACTCTTTTAAGAGCTCACATTGTGCTGTGTGCTCAAACATTCAAAGGATTGTCAAATGCTACCTTTAGAGCTAAATGAGATTCTTTAAGAAAAATAAGATGTCTTACCCATTTCGGAGAAATACTTTAAAGACGAGTATATGGGTTCGTAGTATGACACTTCGAAAAGTTTATTCATTGAAGGTAGATTGCTGAAAAAGCTTAGAATTTATTCCTGCCAATGACGGCGATTTGTGTGTATAGACTTGGCACATTCCGAAAATTTAGAGAATATTATATTTTTGGTGAACTTCTTTACTTTACGACAGTTGAGTTTGACCCGCTACCTATTGGAAACAATTTTTCAAAACATCGTGGGACAGTGTTACATCGTGCAATGTGAAGCTCTGAACTCAAAAGGATTTTCGCTGACAAGTTTTTGTAAAGTATTTTTGCTGACCGATATCATGCGTTCTGACATGGATTCGCACAATAATGTTGAAACATGGTTCATTTACTTGGAAAAATATAAGAACTTAGAATTGGAAAGTTCGATCGATGTGGAAGGTGCTTACTTGGTTCGATTGGCATAAACTCGTTGAAAAAGTAGTTAGATCACAAGCCTTTTATGATCTTTAAATTAAAGACAGCGATTACTTTTAATTAAATTTTACAATCTTATTGAAGTCTTCTAATCGACTGACAATGGAAATTTACCAATACACTTTTGAACATTAGAATGAACTCAAAAATACAGTGCTGGAAGTAACAGTGCTTTAAAGTACACTTAAAATAAATACTTAGTATGGAATTTTGTACATGTTATTCCGTACGGACACTTGTCTTTTAAACATAGCCCAAAATCAAATTCACCCACCAAATATCTCAAGCTAAAACGTTGTTGTCAGGTTATAAATATTTAAAACAAATAAAAAATTATCATACCTACAATTCTTAGAAAAATAAAACCGATCACACCTTTGACGAATTTCGTCAGCTAAGGTAGGTATATTTAGTAAACTAAACATCGAGCACACCCATTGAAATATCTAAAATTTCATTAATAAATTTTATCACGTTCTAAAAGTTCTAAAATTAATTTGAAGATTAATTTTCTATTTAACTATAAAACAAAAAAAAAAACAAATACTCGTCTCACATGACGACTCATTTTTTGTTGAGTTGAAAACAAAAATCTAGCCAAATCCGAGACCTGAGGCTGACAAAAATTATAAATTTTTTTGTTGTTGGAATAATAAACATAATGATATTTATTGTTCACAGCATTAAATTTAAATATTTTTTTTTTTTTTTTGTTTAAAAGTCGACTTGTTGTTGTGACCTGTCATGAATTAGGAGTGCCCCATCCATCTATCTTTATATAAACTGTAGGTTTGCAAGCAATTTGTTGTTTTGTTTCCATTTGTAAAAAGTATTGTCTTTCGGTCAGTTTGTCGGTTGAAGTGGTTAAAGACAAAATTTATTTGTTATTCACTTCAATTTGCTTCAACCATTCAATTTTATTAAGATTCAGCAATTTATGAAGTTATTGACTTGATTTTTATTTGCGTTGTTCTTATTTTTTTTTATAAAACCAAATTTGTTATCCACAATTATTACCAACAACCCATACTTTTGCAAAAAAAAATTTGATGACAATGATATTGTCATATTTTTGTAAACCTATTCAAGTCTATTACTTTACTTGGCTGTTTTTGGAAGTTATTTGCTTTAAAATTTAAATCAAAATTTAAGGAACTTGTTGAAACAGAAATTAAGAGTGCATGTAATTACTTATATAAGTTCAAGGTCATTTTATTAAAATAAATTTGAATAACTAAATTAATGAGAGAATCGTTCACCTTATCTTATTAATGGTTGTTGCATTTGGAGAGTTTTATATAAATTACATTTTTATCGTTCTGCTCGTATATGGGTTCAACAATATTGCAGTGCTACTTTATATCTTTTTTGAACTGATAATTAAGTACCACTTCAGTATTGATTTATTGCTCAGGCTTTTGTAACTTATTGTCATTAATACTCCCGAATGACCTTATGACCAGTTTTTCTCGCGTGAATCAGAAGATTAAAATAAAACGGAAGTACTTGTTCTTGATCGTGCTTGAATCTTTTGCAAAAAGTTCAAAGTTTTAAACATATCTTGAAATAAAAATCGTGTGGAGCATAATGTTTTGAAAACTCAATGCTATCTATTGTCGTTGAAGCAAAATGTACCCCTTCTGCCAAAGTCCATGAATGACATTTACATCGAAGAAGCCGAAAAGCTCTCATTACTAGGTATGTTCGCTAACGATGATCTTCGTTGGAATGACCACATTCTGGACACCGCCAAAACTCTGATAAATTTGGCCAGAGCAGGGCTTTTGCAGAGGAAATGAAGGACTGTTCCCTTTCCCGCTGTTCCCCAGAGCTATGGCAGTTATAGTGTTATGAGCTTGATTGCATGCTCTCCTATTGGCCAATATCTGCTTCCTGTACCAACGATCTATATCTTACCTGGTTCTCCGTAACAGATCAAGCTTTCGGGACTTATTAAAGGTAGGCCAAATCTTTCTATATATAATTCAGTTAGTTAAACTGCTCCACCTATGGTTTGATTAGTAAAGCAAATTAAGTAATTACTGTCCTTCATAACTCCGAGCGTAATTTTGACTCTTTCCGCAACTGAGTAATGAAGGGCCTGATCCTTGGCTGACCAGCTCGACCAGCCGTTCATTTCCATAAATGCCACAATGGCCTGAACCCAGATAAGAATGACATTGTGATAAATATTGAGTCTAGCAAGTTTATTCCGGCATTACTAATTTCGAGGATGATGTACTAGAATTAATGGTTTTAACAGCCGCCTGACTGGCTGTGGTAATAGCCGTATTTCGGTTCTTGATTGAATACCTTGCATGCTTCCCTGATAGCCAGTAATACAGCTTGAAAACACTGAAAACACTAGCAAAGCCGTGTCCAAGACTACTTGCTTGATTTGTTTGACTTAAACGGTTTTGATTTACAATTTACTCGTAAGTATATCCTAATTAATTCTCTCAATTTTGAAGGAGCTAAAATGTATGGGACATCTTTTCTAGCTGGTAAATATTTTCGAGTGGTGTTGATGAGAATTTCGTGTCAAACGCACTTGACACTAACAAAAAAAAGGAATGATTTGAAGTTAAGGAGAAAATTTGAAACCTATTTTCGGAAAATTTTGCAGAAGGAAATTATACATCGTTGGTCGAAATGGGTTTTATTGATATATTTTTTCAAAAAATAAGTTTTAAACATAATAATTATTACAACCGCGGACTTGGGGGATTTTTGACCATCGCGTCCAAAAGTTATTTTAATAAGACTTTGACTAGATGTAATGAGTGCATGCAGTGAATGTTTGTAATAAATTTTCGGGAACAATCTAAAAATGATAAAATTTTCATGATACAATTATGCACTAATCATTTTTTAGGCGAATGAGACAAATTTGTAGAATTTTCACATCAATTTGTATTAAATACTCGCAGATTAGGGAGAAATGGAATCCATGTTTTTGTCAGTCGATTTCTCAAGCACCAGTTTTATTTTAAATTTTGTAAATTTGTCACAAAACAAAAGAAACTGTCGCATCTTAGCTGGGTTATCTTTTTCGAAACAGTGGATGTGTCAGTCGGAAAAAATTTAATGCTACTGTTTCCACTATTAAGCCAGAATGTTTCATCAATGATGGAATACTTCGGACCATTGTGAAATATCAACCAATTTGTCATGCCCCATTCATCCAGTTATGGAGAAGCATCCCAATTGGACTGTTTCGCTATATGAGAAAGCCAACTGGGACGGTCTGAATAACTTTTTTCGATCTTTTAACTGGTCACTATGTTACCTAGAGTATGACGTTTATGCCAGTGCCGATATGATCACAAAGAAGTGATTTTCCTTTCGATGCGTACTTTTATTCCTAACAGAATTATGAGTAAAAAACCTATAGTAAAGTCTTGTTTTGATACAAACTGTAAATAAGCTATTAGGAATTAAGTTGCCACTCTTACAAAGCCTAATAACAACATTGTCCCTCCTGTACTCTAGAACGTAAATCATTCTTTCAAGGTCATTGAATCGCTGATCAATCATCAGCTCAAGAAATATCTGGAAGATTAAAATAAATGACCGGGAACACGGTGATCTAGTGGTATACCTCACCGAACAGTGGCACAAATCTTTACATAGTTTTGAAGAAAGTAAGATTATAGTACTTGATATTTCTAATGCATTTGATAGAGTTTAACATCAAGCACTTATATTGAATCTCTATATTTCCTTGGATTTAAAACTGCACAATACAAGTATTGGACGGTTTTAAGTCTGTAATTCATAAAATAAATGATGATGTGCCATAGGGCTCCGTTTTGTCTTCGAATCTGTTTCTGATATTCGTCAACAGTCTTTTGTAGGAATTAAATAGTTTTGCTGACGACAGTACTCTCAGTTTCTCATATTCCTTTTCAGATGCATGTCCTTGTTCTTCGGATGTGGATTTAGAACAGTGGCGTATGATAAGCGTAATAAATTCTGATCTAGATAGCATTTTCAAATGGGGAAACATTAACCACGTAGAATGTAATGCTTCAAAAACTCAATGCCTTCTGCCGTTAAAGCGCAACCCACCCCCCATGCCGCTTTCCATGAGTGGCACTTGCATTCAGTTCTCGGTATGTGCATCACAGACCACCGTATGTGGAATGATAACATATTCGATTTCAAGGTTATGCTTAGGTTTCCTTCGACATTGCCTGAGTACAACTTCTATATCTGACTAGTTGAGCCAGTAGTAAGTCTCCAGTAGTTGAATGTCTTAGAATCCAAAAACGAGCCTTACAACTGTTATGTAATAGTACTATAACACAAAAATTTGCATCTCTCGAGCACCGCCGCAAAGTTTCTTGTCGTTCATTATCTTACCGTTATTTTTATAAACAGTGTTCTAGTGAAATAGTCAGTTGCTCAACCGTAAAACGCACGCTTCAGTGATTGTCCATCAGTTTACCGTTGAGCCCAACTTCGTACGTACTCTTACATTTTGAGAGTCTTTCCCTAACCGCACTACACGAATGTCTAATGCTTTACCCGTCTCAATATTTCACTCCCATTACGATATTCAAAACCAATGTAGATCGGTAACTCTTTTTAAATCTTCTTCAACTTTTACAAGCCCTCACGCTGTGCTCAAACAAGGGTAGGTAATAAAATCAATTTTAAAGCATTGTTGAATCCAATCCAAATTCATGGGGAAATGCCAAAACTTTTAAAAATACAATGCGATGTCGAAAAAGTCGCAAAATTCCCAAATAGAAGAATTATCAACCTCTACAAGTTAGCGACCTTAATCAAGAGACTTGGAGTGTACCTACACTCCAAATTCCAACCCCTCTTCCAAATAGCTTTGCACTAATTCCCTTCTTCCAGCTCGAAGCCATCAAAATATTACCCGAGTTGTGCATGGTTGAATCTCGAAATTGCTTATCTGACGCTGACCGACCATTATAAACCCACTCCGGAGCACACACAATTTTTCATCTGAGTCTCCATCCGAATTCAAAACCGACCATATTTATTCCAAGTTAGCAAATAAAGCCCCAGACGTAGCACGATGTGTATATCTGTATAGCTACCACCTATCTGGCTGTGACTGTCCTGTCCATCCGCTTGTCTGACGGTTTCTGTTTTTTACTTTTGTTTATTTAAATGTGTAAACTGCTAATAAGAGAACACGAACTGAGTCGTGGTTATTAAATTATCAAGTTGAATGGCCGTCTTTTTAAACTTAACACTGCTGACCTTGAATTTGAAATATTTTGAAGGCGAAATCTAAAGTTCTCGTCTTTTATTATTCTTTTTTATTTTTTTTTTTTTGTAACTTTTTGGATTCTTTTATGCATGTTTTCCCTTTTAAACTTCTATTCATGAAGCCCGTCTTTCATTTTTTATTATTTTGGTTTTGAATGAGCTGACTTCATCATTCTATGTTTTTTGGGGCTTTGTCTTTTGTATCTTTTTTTTTACTCTGTTGAACGAGTTGATAGTTATAATTCTTTTTTGGGCCTCGGGGGTAGATCCAATACGAATTTCAGACTCTTTTTCAGCGGAACTCAGCTCGATGTAGATACAATATAACATGGTTTGATATAGGTATCGCTTTTTTTGTTCCCCACTGTATAGAAACCACATGTTTTGAAATAAGCCTCTTTTGAATGATGAGTCGATTGAAAAAAAAAAAAAAACAGTTGTCAAGGGTAGTTAATTAATACAAAGACCCTCGAAGCCTAAATTTGAAATTTAAAAAAAGAAACAACAATGTACGCCATCTTTATGGAACTCTCTAGTCGGCAGAGAAGCAATTTTATTGCTATAAATGCGGGTAAATAGATAAAGCATGTGCGTTATGCGTAACTACGATTTGTTGAAAAGACTCGTATACATATAGGTAGGTACCTGCATACATAACCTAGCAAACAACAGAGCAAGTTTTATTGCTTGAATGATGAAAAGTTCATGGTGTTATAATTATTATAAAAGAGTGTGGGGGTTTCTTTTATGATGAAAGATAACAAATTATATTTCGTTGGGAATTGCCAAGGTAGAGAGAGGCTTAAATTTTTATTTTTTTTTTAGTGTAAATTGCTGGAGAGAAGAGGAAACTATAATATGTTATACCACTTCTATGATCTTTGTTACATAAACTTATGCATAACTAACTGGTTAATTATTAAATTTGTAGTTGGCTACGAATTATGAGTTGCCATGTGAAAGGTTTATTTTTTTTATAATTTTGCGCGCACTAAATTACAAAATGATTATGACTACCTTCAAAATGTTGAAAAAGGAGATACAAATGTACATTAGTTTAGAATATCTGAATATCAGAATGCGACGGAAATATGTACCTATTGATTCGGGTAAAGCATTCCACATTCGTATAGTGCGGCTAAAGACATAATCTCTGCATTTAGCAGTGCGTCCGAATTCGGGCTCAAGTGTTAACTGATGGACACTCCCTGTATTGCGCTTAAATTGTTTTAGGGGAGGAATGCAACTGGCTATTTCATTAGAACACCGTTTATAAAAATAAAATTATGAAAGTGAAGAAACATTACGACGCGACGCGACAGTCCTCGAGATATTCAAATGTTCCTGTTATTCTAGGTACTTCTACCTCACTTAAGTGAGTTATTGGAGCACCTACCCAAATATGGAAATTTTACTCGAGCTTTGGACGAATAAAGACCTTACATGGAAGGCCCAAATCAGATGGGATACAAAATATCTTGCTATGATAAATCGTACAAAGTTACTCTCGCAGACTATAACGTGGCAAAGGCTAATTAAGCACAAAGATTAGATTTGATTTGATTTATTTTATTTTTAATTTTATTTTTGGGAACTTCATTAGCACTTTGTAAGTATTGCATCAGAAAACTTTTTTTTCTGTTGGCATTGATCTACTAATTTGTGTGACATATAAAATTTGTTGCATGCTAGTTTCATCCTGGAACAGTTTTCTTCTTGTTGGTTATGCTCTAATAATGTACGCTGCTCTTTCTACATATAGCTAGAGGCTTCACTAATAATACTTTCTGAGATTTGCAAATCTGATCAGAACATAGAGTATTGGCTTTCAGAGTCATTATACTATTCCACTTCCTGGTTCAGTGAAATTCCACATGTACATGATAGCGCATAAATAACGTTATGATTTTATTATTGAATATTTTTTTTGTCTTCCTTTTTAGAAATATTTGCGAAATATAAAAGGAAAGACTCAGCACAATTTCATATACAATTTCATCATATAAAAATTTCTTTCATGTTCGGAATGCGCCTAGTGCTCCAACAATTTACCGATTGGTCCAGCGTTTTCAGCAACAAGCGGCTGTTTAAGATCTTTAACGTGCTGGAAGACCTCTTGCAGTTCGAAATGATATTGAGACAAAAACCGACGTTACCAGCAGCTGGTGATGTCTAGGCGGTCTTTGCAGAGAATTTTACGACAGTTACACCTTTTTCCATATTCAATTGGTTCACAAGTTGAAAGTATTTGTAAATGATCCACACGTACGCATTCAGTAGGCGTTTTAAAGAATTGTTCGGAGAGACGAAGGGTTTATTCAACAAATCATAGTGAGCGATGAGGCTCATTTTCACCTCAACGTGCATCGAAAATCCAAAAATAATTGTTGAACGTGTGGATGACTTTCAATACCGAGCACTGATTGAACATTTTATAAAGCCAGAGTTAGGGAACAATTCAGGGTTGTGGTTACAACAAGATGGAGCCACAATCCACACAGATCATCCAACAATGGCTCTCCTGAGAGAAATTTATAGGGATTGGATAAAATCGAGAAAGTAAGGTGTTTTCAAATAAGCTCAGAATAGTGCAACTGTGCTTAAGGTCAATATCCAGGACGAAGTAAGGGCGCTGGGACCTGCTTTGGAAAGAAAATTCGTTTTATAAATTATCATAAAACCTTATCCACTTTGTCAGTGTTTGAGGTGAAAGCCCAAACTTGTGGTATCTACATACTATATAATTGATTTCGATACACCTTCGAACAGTCGAAGCTTTCTACGGTCTGCTTTGTTTGTTTGTAAACCATCTTTTTTAAGTATGAAGTTTGTATAGCAGTTTTGATATTGGTTAATTTCTATTTCGTAGTACCCCTTGGCATAATGGTTAGTGTTTTAGATTGGCATGCACAGTGTTTTGAGTTCGATTTTCAGCGCTGCAAAAATTAATTTGCCACTTCTAGATGTTCAGAATTGGCAGAAATTTTTAGGTCTCCTTGATTGCTGCTTACACGCTCGCTGGAAAGGTTTAGGCTCTCTTCAAGCTGTAATGGCCTCTTATTTATTTTATTCATCTCATAAAATAATATTCGAGGTAATCCTATTCTTTGACTTCTATTAGTTGCCCGCTGAATGACCACTGCTCAGCTCATTTCTATTGATTCTTCCTGATTTTATTTCAAGAATACCATAGCTTTTGACTTATCATCCTATACCTACCCATAAAGTTACATAAGGTACAGTTCTCTCTTTGAGTCGGTGTATTATTTATTGTAATGTATCGTAAGAATTAGCAACCAGTACAGAAACAGAAGGGCTTTAATGCATTGGGTACAAAATTCAATTCCCTTCTATAAATAAGGCTGACAGTATGTGATTTAAGGGAACGAAAGTTTGTTTGAAATGCTTTAGAAACCTTTGAAACAGCGAAACAGCTAACGTAACTTAACCACCAAACCAGAAGTTGATGCTTTAAAGTTTCAGCAGCTTCTAAATGGATTTAGAGAGCAAGAAGACTTGCAATCAATCTCTACCACCCCGTATAGAAAAGGTACACTTTTGCTGTAAAAAAATATTAAATATAATAAGCCTACAAAGCCTTATGGCATACCAAAAGAGGTCTTCAAAATCGGAGGTGATTTTTCTGTGTGATGCATGCATCAAATCATTAACAAATTATGAGTGCAATACTTGATACTTGATACTTGAAGATTGATCTATCAGCTTCTGCAAAAAAAGTCCTCCGTCATATAAGGACTATCAGGAATTTCCCTAATAGATGTCCTATACAAGGTACAGTGTGAGAGTTATTAGACATTCTGCAAGACTATAGTCTGCAAACTGCTAGTGTGACATATTTGGCGGTACAACAGCGCGAAAAGAACTAAGATCTAGTGACTTACAACTCTGAACCATTCCTGTGTGCATGTTGCCAGGAATGGAGGGGATCTACAATTTTCTGCCGATTCCGAACGGCTAATGAGCAGCACTTTTCATGACAAGAGATGCTCTTAGATGATTTGTCATAAGAGGCAGAACACCAATGTAAACCTTTTTTTCCAGCGGCTGTGAATAGAACCCAAGACCTTTTGCATGACAGTCCAACGCACCAACCATTATGCCAACGGATACTATAGGCAAATTATTGAACCGAAATTTCAAATTGAGGGGAGCAAATCCTGAAAAAAAAAAATTCTAGAAAGTCAAAACTCACACTTCTTCGACTTAAAAGCCGCATATGATTTATTTACAGAAGTTCTAAAAAACGATGACAAAATTCGGGAGTCTAGAAAAACTGAATTAGCTATGTTGCGTCACATTGGAAATACGCGATGCAATTTGGAACTAGGGAATGGTTCTTCCTAAGTTTTCCGAACATGTACACGTACAGGGTTAAACCAAAGAGATGCGTTTTCATGTGACTTCATCAATTCCGTTCTGTAGCAGATGGTGCGAAATGCTGGCGTTACTACCTAAGCACTATAGCAAATCTACCTAAATATTGGGGGATGTGGACGATTGACATCATCGGACGTTCTCAACGTTTTGTAAAAGAGTCCTGAATTGAACGAGAACAAGGACAAGTTTGTGCTATCAACAAACAGCTCTTCACCAAATGTGACAAAACGTAACTATTGATAGCGACAAATTCGAAGTTAATAACACCTCTACAAAAAAGTAGGATCCGACGAGAAATAGAGTGTAAAAACCGCTGCTGACTCGTAATTCGAAGTGCACCTTAAATTGCCAGTCCTGTTTTAGCAAAAAGGTAGATCTGATACTGGACTCTTTCAAAAGAAAATTAATTTTACAGATATTTGGCCCTGTGTGCGGGGAGGACCATTGGAGCAGAAGATATAATCGCTAACTCTTTGAGCTGTACCAAGATCTAGACATAGAAGTTAAACATGTCAACTGGTTCGACCACATCAAACGAATGAAGCAGTCCAGAGTGTTTTCGAACAACAGCCAGAGATCGCCGAAACTCCCCATCATCGCGAATGCCAGAGCCCTGATCTAAATGACTGGAAACAGCAAGATACAGATCGCAGAAGATGGAAATCGATGTGATTCAAGCTGAAACTTTTTATGAAGAAGTCCTTGCCGACACGTAAGTAAGTACTGAACTTCAAATACTCGTTACACTTATTTCTGTTCAAGTAAGTAGTGAGGACGTTTAGCTCACTCGAGGCCAGGCTGTCACGATACGGATTATAGTGATAATAGTCTTGTATGCTCATCTCTCTTTTCAAATGTTTCTTCTTTTTTCTTTACACTGAAGTTGACCCCACCTTACTATAAAAAGGGCCATCTATCAACCAGAGCTAGAACTAGTTCTTGGATCTTTGAAACGGATTCAGATAGAGAGCTTCACTCCAAGTTGTTTTTGTAATACGTTTTAAGAATTAACCCCTTCTAGATCCGTAGATAATAAAACGCACCTATTACAGAAAAACCCGCTTAATAGAAACCCGTTTAAGAGAAAAACTCGCTTACCTGAAACACTTTTTTCATCCCCAAGTATTTTCCGACCAATTTCCCTTAAAACACTCCGCTTAAGTGAAACTCGCTTAAGCGAAAAACGCGGATAACTGAAACATATTTTCAGTTAATTTTTAATATTTTTCATTGAAAAAACTCTCTTAAGAGAAAAAAAAATTGAATCGAACAGAATAAAAATTTGCTAGTTTTCGTTTTTCAATAAATTATTTTTGTGTTATTTAATCGTTGTTTTATTTCACTTCTCTCAAAGCAAGCCCAAAAGATAAAAACAATATTGTTTCTAGCATTAAATCTTAAATCTTAAATGGAATTTTTAAATCCGCTTAAGTGAAATTTTTTTTTCACTTATCCAAACTCCGCTTAAGTGAAATTATTTTTCACTTAAGCGGGGTTCGTTTATGTGAAAAACCCGCTTAAGTGAAAAAAAGACTGTGACATTTTGCCGTTTATTGAACAATGCTATATTTTTCTTGACCTGTCTGACAGTACTATTTTTTTTGTCTTCTTTTCTTTTCCTGTTATTTTTCAACATTTCAAATTTTCCTTTCAACAAATGCTATTTTCAAAATACCGCTTTTCAATAATTTGATAAACGTGTTTTTGAGTACGATAAGAACAGTTTTCAATATGACAACCGCGGTTGTCAAAGTGACAGTTGTGATTTTCAATATGAAAAGGACGATTTCCAGTTTGAAAATTGTCAGTGGCAGTTATTTATATCTACAATCACTGTTGCTTGTTGAAGAATGACAAGTTTTTGTCAACAATTTTATGAATAAAATCGTTGATATGACAACCGTTTCCCTGTTCGGATATCCGATAGTCGGCAATCAGATTTATTAATATTAAAATCCAAATAGAATTAACCACTTTACTTAATCCCAATGTAACCGGTACACAATAAGTACGGATCCATTTCTCAAAAAAATACCTTGTAATTTTAACCCAAATCTGAAGCCCATGTTGTGTAATAACGACCATGACTTATTCCGGCATCGCACAAAATATCCAATTCGAACAGTTTAATGTTTACAAATTACACAAATAAGACCTTGAAACACACTCACAAGAGTTTGCTTTTTAAAGTAAACAAATAGCTCTCGTTCCATTGGCCAACTAAAACTACAGAAAAAAAAGCCCCACAGATTTTCTGTTTGCAATAGTAATCGAGCTTACATAAATAATAATAATATTTAATAATTGTATGTGTACATAGTCATAGTTAAAAATTTTTGCTACTGTGCTTTTCGTAGGTTCACGTTACGTTTTGTTGTTTGTTTAACAAGAGCTTTACAGCGGAAATTGTATTTACAAAAACACAAAATTAAGTGTAGAAATTATGAAAAAATCGAAATAAGTGCCTATTTAGAGAAACTGTGATAAAATTTAATTGGAAATTCGTGCGGGATCAGCTTTCGCCGCGCAAAAATGACACAAGACCACTGTAAGGCCTTTTATTGACAGAGACTTCGCCAACGCCGTTTGGTATAAAATAAACAAAGAGAATTTTATTTGTCATAGTCGAGCAAAACCTAACTCTCATGTATTGTGTAATTGAGACTTGTCCTATATGTATCCCGAAGCTAGTTTCTGTAGCACTTCTTGAAGTGTATTACTAGAAACTGGATAGAGGTTTTAAAAGCCGTGGGAAAATATACAATTATAATTTTAATAGCTTTCGGTATGCTGATGCGCCAGGGTCAGTGATGTAAATGACCTTTTACGAAAATTATATTCTTGTTTTAGTGACGCTTTCATAAATCCAAACTTAAATGGTATAAAACTAGTCTCAACATTTTTTTACGCTTTAATGAATTAATTTTTCGGGAGGTTTTAGCTTAACATGATGTCACAACACCTGGGAAATAATTTATGTTTAAATAAAGATATTTTTTAGCGTTTAGATAAATATTTTAAAACCTTCATGGACAGCGGAGATTTAACGGATTAAGTTTTAAATCTTTGAAAACCAACTTTTGTTTTTGGTCATATTATTTTTTAGTACAACAAATTTTTGTATGACACAACAAAGATGTTAAGCGACAATATTGTTTAAACAAATTTCATAGCAAAAAAAAACACACTTAGAATAGAAAATAGGCGTGTTTTCGTTAAAGTTCTAACCTGCGCTAACGCATCAGTCTTTCTTGTTAATTTTAAAGTTGGAAATAACAAAAGATTCAATGACATTCGATGTCAAAATCCGTGCTTTTAGGTATGTTACATTTAACTTTCTTGCAATTTACCCAAACGCCATCTAAACTCTCAATATTTAAACAATATAAACTCAATTTATGTTCACTCTGATTGCTGACGTACATAAATTGTATTAGACGAAATTTTTCGATTTGTGTTTGTTTGTGATATTACACAATTTTCAAAAAAAAATAATAATAAATATACTAAAGGCCAACGGCTCTTAGAAAGCCTCAAGCTAATGACTTCTGAACTGCTTAGATGAGGAACATTTTTTAACAAGATATTATATTGGCGGATCTTTACCTTCCTCACAAGACGCAGTACCCCTGAAAAAAAAATAGTTTAATCTTTGTTTGCTACAATTCTCTTTTATCTTTCTCTTCAAAATTGTAAGCGGTTGTGTAGCAATAAATGCAACAGGATAGTACGCTAGCACAGTCAGGTATAGAGGTTCTTTCCTTACCTGCACTACACGAATGTGGAATGTTTTACGAGGGCGGTCCACTAAGTAGTTAGCCTCACCACGCGATGGTGCTAGTATCGCAAGAGAGATTTACTATCGTCTAGTACATTTTCTTAGAGGGCTACTGTCAAAATTTCAGCCGAATCGGACTCGTGGTTTTGTTTTGGCCACGTGTGGAGGCCAGCTTGTCCGCGAATTATAGAAAAATGGAAAAAGATCAATATCGGCCAGTGATCCGGTTCTTGTTTTTGGAAGGGGAATTGCGCAGCGAACTCAAAGAGCGCTTGGATGCTGTGTACGGAGACTCCTCTCCTTCGATGGCGACCGTCAAAAATTGGTATAACGTGGTCGCACATCGGTTTTTGATGAGCCCCGTCCAGATTTCCCGAAAATGGCTACCGCGGAGGATAACGTGTCAAAAATCCACGATCTCGTATTTGCAGACCGCTGATTGAAGGTGCGCGAGATAACTGAAACAGTAGGACCGCGTGGGTTTTATCCTCTATGAAATTTCGGGCATGAAAAAACTGTCAGCGCGAATGGTGCCGCCTTTGCTAACTCCAGACAACAAGCGCAACCGTGAGACCACTTCAGAAGTAGTGGTCAAATTGAAAGAATTGCACTACGAACTGCTGCCCCATCCACAGTATTCTCCAGATTTGGCCCCGTGCGACTTTTTTTGTTTGCAAACTTGAAAAAAATCACTAGTCGGGCAGAAATTTTAGTCGAATGAGGAGGTCATCGCCGCCACGGAGCTCTAATTTGCAGACCTCGAGGAAACCTATTTTTCGGATTAAATGAGGTTGGAGCATCGCTGGATCAAGTGTATCGAGCATAGTCTCTTTCTATGTTGAGAAATAAATCGCCACTTTTCCAAAAAAAAAAATTCCTAAAAAACAAATTTAGAAAATTCTAGAGGCGGCTGGTTTTTGTGTCACGTAATGCAACAACAATTTGCGTAATAGTTGCTTAGACTGACATGCAGAGTCTTAGGTTCGATTCGCAGCCGCTGCAAACATATTTTTCAGGAGTGTATTGCTTCTTGCGAGGAAGTAAAAAATCCTTCAAGAGTGTCTCTAAAAGTGACACGGCGGAAAATTATAAAGTGTGTTTTTTTTTTTAAGAAATCCATAAAATTGCTTTTATTTTGAAAGATATTGTTTTGTCATTAATGGTTGGATATGATTTCGGGCATGTAACCAATGTGGCTGAAGCATACATGGTGTAATCTGGAGGTAAAATTTTCGCACTCTTTAATTTTTATTTGCGCAGTGGCGTAGCGTAGGGGGGGCGGTGGGGGCGGTCCGCCCCGGGCGGCAGGCCTAGGGGGGCGGCAAAATGTCGCCGGTGATGCGGGTAGAGTAGAAATCATATGTTTCATGACAGATCGTTTGACAAGTCAACAAACAACAATGATGTAAATTTGAAATTTGCCACCCTATCTGTGGTTCGTCGTTGACCGCTCTTGGCTGATTTTCGTGAATTCGTAGATGGTGAGTAGGGCCGTAAGAGTGCATTCCGTATTGTCGCGCTGATCGCGAAACTAAAACAAAACGTTCCGAAACTCTCGCGAAACTGAAAGAGAGTGTGATATGCATATGCGAGATAATGATAAGATAACTAGGATTCGACGGAAACGTTATTCTAGTCTCAGTCAGCTCAATGTTTTTGCTCCCTCCCACATCACAGAAAGTTATTTCGATTGTGTTGTTTATAGTTTAAATAATGTTGAATCTTCTAAAACTAAACACTTAGTACTTCACTCAACCTTTGAACTAGTTTTTGAAAATGAAAAGAGTTAAAGGAAGCGGCGCGGAATACCGCAAGAAAAAGGCTAAGAAAGAAGCAGACGCGAAGACGCAAAATATTTCAGTTCTAGTTCTGATTCCTGATAGTGATTCCAATGTAAGTAAGATTCCTCCATCCTAGAATTGTTCTCCGGCCAATATTCATGGGAATGCATAACTTATTTTACAGGCAGAAGAAGAAGACGTGCCTGCCATCGAAGTTGGAAGTCGTTCTGGTCCCACCACAGAGCAGGGTCAAGACGAAGTCGACTCACCAGAAGTACCTCAAGCATCTAGTCACAAGCCTGCAGAAAAAGTGAAACTCGTGAAGCTGTAAAGACGCTTAAAAATAAGTTTGTGGAAGTTCTTGAGGTACTGGAAGAATTGACGGATCGGTAGCCAGTCTTCTTCTGACAGTCATGCAGTCATTCAACTTCCTCACTTTTCTTGGCCTTTGAGCTGCAGAACTACCTGAAGAAGATGACACACAGATTTACCTGCAGCAATGTGGACTGAGTGTGGATAAGTGTGCTCAGAAACTCTGCGTTTTAAAAGCTCTCCTAGTGGAGAGCAGAGACCGTTTCGTCCAAGCCGCAATCGACTTTTCTAAGACTCTTTGGAAAAAACTCGGAATCGAACTCAAAACGAGAAGAATTCGCAGGAAAAAACGCATGCATGGAGATGAATCCGCAGACGCAGTTTTGTCTCACGAGCCTCATTCGTAAGGCCCGTAGAATCCGTTTATGAAACCGCTAATTCTATTTTACTATCAATAAAAGATACTTCATTGCCTGTAAAATGATATCCCGAAATTTAATTTTAATTTAGTTTTGAATGGGGGCGGCAAAATGGGTCTCCCGCCCCGGGCGCCGAGATAGTACGCTACGCCACTGTATTTGCGATATAGGTACTATAGGGCAAGTTCTGCATTTGGAAAAAAAATCGAACTCGAGATTTTGATCAAAGTTGACATTACGATGATAGCGAAGACGAAAAAAGTGGGTCCGACAATTCCGTCTGTCTGTCTGTATGTCTGTATGTCTGTATGTCTGTATGTCTGTATGTCTGTACCTCGAACTACAGCCTAAGCTACCAAAGGTATTTTCTTCAAACTTGGTAGTTAAGGGTCTTCGGTGATTCCCTAGAGGAAAAATTGAAATTTTTTTTTTAGCTCCAAAACTAAGGGTACCCCCCATACACCCGTAATGCAAAATTTTATTTATCTCGAAAACGGCTCTAACGATTTTGATAAAAAAAATTAAGTGTGATACTATGGACATGAACTATATTTTGGTGAACAAAAAATTTGGGGGGAAATGTTATTAGGGGTACCTGTCATAGAACCGTTTTTTTTTATTTTCGAATTTCTCACCAACGGCTCTAACGATTTTAACCAAAATTTTTATGCAGGATCTGCTTTGCATTTGAAAAAATATAAACTAAAAATTTTTTCGAAGAAATAGTTTTTGGATTTTTAAAAAAATAATACAATTTTTTTTTTGAAAATTCAATATCTTGAAAACCGATACACGATTAAATTTTTAAATTACGTTTTAAAATGTATTTTATTAAATACTAACAATTTGCATATCAATTTTTTTTATAAAAATTTTAAGGAAAATTTAGTACACAAAAAACATGTTTCAGTGTGTCTGTATGTCTGTACCTCTCACTACAGCCTAAACCACTGGACCTATTTCTTTTAATCTCGGTAGTTAAGGGTCTTCGGTGATTCCCTAGAGGAAAAATTGAAATTTTTTTTTTAGCTCCAAAACTAAGGGTACCCCCCATACACCCGTAATGCAAAATCTTATTTATCTCGAAAACGGCTATTATGGACATGGACTACATTTTGGTCAAAAAAAATTTTGGGGCAAAATGTTATTAGGGGTACCTGCCATAGACCCGTTTTTTTGATTTTCGACTTTCTCATTAACGGCTCTAAGGATTTTAACTCAACATTTTTAGCAGGAGTCCCCCTAAGTTTAAAATAATATTGTATATAAAAATATTCGAAAAACTATTTATAGGGTTTTTAAAAAAAAAAATTTAAATCAATATCTTCAAAACCTATGAACGATTATTTTTTGAAATTATTTCCTAAAACCAATATTATTAAATAAAATACTTAAAATTCGCATCCCACATTTTTTTCTTGAAAAATTTTAGAGAAATTTCTTACATAAAAAATGTATTTAATAATAAAACGATTTTTTAAGGTTTATTTGCATAAATTCATACTTTTCCGGAAACCAGACGGCAATTTTATGCATTTGAACATTATTATCTTATTAAATCCATATTTTATATTTATAAAATGTATCTTAAATTCCAAAGTACTTTTACATAATAGCAAGTTCGTGCGATCCAGTCGTGCATTTTATTTATTGTTGAGCACGAAGACGAATTGACATATTTCTATTATCATCAACACTACACAGCAATCGCTTGTTATAAGCGCACTGTACGCCGTCTTACGGGATCTGTATTATGGTTGAGAGAAAAAGTATTGCGAAAACAGTCCATATTTTCCCGAATTAATAGCTAGTAACGCATGTTACGCCCCATGTGTTTCTCGAATTGAACCATGTTTTTTTCAAAATAAAATTGAATAGCTTGCAAATGTTGCTCGGCTTGAGCCTTTTCATGAAGAACTGCCAAAAAACCACGAGAACTTTTTTTTTTAATAAACTACTTTCGATTGTTCCTCAATTCGGTATTGTTCAAAAACTTGAATTTGAAGCCATATATTGTCGTTAAATGAAAATGTACTCCTAATGCTATCGTCCTAGAATGGCATCGAAGAAGCCAAAAAGCTCTCAGTACTCGGTATGTATGTCAACGAAGATCTTCGTTGGAATAACCATTGACCATACTCTCGAGACCGCCAAAAACGCTGCTAAGTGCTTAGGACTTCTAAATGATTGTACAAAATTATTTAACCCCTCTAATCTGGCTAACATTTATAAGGTCTTTAAACGTCCAAAGCTCGAGTACAACTCACACCTTTGGCAGGTGCAGCACAAACTCCACTTCATTTATTGGGTAGAATCTAGGAAATATCGATAAAACGTACCGTTAAATACAGAAATTCGTTTTTTAGTCTCATAACACGATTAGGGAATAATTTTCCCGGCGCTGTTTTTTCTTGCCATTTTATTGTCCAACATTCAAGACCAATGTTCATCGACACCGCCTTTCTCCCCCCCCCCCCCCCCCCCTAATTTTACCATCGCTCGTTGTATGTTTAGGTGGAATATT
Organism: Chrysotoxum bicinctum; assembly: GCA_911387755.1. Taxonomy (NCBI): domain Eukaryota; kingdom Metazoa; phylum Arthropoda; class Insecta; order Diptera; family Syrphidae; genus Chrysotoxum; species Chrysotoxum bicinctum. The sequence goes on from OU426988.1 coordinate 207,735,274, forward strand.
ATAAGGCTAGCCGCGCACTAGCAATTTTTAGTTGCGAAACTGTATGGTTACTTATAGAAAACAGATGAACTGTTTGGTTGAATGTCGGTGAATTTGCAGATAATTATATGTTCAATAAAATGGCGAACTTATTTTAGGCAATCGTTTAGTTTGTGTCAAAACACAAACTTTTTAGTTGCTCGAACCAAGCAGTTTCGCAACTAAAAATTGCTAGTGCGCGGCTAGCCTAAGGGTATCAAATAAACCCTTACAAGCGTTTGAATTATAAACAAATTTAATTCTATATTTTTCACATTTCAATGGCCCATCCACAAAGATTTATCAAAAGCAATGGCACCGTTTAAAGATTGCAAAATCATTGATATAACTTTAGAGCCCCAAATTAACACAAATTTGAATTTACCAATGGAAAACCACATACTAATTGAAACTGAGCCTATTTCAAAATAACTTCACAGGACAGAAAAGGTACATTGAATTCGTTGACAAAATGGCGGAAGCCTAAATACAGAAAATTCTTTTCAGTTTTGAAGATTCAATTATTGTCAAGCATTTCGTTCGAATTCAGTGAACCATATGTGAAAGATGTGCGAATGCACAGGGCCCAAAATACTAGGGGCGCATTACCAGGAGAAAGTAAATGTAATTTGATCTTGAGCAAACAAATACTGCCATTTGCATTTTAACCACAAAACTTATTCAAATAATCCCAAAATAACATCCATCGTAACTGTGCTAAGTTATTTCTTGCATACTAACCAACGTCACTTTCATTAATGCATTCAAGCTGAATTTAACTCAAAATATCGTAAAATTAAAGATCTATGCAAGTTTAATCTTACCTATCTATCAAAATATTCCACCCAGTTCGTACAAAAGAAACCACAGCTTAAAAGATGTCAACACAAAAAACTTCCACGCCACTTCATCTGTGCAAGTTTTAATTCATGCACACTGAGTCCCAAAATTAGTATGTAAAAATATGACAACGAAAAAAATGTATTCATACGGAATCATATGTGTAAGAGCGTGTATGATTTTGATTAAGCACTGTACCTGTGAATGGTTTTCACATCTACGAAAAAAGCTAATTTCAGCGCCACCAGGATAGCGTTGGTACCGCAAAATCACATTCCATGACAATACTATAGGTTATATAAATAAACAAAGGTACTAGGTAGCTGTCAGTTGTATATATGAAAATATACATTTGATTCCACTGATACTTTAAGCGGCTTATAGACGCACAAAAAAATTTTCAATGTAAACGTTTATGCTTTTGATTTGAAATTAACGCAAGAGCAAACAATATTTTATTGTATCTGTTTTTTTATTTTATTTATTTTATTTATTTTATTTATTTTATTTATTTTATTTATTTTATTTATTTTATTTATTTTATTTATTTTATTTATTTTATTTATTTTATTTATTTTATTTATTTTATTTATTTTATTTATTTTATTTATTTTATTTATTTTATTTATTTTATTTATTTTATTTATTTTATTTATTTTATTTATTTTATTTATTTTATTTATTTTATTTATTTTATTTATTTTATTTATTTTATTTATTTTATTTATTTTATTTATTTTATTTATTTTATTTGTTTTATTTATTTTATTTATTTTATTTATTTTATTTATTTTATTTATTTTATTTATTTTATTTATTTTATTTATTTTATTTATTTTATTTATTTAATTTATTTTATTTATTTTATTTATTTTATTTATTTTATTTATTTTATTTATTTTATTTATTTTATTTATTTTATTTATTTTATTTATTTTATTTATTTTATTTATTTTATTTATTTTATTTATTTTATTTATTTTTTTTATTTTATTTATTTTATTTATTTTATTTATTTTATTTATTTTATTTATTTTATTTATTTTATTTATTTTATTTATTTTATTTATTTTATTTATTTTATTTATTTTATTTATTTTATTTATTTTATTTATTTTATTTATTTTATTTATTTTATTTATTTTATTTATTTTATTTATTTTATTTATTTTATTTATTTTATTTATTTTATTTATTTTATTTATTTTATTTATTTTATTTATTTTATTTATTTTATTTATTTTATTTATTTTATTTATTTTATTTATTTTATTTATTTTATTTATTTTATTTATTTTATTTATTTTATTTATTTTATTTATTTTATTTATTTTATTTATTTTATTTATTTTATTTATTTTATTTATTTTATTTATTTTATTTATTTTATTTATTTTATTTATTTTATTTATTTTATTTATTTTATTTATTTTATTTATTTTATTTATTTTATTTATTTTATTTATTTTATTTATTTTATTTATTTTATTTATTTTATTTATTTTATTTATTTTATTTATTTTATTTATTTTATTTATTTTATTTATTTTACTTATTTTATTTATTTATTTTATTTATTTTATTTATTTAATTTATTTTATTTTATTAATTTTAACCAGCGTACAGATTGCACTAAAATCTTGCGGCTATATTTTAAAAGGGTAGAAAACTAAGGACCAAGTTTTAAACCGCCTATTGTTAAGGTATTATTACACACTTAACACTTTGCTAACTTTAAAGTAGTTTACTAACTCGTTCTTAATTTTAAACATTTTCCCAACTAGTATCGTACCTACTAAAGCAATTTTCTTAATAAATTGCTTCTGAACACACCTAAGACAATGACTGTTCACGCAGAAAACTAAGTAAACAGACCGTTTTTGACTTTTGTAAATTTCAAAGAGTCATGTGAAGTTGACACGATACTAAAAAATAAAGTAGGTAGCTGTTGGATAATTTTAACTCAAATAAAAGGGTAGAGAAAGTATGATGCTCTATTCGAGTTAAATTTACAAGATCGTTGGTTTTACCTAGTTTCATACTAAAACAGCTTTAACCAGTGCCGGATTAAGCCAGCGCGGGGCCTGTAGCAAATTCTATCAAGGGGCCCTTAGACTATTTTAGGTTAGGCACTTATCAAGTTTATGGTATTAAATTTTTTTTTTTTTTTTATAATCTACCCGCGCTCAAGGGATTATGATTACCCTTTAAATGTTTCAACACAGCGCGGGCGTGAAGTTAATGAAGAGAAAGAAGGATAGGAAAGATGTGTGACACGATGTTCTGAGACTGTTGGTGGTTGTCTCAGATATTTTTATCTCCAGGGATTTCGGCTGAGCTAAAGCGGAGAAATGCCGTGTCTTTTTTCTATGTCGCTTATAATTCCCATTATTTGTATTCGTGTTCATCCTTGTTGGGCATACTATTTTAAATCAATTACATGTTGTTAGTGTTATGCCTGAACAACATGTAATGAGTAAACCAGCAACCCATTGATGACAATTTTTAGAAGGTTTTTAATGGAATTAAAGCGACATAGACGACGGCAGAATCGAACCTGTCATCATGAGGTTGACAGGCGAGCACACATCCATCGCGCCACGGCCACCCCCAAACAAAACTGTTACAAACAAACTTTTCTTGATTTAATTTGGGAAAATTTATAAATAATGCTGTTGATATCGACTTCTCGGAGTAAATTATGTTCAATATTCATTAAAGTGAGGAGATTAAGACGTTGTTGGCTCATCGTGTTCCTCAATTCATTTTTAACACGTTTTAATGTTGAGAAAGATCGTTCACCACTGCAGTTGGTGATCATGAGAGACAAATAAATGCGCAAAGCAATTTCAACGTTCGGGAAACAAGATTGTAAAGAATTATTTATCAACAGCTTGTAAACCTGCATTTCCAGAGCCTCATGATTCCTGCTGTCAATAATACCAGCCACATCAGAATTGAGCATTGAAGCGAATTGCACTAATTCGTTGCCCAGACTGTCCTCCAAATCATCTGCGTAAGCACTTACTATGGTTGCAGATTTTTAATTTCTTCTGGTGGAAGAGATTTTATATGAAGGTTTTTATAATACAAATTCTATATACTACTGAAATAAATCAGCCAAGTAGAAGACTTAGCACTATTAATGGACTTGTTGAAATATTGATTCAAAATAGCTTTTATGGCTTTTAGTTCACAAAAATTGGCGTTTCGTCCAGGTGATCGCACATGGACTCATCAGTTGGCTGTGAGGACCTTGTTAATACGCAATTTTTATTGAATTCAGTTCATCTTACATCGATTTTTTGACAAAAATCCAATGTGAACTATATCCAATCAAGATTAAAATTGTAATCATTAACGTTGAAATATTTTGCTATTTTCAACAAATTCATTAATAGTCTTCTACTAGGCTGATTTATTTCAGTAGTATATAGAATTTGTATTATAAAAACCTTCATATAGAATCAATGCTCGGCCACGGGCAAAATATTCCAACGTTAATGATTATAATTTTATTCTTGGTTGGATATAGTTCACATTGGATTTTTGTCAAAAATCAACGTAAGATGAACTGAATTCAATAAAAATTGCGTATTGACAAGGTCCTCACCCTCACAGCCAACTGATGAATCCATGTGCGATCATCCGGACGAAACGCCAGTTTTTGTGGACTAAAGGCCAAAAAAGCTATTTTGAATCAGGAAGAGATTTTCTCGGAATATTCCGAAAATGCCAGCAATTTTATGATAACTGTTCATATACGTTTACGTTTAAAGCAGTGAGTACGTTATCAATGGTGACAATAAATACCTGAATTTCATACCGTTGTCCAATTTGCGTTTGGTGCGGTGCGAAACATGATTTTTGGTAAGACCATCAGATAGAAAAATAAAATTTTAGTTGATCATTTTGATGCAAATATTTTCTTCTTAGTAATTGTGACTAAATCTAATATGTAAATAATACTTTTTTATGGTCAGAAAAGGTTGATGCGCAGGGCCCTCAAATGCGCGGGGCCCGTAGCATTTGCTACTCTTGCTTCATGGCTAATCCGGCACTGAAGCTAACATTGTACTAATTCAACTAAAATTTTGCGCCATTATTTTTTTTTTATTTGAAGGCCATTATGTATGGAATATAATATCGGTCAAATGCCTGTTTCGGCTTCTTACGTTGGATTGGTCTATTTTAAATGACTCTTCTGCATAGATCCGGCTGTGTTTGAGCGATCGCCTGTGTAATGTTCTCCTTAAGGGAATTGGTCGATTGTGATTTATTCGTATAGACCTACGACCGTAAAAGTCCGCGAAATGCCGAGTTCTTGTGAATGACGAGGAATTGACTGCCTCGGGTTCTGATGTTCACTTTCACCGACTGTGGCGAAGTTCTCGGCCGATCTTGCGTTTCTTAGACGTACGATTATTGGCTGATTGATTACCGAACCGATCGTCTCAAATATGGCCACCAAATGTTGAAGAGTCGACTCCGAAGGGCCACCACATCTACCATAAAATAGACACAACGCCCGCAACGTTCACACTAAACAAACACTCATTTTGATAATAAAGTCTGATCATTTGGACGTGGTGTTCAATCGTGTAACGTGCCCCGGTGATTTATCATCAGTAACTGAATAGTAAATAACAGATTTGACAGTTGTCACCAAAACAACATGACCGCCAAAATGAAACACCCTATTTTACGAAAAAAAAAAATGCACGACTGGATCGCACGAACTTGCTCCTATCTAATAGACTAGGAATTTAAGAAAACGAATGTTATTAGAGAAAACTGTTCATAGGGATAAAATTAATTTTTAAATTCTTTTAGTAATAAGAGACAAAAACAGAATGCTATGCAAATATGAATTTATGCAAGAACGAAAATCTTAAGTCGTTAAATTTACAAACAAAAATATTGAGCCGTTTCTGAGATATCGAATTTTCAAAAAAAAGAAAAAATAGTTTTTTTTTTTTCAAAAATGCAAAAAATATTTATTTTTAAGTTTTGAAATGCAAATTAATTGAAAGAAAAAAAATTTATCAAAATTCTAGGCGCCGTTTTCGAGAAAAATACCTACGATTTTTGAAAACCATTTTTTTTAATTTTTTAACATTTGTATGGTGGGTACCTTTATTTTTAGGTAAAGTAAAAATTTTTTCCCTAATCTTGTAGATTGTATTAAGAAACTTTTAATTATCAAGTTTAAAAAAAATCTAGCCAGTTGTTTTCGAAATATTGAGTTTTGAAAAAAAAATTTTAAGTTTTTTTTAAAAATCCAAAAAAAAATTTTTTGAAAATTTGAATACACAATTCTATTTAGGTTTTTGGGGGGCCTTAGCAAAAAAAAAGTTATCAAAATCGGATTTACCGTTTTGGAGAAAATCAAAAACAAAAAAATGGTTCCATGGGGGGTACCCTCAATAACCATTTTTCAGAACATTTTTTTCAACCATTACCTACCTTTAACTAAATGAAATTTTTTTGTGTTTTTATTTCTTAAATCTATCGTACAGTTTTTGAGAAATAAAAATATTTATAAAATTTCGAGAAAAAATTCGTATGGCAGGTAGGTAGGTATACCGTTATTTTTGGTCTTAAAAAAAAAAACGAAAAAAACGTGTGGGGGGAAAAAACCAAACCCATATCTACCAAGTTTAAAGAAAATCGGACGAGCCGTTTAGGCTGTAGTCGAACCGACAGACAGACAGACAGAATTGCGAGACCCACTTTTTTAGTCTTCGCAATGTCAACTTTGATCAAAATCTCGAGTTCGATTTTTTTTACGAATGCATAACTTGCCTTATAGTACATATAAGTCGCAAGTAAAAATTGTAAAAATAAGTTTACACGATGAAAAGTTAAAAAAAAATCTTCAACTTCTTTTCGTTAATTTAAAAAAAAGATACCTGCTTCTCCCAATTTGCTTAGAACCTTTTTACTAATTTAGATGCAACACACCGGAAGGATAAATGGAATCACACATAAACAGAATTTCCCCACCTCCAGGATTAGGGAATCTCTAATGATCATATGGCCGGACACCTACCTGCTTTTCAATTATATCTAGGTACAACATAAATTAGAATTTCTTTCAGTTTCTTGAAATACACAAGGTTCTACGAACACAGGTTTTAAATTAAATACCTATCTAGGGTAGAACTACCTTTCTTGCGCTCACCTATTCATAAATATTCAAAAGTAAAATGTCGTAGATCTACAAAGCAAACCAGTTTTTACCTTCGACAGAATCCATTAAAGGACACTTTATTTTACCAACAACCTAAACCAAGGTAGGTACGCTTTGTACCTGTACCAACACAACAACTTGAAAATAAAACCGTTACTTCAAAAACAGGAACCTTCCGATCTAGGTAGATATAGGAATTATGAGAATAGTATAATTTTCGGTAATCAAAACAAAAAAATGTATAAATAAGATAACAAAGGCAGCGAGACAAAAAATATGACGTAATTTTTCAGTATGAGTTTAATTTAACAAAAAAAAATTAAAGAATTTCTCATTGGTGTTGCCATAGATAAGGAAAAGGGAAAAATTATGCAAAATAAAAAACAACAAGCAAAACTGAGATAAGAAAAGTGTAGATATGTATGCACCTAGGTAGGCGGGAGGAAGGTAATGTGGATACAAAATGAAGGCATTGAATTTGCGCATACACAAAAACGGTAAATAGATCAATGGTGCAATAGTGTTGACAAAAAACGAACTTCAAAATAAGAGAAATGATAAAAAATTAAAACAAGTAGATGTGTGTAGGTACTCACCCACACACCCACAGATACTTACAGGTAAGTTACTCTAGGCGAAATAAGATAATCCAAATAGGTAATAACTGTTTTCCAGGGGGTGTTATGTGGGAAACAAACAATTAAAAAGGTCGTTTAGATAACTTTGCACTGCAGCTTCGCGAGCTTGGAAACACACAACCTTAGACTTTCTTTTCAAGCTGGGTATAGTACGACGAAGCTGAATTAACTCCCCGCGAATGCACTGAATTGAATTTTTCACACGAGAAGGGCCGAAGGCAGGTAATTGCAAATCAAAACAACGAGAAACAAAATTGCGCGCTTTTTTATTTGTGTTATATTTATTCTAGCTATAGGTATTAAATGCGCCACTCGGTGTCGGTACTCGGTACTTGGACAAATTAAGCTCCACAGAGCGCTTACTGATCCGCGAGAGAGAAGCTGTTTGATCAAAGAGACAGAGAGACGCAGAAGGGATAGCAATGGCAATGGCAGTTGGGTTGGACGTTCGTTGGCTTATTCAACGACTATTTCTGAGAAAATCGCAACACACAAAAAAAATAACACTCGCTCACGTGGTTTTAAGCTTTCAAAAATTAGACCAGGGGGAACACTTTTGTTTTTGTTGAGGAGAATGACGTATTCCGGATGCTGATGGATATTAATTTCGAGAAGCGATCTTCCTCGAGAACGACAAAAACTTTTCCGTTTCAATTGTGGTTGAGAACCGAATTTCGAACTTTTGCCTCGAAACAAACACAAATTAGATAAAAAAAATTTCCAATAAACAAACGATACAGAAAATCAATCAAGTGATTTTGCGTAAGAAAATGCGATATGCGAACAAAATTCATAAATCAACGATAAAATTTGAGTCAAAAATCTGACGTGGAGAAAAACGTTTGTGACTTCGGTGCTGAGACTGAAAACTGAGAAACTGTAAAAAAGTGTTTTTGGATATCATCAGCAGCGGCTGCGACAGCGGTACAAAAGTCGTCTCTGCCCGCACACATATTCACTCAAACATGAATACACAAACAGCAACACACAATACACAACAGAGAGACGCCTTTCGGTGGTTCTTTTTTGCTTTGCTGTGTACCTAAAAATTTTGATCGTAAATGATCATCAGTTTGGTTTTGGTCGCAGTCGCACAGTGGAGAAGAAGAAAAGAAAAACAAAAAAACTCGAAAGAAAAGAAACTGAAAGCAAAGATACAACACAAGACTTGTTTCTGCCGAAGTTGTTGTTTTTTTTTTTGTTGCTGGTTTTGGATGATGAGGGGCGACGGTGAAGTTCGCTTGGAGAAGAGAAGTGTCAGTTGGACTCGCACATTTTGTTTATGCACTCAATTTTCAACCGAAGATCTGTCAGAAGTCAGGCTATGGTTGTATAGGTACCTTTATCCCATTATATTCGTTTGAATGGCGATGATCGGTTGGTGTATCGTTTACGATATACCTAAGCCTCTACCTACCTACTCAAAAATTGGATAGGATAACAATGGAATTTTTTTTTTGTGTGTTTTCTGCATTATAGGGAAATTAAGTTTGTGTTGGTTGGATTGGGAATGACGTGAAAATGAAATGGCCGGAGAGCAACTTGAGTGAGTGGTTTTTGGCCGACTTGCGCACAGGTATGAATACAAATGGGAACCAACAATTCAACATATCAATGAGGGAAAAAAAAACGTATTTGGTCGTGGTGGTTGAATATTTGTTTAGGTAAAAAAGAAGGGGTAAACATTAAACAATATTCATTCGGGGTTGCCGTGATGCCATGAAAGCCGTGAATTTATCAGCTAAAGGCAATGGTAAAAGGTGGGTGGTGATTAGTTTTTTTATTTTGAGTTGCGGTCAGCTTGAATGGCAAAATATTCAAAATAAAATACATGAATGTAGGTAATACAATAAAAATTATACCAAAATCCTTTTAGCGGTTTTCTAAAAATTAAATTTGTATGTGTTATATTTATCTACTATTATTAAAACACTTTTAAGAATAAAATTTGGTAGGTGTCAACGCCCATTTTAAATTTTTATGATTGTGCAAATAAAAATTGCGTTTCAAAAAAAAAATATTGACTCGTTTTTGAGATATTGATGTTTTCAAAAATTAAAAAAAAAATATTTTTATTTGAGGTTTGATATCTAATGTATTTTTAACTTAAAAAAAAAAACCATTTATAAACATTTTGCGGAATAGTTTGCATTAATTACCTAGTGGTTACTTAATAAATTGGCTTTAGAAAAATCCTTGGAACAGTTTGTAAGAAAATAATATTTTATAAGGTTTCTGGAAAAAAATGTATACCTACACCGACAAGGCTCACTTTTTTCGTCTTCCCCATCATCGTTATGAGAGCTGTGTAAATCATTTTTTTTCAAATGATCGAATCGTTCAACAAACGATCATTCGATCTTTTTCATTTCACTTAAATGATTCAATTTTCATTTCGTTTGCGGTGAAATTCAATCTTCGAATTTTAAGAAATTCCAGTTCAATAATGTACCGACTTTGATCCAAATTTAAAAAATTAAATTTCATTACATTGTAAAATCAAAGCGAAATGAAACACAAATTCTTTAACTGACAAAAATACGAATAAGAAACAAGAGACCGACCATTTTCTCCGACGAAAAGCATTAATAACTAAATAGCCATGACAAAGTAATTTAAAAAAAAAGAACAATAATTACATGAACAATAGTCATTTTTTAGAATGTCTAAATTTAATTAATTTTTGTTTGTAAGAAGGCAAATACCTACGTTTTTCGAAAATCATTTTTGACATTTGTACCGTTATTTTAAAGTAAAATAATGTGTTTTTTCTTACATCTTGTAGATAATATAAAATAACTTTTATTTATCAAGTTAAAAAAAAAATGAGCATGGGGTTTCCGAAATATGTATTAAGTTTTGAAAAAAAAAAGTTTTTGTTTTGATAATTTGAGTGCACAATACTATTCAAACTTTTGGGGAGCTTTAGGATACAAAAAAATGATTAAAATCGGTTGTACCGTTCTTGAGAAAATCAAAACCAAAAAAATGTTTCCAATGGGGAACCATTAATAACCATTTTTCGGAAATTTTTTTTTCAAGCATTATTTAGCTTAAACTATGTAGGTATATCTACGAAATGTTTTCAATTTATTTTTAAAAAAAACTGTGGGACAGTTTTTGAGAAAAAAAATGCATACAATTTGGAAAAAAATCGTATGGCAAATGTCTGGTCCTAAAAAAAAGAAAAAAACGTGTGTTCGGGGGGGGGGGGGAGGGGTTTAAAAACATATCTACTAAGTTTGACGAAAATCGGCCGTATAGGCTGTAGGCGAACAGACAGACAGACACACAGAATTTTAAGCCCCACTTTTTTCGTCTTCACTATCATCGTAATATCAACTTTGATCACAATCTAAAGGGTGGTTAAATTTAAAGGGCCGATGTTGAACGTGAACCACACCTAAACGTCAAGTAAGCAATATCTACCAAAAGCAAAAACAAAAGCATGCGAAAAGTGTCTAAGAGGTGATAGAGTTGGCATGGGACTGCCAAATTGTTGTTGTAATATTAATCAATCAAGAGGCAAAATTCATAGCTAATGTAATGAGATGATTACTAAGCTTTTATTCTCAATAAAGCGTTTGAAGGATTCGGATTAAATTTGAAAAAAAAAATCAAAATGAGAGAATTTATTTGCAAGAAAATGTTCAGAACCAGCTACGAACGAAGATGTTCGACACACTTTATTATATACATATGATCCGTACATATCTAGTCTGCGAAAACCAAGAACAAAAAATGATACCAGAGAATTGTTTGACGAGGATAAAGAACTTTTAGACATTAATTAATATACCTAGTATTAAGGTGGACTTTTGAATTCTTTTATTTTTTTTTGTCTTAAGGGCGAAAAACTTTCATATATCAAAAAGGGGCAGTATCGGATTTTACTAAAAAAAATAAGAATTTTCATAAATTCACTTCTACATATAAAACTTAGGGGAGAGTGGGGCACATTTGAATACTGGGCACATTTGAACAATGCTTATAAAATTTTACTTTATTACTCTTTTTTAAAAGTAATTTAAAATTTTTACCTGTCAATACCATATCCATAAACGTCATTGACTTTCCTTGAATATCCCAGTTGTCTCTCGGACTTAGAGGTGAAGGGTACTTTTGCTAGTGGAAGTGTTTTGTTTTCGTTTTTTAGTTGTAAGAGTTTAAACAAAAATTACTGCACGATTTTAAAACAGGAACACATTTTTTTGAAGGAAAAATAAATTTTAAATCTATTTGCGGTACGTTTTTTACTGGATATATTTCAGTTAAATATTTATAATAAATTTTATGTTACTACTCACTGGAACAGTTGGTGCAGATTTGAACAAGCGTGTTGGGGCACTTTTGAACATGTTCAAAACTGCCGTGATTAGTTTTTTTTTACATATTTAAGAGAAAATTTAATCAGCTTCAAGCAATTAATCAAGCAATTTGTTATCTGTTCTATAGGGCAAGTATTGGTTTTAGGTAAAAATGTTTTTGTCATATCGTCCGCCAGTTTCTGCGTCTATACGTTCTCTGTCTCATTTTTGAGCTATTGAATACTGAAAATAAGGTCTAGTAAAGCTTTCTGGGTCGAAAAAATCTTGAAATTTTTGTAGCTTTAACAATAATATTCTAGTTTAAGCTATTTTTATTCACACAAATCGAAGTGTAAGCTTGGAAAACAAGGTAAAACTAAATGAACTTAGCGATGGCTATTTTAAAATAGCTATTACTAGAAAACATATTAAACTAGCTAGCTTAAGCTTATTCTTTTTCACTAAAAATCCAACTTTTACTTAAAAATCCTAGTTTTAGATTTAGTTTTTTTTTTCTTATTAATCTTTGTGGATTTTTGTTTTTTTTTTCTACAAATACATGAACATGATATAACAAAAGTATTAATTTTGAGTTTTATTGATAAGTTCTATTAAAAAAATGAATATACAATTAAAATTTAAAAGTTCTTTTATTCAGTAAAAAAAAATTATATCACTGTTCAAAAGTGCCCCTTCCAAGTTCAAAACTGCCCCATACATGGGGCACTTTTGAACATAAGAACCTGTATTGATTGGAGATAAAAATTCAATATAAATATTTCGTTAAATGGACCAAATATTTTTCTAAATTGAACGTCAATAGCACTGTTCCATGTCAGTAAAATATCAGGCCGATTGCTCGAATATTTTAGGTTTTATCAGTCTGGAAAGCAAAAAGTGTTCAAATGTGCCCCACTCTCCCCTAATTTAAGAAATGTCTGCTTTTAATGAACTTTAAGCTGAAAATAAAAAAGAAAGGGGGAGTGAAAATAGGCGGGAAATTTGGAGGAAAAAATATACATGCGATTTCTTAAGTTTAAAAAACATCAAATACAAATTTTCAGCTTCCTGTTCACTAAAAATAAGAAAATAACAAAAATCAAAAAAATATGGGCGTTATAGTGGGCAGATTTTACAAAAACTACTTTCAAATGTTTTCACCGGTAAAAGAAAAAAACTGTACAAATTTCGTCCAAATTGTTGCAATAATTCTTGCTCCAACAAATTTTGCCCATATAAATTAAACAAAATCTACAAATTTGTTATTTTATTTTATTAAAAAAAAAAGAAAATAATTTATTTCTACTTAACACGTTTTAATATTTTAAATTCTTGGTTATACAAGTATAAGTGTGCAACATTTCAAAAAAAAAAATATCGAGAAACGAAAAAATTATGGATTTTTGAGATAGTTTGCACCATTTGGTCCCATAGTGCGTGTCGTGGCGATGTCAATTGGCCGCCAAGATCATGTGATTTGAGACCGTTGGACTTCTTTCTTTGGGGTTATTTGAAAGAAAAGGTGTACGTCGATAAGCCAGCAACAATTCAAGAGCAAAAGGATAAGATAATTCGGCACATTAACGGCAAAGAACCTCAATTATGCCTCAGCGTCATCGAGAATTTGAACCATCGGATGGAGGTGTGCCGCCGAGGTCGCGGCGGCCATTTGGCCGATAGTTTATTCCATACATAATTGAACCATAGTATATTATCTTAATAAAAAGAAATGACAATAATTTCCTAAATAATTTGTGTTTTATTCAAAATCAACATCGGCCCTTGAAATTTAACCACACTTTATAAGTCGCAAGTAAAAAAGTCTACTGGGGATGGGTTTTTTGTAAATTTCTTACTGTATGTTTTTTTTAGAGTTTATGTACAAAAATCTCAAAAAAACCTGGTTTTGTAAGGAAAATTAAACTCGTTCTTTAAATTTTTCAATAAAAAATTGTATTAGGTAGTTTTGAGCTTCAAAGAAAAATTCTACTCGAAGTTCGTTTATCCAAAGAAAATTTCAAGAACTGTTTATTAGATTTCTTAACAATTATGTAACTTCTATGTTAATAAATATTAATACAAAAATTGATACTTTTATCGCTTCGCCTGTTTTTAATTTAGTTTGCATATTATTTATTCCTAGAATAAATAAATTGTCCATGGATTTTATCGTTAATTCATTGGGCCTTACTAAAATGAAACGCTAATGTCGCCTATAAGTTAACTGGATGGTTAAAACAAAGTGCTGAGCTTAAAGAAAATGCTGCCAATTAACATCTTTTCACTAAGTAGTCTTCAGACTTTCCTTAAAAACTAACTATTGTCAGAATTTTCACCAAGCTCTGTCAAAGTTCATGAACTGTCATAATTTGCTCTATACATTTCAAGTTAAGTATTGCCGTATTCTTTTTTAACATAAAGTATTGTAGTACTTATCATACGTCCATTGATTTAAAGTGCCAGAGTGACTTTTCAAATATTTTTTTTAATTTATATCCCCACATTTTTAAAAAAGAAACCAAATTTTTTTATTTAAGAATATTCCATTCGCAATGTACATCACAGGTACCAAAGTATATGTAAGTAAATTTTTAACTTTAAATATTTTTAGAATAAAAATAATTGAAGTGGCATATTTTGTGTGAGTAAACAGTAGGGGTTTGTTTTTTTTCACATTGTGTCATCTTTAACCCAAAACAATTTTTTTTTATTTATTTATTTATTTCGTCAAGCAGAGCAATTATATCTCTTATAGACTACAATATATACAATATACATAATAACAATCTTTAAATATTTAAGTACTCACCACTAATATGTAAAAAAGATAATAATTTTTTCTTAAAGCAATCTCTACTTAAGTACATATTAAAATCAAGAAAGTTACAAACTGAATTCGTCTGCCTTAAACAACGTGTTATAGGCTCATTGTTACCATAATTAACCTGGCTGAAAAAGAAACTGAGGACGAAGTTCACGCATAAGTGCATAAAAACATACCGATGCAAGCAAAAAAGGGCAATTAATTTTATAGTTAATGATGTCTCTAACAAATACTATCTCAAATATGATCTTCTAGTTTCTAAAGATTGGATACCTAATAACAAACATCTCGACTTATATGAAGGTACGAGTATATCAATATTCCAAACCAAAGTTCTCATCGACATTCTAGAATAGAATGAACAGCATAGACTGGGTTCCATACGAAACAACAGTATTCCAAAACTGATCGAACAAAGCAGAAATAAAGTGATCTGAGGGTGAAAGGATCCGTAAAATTTTTTGAGTTACGATATATAAAACCAAGTCAATTTTATGTGGAAAATTATTCCGAAATCCTTTTTTTCAATAACTCTAGCTAATGTTGTTCCACTAATGTTATATGAAAAGAGGATGGGGTAGGCTTTTCTACAAAATGACATGCTTTGACACTTAGATACATTAAGATTGAGATCGTTATCACTACATTAACCTGATAAGCGAGATAGGTCTTCCTGAAGATTTATGCAATCAAGAGAATTTCTTTATACAGAGGTATAGTTTAAGGTCATCAGCTTACATTAGACACTCATAATTGAACAGTTTAGGAATTTCATTTATAAATATTAAAAATAGAAGTGGTCCTAAATGACTTCTTTGGGATACACCAGAAGTGACTACTAAGGGATCTGAAATATTCTGATTTATTCTAACATGCTGAATTCTACCATATAGGTATGATCTTAACCATTTTAGAATATTGGAGTGAAATCCTAAGTTTTTTAGTTTGGCTAATGAAATTGCATGATTAACTCGATCAGAAGCTTTCGAAAAATCGGTATAAACAACATCGCATTGATTACCTTGTTCGACAGTTCTTACAACATAGTTATTAAAGACAGCGAGGTTAGTAGAGGTAGTAGATTTATGTGTTAAATACAAATTTAGGTATGTACCATAGAACAGCACCAAGGCAACACTTTTTATTTAGTGTTCGACTTTAAACATGGATTTCCGTGTATTAAATTTTGTCTTATTGCTAACGACTAAACTGGAAGATGAAATTCGTTATTGTTATGCGGATTTTTTTTAAATCTGGGGATTTTCTTTTAGCCGTAACACTAAATTTGATTATTAGTAAGGCCCAACAAAAAATATTGTTTTTACGGACTTTAATATTTGCCTTGCTTATCAAAACAAAACTATGTCATGGCAACACTTCTCCTAAAATTCTATGATCGTTAAGTACTAAATTCAATAGTGACCACAGAGTCTGTAAAACAGACCACACACCACAAGCCACATTATTTGCACTCAATAAAGTTTCCCTTAAAATGAGTAATTCTGTTTTGTTTTTCCATTCGCTGCTCACTCACAAAGGAACACGAGACAAGAGTACGTGCTTATTAGTATTTTTTGTCTGCGGTTTCAGTCTACCACCGATCGATCGGATCTTTCCATTCTCACCTGACCTGAGTTAAATTAAAGCGACAGCAGTGTGCTTCGTACCTGGTACTGTAGTGCGATACCATCACCTGCCAGAGTTGCCGCATTGAATATCAGCTTATTATCTTTTTTTTGTTCAGATTAAAAACATTTTTCGTCAATGAATTCAAATCTTTCTCTTAGTTGTAAAGCAGTTTTGAACTTTATTTTCGTTTAATGTAATTCTTTTTTAATTTTGATTTTTTTTCTCATTTCCTAGGGATCTATAATGGTTTCTCATCACAACCATTTTGATGATACTTTTTGCTGTATCAAATCATATGATTACGTTGTTCAAAGTTATAATAGGTGCGTTTTATTATTCACAAATCTATCTGGATCCGGATCTGGACCTTCCCTTGAAAATAAAACGATACGGATCTTAGTGACAGCAGTGTTATAAGCCCGTCTCTTTTTATCCTTGGGTTTGTAAATTTTAAATTATGTCTTGTCTTTTTTCTTTACACTATAGCTTACACTACCTTAACATAAAAAGCCATCTACTCGCCAGTGTAATAACTAATTTTTGGATCTTTGAAATAGATCCCGATAAAAAACAGGATCCCAAACTGTTTTTGTAATACATGTTAAAACTTAATCCAGATCCGGATCCAGATAGATTTGTGAATAATAAAACGCACCTAATATGGCTCTGAAAAGTTGGCCTCCTACAAGTAAGCACTTGTTGCAATACATATATACTATCTTTCTTGTACTTAATTTTCTGAAGCACATTTGGTTTAATGTTGGAAATAGGAGATTTACTTTTATGATTACTGAACTGTTATTTATAAAAACCTAGTTTTAAAGTAAAATACAGTCATCTTTGTATTTAAATTGACAAATTAATTTAAATAAATTAGTTTTTCTCAACCATAAAGTTCGGTGGCATTTTCAACCTTTCTTGAAATTAGGTAGGTATCTACTACTAGGTGCTGGACACGACTTCAAGGATAAACTTAACTAAATTCGTAAAGAAATGTTTATGGTTCTCAAGGATAAAAGGTTGTTCTGTATAATATTGTATTTGTCATCCGTAAAGGAACAGAAGTTTTGGCTGTTGATGGAAATGATGATATATTTTCACACTTTATACAGAAGTCGATTAGTTGAAGGACCACAGGTTTTCATGGCGCAGAATAAAATAAGCCACTGTATGGAGTGGATAAATAACATCGTCCAACGACAGAAGAATTTGTATAATATCTTTCATGTCGTTTTCAAAAATGTTCTTCAATGTTTATTTAAAAGATAGGTTACTTGTCCCGATAAGTAGATATGTATTCATAAAAAAATATAATCTGAGGTCTTGATCAACAACATTTGAAAAAAGTTAGTCTCGTAATACTGTGTGCATGCTCGACTACAGCCTCGACGGTTCGGTCGGTTTTCTCTAAACTTGATAGTTTTTAGTTTCTCTCATGTTACTTTTTAACCAAAACAAAAGGTGACTGCCAATAAATGTTTTGAAATTTTTGAAAATATTTTTTTTTCCTTAAAAAATAAAATGCATGACTGGGTTATACGAACTTACAACTTACTTTTATGTAAATGACTAAGAATTTCAAAAATGAATGTAATTAAGGAAAAACTGTTCATAAGCATATAATCCATTTTTACTTGCGACTTATAGGTACTATAAGGCAAGTTATGCATTCGTAAAAAAAATCGAACTCGAGATTTTGATCAAAGTTGACATTACGATGATAGCGAAGACTAAAAAAGTGGGTCTCGCAATTCTGTCTGTCTGTCTGTCTGTCTGTCTGTCTGTCTGTCTGTTCGACTACAGGCTAAACGACTCGGCCGATTTTCTTTAAACTTGGTACATATCATTTTTAATTTTTTCCCCCCACACGTTTTTTTCTTTTTTTTTTTAAGACCAAAAATAATGGTACCCCCCATACGAATTTTTTTCGAAATTTTATAAACATTTTTTTTTTCTCAAAAACTGTTCAACAGATTTTAAAAATAAAGATACAGAAAAATTTCATTTAATTAAATATAGGTACTGGTTGAAAAAAATTTTCCGAAAAATGGTTATTGGGGGTACCCCCCATGGAACCATTTTTTTTTGTTTTTGATTTTCTCAAAAACGGTTCAACCGATTTTGATCATTTTTTTTTGCTAAAGCTCCCCAAAAACATAAATAGAATTGTGTACTCAAATTTTCAAAAAAAAATTTTTTGGATTTTTAAAAAAAACTTCAATTTTTTTTTTTTCAAAACTCAATATTTCGAAAACCCCATGCTAGATTTTTTTTAAACTTGATAAATAAAAGTTTCTCAATATGATCTACAAGATGTAGAACAAAATTTTTTATTTTACCTAAAAATTAAGGTACCTACCATACAAATGCTAAAAAATTAAAAAAAATGGTTTTCAAAAATCGTAATTATCTCGAAAACGGCACCTAGAATTTTGATAAAATTTTTTTTCTTTCAATTAATTTTTACGATCTTTAATTTAATAAAAAAAATTTTGAAATTAAGATATTGCAGCTTGTACCTACCATAGAACGATTTTTTCGAATTTTGAATTTCTCATTATCCACATAACGGATCTTAATGAAATTTTTTATAGAGAAGCTTCTAAAAAGTCTAAAACACATTGCATTTCAAAACTTTAAAATAAATATTTATTGAATTTTTGAAAAAAAAAATCTTTTTTTTTTTTTTTTTTTTGAAAATTCGATATCTCCGAAATATTCGAACAATAATAAAAACTTTAAATTAGCGTACCAAAATTTTTTCTTAAAAAGCTTTTAAAAAGTTTGTATATAAAAGCTTCTTTTAAAGAACCACTACAAGGATTTACGAGTATACTCGTAATTTTTGTTCTTGCATAAATTCATATTTGCATAGCATTCTGTTACTACTAAAAGAATTTAAAAATTAATTTTATCCTTATGAACAATTTTCTCAATAACATTCGTTTTTAAAATTCCCAGTCGATTACATAGGAGCAAGTTCGTGCGACCCAGTCGTGCATTTTATTTAAATGACTAATTTAAATGACTAAAACAACTCATTTAGTAGTGGAGCTTAAAACAGGATACCAGGTGATTCAAGCAAATATTAGTTTAAGCAATAACAAAAATTATAAGTTGTTGTACTGGGTTAAAAAAAAAATAAGCACAATTTTTTAAAAATATTTCTAAGGAATAATTTTGGTACGCCAACTTTAAGTTTTTATTACTGTAGGAACAAAAATTAAATTTCGAAAAAAAATATTGACCCATTCTTGAGATATGGAATTTTACAAAAAAAAATTATTTTTTATTTAATTAAAAAAATGTTTAAAGTTTTTCAAACTTTTATGAAGCTTCTGTACGTATAAATTTTTTTTATTAAAATCCGTTATGCCGATAATGAGAATTCAAAATTTAAGAAATGGTTTTAAGGTACGTACAGTCTGTAATATCTTAATTTAAAATTTTTTTTATGTTAAATTATAGATCGTAAGAATTAATTTAAAGAAAAAAAATGTTATCAAATTCTTAAGTGACGTTTTCGAGAAAAATATGATTTTCAAAAATCATTTTCTAACATTTGAATGGTGGGTATATCATTATTTTTAGGTCAAATAAAATTCTTTTTTCTTACACCTTGTTGACTGTATCAAGAAACTATTATTTGTTAAGTTTAAAAAAAAACGAGCAGGGCGTTTTCGAAACATTGATTTTTTTCTTATCAAAAAAAATTTCAAAATCTTAGTATGTACTTACATAATAATGTTCAAATTTTTGAGGAGCCTTAGTAAAAAAAAAATTATCAAAATCAGTTGTAGAGTTTTTGAGAAAATCAAAAACCAAAAATGGTTCCAAAGGTGGTACCATTGATAACCATTTTTCGGAAAATTTTTTTCAACCATTAGCTAATTTTATCTTAATGAAAGCTAATGGTTGAAAAATGGTACCTCCCATAAAATCATCTTGTTTTGTTCTGTTTTTCCAAAAAAAAACGTTGAACGCTATAAGTTTGAAAAGAATTGTGTATATATCTAAATAATTTTTTTTTTTTTGGATTTAAAAAAAAAATTGTTTTATTTTTGACAAACTCAATAGCTATTTCGAATACAATATGTTTGAAGAAAAATTTATTTTATCTGAAAACAACGTCACTCAAGACTCACCATTCAATCGTAAATCGTGTTTTTTTTTAGAAAACGAGAGCTAACATTTTGATAAATGATAATTTCGTTCCTTCGCTTTGTTTAAACGATATATAATTTGATAAGAAACATTTAAAATTAAGAAATTGCTTACTATAATAAATTAATTTTTGTTTTCAAGTTTTGTCTTTGCTATTGTCGTCAAAGCCGAATTAAATGAAATTTTCTAAAATCTTTGAAAACGATTTCATTGCAAAACTGAACAAAAAAAATATTTTTTAAATTTAAATTTTATTTGTACAGTTACAGTGAATGGTGTTCGCTATCGCGAGATGATAAGGCACTTCTTGTGGCCAGAAATTGAGGATATGGATCTCGACGATATGTGCTTCCAACTGGATGGTGCCACTTGCCACGTAACAATGACTCTTTTGCGCGAGAAATTCAATGGCCGTGTTATCTCACGTCTCGTGGCAATTAACATTGGCCGCTTCTTTCTTTGGGGATATTTAAAAGAAAAAGTGTACGTCAATAAGCCAAGAACAATTTAAGAGTTAAAGGATGAGATAATTCGGCACATTAACAACATTGAACCTCAATTATGTCTCAGAGTCATTGAAAATATGGGCCATGGGCCGTGACGAGCATTTTGTTTCACACATAATTGTTATAGATTCTTCTATCATAATATAAAACTATTAAGATAATTCTCTGCAAACTTTTTGTTTTATTTACAATTAACATCGTGCGTTTTCGTTGGACCACCCTATGAATACATGAATACAATCTTTAAATTGAATTTAATGAATGATATTTAAAGACTGTATTCACAAAAGATTGCATTCTTGTACAAACTTGTCAGACGCAATTGCTTCTTTCATCTTCCCCACGATCGAAATATAAAGTATGACCAAAGTCCCTAGTGCGATATTTTTACGATTGCATAATAGTTATTGTACCCAGAAAATATATAAATACATCCGCTAGCTATCACATGTCACACGCACATTTATTAATACGAACTAAGTACAAGATATCTAGCTGGTGAATAATTGCTTAGCCTACGACCGCACTTGCGATTTTTCGTCGAGGCGATTAAAAAGTCGTAGTCGCTACAAATTAGGCTAGGACCTCACTTGCACGATTCAATCGCACGATTTTTTAGTCGCAAAAATAGAACACATGAATTTAAGGCTAGGACCGCACTTACGATTTTTAATCCACGATTTCTTAGCCGCAATGAATAAGACACATGGTGTTAAATGTGAATGCACGCACATGCGACTTTAAAATCGTAGCGATTATAAAAATGGAACAAGTTCAATTTTTTTCAAGCGATTTTTTTGTCGCTACTTATTTGTAGCAAATGCGTGCACTCACATTAAAAGTAGTAGATGTTTTATTTTTCGCGATTAAATAATCGCGCGGCAAAAAAATCGCAAGTGCGTGCATGACAATAATTTGTAGCGACTACGACTTTTTAATCGCATCGACAAAAAATCGCAAGTGCGGTCCTAGCCTTACTGTCATGCACGCACTTGCGATTTTTTTGGCGCGCGATTATTTAATCGCGAAAAATAAAACACACTATTTTTAATGTGAGTGCACGCATTTGCTACAAATAAGTAGCGACGAAAAAGTCGCTTGAAAAAATGGAACTTGTTTCATTTTTATAATCCCTACGATATTTAGGTCGCATGTGCGTGCATTCACATTTAACGCCACGTGTCTTATTCCTTGCGGCTAAGAAATCGTGGATTAAAAATTACAAATGCGTGCATAACAATTTCTTATTGCGACTACGATTTTTAAGTCGTAGTAATTTAAATCGCAAATGTGAGCATATCCATTTGTTTCATTTAACGAAAATGAAACAAATTGCGACCTTTAAATCGTCACGATTTGTTGATATCAAGTGCGTTGATTCTCATTTAAACTCATGTGTTCTATTTTTGCGACTAAAAAACCGCGCGATTGAAATCGCAAGTGCGTTCGTAGCCTAGGGGTGTCGTGCGTTTGAATATAGGAAAGTTTTTTTTCTTTTCAGTTCAGATTAGTTTAAAGAGCCTATTTTTTACATTTTTATCATAATTGTTTTACAAGTTCTTAGACACTTGTGAAAACCGTCGTGCAATTTATAATTATTTTTTTTGTTTTTAATTATATTAGTTGCCCCCGATACTCCTTGAAGCCTATTGTAGTTGTTTGTTATTTATTGACATGAATTGCATGCCAATGCCTTACAGCAATTATAAATGCAATCTTGACGCTTTCTCGAAGTCAATTAATTAATAATTATCTAACTCTTGATGCTCGCTAGTTTACCTTGTTCCACTGCCACCAAAAAAAATTCCAAGACAAAAATATAAAACAAACGATAACACCCCTCACCGCGAAACTCTTCGCACTACCATAATGCACGCCACATCATAATACCCCGATAAACAGACAATCATCCTATCGATTGAGCATCTTATTGCATCTTTAGTCTTGAAAATAGGAATTTATTAACTAGACCCAGACTTTTTATGCTAGACACTAGACAGTCGCAGACAGACCGAAAAGAGCTCCTCAGAAACTGCGCTGTTTGTTCGCGCGCTGCTTGTAAAACAATGTATGTATTTTCGTACTCAAAACTCAACCCCAAATGTAACGGAGTGAAATCTATTTTTTCGAATTCAATCTGTGGCACGATCGGCATGAAAGTGCGGAAATGTATCCAGCCAACGAGCGGGCGGTTTGACAGATTAACTTGACTTTGTTTATGCAATTAGTTCTAGTTGATGCCGCAGTTGGTGTTGATATGCTGATGCCAGGCCAGTGAATAGGAGCGTTTAATTTAGTGTGAGTGTGTCAGATTGTGTTAATGGCATTTTAACAGTTTGGTCTATCAAAACAAAGATATTTCATCTCTTGGTTTCATTCAGGTTGTGAGGGTCAGAATGGATCTGTTTTAGTTGCATATGTGCATGTGCGGTGCACCCATTGGGCTTTTTGTTGATAAACTAAATACTAAAAGATCCCGTACAGTTTGCAGATGCACGGTAGCGTGATTGATTTTTCCTTCTGCTTATAGCTCGTGCAGTAAATGAGGGGTGTCGTGGGTGGATGATTTTGATGAAGAACTATTTTATTTCAATGAAGTGTGGATTGAGATATAACAGTTTCGACAGAAGCGCTGACTTATGAACTAGGTATGTGCTCAACTTTATATTTGACACACATTGAAAAAATCATAAAGGCGAAGTGCAGCTTTCGTCAGTACCACAAGGCCATTTTCGAAAACATAGACCTTATATTTTACCGATTAAGCTGAAAAACGTATCAAAGAGGCTTTTCGCAAGGGTTCGGTATCAAAGTTGTGCTTGTGGACTTCAATGCTTAAGTCAGAAAGGAATGCCCAGCCTTCACGATATTAGCTTCCTACTAATAGCTTTTACGGCGGCTTGTAGTATAGTTATAGGTTAAACTAGATTCCCAACCTGACTTTCAGGAAGGAGTTGAACCACCAACCATTTAGATCATGTGTTAATCGACACTAGCCTAGAAACGAGTTCGACACATAAAAGGGATATCAAAGTCATTCACCTACCACAGACGTCAACAATCAGTGGTCGCAGTATCTTGATGTCATCGAATAGAAAGCCGAAACCTTCTTTTGCTACAAACCACCACAGAGAACCACAGAGAAACAGCGCTAAAAATAAAATGCACGACTGGGTCGCACGAACTTGCTCCTATGTAATAGACTAGGAATTTTAAAAACGAATGCTATTAGAGAAAACTGTTCATAAGGATAAAATTAATTTTTTGAATTCTTTTAGTAGTAAGAGACAAAAACAGAATGCTATGCAAATATGAATTTATGCAAGAACAAAAATTTTAAGTTGTTGTAGTGGTTTCTTAAAATTAAAATTTAAATACAAACTTTTTAAAAGATTTTTAAGAAAAAAATTGGGTATACGCCAATTTAAAGTTTTTATTATTGTTCGAATAAAAATAAGATTTACAAAAAAAAATTTAGCCGTTTCTGAGATATCGAATTTTCAAAAAAAAAAGAAAAAATTGATTTTTTTTTTTTCAAAAATTCAAAAAATATTTATTTTGAAGTTTCGAAATGCAATAAGTTTTCGACTTGTTAAAAGCTTCTCTATAAGAAATTTCATTAAGATCCGTTATGTGGATAATGAGAAATTCAAAATTTGAAAAGATAATTCTATGGTAGAAACAAGCTGTAATATCTTAATTTCAAATTTTTTTTTATCAAATTAAGGATCATAAAATTTAATTGAAAGAAAAAAAAACTATCAAAATTCTAGGTGCAGTTTTTGAGAAAAATACGATTTTTGAAAACTATTTATTTAAATTTTTTTAACATTTGTATGATGGGTGATTTTTAGGTAAAATAAAATTTTTTTCTCACATCTTGTAGATTATATTAAGAAAACTTTTATTTATCAAGATTAAATAGATACAATCAAGCATGGGGTTTTCGAAATATTGAAAAATTGAAGTTTTTTTAAAAATCCAAAAAATTTTTTTTGAAAATTTGAATAAACAATTCTATTTTAGTTTCTGGGGAGCCTTAGTAAAAAAAATAATCAAAAACGGTTGTACCGTTTTTGAGAAAATAAAAAACAAAAAAATAGTTCCATGGGGGGTACCCTCAATAAACATTATTCGGAAAATTATTTTTAACCATTACCTAGCTTTAACTAAATGAAATTTTTTTTGTGTTTTTATTTTTTAAATCTGTCGAACAGTTTTTGAAAAAAAAAAAAATTATTATAAAATTTCGAGAAAAATTCGTATGGCAGGTACCGTTATTTTTGGTCTTAAAAAAAAAAGAAAAAAAAGTGTGGGCGGAAAAAATTAAAAATGATATCTACCAAGTTTAAAGAAAATCGGCCGCCCGTTCAGGCTGAAATCAGAATTGCGAGACCCACTTTTTTAGTCTTCGCTACCATCGTAATGTCAACTTATAGTACCTATAAGTCGCAGTACTATAAATTTTATATACAAAGGTTTTACTGGAGTACGGAACGTACATAGTTGACTGAAGACTTCGAGCCTTACAGTAGGTATTAAGTTTACATACAGAGTATGGGAGAAGGATTCTTCTTCTTTGGGTCTTGGGTTCGACTCTCAAGTGTTGTAAAAATGTCTTTTGTGAGGAAATGACAAATCCTTCAAGAGCAACTCTTTTCGTGAAAAGTGTTTTCTGAATCGGCAAAAAATTGTAGATCCTCTCCATTCGTACTATCATGTGCATAAAAATGATTGAGGGTTGAAAGTCACTAGATTTAGGTTGTCTACAAGCCTAAATGGCCTTTTTCTTCTTTTAATTTGTTTTATCGGCCAAGTATTGGGGTCATTTCAAAATTAAATCTAAAACTCCGATGACAACCTTCCAAAAAATGGTTTTCATAATGACATTTGTCGGTCAGGGAAGGTGTACATTGAGATGGAGTCAAATCGAATGGACGATTTTGCTATAAATTTGATATTTATTATATATAGTCAGCTACGCTTTTTTCGTTAAATCGAGCTCCAGATTTTGAAAAGTACAATTCTGTATGTCTGTTTGATTAACGGATCGGCCGGTTTTATTAAAATTTTGTAAATTTTCGCACCAAAACGTTTTATTCGATTTTTTCAAGACCAAAAATAGCGGTTCTTGCTATAATTTATTTTTGTCAAAATTTTAGAAAATATTTTTCTCCCAAAAACTTTTCAACATATTTAAATTTTTTAAAATCCATCTGTTAAAAGTAGCTATAGCTTTTGAAAGAAAATACAAAAATGCTTATTTATGGTTCTTCCCAAGAAATCATTTGTTTGTTTTCGATATCTTAAAAAATATAACCGATTTTGATCAATATTTTTTTGAACTTTGGCTCGTAAAAAATTTTAATAGTATTTATGTATTAAAATTTTCAAAAACTTTTAGTTTGAATTTAAAAAAAAATAATTTTTTTTAAACGCAATATTTCAAAAACCAGAAGGTGAATTTTTGAGAAATTTAACAAGCATACAATTGATTAATACTATGTATTTAAAAGATCTAGAAAAAAAATGTTCTGTTATGTTATGTTAAGTTAATTGTGAATTTTCTAAAACCTCTCCTAGAATTTTAATAATTTTTGATCTACTTCGCTTATTTTTTCGATATTCACTTTTTCTCAGCCGCATTACACGAATTTGGAATGATCTACCAGCTAGATCTAGTTTTCCTCCCTTCCCATTGTAATATTCAGAAATTTAAAACAAATATTCATCTTCTCATTTCAAAACCTTCCATATTATCCTAACGTTTGTACTGTGATAATTTTTTTAAGGGTTGTAATAAGCCCTTCGAGTACGGTTATGTATGCTTATAAATATTTTTCTATAATAATACAAATTTAAAAAATTCTCAGTTTCTAAAACATAAGATCAAATTCATGCGACCCATGACGTGCATTTTATTTTTTTTTTCATTTGATCGAAAACGGCTAACTAATTTGCATAATGAAAATAGAGTATGTATTAGCTTTTTTGAAAATATTTTTGTTTTATTCCCGTGTATCTAAGTAATGGCTGAACTGATTTCATTATAGTTTTGCAGTTTATGTTCCAAACTAGTGTAACCCATGGCAAACAGAAATTGGTTAAAACTTAATAAACTTCTCGTTTGATTTAATCGCATGGCTAAAATAACACACCCAAATCCTTATTTGTTATTGGTTGGAACAATCAATCAGATTTATTTAACTGAGTTGACACGTGTAAATTCAACTGAGTAAGCTTGCAAGTTGTAAAGAGTGGTCCAACGAAAACGCACGATGTTAATTGTAAATAAAACAAAAAGTTTTCAGAGAATTATCTTAATATTTTTCAATGTCGTTAATGTGCCGAATTATCTCATCCTTTAGCTCTTGAATTGTTTTTGGTTTATTGACGTACACTTTTTCTTTTAAATATCCCCAATTAAAGAAGTCCAACGGTGTCAAATCACATGAACGGCGGCCAAATAACAATTGATTTTCTCGCGCAAAAGAGTCATTGTTTCGTTGGCTGTATGGCAAGTGGCACCATCCTGTTGGAAGCACATATTGTCGAGTCCATATCCTCAATTTCTGGCCATAAGAAGTCCGTTATCATCTCGCGATAGCGAACACCATTCACGGTAACTGTTTGGCCGACCTCATATTCGAAAAAGTACGGCCCAATGACGCCGCCGCCAGTCTATATAAACCGCACCAAACGGTCACTCTTTGTGGATGCATCGGTTTTTCAACAATCACTCGTGGAATCTCATTTGCACCAATGCGCGAATTCTGCTTGTTAACGAATCCACTGTGGTGAAAGTGTGCCTCGTTGCTGAAGATGATTTTCTTTGTAAAGTCACCATTCACTTCTGTCTGTTCAACCAACGATCCGGCGTATTGACGACGCTTGAAATGCTCAATAGGCTTTAGCTCTTGAGTCAATTGAACCTTGTAAGCGTGTAAATTCAAATCCTTATTCAAAATTCGCATCAGTGATGTTCGTGAGATGTCGAGGTTGACGGCTCTTCTGCCATACTATCGCGAACAACAGCAATGTTTCCTGCAGAACGAACTGGGCGAGCATGCACACTATGCACAGGTGTTTTCACATTTCCTACAAACCCGGTTTGCTGAAATTTAAAATTTGCGCACAATTCTAGCGATTGTGGACACATTTGGTCGATTATGCTGACCAAAAAAATCACGAAGTGCACGAAACGCATTTTGAATTGAACGCCCATTTTCGTAAAAGGCTTCAACAATCTTAACGCGCTTCTCAATATTGTGTACCTCTCCACGGTTGCATTTGTCAAACACTGAAACGAAGAAATGTCAAATTAAGTTGGGCAAAAAAACCTGACGTTAAGGTGTGACTCACAATTAACATCGTGCATTATGGTTGGACCACCCTTTATATAAGCAGTCTCACTTGTTTTATTTTAGCCGAGTGTTTGTCCAACAGTGCTCCAGTGCTCTTTGTAACATTTATCAGAAGCCATTTTTATTTCTATGTTTTTAACGGTTTAATGTCATTTTGTATCCTCATTAGGCCCCATTATACAGTTGTCTAACGCCAGAGGTCAAGTTCAAGTGTAGTCCATTTATGGCCGAATATACAAGTACATATTAACCAGTTCGTAATGAAACCAAAAATGCACAAACTTATTGGTCTGGATTTATTGGCAAATCCCACAAGTGCATACATTTCCATCAATCACATTTATACACTCTGTTGGTTTCGGATATATAAACAAATTACAAAAATTCACATATCCCACACACACACACAACAAAAAACAATTACAACATCATCATTTGAAAACAAAATCCGATGTCAGTTGTTGATGCTGAAGCTGTAAACAGCACCCAATGGCAACGCAAATATTTACATCTGTGATTGTTTATTGATTCGAAGAAATACTAAGTTTTGCACAAAATGCAGAATGCATATTAATACTGAATTACTGCAAGCAGATGTGACCGAGACCGAGACGAGAATAGGTTGCTTCTGTTTCTGGCTTGGGCTTAGGATGTTGAGAACGAGACAGGAACGGGAGTGGGAACTACAATTTAGCTGAGATCTCCTCCTACATACCTAAGTGTGGGTGACAGACATATAAAATGTACAATATTTGTAGAACTTTAATACCTCCAACATCTAGGAGCTGCGTCGTCCTTTTCGTCTGCTTACTGTGCCACTCGGAATTTGTTTGGCTTTTAGATATCTGCATATTTGCTTGTGGCACAGTGAAAAATGACAGAAGTGTAGAAAGAAGTTTTGTGCAGAGATAGGTTGATCGGTACCTACTCGTATCTACCAAGGGTATTTGATAATAATAATTTAATTGCTTTCTCTTTTTGAGGCTTATGACGTTCTTGTCCTGGGAAATTACTAATGGACAAAATCTGGGACAGCCATGCATGTTGTTTGGAAAACTATGATTAGATAGGGAGACCTAGATTTGAAATGTTTTGTATAATTCTGCAACTTAATACGGTTCCGGTAGAACTTGAGAAATGGGGTCAAGCAAACTTGGCATCCATGGCGAGTATTTGCAATAAAGCATCACCTGTGGGGGCTTCTTACTTTTAAAGTGTTGCTAAATTGTCTTTCCGCGATGACTGTTCACAGTTCGTTTTTGGTACTAATAGTTCACTTAACATATAGGGGTGAAATGTTAAGTGAAATTATAGAAATTGCCTTAAGAAAAGTAACTGTGGTACGAGTTGGGGACAAGGTATTAACCAAAGCAAACTGAAACTGAACTGATGCTATTTACTATCAAATCTAAGATACACCACTTCGCTCTTCCCCGACGCACTTAAATACTCTTGTTCCTTGATATAGTAAAAAATATCTACGTGGTATCCTATACCCTGATCTCAACTAGAGACTGAATATTGGAGGAGGGGTTAAGAAGTCCTGCACAGCTTTCTAGGCCTGTATAGTAAAGCCTAGGAACGTACAAATCCAAGGTGTGACGGATCCTCACGTATGGTTTGATTGTATGGTAGCCCGCGCTTGCCAAAGCATATTACATCGATTAACTGAAGAAGGTACAAGAAACTGCTAGCGTTGGTTCCACAGGGGAGCTAAGATCTTGCGCAACTGATGCCTTAAGGGTTTTTCCGCAGCTTTTACCACTTGATTTACACATTACGTATTTAGTTTCTTGCAGGGCATTAGTATACTAAAGAAATTGAACTCTTAGATCACCAAAATTTATGGCCACAGCAATATTGCGGACTTGATTTCAATAGAGATTTTTTGACTCTCTGACTACTGACTACTGCACCACCAAAATGGGCATCAGTAAAGATTTTAATGTCATGAAGTAAGAGTTCGACATAACTATCGTTTTTGATAGCTCAAAGATAAAGTTGTTGTGGGTAAAGGAATATTTTCTGAGACTTTTGATATATGTATCTAGGTCATATCGCAATCCACAATCAGGAAGGGAACTTTCGTACATGAAGATCAAAGACTTGATCCCTATTCTCAACGCAACTAATTCGCTTTAGGACGAACTTTAATTTCATCTGTGCCGTGTACTTCGTTTGATTCTTTTGATCCCGAGCTAGCGGATTTATAGGTTTGACGGAAGTTAACAGTGTGGGGGCTGGATGATCACTCAACCGAATTGGCTACTGTTTCAGCACCAGTTAATCAGCACTTCATCACAAATTGGACCATCATCATCATCGGCTCGACAACCGGGTTCCGGTCCTGGCCTCTTTCAACAAGTCTCTCCACCTATCCCGGTCTCTAGCCGACACCATCCAGTTGCGCACCCAAGGCTTCGGGCGTCCTGGTCTACGCCATGTCTTCAGCGCAAGCATAGTCTACCACGCTGACCGCTGTCGTCTATCATAGAATGTACCACAAAGAACTTTCCGAGCAGGTTCCTCTTCGCTCATGCGAGCTAGGTGCCCTGCACACCGGAGTCTACAGAGCTTAATTTTTGTCACGATATCTGCTTCTAGGTAGATTGCGTACAGTTCATGATTGTTCCGTCTCCGGAATCGTCCTTCCTCACATATGGGGCCAACAATTCTCCTTAAGACTTTTCTCTCGAACGCAGCTAAGTGGTCGGAGTGCCTTTTGCTAAGCACACAAGTCTCGGATCCATATGTGCAGTGCCGCCGCTGGGTGTTCGTGCGCCCTTGTGCAAGAACCTTAAATTGCCGCCCCATGTCTCGGGTGCGCGGGGGTATTTACGTTGAATAAGTGAAAGTTTTATTTATTCTCCATTTCGCAGTTGAAAAATTTAAGCAAACGTGCATTGTTGTTGTCGCGTTCCGAGCTACCCAAATTCTTATACAATGAACGTAGTCATTATAGCCTATATGTACAGTTTTTGCATCCTTTTAAGATTATTTACTCCTTTTACTTGAGACTTATAGGTACTATAAGGTAAGTTATGCATTCGTAAAAGGATCGAACTCGAGATTTTGATCAAAGTTGACATTACGATGATAGCGAAGACGAAAAAAAGTGGGTGTCGAAATTTTGTCCCCACACGTTTAATTTTCTTCTTTTTTTTTAAGACCAAAAATAACTGTACCTGCAATACGATTTTTTTCGAAATTTTATATTTTTTTTAAACAATGTCCAACAGATTTAAACAAAAATAAAAAAAAATTAAAGAATCGGTACAACCGACTTTGATAATTTGTTTTATGCTAAAGCGCCTCAAAATTTATATTCCTGTGCATTAAAATTTTCAAAACTTTTTTTTTTGGATTTCAATTTTTTTTTCCAAACTCAATATTCCGAAAACCCCATGCTTGAATTTTTTTAAACTTAATAAATAAGTTTTCAAAAATAGTATTTTTCTCGAAAACGTCTCCGAGAATTTTGATAAATTTTTACGTTCTATAATTAAACAAAAAAAATTTAAATCAATATTTTACTAACTGTACCGAACAAAGAACCATTTTGACGACTTTTGAATTTTTCATTACCGGCTGAAAGGATTTTAATTAAATTTTTTATGTTTTTTTTGAAAATTCGATATCCCAAAAAAGGCTAAATATTTTTTTGGAAATTTATTTTTTATTCGTAAAGTAATAAAAAAAATGTTTTAAAAATTTTTATATGAAAGATTATTTGACTTATAACTTATAACTTTGTTATAAATTTTGTGTTTGCATAAACTAATATTTGCTTGCATCACATGGCATCCTGTTCTTAGCTCCAGCTTCCACTAAAAGAGTTGTTTTAGTCATTAAATAAATAAACTTTATGTTTATGAACAGTTTTTCTCTAAAAGCATTCATTTTTGAAATTCTTAGCCTTTTTTATAAGAGCAAGTTCGTGCGACCCAGTCGTGCATTTTTTTTTTAAGAGGAAACACAAAATATGGCGATTGCGAATAATTTTCTTCAACAAAACCATTTTCATATAAAATGCAAATATTCGAGTTCCTAGCACAATTTTTAATTTATGTATACAGTCAAATCAATTCTTTGGTAAAAACCAATAGTTTATAGCTTGACAGAAAGAAGACAAAGTAGTTTTTGATATTTTTAAAAGTTTTTGTTTTCACTTTCTTTTTGAAACACTTAATCATTTACTTCCAGATCTGGAAGTATTATATATAATTCCTTGACATCTTAGGTATGCTTTGATAAAATTTGTCATTTTGTGGCTTGTGTTGGAACTATATTTTGATATATAAATAGAGTGTGAACTCTAAATGTCAATTGAAAGCTTAAATTCGAACAACCAATGAAACGTTCAATTTCTGGTTTATTCTGATTTTGTTCAATCCGTTGACATTTAAGTTACGAGTATTTATCAATTCAATTCCAAAATTAATTAAAAACTATTCGCAAGCCCTTATTTAAAAAGAAATATAAATATTTAGAGACACAAAACATTTTTTTTTACCGTTGGTTTTTTTTTTGGTTTTCGTTGTAAAGATGGTTTGTTTACATTTTGCATCGGTAAAATAAGGAATGTTTTAAATCACCTTTGATCATTTTGTTCTTGTTACCAACTTAGATTTAAGATATTTAGCTAAATCCTTTCGAGTTTATAAGTCTGAGATGAAGGTTGCGTGGAAAGCTATTTCCCAAGTGTCAATCTATGGTGACATGGCGTTAAGCAGTTTAGACTATGACTGCAATCGAAGAGGTTATTTGGTGTGAGAGGCGACAGTCACAAACAAAATATGAATAAATATCTGTAGTACCTAGATTGTGTGTGGGAACTACGACGTAGTGAACAGTCAAATGTAAACAAGTTCCAATAGCTTAAGGAAAACTTTTGAAGTATGCTGTATAGGTTGAGTTAGATCGATCTCTAATTTTCCGCCCCTAGACGTTGGCGCCCTTGTGCGCCGCACATTTTGCACATACGGTAGCGGCGGCCCTGCATATGTGAGTACTGGCAGGACCATGGTCCTGTACCGCAGCAGTTTTGAAGTTATGGTGAGATTTCTGGATTTGAAGAGCTTTGACAGACTATAGTGGGCTCTGTTGGATTTGAGAAGCCGCCCGCGTATTTCTTCTTCTATATTGTTATCGGCTGCTACTATTGACCCAAGGTATTTAAAGGATTGCACCACTTGAAATTCGTGCTCCGCTACCTTGATTGTTTGACCAACTGTTCCTCTCGCATTCGACGCCACCATGTACTTTGTTTTACCTTCACTAATGTGCAGCCCCAGATTTTGGACCATAGGGCTAGACTAAGACTATGTATCAGTGGTCGCCATTTCTACCTAGCTAACTACAGATTTTTAGGTGCAGTGCCACAAGAAATAAGGCATAAGGCATAAGAGGACCTAATACACAGGGAATTCTTTTTGCTATGGCTATATAAGAATCACAATGAAATGCAATAAAATTTGCACCATAGACCTTCGCAAAAAGCATTGGCCCACTTTAAAGAAATGATGTAAAGGTGTAATCCAGAGTTGTAGCACAAGAAAGCTGAGATTAAGAAATATTGCTTATACATAATTTCTCATTAGTTTTACTGTTGCTTATTTTATAATTTTTGTTTGTTATATTTGAGTTACCTTGTAGGTATGTTGAGGCAACTGTCCAAGTTAAAAAAAATAAAATGCACGACTGGGTCGCACGAAGTTGCTCTTATGTAATAGACTATAGGAATTTAAAAAACGAATGTTATTAGAGAAAACTGTTCATAAGGATAAAATTAATTTTTTTAAATTCTTTTAGTTGTAAGAGACGAACCCAGAATGCTATGCAAATATGAATTTATTCAAAAACAAAAATTATAAGTCCTTGTAGTGGTTTCTTAAAAAAAATCAAATTTTTTAAAGATTTTTAAGAAAAAAATTTGTTACGCCAACTTTAATTTTTTATTATTGTACGAATGAAAATTGAATTTCCAAAAAAAAAATATTGGTCCGTTTTTGAAATATCGAATCTTCCAAAAGAGAAACGAGTTTTTTTTTTTTCAAAAATTCAAAAATATTTATTTTAAAGTTTTGAATTGCAATGTTTTTTAAACTTTTTAAAAGTACCTAAGTATATCTATAAAAAATATCATTAAAATTCGTTATGTCGATAATGAGTAATTCAAAATTTGACAAAAATGGTTCTATGGTAGGTACAAGTTGTAATATCTAAATTTAATTTTTTTTTTATTAAATTAAATATCGTAAGAACTAATTGAAAGAAAAAACTTTTTATCAAAATTCTAGGCGCCGTTTTTGAGAAAAATACGCTTTTTGAAAACCATATTTTAACATTTGTATGGTAGGTAGATACATTTATTTTTAGGTAAGGTAATTTTTTTTTCTCACGTCTTCTGGATTATATTAAGAAACTTTTTTTATCAAGTTTAAATGGGTTGTAACGTTTTTGAGAAAATCAAAAACAGAAAAATGGTTCTTTGGGGGGTACCCTCAATAACCATTTAACTAAACGAAATTTTCTCGTATTTTTATTTTTTAAATCTGTCGAACAGTTTTTGAGAAAAAAAAAAATATTTATAAGATTTCGAGAAAATCGTATGGCAGGTACCGTTATTTTTGGTCTTAAAAAAAAAGAGAAAAAAATGTGTGGAGGGAAAAAATAAAAAATGATATCTACGAAGCTTAAAGAAAATTGGCCGAGCCGTTTAGGCTTTAGTCGAACAGACAGACAGTTAGACAGACAGAATTGTGAGATCCACTTTTTTGTTCTTCGCTATCATCGTAATGTCAACTTTGATCAAAATCTCGAGTTCGATTTTTTTTTCGAATGCATAACTTGCCTTATAGTACCTATAAGTCGCAAGTAAAAAGATCTTAATCCAAAGATATGCGTTAGTTAGTTATGGCCTTGCAATATTTTTTAATGAAAGATATACGACATACGATTACCTACTTATGATTCACAGCATCACGCAGGGGACCAAGGAATCAACCAACAAGTTTCATTCAGCTATCTTGCTTCCTAGCTATGGAAGTCTCTCCACTTCCACACATCAAGTTTGTCGATATTTTCTGCAAATTTTGTGCGCCATCTGAGTCACGATCTTCCTCCCTTTGGTCGGACTCTTAATCAGATTCAAAGATTTTTCATGTTGGAGCTGTGCCCATTTGCGTAGGTATCTCAACCGTTGGCTTTTTATTATTTTAGACAGGTTGTTTTTGGGAAAGACAGGCCGGGCATGGACTTGAAATCGGTGAAAAGGTGATGGGTAACGATTTGAAGCTCCTGAGGCTTTCCAAACCCAGCCTTAATGTGAATTTTTTATTTATGCTGGACATTTCTGGTAAATAGCCGCAGAGATATAAAACTATTGAGTAGTTGACGAATAAAATAGTTTGGCAGACAAAATAATATATGGGCTTATCCCTGTAAATTTTAACTTCTTGAGTTTGAAAAAAAAACAAAAAAAAAATTAAGGCACGCATGTAAATTTAAGTTTTTCTTCAATTATAGACCACGAATAAATAAAAAACTTCAAAATAACTCATATGTATTGTTTGTTGAAGAGTATAAAGGTATAACGTATAGAAAAATGAATTTAAAATAATTTATTTTAAGCACCGAGTTAATTGATTTGGTTTTTATTTTTAATCTTCACAGCTTCGGTTTTCAAACTTATTTGTTTAAAACTTTTACCATTTTTTTTTATAATTTCTACAGTTTAAATTACGCTCATTGTAAGGGTAAAATCAAACAATGCTTTGGTGTGCTAGTAAAAAATGTGCCTTTTTTGAAACAGTTACGTTTTTTACGTTCGTTTTGTTAACTTCATAAAATTTGTACATAATGAAGCACGCATTGAAGCCAAAGTTTGTTTTACTCTTGATAGCTTAAATAATGATGTAGACCATAAAAAAATGCCCCATGATCAATGTTAAAAAAATAGACACGAAAATTTGTGACAATTAAAGATTTACGAAAAATCACGCATGGCAGTTTTTTTCTAAAATTTATATCATATAGGACTATTTATAAGGAAGGCACGCACTCAAAATGAATGATTTCAATTAATTTTGACCTTCATTTATCTGAAAAAACAAAAATTTTACTAAGTAATCTTATGTTAAATATTATTTTTGCAATAATACAAAACGTTAATTATCCACGCACGCAGCCAAAAGTCTCAATATTCGATGATTTTTTCGATTTCAAACACTTTCGCACTATCTCGATGCTTCATTTTATAAATTGAATAGTTAAAACTCAATGATATATATAATATTATAAGTTCCAAAACCTGAATATTTAATAATAATGTCTATATATTTCGACGCATGGCAAAAGTTAAAATTTGCACGGATAAGCCCATATGCGATGTTAAGGAGACTAAAGCCCTTTTAGTGGATGCAGTTCGGAAGGTATCATTTATTGAAGATAGGACGATCAATGGTAAAGTCAGATTTGTCAGCTCAAAAAAGCCAATTTGCTTCCGCTGCAGTTTTCTGTTAAATTAACGCTGCCAGAAAGTGTCATGACTCCTATTGTAGGTACTGAGAGCTCCCTCATTTTTATGGGACAAATCTTCCTTCGCACACGAAACAGTTGCAAAACCTCTTAAGGAGCTAAATGCACAGAGTACTGGAGAATTATTCCCTACCGCTCTGAGCAATAAGGTCAAGGTTTCAAAAAACAAAAACTATTTTTCAAAGGGCTCAATTTGGTGTTATGAGTTACTTTTCTTATAGTATATTATTAATATTTTTCAAGAGGATTCCGGCAGTTTTTGAGATACAAAAGAGTTTTCATAACGGCTGCGTGGCTGGCTCCTTCAGTTTTTAAGCTTAATAAAATTTAAATTTTCCTTCTAAGGAATCGCCGAAGACAGAATTGCGGGGCCCACTATCATTTTAATGTCAAGTTTGATCAAATACTCGCATTCTATTTTTTTGTTTCAAAATGCTAAACTTGTCCTGTAGGACCCACATAAATGTACATAATCGCAAGCAAAAAGTGAATGTACCTAATTGCAACATTATTTAACAGTATACAAATTTGGGAGCTTCTCTGTAAAAAATTTCACTAAAATCCGTTATGCTTATGAGAAACTAAGAACCAAGGAGACCTTGTATAAGACCCTCATCATCCCGGTCCTACTGTATGGGGCAGAAGCATGGACACTGTCTTAAATGGATGAAAATCTGCTTGGGGGCTTTGAAAGAAAAAGTCCTTCGTTTGATCTTCGGTCCAGTCTGTATCGATGGAGTATGGAGGAGAAGGTTCAACAACGAGCTGTACGGGCTTTCCAGCGACG
Source organism: Chrysotoxum bicinctum (assembly GCA_911387755.1). Taxonomy (NCBI): domain Eukaryota; kingdom Metazoa; phylum Arthropoda; class Insecta; order Diptera; family Syrphidae; genus Chrysotoxum; species Chrysotoxum bicinctum. The sequence continues at coordinate 207,773,082 of OU426988.1, forward strand.
TTGTCCTAGTCAAGAAGCTGAAAATACAACGGCTGAGATGGCTGGGACACGTGGAGCGTAGTCGAATCCACCCCTGATGGTCTGCGCAGCAGAGGAAGACCCAGCCGTTCTTGAGATATCAAGACTTTTTTTTTCTAAAAACTGAAAAAATATTTCTTTTTTAAGTTTTGAAATGCAATGTTTTTTGAACTTTTTAGGAACTTTTTTATAAAAAATTTCATTAAAATCCGTTATGCCGATAATGAGAAATTCTAAATTCGAAAAAATCGTTGTATGGTAGGTACAGTCAGTAATATCTAGATTTAAAATTTTTTTTTATTAAATTATAGATCGTAAGAATTAATCAAAAGAAAAAAAAAATTTGCAAAATTCTCGGAACCGTTTTCGAGAAAAATACGATTTTCGAAAACCATTTTTTAACTTTTGTATGGAAGGTACCGTTAGTTTTAGATAAAACAAATTTTTTTTTCTCAAATCTTGTAGATTATGTTAAGAAACTTTTATTTGTCAAGTTTGAAGAAAAAATCGAGCATGAGGTTTTCGAAATATTGAGTTTCCAAAAAAAAATTTTGAAATTTTTTTTAGAAATCCAAAAGATAAAAAATTGAAAATTTGAATATGTAAAAATATTTAAACTTTGGAGGAGCTTTGGCATAAAAAAAACTGATTTAAATCGGCTGTGCCGTTTTTGAGAAAATCAAAAACAAAAAAAAATGGACCCAGGGGGGCTACCAAAAATAACAATTTTTTGGATTTTTTTTTTTCAACCATTGCCTAGGTTTAACTAAATGAAATTTTATGAATTTTTTAAAAAAAATTCTGTTGGACAGTTTTTAAGAAAAAAAATATTTATAAAATTTCGAAAAAAAAATCGTATGGCAGGTATCGGTATTTTTGGTCTTAAAAAAAAGTGTGGGGTGAAAAATTTAAAAATGATATCTACCAAGCTTAAAGAAAATCGGGCGAGCCTGTTAGGCTGTGGTCGAACAGACAGACATCGAGAACCACTTTTTTCGTATTCTCTATCAACGTTATTTCAACTTTGATCAAAATCTCTAGCTAATTTTTTTTACGAAAGCATAACTTGCCTTATAGTAACTTCAATTCGCAAGTAAAAATTTTGGTATGCCGTAATCTTGTCTTCGAGAAGTTTTAAAATCAAAAAAATATGTATACGAAATACCCACTATTTTTCAGCATTGGATAAAATTGAAGATGGCGCCCAACACAAAAAGTTAGTATTATTTAGAATCCTTATGATCCCGCTAATACACCTTTTCAATGTTTGTTACTTCAAATGTAAAAACCATCCCACTGAGCCAAAGTAAGAATTTGAAGTTGGAACCATGCACTACCCCATATCTTGTCCTCCATTTTAAATTATTTTTTCGAGCAGTTTTTACTTTGAGCAACTACGTGAACTGGTATGCATGTGTAAAACTACTCCCCTAATGCATTCTTCAGGATGAGTCTTATATTGTAAAATTCATGTATTTACACGCCACTCATTAAATTTTACAAAATTCACAAACATTAATTACAATCAACACTGTTGCAACCTAGTTTTAGCGCGAAGTGAAATTCCATCGCATAAACCCTTTCTAAGGGTGCGGAGGGGTGGTGTTAGGTTGAAGACATTTTCGTCCATTCACATCTTCAGTCATATAAGCTCACATATTCGCACTTAGCTCGAATGGGAAACGCTTTATCCGTGGCTGTGCGCAACAAGTACTTAATATGTACTTAAAGTACTTTGTATTTGCATGCTTATTTAAACCTCCTACAACAACGTGTCGAAAACGCATACATTATTGTGTGTATAGCTGGTGTTTTTGAGATAGTCGATGCCATGTTATGTGTCATTGCCGAGAAAGGATGTTAAATTGTCTGAAATTTGCCGCAATGCCTATATGCTTAAGCTGTCGCTGCTTATGAGCAACGAAATTAAAAGGCGTATAATGCGGCAAGAATGCAATTTCAACAATTTTGTGCAAGCGGAGAACATAGGGGTTCAATTATATATGGCATAAGTTTTCTGCACTCGCTCGGGGTAATTGGCGTAGCACGTTAAGTTAAACTTTGAGAAGATGCTTTAGTAAATGCATAATTAATTAGAGGCCAGTGGCTTTATATTTAATCAACATTGGTGGGTTGCATATGTTTTGAGCTCGTGAGCATGCTTCTTGCAAATTGACATGTAATAGACAGTTGGGGGCTTAATTTTCTATGAATAGCTGTGTAGCTTGCGTCATTGTGAAAACAAGTTAGTTTTGATAACATTAAAAGTTGATGACGGGGCCGCAACTTGAAGTGGGAAATTAAGTAGGTATGCTTTGGATTTTGCCGGAGAAATGAAAAATTATTTTTCTACTGTAAATTTCTGGAAAACTATCAAATAGTTTATGAAATTGATTCGAAAAAAAATTGTACCATATTTTTGTTTTAAGAAGAATGCATGTGAATTGGTCTTACACAACTGAAGAAATTGTCAAAAAAAACTTCAAATTTTGTTCCAACAAAAATGAAGTCTTGAGATATTAATAAAGAGCTTAATTTAACTGCATTTCGAAAGAAGAAGAAAATTGTTCAAAAATTCATAACAAAACTTTACACCAAAATTCAGCTTTGTGGATTTTTCGTAGGTTTGATGATTTTTACTCGCCATATGCATAAAACGAAAGCACTTACTTGTAGTAAACAGCTGCAGTACGAGTAAATGCTAGTACTACTAAGAGAAGTGCAGATTTACAGCATTTACGCATAAAATAAAGTGTTTACTTACCATACGATATACTGGTAGTAAATACTTGATTCTTTGTAAGTAAATACTACCAATTCATCTAAAATCGGTAGTAAATACTATACAAAAAGAAAATATGTTTACTTAAATTCGAAATTGTACTTACCGTTCTATCGAATTCTTCTCTTGTAAACACTATTATTTTGGACTTAATAAAATACGTTAGTACAAAATGCACGACTGGGTCGCACGAATTTGCTCTTATGAGCGTTATTAGAGAAAACTGTTCATAAAACTCATTTAGTAATAAGAGATCAAAATAGAATGCCATCCGATTTCTACAGCAAATCTGAGTTTATGCAAGAACAAAAATTTAAATTGTTGTAGCGGTTTTTAAAATAAAATGCACGACTGGGTCGCACGAACTTGCTCCTATATAATAGACTAGCAATTTTTAAAACGAATGTTATTAGAGACAACTGTTCATAATGATAAAATAAATTTTTTAAATTCTTTTAGTAGTAAGAGACAAAAACAGAATGCTATGCAAATATGAATATTTGCAAGAACAAAAATTATAAGTCCTTGTAGTGGTTTCTTAAAAAAAAGCTTTTATATACAAAATTTTTAAAAGATTAAAAAAAATATGGTATGCCAACTTTAAGTTTTGATTACTGTTCGATTGAAAATTAAATTTCCAAAAAAATATATTGAGCCGTTTTTGAAATATCGAATTTTCCAAAAGAAAATGCTTTTTTTAAATTCTTAATTTTAAAATTTTTTATAATATTAAAGATCGTGAAAATTAATTCAAATAAAAAAATTTTTATTAAAATTCTAGGCACTGTTTTCGAGAAAAATTTGCTTTTTGAAAACCATTTTTTAACATTTTTTAACATTTGTGGGTATCTTTAGTTTTAAGTAACGTCAGACTTTTTTTCATACATCTTGTGGATTATGTTGAGAAACTTTTATTTTTTAAGTTTAAAACAAATCCAGCATAAGGTTTTCGAAATATGTATTGAGTTTTGAAAAAAAAATTTATAAATTTTTTTTAAAAATCCAAAATAAAATTTTTTTTTGAAATTTGAATACACAATTCTATTTATGTTTTCGGAAAGTTTCAGCAAAAAAAACTATCAAAATCGGTGGTACCGTTTTTGAGAGGGGTACCCTCAATAACCATTTTTCGGAACATTTTTTTCAACCAGTACCTAGCTTTAACTAAATGAATTTTTTTTTATCTTTTTTTGTTAAATCTGTGGAACAGTTTTTGAAAAAAAGAATTATTTACAAAATTTCGAAAAAAATTCATATGGCAGGTACCGTTATTTTTGGTCTTAAAAAAGAAAGAAAAAAACATGTGGATGGAAAAAATTAAGAATGATATCTACCAAGTTTAAAAAAAATTGGCCGAGCGGCTTGGGCCTTAGTCGAAAAGACAGACAGACAGAATTACGAGACCCACTTTTTAGTCTTCGCTATCATCGTAATGTCAACTTTGATCAAAATCTCGAGTTCTCTTTTTTTTACGAATGCAGAACTTGCCTTATAGTACCTATAAGTCGCAATAATAAAATAATAAAAGTAATACATTGACCCAGGTCTAAGAAATTCGAATTTTGAGAAACCATTTATTTCTGCCTGCAAAATTTTTCAATGATTTTTACTAATGATTTTTTCTTAACCAAATATGTATAAGAATAATCTTAACATGTGTGGCAAATTTCAATTTCATTCGTTTTGAAAGTTTAGATTTAACAAATTTTTTCCGCTCTCCCATGCAAACATCAAAACCCTCCAATTTTAAAAAATGTCAATAATTTTGCTTATAATTATTTTTTCTCAACCACATTTTGATTAATTATTTATAAACAAGACTGATCTTAATATATGTGTTAAATTTCATTTAAATCCGTTGAACAGTTCAGATTTAACAGACTTTTTTCCGTATTCCCATAGAAACCAAACCACTGTGCGGCGCACAGTGGGGCAGTTTGTATGAGAAAGCGGAAAGAAGTCCATAAAAACCGAACAACTTAACGGATTTTGATGAAATTTTCAGAAAAGCAACTATGTGTTGTTCCAGATCACAAAAATCACGAAATTTAATTATTACCGCACTGGAACTCATGTTAAATGCGGCAATTTTATATGCAGCTGGCTTCAAAATAAATACAATTTTAAGGCCCATGTTGTATATTGCTTACGTGACAATTGGGTAATGCTCTTTCACTCTTTGTTAACATCTCCACATGGGGCCTTTTATATGAAGAGCGAGTTTAAAATGAAATATTAAAATTAAACGTTTTTCTATAAGAACAATTATTTGATTCAAAGCTGACAAGTGTAAATTTACAAACGCATCGTCAACTAGTCATGAATGCATCAAAGCAGCAACAGTTTTAATGTTAAGTTCACTACTAAAACTTGCATCAAATAATGCGCAAACTTCAAAGAAAACAGAACCAAAAAACAACGAACCAAATGATTAAATTATTTTTCTCAATTTTGAAAGAGAGGTTTTTAAAAGAACGAGTATGCTAGGCAATAGTATCATATTATGTTTGTATATAGAAATAAAATGCACGACTGGATCGCACGAACTTGCTCTTATGTAAAAGTACTTTGGAATTTAAGATACATTTTATAAATATAAAACATGGATTTAATGAGATAAAAATGTTCAAATGCATAAAATTGCTAAAAAAAAATTCAATTTCCCCTCTAGGGAATCACCGAAGACCCTTAACTACCGAGACTGAAAGAAATAGGTTCAGTGGTTTAGGCTGTAGTGAGAGGTACAGACATACAGACACACTGAAACATGTTTTTTGTGTACTAAATTTTTCTTAAAATTTTTATAAAAAAATTAATATGCAAATTGTTAGTATTTAATAACATAAATTTTAAAACGTAATTTAAGTTTTAATCCTGTATTGGTTTTCAAGATATTGAATTTTCAAAAAAAAAAAAATTTATTATTTTTTTAAAAATCAAAAAACTATTTTTTCGAAAAGAATTTCAGTTTATATTTTTTAAAATGCAAAGCAGCTCCTGCATAAAAATTTTGGTTAAAATCGTTAGAGTCGTTGGTGAGAAATTCGAAAATCAATAAAACGGTTCTATGACAGGTACCCCTAATAACATTTCCCCCCAAATTTTTTTCTGACCAAAATATAGTCCCTGCTCATAATATCTCAACTAATTTTTTTTATCAAAATCGTTAGAGCCGTTTTCGAGATAAATAAGATTATCCATTATGGGTGTATGGGGGGTACTGTTTGTCTTAGAGCTAAAAAAAAAATTTCAATTTCCCCTCTAGGGAATCACCGAAGACCCTTAAGTACCGAGTTTGAAGAAATTACCTCCAGTAGTTTAGGCTCTAGTTCGAGGTACAGACATACAGACATACAGACAGACAGACATACAGACAGACAGACGGAATTGCCGGACCCACTTTTTTCGTCTTCGCTATCATCGTAATGTCAACTTTGATCAAAATCTCGAGTTCGATTTTTTTTCCAAATGCAGAACTTGCCCTATAGTACCTACATATATCGCAAGTAAAAATGAGTTTTTATATAAACATATACATAATTTTTAAAACGTTTTTGAGAAAAAATTCTGGTAAGCCAACTTTAAGTTTTTATTATTGTACGAATTAAAAGTAAATTTCAAAAAAATATTGACTTTTTTTTAAGATTACGACTTTTCAAACAAAAATTAATTTTGTTTTCAAAAATTCCAAAAATATTGTTTCTTAAGTTTTGAAACGCATTGTTTTTAAACCTTTTAGAAATTTCTTTATAAAAATTTCATTAAAATCCATTATGCCAATTCGGAGAAATGCTTCAATGGTAGGTACGGTCAGTAATAACATAATTTCGAAAACCATTTTTTACTTTTGGGTGGTGGGCAACGTTATTTTTAGATAAATTAAAATTTTGTCTCTCACATTGTTAGATTATAACGATAAATTAAATGAAATACTAATGCTTCATATTAGTACAAAAGAATCATCACCATCGGCTTGACAACCGGGTTCCGGTCCTGGCCTCTTTCAACAAGTCTCTCCACCTATCCCGGTCTCTAGCCGACACCATCCAGTTGCGCATCCCAAGGCTTCGGGCGTCCTGGTCTACGCCATCTCTCCAGCGCAAGCATGGTCTACCACGCTGTCGTCTACCATAAATGTACCACAAAGAACTTTCCGAGCAGGTTCCTCTTCGCTCATGCGAACTAGGTGCCCTGCCCACCGGAGTCTACCGAGCTTAATTTTTGTCACGATATCTGCTTCTAGGTAGATTGCGTACAATTCATGATTGTACCGTCTCCGGAATCGTCCTTCCTCACATATGGGGCCAACAATTCTCCTTAAGACTTTTCTCTCGAACGCAGCTAAGAGGTCGGAGTGCCTTTTGCTAAGCACCCAAGTCTCGGATCCATATGTGAGTACTGGCAGGACCATGCTCCTGTATAGCAGCAGTTTTGAAGTTTTGGTGAGATTTCTGGATTTGAAGAGCTTTGACAGACTATAGTAGGCTCCGTTGGATTTGAGAAGCCGCCCGCGTATTTCTTCTTCTACATTGTTATCGGCTGCTACTATTGACCCAAGGTATTTAAAGGATTGCACCACTTCAAATTCGTGCTCCGCTACCTTGATTGTTTGACCAAATGTTCCTCTCGCATTCGACGCTACCATGTACTTTGTTTTACCTTCACTAATGTGCAGCCCCAGATTTTGTGCCGCCTGCTCGATCTGGATGAAGGAATCTTGTACAGCTTGTTCGGTTCTTCCGATGATGTCAATGTCGTCTGGGTAAGCCAGTAACTGGCTGGACCTGTTGACGATGGTCCCTCTTGTTGCCGTGCCAGAGTCACGGATTGCTTTCTCCAACGCCAGGTTGAAGAGGAGGCAGGCCAAACCGTCCCCTTGTCGGAGTCCATTAAAGATGTTGATTGGTCTGGATAGCAATCCGGCTATTTTTACTTGGCTTGTTACGTTGGTCATGGTCAACCTACATAGTCGTGTCAATTTATTTGGGATGCCGAATTCTCTCATGGCTTTGTAAAGTTCTACCCTGGCTATGCTATCATAGGCGGCCTTAAAGTCTATAAACAGATGGTATGTTGGGATGTTAAATTCTATAGACATTTTTCCATCGCCTGCCTAAGGGTAAAGATCTGATCAGTTGTTGATTTGCCTGGTGTGAAACCACACTGATATTGTCCGATGACGGTTTTAGCGTGTGGGGTTATCCGGTCTTGTAGGATAGAGGAGAGTATCTTATAGGCGGTACTCAACAACGTGATACCTCTATAATTGCTGCACGTTGTGACATCTCCCTTCGCCGTGATGGAATAATTCGGCTGGTATGCCATCGGCTCCCGGAGCTTTGTTCTGTTTAAGCCGGCCTATAGCCTTCTCAACCTCTTCTATGCTTGGTGGCGGCAACATAGGATATTCTTCTTGAAGTAGTGGAGCCTCCACTTCTGCAGTGAGCTGACCATTTAGCAATTCATTAAAGTACACTTTCCATCGCTCCAGTATGCTTTCAGGATCGGTGATCAGATTTCCCTCTCCGTCCTTGCAGTATGTGCAGCGTGGTGTGTACTGCGTCATGTTTCGGACGGATTGGTAGAAATTCCGCGCCTGGTGCAGACCTCGCTCTCGGCTATTTTCTATTTCACAGATTAGGTTCTTCTCGCAGGCTGATTTTTTCTGTCTGTGTAGCCGTTTTTCTATTCTTCTGAGCTCTTTATATTCCTCTTCGCGTGCCCGCGTTCTATGAGATTGTTGCATTGCTCGGTACGCAACATTCTTACGTTTAGTCACTAGCTTGCATTCATCATCAAACCAGTCGTTCCGATTTTTACGACTATGTGGTGGTCTATGTGGTTACGAGTGACTCCATCAGGTGATACCCAGGTGGCTTTGTAGATATCTTTACGCGGGAACCTCGTACTCGCAACGACCATGTTTTTCGATGCTGCCAATTCTAAGACTCGAAGTCCATTGTCATTAGTGTTCTCATGCAAACTATGGGTGCCTGCGTAATGCCTGAATACCGCCTCCCGACCTATTTTTTCGTTTAAATCCCCAAGGATGATTTTAACATCATACCTTGGACAGGCATTGAGGGCCCTCTCGACTTGTTCGTAGTAAGTCTCTTTTTCTTCGTCTGAGGACTCCTCTGTAGGTCCGTGAACGTTAATGAGGCTGATGTTCGTAAATTTGCCTCGCACACGAAGGGTGCATAGCCTTTCGCTTATAGCGTTAAAGCCGATGATAGTAGACTTCAGTTTTTCGCTGACTAGGAAGCCTACCCCGAGCACATGGTGTTTTGTGGACTTAAATCCCAAAAAAAAACCCAAAAAAAAAAACTATTTTGACAAAATTATTTTTATGGATTCAACAAAAGAAATTTGTAAAATTGACAAAATATTTTCTTGAATTGACAAAATATTTTGTTAATTTAACAAATATATTTTGTTAATTTAACAAAATATAACAAACAAGTTTTGTTAATATAACAAAAGAGTTTTGTTAATTTAACAAAACAATTTTTTTAATTTAACAAAACAATTTTGTTAATTTAACAAAACAATTTTAATAATTCAACAAAACAATTTTGTTGATTTAACAAAATAATTTTGTTAATTTAACAAAAAAAAAGTTGTTTATCCGATTATAATAATAAAAAAAGAAATTTTTGACATTAAGAAAAAAATTTGTTAATATGACAAATTAATTTTGAAAATTCTACGAAATTTTGTCATATTGACAAAATATTTTTGTTATTCCAACAAATTAATCTGTTAGCATAACAAAATAATTTTGTGGATACAACAAAATAATTTTTGTTATCTCAACAAAATTCTGGAATTTTTATCAATTTGATGAAACTTTTTGTTGGATGTATATTGACAAAATTTTTATCAGATCAACCTACATTTTTGTTATATATACCTAAATTTTATTTTCAGTGTACCAACAATTTATTGCGCATGAATTAAAATTTTAAATTAAAATATTTTTGATTCTTTTTGCTTTTTGATAAAATAGATTCTTTTGACCTAAAGTTTTTTAAATTTTGCTAAATAGAAGCTTATAACTAACAATGTTATAGAGTACATATATATTAGGGTGATTCAAAAAAAGGCTTTTCTCGAATTTTAGGAAGTGCACCCCAAAATATCAAAGCTTAACTCGAAAAAAAAATGTCCTCAAAGTTTTATCAAAATCGGATGTGTTTTAGATAGTGCTACCAGCGGTTTTTCATTTTTTTTGCTTGAAAATCGGATTTTTTCCCAAATCTTCAAAATTGAATAACTTTTCGAGTTTTAAAGATAGAGGCATGAAATTTTCAGAAAATGTTTTTTCAATCATCTAGTTACTGAGTGTTCAGTCAGAAAATGTATTTTTGGAATACATTTCGTACAATTTCTTATGGTAACATCAAAGAAATGAGGGCTTAGAAAAAATAGGCGCCAAAAATCTTGAACATAATTTTGCGTTAGGATTATCACATATTACTCCAAAAACATATTTCTTTAATCAAAATCTTAAACGCGGGCCAATTTGTTTCAAAATACGAAAAAAACACACAAACCAAAAAAAACTATCTTTTTCGTAGTATAGAAAACAGCTTTATTTTAGTAATTGTAAAACGGATACATACAGTTTTAAACATTTTATTGATATACTTAAATATTTTTAATGGCATCGACAGTTGTTTTTTTATTTGCCTTCGCAATATTCTTTGGATGCTTTTTGATTTCAAGGATTATTGTTTGCTTCTTCTCTTTCCGCAACGTCATTAACAACTTTTTAATATTTCATGATATTATTACAAGTCAGTAGTGATCATTCTACAGCCATTTTGAAGGTTCAATTTCGAAAAAGTTCCCTTTTCAAATCAAGAAATTGAAAAAACCTCAAAATTTGTTCGATCACAAAGCCTTGGAATTCTATTTTTTCAGTATCATTACCTTATCAAAATCTGCCTTCATTTTTCCTTCTTTCTTTTTAACTCGACAATTATTTATCTTAAAAATGTTTACCATTTTAGATTTTGTGTTTATTTCAAGATTTGTATCGAATAAGCGCAATCATTTCCTCTAATAAATACCATAAATACTTAGAAATTTTTTCCCATCGCATTCTGATATCTCAAAATGTATCGTATTATATAAGAGTAAAGGTTTTTTAAGAATTCCAAATCGATTTTCGGAGCACATACTGAAAAGCGGGCTTCATACCACCTGAATATCTAAATGGACACACTGAAAAGTCCGATTCTCTTTATAGCCTATTTCCCTATTACAGTCATATTAAAATTATTGAATCTTGAAACATGTAAATTTTTAGTTCATAAAAAGCTTTTGACATTAATTTCGAGCGATCAAATGCTCCAGGGAGTTCGGAACATTAAATGAATTATGATCTTTTCATACGAATTGAAATCGTTAAGTGTATAAACAATAGTGTATATTTGAACGATTTTCAAAGAAAGACATACAGTTAGATTTACAATTAATTTTATAATATTTTTGACTTAAAAGTTAAGTACGATAGAAAAATATTTAAAAGAAAGATTAAAAAGTAAGGAACGAACGAAAGAGAAACAACGCATAAAGTGGAGATGTGGATTGTGTTCTTTATTTCAATTGTAATTATTTAAAAAATAAAATGTGAAGTTACTTACTTTAAAATAAAATTTTATTTATTATGTTTGTGAAATAAAAGTTTTGAATAACACTGGCAGATTGTTGAATGCTCTGATAATATTTAATTAGATTCCAGTTGAATATTCTTTTGGGTAAGTTATCACTAAAACTGTTACGAGGTTCTGCTTTCTACATGGACTTTCGGCAAAAAAAAATTATAATTTAAAAAACTATGTATTAGGATATTTTAACGGTATAGTAATGCAATTCTAAATATATAATATAATCATTTTGTTGAATTATTTTAAAAATTTATTCGAAAGTTGAATTTTGGTAAATAATGTGATATAGTTACAACGTAATATTAACTAAATTATAAAGTGCTGCATTTTTTTTAAATATTATAATTATTAAATATGAAAAATTGGTATTTTGTTAATAGATTAATTATTATAATTATAAATTGTTGAAATGAAGACTAAGAGTTTTGATAAACCTTTGAATAGTGGTTAATTCTACACTACAAAAAGTAGTTTTTTTTTTTGGTTTGTGTGTTTTCTTCGTATTTTGAAACAAATTGGCCCGCGTTTAAGATTTTGATTAAAGAAATATGTTTTTGGAGTAATATGTGATAATCCTAACGCAAAATTATGTTCAAGATTTTTGGCGCCTATTTTTTCTAAGCCCTCATTTCTTTGATGTTACCATAAGAAATTGTACGAAATGTATTCCAAAAATACATTTTCTGACTGAACACTCATTAACTAGATGATTTGGAAAAACATTTTCTGAAAATTTCACGCCTCTATCTTTAAAACTCGAAAAGTTATTCAATTTTGAAGATTTAGGAAAAAATCCGATTTTCAAGCAAAAAAAATGAAAAACCGCTGGTAGCACTATCTAAACACATCCGATTTTGATAAAACTTTGAGGAAATTTTTTTTTCGAGTTAAGCTTTGATATTTTGGGGTGCACTCCCTAAAATTCGAGAAAAGCGTTTTTTTGATGTAACCTATGGTTTTTTGAATTGACGAACTCTTCTTGTATTTTTAGTCTGTCTAGATTTTTGCGTTTCCACGAGTAGTCGTGTTTAGTTTTGCTCTAAATAAATTATAACTTTGTAGCAATAAAATCTGGTTTTTTCCTTATTTAAAAACAACAGAAACTCATGTCAATACAGTGAAGACCCAGTTTCACCTTCCAGTATAGAAGAGGTAAGCTTAGTTCTACTAAAATTTGTATACACCAGGTACACAGCTTAGCAGCTCTTCCTTCAAATACTGAAGTGATGTTTTGTAAGGCTGCATTCATAAAATTATCAAACACATATGTATGGTTGGAAGGTACAACACCACTATCATATACCCCACCAATCAAAATAAAGCAATCGTATTTTCTGCAAGAACTATTGTGACACAAGTCCCCAAAGGAATTTTTAAGCATCATAAGCTGATTTACAGCACCTTACAAAGTCAATCACCAGTGTGTCTGTCTTTTGGTTAAGATTCATCCCCTTTTCATCGGCTCTGAATACACATCCGAAAAAATTTAACGTCATTTCTGTCGATGGTGAAACTCGGTATCCTGGGGAATTTGGTCAATCATGACTTTATAAAATACATACGTGATGCAGTGTTATTCTAAATTATTCAAGTTATTTATCCGTGACGTAATATTTTGTTGGACTGTCACTCCAAAAGTCTTGAGATTGATTCCTGACCGCTGCCATCTAAAAACAAAACTGATTTTATCAGAGGTCCTGTCTTCTTTTGAGTAATTTACAAATTCTCGAAAAGTATTAGTTCTCATTAAAAGATCGTTCTTATCTTACTCATTCGGACTCACCAAAAAATTCTAGGTCATCTCGATTTCTTCCGACAACAGGTGCACAAGAATGATAGAGAGTTGTAAGTCAGAATTCCATGGCTCTCCTGGAGCTGTCGTGCTATCAAAAATGTCTTACGAACTCCAAACAAACACAACAAAGCCATTAGCAGATCTTTCGGACTAGGCTTAGATACCAACCATGCCCCGCAATTCCCGCAAAATTTGTTGGTCGTTGCTATTAACAAACAAACGAAAATCTGTCCTCCACCTAGAACAAAGCGTCTCTATCGATTGCAGCAGCTACTTCACGAGCCCTTTTTATAACTGCTCTAACATGGTTGAAAATAAATCTTGTTATGACTGAACTCTTTTCGGGAATTATATCCCGAACATGATATGTCCTTGAAATACCGAAAATTTAATATAAATCCTTCGTGATTTCATTCTACGTGTTATGTCTGAACACCACCTATCGCCTATAAAGCGACACAGCTGGACGATTTGGAGGCGAGCAAGACAACATAACCCCTAACAGCAAAAGTATAACTGGAATATATACATACTTTCAGTATGTACATCTATAATTTAGTGGATATTTGCATATCGATGAGAACCTAACATGTGTCCTCAATTACGCCAAGAGGCGTTTAAATGCTAATTCTAGCCCATGCCCCCTCTTTTCCCAATAAATAATTCCAATCCAATAGAGACATTCACTATAGGTTCATAATCTATAGGTACCTCTAATCCGGCAGGGTAGCAATTTTGTGGTAGATACGAGTACTATTGACTCTCGAAGGTGTGGGCTTTTGATTTTTACTCCCCTCCAAAAAGAATATAAAAAATAACCAGGATGTGACACACAGACTTGTAAGCCAAACCTACCAATTCATTCTGCCACTGAATATAAATTTATTTATGTGAATTCATTTATTTTGATTTGGAAGAATTTACATTCGATGGATCAACAATTGTCGCAATCAGTTTTAGCTTTATTCCAACCCAGCATCAGCTCGATGTTATCATAGATGATGATGATGATAACGACAGAGTCGTAACCTCTCATCTTTTGATTGAGGTATTTTATGGATGAACATAGCGAGGGTGGCGCGGCCGGCGCTGCGTGGCGGCAGTGACGCGAAGGACGCACACAACCAGAAAAAATATTCTACATATTTTTGAATTGATTCAATTTATCCGCAATGAGATTTTATCTTTATTTTATCGGTGTGTATTGTTAAATCGTTTTCATATTGCCTATACCATCATTACGTCATTTTGACTCCTCTGCCTTTACGACCAGCAAAATGGCTTAGCCGGAAGATGAATTCTTATGAAGCATAGAATTGATTTGTATTTTTTTTTTGTGTATAAATGAATTGCAAATACGAGTACCTTGTTTATTGCTAGGGAATGGGATATCTCGACTGTCCATCTTTCCAGTTGGGGGCCTGGTTCTTAATTTATGAATTGAGCACTCGAAAATCTTGGAATAGCACATTTGATCTGGAGATGATCTTAGACCGAAATAAAAACCAAAATACATATTGATTTTTTTAATAAGACATTTTCAAGTAAGGGCAACCTGAAATAGAAAAATTCTCAATGCCAACTTTTGGCCAAGGCGAATACGCGTACAACTTTTCAACATCTCCAAAAAATCAAATACACGACTGGATCGCACGAACTTGATCTTATGTAAAAGAATAAACAATTTAAAAATGAATGTTACTATAGAAAAATGTTAACAACCGTAAAACTCATTTTTTAAAAGACTAAAACAACTCCTTTAGTAAAAGGTGGTATGATTTCTCAAGCAAATATTAATTTATGCAAATAGTACTTATGCAAGAAAAATTAAATTTTTAAATGCAATATTTTCCAAAGTTCTTAGAAGCTTCTCTATAAAAAATTTCATTAAAATCCATAATGCGAAATGAGAAATTCAAAATTCGAAAAATGTTTCTATGGTAGGTACTCGTACAATCAGTAATATATTAATTTGAAATTTTTTGTTCATTAAATTGTAGATCGTAAAAATTTATCGAAAGAAAAAAACTTTATCAAAATAAAAAAAAATTTAGCAAAATTATGCGAACCGTTTTCGAGAAAAATACGATTTTCGAAAACCACTTTTTAAAATTTGTATGGAAGGTACCGTTAGTTTTAAATAAAACAATTTTTTTTTTCTCAAATCTTGTAGATTATGTTAAGAAACTTTTATTTGTCAAGTTTGAAAAAAAAATCGAGCATGAGGTTTTCGAAATATTGAGTTTCCAAAAAAAAATTTTGAAGGAGCTTTGGCATAAAAAAAATTATTTAAATCGGCTGTACCGTTTTCGAGAAAATCAAAAACAAAAAAAAAAAATGGACCCAGGGGGGCTACCAAAAATAACAATTTTTTGTAATTTTTTTTCAACCATTAGCTAGTTTTAACCAAATGAAATTTTTCAAATTTTTTTTAAAAAATTCTGTGGGACAGTTTTTGAGAAAAAAAAATATTTATGAAATTTCGAAAAAAATCGTATGGCAGGTACCGTTATTTTTGGTCTTAAAAAAAAACAGAAAGAAACGTCCAGGGGAAAAGAATTAAAATCTACCAAGTTTGAAGAAAATCGACCGAGCCGTTTAGGCTGTAGTCGAACCGACAGACAGACAGACAGACAGACAGACAGACAGACAGACAGAATTGCGAGACCCACGTTTTTGGTCTTCGCTATCATCGTAATGTCAACTTTGATCAAAATCTCGAGTTCGATTTTTTTTACGAATGCATAACTTGCCTCATAGTACCTATAAGTCGCAAGTAAAAATAACAATGAAATGAAAAATGAACCGTTACAATCTTCATTTTAATATCATTCAGCTTGCTCTCTGTTAATCGAGAATTTTCATTTCTATAAAAGGAATTTTTATTGGTATTAAGGCTACCTCTTCGTGTCACAATATCACAACTTGTTCAAGATCAAGATAAAGGGTGATTAAATTTGAATGTGAACCACACCTAAACGTCAAGTTTTTTTCTGCATTTAGTTTTTCGGTCAATTTTTTCGTGCAAATGTGCGTACAATCGGAAAAATCGTGCAAATCGTACATTTGAGCAAACCCGGTCTGTATAGGAGATGTGAAAACACCAGTGCATACTCGTACAGCTCGTACTGCAGAAAATATTGCTGCTGTTCGCGATAGTGTGGCTGAAGAGCCGTCCACCTCAACTCGTCGTCGTGCCCAACGATTGCACCTCCCACGGTCGTCGTTGATGAACATTATGCATAAAGACTTGCATTTACACGCTTACAAGGTGCAATTGACTCAAGAACTAAAGCCTCTTGACCATTTCAAGCGTCGTCAATGATCAGAATGGTGGCAAGAAATGGCAATAGTGGATGATCAATTTTCGAAGAAAATCATCTTCAGTGGAATCGTCAATAACAGAATTGCCGCATTTGATGGGTGAATGATAATCCAAGAGTGATTGTCGAAAAACAAATGCACCCACAAATAGTGACTGTTTGGTGCGGTTTATGGGCTAGCGGTATCATCGGGCCGTATTTTTTCCAAAATGAGGCCGGTCGGGCAGTTACTGTGAATGGTGTTCGCTATCGTGAGATGATAACGAACTTTTTATGGCCCGAATTGGAAGATATGGATGTGGACGATATGTGGTTTCAACAGGACAGTGCCACTTGCCACACATCTAACGAAACAATGGCTCTTTTGCACGTCAAATCCAATGGCCGTGTTATCTCACGTGGTGGCGATGTCAATTGGCCGCCCAGATCATGTGATTTGACATCGTTGGACTTCTTTCTTTGGGGTTATTTGAAAGAAAAGGTGTACGTTGATAAGCCAGCAACAATTCAATAGCTAAAGGATGAGATAATTCGGCACATTAACGGCATAGAATCTCAATTTTGCATCAGCGTCATCGAAAATTTGGACCATCGGATGGAGGTGGTGGTGGAGGCCGAGGTCGCGGCGGCCATTTGGCCGATATTTTGTTCCATACATAATTGACCTATACCAATATTATCATAATAAAAAAAAATGACAATAATTTCCTAAATAATTTGTGTTTTATTTAAATTCAACATCGGCCCTTAAAAAAAAATGTGTAAAAAAAAATCAATAAATGAAAAAATATAGTGTATGTAAAGTTATTCCATAATGTGTTGCATACCCGACGGCGTAGCAGTTGAGCTGAGATGGTGGCTGGCGGACCTCAATATAAAAATTTTTGTTTTTTAAATTGGAGCTGAAGCCGCTGTAAGGTGTTCAATACATGCGATGTATGGTAGAAGTTTTTTTTTACAGCGGCTGAGAATCTACATATTTATGTACTTATGTGACATTTGGGTCGAAAATCCAACCCTAATCCAACTCGACCTATTTACCATGTATATAAACATATAGTAATTAAATCAGATTTTGTCGTTGAAGATTGCCAATAGCAATCGAATCGTAAGCGCGCTACATGTAACGTGGGTGGCCGGGATACACAACGGCCCACGATTTCATTTAACACTACCCCCGTAACAAATCAAAATTCTTATTTTGCCAAGTATATGGCAACAACAAAAGCCTAAAGAAAGAAATACATAATGATTAATCAATCCACACAAATAAAGCTTCAAGCTTTTTCGGCTTTTCTCGTTTTTCAATACAATTGAGTTAATAGAGCAACGAATAAGTCCAATTTACGTGAGATCAATGCAAGTTACCTGCCGTCAGGCTAAAACAAATGCAACCTCGAGCCTAGCCAAAAATCTAAACCTTAATATATTTCCAGATTTTTACCTTCCACACCGGGGAATATCCATCCTAAAGGACTTGATTTATGGTATTCTTTTCAATCGCCAGCCTACATTATAAATTGACGGCACACTTGTGTTTATTGCCTTCCAAAATGCCTATCAATTTATGGTAGCATTTTGGTGTTTACTTCTGGCTAATTCACGGTAATGTTCCTCCTTTGCTGGCCGATGCGATGGTGGAATTCGCCCCGCATCCACTTCTATGGCAAAGATTACTTATACTCTTTACCTGGTGAAAACACAGATTTTAGCAAAAAGCTATGCATTTTCAATGAGATGGCCACGGGGGCGTGGGGTGGCATACGAATTGGTAATTAATTAGCCTGCACAACAAAGAACATTCGCTCTAGGGCTGGCTAGGCCATGAGGTCGACTCGGTTGGTCGCCGGCCGTGCGTCGGTGGGGGATTTCAATTGAAACGAATTCCCATTTCAAAATTTCTATAATGCCATCGGACAGCTTTTGGGTTTAAGGATCATTAAAATGTTCCATCTGTGCCACCAATATAAACCCTAAATACCAACCATTTCGAATAGAAGAGAGTCCTTTCAATTTGTATCCTGTTAATTTAGACTTGATTAGAGTCACAGCCGCATCGGAGAGAGGTGGATCGAGGAGATAAATAAGATGAGCACAATCATTGCAAAGACGACCATTGGGATACCACATTGGCATGGCGCATGACTATGGACTGTAACTGTTGTCAAGGACGACAATCTTGAAATGTAAAATTATCCCAAAACAGTCATCCTTGCCTGGTCCTTTGTCATAATGGCCGTCCATCTTCAACAAGGACACATTTTCATGTACCTATTACAATGTATATGACTGATGCATAACTTTATAACAATACACCATCAACCGTTACTTCCAACCACGATTGTTGTATAGGTAGGTAGCTACGCAAAACTGAGAGAGTAAATAGGATTAAATTTTAAGCGATTAGACAACATTTCGACTCCTCCTGCACCATCCGCCCACCCGCACCTCACCAATCAAAATGGGATTTTAATCTAAGGACATTACCCGTTTTGCGGTGTCTTACATATCGAAATTTGTTTGACATTCTTTGAAGGATAATCGGGGTGAATTTCGTCAGTAAAGTTACGCATAACAATAATTAATAAGGCGACTCCTGGAAATGCTTATACTTTTGGTATTTTAATTTGATGTTTTTGCGAGACTTTTATAATTGAGGGCTTTTTTGATGAAAAAAATTGGGAAGGAAATACAATCCAAAATTGTTGGAAACCATGCCCGTGAATACCTACGAGTATGTTTGTACAGTTTTAACATTGATTTAAATGGTTCTGTGAACATACAAAGTGCGCCATCTATTAGATCGGTTTGCTACTGTTTGGTAGTATTTCAGGCAACGTGGACGGTCTTTCGACGATATTCTTTGAGACAATGGCAAATCACCCTTCAAAATGGGCCACAAGGACTTCCAGAGACGCCAAAATGCTGAGCGCGGGCACGATACAACGTACGTGGGTCCTTGGCAACACTATCTTTTCTCGCTTCAACCAGTTCGTAAATAATGTTGATGAAGGGCATGTCAACGATCTCCCACTATCCCGAGATCAAACAAATTTGACACCAAAAGACGAATAGTACTCGTATTGTGAGATACCGACTTGAGAGTATGTACCTGGAACTTGAGAACCAACGCCCGGAATATTTTTAAAAAAAGCCAGGGATTTGCCTGCATATTTTAAGACCAAAAATCAAGATCTGCGAAACACCGAGCTCTTCAAAACGAGAAAGTGTTCTTTTGTTTGTTTGTCAGTTTAGCTGTAGGTATATGAGAGCAAAACTAATAAAAAAAAAAAAAAAAACTCAAAATAATACATAATGTAAATTAAAAATGTTACTTATCTGTTATGTTCTTCTGTTATGTGCGTCGTCAATGGTCAGAATGGTGGCAAGAAATGGCAACAGTGGATGATCAATTTTCGAATCCAAGAGTGATTGTCGAAAAACAAATGCACCCACAAAGAGTGACTGTTTGGTGTGGTTTATGGGCTGGCGGCATCATCGGTCCAAATTTTTTCCAAAATGAGGCCGGTCAGGCAGTTACTGTGAATGGTGTTCGCTATCGTGAGATGATAACGAACTTTTTATGGCCCGAATTGGAAGATATGGATGTGGACGATATGTGGTTTCAACAGGACGGTGCCACTTACCACACAGCTAACGAAACAATGGCTCTTTTGCGGGACAAATTCAATGGCTGTGTTATCTCACGTGGTGGCGATGCCAATTGGCCGCCAAGATCATGTGATTTGACACCGTTGGACTTCTTTCTTTGGGGTTATTTGAAAGAAAAGGTGTACGTCGATAAGCCAGCAACAATTCAAGAGCTAAAGGATGAAATAATTCGGCTCATTAACGGCATAAGAACCTCAATTAAGCCTCAGCGTCATCGAAAATTTGGACCATCGGATGGAGGTGTGCAGCCATACATCTCTGTTTCCATAGTCGAAGCAAATTTCCATAGTGTCGCAGTTTGATTTTAAAAGGCATTTGGAAATTGTTAAATTGTCAATTGCCAAATGTAAATGTTGTTAATTGTAGATAAGTTGAAAAACTATTTCTGAGATAACTTGGGTTCAATTTAGTTGCTCAACGTTACCACCAGTACTGAAAACTGGACGCAAATATTTTAAGACCTGATAATATTTTTGTAATAAAAGGGGTAACATTTTCAGTCCT
Organism: Chrysotoxum bicinctum; assembly: GCA_911387755.1. NCBI lineage: Eukaryota > Metazoa > Arthropoda > Insecta > Diptera > Syrphidae > Chrysotoxum > Chrysotoxum bicinctum. The sequence continues at coordinate 207,793,851 of OU426988.1, forward strand.
GGAAATTCTTCTCGGCTAACCCGGAGCTTGTAGATATTCCAAATAAATTGAATTCAAGTTAAGAAAGCACCTTTTTGATTTAGAATTGTCAGTTGTCAAAAATTTGTATGTAATTAAGACTGAAAGTTACATAAGCTATTAAGACGTAAGTCAAAATAATTTTTTGTGTGCAGTTGTGAAGCAACAACAAAACAGAAACAACTAAAAAATTGCAACGTATAAATTGCCTATACAGTGTTGTTGAGTACTTAATATATTTTGCTTCTTTTTTGTTAATTTTTGTTATAAACAGATTCTTTTTTCATCTTATTTCAATTCTACTTTAAACCAATCGTTCAACTCATGGATCGAAAATCTAATCCAAATCGATCCTCAAAAATAATAATAAGAAATAATGGCGCTGCACGCGAATAAGAGAAACTTCAAAACGATTCTCCTCTTTATTTATTATGTGGATTATATTCGGATGAAATTTTTTTCCTTAAGCCTAGTACTCACCTAGCGTGAAATGAAAAATAAATACGTTCCAAACTACACGCGAAGAATAAAAATGAAAATAGAATAAACTTTTCCACGTGAATTTTTGATACTCACTTTGAATGAAAAAAAAATGACAATTATTTTTAAACTGATTCGTTCTTTCTGTTTATAAATTTTCAATTTTTTGTTTTGAAACAAAATATTCAAATCAACTGACAAATGTCACAGTTTTCCACGTTGCCTTAAACTTTTTTCTGATGGTTTTACATTGAGAAATGAAAATTATAGCGTGGGAAAAGTTGTGGAACATATTTGTTTTTCCAATCCACATTTTGGTACTCACCTCTCGTTGCGGATTTCATGCCAGTGAACCAGCAGTCACTTTTATATGAAATTTTCATTTTCACTTGAAGTGAGTACTAGGCTTTAATTGTAGAAAATGGGAATAGGGGGAATAGCTGTGTTCATGTATAAGTACTTTGCATTTGACTTCAAGGGTACGTGTGAAGTTCCAGTAGATGTGTGTAGTCAAGGGTTTACTGATGGATATTTCCTGACGTGCGAGTATTACGGTTGAATTGTTCAAGGGGAGAAATGCAACTGGCTATTTCACTAGTACATTGTTTATAAAAATAACGGTAAAATAATGAAAGATAAGAAACTTTGCGGCGGTAATCGAGGGATTCAAACGTTCTTGTTATATGTATTTCTATCACCTATCATTCTTAAAGCTCTTTTTTAGCATTTTTGGAGGATCACCGTCTAGAGAATCACAACTCAATCTCAATCATTCTTGTGTTCGTGTTGTGGACACGAATGGAAGGGACCTACAATTAGCGATTGGCACTATCGAATAAATTTAACAAACGATAGTTAGTAACTAACAGCCTTATTTACTAACTCGTTTTAGCGACGGAGTAAAGTTACTTCGACTTTACAACGGCTGTAAACCTGAAAACCTTATTTATAATGAAAATGCACGAGGAATAGCGGTGGAATAAGCTAAAACTAGTTCTTAGGAGGTTTAAGGCCGTTTTAGTATCTAAATGTCATTTTGAGATGACATCTTGTGAAATTTACAAAAAGTAGTGTAAGCAATTTTTTTTCGGTTCTTACTAAGACAAAAAGGATAAATATTTTGCATAAATTATTTATATTTTCCAAACGCTCTAACAGTTGTAAGGTATTGGGAACGCAATGTGGTTTGGTTGGTACATTCATTTATTGGATTTGAACTTTATACAATCCAATTTTAAATGCATACAATGATAATAAAATGAATAATAATGGAAATCAGCTGGGGTTTGATTTAAGTGTATAATAACCAGAGTTTTAGATTTTACACTTTTTTTCCCAGTATATTCCCAGTATATTTGACATAAGGAAGGCGTAGCTAAAACGGCTAAGAAAATAATTTTAAATAAGGATTTGTTTGACGTGGCGTAAACTCGAAGTGCTTCGGCTCGGTTTAACTATTCCGAGGTTGAACCCAGTATTAGTGAAAAATAATAAATAAGGCTGTAACTGATTTGAACTATCGAACGAATTCATTCATTTAGTGAAACAATAGAACAGAATAGAATAGAAGTGAGACCAATAGATTGGTCGAAATTAGACAGAGAGTTTTCGATCCATTAAGAAACATCTAAAAATTACAAGATTTTGCTTGTGCTCCGGAGCAATCTTATTATGTGTTTGTCAAAACAGAATTGTGTCCTCTATTTGTGAAGCCGTAAACTGTCAAATTCCATCGAAGGATGGCTGCGATGTCAATGGATTAAAAAACTTCCAAAACCTTCGAAAATTAGCGGTCTCAGGGCTTTATCTGACATTTGGAATCAAATAATAGATAGGTCAACAAAAACCAAAATTTTACACGAACTACAACGATAGAGAAAATTTTAACTAAAGGAGTTTGTCAATTAGCGCAGGTAGATTTTGGCGATTGGAACGCAAGATCGACCGAGAACGTGAAAATGTACAGCAGAACCCCGAGGCAATCGATTCTGAACAAGAACTCGGCCTTTCGCAGACCTTAACTCGCGAATTTTGCGTCGGGACTTGGGCCTACACCCTTACAAGATCCAACTAAGTCAAGAACTCAAAGTTTATGACCATAGACAATGCTGTTTGCTCGCTGACTGGGCTTTGAAGCGTTTGGAAGAGGACCTAATTTTTGGCCGAAAAATCATCTTTATCGACGAGGGCAATTTTGAAGGAACATCTGTGTTAACAAGCAAGATTGCCGTATATGGGACGACACCAAACCGCACGAGGTTCAGCAGGTAACAATGAATCTTCAAAAAGTTATCGTTTGGTTCGGATTTTGGACCGGGCGGTGATGTCATTGATCCATACTTTTCTGAAAACGACGTTGGTGAGGCGGTCACCGTCGATGGAGAGGGCTACAGAACAATAATATCAAATTTTGTGTGGCCCAAATTAAACCATATGGACCTAGACGACATATGGTTCCAGCAAGACAGCGCTGCTTTAAAAATAAAATGCACGACTGGGTCGCACTGTTCATAAGGATAAAATTAATTTTTTGAATTCTTTTAGTAGTAAGAGACAAAAACAGAATGCTATGCAAATACGACTTTATGCAAGAACAGAAATTATAAGTCGTTTTAGTGGTTTCTTAAAAAAAAAGCATTTATACACAAAATGTTTAAAAGATTTTTAAGATAAAATTTTGGTAAGCCAATTTAAAGTTTTTTTAAAAATTGAATTCACAAAAAAAATTATTGAGCCGTTTCTGAGATATCGAATTTTCAAAAAAATAAAAAATAGATTTTTTTTTTCAAAAATTCAAAAAGTATTTATTTTAAAGTATTGAAATGCAATGTGTTTTAGATTTCTTAGAAGCTTCTCTATAAAAAAAATCATTAAGATCCGTTGTGTGGATAATGAGAAATTTAAAATTCGAAAAAATGTTTCTATGGTAGGTACAAGCTATAATATTTTAATTTCAAAATTTCTTTTATTAAATTAGAGATCATAAAAATTAATTGAAAAAAAAAAATTTTATCAAAATTCTAGGCGCCGTTTTCGAGAAAAATACGATTTTTGAAAACCATTTTTTTATTTTTTTTTTTATTTTTTTAACATTTGTATGGTGGGTACCTTCATTTTTAGGTAAAGTAATTTGTTTTTTCTCACATCTTGTAGATTATATTAAGAAACTTTTATTTATCAAGTTTCAAAAAAATCTAGCATGGGGCTTTCGAAATATTGAGTTTTTAAAAAAAGAATTTGAAGTTTTTTTTAAAAATCCAAACAAATTTTTTTTGAAAATTTGAATACGCAATTCTATTTAAGTTTTTGAGGAGCCTTAGCAAAAAAAAAGTATCAAAATCGGATGTACCGTTTTTGAGAAAATCAAAAACAAAAAAAAATGGTTCCATGGGGAGTACCCTCAATAACCATTTGTTGGAAAAAATTTTTCAACCATTACAGCTTTAACTAAATTAAATTTTTTTGTGTTTTTATTTTTAAAATCGCTGCAGCAGTTTTTGAGAAAAAAAATATTTATAAGATTTCGAAAAAAATTCGCATGGCAGGTACCGTTATTTGTGGTCTTAAAAAATAAGTCGCAAGTAAAAAAGAAGAAAACACGTGTGGGGGGGAAAAATTAAAAATGATATCTGCCAAGTTTAAAGTAAATCGACCGAGCCGTTTAGGTTGTAGTGGAACCGACAGACAGACAGACAGAATTGCAAGACCCACTTTTTTAGTCTTCGCTATCATCGTAATGTCAACTTTGATCAAAATCTCGAGTTTGATTTTTTTTACGAATGCGTAACTTGCCTTATAGTACCTAAATATAAGTCGCAAGTAAAAGATATTCTGTAATTGTGTATCGAGTGAAAAATTCATATACGGATTTACTAGTACTGTGGAATAATTCAACTTTAGCTACTATCGAATAAGTCGATAGTTTTTATTCGATAGCTCCCATCACTAGCTTCAATTTTCTGTGAAGTCCTATCGGCTGAGACTAGAGATGATTGTAGGCTTTGGAATCTCTTCACAAGAGGCAGAGCCTCTAAAAATAAAACTTATCAACTGGGAATATGCTGGAAATCGAACCCAGATCAACAGCGTGAAAACTCATCACACTTACTATTTCTCCAGGAGGTATTGCTGGAAAAGTAAGTGCAACCTAGTTTTCTGATCCTCCAGCGACAAATATTACCTGGGATTCTTAATCGTCTGATGAAATTCACCTTAGTATTTGCATCAGAGATGAGATGATGCATAGAACACTGTCCTTCATTCTCAGCATTTTCAAAGCTCCACCTTGCGCCTTTCACCATTTAGTTGTCCCTCCACTGTTCTCTGATGACAGATGTAAATGATTGTCATTGAAGTTGAAAGTATTATGCGGTGTAAGAGTTTACATGTGGTCTGTGTCTCGTGTCAGGTTTGAAAATGGTTCGTCTTTCGAAATGTTAAAAAATATTTTTAAAGAGTATGAGCACGGTGACGACTGTGAAAGAACCTAGAAAAATTGAGGGTGCTAGCTAGCCAACCCTAAAGCAGTGAGTGTCCTTATTTTTGAAGAATATTTAATAATAAAATACTATAATTTTGCCATTATTCTTCTCTTGGAGCGGTGCGCTGGTGGTGGAACAACAAATCACTTCGTTCGTCGTTCTATGGCTGAGAAATGAAATAATGTCCTTTTATTATCCTTAATAGCGCGCGTCCATTTCGTTCAACTCGTGACAGCCAGGCACAGCAGAGCGCAGAAGGATGATTACCAAAGTACTTAATAAAATCGTTGTTCTTGGAATTCAACGAGCTACGAGTATAATATGGCGGCTGGGGAAGGAAGCCATTAAAAAATGTACCTAAACGCTTTTATTTTTATTTGCATCGATATGATGCGTTCTTCACTCCGCTCCGTGATAGAAGGGGGAGGGGGGGAGGAATTAGAGGTGTATCTATGTAGATTGGAAGAAGGTGGTCGTTAGGATGTTGGTGAAAATTCAATTATCCTTAGCAGTTGAGATTAATTGAGCGCCGCGGTATGCGCAGCGTTATGGATGGATTGAATAACCAAGTAACATAGGGTGGTGTCCTTCTTTATCCTTATTATTGAGTTCAGTTGTTTTTTTGTATTTTAAAGCACTTCCTTCCTGTGCAGTGAATTATTTGATGTTGTAACCGAAAGGCATTAACAATGACCGTTCGACATTATTCTTCTAATATTCCAACACATAAGCCGCTGTGGTGAATATCCTTTGGCATGGAATTAGTGAATTTATTTTATGTCAAATTGATTGGGTCGTATTATTTTATTTTGAGCGAGTCCATCTAATGGGTCAAAATGGTGATTTTTATATTGTTGTAACATTTGTTGTTTCTTCCCTTGTGGCGTATTGTAACCTGCGGTGATGTAGGAGATTATTTATCGCGCTAATTCTTTCTTATCATTGCTTCAGCTTTTTAGTGGTATTTTATATTTGGGGTTATAAATCGATAAGGTGCTTAGATTTAATGACAGACTGGGGTATTTATTTTATTTAACGGTTGCAGGAGGTATTTTGTTAGAAAACGCTTTTCTTGTAATCAATTTTACTGGACATTAATTAATTGCGTGCTATTCAAAGGTATACGGCTTTATTTTATTTAGTTCTTCATACTCTCCCCAGGGAATTGTTTCTGATTTGAATATAGCTCCTTGGGAACCATGGTAATCAGTTTTCCATTACCTGCTGATACATGTTCGTATAGATACTAATTAATGAAGTAAGCCTTAAGGAAATTTTCAGTGCCAAATATTTTGTTTTCGTATATATGTATGTAAGTCTATAATAAGGTCTATTCTGCTCATCAATATACTTTTGATATGTTACCACAGCAACATATTTAATTAATTAAATATCATTTCTTGGGTTTAAATAATATTCGATTCGAAATACTTAAACAAGTTGCCAAGCAGCAAACGGGTTCACAAGAACTCAGTTTGTAGAATTAAGTCAATTTACTGGGATACTGAAAATAAGTTTCAAATTATTAATTACTTATTGTAACTCACTTCATTTTTTTAAATTTTGAATTTGGGTTTATTTTGGTGAGGGCAACACCCCTATTTATCAGGATTAATAGAAGCTTATTCTTATTTTATAAATCAAGGATCGGAATGAATTTAAAAATTGATCACGAAGAAGGAGTTTTAGGCAGAGCAGGGTGATGCTAAAGTCGAAACAGTTAATGTAACAATTAATCTTCCGTAGTATGAGACTAATATGTTCGTTAGAGCCATTAGAGGTATCGTGGGTGGGCGGATAGTAAGACACGAGGATTTCTCAGATTATGGAAATTATTGTTCTAAAAGATGGAATGTAAAGGGTTGTGCAGTCAAAAGATCCTGAAAGTAGTCAATGAATAAGGAGAATATCGCTTATTTTGTCTTCGTTCTTCCAATTCGTTAATAGAAGTCGGTCTCCATACGGTTCACGTAGGGATCAGATAATCTGTTGGGCTTGCTTTAAGAATATGTGTGAGAAATGTGTGTAAAACACCAAGGTCGCGGTGAATACGGGTTCATAATTGAGAAAGTAGAGACAGGGAGGAGATTGGATGCGTTTTGTTACGGTAAATTTTACCGCAACAAAAACTTCCCTTCGGTCGTTCTTTTCCCCTTTCTTTCTTTTGGTTGCAGCTGCAAAATATTGGCGAAGATGAGGGCAACCATGGTCTCATCAACCACTGGTGTTCCTAGCCGGTATTTTGCAAAAGCAACAAACGCAGGTGTTCGAGCTTACGCGAGGAGTTCCGGCGGATGAGCCGAAGAAGTAACGAGTCAGGTAGACTCTTACTTACCTCAAAAACAACTCGTCAAATAAACAACACAACATAACAAATGTTGCAACGTAATTCTTTCTTTAAATATTTAACGTAACGTAGTGTAAATTCATAATTTTAAATAACTTAAATTTTCAAGTGTAAAAAATGGGTTTTTAACGCGTGTAAGATTAAGTATTAATGTTAAGTATATGCATTTTTTAAAATGGGTGCTGAAGTAACACTCCTTCCTATAGTTCCAAAAATAGTTTAATTCAATTCACACTTCGAATTCCGCGCGAATAGTAGAGTAGTAGGAAAATGCCTAATTATGGCTCCTTCTCGATTTTAGTTCGTTTTCAATTTTTTCTCGAAATAAAATTTAGTTGGGAAGGGGTCTGAACTCGCCATTATGTTTCGGCAAGTTTTGGAAACACATCCAACAACTTGTTGAAACCGTGTTTGTGTGTGTGAGAGTGAAGTTTCGCAGAGAATCAACAACGGTTGCTTTCTTGGTTAGCGTCAAGCTTCCAGGAAGCCGTAATCCCGTGACCGACGATCTCGAAAACGATTGCTTGAGTTGAATGTATGTGTGAATGACTGGAATGGACGAGGGAGGAATTGTAGTTGAAAAATTCGCTTGGAAGAGACTCTTAGGAGAGCCTTGAAAGCGAAAGTTTGTAAAACAAAAAAAAGATCGAGAAATTTTTGGAAAAAGAAAAAAAAAAATCGAGAAGGAGATTAGAATTTATCGGTGGAGAAAAAAAAACAAAAAGGAGGAAATTTGAATAAAGGAATCGGGATTCGAGGTGTAATAGAAAAAGGAGAAAAAGGAGTTAGAAGGAAGGAGATTTACCAAAGATAAGTAGTTTGAGTTATCTTTTAAATAGAAATATATATATATTCGTAATCCTGAAATATATATATATTTCTAGTCATTTATTGTTGTTCGGGTCTTCCCAAAAATTGTCGGGACGCGCGTCGGTATTGTGAAAACCCATTTTCTTTTAAATAATTTTATCTTGTTTTCCATTTCATTGTGTTTGAAAAATTTGCTATTTAGCCAAACGGCCATTTTAAATTGTACCTGTTTCTTTTTTTGAAAATATTTGGGTTTTAATCCAGGGACCTTCTATCCCACGGTTTCCCAAAAATAAACATTATATATAAACTTATTGCTTATATTTTTTTTTTATTCAAACCATTTAAATTAGTTTTGGAATTTTCTATATCGGAAAAAAATTCCTGGCGCCCATTTTTTTTATTACAGTACCCCACTGTACTGGCAATAAAAACATTCTTCGTTTCATCAAATTGATTATATCAATAATCAATTTAAATATTTCCCAATCGCGAATTCTCCCACCCCCATTGAACCCAGCCCAGCTGAGCAGCCGCGGTGGTAGCTCATCTTAACGAGCTACGGCTTGCACTTTTTTTTGTTGTTCGTTCTCTTTTTATTTTGCCATCTGTCAAAATCGCGTCGAGTCGTGTTTCGTTTTGCTTTTTTTTCTTTTTAGTTGGAGTTTTATTATTATTATTATTATTATATTATCATTAATATAATTAATAATAATAATAATATTAATAAAAAAGAGGTCGGATACCCAAAATCGCGTCGAAGAAAAAGTGTAACAAATTGGAGCCCAACGTGTGGGGCCAAAGAAAGTGGAAGAATTGTGTTTTTTTTCGTGGTTCTATTCGCCTGCTGTGATAAATTGTGTCGTGGAAATTATTTTATTTTAATTAAATTTGTGGAATAGTTGAACCTGCGTTTCTTTTTTCTTTTCCTTAGGTTAAATCAAATCAATTTAAATTAAAACAAAGTAAGGAGATTATTGTATCAATTTCGACACAAAAATTAAGTGGAAAAAGTAGTGCATAGGCAGCAAAGGAGCAAAGGAGGAGCGTACATACATTACATACATACGAGAGTTTCTTTTGGTGAAGATTTTCCCGCAAGTATTTTTGTTGTGTTGTGAAATCTTTTTTGTGTTTAAATCTTTAATTATATTTTTTTTATTATTTTTCCTTTTACATTCGGTGCTTCGTTAGGTGTTATATTTTTATTTCATTTAATTTATTTTCATTTTCATTTATTAAGTTTTTGATACCGGCATTTTGTTTTTTTCTCTCTTGTGACAGTGATTTGATAGATCTCTCGTGCGAGTTTATTTATTTGAGTTTTTTTTTGAGTGGGTTAGGCTTTGATTTTAATTGAGTGACAATCATCTGAATTCATAGACAGTGGCGTGCTGATTTTTTTTTGGTTGAAATTTTTTTTTAATTTGAGTTCAGGTTTTGATTTTTTTAAATCGATATTTTCTTAATTTTGATTTTGGTTTTAAATTTTTTTTTAACGTTGTTTTTTTGTTTTATTTGGTATAGTAGGATTTTTTTTTTTATTTTTTTTTCTATAAAAATTATTTTTCTGTTTTTTTTTATTTTTAAATTGCTTAGATAATTAATTAGAATAATGAATATCGGTCGTTTAGCTCAGGACGAACTGGCCTATGAGATGAAGGTCAGGGGTTTAAAAGTAGGAACGGTTGAAGAAATGCGAAAGGCATTGAGGTCATCGAGGTTACTCCATAAGAGGAACTCGATGGACGTTAGTTCGGTTTACCCCTTCACTTATGAAGAAGATGTTGAGGCAATAGAGGCAAAGATTGAGGAGATTAGGGTCCTTCTTAAAGTACCTCCGAAGAATCCAAAGTCTTCGGAGTACATTAAGATAGTGACAAAGATTGAATGGTGTATAGGCAGGTTAGCTAGGACACCTTGTGAGGCCGAAGATGAAGAAGATGAAGTTAGTTCACTTCGGAACAAGGTTTTGTGTTTGTTAGGAGATCTCACTGGAGATAGTGAGAATAGTGATAGGGAAGAGGAAGAGGAAAAAGAAAAGACTCCTCTTAAATTACAAACCCAACTTCAGACACAAGTTGGTCAGACCCTAGATGTTAGTTCGCGGTCTGCGTTAGGGTCTGCCACAGGGACGTTAGCTGAACCAAGGAGTGGTGTCAGTAGTCCTGCAGTAGGGAGTATTTCGGTTAGGGTTCCGTCGGAATGTAGGCATGATAGGGTCGATGGTTTTTCTGGACAAATGGTCGTTCAGCAAAATTACATCGAACGGATAGGAAAGTGGGGGGTGAAGTTTGCTGGTGACTCAAGTGGAGTATCGGTAAATTCATTCCTGGAAAGAGTGGAGGAACTTCGTTTGGCTAACGATGTTCCTGAAAACCACCTTTTCAAATCCGCTTCGGAGCTTTTATCTGGTAGGGCTCTTATGTGGTTTAGGATGGTTAGGGAAGATTTAGAGGATTGGCAGGAACTCGTCAAGGAACTCAGAGCGGAGTTCCTTCCTGCGAATTACGATGATCTCTTGTTGGAGGAGATTAATCGCCGTTCGCAGGGAAAGGAAGAAACTTTCGGCGCTTATCTTGCGATTATGAGGACATTGTTTCGAAGATTATCGGAACTTTTGTCAGAGGGAAGGATGCTTTCTATTTTAAGGAAAAATGTAGATCCGTTTTACCAGGTTCAGATAGCTAGTTCCAAACCAAAGACGGTTAAGGAACTTGCCATCTTAGGTAGGGAACTAGATACCCTTAAGGTGAATGTGGATAATTTTACTCCACCGGCAAGAGGCAGGCATTTGTTGGAACCAGAGTGCGGTTACCAACCGAGTTCGTCTGGACAACACCGAGTAGCGGCTGTGGCTCCAGTTTCAGAAAACCCATTTAGGCAGGTGGTTAGGTGTTACAACTGTAACAGGGAGGGGCATTTCGCTCATACTTGTCCAGTTCCTAAACGTTGTTTTGGTTGCGGGGCACTAGGAGTTTATCGTAGGGATTGTAGGTGTTCGGGAAATGGAGATCGGGCCCTTGTGTCAGCAGGACAAGGAGTCCATCGACGTTAAGAAGGTCGTCTGCTGACGATCAGCTTGTAGGTAAAGTTCAACTGAGTTTCACGTTAGCGGCAAATGGTAGGGACACTAGACCATATTTAGGAGTTAGGATTTATGGAATTAGGTTTTTAGGGCTTCTTGATTCGGGAGCTTCGCGGACTATAGTAGGAGGTGACGGATGGAAAATTTTGAAAGAGTTAGGTTTAAAATTAGGAAAGAGTAGTATTGGGTCAGTAGCGTTAGCAGATGGAGCAGGTGTAGGTGTAGCAGGATCTGTTTCTCTACCAGTGGAGGTGGAGAACAAATCCTTTTTGATAGAATGTCTGGTCATTCCGAATCTTCCACACCAGTTGATATTAGGTGCCGATTTTTGGGCACTATCGGGCATAGTCCCGGATTTGAGATCAGGGGTGTGGAGTTTTTCAAGCCAAGAGAGTTTAGCCTCGATGACAGACATGGTAGCGATTAGGGAAAAATCGGATTTGAACGATTCTGAAAATAGGGAGTTAGAATTAGTGTTAGAAGAACTTTTTAAAACAATGACCGACGGTTTAGGGTGCACTAATTTAGTTGAGCACAAGATTAGGACGTCTGCAGAGCCGATAAAGCAAAGATATTACCCTGTTTCGCCAGCGATTCAGAAACATATCGATCAGGAGCTCCAGGAGATGTTGGAAGCTGGAGTGATTGAGAAGTCGAAGAGTCCCTGGGCATCACCGATTCTTCTCGTTAAGAAGAAAGATGGTAGTTATCGGTTCTGTGTTGACTATAGGAAGTTAAACGAGGTTACTGATAGGGATGCTTATCCACTACCCTTTATTTCAGCGATTTTAGACAAACTTCGAAACGCGAAGTACTTGTCTTCGTTAGACATTAAGTCTGCTTATTGGCAGATTCCAATGGAAGAAGAATCGCGCAAGTACACAGCCTTTACCGTGCCAGGGAGGGGTCTGTTTCAATTTCGTAGGATGCCATTCGGGCTACACAATTCACCAGCGACATGGCAAAGGTTCATTGACGATGTTCTGGGTCCTGATCTAGAACCATTCGTCTTTGTGTATTTGGATGACATTATCATCGTCACCGATTCTTTCGAAAAACACCTCGAAATTTTAAAAGAAGTTTTTAAAAGGTTAGGAGAAGCCGGTTTAAAAGTAGGTAGGGAAAAGTGTAATTTTTGTAGGCCTTCTTTAAAATTTCTAGGTTATGTAGTTGATAGGAACGGGCTTCATGTTGACCCGGAAAAAGTGGAAAGCATGATTAGGATTCCTCCACCGAAAAACGTGAAGGAAATTAGGAGTTTTGTAGGGACTATTTCTTGGTATCGACGTTTCGTGCCAAATTTTGCAATCTTAGTTAGGCCTCTTACCGATCTCTTAAAGAAAGGTAAGAAATTTGAGTGGACCCAAGAATGTGAGGAGAGTTTTAGAAAAGCCAAAGAGTGTTTGATTACGGCACCGATCTTGACATGTCCGGATTTTTCTCGGCCGTTTGTTGTCCAAACAGACGCGTCCGATTATGGTATCGGCGCCGTACTTTCGCAAGAGTTTGAGGATGGCGAAAAAGCCATATGTTATTTGAGTCGGTCATTGAATAGGAATGAACGGAACTACTCTACGACCGAAAAGGAATGTTTGGCAGTCCTTTGGGCGATCGAAAAGTTGCGGCCGTATCTCGAAGGTGTTCGATTTACAGTCGTAACCGATCATCACTCACTGGTCTGGCTTAGTAACCTTAAGGATCCGCAGGGTAGATTAGCTCGTTGGGCCATTCGGCTCCAACAATTTGATTTCAAGATCATTCATAGAAAGGGCAAAGAACATGTCGTTCCTGATATGTTGTCGCGAGGAGTGCCAGAAGTAGCTGGTGTCTCTGAGGCGGATTCGGACCCTTGGGTGATTAAAATGAAATCGCAGGTAGAAAAGAGCCCTTTAGAATACCCATCTTGGCGAGTTGAGAATGGGCGGCTCTATAAACATGTTAGGTTGAACCATATAGTCGTGCATGATAATGGTGAGGAGTGGAAGTTAGTGCTAGGAAAAAGTGATAGGACGAGAATCCTTAACGAGTGCCATGATGCTCCGCTTTCAGGACACATGGGCGTTAAGAAAACTTTTGCTAGGGTAGCAGAAAAATATTACTGGCCCAAAATGAGAGGAGAGATTTCGAAATATGTTAGGAATTGTAAAGTTTGCCAAAGCGTGAAACCAGTGAATGAAAAACCAGCTGGTCTAATGACCGAACGAGTAGGAAATTCCCAACCGTGGGAAATGATTTGCGTGGACTTGGTGGGTCCATTACCGAAGTCGTCGCGCGGTTTTGTGTACATTTTAACGGTCGTCGATTATTTCACTAAATTTCCCCTGTTGTTCGCGTTACGGTCCGCAACGGCTAAAGCGGTTTGTCGGGAATTAGAGGAAAACGTTTTCCTCCTCTTCGGTGTTCCAAAGTGGATCGTCTGTGACAACGGTCCCCAGTTCCGCGGCAAGGAACTGAAAACGCTTAGCGAAGCGTACGGGTCACAACTTCGGTTTACGGCGAATTATCATCCGCAGGCGAATCCTGCGGAACGGATAAATCAAATTATCAAGACAACGCTCCGAGCGTACGTTTCCGAAAATCAGCGGAGTTGGGATTCGCAACTGGCAAAAGTCGCCTGTGCAATCCGAACTTCGCAACATGAAGTTTTAGGTGTTTCGCCATACTTCGCGAACTTTGGTAGGAACATGACCACTAGTGGTCATGATGTAGGACTTAGAGTTAGTGATAGGGAACAAGATAGAGGGGAAGTCGATAGGCAGTTTCAGAAACTGAGGCAGGAGATAGCTAGGAAATTAGAGGCGGCGGGAAAGAAGGCGGCTAAAACTTATAATTTGAGGAGAAGGGACACACAGTTTCAAACTGGTGATCTCGTTTGGCGTAGGAACTATGCATTGTCCGATGCAGGGAATTATTTTGCAGCAAAATTAGCGACCAAGTTTGTTGGTCCATTTAGGGTTAGTAGAAGGGTGTCACCGTGGACATACCTTCTTATAGACGATAAAGGGAAAGATCGGGGGACGTGGCACGTTAAGGATTTGAAGCCATATTTGGACACTTAGTCAAAAGTCCCTTGATTTTTCACTTAACTTGTAATTGTTGATTTTTTTTTGTTTTTTTTTGTAAATCGTCCAATTTTATTTTTTATTTCACGCCACTAATTATTTTTTTTCTTTTTTTTATTTTTTTTTCTAATGTGATGTGTTGTGTTGTTTACCTTATTGCCCTATTACCCAATCCTGACTGAGCCTTAAGAAATGGTTTATTTTTCTTGAAAAGTAAACACATTTCTTGGGAGGTAAGGGTGGGATTTGTTACGGTAAATTTTACCGCAACAAAAACTTCCCTTCGGTCGTTCTTTTCCCCTTTCTTTCTTTTGGTTGCAGCTGCAAAATATTGGCGAAGATGAGGGCAACCATGGTCTCATCAACCACTGGTGTTCCTAGCCGGTATTTTGCAAAAGCAACAAACGCAGGTGTTCGAGCTTACGCGAGGAGTTCCGGCGGATGAGCCGAAGAAGTAACGAGTCAGGTAGACTCTTACTTACCTCAAAAACAACTCGTCAAATAAACAACACAACATAACAAATGTTGCAACGTAATTCTTTCTTTAAATATTTAACGTAACGTAGTGTAAATTCATAATTTTAAATAACTTAAATTTTCAAGTGTAAAAAATGGGTTTTTAACGCGTGTAAGATTAAGTATTAATGTTAAGTATATGCATTTTTTAAAATGGGTGCTGAAGTAACACTCCTTCCTATAGTTCCAAAAATAGTTTAATTCAATTCACACTTCGAATTCCGCGCGAATAGTAGAGTAGTAGGAAAATGCCTAATTATGGCTCCTTCTCGATTTTAGTTCGTTTTCAATTTTTTCTCGAAATAAAATTTAGTTGGGAAGGGGTCTGAACTCGCCATTATGTTTCGGCAAGTTTTGGAAACACATCCAACAACTTGTTGAAACCGTGTTTGTGTGTGTGAGAGTGAAGTTTCGCAGAGAATCAACAACGGTTGCTTTCTTGGTTAGCGTCAAGCTTCCAGGAAGCCGTAATCCCGTGACCGACGATCTCGAAAACGATTGCTTGAGTTGAATGTATGTGTGAATGACTGGAATGGACGAGGGAGGAATTGTAGTTGAAAAATTCGCTTGGAAGAGACTCTTAGGAGAGCCTTGAAAGCGAAAGTTTGTAAAACAAAAAAAAGATCGAGAAATTTTTGGAAAAAGAAAAAAAAAAATCGAGAAGGAGATTAGAATTTATCGGTGGAGAAAAAAAAACAAAAAGGAGGAAATTTGAATAAAGGAATCGGGATTCGAGGTGTAATAGAAAAAGGAGAAAAAGGAGTTAGAAGGAAGGAGATTTACCAAAGATAAGTAGTTTGAGTTATCTTTTAAATAGAAATATATATATATTCGTAATCCTGAAATATATATATATTTCTAGTCATTTATTGTTGTTCGGGTCTTCCCAAAAATTGTCGGGACGCGCGTCGGTATTGTGAAAACCCATTTTCTTTTAAATAATTTTATCTTGTTTTCCATTTCATTGTGTTTGAAAAATTTGCTATTTAGCCAAACGGCCATTTTAAATTGTACCTGTTTCTTTTTTTGAAAATATTTGGGTTTTAATCCAGGGACCTTCTATCCCACGGTTTCCCAAAAATAAACATTATATATAAACTTATTGCTTATATTTTTTTTTTATTCAAACCATTTAAATTAGTTTTGGAATTTTCTATATCGGAAAAAAATTCCTGGCGCCCATTTTTTTTATTACAGTACCCCACTGTACTGGCAATAAAAACATTCTTCGTTTCATCAAATTGATTATATCAATAATCAATTTAAATATTTCCCAATCGCGAATTCTCCCACCCCCATTGAACCCAGCCCAGCTGAGCAGCCGCGGTGGTAGCTCATCTTAACGAGCTACGGCTTGCACTTTTTTTTGTTGTTCGTTCTCTTTTTATTTTGCCATCTGTCAAAATCGCGTCGAGTCGTGTTTCGTTTTGCTTTTTTTTCTTTTTAGTTGGAGTTTTATTATTATTATTATTATTATATTATCATTAATATAATTAATAATAATAATAATATTAATAAAAAAGAGGTCGGATACCCAAAATCGCGTCGAAGAAAAAGTGTAACAGTTTTCGGGAAAAAGTGATTGATTGGCATTTGACAATATTTAGCTTTTTCAGGCACCAGACAGAGAAACTGCCGAGATCATATGTTCAAGAAACTATCTTGAGTGTAATATAGTAATATTTAACCCTAAAAAGATAAGCATATTTCACCTCTCATAAGAGAAACACATAATGTATGCGTCGATTTGACGTAGGTTATCTTTTTAGAGAGCCATTTGAACAGTAATAATAAAGTTGACAGTAAAAATAAAAAGGAGAAGTCCTAAGTGGCTGCCTTGAGGGACCCGGGAAGAAGCAATATATAATCGGAAAAGTCAGATCTGAATTAAGCTTTGTAGTGAAGTTTTTTCAGGTAAGCAGATATCCATTTTTAGAACATAGGTTCAACACTAAATGTGGTCAGTTTGAAAAGAGTAAGTCTATGTGAAATTTTGTCAAAGATGTTACTGAAATCGTTGAGACAACATCGACTTTCTTTTCATTCTCTAAGGCTGAGAGGCTAAAGGATAGGAAAAAGATTAGTCGTTGTGGGCCAACCTTGGACAAGGCAATCTTGTCTAGGGGAAACGAGACACAACGAAAACTTAAAATTTCGTACAATTTTTAACTTCACATGTGATGCCCTTTTAATGTATTGGGGTTATAAAAGAGGTTTCCATAAATGAGGGTATTCTCCTTGAGATGGGAATAAACTGAAAATTTTCGAGTGGGGAAGCAATTTCTGATAAATACGACGGGGATACCTCATCATTAACTTGATTTTCGATGAGAAATTGTTCAATTTCAAGAGGAAGGAACGAGCGAAGGGTGAAATTCGGTAAATAATGGAAATAGTTACAATCAGGTATTAAGAAGTCGTCCGTCAGTAAAAAATTGTTTTAAAAAAGAATCAAACAGTTGGGGATTGTTTTTGGTTATTTTCAAGGTTTTATTTCAAAAGATAGAGTTATCTATCGAGTTTTCATTTAGAGATGACAAACTGACAGGAGGATTTAGGGTCTTTCATAAGATTACTTTGCATTTGGATTTTGCAGCGTTGGTAGAGGGAGAGTTGTAAAGTTTGGTAAAGTTAAGATAAGAAATTAAAGGAAACTCCGGTGATCATGAGAAGATCGAATTGTAGGGAGAGGAGCCTGTATAGAAGAATCATGATAAGAAGTTAGAAAGAGAGGCAGAGAATAGTTGTCGATAGAAGATAGAAGTAGTGGACTGAGTGGGACTAAGGAGTTGACGCCTTGACGGGATCTGTTATAATAATCAAGCTATTATTCTCTCTATAAAATTCGGAAGGCCGCTTACTTCACAGAGAATTGAAACTTCATGGCTATCTATGAAGAGAAACTCCTTTGTAGAGATTGGATTGGATAAAGTGGAGCAATAGTTTATGCATTGACCTGAACCTAAAAGAAGGTCCTTTAGAGCTGTAAAAATTATCCAAAGAATGAGGTAACATTTGTAACGAAGTGTTACAAAACCAACATACTATTAATCACATTACCGACCGAAACGCTACAGCACCTATAGTCCTACATACCTCTTATCATATTATCGAGTAAAATGCTACGACAACAACGTATTGCCTTATTAAATAATCATATTGCACATTCAGTGTGCACCTGAAGTCATATTGTCATTAGTCATTATCATTACTATACTCTGTTCAATTTATGTTTGCAGTACAGGCCTTATGGGAGAGCTTTTTCAGAAACACTGGTTCCTGCTGCTGTTTGCACGGCACCTTAACTTCAGAAATCGCCACTGAAATAAGAAAGAGAATCACTGAGGTATGTTTAAATTGTTTGTGTAATCTTCTTTGAGCTCACTTACAGCCCACCATGACCTATTCCTATCTGCTCCATGGGTGAAAGGAGACTGTCACTGTCACTGATCGCCAATGTGCAACCAACGAACCAACCCTTATTTTGTTTATTAAAAAAAAAACACTGAATCAGAGTTACCATTGCTAAGTTGATAGTTGATAGATAGAATAGTCAGACTGAAAGGCAAATATCCTATTTTCCCTGTACTGCAAATACATATAAATTGAACAGAGTATAACTTGGAATTCCTTACAATTTTATAAATATTATATATATATTTGGTAAGTGGAAGTTAAGAAAATACCAAAATGGTCTTTTCTTCTCGTCCAAGTGCGGATACCAATCTAGTGTATAGAGAGTTAATGATGGGACCGCAAACAAAAACTTTTTATAGGGTGTTTCGGTGACAGATAGACATTTCTCTACTTGTGAAGCCGATCTAAATGTTTTTTTATAAAATAGTTACGGTATTAGATAGGGTAGGGCAAGCCTTATTATTATTAGAAGTATTATCTACTATATAATTACATAGTTATTTACTAAGCCGACCGTTTTGTTCCTCTGAGCTCCTCTTCAAGTAGCTCACTGGACAGGTTCTCTTTTGAGAGTTCCAACCATTTCTTTCTCTAGATTGGAAGCTGAGAACAAGGACTTTCCATAAGAATTCCCGACCTTATAATTCCTTTGGGTGTCTCTTCAATCAACTCACTGGACACTTTCTCCTCCGAGTGTTCCACCCGGTTAGTTCCCTAGATTGTTTGCTAGGGACATAGGGCTTCCGATTAGAATCCCGACCGTTCTTCAAGGATAGCGCTGGACAAAGTTCTCTTCAAAGAGTGTCCAAGCGTTTTGTTCCCCCGAATGCGTACCTGTTATCTTTTTGGTTAAACTTCCGAAATTCCTTCTGGCTGTGCCTTCTCTCTTTTTCCTATAACACGTTATACGCCCTTTTAATACTCCTTCGTTTTCCTTCTGCAAGCAGCTCTGTTTATTTTTATGCAGATACACTTTGCATCTCTTTTGTTTGGCTTATATGTACTTGCTTGTTTGCTGTACTTTCCGACGGCACCACTAAAGACGTCTTGAGTTAAAATGGGACTGGAACCATCTTAATGCCAAAGCTTTACTTTACTTTACTTACCCATCTGCCTGTCAAGAGCACACTGCTTCCGGTCATGTAGACCAAGCACTTTAGCATCAGTCATGGCTTGGTCTTTAAAACGGAAGTTCCGACTTCCTTGCCGTCTCAAACACCGGGGTTAGGATTCAACACTGCATGCATAAAAATGCCATGTCCAGAAGATCGCGTTTTTAGTACGCGGCAGAATAGTATATATTGAATTTTTTTAAATTTCTTTTCACCGTTTTATATTCTCCAATCGATTTATTGGATAGAGATGATATGTTTTGCAATACTCCACTCCACGGCAGTCGCTGGTTGTTCGGTTGCATGGTGCCTATTAAGGTACGTTGCGTTACGTTACATTTCGTTTGCTTGTTTTGTCATCAGTAAATCCATCTGTTTCCGAGGTTTGTTGAAGCTTCCCAACCTTATGTATATATACTAAGCTTGATCTGCCCGGGAATTCACTTTGGTTGCAAGACCGCCAGGAGAATCGCCAATTTTTCAATAGGGGCTCTAATTTCAGTTTATTTGTAAGGTTAAATAAATCTGATTTAAGTTAAAGTTATAGTTTGCCGAGACCGAGACCCTTTGCACGAAATTTGCTTTATTTTCATGCTGAATCTGCACATCCAGGTACGGCCTTACTATTATTGGCCCATTTTCAGTTATTCTAGTTTTATTTTTATTTCAACCGATTCTCGTTACTGTTACTATTCTTTGAAGATTAAACCAGAATTTCGGTATAAGCCCGAAAATTGACATGTTTTTAATGTTCATATCTATATGCATACTTGCTCCACATCTTTTTTAGACTTTATATCATAATGCACTGATGAAGTAGTGAACCCTATGGAGCTATAACAGGCCAGTATTGAAGGCATAAAATATGTACATATGAGGTTATAAGGGGAAGGTGTGAACAAAAATTTTGTTTGGGAATGAACCAAAAATGAGATGGTTTTCTAAAAAAAATCCATATTAACGTTATTTCGATTTTTTGATCTCGGTATACATACCATAATATCCGCAAAAAAGGCATCACATGTATGAAGTTCAACCATTATAGCCATTTTTGGAAAACCTGATAACAAAATTGTTGTATTGCAGTTGCATAAAAAAAGCTTTGCATATACTGAAGCTTTATATCCGGTGGGAGTGTACTGGTTACATTTGAATTTATGTACCGAGAAAAATCATCATCAACTATTACTAACTGAATCAATATTTATTAACTCAGTCTAAAGACGGTCACGTATTGAATTCAGAGGATATGTACCCATTACATCTATTCTATTTATTTAATCCGTTAATGGTCTAACGTTAAAAAAACTTATAGCTAATTACATATATTTTAATTTAAAAAAATAATTTATCTACAAAATAAATAAATATATATAGGTATAATTACCTACATAACTTTGAGTAAGTTACAATGAAATATGAGGCATTGAGAGCAGAAGTGGCGTAACCCTCATTTGTTTCAATTTTGACTTTATAATACACAATGGTCAAAAATAAAATTTCTTTCAACGCAGAAGTGACGTTACTTATATTTGCTCATAAATCAATACGAAAATGCTGAAACATTGTTTCTGCACGGAACTTTTCCTAGAGCAGAAATGGTGTAACCCACTTGGGCAAAATAGAAACCGTCCGTTTTGTGCCAATATATTGTTTCTCATAGTGACTATCTTGTCAATCAAATCGATCACAATATTATTATGAGTGGCCAGGCTTACTTAAACCTTGTGACCAAGACTTTGGTCTTATCGAAAATCAGAAAAAGTATTTTAAAGACATTTTTGGCCCTATGAATTGGCAGAGGGTTATAGCAGCGGCAAGAAAGAAGAATCCATTTCAAATTATTGTTATGGATGAATCTATGATGTTTTTGTCGAAAAAATTGGAAATGAATATAACAAATCGGAAAATTAATGTAAATAAAGGGAAGGTGGAATGGCTTAAAATTCAATGGCTAAAATTTTTGAAAAAGACACCTTTCAATATTTTTTACAAGTACAGTAATAACGAAGGCGTGCTTTTTGATACTGTGATTTTGAAAAAAAGAACACCTGCACTCATCACAGATCTCGAACTATTGTTTCCAAAATGGAATGCCGTAAGTGAAGCAAAAAAGAAAAAACTTATTGGAGTTACTTAATTTTATCCCACCGAATTACCACGACTTTTATAAAAAATTGAAAACTGTTTCTATGGACAGAGACGTTGGGCTGGTTGAGTATGTAGATGACGAAGAAGAATGAAAGTACCTATCATAGTAGTGTAAACTTAAACTTAACTTTCTAACTATTTTGTACTTAAAAGCGATAATATTTATTTTTTTTTTTCATAACCTGTTTTTCAAATTATTGGTGTAACCAACTTTCTTTTTTAAATTTATTCCAGTATCTAAGAAGCAGTAGTGGTGTAACACATAAAATCCAGTAATTAATAATTTAAGGAGAAGATTAAGGTCTTAAATATAAGATATCCCACTAGTTATGTCATAACTGAAGTTTTTTAACTATTATTTTAAATAGGAAGCTAATAACAAACATTTCTTTTTCGTTAACTTTTTAAACCGTGATTTCCTCAATTAGTGAACATTGGGGTTACGCCACTTCTGCTCTCAATGCCTCATATAATGACTACATAATTATTTAAAACTCCCCAATCGCCCAAATAAAAAAGAAGTTTACCATTAGAACTAGTTATGTAATGAATACAAGCAGCGCAAATTAAGTCAATGCAATTTATGTATACTTAGTACAGTTATTGCTTGTTTGACTGTTGACCCCAGCATGATAATTTGCAACTGATTAATTTCTTGTACCTTCTTCTAATCCTTCTTCTTTCGAAACTAAGAAGGCATGACTGATTTAAAAATAAAAAAAAATTGTTTTAGTACACAAAAGGGAATATACATTTGTATACTTAAAAGGTGCGGTTCTCCTCTTTAGTTTTAAAAGATATCATTTTCTTTTTACATCAGATTTCTTTCCATTTATATCGAAATTTAAGACTACTTATTTCTCAAAAGATTAATCTCTTACTTTTGGAATACAAAAGAAAAGAACAACTACCCCCTGTTATTGCTATTCCAGCTCGATATTATATTCTCCTTCACATTTTAACTAAATTATTTAAAAACCCATTAGGTAAGTTCTGTGATGCGTTTCCTTCATACACCATCATCAAAAGTACAAAGTAGCTTACGAGTAACATAATGGTGTTACACATTATAGAGACCGAATTTAAAACAAATAAAATGCACGACTGGATCGCACGAACTTGCTCTTATGTAAAAGTACTTTGGAATTTAAGATACATTTTATAAATATAAAACATGGATTTAATGAGATAATAATGTTCAAATGCATAAAATTGCCGTCTGGTTTCCGGAAAAGTATGAATTTATGCAAATAAACCTTAAAAAATCGTTTTATTATTAAATAATTTTTTTATATAAGAAATTTCTCTAAAATTTTTCAAGAAAAAAATGTGGGATGCGAATTTGGAGTATTTAATAATATTGGTTTTAGGAAATAATTTCAAAAAATAATCATTCATAGGTTTTGAAGATATTGATTTAAATTTTTTTTTTTTTTTTTTTTTAAACCCAATAAATATTTTTTCTATTATTTTTATATACAATATTATTTTAAACTTAAGGGGACTCCTGCTAAAAATTTTGGGTTAAAATCCTTAGAGCCGTTAATGAGAAAGTCGAAAATCAAAAAAACGGGTCTATGGCAGGTACCCCTAATAACATTTTGCCCCAAAATTTTTTTTCACCAAAATGTAGTCCATGTCCATAATATCACACCTAATTTTTTTTATCAAAATCGTTAGAGCCGTTTTCGAGATAAATAAGATTTTGCATTACGGGTGTATGGGGGGTACCCTTAGTTTTGGAGCTAAAAAAAAAATTTCAATTTCTCCCCTAGGGAATCACCGAAGACCCTTAACTACCGAGTTTGAAAGAAATAGGTCCAAGGGTTTAGGCTGTAGTTCGAGGTACAGACATACAGACACACTGAAACATGTTTTTTGTGTACTAAATTTTCCTTAAAATTTTTATAAAAAAAATTGATATGCAAATTGTTAGTATTTAATAAAATACATTTTAAAACGTAATTTAAAAATTTAATCGTGTATCGGTTTTCAAGATATTGAATTTTCAAAAAGAAAATTGTATTATTTTTTTAAAAATCCAAAAACTATTTTTTCGAAAAATTTTTTAGTTTATATTTTTTTAAATGCAAAGCAGCTCCTGCATAAAAATTTTGGTTAAAATCGTTAGAGCCGTTGGTGAGAAATTCGAAAATCAAAAAAACCGTTCTATGACAGGTACCCCTAATAACATTTCCCCCCAAATTTTTTTTTCACCAAAATATAGTCCATGTCCATAATATCACACTTAATTTTTTTTATCAAAATCGTTAGAGCCGTTTTCGAGATAAATAAGATTTTGCATTACGGGTGTATGGGGGGTACCCTTAGTTTTGGAGCTAAAAAAAAAATTTCAATTTTTCCTCTAGGGAATCACCGAAGACCCTTAACTACCGAGATTGAAAGAAATAGGTCCAAGGGTTTAGGCTGTAGTTCGAGGTACAGACATACAGACATACAGACATACAGACATACAGACATACAGACATACAGACAGACAGACGGAATTGTCAGACCCACTTTTTTCGTCTTCGCTATCATCGTAATGTCAACTTTGATCAAAATCTCGAGTTCGATTTTTTTTTCCAAATGCAGAACTTGCCCTATAGTACCTATATCGCAAGTAAAAAAGGACCTGACGGAGCTTCTCTCTCAGCCCTTTTATAAAGGTACGTTAAAAATCAAAAATCATAAAACTTGTTATTCACAAAAGTGCACTAGGCACAACTTTCTATTTAACATCCATGTTATGTTAATGATGTAAAAATGAATAGAATTGCTCAAACTCTTGGCTTTAAAATTTAATCCGAAAAACTACGACTGACATCCTCAAGAATTAAGGTAGCATAATTAATTCGTTCGTTAGAAATCTAAAATACGAGTAGATACAACTTTATGCCCACTATGCCCTAGAGCCTAATTTGCAAGAACTATACAAGGAATGTTCTTCTTTTTTGCTCTTGTTCGATACTTTTCAATTCTCTGTTCGGCATTTTCCGAATTTCCGAAGAAGCATTTCACAGTTTTAAGGCTTCAATACCCCAATCTATGTATATCTGGGCAGTCCCAGATGAAGATTGGAAGATTTCTATTTCTATTTTAGGAGAGCCGAACTTGGCCCTGGTCATTTGAGTATTTCATTCTAATGTCGGTGTTTTGTTTACTTTTGGTCGAAAATTTTAATCAGAACACATTCGGTCATGTTTGTTGGTTTTTGTTGTGCTCTGATCCTGGGGGAATTCCATTTGTTGCTTGCATAAGATATGAATCTCTTTCTCCTCTGATATTGTTACATTCTCGAAATTCCTAAAGAGAAAGCAAAAAGGGCTCCTTCAGGGGGCTTTGTATTTTGTGTGTAAAAATGTAGGATGTTTCTTGTTGATAAGGAGGTGATTTTAAGGGATGGTGAAGTACTCGCATTGTGTTGATTATTCAATATATCGTCCTTTTCTTTTCGGAATTTTTTTGGAAGGATAAAACTCAAAATTATTCATTTGCTAATGGAGTTTCTAAGCATCAGATAGGCATCGATAGAAAGATGAGAGAAGAGAAATGTTTGTAAATTGATGCAGAAGATGGCGACAACATGTAGTGCGGGAGTTGGAGACTTGCGGAGCTGAAATTTTAAATGAAATGTAACTCACCTTAGAACGATAGATCGAGGTCAAGCTGAAATGAAAGGAAAATTTCAAAGATTAAAGATTTTTTTTTTGTATTTCATTTGAAAAAGTTTAGAGTACCTATGAGGTTTTATAGAATGGGGTAATTCTTTTTCCTAATTTTAAGACGTTAAACAGCTTTCGAAGGGCAACTGTTAAAGTTCCAATACAATAACAAAAGATAATGTAAAAAATCAATGTTAACAATAATGGAGGGTATGCTACGTTTAAGTATATATCTTAAATTACCACGTTTAAAAGGTTAATAATTGAATATCTATATCAAGACCTGAAACCCCTTGGTTTGACAAAGATAAAGATATCAAAACGTGTACGAGTATTCTCCTGGCAAAAACATTGAGTAAGCTTTTTCATTGCTCTTACCGTTCTGGAATCTTCCCTAGAAGATGGAAAATAGATTTTTTTCAGTTTGATAATAAATAAAAGTATCAATGTGGTTCCCGGCCCGGTAGATCGACCATATGCCATGGTTCTGTGGCACGTGCCTTTGGAAAATACGTACAATGTACAACCAGTGGGCTGTGGGCAACTGTTCTGCACTATTCCAAACATGCATAGGGATTGGACAAGGAGATACGCTAACATGGAAGGCACTTTGATCAACTCATCGACCGTTCACAACGTCAATGAGGACAGGACCAAGTATATGCTATCAACAAACAATCGAAAATTTCTCCACCGCCGGCCAGGACTTAACGTCACTATTGAAAGCAAAAACTTCTAATTACTTAAGGAATTCATCTGCCTCGGAGTTAATATTAACTCCCTCACGAACGAACCTTAATGTAGATCGAACGAAGAATTATCCTAGGAAACCGCGTCTACCTGGGTTTGGCAAAATAAATGTGTTCAAAACTCCCCACTGGAAAGACATAGTGCACGCTCTTCTAAACGCTTTGGCTGAAAACACACCGGATAAAGCAAAACATGTTTTTTTGTTTCGTGAAACAAGAGAACATTGTTTCTTAAGAGACTAAACACACCAAAGAAAACGAAACAAAACACACGTTTTTGTTTTGAAGTGTTATGATGGTGGTTGTCGAAAATACATGCTATTGTATACGAGCAACACACACCGAATGCAACAAAACTCTTTCGAGCAAGGGTCGTTGACGATAATTGCATACTTTCTTATGGCGCAACGCACACCAAATGAAACAAAACATAAAAACAAAAGCAAAACAGAAAACATGTTTCGTTACCGATAGCTGACCTATTGTTTTTTGCAAAACAAAATTTTGACTCCGTTGTTTTTATATTCTTCTTTCGTTGCACTTTACAGATTAATTTGCTTCTACGTATAGATAGTCTGTGCGCAAACTCTATCAGCTGTAGCAAGATGTGGATGTAGTTCAGAAAAAAAACCCTCACTACATTGCCTTGGCCACATTGACCGAATGAAAAACAATGGTCCAGCTAAGAGAGTCTTCGAATTCCCGCCGCCAGGTTCACGGCGACAAGGAAGATCGAACCTTCGGTTCACAAACTAAGCCACCGTGGATGCCAGAGCGCTTGACCTAGATGACTGAAAGCAGCGTGGTCGCGATCGTATTGGATGGAAAGCTGCCGGGCTTCCGGCAGAGACCCTACATGGTTTGCGAGGAGCGACGTTGTTTTCCATAATTAATGGGAATGTTTGGTCTTACTAATAAAGCTATAATACATGGATACAATTTAATTTTGTTCATTTTATTGCGTTAAGAATCCTTCAACAAATTGATATCATCTTTTCAATTATTGGCCATTCCTTTTTTACGCCGAGCAGATTTTTCGCTGGCATAGAAAAATAGAGGGCAACCTGAGGAAGCAACCCTTCTGCAGAAAAATATCACAAAATTTTCAGTAAACATGAACCTGTCAAAAAACATGGAACGGCGCGCTCGGTGGAGTGTCCAGTAATGGACTGGAAAGGGGCTGCCCAAGAAAACTTAAGGCCAACCAGCAAATGACATTTCAAGTTAAATCCAACTATACAGTTTGACATAAAAAGAGCTTTCGGCATTATAAAAACAAGAGGTGAGATGAGCTACAAATCTGACATTGGAGTTTCAAAGTCAATTATGCGCTCGGGTAAAAGAGTTGATATGGGGAAAAATAAAGAGAGAAATTGAAAACTTTAAATTCATATACGGAAATTATTGATACAGGGGTCTGGCAAGATCCTGAGGATGAACCAGATGATGTCTGTGAGTATCTCGAAAAACTCCGAAGTTCCTATATGATGAAATCGAAGAAACATTTCTGTGAATTATTATTAACTAGCCGACTCAGCTCTCGAAATTCGAGTGCCAATTTATTTATTTAATTCATTATCATTCAATAAAAGACAGAGAATTCATGATTTTTTTAAATTGTTCAATGCAATGAGAAGTACCTACTAAGCACTCAATCCTGGAGTCCAAAGGAAAACAGTTAATGGTAAATAAACTTTCAAACTTATACGCATTTTTGACACATAACAATTTTTGTTTCGATTATTTCGTGTCATTATCCTTCAGCTGTTGTTATGGCCATAATATTAGAATCGAACCCACGTCGCCGGAGTGACGTCAACCTGTGAATTTTGTGTTATATACGTGTGAATTTTTTTTTTAAATTTTACTCTCATCATTTTTTCATAACGCGTCTAAAGAAATATAGCTAACTTCAAAAACATAAATTCAATTTACTTTTGTAAAACTTTTTTTTTGTTTGCACATAGATCGGTCAGCTGTTTATTGTCAACAAAAAATGACATAAATGGAAGTGTTCCGAAAATGAGGTAGTTTTGAGCCTATGGAACGCATTCAGCCCTGGAGATTTAAATTTATATCGTAACTCATGTTCGTCCGCATTTTTGACGACGCGACCGACGTCTCACGTCTGCATTTTCTATCTTCTCTCTTTCCCTGACAAATACATTTCGAGTATTTTATATTCTCTTTTTTCGCAAATATTTAAAATTCAAATGCAGACAAATGAAAATAAGTTTTGAAAATAATTGACTTATACAAATACACAGAGCTTACACTTTTGCATGAATACCCCTATTATTGTAAAGCCATAATTGCAATGAACTTGAAAATTAAAAATGTTAAAAAAAAATCTGCTCTCCTTTCCAACCCAATTTAAAATTTTATCTCCCATCTCAAAAAACCAAAAAGTAAATGTTTCACTTTTTCAAAACACTAATACATTGAATAAATTGCTTCAGAAAATGACCGATATATGTCGCCAAACTGAAAGCAACAGATGTGGCTAGTGTATGTGTGTATTCTTTTTCACTTTTTGCTAAAAGTGCCAATTGTAGTTAACGCTTAATGTTTCAAAATTTTATTATAAGAGCTCAAATAAGAAACAAACACATGCCTATTATTTATATTGATAATATTTCTTCAACATGTTCATCAACTTCTGTCGTGTTGGCGGATTTATGTAATGTGAACACTTCTGTGAACCCACCTTAATGTTTCGGGTTCTGGCTTTTGGTTTTGGGTTTTCGCTGAATGCTTTCATTTTTCATATTCTGGATTTGACATTTTATGTCAGTCGATTTGACATTTCTAATTATGTATCAGTCGATTTGACATTTCTAATTGTTTTTTTTTTTGTTTTTCGGGTATTATTTTTGCAATTTTTATTTATTGTTTTAAACAATTTCTGTGTAGTATATTTAAATAATTTTGTTATTCTGCACATCTATGCAAAAAATGCTTTCGTTTAATATATAATTTATGCCCCTTCAGTTTTTGTGGGCTGCAAAAAGTGTACTACAAAAAACATGTTCGCCGTTTTATTATATGATGATGAACTGATCTAGATTACATGGTTTTTTGTAAATCTATCCCTAGTATAGTATATAGGAACTACAAATACAAAATCGAAAGTATCAGTACTTGCTATAAAAGTTAGGATAGATTCCCACTGCAGATGCGTTTTCAACCTTTATTTGGGTATTAAATGGAATTTTTGTGAGTTTGTTTTAATATGTTGGTGCAATTGATAATGGTTTGCATTTGGATGGGTGTGTTCATTGAGTAGTTGTAGTCTCGAACGCTTCGTAAAGAGCTCTAAGTAGTTTATCGAGTAGGGAGAAAGGCTGCTTCATTTATGTTGTACCACAATTGATCAACTTATGGTCTAATTGTATCAAGCATTCACGCTGACACCTAAGCTAACCTTATCTTAACTAATCTTAGCTTAACTAATTTTATGTTATGGGTCCTGCCCTTGGTTAAAAAAACAAATATTTTTCCATCCAGTTCTATCAAAAGATCGATTTTGATATTGGAATGAATCAATTATAATGAACTCAAGTAGAAATTTAATGTTTGTAATGTAATCAACTTCAACAATCAATGAATAGAAAACCACATACAATGTAGCTAACAAATTATGAGGGGTATTCACGATGCAGTTTAACTGATATAATATAATTGTTAAATTGTAAGAATGTAACATTTTGTTACATTCTAAAAAAATGTAGGCTGATAAAAATCTTACAAGACTTTTGCACTTTTACTGTACCCTAACCTTATTGCTACAATGATGAGAAATTTGTTTGACAGCTCAACAAATGTAATTTCGTTCTCTCTGTTATTCATGTCTGAGATTGGGTGAACCAACAATTTAGATCTATGAAATGTTACTGCTTTTTCTTTGTATTTATTAAAAAATGCAAATAACACATAAAATTTTGACTTTTGTAGCATTTTGACATTTAGTTCGGTGTTCCTAGAGATTACATAAAGTGACATTACATTATATTACATATTACACTACTCCGTAGATAAATCTACGAAGTAGAGACACTTAAAGCACTGGCAACTGAGGCCATCGACTTAGACAATACAACGGAGAGAGACAGACAGAAAGGAAGAACAACAGAAAACACATGTCAACTGCACACGGTTGGTATTTGAACGGTCCCCCATCCAAGTACTAACCATGCGCAATGATGCTTGATTTCGCTGAACGATTGGAAGCGATGCTTTCATCAAAGCCAAGGCCGTTGACTACATAAAGTGAGTTCACGATCTTATAACGAAAAAAAAGTGCTACAATTTTACTAGACCTTTTGTACCAGATCTTAAACGTCCCTATGTTTTTATTTACCCGACAAAAAAGACCTCCGATGACGCCATCTACTACATGAGACATAAACGACGACATATTTATCTAACCATAATCTGCGAACAAGCCCTATTTGTTAATTTTTCCAAATTATTTTATCAGATGTTGGATAGTATCTATACTAAATGTGAAATTTAACATAACAGACAACTACCGATAGCTTTTTTTTTTAATTACTTACTTTAATTTTTAATGTTCGTCGATGACAGGTACATCATACGTGTGTATGAAATTTGAAAAACATATCAAGAATGTGAACATACCCTTCAGCCGTCAAGGTATGCAAGTTACTACACGAGTATAAAGGCGTTTTTGTGTTCATTAGAATAATTTCTTTCACCGTTAATTTGGTTTTGGGAACCTTCAAAGCCCATAGCTTAGTTATTTTACTTTTGAACTCTAGGTGTTGTCAATTTTTGGTATTTTGCAGTTCACAATCACATTTCTCAGATAACATTCTTACTTTGTGTTTGTCGGTCCGATCAACAGCTGGTTTGTGGTTTAAATTTTTTAGTCTCTGAGTTGGTATTTGCACGAAATGCGATGCAACACACATTTTTCTATTGTCGATTTGAAGTAATGGTTGTGATAAAATATTTCCTTTTGTAAATGGTTTCGACGGTAATATTGTGTTTGGGGAGAAATTCCAGATGTAAGACATTTAAGGAATTTCTTTGTTAAGGCGACACTCAATAAAAATGCCAAGTGTAACTGTTAATACGTATCTACATTTATGTTAAGAACTGTAACTGTATTTTCAAAAGGGAAGTGTGTTCTTTTCCCTTTTAAAATACATTCTTTAGGTATTGAAAACAAAAGAATCTTCTGAATTTAACATATCCAATTCAGTTAAGGTATGAAATAAGAATGTCAAAACTAAATCAATTTTTATAAAAATCCCAGAAGCCGTTTTCGAGAAAAGTAAGATAAAAGTAAGTAGGTAAGAAGTAAGACGACGCATTTTGGTGAGGTACGATTTTTCAAGACCATTATGCATTATGCTGAATTTATATAACAACTGAAAAAATTAAAGCTAAACTCTCAGAACACCTACCTATTTTATTTATTTTTATTTTATTTTTTTAGTATCGTTTTAACTTCATGTGACTCTTTAACATTAAAAATAGGTCTGTTTACTTAGTTCTTTGCACGAACTACTATTGTTTTAAGGTTGCTCAGAATCAATTTATTAAAAGAAATTGCATTAGGCTAGGCTGTTTTGCAACTGTTTGGTTTAAGAAACTAAAAAGTTTGTGTTTTGACACAAACTGAACGATTACCTAAAATGAGTTCGCTATTTTGTGTAACATATAATTTTATGCACCTGCGCGGACATTCAACCAAATAGTTCATCTGTTTTCTATAAGTATAAAAACAGTGTTGTGCAACTAAAAATTGAATGTGCGCTCCCAGCCTTAAGACGATATTAGTTAAAAAATGTTCAAAATTAGAAAACTACTTTAAAGTTAGGAAATATATAAGAAGTATAATACTACTACCTTAATAAGAGGCTGTTTAAAATTTTGCGCCAATGTCATTTTATTGAGTACTATGTTTTTTTTCTCCAATACTCAGTATATATGTATATATGCGATATATTTTCGCACTTTTGTAAGTTTTAAATCAAATTTAACAGTGAGAAGAACTGTAAATCAACTCGATTTGCATTTTCATGAATATTTCAAATCAATCTGCATTTTCATGAATATTTCAACTACAGCTTAAAAACGAGATACAGATACAGATCTTTCGAACACATCCGAGTCCGAGTATGTTAATTCTTAATTCCACAAGTAGGAGGAACAAGGAAGAGTGAGTTAAAGAGTGAATAAAGCGTTTTTTTGGTACTTGTATTACTGCGCTAGATATAGATTACCAATAAAACGCGCCTACTGTTATATATCGACCAGCGCTTTAAATTAATTCCTCAAGAAAATGTCTAGTAAGGTCAAATCGTACGATCCTTAAGGCAAGTTCACATCACCTCTGTTGGATTCACGATTTGTGCAGAATGTGTATTGTGACATCAGCTATATTGCACGTAGTTCAACCGCCATTTTGTTGGAACCGCATGCCGTTTACATCCATATACAATTTGGGACAAGAGAAATGGCTTAGTATCGATCGGTAGCGCTCTACATTAATCGTGACGACAATGTATTCGTCGCTTTCGAAGAAGTACGAACTGATGAAGACGCCTGCCCACAATGCACATCGAATAATGACTATCTGAGGATGCATTGCCATTTGGTGGAACTCTTGATATTATTTCGCATGCCCCCAAATCCACCAATTTTGTTGCGGCTTTCCCCTGAAAATCATTTGTGGATAAAATAGCGGTGTACTTGTTTCGTGGTGATTAACAAAAAAATTTAAAAGTAAACACAGATAAAACAACATGGCCGTCATGAACTGTCAAAATCTACACATCCTACTTGAAAACCCATAATAGTAATCAACATAATTTTAAGGAAAGATAAGATTTTTTTTAAGGGCTGCAACGATTTATATGGCATGGATCTTCCGTTATTTTTAGGAAAATGAATTTGAAGAAATTCTTGTCATCATTGTTTGTAATAGGCGTTTTATTTATATTGTGAGCGCACTTAAGGGATTTTGACTACCCTTAACATGTTTGCGCACAGTGCGAGCGTTTAGGAAAGTTGAATAGAACTTAAATGGAGATAGATGCACATTGCTTTTGAATATCTGAATAACGTAATGGGAAGGAAATATTGAGCTTCGTACACCATTTCACATTCGTGTAGTGCGAAAGGAAGAAACTTATGAACTACCAGTTTTTTAATTCTATCTTAACGGTTTTTCAATTTTGCACGGGTAGATTATGGCGACTTGTGCCCGCCATGTTGTTTTGGTGACATCTGTCAAATCTATTGTTTATTATTCAGTTACTGATGCCAAATCACTAGAACTGTGTAAATCGTTCATTTCAAATGATCGAATCGTTCAACAATCGATTACGAAAATGATCCGATAATTTCAATCAATCGATGATACGATCATTTTCATTTCACTGAAATGATTCTATACTCTTCCTATTCGATTTTAATTTCGATTTCGATGATAAGATTGACTTGTGGCTTTGATAGTTCTCACAAAATACTCTATTATTGTCAGCCATAAATTGCCAAATAACATCGAATAATGGCTACTTTGTACATGGATAAAAAAGTGTAAAAAAATTCAAGAAAAAGAGATTTTATTTGTTGCTTCGGAAAAGAGCAATTTTAGGGCTTTTAGCTGACATTTTGTACGAAATACACTTTGTACGTCATAACTGAATTTGTCCTCTATTCGTCAAGTCGTAAACTGTCAAATTCCATCAAAGGATGGCTAAGATTTCGATGGATTAAAAAACGTCTATAAATATAAAAAAAAGGTATTTTATTTTTTGCTCCGGAAAAGAGCAATTTTAGGGCTTTCGGCTGACATTTTGTACGAAATACACTTTGTACTTCATAACTGAATTTGTCCTCTATTCGTCAAGTCATAAACTGTCACATTCCATCAAAGGATGGCTAAGATTTCGATGGATTAAAAAACGTCTATAAATATCAAAAAAAAAGGTATTTTATTTTTTGCTTTGGAATAGAGCAATTTTAGAGCTTTCGGCTGACATTTTGTACGAAATACACTTTGTACGTCATAACTGAATTTTTCCTCTATTCGTCAAGTCATAAACTGTCAAATTCCATCAAAGGATTCCTACGATTTCGATGGATTAAGAAACGTCCAAAAATCATACATACCGGATCCTGACACATCAAATAACATCAGTTCAACCCAACTATTGTTTTTGCGGCCTACAACAACCTAGAAATTCCAGTCCACCGTCCGTTTGTCGTTCATAATCCACATTGATTGAATCGGAACAAATGGAATCGAGTAAATCATGGTTAATCGAGTCAAATGATATCGAAAATCGAGACTCATTGAAATGATTGAGATTGAAATAGAAAATTGAGAATCCAGAATTAAGAATCATCTAAACGATTAAAATTGAGATCGATTAAAATGATTGAGATTGAGATTGATTAAAATGATTGATTTCGATCATCAATACTTTTCGATGATCGGATTAAAAGCATCGAATCGATCCTGATTGACACAGCTCTACAAATCACCATGACAAGTAACACGATTGAACAGCACGCGTGAATGATAAAGCTTTATTACTAAAATCAGTTTTCGTTGGTGTAAACGTTGTGCACGTTCAATCATCCAACCTTCATGATCATAGACAAAACCGTTTGTTTGCTGACTCGGAGCATTTATAAAACAATAAATTTTAAGTCATTGCAGTGTAGTGTTAAAAAATAAGCTCTTGAATACAAATTTTTTAAAACATTTTTAGGAAAAAAATTTGGTAGGCCAACTTTAAGTTTTAATTATTGTACGAATAAATATAAAATAAAAAAAAATATTAAGCTGTTTATGAGACATAGAATTTTCCAAGAAAAAATTGTTTTTTTTTTCAAAAACTCAAAAAATATTTTTCAATGTTTTGAAATGCTTTTCAATAAAAAATTTCATTAAAATCCGTTGTGCCGATAATGAGAAATTCAAAATTTAAAAAAATAAAATGTACGACTGGGTCGCACGAACTTGCTCCTATGTAATAGACTTAGAATTTCAAAAATGAATGTTGGTTTGGGTTAAATAGGAGGAAAGTTGGGTTTTTTTAATCAACGGTTTTATTAATAAATTGAATGAACACTTTGTGGTGCAGATACCAGTATCAAGTATTCTTAGGAAATCGGTACATGAATTGACTTGTGAGGAAAAAATGAAGCAGGAATTGTTTTTTTTTTGTTTTTTTTTTTTTTTAATTTTATTTTTAACTAATAACTTGGTAAAGTGTCTCAACTTCAGACCTTGAGAGTAACCATTTTTTTACTTTCTTAATGAACACGTATTTTTGCAATACTGTACCTTTTATGTCAACTGGCAACTTGTTGAAAATGTGTGGACCCATTGTACTAAGAAATCTCCTACAGTGCTCTTTTCTTACAGCAGGAACGTAAACATCATTTTGTAAGTTACTACGAAGGGGATTAGCATTGAATCTCATCTGTGTATTGTTGTTTCTGATGAAATATGATTTGAGAATTTTAAGTATATATAAATAACGAAGAGGCAGTATTCTAGTGGTTTGGAACAAGGGTAATGAGGGTTCAAGTCTTCCTCGACGCAATATTAACCTAAGTGCTCTTTTTTGCATCACTATGATAGGTTTCAAGTTGCTTAAGTAAGCACTTCCCCAACATGTCAATCCATACTCTAGTCGTGAATTTACCAGCGCAAAGTATATGGTTTGAAGCAACTTACTTGGAACAACTTTGCGCAAGTAGTAATATAATTTGTTTATCGAATGGTATAGAGATTGTTTTACTTCATTGATATGAGGTTTCCAAGTAAGTCCTCTGTCAATTTTTATACCTAAGTACTTGTATTCAGAAACAAATTCCAGTTGAAAACAAAACTTATCACAACGAGCATTGTCACATAAAGAGTGATGATGTTTTATAGGTGGAGCTTCAAACGATTTAGCCAAGGAAAAAATAATAGCCTTAGATTTTGAACTTAAAACCATATTATGCGAGTTCATCCACATGCCAAGCAGCACTAGATCATTTTTGATTTGCGTTATTAGAGAAAAACTGTTCATAAGCATAAAAATTAATTTTTTAAAGGACTAAAACAACTTCTTTAGTAGTTGGAGGTAAAAAAGGATGCCATGTGATTCAAGCAAATATAGGTTAATGCAAGAACAAAAATTATAAGTCTTTGTAGTGGTTTCTTAAAAAATAAGCTTTTATATACAAAATTTTTAAAACATTTTTAAGAAAAAATTTTGGTACGCCAATTTAAAGTTTTTATTAATTTATTTATATTGTTTGAATAAAAATTAAATCTGAAAAAAATATTGATATTGAATTTTCAAAAAAAAACGATGTTTTCTTCAAAATTCAAAAAAATATTTTTCTTAAAGTTTTGAAATGCAATGTTTTTTAAACTTTTTAGAAGCTTTTTTCTAAGAAATTTCATTAAAATCCATTATGCAGATAATCAGAAATTCAAAATTTTAAAAAATCACTCTATGGTAGGTACAGTCAGTAATATCTTGTTTTCAACATTTTTTTATTATATTATAGATCTTAAAAATTAATTGAAAGCAAAAAAAAAATTTAGGTACAATTCTTGGAACCGTTTTCGAGAAAAATACGATTTTCGAAAACCATTTTTTAACATTTGTATGGAGGGTACCGTTGTTTTTACGTAAAATACTTACTTGTTTTAATTTTTTTTTTTTTAATCCAAAACAAAAGTTTTTGAAAATTTTAATACGCAGTAATATTGAAACTTCTGGGGAGCTTTATTATAAAAAAAATGATTAAAATCGGTAGCACCGTTTTTGAAAAAATCAAAAACAAATAAAAATGGTTCCAAGGGGGGTACCAAAAATAAAATTTGTTTGGAATTTTTTTTTCCAACCATTACCTAGGTTTAACTAAAAGAAATTTTATGATTTTTTTTTTTAAATCTGTGGGACAGTTTTTGAGAAAAAAAAATATTTATAAAATTATTATTAGTTATTTTTGGTCTTAAAAAAAATAGGAAAAAAACGTGTTAGGGGAAGAAATTAAACTTAGAAGGGTACGACAGCATCTAACTGATGAGTCCAACTGTCGTACCTGGGCGAAACGCATTTGGACTAAAGGTCGCAAAAACTTTCAATTTGATTTGAAATTAAACTACTATCTACCAAATAAGGGGGTGGCCGTGGCGCGATGGATGTGTGCTCGCCTGTGAACCTCATGATCACAGGTTCGATCCCTGCCGTCGTCTATGTCATTTTAATTCCATTAAAAACCTTCTAAACTTGTCATCACTGGGTTGCTGGTTTACTCATTACATGTTGTTCAGGCATAACACTAACAACATGTAATTGAGTTAAACTAGTATGCCCAACAAGGATGAACACGAATAAAATAATGGGAATTATAAGCGACATACAAATAAGACACGGCATTCTCCGCTTTAGTTCAGCCGCCATCCCTGGAGATAAAATATCTGAGACAACAACCTTCAGTCTCAGAACATCGTGCCACACATCTTTCCTATCCTTTCTTCTCTTCTTAATTTCACGCCCGCGCTGTGTTGAAACATTTAAAGGGTAATCTAATCCCTTGAGCGCGGGTAGATTATAAAAAAAAAAAAAAAAAAAAAAATTAAAAAAAAATACCGGTCGAGCCATTTAGGCTGTAGTCGAAAAGACAGACAGACAGACAAAATTTCGAGACCCACTTTTTTCGTGTTCTCTCATCGTAATATCAACTTTGGTATATATCTCGAGTTCGATATTTTTTTACAAATGCATAACTTGCACATATAGTTTTGATAAGATTTCGTCTATTTTGCTTGATATTTACAACCTATAGTTCAATGAAGGATTTAGAAATACAATTTTACTTAACCCTAAAAAGATAAGCATATTTCACCTCTCATAAAAGAAACACATATCTAATGTATGCGTCGATTTGACGTAGGTTATCTTTTTAGGGTTTTAAAGTACATAACTAACATTGAATCATTTTTCAGATTTTGAATTTCCCGCTATCGGCACAATTGTATTTAAATGAAATATTTTAAGCAGAAGCTTTAAAATAGTTAAAAATTTATTTGCATATGAAAACTTAAAGAAATAAAATACACGACTCGGTCACACGAACTTGCAAACTGTTCATAAGGATAAAACTATTATCATTTTTTGAATTCTTTTAGTAGTAAGAGACAAAACCAGAATTGAATTGAATTGAATTCTTTATTGAGTCTTGAAAATAGTTTACAAAGGTGTATAATTGTCAATATCTTAAGTAAGTAATACTGCGGCTATAATGTATTGCCTGCTTTAAAATTGCTTGAATAGAATGCCTCGTGGCTGTCTTTTGTTATGTAGTTGGACTGCTCTTGCTCAGGAGAGTGTTTATATATACTTTTACTAAGATGGCATGGCATCAAAATATGAGAATTTACATTTATACATATAAACAAAGACTAACACTAGCTTAAAAACTAAATAACGAGAAAAAAAAAAAAAAAAAAATAATAATGAGACCCACATATCTCTTTTTTTTTCAGAAAAATAAATTTGTATCTTATAACATTAGATATTCTTATAATGGGTGATTTTTTAAGAGCTTGAGAACTTTTAAAAAAAAAAAAACGCATAAAATTTGCAAAATCTCATCGATTCTTTATTTGAAACGTTAGATTGGTTCATGACATTTACTTTTTGAAGATAATTTCATTTAAATGTTGACCGCGGCTGCGTCTTTGGTGGTCCATTCGGAAAGTCCAATTTTGGGTAACTTTTTCGAGCATTTCGGCCGGAATAGCCCGAATTTCTTCGGAAATGTTGTCTTCCAAAGCTGGAATAGTTGCTGGCTTATTTGTGTAGACTTTAGACTTGACGTAGCCCCACAAAAAATAGTCTAAAGGCGTCAAATCGCATGATCTTGGTGGCCAACTTACCGGTCCATTCCTTGAGATGAATTGTTCTCCGAAGTTTTCCCTCAAAATGGCCATAGAATCGCGAGCTGTGTGGCATGTAGCGCCATCTTGTTGAAACCACATGTCAACCAAGTTCAGTTCTTCCATTTTTGGCAACAAAAAGTTTGTTAGCATTGAACGATAGCGATCGCCATTCACCGTAACGTTGCGTCCAACAGCATCTTTGAAAAAATACGGTCCAATGATTCCACCAGCGTACAAACCACACCAAACAGTGCATTTTTCGGGATGCATGGGCAGTTCTTGAACGGCTTCTGGTTGCTCTTCACTCCAAATGCGGCAGTTTTGCTTATTTACGTAGCCATTCAACCAGAAATGAGCCTCATCGCTGAACAAAATTTGTCGATAAAAAAGCGGATTTTCTGCCAACTTTTCTAGGGCCCATTCACTGAAAATTCGACGTTGGCAGATCGTTCGGCTTCAGTTCTTGCACGAGCTGTATTTTATATGGTTTTACACCAAGATCTTTGCGTAAAATCTTCCATGTGGTCGAATAACACAAACCCAATTGCTGCGAACGGCGACGAATCGACATTTCACGGTCTTCAGCAACACTCTCAGAAACAGACGCAATATTCTCTTCTGTACGCACTGTACGCATTCGTGTGGTTGGTTTAATGTCCAATAAAGTAAACTGAGTGCGAAACTTGGTCACAATCGCAT
This sequence comes from Chrysotoxum bicinctum, assembly GCA_911387755.1. NCBI lineage: Eukaryota > Metazoa > Arthropoda > Insecta > Diptera > Syrphidae > Chrysotoxum > Chrysotoxum bicinctum. Next base: position 207,833,383 of record OU426988.1, read on the forward strand.
TAATTGTTTGCTCACTTGGTCGATTATGTAGACCATAAATCGGACGTAAAGCGCGAAACACATTTCGAACCGAACACTGATTTTGGTAATAAAATTCAATGATTTGCAAGCGTTGCTCGTTAGTAAGTCTATTCATGATGAAATGTCAAAGCATACTGAGCATCTTTCTCTTTGACACCATGTCTGAAATCCCGCGTGATCAGTTGGTAAGCGGCGGTCAGTTTCCGTTTGTCGGGAATTTATCCAGATTTTTTAAAGGGACTTGATTCTCAGTTTTGACGACATGAATAGGTCACTCGGTTAAGTAGTATCTTCAATCCCAGGCCCGGGATTGAGATTTGGTTGCTGTTCGGCGGACTGATGCCCGCAGAACTGTAGTTGCGGATTTAATTTTTTGTTGAGCAGGTTCGCTTCCTGCTGTAAATGAGCCATGTGTCGGCGTCATCGATTTCTGTGCTTGTATAAAACACTGTTGCTTGAAGCTTGGCGTTGGTTGGTTGAATCAAGCTTCCCATTTCCGGGTTTTCCTCCCCTAGTCAGATTTACACCACATAGAACTAGTGTGCACTTTATGTTAAAGTGATCCAATTTTTTCAGCGAATCACTGCACCATCCGGCGATGAAATTAATTTTAGGGTGTTAAGGAAATTCGCTTTTGATGTAAGCGAGTACTATTTCGTCAAAAGACATGTTAAAAACGGAAAAATTTTAATTTAAACCGCGACACGTTTTTACTTTGGGTTCTGTTACTATATTTTTTTTGGTATGGAGAGTGCAGACGCAGAACACGTCTGCACTCGGCGACGTACAATGACCAACCGAGACAAAACCAGAATGATATGCAAATATGAATTTATGCAAGAATAAAAATTATAAGTCGTTGTAGTGGTTTCTTAATAAAATAAGTTTTTATATACAGGGTGATTGGCATAAGGTGTGACAAAAAGCTAGGGCGTGTAGGTTGGACTTAGACAAGAAAAAAATCATATGGGAGGGGGGGTCTATTTCCCCCCGTTTAGGCGGGAGGGGCAATTTAAGAAAAAAATCACTTAAAACAGAAAAAAATTATTAAAAAATAACGGTGATACCTACAGGGTAATGCTATAGCATTTTGAAAAGCCAGAAATACATTCTTTAATTTTGTTTTTAAATAAAGTTGTTCGAGTGAATAGTTTTTGAAAAATTAATTTTCAAAATCAAAATTTTGAAAAAAAATGAAATTTTTTTTTTTAAACAATTTTTTTTTCAAAATTTTACGTAATTAAGTATTATTTTTTTATTCAATATTCAGTGCTCTTATTAATTTTTGATCAAACACAAAAAACCGGATGTCAAAATGTTTTGTAGTTTTTGAGAAAATCAAAAATAACAAAAACTACTTTTGTTCTAAGAAAAGCCTTTTATTTTAGTTTTTACGTTTTTGGATTCTTATGTAGGTGAATTTACGATTGAAAGGATTAACTTTCTTTTTACTATTCTTTTAATTATCGTCTTATAAGCATACAATAATGTGACAAAGTACTGGATTAACCATATTTCACACATTTTTTCATTGAGAACACCTGCGTGAGAGCATTGGATTAATATTGATCTGCGAATGTTTTTTAAATAATGCAGCGTTACACGCCCTAACTAGTGACAGAAAAATGCAATTGCGAAATAAGAACAAAAATGTTCCTGAATCTTGAAATCAATTTAAATAATAAATACATGCATATTTAGATAAAATACATAATTACTGTTTATTTGAAGTTAATCCTTTCTTTCGTAAATGCACCTAAGCCAAGCCGACCCCACCATAATAAAAAAGTGGCAGGTCAATTTTAAACCAATGCTCTCACGCAGGTGTTCTCAATGAAAAAATGTGTGAAATATGGTTAATCCAGTACTTTGTCACATTATTGTATGCTTATAAGACGATAATTAAAAGAATAGTTAAAAGAAAGTTAATCCTTTCAATCGTAAATTAACCTACTAGTCCAGTCAAAGCGTCATTTGACCTTGCGCGCAGAGGCATGGTCAATTTTTTTTTCATGGATCGATAGGTGCTTATGAGAAAAGCTTAAAACCAAATTTGCACCACATGACAACTTTTTTTACCAAAGTTATTGGTAAAAATGTGTTTTGTGCCATTTTTTGGTCATTTGCGAATATCTCGGCTCCACTATCTCGTACAAACAAAAATTAAACATGTATTTATTCCTAATAACATTATCTATTATGTTCTAAAAAAAACATTTGTTTAAACAAATGCAAAAAAAAGTTATAGTAAGTTAAACAAATGTTTTGTTGTTTAAAAATCGCTTTTTCGTGATTATTAAGAAAAAAGCTCATTTAACGATGAAATTTTTATATTTTATTATTAAATTTCTTGAAATTCCCTACAATTTAAAAAAAAATTCAACACTCTACGATGAACGAAAGCCGAGTAATAAATTATTGAACATAGGTAAGTCAGCGCACCCACGCATTCTATGATTTTATGTTTTAATTAATATCTCAGCCCCAGTATGTCGCAAAGTGAAAATAAAAAATTGTATTGCTAATAACAATATTTTCTATCAACTTGCATTTAATTTAATATGTTTGAGCAAAAATATAAAAAGTTACCGTTGGTTTCAACGTTTTTTTTCTTGCTTTTAATACCTTTTTTTCATAGTTATTGAGAAAAAAACTGTATTTCACGGTAAATACTTTTCAGTTTTGGATTTTTGTTTTATAGTCCTGCTAATTTTCTTCAAATTAAAACAAAAATTAGTCCATTACGACAAACGGGAGCCAAGATATTCATGATTTAAAAACTTAGGAAAGCTTACAATTTAGTATTTTAACCTTGTAGCTTGTAATTTTGGTGTCGCCAGCAACAAGAAGCAACAAATATATGTGTAAGTATGTGTGGGGTGCTTGACGGATTCCAATATATCTTGTTTTTTTTAGAACATAATAGATATTGTTATTAGGAATAAATACATGTTTAATTTTTGTTTGTACGAGATAGTGGAGCCGAGATATTCGCAAATGACCAAAAAATTACACAAAACACATTTTTAGCAATAACTTTGGTAAAAAAAAGTTGTCATGTGGTGCAAATTTGGTTTTAAGCTTTTCTCATAAGCACCTATCGATCCATGAAAAATAAATTGACCATGCCTCTGCGCGCAAGGTCAGGCCCTTTTCATGACGCTTTGACTGGACTATACATAAGAATCCAAAAACGTAAAAACTAAAATAAAAGGCTTTTCTTAGAACAAAAGTAGTTTTTGTTATTTTTGATTTTCTCAAAAACTACAAAACATTTTGACATCCGGTTTTTTGTGTTTGATCAAAAATTAATAAGAGCACTGAATATTGAATAAAAAAATTATACTTAATTACGTAAAATTTTGAAAAAAATTGTTTAAGAAAAAAATTTCATTTTTTTTTTCAAAATTTTGATTTTGAAAATTAATTTTTCAAAAACTATTCACTTGAACAACTTTATTTAAAAACAAAATTAAAGAATCTAATTCTGGCTTTTCAAATGCTATAGCATTACTCTGTAGGTATCACCGTTATTTTTTATTAATTTTTTTTCTGTTTTAAGTGATTTTTTTCTTAAATTGCCCCTCCCGCCTAAACGGGGGGAAATAGACCCCCCCTCCCATACGATTTTTTTCTTGTCTAAGTCCAACCTACACGCCCTAGCTTTTTGTCACACCTTATGCCAATCACCCTGTATACGAGTAAAATTTGTAAGACATTTTAAAAAAAAAACTTGGTACGTCAACTTTAGGTTTTTATTATTGTACGAATGAAAATTAAATTTCCAAAAAAAATATTGACCCATTTTTGAGATATTGAACTTTCCAAAAAAAAAATGATTTTTTTTTTTCAAAAATTCAAAAAATATTTTTCTTCAAGTTTTGAAATGCAATGTTTCTTAAAGTTTTTAGAAGCATTTCTATAAAAATTTTAATTTCATTAAAATCCGTTATGCCCATAATGAGAAATTCAAAATTTTAAAAGATCGTTCTATGGTAGGCACACTCAGTATCTAATGTCTTCTTTTCAAAATTTTTTGTATTTAATTATATGTAGATCTTAAAAAATATTCGAACTAAAAATTTAAGCAAAATTCTCGGAACCGTTTTGGAGAAATTTTTTAAAACCATTTTTTAACATTTGTATAGAGGGTAGATACTGTTATTTTTAGGTAAAATAATTTTTTTTTCTCATATCTTGTAGATATCTTAGAGACCTGCATCGTGTCTGATCGGGAAACTATTGACTGCTCAGAACTTGTTCTGGGCCAGTAGCGCAACAATCAGTCACGGTGGAATGCTTGTTTTATTTCCTCGTGGTGGTCCCCGGGCAATTATTTGCGTATCCCTATATTCGTAAATAGGCAAAAATTACAAGTGCGAAAGGCCTAGCTTTCTAGGATAGGTTACGGAGGTTAACATTCTTCGTAACTGAAACAATTACCCGCTGACGAATCCGACACTACGCCTTGGATAAGGAACGATAACACGTTGACGACTTTTGGCTATTGTACCCGGACAAAGATTGATTTCTGGAATGTGAAGACGCTTCTGGATAACGGAAGTGAAGGTCCTCAAAATGCCAGATTCCTCCCATTAGAGAGTGAGTTCATGCGGTATAAAATAGACATCTAAGGGATCAGTGAAGTGAGATGGTTGGGCTCGGGGAAATATAAGTCTCTAACCCGTAACACTGTACTACTCTACTCCGACAGCTGCAGTTCGGAGATCCCAAGGAAACACCCAAATGCCCAAGTTCAACACCGATAGACTCAAGGATCCCGCAGTCCGCCAACAACTAGGGGACCATCTTTCACAAGGATTGAGAACAATCAGTATCACGAAACCCAGCTCCATCGAAAACCATTGGTGTGCTGTGAAAAATGTTTTCATATCAGGTGCTGAAAGTATGGTCGGTCGGTCGCAAAGAAGAAATAGTGCCTGGCTTTCCGAAGAAACTTGGGCCAGGATCGAAAAAAGAGAACAGCTCAAAGTCCACACTGCAGCAACGTCAGCAGCAGGCAGAATCGATCTAGAGTCTGCGTACCGCATTAAGATGAGAGAAGTTCACCGTAGCGTGCGACGTGACAAGCGTAACTATATCAACGGATTGGCAACAGAAGTAGGTGCGACAGTAGGACCGTCTACAGAATTACCAAAGAGCTAACTGGTGTACAAAGCTCTAAACAACACCTGGTAAAGAGCATAGACAGATCACTGCTAGTTTCGGATGAGGACCAGATCAAAAGGTGGAAGGAACACTTTTCTGCGGTTTTAAATCAACTTAACACCCAATGAGCCGTCCGTAGTAACAAATTCCCGAATACGCACTGTACCCCCCAATAGAGAAGAAATATTAACCCCAATCAGAGCACTGAAGAACAACAAAGCGGTTGGACTTGACGGTATTCCCGCAGAGCACATACGAGCAGCGCCAACAACATCGTCTGAGCTCCTGCTCCCGCTCATAGAAAGAGCTTGGGAAACAGAAAGTTTTTCTGAGGAGTGGAAAAAGGGGATGATTGTCAAGCTTCCAAAAAAAGGAGACCTTACGCAGTACGAAAACTGGAGGGGAATCTGCGTGCTGCCTGCTGTAGCGAAGGTTATAGCAAAAATCGTCCTAGGTCGAATAAAAGACCACCTAGAAGACACGCTTGACGCCGAACAAGCAGGTTTCCGCACTGGATCTTCCTGCGTGGATCACATCAACACCTTGCGGATCATCATCGAAAAGTGCGTTGAATATCGATCACCACTTCACCTGCTGTTCATCGATTTCGAAAAGGCGTTTGGCAGTATCAATTAAGAATTTATTTGGCTTGCCTTGCGCAGGAGGGGCATTCTGGATAAATTGAATGCTGTAATCAAGGCTACATATGAAGGATCCAAATGTCACGTTCTGCATAAAAAAAGGTTGTCAGAGGAGTTTGAAATCCAAAGTGGCGTTAGACAAGGTTGTATACTGTCACCAATACTGTTCCTGTTGGTAATAAGTGATGTGCTGCATGAAGCCTTGTCGACTTTAAATGGAGGAATTCAGTGGACTCTGTTATCACGCCTGAAACATCTAGACTACGCGGATGACGTGTGCTTACTCTTTCATAGAATCATGGATCTCCATCAAATGACAACAAGGGTGGAGAGAGAAGCCGAAATCGTCGGGCTTAAGATCAATGCGGCAAAAACTAAAAGGATCAGCCTTAGAACTTCCTCATCTACTCAAATAGATATTTCTGGACAACCAGTAGAGACGGTAGAGAGTTTTCAATACCTTGCGAGTATTGTCTCTACAGATGGCGGGACCGAACTAGATATAACCAGCCGAATCGGGAAAGCAAAGGCTGCGTTCGGAATGCTGTCCAAAATATGGAGAAACTACGACTGTTCCGCTCCAATGTAGAATCCGTGCTTCTTTATGGATGCAGTACATGGAAAGTAACACCCACTGTCACAAGAAAGCTGCAAACGTTCGTAAATAGATGTCTGCGAAACATCTTGTGGATTTTCTAGCCTAACCGTATCGCCAATGATGAACTTCATGCGAGGACAGGTCAGGAACCCATCGACTCTATAATACGAAAACGTAAGTGGCAGTGGATTGAATATACCCTTCGAAAAGGCCACGAGTGCATTGCGAGTCAAGCGATGCAATGGAACCCTCTCACGCAGCGAGGCAGAGGAGTGGGCCGACCCAGAAGTACTTGGCGAAGAACGGTCAAAGAGGAATCAGCACAACTGGGGAAGAGTTGGAGAGAGAGAATATTTTAAGAAACTTTTATTTATCAAGTTTTAAAAAAATCGAGCATGGGGTTTTCGAAATATTGAGTTTTCAAAAAAAAAATTTTGAAATTTTTTTTAAAAATCCAAACAATTTTTTTTTGAAAATTTGAATACACAATAATATTGAAACTGCTGGGGAGCCATAACATAAAAAAAGACAGACAGAACTGCGAGACCCACTTTTTTGGTCTTCGCTATTATCGTAATGTCAACTTTGATCAAAATCTCGAGTTCGATTTTTTTCCGAATGCATAACTTGCCTTATAGTACCTAGAAGTCGCAAGTAAAAACAATATTTTTTGAATTTAAGAAAAAGTTCCATTTTTTTTTTTGGTAATTTCGACTTTTCAAAACGGGTGAATAATTCAATACTAAAAACCTAAAATTTTTGTATCAAACCTTTTTTTTAAAATTAAATATATAAAAACATATTTTATTAAAAAACCGTTACAACGATAAATGTTTGTTTGTTTGCGTAAATTCATATTTGCTTAAGAAACCACATGGAATTTACTATAGGTTTATGCTTCAACTACTCTACTAACGGAGCTAATACGAGTAAGTATATCAAGATATTATATCGGGTAGAAAAGGTGTATGGGAAAAAGTGTACAGCTTGAATTGTTTAACATCTCCTGTTCTGTGTCCGACTCTCTAGTTGCAAAAATGCTGTTGAAAAGTTCGGTGTAATTTTTTTTTAAATCATAAAAATTAATGAAATAAGTTGACCATTAGTGATAGGTAACATCTTTTTTTTAACCAGACATAAAGCTGTTTCTTTTTAATATTAATATAAAAGATACGAATCATTTTCACCGTCAAAAATGTCGAAAATCTTAGCATCATTTAAAGCACTCTTGCCACTCAGTATTCTAGAAGTATAAACATAAGAACAGAAAGCCGATCAACGTCGTTCTGTGGCCCAATGACCATGTTATCGCAAGCATACGTTTTAGTTTTGATTTGTCGCCCTTTTGCTTGCCGCTGACTGCGTTGCCGAGCAATTAGACCTCGGGAACGACCTTATTAAAAATTCTAAAACAGTCCTCCCACTTATTTAGGTACTAAAGGCAACTTATTCTAGTTAGACCGAGGTAAGAGCTTACAACGCATTTTTGTCGAACTTTCTGCCAATATGCGATTCAGCCAAAAATACCTTTTTTTTGCTTTAATGTTCCTGCTCCGTTTTATACCATAATCACCCTTTTAAATATTTTTTTTTAATATGTCAACAGCTAGAATGAAAAGCTTTATAATAGCGACTTCCATGTCTGTTCGTTGTTCTAATGAGGGTAACTTGAATACATATTCTGTTTTTTTTTTTTTTTTTAGGATTTTTCTCATGGGTCGTTTTTGTATACCCAATCTCGTCAACAGTCATTTCTCAATGGACTTAACTCCCAAGGCCTTTCACATATGATTGCACAAAAAACTGTATCACAAAACCAAATAAAAAATAAAAGAAATAGGTAGATATAAAAAAAACCTATAAAGACCGCTTTCAGCAGGAGTCGAAGGGACGATGATGAAAATAGACACAAGATGAATGTGAAATATAGAATCCCATTAGTATTATACGCCATGTTTGAATAGGATTAAGTACTTTTTGCGTACGTACGATTTTACCTTGAATTCTGTGGAAAATGATAAACGACCCTTTTCTGTCTTCCATCCATACCATGATGCCTTGCTGTGCCTTCTTCGAATCCTTGCGTACACAAAGCTTATCCAAACGGATCTTTGCGTATCCCATAGGATCAAGAGAAGAAAGAGTAGTGAAACTGCGCGGGGTTGATGATGGAGGGTGGTTATGGCGCGGCGGCGGCGGTGGTGGTGGCAACAAAGATTCATGTCAATTTACCACCTCCCAAGTGGATGCCAAGGGGATTTCCGTGTACAGTCCTCTAGTCCATGGACGAGTTTCCTGCTTCTAATAAGTGATGTGCTCTGTTCTGTGAACGGATTGGCGCGGCGCGACGGCCGACAACGACGACGAACGGTAACGTGTGTCTATTTCTGTGTCTGTCCTTACGTCTGGGTTACTCGAGAACGTCTCATTACTGTGGCTTCTGCTTCTGGAAACCCTTTGCGGAGATGATGGGCAAATATTTGAATTTCGCTTCGAATCCAACTATTTGTATAACTCTTCTTCCTCGATTCAATATGACCAGACACAGAGAGTCGAAACCAGAGTCATCTTCCAACAGATGGATCCTTAAAAAAGGAAACTACCAAATTGCTGGAATTATTGACCTTTGTCCCCCGCTCAAAAAAAAAAACCACACACACATATTCAACATGCGCTTACGGAAAATTAAATGGCAATTAAAATTGGGAAATGTAGAATGGTTCTCCGGATTGCAGCTTTCCCAACAAGAGCTCAATTTAAATTGGCATGTAATGTTGATTCCTTGTAGGACGAGGGAGACTCATGTGTGGAGGATTATGGCCAACCAAAATCGGTTGTGTGTGCAGATTTCGGTCGGTACTCTTACAATACTAATGGGACTCCTGTTCTAACTTACATACCTTGCCTGTGATATCCTCCATGTTGATGTCATGTTCACAGTGTGTTGCTCAAAGTGATTAAATTGGATTATATAGTCTAAGGAACTGGTTTCTTTGTTGTTATAGATCTAATATAGAGCCTAAGTTGGATTAAGTGAACTATGCGGATGAATAGAGGAAACCTAATTTTGGTTAAGTTTGTTTGCTTGATGAAATTCAGCCCCAAACGTGATTTGATTTATAAGTTTTGAGTGTCATCTCATCTCATATATTGTATATATCTGTCACCATGTAAAAACCTATACATTCACCTATGAATCTCTTTGACATAACAGCCCTTTGGCACATTATAAAGACCATGGGTTAATTTAAATGAAAATTCGCGGCACTAACCACTCTTTGACAGGAACAAACACATGTGACTTTACGCCCTTCTATACTTCAGCACCAATAGAGTCAGAAACTTTAACTTCAAAGTATTTGCTAAACTAATCAAATACCTCACCAAATTCAAATCTTTTGCATTAGTGGTTAATGAGATACCTATAAAGGACTTCAAAAACAGATAATCCTGTTACTGACTGGCTCACTGACAGATTATCAAAATTTTGAAGCTCTTCCTGCCACTCTAGAACCTTGTAATAACGGTAAGTCTTACAGTGGTTACAAAGGGAAAATAGAAAATTTGGAATTCACCATTCAGGGGGCGTGGCATCCAACCGCTTATAAAGCACTTCCGATTGTTGTAGAATGGTGGAAATTGGTAGAGCGGTAGAGCTTCAAGGACGTACGTGGCAAGTATTTCTCATTTCTCAACATTTAAAATGCTATGAAAACTTGACTTACAAGATTATGAAATTGCTTTGCTGCTAAATTGGAACTAAATTGGTTCTGCGACCAATAAAACCTCAATCGGATTCAACCTCAAACTAATAATAGAGTTTCCAAAACCTTGTAATACGATGATAAATAGCATTCGGTTTCCAAGAGTTAGGATCCACAAGCAATCGAAATACCAACCAAATCGGCCATCGGACGTACAGTCAAGTACAGAGATGCTTTTTTTAGCAACACGAATCTGGAATGCTTTACCCGTTTGCTACCCATTTCAATATGCAGACATTCAAAACCAATGTGCATCGGTATCCTTTCTAATCCAATCCCATTTTCCTAATTGGTCGTACTGTGTTTAACATTATAAGGGTATTCATAACCCCTTGAGTGCGTTTAATATAAATTTAAGAAGTGCGTAGATTTCGAGGGGCTATCGACATGTCATCGGAGAGATAACCGAAACCACTATATACTACAAATCAGCCCAGATAAACCAAACCGGAAGGCAGACTCTTCGCAACATTGAATCACAGGGAATTCAAGATGAATTCAAGCATCATATTCAAAAGCTGCTTAATGGGAATTATGTAGAACAAGTAACAAGGCAAGAAGCACACCCACTCTTGGACAAGGAAGATCCATTTCCAACACGCAGTAAAGAAGGGATTGGCTTAACTATAAAAAAGCTTAAGAACAAAAAGGTCGCAGGATTTGAAGGATTACTAGCAGAACCCTTCAAACATGAAAGTGGTAGAGAGCATATGGCAAATCCTCAACCAAGTATCAATACTTTGTAAGTGTCTTAAGCTAATCTGCAACACTATAGTCAGGAAGTACAAGGGTGGCTTTCGCCTCAGCAGATCGACCAATTTTTAGAAAAGATCAACAAATTTTATGCTGAAATTACCATCTTTTCATTGACCTGAAATCTGGATACAATATGTGATAGGATTCAACGTCCGGAACTCTGTATGGTGATGACAAAATTCGGGATCCCGAAAAACTGATCCATCAGTGCCGCGTGATATTGGAAAATACAAGGTGCAATATGCACCTAGGCAATATATTCTTGGAACTCTTGCGAACATGTTCAGCGTTTCGGCTAGATGATGTGATCATGTGATTTCTTAAAATGTCGTTCTATAAGAGATGATATGAAGGGGCAGGAGTTTATACCGTGGTTGTTTGCACTGTTGAATAATAATGTCTGTGATTGAAGATCAGGTGAAAGTTGTTGGCGTTGAAACGAGTATAAGACCAAATATCCAACGACAAGGACAAATCATGATTATGGACAGCAACAACTTGAAGTAGTTAAAATTTATCTTTAAATATTAGGTCCTAACAGTATACCAAATAATCTTTTGAAGCGGTGTTCTTCATCGTTGGCAAAAAGCTCAAGAAATATCTCGAAGCAGCAAAGCCTTTGAATAACCGGCAATAACTCTTACCAAAGTTCGGAACAGATTTTTATCTAAACGAGTCTGGCACCAGGCTCTCTTATCGAAAATAAGTAGGCTTGGTATCAATGAAACCCAAACTTTTTGAAATTTGAAATTACCTTCTGGATAATTCAATACATGTTGTATTGGACGGCTTCAAGTCTGATCTACACAAAAAAAATTCTGCTGTTCCCTTTTGTCAACGACTCTATTCCTCATTTTTATAAATGATCTCTTGTCGGAAACTTCTAATCTACTTCATAGTTTTGCCGACAATTTTAACATCATCTTCTTATACTCGTTTTCTAATTCATTCTCCTTCAGAAGTGGAATTGCAACGACCTCGTATAATAAATTCCGATCTTTACAGCATTGTTAAATGGGATATAACAAATTGTGTGGAGTTCAATGCCCCGAAAAGGCGAAAACTCAATGCTGTTTGAAAAGTTGAAAAGCTCCCAGTTCTCGGTATGTGTTTCAACAAAAAGACGGATTTCTGTATCGGTGTTTTTCAACCCCTCAAATTTGGCTACAATTTATAAGGCCTGCATATAGGCAGGCGCACCCAAAATTCCCTTCAATTATTGGATAGAATTCATAATAGAGCATACAAATGGGAATGAAAAAGAACTATCATAGATTCATTTCCAAAAAATGTTTTGGATTTAAAATTTAATGTTTCGATTTTTTTTTCAAAACTAGACCATTTATTTTTTTTTTGATACTATTTACAAAATTTAGGAAATAACTTTTTAAGACATTAAATTAAATTTGGTGGCGCAACAGTTCGAAGAGCATTCCTGTGTTCATGTTAAGAGGAATGGAGGGGACCTACATTTTTTTAATATTATACGAGCATTCAAGGTATTATGAATACCCTTATAATGTTAAAGTGCAAGCAACTATTAAAGTAGGATAGGCTGAGAAAGGAGATAGCGATTCACATTGGTTTTGAATGTCTATCTACACATTGCAATAAGTTTAAAATATAAGGCCGGGTGAGGCATTCCATATTCGTGTAGTGCGGCCAAAAAAAGAATCACTGTACTTGAAGTCCGAAATTAAAACTGTTCAGTTTCCTCGATGCAAGTGCCACTCATAGAAATAGAAAGTGGATTAGAAATTTCAGACAAAAGATTATTTATGAACATAAGAAGGAGTGTTGGAGACAAAACGGAGCCCTGTGGCACACCGGCGTTTATTTTGTCAATATCGGATTTGAAACCATCCAATACTACTTGTAGTGATCGGTTCGAAAGGTAATTTCTAATCCAACGAAGAAGAGATTCATCGATTCGATACCAAGTGCACGCATTTTCAATAAGAAAGCTTGATAAAAAAAAACTCTATCAAATGCCTTTGAAATATCATCTTACTTTCTCCAAAACGATGTTAAGATTTATACCACTGTTCAGTGGGATATACCATCATATCACCAGTGGACCTATTGCTACGAAAGCCATATTACCGGTCATTAAGAAGATTGCGTTCTTCAAGATATTTCTTAAGCTGAAATTGATCAGCGTTTCCATGACCTTGGATAGAAGGGATGTAAGTGCAATTGGACGATAGTTAGAAATGAACTAGATTGGCTTTTTTTACTGATATGCTGGACAGATGCTGTTTTCCATCCGCTCGAAAAGAGACCAGTAAATTAGGACAGATGGAAAAACTTACACAATGGTTTTGCAGCGTTGAAGAACACCACTTTAAAACAATCGGAGATATATTATCCGGGCCAGCGGATTTGTGTATATCTTTCAAGATTCTTGCAAATGTTCGAGTACCAAAAAAGATTGGTTCCATGAAAAAGCACCTTGGGAGCGTCTAATTTGTTGATCATGTAAAAATTTGGTCTGTTGAATATGATCATTACAGGACTTTCTAGCTTGTTTGAACATATTTCGGTTTTCCTCAGTATAACAACGGAAGTTTACTTCTTAGACCCTCATAACATCTTTACAGCTCAAATCAAACCGTGAATTCTCTTTCGGTTTGATAGATTTGTCCCTATTAGGGATTAAGGGATCGTTCCGATAAGAGTTAAATTTGTAATCATATTTGTACTGGAGGCCACGTCACAATCGATTAAGCATATTGACCAGTTAAAGTTCCAGAAGAAATCATTAAGACCGTTAGAGTTGGCTTTCGCTTATTGCCGAACAGTTCTTTTGAGGGTTTTCTCGTTAACTAAGTTTTTTGACACTAGATATTCGCAGAAATGACACTGTGTTCTGATGTGCCTAGTGGCGATAATACACAGATGGTGTATTTATCAAGATTGGAATTAAGGAACAAGTCAAGAGTGTTGGCGGTTTGACCTGCAACTCAAGGAATTCGAGTTGGCTCGTTAACAAGATGAGTCAGGTGGTTTAACTCAGCAAAGACCTCAACATACCTTCCTTCAGGTGTTGTTTGACCAGAATTTTAATTATGAATTTTAAACACTATGTCCATGATGGACATAAAATTATTGAAAGTTTTTAGATTTCCAAAGAGCATTTCAAACGATTGACAGGTGCATGTTAGTTGAAAAACTATATAAATATGGTGTGAAAGATATAGAACTGGAATGGTTCAAGTCCTAGCCGATAAAGCGATCGCAGGAAACAAGAGTGTTAACGGTGAACAATCTAGTGCGAAATTTACTATTTTTGGCGTGCCACAACGAACAATATTGGGACCTTTACTGTTTCTAATTTATATAAACGACATTATGTAAAGCGTTAAGCTTTTGTAAGATATCACTTTTTGCTGATGACGCTCTTATGTATGTATATAAACGCTAAATATAATGATTTACTCGAAGAAATGGAGAAGAATGAATTATTTAATGTACGTGACTGGCTAAGAGCTAATAAGTTGAAAATTAATGTTTTAAAAACTAAGTGTAAGTGCAAACAGTGGTTATTGTCTTATCGCAGAAATTAAAAGCAGAAAAATACAGTATTTAAGGATCAAATTGGACAACAAATTAAATTTAAAGAATCATATTCAGTACACCATTGGAAAATTTCGAAAAAAAAGTTTCATAAAAGTATTAGGAAAAATATAACAACATTGTGCGCTATTAATGCTCACATATAAAAAACAAGTAATAAACGTCATTTTAATTTTTGCTCAACCATTTCATTCTTAGGAACAAATGATGAAACTAATAGAATGCAGATTCTGTAAAACAAAGCTATGACAACAATAAGAAGGGGCAGTTTTCGTACACCTGCAAAATGGTTACTATCCTGTCTAAAAAGGTAAAGTGTACGGCAGTTTATTACAAATGTTTTGAAGTTTGTTTTCAAAATTAAGTACAAAATGATGCCAAGCTATCTTACAGAAAATCTATACTAGTATATATCTATACTAGTCTATACTAGTCTATACTAGTCTATACTAGTCTATAATAGTCTATACTAGTCTATACTAGTATATAAAGGCGAAACCATTTTAAAGTTTGTAACGCACGATCTCAGAAAGTAGTCAACCGATTTATTTGAAATAAATTTTATTATTTTCCATATTGTTATAAGAGTGTTTATGGCTATAATTTTTTTTCATTAATAATTTGTCAAACTTAAATATTATTAATTTTACATTTTTTGTCCATTTTTTTTTTCATTAGTTGACTTATACAACCGCTCATATCTTAAAACCTATACAATAATCGACATATATTAGCATTGTTTCATAAAGTCAATATTGTTGCGCAAATTTTAAGCCCAAAATCACTTCTTAGTTACACATACAACCTGAGAAATAAATAAAAACAAATTATAAAATTATAAACTTTTTGAATTTATTTTATCCAGGAATTAGATTTCATCACAATCGCGAGGTGGAAGTTAAAAAAGAAGAAAAAAATATTTATTTGATAATTTTAAATATTATTCAACTTTGACTCATTTGAATCATTTTTTCGATGTCGATAACAAGGTACAAATGGAGAATCAAATTTAAGTGAGTTTCCGGAAGAACTTTTTGCCAAAGTGAGCCACTGTACACCGATAAGTGTTGTTTAGTCTTCCCGATTTTCCATAGTAAATTGCACTTAATTGTTGAGATTTTTTTTAAATCCAAAACGAGTGTTTAAAGCTTCCTCCTTAAAGAATTGAAATACTTTCAACTTCACTCTCAACCGAAATAATCCTAATTACCACTTAATACCACAACAAAAAACGCACACGAAATACATCAATTCCTGAAAGCAACATGAAGAAATCTTTTTCAATTTTCATAAGAATGCATTATCTTCCTTTTCTCCATCACTAGCATCCTTGGAAGACCATTTTACATTGCATGGAAAGCAAATATGTATAAGCAAAATGTATATGCATGAATATTACATGAACATTGTATTTGTTTGGGAGGAAAAACAAGAAAAGCAAATCTAATTCAAGGATCATAAACTTTAAGTATTTTGTTTTTTTCTTGCTCTTTAAAGATGTTTCTGGATTTTTTTCTTTGGAGTCCTTCTCTGACTGTTGCATGTAGCAATTGTTGCACTTGACCAAAGTCATGCAATAACGGAACAAATATATGTACATACTCGACGTACGAAAAAAAAAATAATAGTGCTAACGAACGAAGCTAAGGGGAAACAGGTCTTTGATTGTGCACTGAACCCGAGGGAGCTTTTTAAAGACGAATAGCTCGCTTTTGCACCCATTACTACTCGCTTCAAGAATCTTGATATTTTCAACTTCGTATTTAACGGGTAGAAGAAAATAAATCAGAAAGTCCAGTTCTTTCGTCTTCAAGAGGTTAAATTTGTATTCCTGGAAAGGAACATATTGTTTCCTTCTTCTTCTTTGAGATGGTTGTCTCCATGTATTTTCTTCGCTTGGGAAACAAAATAATATTGGAATTTTCTTACTTCTCGTCTAAGGTAGCCTCGATAGGAAAATTATACTATTCTTTTCGGCTCACATCCACCTACTCCACCTAGGAACTAGCACCTGTGATTCAATAACTACGTGGTAATTCTATAAAATCCTTAGAAGACGAATAAGGAGAACTTGCGTAAATCAACTTTATATGTGTATCTACCAGACAGAGTTGTTATAGAAGGAGATCTTTCGGATTTTATTTCTGCAGGGCACATTTAGATTTTATCTAAACCAAAATTTACAATTTAAAGCGGTAACCAGTAGTGAGTAGTGTGTTGTGCGATCGACTGTGCAAGCTAACCAAACTTTGTGCATTACAAACGCTCCTTATTGAACAAATTTTTTTCTATTTCCGAGAGCACTATATCGTCAATATTGCATATAAAATTCTGTCACCTGTACTGTGCGATCACTCACAACCGTTTGTTAATGATCTGATCAGTCTCTATCAGGGTATTGTTAGGCCCGGAAAATCAACTTTCGACCAAATGTTCACGTTCCGACAAAATTTTTCAAAAAGCCCAGGAGTTTCAAATTGAAACACACCACCTCTTTATGGATTTTAAAGTCGCATAATGATAGCGTAGACAGAGACGAGTTATACAGAGCCATGTTACATCTCGGCGTCGGTCGCTGCCAAACTCGTCCGCTTGTGCAGGATGACCATGAAGAAATCTCGCTGCTCCGTCAAAAACCTTTGATGACGAGAAAGGTTTGGGACAAGGGGACGCATTAGCATGAAACCTCTAAAACATCATTCTTGAAGCAATTGTACACAATTCGCAAGTCAAAAACCAGAGATCAAATGAAGTATCACTCTCGCCGATCTCTGTTTCTTCGGTTTAAAAAGATATTTGAGTACTAAAGAACCAAGAATTCCTTATATAAGATCCTAATCACCCCGGTTCTGCAGTGTGCACCTGGTTTCTCCTAGCATGATTTAATTTTTGTAAGTTTGGATATACATAGCTTGTCAGGTTGATTAACAATGTTTCCAATATCGAGATTATAAAAATTTAAACACGTCATGTTCCTTTAAAAACCCGTCTCATTAAGCGTAAATCTCCACCTTGGCTGAATGGCGACATCTATGCTCTAATGTTAAAACGCGATGCCGCTTACAGTCAATAGAGTTGGTTCAAATTGAAGTACTTCCACAATTCTTATTACAGACTCCGCAATCAAGTCGTCGTAATGATCAGAACAACAAAAAAGCTTTACTACGAACACAAAGTCGGTCCATTAGTTTCTGGAAAAAAGGTAAGGAAAAACTTGCGAGAAATCGGTATTTAAAAGCAAACTACGAAGTTTACTGATAACATCGATTGTGATGCCCTCAACAAAAAGTTCACCTCCACGCCACAATCCTTTAACGTTGTTACACCTACTGATTCCCCTATTGAAGAGGAATCAACAGGTGCAAAGTGTTTGCTGAGCTTTATAACAATACGAGAAGAAGACATATTTGAGACAAGATTATCAATTAAATTCAATGCTAAAAGAAAGCTAAAATTATTTTCGTTCGTAAAAACCAAACCGTTATTTCTACGGAGTTCCGACCCATTGCTATATCCTCCCGTTTCTCTTAAAGGTTTTTGAAAAAACCATTATGAAGCAGATACAAAAACATCTATCGATTAACAACCTGTTAACTACCTGAAAGTCTGTTCTTAGCCCAAAGCGCAGCTGCAAATCTGCCCTACTTTTTTGTTACTGACGAAATAAGAACCGTAATGGACATGGATCATATTACACTTCTAACGTTTTTAGACTTTTCAAAGGCTTTTGACACTGTTAACCATTAAATGTGAAATTTCTTTGGGGTTTCTATAGAGTCCTGTAAGTTGATTCTATAGTACCTTAACGGAAGGCAACAACGCGTGGTTGCAAATGGCCAATCATCAATCTTTCTTAGTGTTTTAAATGGAGTAACTCAGGGATCTATTCTTGGACCAATTCTCTTCTCACTTTACATAAAGGAGCTTCCAAAAGTTGTTAAACACTGTCTGATTCATCTTTACGCTGATGATGTGCAGCTTCTGATAAATCGACCCTTTGGGGAAAAGAACGGCCCTTCTTTTCATTTCTCATTGCTTAAAGAAAAACCATCTGTGCCTAAACCCTGTCAAATAAACAGTTCTACTCATCTATCGCAAAATCTTTGATTTATCAGTCTTAAGTCCATTGAATCTTGAAAACGAAACAATCGAATATGTTAGCAGTTTTAGAAACCTTGGAATGGTTTTCAATCGTTCCCTTGAACGACCACCTAATTAAGCTGATTGGTAAAGGTAATGGTATTCTCCGTGTTCTCCAAGTCACTCGAAGTTTCATCCCTACAAAAACCAAACTTCTTCTTGCCAAAACGCCAATTACTACCCATTAAATTATATGGATGTGAAATTTTTTGCAACTCGGACTCAGCTACTTACCGCAAATTAAATGTCCCATATAACAACATTGCCTGTTATATCTATAATCTACGTAGCTATAACCACGTTCAATCTTTTTCTGATCGCATTTCTGGCTGTAGCCTTGCTCACTTGGCAATCTATATGAAATCATTCGAATAAAACAGCTTGATTATTTACACGGTAAGTTGAACTTCCCGCATTCAACAAGGTTTTTTGCTCTTATACTACCTCGCTACAATTTTGTAATTACTGAACGTCAATTTTTCGTCCATGTTAATCGTCTTTAGAACTCTCTGCCCACAGGTAGCTATGAGAAGTGTAAGAAGCACAAGAAGATTAAAATGTTTATTTTTCAACTATTTGGCAAATCATTGATAATATCTATCTATTAATTTTTACTTATAGGTACTATAAGGCAAGTTATGCATTCGTAAAAAAATCGAACTCGAGATTTTAATCAAAGTTGACATTACGATGATAGCGAACACTTAAAAGATGGGTCTCACAATTCTGTCTGTCTGTCGATTCGACTACAGTCTAAACGGCTCGGCCGATTTTCTTTAAACTTGGTAGATATCATTTTTAATTTTTTTTTCTTTTTTTTTTAAGACCAAAAATAACGGTACCTGCCATACAAATTGTTTTCAAAATTTTATAAATATTTTTTTTTTCAAAAACTGTTCAACATATTTAAAACATGAAAACACAAAGAAAAATTAGTTAAAGTTAGGTAATGGTTGAAAAAAAATTTCCGAAAAATGGTTATTGTGGGTACTCCCATGGAACCATTTTTTTTTGTTTTTGATTTTCTCAAAACCGGTACAACCGATTTTGTTCATTTTATTTTTGCTAAGGCTTCCCAAGAACTTAAATAGAATTGTGTATTCAAATTTTCAAAAAAGATATTTTTTTTTTTGAAAACTCAATAGTATTTCGAAAACCCCATAGATTTTTTTTTAAACTTGATATATAAAAGTTTCTTAATATAATCTA
Organism: Chrysotoxum bicinctum; assembly: GCA_911387755.1. Classification (NCBI taxonomy): domain Eukaryota; kingdom Metazoa; phylum Arthropoda; class Insecta; order Diptera; family Syrphidae; genus Chrysotoxum; species Chrysotoxum bicinctum. The sequence goes on from OU426988.1 coordinate 207,853,257, forward strand.
CAAGATGTGAGAAAAAAAAATTTATTTTACCTAAAAATAAAGGTACCACCCATACAAATGTTAAAAATTAAAAAAAAATGCTTTTCAAAAATCGTATTTTTCTCGAAAACGGCGCTTAGAATTTTGATAAAATTTTTTTTCTTTCAATTAATTTTTATGATCTTTAATTTAATAAAAAAAAATTTGAAATTATAATATTACAGTTGTATCTACCATAGAATCATTTTTTCGAATTTTGAATTTCTCATTATCCACATAACGGATCTTAATGAAATTTTTTATAAAGAAGCTTCTAAAAAGTCTAAAACACATTGCATTTCAAAACTTTAAAATAAAGATTTTTTGAATTTTTGAAAAAAAAAATCTATTTTTTATTTTTTTAAATTCGATATCTCAGAAACGGCTCAATATTTTTTTTTGTAAACTTAAGTTTTATTCGAACAATAATAAAAACTTTAGATTGGCGTACCAAAATTTTTTCTTAAAAATCTTTTAAAAAGTTTGTATATAAAAGCTTTTTTTTAAGAAACCACTACAACGACTTATAATTTTTGTTCTTTCATAAATTCATATTTGCACAGCATTTTGTTTTTCTCTCTTACTACTAAAAGAATTTAAAAAATTCATTTAATCCTTATGAAAAGTTTTCTCTAATAACATTCGTTTTCAAAATTCCTAGTCTATTAAATAGAAGCAATTTCGTACGACCCAGTCGTGCATTTTATTTTATTAACATTTTTGTTTTCTCTTTTTTTAATTTTATTTTCTTTTTAATAAATAAATTTGTAACAAGACTCAATAAATTAATTAAATTCAAATTCTTAAACAAAACTTAAGGCTTTCAACAATTTATAAGACTCTTGTCCTATTTTGTAAGTGATTTTAAAATAAATAAATACTAAATATCTACTAAATATTAGGCGCGTTTTATTGGTAATCTATATCTAGCGCATTAATACAAGCACAAAAAAAAAACGCTTTATTCACTCTTTAACTCACTCTTCCTTGTTCCTTCCTACTTGTGGAATTAAGATTTAACTTCCACGGATGTGTTCGAAAGATCTGTATCTCGTTTTTAAGCTGGAGTTGAAATATTCATGAAAATCCAGATCGAGTTGATTTAGAGTTTTATCACTGTTAAATTTGATTTAAAACTTAAAAAAGTGCGAAAATATATCGCATATTTATACTGAGTATTGGAGAAAAAAAAACATAGATAGTACTCAATAAAATGACATTGGCGCAAAATTTTAAACAGCCTCTTATTAAGGTAGTAGCACAAATAATCATATACAGATGTCTTACGCCTATGGAGCAGAGTGACCTATGAAATTGAAAAAGCTTTATTCTATAAAGCTTTTTAAAAAGCATTTTTTCTACGAGAATCAAAGTTCTTTTCGCAGGATTTTGTAGGATAGGATTTCTCTTCTCTCAATTATGTGTTGCTTCTCTTTTGTTTACCCTTTCCTACAATTTTTGTTTATATTTGCAATATTCGTTCACCCCTTTGTAACGATCAAGCCGCAGACAGTTAATTTTTTTTTATGGGTTGTCTGAGGTTTGCGATAAATATAAAATGTGTGCTTCTTGGGTTTGACCGATTATTTAAGTTGGTTGATAATTAGAAAGATTTTTTCAATAAACTGTGTCGTCGGTAGTTATGTATTTGTACATATGTACTCGTAGTTTAAATGACGGAAGGAATTTCTTTATTTAATTTTTTTTCATTCGTCTGAAGTTGATTTTAATAAAGGGCACATTTTTGTTGCGTAGGTAATTAATAATTATGTAGTTACATACATTCGCCTTTTCTATTTCGTAAGAGTCCAGGAATATTATATATGTATACATATTATATTTTTATAGGAGGTAATGTAGGTAGGAAGATACCTAGGTATTTTTAGGGTTTATTATTATAAATTTCAAGATTTTGGACAAGAGCTTGTTTATTACATGTGTAGGTATACCTAGCAGGAAACGAAATTAGTTTGGAATATTTTTACTTACGTACAGTACATATGTACATATGTATATATACATAAATATGTCTGTATATAGGAAGATAAGATAAGCATTCAAATAGTTTGAATACAATCATGTATCAATTAAGAACTTTTTGTATTAGATGGTCTTTTAAATAATTGTATACTTAAGTAGGGCTATGTAGACCTGCCTTGATACATTTTTACTTAAATTATTATTAAACAAAAATAATTAATAACTTTTTTTTTTTTGATAATGTAAAAAGCTGAACATTAATAAATAGATACAGAGTATACAAATGTTCCTAGGTTCTTATTAACATAATTCCTTCCTGTAACTATTATGTCTATGTGATATGTACCTACAAGAAAATTTGTAGGCACCTACTAGAAAATTTGCGCCTACCGCCGCACAATGGGGCAAAATGGCGAAAAGATGGCATTAAATCAACCAACAGGTCTAGAAACCTGAAATTTGGCACAAATACTACTGATACCAATGTTATAACATGGCCAAAGTTTCAAATGGCCACGCCCATTTCTAGGGTTACCACCCATACAAATTTCATTAGTTTACGAAATCACTCAAAAACGGCTCAAAAGATTTAAATGAAACTCTGCGTGTATTGCATACTTCGTGATTGTAATACAACTACAATTATAAAAAAATTAAAAAAAAAATTATAGGGTTACCATTTCGGGATATTTTGTGTTAATAATTTTTGTTTGCTAAACTTAGTATCCTTTCTTCAATAGAAATAAATTCTTTGCTTTTCAGCTACATGTACACTTTTAAAAATTCAGTTTTAATAGGTCTACAATGTCTATTTGAGCTTGGACGTGAATTTTTGTATATTATTTTAACACCAGAAACTAAGCGAAGTGGAACAAGGCAAGTAAGAAAAACAGTCGATTCTATCTGGTTCAATTCATAAAATGCTTGCTTATTTGAATAGTGACCAAAACTCCTATCAAAGTCCCATTTAGAGTACAAGCATACATTTATCAATTCTTAGTAAAGTGAATTAATCTCATCTCGTCTTTTTGGAGAATAATTAAGCCTTTAACTGTTAAGTTTAACAAACTTTGTAAACTTGTACTCACAGAAGTTTTCGAAACAATGATACATATATATTCAGGATTGGTATAGCAATTTTTTTAACACTCCTGAACTATTTTATACGAAGGAAATACTTAAGAAGCTTTTGATCTGATAATTTCATATTAAAATTTAAATAAGCCTGCTTCGAAAATTAACGCTAAAGCTTCTTCACCATTCATCGAAGTAGGTTAAATGGACTCTCTTAAAGCTTTCCTACACTGTTTGACTTTTCTAGGACTTTAGGGTACTTCGTGAATTAGTTTTGCAGCTACCGACTGCCCACAAGTTCTCAAACTAATCTCAGATGCATATGCCAAATCAGAAAGAATGTATGTCATTTCAAAAGTTACCCAAGTATTGAGTTTGCCTTACAATTTCTTCCTTTAAAAAATCCATCTGGCTATTAAATCCTTGGCAACTTGACTTCTTCTTTATATTAAAAAGATCTTGCCTGGTTATTGGTAGTATTTCTGATTTTGTTCGGCGTAAGAAATGTCAAAAATACAATAATATTGACGAAAAATATCTTTTTCTAGAAAGTGACGTCACCAACAAAAATGTACACAACACACAGGGGAGCAGATTGGAGCAAGAAAATTTTGCACATTCTGAAAGGAGAATGTACACTTAACAAAATGACATATAAAACTTATTGGCACCTTACGGCGAACACAACTAAACGTCTAAGGATTTCAGAGAAATACAAAAAAACAAGCAATTTTTTAATTTTTTTTATATTCAACTACGAATTAAAATAAAAAGAATTTATTTTTTATAAAAAAAAAAAAACATACAAAAATGCTCCTGAGCTTACTGATTCTATTGCAATTTAATTTAATTTGATACACGTCATAAATAATAAACTGTACACAATTTACTTAACCAACTCGAAATGAGAAAAAGAGGTCTGCGATCGACTCAAAACGTGAACTTACTCTTCATTTGAGACGATCTGCAGAAGATTACGTGATTCAAATAAACTTTCTCTCTCTCATTTCTAATTCTCTATCATATTTGGAAGAGAAATAGAACGGTTATTTAAGACAAAGCTCAACTTCATAATTTGATTAAATGCCAGCTTTTTTACGTTTTGCCCCATTGTGCGCCGGCCGAGACGATATAGACCCTCCGCCGATTCGGTTTTAACTTAGGATGCAGGTACTTGTAATATACATATGACAGGTTATGAAAATAAAATGCACGACTGGGTCGCACGAACTTGCTCCTATGTAAAAGACTAAGAATTTCAAAAATGAATGTTATTAGAGAAACTGTTCATAAGCATAAAATTCATTTTTTAAATGACTAAAAAAAAACTTCTTTAGTAGTTAAAGGTAAGAATAGGATGCCATGTGATTCAAGCAAATATAGATTTATGCAAGAACAAAAATTATAAGTCTTTGTAGTGGTTTCTTAAAAAAATAAAGTTTTATATAAGTAAATTTTAAAACATTTTTAAGAAAAAATGTTGGTACGCTAATTTGAAGTTTTTATAATTGTATGAATAAAAATTAAATTTACAAAAAAAGTATTGAGCCGTTTTCGAGACATTGAATTTTCAAAAAACAAAAAATTGATTTTTTTTTTCAAAATTCAAAAAAATATTTTTCTTAAAGTTTTGAAATGCAATATTTTTTAAACTTTTTAGAAGCTTCCCTCTACGAAATTTCATTAAAATCCGTTGTGCTAATGATGAGAAATTCAAAATTTTAAAAAATCGTTCTATGGTAGGTACAGTCAGTAATATCTTATTTTCAAATTTTTTTTATTAAATTACAGATATTAAAAAATGATAGAAAGAAAAAAAATTTAAGCAAAATTCTCGGAACCGTTTTCGAGAAAAATACGATTTTCGGAAACCATTTTTTAACATTTGTATGGAGGGTACCGTTATTTTCAGGTAAAATGAATTTATTTTTCTCATATATTGTAGATTATTTTTCCAAACTTTTATTTATCAAGTTTTGAAAAAATCGACCATGGGGTTTTCGAAATATTGAGTTTTCAAAAAAAAATTTTGAAAGTTTTTTTCAAAATCCAAAAAAAAATTGTTTTGGAAAATTTGAATACACAATAATATTCAAACTGCTGGGAAACTTAAGCACAAAAAAATGATCAAAATCGGTGGTACCGTTTTTGAGAAAATCAAAGTGTGTCTCGCAATTTCACCTGTCTCTCCTTGGTATTCAGACGTACGTGCCACACATTTGGCCAAAAAGAAAAATAATATATTTCTCGAAAACGACTTTTACAATTTTGTAAAAATAATTCAAATAATTAAATTAGGAAAATGATGCTTTTTTGTATTTTATCTTTAATAGTTATTTTTGTTACCTCTAGTAGAATTTTATTTTTTATATTTGGTTTTTTCATTTTTTTTCTTCTTTCTCATTTTAAGAAAACCTTATTTTAATTTAAAAAAAAAAGTACACATTTTTATTTTTGATAACTCAATATTCAAATTATGTGACTACGTAGCTAACTAACTATGAGTGGGTAAATATAACTATAAAATGAGTTGAAAATTCCCCTCCAACGTAGTGTAAGCACTTCGGATTCAAAGTTAGTTGATAATAGTTGTGTTCAACCAGCTGCACTGGACTACTCTGGGCAGACAAGTGTAGCTTTTTGGTGTTAATTGAAAAAATTTCTCCACTGACTTACACTGATTAGCGTTCATTGACCTGAACTAGTGTACATTAGTTCAGAATATCTTGCACTGCCTTTTGAGGTAGTGCAGGTTGGTGAAAACTGTCAAAATCAGCTGATGTCATTATTTGATTATATTTGTCAAAGGAATTAATTTGAATTTTGTCCGCGCGTTGTGTTTTTGAATTTAAATTTAGAAAAATGCATGTTTTAAAGATCTGACGTATGACGGTTTTGCTTAAGTTTGCTCTGACAGTTTTCATGAACTTGCACTGCACTACACTACTCTACACTGGCCTCTTTCTGGTTGAACACAACTAATGATTTTGACATTTCACAATCACGGTTTCAAGTTTGTGCATTGCATATGACATTCATTTGTATTATCAAACCAAACTGGGAAATAAATCTTTGTTTAAATATTGCGAACGAATATTTGAAATTACGTTTCAGAAGGCCATAAAAGTGGAGTTTTTTCATTAGAGGTGTCATATTCTTTAAGTTTTATTAGTAATTATTTCTGTTATGTTAAATGTGTTGAATGAAATTTCTTTTTTATCCCAACAATAACCATCATTCCAATTAGATTTAAATAGCTCCAATAGTAAGTTCTCTTCTTGAACTATAGAGCTATGATCTATGATCAACGTTTTCTTTATTGATGCTACTTTGTGTGATGTGTAATCTCACAGAACGTGGGGATGTTTTTCATTTTATTTGAAAGGTGTCCCGTTCCCGTTCTAAGGAAAACTAGAAGACATAAAACTGGAGTACTGACTTCTTAACAGAAACAGAAAACAATATATTTGTCTTTATTAAGTTAGGAATAAGAACTAAAGTTGACACAAGAACTGGATAATTTAACAGAATAGACAAGGAAAATCAGCTAAAGTAGTCCTTAGACCAGAACAAAAAGTTTCTTTAAAATGGAAAAACAACTAAACTGCAGATAATTTAATTTAATTTTTAACTAGGAAAGAGTAAAATTATCTTTATTTAAATTTTTGATTCAACCTGAACGGAGTTTCCAATCGGCCAATATACCTAGTCATTTGTAATTTCAAGCGTTTGTTAAAAACTTTAAACTGCTCTCCTCAAAAATTAGTAAAAGTCTTTAGCGGGTTTTTCTTGTGACCACAGATCTATACTGTACTAAGCTAAAAAAGAAGTAAAGAAACTTAAAAACTAGTACCTAACCTTCCTCCAAATGCCGTTCTTCTTTCTTGAGACGAGGAAATCATTTTCACTTTCGATTCTGTCTATATAATATCTCCAAAAAAAATAAACAAAATAGAAACATAAATATGTACCTACGAGTACTTCCTGCAGAATACAAAGTCACACGAATGCATTTTTATTTGAAAGAGGGAATAATTTTGCATAGATTTCGATTGTTTGAAAGAAAAGTAGCTAAACATCGGCTGGCATGTAAAAGAAAAGCTTAATCTAAATCTCAAATTTCATTTTTAGCATTTTGTATATAATAAAACTAGAAATTTTACCTTTATTTTAAGTGCTTGTCCTTAAAGATCTTATCAATAATTCTGAAGTTATAAGCAAATCAACATAACCTACTTACATAACATACCTACAAAATCCATTTCCATTTTTCTATGCCTACCTAAAGCAGATACACTTGAAAACGAAAAGAAAGATATTGCCAAAATCCAAACAAGAAAATTCCTACCGAAAAGTGCAATACCCTCACAAGAAATCAAAATAAAAAAAAACAAAAACACCAGCCAAGGAGTCGCCGCGGCATGCACCAGCCACCAAAACCAATAAAGGAACACAGGAAAAGGCAAATATAAAAACAAAAACAACATCCATCCACACAGAAATTCTACGAATGACAAAATATAATAAGAAAAAGTAGAACAGAAATAATATAACCCCGGTGGGAAAGGGATGCGCTGTGTCTGGTACGATTTGTTTGTGCTATAAATTTTGATGAGAACAAGAGAACGCTTGTCGCTTAGTCGCTTACCCAATGAAAAGATACATTTTTCGCTCTCCTACATTGTGGTCATTGTAGTTCTCTTGTCGCTCTTGATTTTTGTATCTTTGTCTGCTAAAGTTTGTCTGCTAAAAAAATTTCTTAGGACATTTTTTTGTATGGAGATGAGACATCTGTATATGATTATTTGTGGTAGTAGTATTATACTTCTTATATACGAGTATTTCCTAACTTTAAAATAGTTTTCTTATTTTAAACATTTTTAACTAATATCGTCCTAAGGCTGGGAGCGCACATTCAATTTTTAGTTGCACAACACTGTTTGTATACTTATAGAAAACAGATGAACTATTTGGTTGAATGTCCGCGCAGGTGCATATAATTATATGTTACACAAAATAGCGAACTCATTTTAGGCAATGGTTTAGTTTGTGTCAAAACACAAACTTTTTAGTTTCTTGAACCAAACAGTTGCGAAACCGCCTAGCCTAAGGCAATTTCTTTTAATAAATTGATTCTGAGCAACCTTAAAACAACAGTAGTTCGTGCAAAAAACTAAGTAAGCAGACCTATTTTGACGTTTTTAAATGTTAAAGAGTTATATGACGTTATAACGATACTAAAAAAAATAAAATAGGTACCTATTCTGGGAGTTTAGCTTTATTTTTTTCAGTTGTTATATAAATTCAGCATAATGCCGCAGTTATACGACATTTTTGAACAAATGCCAGTGAACTGATAAAACATATCAATCGAATTCAATATTTCAATATTCAATATTTTATGACAAAATTAGTGGCAGTAGTGTAAAGCCGGAATAATGGTATGAATTAAAGTTTTGCATTTCAAAAAATATTTGTTCTATAAATTTCGGAGCGATCACACTTTCGATTAGTAAAGGCAAAGTATAACAAAATAAATACTAACGAACACACCCTCAAGTATGCCACATATATTTTTTCGGACACCACCTAAACACCTCCTACATTTCAACATCCGTAACTACATCTTCACTAAATTATCCATTTCAATTACTAGCTTATTTTTATTCACGAATCGTTTGTTGTTGTTTTCCATGTTAAATTTTGGGATGTAGTGTATCCACTAACCAATAAAACACGGCTATTGTAAAAATTTATTAATTTAATCAAATTTGCATGCCATGCCAATATTTCTGTAAGGATGTATTTTGTTAAATTCCATGTTATTTAAAAATTTAATCGAAAGTTTTAGCGAACCCCCGACGAGAATGAGGTATTAAATTTTTATTACTAAAATTTAATATTATATAACAACACTGGTGTATTTTCACTCAGCTTGCATTGTTTGTAGAAATTTTTTTTTTCTCTTCTCTGTCTGCAGATGTCAGGTGGTTTATTGGTTCCATTCGATTCTTTTGGGAACACCTCAACATAAACGAGGATGGAGTTCTTCTGTTCTTCCAAAATAAAACAACAAAACAAAACAATAACGAGCAGAAATATCCCTACCAATACTCCATACTACCAAGGAAATGATATTTTTCAAGGATCTTGAGCGTTGAGAATGGCAGCATGACATCCGGTGGTGGCCAACTTGAGGGAGTAGTCGATGGAAAACAGTAAAATAAATTCTTCTATTCGGAATGCTGAACACTGGACGGAACAGTTTTCTGTATATTTATCTGACAATTTGATACAAATTTTCAAAACTGGTAGTCTTGCTTGGTGCTGCCATTGTCAGAGAAAATAACTTCAACAAAAACAATTCTCTGGATGCATTTTGTTTGTTTTTGTTATTCTGGAGCATTTTGTGCTGACCGGTTGAAGTCAAGAGGGATTTTATATGCATGACATAATCAAGCTCTGTCGAAAGTCTTCTGGCCATTGCTTTGAAAATCGATAAATCGGTCGTATATTATAGCGAAGACACTTGATGCGATGACTTTTGTGATATTTGTTAAACAGCAAGTGTGCAAAATCATTTTTGTGCAAATAAGTTAGGGTGGCAATTGGGGTGAGAGTTGGCTATGAACTAAAGAATGAGACCAGAAAAGTCTCAAGACTCAAATTTTCCGAAAGTCTGGGTGATTTTCACAAAAAAAAATTTAAAATACAAAAATTCTTTTCTTGAACTATAAATTGAATTGAATTAATAGTCTGACCACGGACATAATTATTCTAGGTGTCTAAATTTAATCAAATTTTATTAGAGTCCGTAAACATGAACCAATATTTTCGTCTTAGAAGGGTACGACCGGATCTAACTGTTGAGCCGACTATGGTACCTGGACGAAACGCACTTTGGAGTTGAGGTCACATGAGATTTCAACTGAATTAAATTTAATTACTCCACGTAAACCGAAATAATTTGTATATTTCATACATCATCTTTATAAATTGAATAGTCTAAGAGGGAGTGGAGGTATAACCAAAATTCATATTGTTATATGTGTAGATATATGCATTACTACTCGTATAACAAATACAACCTTCTGTCAAAGTTTATGGTCATAGATATCGCCATTTGTTCGCTTACGAACGGGATGAGGTTCACCAAATGACAATAAAATCCCAGTTACCGTTTGATGTGGATATGAGATGGGACCAAAGGCATCATTAGTCCGTAATTTTTCAAAAACCACGTTAGTGAGGCGGTCACCGTCAATGGTGAGGGCTACAAAACGATATGTGCCACATAGGAGACGTTACGATTGACATTCTGCATGAACGATTTGATGGTAAGGTTATCATGCGAAGAGGTGATGTGAATTGGACACAAAGGTCATGCGATTTGACTCCGCTAGACATTTTCTTGTGGGATTTCCTGAATTCACAGGTCTATCAACATAACACAGACTCTCGCTCAAATGAGATACTGGTGACACTGAAACACTAAGTTACGCCATCAAAAACATCAACTGTATGGTCCATACAGCCAATATACATACGGGGTGATTAGGGTTTTATATAAGGTCTCCTTGGTTCTTTAAGAGAGGGCTTTACTACTCAAATTCTTAACCCAAGGAAACAGCGATTGGCGAGAGTGATTCTTCGTTTGATCTCTGCACTAATGTCATTTTTTGAGGTAATAGTAGAGCTCGTTGATGACTTCGGAGTTGTACCTATTCACCGTAAGGTTTTGCCCAAGTCGACGACGACGTTGAGATTCCTTTCTCGATGATAGCATATACTTCGTCTTGTCGTTTCTTTCAATCATCCCTCCCATTGCTAAAGCCCTCAATAAACTAGCGGGCTCTCTTTGTTTTCTCGTGAGAAGTCAGCGTTTATCGTTTATGTCCGTCGAGCTCACTGGGCTATTCTGGTCCTTGTTTGCAGCATTGATTCATAAGCCTCGTGCTTCATCTTCAAATCAGTAGTTTTGTTGTCGTCGCCTAGTGAAAACCAACACGTTAGTGACAGCACTTCTGATGGCTTGTTGGCAGTGATTCTACTGGCCATCTGTAGTTGGTGATAGTGGAGGGCTTGGTGCTGAAAGGTTAAGGTCAAGAGACTTGGTCAACAAAAATCCTAGCAATCTCTTCATCATCATCATCGGCTCGAAAACCGGGTTCCGGTCCTGGCCTCTTTCAACAAGTCTCTCCACCTATCCTGGTCTCTAGCCGACGCCATCCAGTTGCGCACCCCAAGGCTTCGGGCGTCCTGGTCTACGCCATCTCTCCAGCGCAAGCATGGTCTACCACGCTGTCGTCTACCATAGAATGTACCACAAAGAACTTTCCGAGCAGGTTCCTCTTCGCTCATGCGAGATAGGTGCCCTGCCCACCGGAGTCTACCGAACTTAATTTTTGTCACGATATCTGTTTCTAGGTAGATTGCGTACAATTCATGATTGTACCGTCTCCGGAATCGTCCTTCCTCACATGTGGGGCCAACAATTCTCCTTAAGACTTTTCTCTCGAACGCAGCTAAGAGGTCGGAGTGCCTGTTGCTAAGCACCCAAGTCTCGGATCCATATGTGAGTACTGGCAGGACCATAGTCCTGTACAGCAGCAGTTTTGAAGTTATGGTGAGATTTCTGGATTTGAAGAGCTTTGACAGACTATAGTAGGCTCTGTTGGATTTGAGAAGCCGCCCGCGTATTTCTTCTTCTAGGTATATTGTTATCGGCTGCTACTATTGACCCAAGGTATTTAAAGGATTGCACCACTTCAAATTCGTGCTCTGCTACCTTGATTGTTTGACCAACTGTTCCTCTCGCATTCAACGCCACCATGTATTTTGTTTTACCTTCACTAATGTGCAGCCCCAGATTTTGTGCCGCCTGCTCGATCTGGATGAATGAATCGTGTACAGCTTGTTCGGTTCTTCCGATGATGTCGATGTCGTCTGCGTAAGCCAGTAACTGGCTGGACCTGTTGACGATGGTCCCTCTTATTGCGGTGCCAGAGTCACGGATTGCTTTCTCCAACGCCAGGTTGAAGAGGAGGCAGGCCAAACCGTCCCCTTGTCGGAGTCCATTAAAGATGTTGATTGGTCTGGATAGCAATCCGGCTATTTTTACTTGGCTTGTTACGTTGGTCATGGTCAACCTACATAGTCGTGTCAATTTATTTGGGATGCCGAATTCTCTCATGGCTTTGTAAAGTTCTACCCTGGCTATGCTATCATAGGCGGCCTTAAAGTCTACAAACAGATGGTATGTTGGGATGTTAAATTCTAGACATTTTTCCATCGCCTGCCTAAGGGTAAATATCTGATCAGTTGTTGATTTGCCTGGAATGAAACCACACTGATATTGTCCGATAACGGTTTTAGCGTATGGGGTTATCCGGTCTTGTAGGATAGAGGAGAGTATCTTATAGGCGGTACTCAACAACGTGATATCTCTATAATTGCTGCACGTTGTGACATCTCCCTTCTTATGTATGGGGCATATTAAACCTTTTCGCCAATCTCCTGGCATTTCTTCCTGCTCCCATACGTGTACTATAATATCATGAATTGCTTGACGTAAGGCTGGCCCGCCGTGATGGAATAATTCGGCTGGTATGCCATCGGCTCCCGGGGCTTTGTTCTGTTTAAGCGGACCTATAGCCTTCTCAACCTCTTCTATGCTTGGTGGCGGCAACATAGGGTATTCTTCTTGAAGTAGTGGAGCCTCCACTTCCGCAGTGAGCTGACCATTTAGCAATTCATTAAAGTACACTTCCCATCGCTCCAGTATGCTTTCAGGATCGGTGATCAGATTTCCCTCTCTATCCTTGCAGTATGTACAGCGTGGTGTGTACTGCGTCATGTTTCAGACGGATTGGTAGAACTTCTGCGCCTGGTGCGGACCTCGCTCTCGGCTGTTTTCTACTTCACAGATTATGTTCTTCTCCCAGGCTGATTTTTTTTGTCTGTGGTTTTTCTGTTCTTCTGAGCTCTTTATATTCCTCTTCGCGTGCCCGCGTTCTATGAGATTGTTGCATTGCTCGGTACGCTACATTCTTACGTTCAGTCGCTAGCTTGCATTCATTATCAAGCCAGTCGTTCCGATTTTTACGACTGCTGCCTAAGATGTAGTTGGCAGTACTAATGAAAGTATTTTTAAGACGCGTCCACTTCTCATTTACGCCCAGCATACTGGCTCCAAGGCTTTATTCTCCCTAAATCAGGTGTTTCTAGGGCGAGTCCTAACGCATTACCAAAGGTGTTACTGGTGTTTTCATTGCGCAGGGCAGCCGTGTTGATTCGAACCTGATCGGCGTATGCAATGCGTCTTCGCAAGGCAATCCGCCCTCGCAAAACCATACCAACAAGATAGTGATCCGAGTCGATATTGGCACCTCGGTACGTTCGTACCGTCATCAAGTTCGAGTAGTGGCGATGGTCTATCAACACGTGGTCTATTTGGTTACGAGTGACTCCATCAGGTGATATCCAGGTGGCTTTGTAGATATCTTTACGCGGGAATCTGGTACTCGCAACGACCATGTTTTTCGATGCTGCCAATTCTAAGACTCGAAGTCCATTGTCATTAGTGTTCTCATGCAAACTATGGGTGCCTGCGTAATGCCTGAATACCGGCTCCCGACCTATTTTTGCGTTCAAATCCACAAGGATGATTTTAACATCATACCATGGACAGGCATTGAAGGCCCTCTCGACTTGTTCGTAGTAAGTCTCTTTTTCTTCGTCTGAGGACTCCTCCGTAGGTCCTCTTAGGTGTTTTGTTTGACAGCTGTAATATACGTCATATTCTTTCTTCTGTAAAACACTATTTCCTGTCCATCTGATTTCTTGGAGAGCTGTTATGTAAGCTTTATATCTTGACAGGGCATCGGCTAGCTGCTGAGCAGCTCGAGCTCTATAGAGCGATCGTACGTTCCATAAGAAAATTCGTAAATCGTTTTTGCTTTTTCTTTGCGTGGGTTGTCGTCGTGTGATCAGTCCGTTTCCGAGGCTTGTTGTCGTTTTCGAAATTCCTAACGTTTTACGGGACAGGGAAGTAACCTGTCACCAACCTGAGGAACCAGCCTGATCATATTAGCCAAACCTTTTTTAAAAGGCTTGTCTCTAGCGGCCGCCGCGGAGAGGCTATGATCACACTTCCACCAGTCCCGAATAGTTACGACAGGTGCATGTTTTCGTATGCTACATGTTGTTCCCCCTATTCGTCTGATGGCTGACCGCCAGCTATCTCTTACGATTTTAGTTTCTGGACATCATATTTTCTTGAGGCATCCACTCGGCGTTCTGTCATCATAGATATCCGCATTCGCACTTGAGCTATAACCAAGAGTAATGTTCCGTCAATGTTGGCCCCTAGGAATTTTCGGACATCCAGGATACTGGAAACATAGCTGACATCTATCGCAACATGATCAATCGGTTTGATGGTTCATCAGGTCAGGTTCCGGAGACCGTCAGATCCTTGATGTATATTGAGGTGTGGGAATCGAGTTCTAGCTATGATGAGTCGGCCCGTGCGCAAAGTCAATCAGCCTGCCTTCATCCGTCACCTGAATATTGTCGTGCAGGCTGCTGTGTCCAGTTACTAGCTTACGCAGACGACATTGACATCATCGGAAGAACCGAACAAGCTGTACACGATTCCTTCATCCAGATCGAGCAGGCGGCACAAAATCTGGGGCTGCACATTAGTGAAGGTAAAACAAAGTACATGGTGGCAGGAGCGGCCCGAGCTAAATTAGAGCCCTGCGCAAGCTTTATCAGTGGCGCCTCTCATTTGGATTGGATTGGCGGAAAAAGTCATTTCCTCATTACCCAACGGGTACCCTTTGCAATGCGTTTTTTTAACGAGGTATCCCCAAGAGGCCTATTCCTAGATAATACTTATATTTAATTAAAATAAATATGATTTTTATTAAAAACTAAGAAATCAAAAATATATCATAAAAATAATAGTAAAAAAATATATCACAAAAATTTAGGAACTGAAAAAAGTATTTTTTGAAGTAAAAAATATTTAAAAACTAATTCAAAAACATAACAACATACAAATAAATAATGAACTCATTAATTGTTGCTCATGTAGGAAATAATAATAAGATTATTATTTTAATAAAAATAAATAGAACCGGCTATATTAACTTTTCTGGCTTCTGTTTTAGCAAACTCAGCTACCAGATCATCATAATATAATGACTTGACAAGACCTTTCTCTATAGCCATGATTGACTAGTCAAATTATCTTTCCTGAGTCTTTGGGGTCCTGAAGTAGTTTTTTATTAATTTTAGTTTCAAAAAACTGTTATGTGAGGAAACTGTGATGGTATTTATAGATTTAGAGCTATGGCTTCAGCTGATTGCACGTTAGTGAATTGTTCTTCTGATCGCATTTCCACTAAAGAGTTTTGAGTAGCATATTTAGTATAGATAAATTAGCAGACGGAGTTTGTAAATACTTACTAGTAATATTGGCGCAAAATTTTAAACAGCCTATTATTATTTGCTAACTTTATAGTAAATAGTTTACTTACTCATTCTTAATTTTAAACATTTTCTCACTAGTATCGTACTAAAAGAATTTCCTTAATAAATTGCTTCTGAACACACCTAAAACAATGACATTTCGTGTAAAAAAATAAGTACACGAACATTTTTTGATGTCTGCAAATGTCAGAGTCATACGAAGCTAGCAAGATACTAAAAAAATAAAGTAGGTATTCGATGATTTTAACTTTAATAAGAGGGTAGAGAAGTATGATGCTATATTCGATTAAAATTATTGTTTTAACCTAGTATCATACTAAAACAGCTTTAGCATCGTACTAATTCAATTAAAATTTTGCGCTATTATTTTTTTTTCTTAAATATCAAACTAGATTAATATGCAACATATAAACTTGAAACTAAAATTTTACTTCCTAATGACAGCATGTTTCTATTCTCAACGTTTCCAGCCTCAGATATTTCAATAAGAGCTTCATATTATAGCTTCTAAGATTTTGAATGGTTTTTAAACATTTAGTCTACTCCCATCTGGTTTCAGAAAGGGGTTTTAAGGTCAAACCAGCGAAGTTTTTCGTATATAAGTATGTCCCAACGCATTGTTGAACCTGATACAAAGTTTTATATGCATTGAGCAATGTCAAAAAACTTAACAGCTTCCAATGAACAGCAAGCTGAATCATTAAAAACCAACAACAACCAAAGGGAATGCAAGTAGCCTGAACAAAATAAGCTCTTGGTTCAAGACACTTAATTTTGTTCTGAACACCAGCCTCTTTTCCTTTCATGTTTGAACCATTATCATAACCTTATACATACTCGTATACACTATTAAAATAGTAGCGTAGCAAGTTTTATTGTAAATATAGATTCCCTATCCTTTCTTTTGTTTTGAGTTTTTTTTACCATAATACCTACATAGACAAATAAAGTAATTATATCAGTCAAAAATCCCTTTTTTAAATGTAAACAATAACTGGCAAGAACAAAAAAATAGAGAAAAGGAGAAATTGAATAAAACAGATTCACTCATTAACGACAAACCTCAACATTAATCATCGCATCATCATCATTCCATATTTCAACCCTTTGTCTCATTCTCGACACACGACAGTGATAAAATTTCACTCATAAACAGAGGCCAGTGCCAAACTAAAACATAGTACAAGAAACACTCAACCGGAAGAGTTTAAATTCCTAGACGCAACTTTTAATTTTGCGCACTGAGTATGAATTTTGTACCTCAGAATTTCTGTTTGAGTAACATTGCTGACTTCGATTTCATATAGAAGAATTGGCATCGTGCTCATGTTATCAACTTGCAAACTGGTAACTGTCTGTATTTGGTGTTGAAATTCTGTTTTATGTTACACTGCATAGGGGAGGGATAACAAAATAAAATAAATGCCTTCACTCATACACGCGATGGTGAATGTGAAGAATAACGTAACAGTGGATTGATAAAGAGAAAAATAGCAAATATGTAGGTATCTGTTTTTAAGCGAACAAAATTGTGCACTTTGTAAAGATTTTGTGATGTAGTTTTTTTTACTGTGGGAATGGGGGTGTCTATAGGAAATTAAACATCGACTTATTTTTGGAAAACTTGATATGTATCTATATATATATGTATATCTGTCTTTAAATTCAGAATTAGCTGTTAGTTATATAATAAATACCAATATTGGAGTGAGCTATAAAAAGAAATGAGACTTAAAAAAGATGGTAGGTAGTGGTTATGAAGTAGTGGCTTTTTTAACGCTTGCCCAAGGCGCCTTTTGAGTTCAGCGCCCTGCGCATTTGCACAGCTTGCACGTATAGCTTGCCCGGCCCTGCATGGTGGCGTCGAATGCGAGAGGAACAGTTGGTCAAACAATCAAGGTAGCGGAGCACGAATTTGAAGTGGTGCAATCCTTTAAATACCTTGGGTCAATAGTAGCAGCCGATAACAATATAGAAGAAGAAATACGCGGGCGGCTTCTCAAATCCAACAGAGCCTACTATAGTCTGTCAAAGCTTTTCAAATCCAGAAATCTCACCATAACTTCAAAACTGCTGCTGTACAGGACCATGGTCCTGCCAGTACTCACATGTGGATCCGAGACTTGGGTGCTTAGCAACAGGCACTCCGACCTCTTAGCTGCGTTCGAGAGAAAAGTCTTAAGGAGAATTGTTGGCCCCATATGTGAGGAAGGACGATTCCGGAGACGGTACAATCATGAATTGTACGCAATCTACCTAGAAGCAGATATCGTGACAAAAATTAAGCTCGGTAGACTCCGGTGGGCAGGGCACCTAGCTCGCATGAGCGAAGAGGAACCTGCTCGGAAAGTTCTTTGTGGTACATTCTATGGTAGACGACAGCGTGGTAGACCATGCTTGCGCTGGAGAGATGGCGTAGACCAGAACGCCCGAAGCCTTGGGGTGCGCAACTGGATGGCGGGATAGGTGGAGAGACTTGTTGAAAGAGGCCAGGACCGGAACCCGGTTGTCGAGCCGATGATGATGATGATGAGGCTGCTGTGTCCTCCGACTATCGAACCATATATGCACTCTTTTCCGGTTTTTTACGTTGAATTAAGCCAACAATAAGCTTGACATCGTACTTCGGGCACATATCATACGTATAGACTTGTTTATAACTTTATAACTAACTCAAAAAGCTGCTATTTGGCATGAGACTAACAAGTTTGGTGCAATCTTAGGGATCCTGCTTATCTCTTACTATTAAAAAATCTTCCAACAACTCGGGAAGTAACGTAGCAGTTCTTAAGCAAAAGATAACTCAATACGGATTTTATGATAATGTTCGGCAACTCTCGACCGTATTCGGTTTTCTTAATATTTCCGACAATTCGTCAAGAGTTGTAAATGAGTTTTATCACTTATGTAGTTCCTCAGCTCTTAACAACTCAAAATACATAAATGATATATATTCTTTTTTTGTTTGTTTATTTCGTATGTTTTCTTCCAAGGTTATTTTAAATGTTCTATTCTATTTTCATATTTGAAAATTGGATAACTTCCTTTTCGTACCTCTGAACATTAGTCAAGGCAGACACCTGGAAATTAAAATGAATCTTGTGTACTTCTGTTGCTGTCAACTACACATAAATGTGAAATAGCCCAACAGTCTCCTTTCAACCTATCTCTGCATTCCCGTACCAAAGTTATGAGCATTCGGATGCAAATAGCCTTTCAGAATTAGAAATCATCAAGTTCTCATTATGGAATTAATTCAATTTCCAAAAAGAGTTAACTTCTGTTTTTGAGTCCTTACAACAAGTGTCTTAAAATTCAAATTCCTCACCCTAACTACAAGATTCCTCTTAATTAGTTCGAATCAAGAAACACCTTAATCTCAGGCAGCAAATGTCACTAATGCGATTTCACTGATGAACTTCAAAAAGGAGCAAATCACCGAACCATTTAAAACATTCTATCAAGCTAATTGAATTTAAGGTAGGTAGTTATATTTTCAGGCTTCAACATTGTCAATTTCGTTGTCTTCAATAATTGAAAAAATTATGAGAGAAGGAATTTTAAGTTTTCCATTCCATCAACCCTGTCAGCGCATTAATAGATCACATTTTGTCCAAGATTTGTCGGTATGCGGGTATGGGTATGCTACTGGCCTACTTTGAACATCACCTGCAAATGATGAATTCACAAACGATGACAATGTTATTCACAGATTGTGGTGCTCATTTCAGTTGATTTAATTAATTAAAATTAAATTTATTTAACCCTTTAAACAGGACGATGTGGTGGTTGGAAATTTAAATTTTCAAAATTTAGATTGATAGTAAAATGTATTGGATAATTATTTAAGGACTTCGAATATTAAGGAAGTAGTATTCGTATTAAGAGCACTCCGTTATCCATTTTAGCGCATTTGAATGTTAAGAACAAAATTGTACATTGTTTTGTTAAAAATTGATGTTCAGATGGTAGACACAGACACATAAAATTAAAACCCACCTCTGCCTATTAACTGCTACTCCTCCCAATACGAGTGGAATCTCTCGTTTCATTTAAGCGGCAGAGGAGGACTTCACCAGCTAGAATCAACGGTGGCGTCTGTATCTCCAGTTAGGCTGAACTACTTAATGAACATCTTAGGGGGAAACAACGACATATTGGGATCTCAGGCCTTAAAGGAGTGGTTCATCCGACTTTCCGTCATTAGAATTATACTAAGTACCAGGGCCTCCTGGTAGGGGGTTAATTGAACCGTCAGGGTGACTTCCCATCCACAAATTAGCGTAAGCCCTAAATTTCTGCAAAGCAGCTAATACAGTCATCAAAGAGATGCAATGGGGTGGATTGGGGAGACAACAATTAAAAGACTGCGATATCTACTAAGCAGCGGATTTGTTGTTGAACTCGGTCTTGAGTTTCAACTATGTAAAAGAGCGCCCCACAATTTTCTGCATCAATGCTTCATTTGTGCGCATGACCCAACGGAGGAGAAAGACAAAGGTACCGAGTTCCCAGACAAAACACATCTACAGTGCCCTAGGTATCATATTCAAATTGTCCTAGGAAGAGAAGAAATTTTTTGGTTAAACGGTCCAAAGATAGATACAGTCTGCCTGGAACCACATCCGATAACGGGTTTCAGGCTGGCGACATAGTACGATATTTCATGCGCCGATTCTTCAGAAATACACGGGAAATTGGGAATGTATTGACTACATAACACCCCGCTTAGACTTTTACAAGCCGTTCGAGACCGCCTTTCCTAGCAGAGAGGACTGGCAAATCAATGAGCCATCTACCTGCGAACCGATGATATCAATATATACCGACGGTTCCGAGATGGAAACTGGCGTTGGTGCAGGATTCTTTTCAGAAAACCTTGGAATATCCATCAGCTCATTCAGACTTCCTGATTACAGCAGTGTCTTTCAAGCTGCGGTCCTGGCAGTGACTAAAGCTGCTAGATGGCAATACCACAAGCTGATATCACCTTTTTCATTGATAGCCAAGCGGCAATAAAAGCGATTTCTGCCATTGAAATCAAATCGAAGCTTGTAACTTGCTGTCGCGAAGAGCTTAACGTTCTTGGTACACAGCACAATATTAGACTCTGCTGGGTTCCTGGTCACAGAGGTGTCCCAGGAAACGAAAGCGCTGACGAGCAAGAATAGTATCTACACTTGATCCTAATCAAGCAGGCACAACAGTTCAAGTCCCACCCTGTAATCTTAAACAGGTAATCAAGAGTAAAATTCAAGCCTTAACAAACAAGAGATGGAAATCTCTCGATTCTTGTCTTACAACCAGAAAATTATGGCATAGTTTCAGCGAACAAAAGACCGATGTTATCATCCAACTGAATAAAAAGTCTCTTTCTCTTCTCGTGAGCATCATCACAGGTCACAACCAACTCGGTTACCACAAGAAGAAGATGAAACTCAGTATGGACGACTTATGCAGAGGATGCGGTGACGGGGAGATACATGAGTACACTCCTCACTACCTGTGTCACTGCCCTGCGCTATATCACCAAAGAAACAGACATCTAGGGAGGCACTTTTTCAGCGACTTGGAGGAGCTCTCCAACATTTCAAGCAAAATCACGAATTTTCGTTAACGATACCAAATGGCTTGAGAATTCCTGATCTTTGAAAACCGGCTTCAACTACAGTGCGATAGTATAGTACGAACGATAACGACAACGACGCACGTATTTCTTGTGGAAGCAGCACCAACGGAGAATACACACCTCGCCTATACAACTGCGGTTGCCACGCCTACGATGAACACGAGCATCAGTAGGTTGATGGGACCACCTCTACCTAAGATTAATAAAATCCTCTTTAGTGTGGAAATAGCCCCTTCGACTTAACTAAGGACCAAACAAACGAACATATACACCAAGCACTGACTTTTTAAACTCATCAGACGTTGCAAGGAGCCACATGCTCCTACGGGCCTGGTGGAGGGAATGATTGCTCAAGTGGAGGTAAAGGAAATGAATACCTCCGGAGAAGGCGTATACCTCTTCCTAGCCAGGTTATTATGTGACGATATAAATTTCAATACTTTATGTAGAAATGCCATCTGACATTTCAGGTTAAAGCTTGCTGTAACCCATCTACACACTTAACGGGCTTAATCGACATAGGATTATCATAGGTTTCATTACAAGGGTTCACAAACCCTAGGGTATCACAATGGATCTACATTGATCTAAGTGTGACGGTAACAAGATCAACTGTCAGCCCACTAACCTATTTTAACCTAACCTAACGGTTTCAGGCTGATCGACTTTCCTGTGGAGCGGGATGTTCTAGTACCCAGTAGACAGTTCAAACATCTCGATAATCACAAAAGAACATGGATATCTTCTGATCAATCAACCGTAAGCCTGATTGACCAGATTGCGATGGATGTTAGTGTAGTCACTTTATCTTTACGTTCCGAGAGATAAATATGGACTCGGACCACTAACTCAGGTTAGCCAAGAAATGGCTGCGAATATCCCGATTCAAGCCAAAACAAAGAACGACTGTTGCAAAGTTCGACTTTTTCCGATCAAATCTCTAACAATCTCTTAAGAAGTCCTATGTCAAGTGGTGAGAACCAGACGCAACATTGCCAAGCAGCCATCATGACTACCACAACCAAAGTTCTGGTGTGACAATGAGTGCCGGGAAGTACATCCAGCTAAACAAGTGCCGAAAAAAAGGTGCTGCAAAGAAGCACGAAGAGCCAGAGCTGCTCACGAATTCTATGAGCAGAAAAGGAGAGAGGATTACTGGCTTCTCAAAAAGAAAAGGAAGATTATGAGAAGCACCGGAAGACTTGGAAGTTTTAACAAATGGTACTGAAGGATACAATCCCCGAGTCGGAACCTGCTTGAACAGTCAACTGAACATTGTGGTAGAACTGTCAATGGAAAAGATCACTTCTCCAAGCTTTAAGATGTCGATGACGAAGGGAATTCCACTGCTAAGGAGAAGATACTTTGACGACACGATGTAGGACAACAAAACATTCCACTCGACATGAACGAAGTGAAGAAAGCTATATCAAATCTTAAGCCCAAGAAAACCGCTGAAGTTGACGGGCAGGCGATGAGTTGGTTGAAAGTATGCGCGAGATCATCAGCAAAATATGGTCGGAAGAAAGCATGACCGATGAATGGAAACGCAGCATTGTTTGTCCGATCCCCAAGAAAGACCCCCTGAACTGCGCCAACTTCAGAGGCATCCCTCTTCTGAACATAGCATACGATATCCTCTCTGCCGTATTATATGAAGCTCTAAAGCCTTTCGTCAACAACCTGAAAGGTTAATGCGAGCAAATCTTGGAAAAAAAAAACAGTATTATAACGTCTTCTTAATAATGAAAAAGAGGTTTAGAAACCAATCTATATATAAATATTTATTTTATATTCTTTCTCAAACAATATTTTATTTTAGAATAATAAAATAACAAGCTTTAAAAAGTTTACTTAGAGCTAGGTATAAAGTATATTATATTGTAAGGTATGTATATAAAGTTTAGAGTAGGTATTGTTAGGAAGTTATGAAGGACAATATGCCTTACAACTCGGCCAACCTGACAAATGATCGTCCCGATCATAACTATTTATAAATTATAAAGAATTTAATTTTGATTTTTCTTTATAGCTTAATGAAAGCTTCTTCATCATTGAACTCTGTAATATTCTTCGGAATTATATTATTTTCATCAAAAAAAGTCGTTCACGATGTTCTGGATTTTCGGAATGTTCTAAATTTTCAAAATTTTCGGATTGTTCGGAATGTTCTAAATTTTTGAATTGTTCGGAATTTTCAGAATCTTCGGAATGTTCAGAATGTTTAGAATGTTTGGAATGTTCAGAATCTTGAGAATGTTTGGAATGTCTGGAATCTTCGGAATGTTCAGAATGTTCGGAATTTTCGGATTGTCCGGAATGTAAATTATTTTCGAATTGTTCAGAATCTGCGGAATGTTCATAATTGTTCATAATGTTCGTAATCTTCGGAATGTTCATAATATTCATAATTATTCATAATGTTATTCGTAATTTTTGAATTTTTCATAATGTTCGGAATGTTCGTAATCTTCGGAATGTTCATAATGTTCATAATAATGTTCGTAATCTTCGGAATGTTCATAATTGTTCATAATGTTCGGAATGTTCGTAATCTTCGGAATGTTCGTAATCTTCGGAATGTTCATAATGTTCATAATTGTTCATAATGTTCGGAATGTTCGTAATCTTCGCAATGTTCATAATATTCATAATTGTTCATTATGTTCGGAATGTTCGTAATCTTCGCAATGTTCGTAATCTTCGGAATGTTCATAATGTTCATAATTGTTCATAATGTTCGGAATGTTCAGAATGTCTGAAATTTTTTTTTTTTTTATTCCATCTTCAACTGTCAACTTTCAATTTTCAATTTTAAATCTTCAATTTTTAATCTTCAATTTTCGATCTTCAATTTTCAATTTTCTCCATTGCTTGCTTCGTACCATGCAAGCAGTTTAATTTTATTCATGAATTGTGACAAATTCTTATAAGTATATGTATGTATGTACATATCTACATATCTTATATGTAGTTTTCGGATTTTTTTTTTCTTTCAATTTCATCTTTAATATTCAATTTCTTTAATCTTGGCTTATTCCACTTCTGAGTTATAACGTCTTCTTAATAATGAAAAAGAGGTTTAGAAACCAATCTATATATAAATATTTATTTTATATTCTTTCTCAAACAATATTTTATTTTAGAATAATAAAATAACAAGCTTTAAAAAGTTTACTTAGAGCTAGGTATAAAGTATATTATATTGTAAGGTATGTATATAAAGTTTAGAGTAGGTATTGTTAGGAAGTTATGAAGGACAATATGCCTTACAGTATCTTTAAAAAGACACCTACTACCTTTTCTTCCGGTATGATGGCATCTATAGGGACGAACTATATAAATTAATGTTTTGTTTTGCATCCGTGAAAAACGTGTCCCTTTGTACAAGCGATGATGGAGAACGCACAAAAAAGGTCTTAGTACAAGCCAATGGACTGTCAAGCGGTATCTTCAACAACAAAGTGCAAAACTCCCGCGTCCACACTAGAGACACAATCTTTCAAAAGTCCTTCCAATTACTCAGATACACCGAAATTTTGACTTCAAAATGATTGGAAAAACAAAGCGTAGAAGATTGGTTTAATAGTCAATTAGCGCAAGAATAAGTATATACTTTCATCAATAAAGACGTCTTAGACAGATCGTCACTTTATCTTATCAATTCCGACAATGACACCAGCGCTGAAATCAAACCGGGAATACGACTTCCCAATTGCTGCTTCTTTAGACTTTGAAAACTATAGAGAAGCAAAGTCCACTCTTTATTTGTCTTTTTATAGGACTTCTATCATCCCGGTTCTATACAAGTGCAGAGACATGGACCTTCTCAAAAGTGGGTGAGAACGCTTAAGGATGTGTCAGGAAATATATTTATTCAGATGTAGAGTAGAAGTGAAGATATAACCATCAAAATGGGCCAATTTAAACGAATTAAAGTCCAACGACTGATATGGATGGATCATGTAACGCGAATGGACCCAAACGCTCAGGTCCGGAAAGCATTCGAGTCCAATCTCGAGCGATGGAACAATAGAGGAACACCACGCACATAGGTGGGAGAGAACCTCAACCAACTGAAAACTGATAGCCAGGAACGGAATCGAGCTGACTGGAGGAGCTTGGATTTTGAGGCCTTGGTACACCACGGACTGTAGCGCCACCTTAAATAAATAAGTCTAATGGAGGCTAGTCAAACATTATTTTCCGTTCGAGACCGATCACACAAAACAAATGTCAAAGCTATCTTCACTGATAAAATTGTCTTCACTGATAAAATTCTCTCCACACCATTTTTTTCAGCCAGTAACTGGAGCTGCAGATAACCATGTTCGGAATTCGCCAAAAATGAGCGACGTCGCTGAATATGATTTTTCGAAATATTGCTCAAACAGAAGACTTACTTTCATTAAACAATTTTATCATTTGCACATGTTGTTCAACGCTGTTAGTCTAAAAGCTAATTTAACAAGACAGATTTATTAAATGACAGTCGATTCGATTGATGTTTCTTCAACAGTATGACCGTAATTATAATCAAAGTTTAAGATCTAAGGAAATCGGGGAAACATTTAATCTAAATGCTCGTAAGCCACTGTAAATTCTGGAAGTCATAATTTACACATGATCTCAGCCATTTTACGCAAGAGTTTTTTACATTACCTAGACGTGTAATATTATTTATAATTGGTAGAGCCGATTGTTATAGAAAACCATACATTTTGACTTATTTGCATTAAGAAATAGCCCAAAATTGCCCACATATACTTGTAAGTATATCAGTTCTAGATCTTCATTGATTTGAGCTTTAAGGTCTTCAATTAAATAGATAGAATGACCAGGACATAACTGTATATATTCAGCATGATGGATCATAGTATTAAGATTGCTTCCAGTCAAGTGATTAAAAAAATTTCAAATAACAAGGGACCCATTATTGATCCCTGAGGAACACCTTTGGAAAGCAACAAATTGTTAGACAATGTATCTTTTTTCGAACATACGGAGAATAACTAAATAGAAACTCACTCATAAGTGAAACAGCTGTCCTAGAAAAACTAAAGTTCTTCTTCAAGGCTTATATCACCAATACATCCAAACTCCTTTGAGAAATGTTATGGGGCTAGAATGACAGCATTGTCCTTGCCAACCTCAGCTCCAAGGCGAAAGTAATATTCAGTATTGCGGAGTCATGCTGTGATGCTTAGGAAAGCCAGATCGCCATAGAGTGAGAAGATTGTGAGTTTCAAATTTTAATATGTTCAAGAATTATTGGTGATTATATTTTCGAGAAGTTTCGACAGAATGATTATTTTGCGGAAATTATATAAATTTTGTGGTGAAATTGAAGAGAAGACACAACCCCGAAATCTATATGAATTGCACAAAAATATAGATTAAGTCCATAAAGTCAAAACACATCAACTATGTACATTGACTATTGACTCGGACACATCAAGCAAATGGACATCAATTATAGTATTTCAACCAAGATGGTCTTCAAATCCCGACGAAAGACCAAGCTCTTGGTCCAGATGAATGGAATTAATGTACGTTTTAAGCGTTAAGACTAATTTAAACCCACCTGTCGAATCCCATAAAACATCTTAAAAATCATTTATTAATTTGTTTCCAACCATTTCTTCGTGCGTTTTATAAGGAATGAAGGAACCTTCAATTTTCTGCCCATTCCGAACGGCCAGTGAGCACTGAGCAGTACTCTTCCTGACAAGATATAATCATAGAAGATTTGTCAATTTCTCGCAAGAGGCAGTACATCCCTGAAAAAAACTTTTTTGCAGCCGATGAGCATCGAACCCAAGACCTTCTGCATGACAATAATATCGGATCCCTTGGGCTTTTCGACTAAATGATTCAAGATTTCAATCAACAGGGAATGTACACTTTGAATGATCCTTTGGGGGAAAATTAAAAACACATTATTAGTTCTTTTATTCAATTTTCCATAGTTGTCGATATTAAATTCAGTAGCAATTAATAATTTGTAGACAAAAAGGACATTTATACGAATCCAAATCATAGTCCTGTTTGTTTACTAACTTGTTTACTTTCCCAAAGCAAATATGCAGACATTTTCTGAAAATCCATGTAGAACATTCTCCCAACCTTACCAAGGACTCCATCAGGTCCTACTCACCCACTTTCATATACTCCCAGTGAAACGCTATTAAATTATTTGACTTCTCGTTATAGATTAATTCCTGTGTTCTTATCCGTTCCCACCGACGACATTACCATAAAACAACCACCTTGAAGCTAGAACTTCAACTGTCTCTCTGGCTTATAAGCGAGGATATTTTTAATTTCGGTAATGTGGCCGTGTACTTAGAGTAGATAAAAAGTGAAATCAGAATAATATTATGCAAAAAAAAAAATAAACAAAACACACAAGTATAATAAAGGAAGAGAAGATAATTATCCTAAGGGTGCTATGACACATTTCCTTTTAGTAATATTAGATTTTCGTTAAGATAGGTTTAAGAAGGTTGGTGTTAAATTTGTGTTGGAGTCTCGTTTAAGGTCCCTAATGGATTTATGAAGGTGTGTGGCTCTATTCTGTTTTATGTAGAAAATAAGGCAACTTGATCTTGTGTATTTTCTGATTTAGGCATACTTTTCAAATATTGTCTAACGACTTGATTTATTGCATTTCTTATGACGAAGTTAATAAGCTGCAATAATATACAACACACAACCCATAATATATATGCCTGGATGAACGTTTAATAGCTATTACGATCTTAAAATCTATTGAACTTTGATTTACTACCATATTTAATGAATTCACATTTTACTGGCTGCATATATGTATATCTGCATAGGTACCGTATGGCAAGTTATGCATTCATAAAAAAACATATCCAACTTGGGATTTTAATTCGACTTGACATTATGATAGGCAAGGCGAAAAGAGTGGGTCTCGAAATTCTGTCTGTCTGTTCGACTACGGCCTAAACAGCTTGGGCGATTTTCTTTAAATTTAGAAGATAGTACTTCTAAATTTTCTGTCGTCTTCTTTTTTTCAAAACCAAAAATAACAGTACCTTTTTAATTTTAGGAAATTTTTTTTTTCTCAAAGACAATTCCACAGATTTTTTTAAAAATCAAAAAGATGTATAAACAATTTTCAAAAAAAAGGTTATTGACTGTAAAACCATTTTTTTTTTTCGATTTTTACAAGAACGGTACACCAGATTTTGTTCAATTTAACTGCGCGAAGCTGCGAAAAAGAAGGTATTTTAATTTTTTTTTAATTTATGAAAAAATCCAACTTATTTTTTTAGAAATCAATATTTCGGAAACTAATTGATCGTTTTTTTCTAAACAATTAACAATTAAGAAATTAACAATCTAGGAAAATATTCAAAAATTGGTTTCGAAAACAGTATTTTCTTCGAAAATGGAACCTAAAAGGTTTGTTCTTTCGCTAATTTTACCGATCTATAATTTAATAAAACAATTTTGAAATTAAGACATTACTGACACTACCTAGAACCATTTTTTCGAGTTTTTACTTTCAAATTTTCGGCATAACGTATGTGAATGAAATTTTTTCTACAGAATCTTCTAAATATTTAAAAAAAATGCATGTCAAAATTTCACAAAAAAATAACTATAATATAAAATATTTTTTTTTGAAAATTCGATATCTTAAAAACTGGTTACTTATTATTTTCTGAAATTAAATTTTTATTCGCGTAACTCAAAAACGTGTGTAAAACTTATACTTCCGTGTAGCCCGTTACGTTTACACGTTCCGTGTAGCAACTTACGTTATGCAAGATTGCATTTAAGACCCTGCTAACATTGGCAATATTGCGTACTTTCTGCATCGTGCTTTGTTTTATTTTTAATGTTTTTTTTTTTAAATAGATTAAATTTGTTGCTCATATTTGTTTATTCATATTATTAGCATTTGCAATTATTGCTGAAATAAAATAAAAATAAAAATCAATACAATTTTTGATACAAAAAACATAGATTAAGAGAAGCCATCTTTATTATAATATTTTGTGTATTGACCTTTTGCTGAAACAAGCGCCTTTATTCTTCGGGGCATATTGTTAATACACGTTTGAATTATAATTTTGCGCTTTCTATTATTCTTCCACTTAGAATCAAGCCTTTCCACAAGCTCAGTGTTGGTTGTTATAGGGATTTTTTCAACTTGGAGCTTAAGAAGCTCAAGCGTTTTCTATGGGATTCATATCCGGAGCATATACAGGCCAGTCCAATTTTTTTTTTTTTTTAATTGAGAAAAGCCGTAACACTCTTGGCTTTATGGCAAAAAGCACCGTCGTGCATGAATATTCGACCCTCATGGCTTAAAAACCACTTTCGAATTTGTGGCAACAAAACGTTTGAAGCACTTTCTTGTACTAGCCCTGCCTCATGGTAATTTCCACAACTTACTTCTTTCCCTGATATTAAAGACCAAACAATTATGGATAGAGGGTGCTTGATTGTTGGAAAAATGTGCTCTGGTTTGTTCTCCTCGCACAAATTTTTCCGAAGAGCAAACCTGGGAAAAATGTATTTTGATTGATTTTTTTGCTGGTATTATTTGAAGCAAACAAAAGGTTAATAACAAAAGCTTATTCCAATCTTCTATTACAGTTGAATGTTTATACTTATGAGCACATTCCAGCAGCTTCTAACTCATTGCAGGCGTTAGTCTTGGCTTTCGAGCAGGTTTCATTCCGATAAACTTCATTTCTGCAGAGCGCCTTTGAACTTTGCGTTGCGATATTTTGAGGTCTAAAAACCTAGCGGTGGAAAATCAGCGAAAATGAAAAAAAAACACCAACATTTGTGGCTTTTTTGTTGCTAATTAGTTGCTGGAATATCGATTTTGTTGCTAGAACCGATCGCGAGAAATCGGCAACAGTTCTAGATTTAAGTTAAGATAGCGTGGAAATTACTAAATTTTGGAATAACTGATCACACAACTGAGAGTAAATTTGTTGCTAATTTTTGTTGCTGTAAGATGTTCCAAGAAAAAGTTGAAAAAAAAAAATATATATTCACATTTAATTTAACTAACTCAAATTTGATGTCGTCCACGCTAACTTAACTCTGGATTTTTCCATGGAAAAATCCAATTATGGTAATAATTTGTTGCTGGGCACAGTAGGCCTTGTCTGAGTGCAAAGAGTCAGCAACAAAATAGAAACAGGAAGATGGTAGTGTTTGGAGACCCGTAAGCAAACGAACCGGCCTTGCTAGATTACTCTGTTGAAAAAATTTCTGTTATTAGGCGGTCTTTTTTTGAATACAGATAATTCTTTTAAGCGACTTATTAAAAAACTTTATATAAATCTTCTGTCTGAATGTAAATCTAAATTTTGTTTTAATTATATACGCATGTAAAATTTAGATCCGCATCCGTTAAACATTTACGAATTTTTCTCATGATTTACGCATTATTTTGAACTATATACTTGTTCGAAGTTATTTACGATATGTTTTAAGCTCTCTGTAGCTGGTTTTATATAATGACTTTTTTTGAACGTGAATGTCGGATTCTTTCACCTGAAAAGTTTAACAAATATCGCAATATTTTATTTAATGCTCAAAATCTCATAGCTGAATTCCGTGCGGTTATAGTATATTGTGTGGCTCGAAGAGCTCAAAAGCGTAGAACAATTACTTTTTGAGCTCGGAGAGCTCATAATAACGAAGAAATTACGAGCTCAAAAATGTTGTATTGAGTGAATTTTGAGTGCAAAAGCATATAATTAGCGGAAAGTTACATGGATGGGCTTTAGAGTCAACCGTTTTCCAAATTTTTTTTTGTATGAAATATCAAATTTTTAACTTATAGAAACCAGGAATCGGTCGAGTTTGAAATTCCTTATCTAGGCAGGAAATAGAACAAAAAAAATAGTACCGCAATCTCATTACTGAGCAGCGGGCAGTTTAACATTTAATTGTTCTTTATTTTTCCATTACTAAAAAATATTCGTTTTTTATAACTAAAAAATTATGTCATGTGATTTTGACATACATTAAAATTCTAGGCTTAATAGCGTATGTATTTTTTCACAACGATCGTCGTATTCTGTCCACTGAGTTCCTCGTAAGAATACGGCCCTGAAGTGTCCTATATTTAAATCTGAATATATTCTTCGAGTATTCGCAGGGCGCGAAAAGTCTATAGCTCCAACAAGTGTATTTATTTCACTGCTATTTAAAGGATTCGTTAAACCTCGTGGAAGAGCACCCAATTTAATTTTCTGGTTCATCCCGTCGTCAAAGACTTCAAAAATAATGACATCTCCCGTGAACATGAATTAAAATTAGTTTTTGAAAATGTAGTTTTCAACTTACATGTTTTTTTTTGTGTACGACACATTATGTTAAACATTGAGGAATGAACATTACGATCGGCTTATTTTTTTTGTTTCTTTCCTACTACTTTTTCTATTATTACATTATTATTAGAATGTCACGACATAAAAATAAATTTCATATTATTCTTTAGACAATTGAATAGTGAGTAATTCGATAATGGTTAAAAATCGTTCAATAAATCTTTCTATTTTTCATACAAAAAATATGACGAAAATTCAGCTAAACTAAGTTGGCATCGTCACTGACCGGCATTGTTATCAATATCTCAAAAACTATTCAAGCAACAAAATTCTCATTAGAGCAACTTATTAGCTATAAAAAAAGCGCCATTCAGCCACGCCGAATATAAAATAAATAATATTTGAATATTTTTACTATTTATAAACCCTTGAAACAAATTTAAGAAATTTTAAAAATTATACAAATAATAGCTTGAATTCAAGCTAATCGTGTGAACTTTAATGTAAATTCATCTATTTTGATATATATCTAACTTTTAGCAGGTTATAAGAATATAATTGACTAAATATATTTTTTTTTGGACAATGATAGAATATTTAAACACCCGCAATTCCTGATCTAATCAGCCGATTATGATTATTTTTGAACTTGTTCTTAGTATTAATTCATAGAACAAGTCTAAAAAATTAAACAAAAATTGGTAAGGAGCTGTGGACGCAATCATGCGGACATGGTATGTTGTTCATTATTTTTAATATTTTTACAAATTTATAAACCCCTTTTTCTAAATATCCTTGATGCCTTTATTCTTTTCATAATTTTGAAATAACTTTTGAGCATTTTTTACACAAAATAAATCTATTCTTATCGTTTTGTTTTTAGATACCTCTAAGAACGTCGTTCAGGATCAACGAAAAAAAACTACAAGAGATGAAGAGCAACAAAATATTAATTGGATTTTTCCATGGAAAAATCGAGAGTTAAGCCAGCGTGACCGGTTTATTTGCTTACCGGTCTTTAAACACTACCATCTTGCAGTTTCTATTTTGTTGCTGACTCTTTGCACTCAGACAAGTCCTACTGTGCTCAGCAACAAATTATTAATTGGATTTTTCCATGGAAAAATCCAGAGTTAAGCTAGCGTGGACGACATCAAATTTGAGTTAGTTAAATTAACTGTGAATATATATTTATTTTTTCAACTTTTTCTTGGAACATCTTACAGCAACAAAAATTAGCAACAAATTTACTCTCAGTTCAGTTATTCCAAAATTTAGTAATTTCCACGCTATCTTAACATAAATCTAGAACTGTTGCCGATTTCTCGCGATCGGTTCGAGCAACAAAATCGATATTCCAGCAACTAATTAGCAACAAAAAAGCCACAAATGTTGGTGTTTTTTTGTTTCATTTTCGCTGATTTTCCACCGCTAGGTTTTTAGATCTGATATTTTGACTCCTCCATCTTTGGTTATTTTTGTGAGCAAACGCACGGTAAATTTTCTGTTTTTAAGGCAAACAACCCTGATTTTGCGATCTGTTCTTTGAAATGTGTGTCGTGGTCGACCACAGCAACCTTTTCTTAGGGGATTTGAAGTCATCCCTAAGTCGACCTTTTTTTTATTAATTCTAACAGAACTTCCCGAAACTCCGTTGGACCGCAATTTCATATTGGGATAGGTTAGTAGCCTTTAAAAGTCCAGTTAGTTGGCCAACATTCTTTGGAGAGAGGTAAGACGCTCTTCCCATCTTTAAACAATAAATAGTTTTTTTTTTGTTTTAAATTTAAATAAACATAAAGTACAAAAGATTTAGCACTCATACTTACCATAAATTTGTAGAAATTGTACTATAAAACAACTAAAATTATATCACTCTATTAACTTTTCCTATAAACTTCCACACAAAATGACCTCCATGAAAAAAATGTGGTGTGTTGCATTTGGTTTAAGCTTTAAGGCATGAAACTTATTTAACAGTTAAAAAACAGTCTTAACAATAAAGAGTAGTAACACTTTCAACTATAAAGTAAACATGTAGAAAATTATCGAGCTATGTTTACATTTAATTATTTTTTTTTCGCTTGGGCCTAATAATATGGCAAGGTACAATACTTTCCATTGCTAGCTAGAACAAAATGTATTCATTCCCCGAACAATTCTTCACCTCTCGACCAATATGTCAAAATGACGAAAGACAAAAACAACTGGTCTAAAATTTCATAGCGGGTTCATTCAATTTCACGTTAGTGATAGACGCATTAAATATTCTATATTACTCGTATATCAAAATATAGATCGTTCTCCAGCTGTAAATCCATGACCTACGACACAATAGATTAAAAAATTTAGTTTTTCCCACTTATATTTACTTTTATAATTTCCATTACAAGGTGCCAATGATGTCAATCGGCTTATAAATCTCTGACATAGGGAGTAAGATAAAGTTCAGAAACCTAAATGAAAAATTCGGAGGTTTAAGGTTAGTGTAAACACCATCTATAGAAGAAAAAAGACATCAAGGGCCTGATTACACGAGTCTTTTTTTCGTCTTTTTGACATATTTCTATACCTCTTACCTAAACTGTCAAAAAAAATGAAAATAAAGAACCGTAATCAGGATCCAAAAGTCAAACAAAAGTATCATATTTTCGTGCGGCATTAGGGGCGGTCACATTCTCAAATATGTTTGACAAGAATGATAATGTGAACGCTCCATCTAGTAGCTTGTCAAACGTGCTGGATGGTTTTCAAAAGTTTTTGATATTTTGAATTGAGAATGTGAACTCATGTTCGTCAAGCCTAAAGCAAATTTCATTTTCCATTAACTTCTCGAAAATATATTACGAGTAAAATGAATTTTATGATCAATAGCGGTAGACTTTGCACACTTTGAGCAAAAAATTCAAGTAAATTTCCTCATCTAAAATTTCATCTATGCTTTTAGTTGGTCGGCCATGGTCAAAATTCTAATGAGAAGCGATGTTTGACGAATGTGAACGCTCCTGTTTTTCATCCATCAAATATTCATCATTCCGTGCTTGTCAAACAAATTTGAGAATGTAAACGCCCCTATTAATGCTCCGAGAAAATAGTTGTAGTATGACTGCTTTTAAACATGCAATGCAATGTGCATGTTTGCGAGAGACGTATGTGGTGGCGGGTTTAAATACAATAGCTGAGGTTGAGAAAAATGCGGGCTTGTCTATCTTTCTTCTTTCTGGTTTCCTTTATTTGTCGAGTATGTTTCATTTTCTATTTGGCGTTCGCTCAGTGAAATTCGCTTAACTGAGTAGAGCAAGGAGTCCGAAGAGATAACTCCTTCTCCCTTGAACAAAGTTTAAAGTATAAAAATATTAAAAATCACTAAAGGTATTCATGAAACGAGAAAATTTTCCACTTAGTAGAAAGATATTACTTTCCGCAACATGTTTTCATGAACACACTCTAAAAAATACTTGCGTAAATGTGAGAAATATTTTTTAAAATGCCAAATTAAAAGTCAAAATCGATATTTCTTTAGTTTATCAGCTTTATTTCTTCACTTTCCGCATCAAATCCGTGAGATAATTTTATCAGATTTGCAAAAAAATTTTGACAGCTCGTTTCTGCAGAGATAAAATTATCTGCTTTCCAAGGTTTATCAGGGTTTTCGGCGTTCACATGAATACCCTTACTGTGTTTAAAAGCAACCATGCAATCGAAAGGAAGCCAAAAGAGAAATAGAGATTAAAAATCGTTTTCGTATAAAAACAGTCTATTTCGTATCGAATAACATCACTGTTTGAATATAAGTGTAAAAATGTAATGTTGTGTCAAACAACATCCCTGTTTAAACATAATTCTAAGAAACTTTACGTAACGTAGCGGAGCCCAATGGTGCGTTCTTTATCTTAAAATATTTAAATTATGAAATAGAAAGGTTTGTTCCTTTACTTTGATACGTATGCATCTGTATAGCAGGCGCCTTAGTCGCCCATATTTCTATCGATGTGTTGTTACAGACATGGTCCAAAAATACATGAGTGTTTTATGGAAAAGCGTTATGAACACCTTAATAGATATATTTTAAGACTTTTGTTGGATATAATGATAACTATAAGTGAATGGTACAAATTGTGGGAAAAATAGTGGCTTGATTTGAATATATCCAAAGTCACAAACTAATAGATTTAATATATTTTCAGTGAAATTCAATATTTAAAAAAACAATGTCGTTGTTACGATTGCATTGTATGTTTATTGCGTATGTTCGATAACACTCGGACGAACGTTGATTATAACACTCACACACACCTTTTTTTCTTATTAAAATATTGAAATATTTGTTAAATAAAAAACAATCCAGCTCACCTACGATATCTTTATTGGAATCGACAAATCGATTTGCTTTGACCTGGGCAGAGCTATGTATATGACATATTTATAAATTATAAGGGACGAACGATGGCGGCAATAAAAAATGGTAAATCAATATCCTGTTGATTGTTTAGTGCTTTTTTGTGATGAAACTTTCACAGCAGGTTGTTCTTTCGAGGTATTTTCTTATGAAACGATAGCGACATTAGTACCACACAGGTGGTCTTTTGATGAAATGGATTTCCTACGAGTAGAGTAAATTGCATTAAATTGAATTGGGGATAGTATTCGATAGTATTTAGAGAATCTTTAAAAAAAGAAAACCTTAAAGAGCTTGTGGAAGGCAAAATAGGAGAGAAATCTTCTTATTCAGTTGGACTGAACGTTGCAATTATGAACATATTGAACTCGAGATCTTTTTAAAACATGGGTATTATGGTGATGAATGAGGTCGTTTCCAATTTAGAAATAATACAAACGAATTTTTAAACTTTAAAGCTCTGGTTATGCTGTCAGCTCAACTTACAACTTTAATTTGGTTGTTTTAGCTTAATATAACACAATTTTATATACGAGAGCAGTCCGATAAGTACTTAGCCTACAAAAGAAAAACAAAAATTTTGGAAAAGTGGCGAATTATTTTTCAACATAGTCTTCTTTGAGCTCGATACATTTGAGCCAGCGATGCTCCAAGTTCTTTAACCCATCCGAAAAATAAGCTTTCTCGAGGTCTACAAACTAGGCCTCTGTGGCGGTAATGACTCAAAATTCTGCCCAGCGAGTGATTTTTTCAAGTTTGCAAACAAATAAAAGTCGCAAGGGGCCAAAATCAGGAGAATTCGGTTGAGGGGCCAGAAGTTCGTAGATCAATTCGACCAATTTGACCACTGCTCTGGTTTTACAGTTGAGCTTGTTGTCCGGAGTTAGCAAACACGCCACCAATCGCGCCGACAGCTTTCTCATGCCCAAAATTTCATGGAGGATATGACCAACCAACGCGGTCTTTTGAGATGCCTAACTGTTTAAGCTACCTCGTGCAACTTCAATCAGCCGTCTGCCAATACGAGATCGTGGATTTTTGACACGTTATCTTCCGTGGTAGCCATTTTTGGGGCACCTGGGCAGGGCTTATCAAAATCCGATGTGTGACCACGTTGAAACTCGTTATACCAATTTTTGAAGGTCGCCATCGAAGGAGAAGAGTAATATACTTACTTAACATTATGTTTGTCCTTAACTTAACACTCAGTTTGAATTTGGATTTATGTAGATACGCGTGTTAGAAGAAATGTGTCTTCAATTCAATATACTTAATTTGTAGATTAAGCTGTGATGCTTTTTTATTCAAAGGCTGAGGTAGCGGCAGCTTGTCCAGGGTCAGTCCGAAGAAAGCACAAAACTCGGTTTTGAAAGTTCAGAACTCCAAATAATGTCCGACTTTATTCAGTTTTATCTTAATTCTAACTAACAAATTATTTCATATACTTGTACATTTGTATCAAATCCTTAAATAACTAACACGGTATTTCATATAGTTCACAAATTTTCATATACCTAAATAATTAACACGGTATTTCATATACAAGGGTGAGACGGTGGGATTAGATCCCTAGCTTTGACTGAAGCTATAGGCAGAACGCAGTGGGATTAGATCCCTAGCCTAAGGCAGCGACAAGACACGGTCAGACGGTAGGATTAAATCCTTAGCTTTGATTGAATTGCCTGGCAAAAATCGGTAGTGAGATTAATCTCTAGCCTCGGCTCAAATCGCAGCGGGGTACAAACGGAGTAGGATTAAATCCTTAGCCTCAAACAAAGTTTAAGACAAAATAAAGGGGAGGTACCGAGAAGGCAGAACAACACACACACAATTTACGGCCAGAGCCAAAAGCTTTGAAACGTCTGTATAGTACACTACGTACCCTATTAGCGTGTTTCGGGGATAATCTGCAACCTTAGTACTCTATATTGGTACCTCAACAACAATAGGCGAGAGTGAATCCGATTTTGTCTCGATTTTCCACCTCCCTATATCATATCCATGGTCATCAGCAAATGTGAATACATACAAAATAAACACAATGCATTCCTCCCACCCCACTTCATTATACATAAGCGACATTGATGAAACAAAAT
The DNA here is from genome assembly GCA_911387755.1 of Chrysotoxum bicinctum. Taxonomy (NCBI): domain Eukaryota; kingdom Metazoa; phylum Arthropoda; class Insecta; order Diptera; family Syrphidae; genus Chrysotoxum; species Chrysotoxum bicinctum. The sequence continues at coordinate 207,891,285 of OU426988.1, forward strand.
ATCTTTCAGTTCTCGATATGTGCATCACCTTGTGTGGAATGACTACAATCATATTCGCCGTCGTCGTCGCCAAAAACGCTACTAAGTGCTTAGGTTTCCTACGAAGATGATAGAAATTGTTGATCCCATCTGATCTGGCTATAATCTTTTGAGCTAATGTTTGTGCAAAGCTCGTGTACGATTCAGTTGCACTAATAACCATTCAGCCTCTTGGATACTGTAACGAAGTTACACCTTTTAACCTCATTACACCTTTTACCACCCAGAGGAGACAGAATGCCGAAATTCTACTTCAGTTACTATTCCGGATGAAATGGCTAGCAAGTATTGCATACCGCAAGGAGCCCACGCAAAAATGCAAAAGAGGACACACACACTGATGGTTGGCGACGCGACGTAAGCAAATAAATTTCGTTCGTCAGTTTTACAATCCACATTTGGTTTTGGCCGCCAATTCGACAAATAAGAGTTGGAAATTCATCGATATTCAGATTCTTCTTGCACCGTGTCTCTTGTACCAATCCAGTGTATGTACATGGTAAAGATCATCTCAATAAGAAGCACACTGTTGGTCGCATATACCAGTACCAGGTTGCAGTTTCGAAACGTTTGACTTCTGCCGTTAAATACCCCCTCTGCTCTCCTCCTCCATTCAGACTAGGGACTCTATCCCAATCTTCGCTGTTTGAGCTTGTTATATCTTATTGTAAGGCCGTGAATTTTGTTAAAGTATATGAAATACTTTGTTAGCTTATTTTAAGATCGTAAATATTGTAAAATTATATGAAATACTTTGTTTACCTATTTATACATATTCAATAAAAACACATTAACTGGAGCTCTTTGAACTCTCTACTGGCCGAGTTTTACTGCTTTCTTCGGTCGACCCTGGACCCCGCTGACCTACCTCAGCTAGAAACAAAAAAGCATCACAATACAATCCAAGAATGACCTTGAAAAATGATAGGTGATATAAGTATAAAAGAAATATTTGCATATCTCGAGCAACGCTGCAATTTTTCTTGTCCTCTTATCATTATTTTTATAATTTTATAAACAACGTTCGAGTGAAATAATAAGTTGCATTCCATCCCTTAAGCAATTCTACCGTAATACTCGCGCTTAATGCATTGCCCATCAGTTTTTCCTTGATCCCAGCTTCGAACGTATTGTTAACCGCAGATATTCTTCCATTAGCCGCAATACACGTATGTGGCATGGTTCACCTGATTCGCCATTAATAAAAATTCTCTTCTTTCCTATCTTTCAGGAAATTTTTCGTTCAAGTAGATAGCTGCAAGTCAAACATGAAGACCATCAGAGCTGGAGTCGCCAAAGGCTCAAAACTAGGCCCGTTCCTCTATAACTTGATGACTTCAGACCAACCTTCTCCAATTGGACACCACATCAATGTCACAACTAATCGCTGTCCAAAAAGTAGAGACCCACATCAACTGACTCTTCCAATTCTACCAGAAATGGGGCATCCGAATCGACACCTCCAAATCGGAACTTGTCTGCTTCAGGAGACCTTCAACTGGTAGATTTGCAGAAATCTAGTCCTGAGACTCCCTGACGGATCCACCATAGTGATAAAGCCAAGTCACTATGGTGGAATTCAAATTAACTTAACTCAACAACACTCCAAAAATGTTCTGAAAAAGGCCAGCTGGGCCTTCACCCGTTTGCACCCATTGCTGAAAAGAAGATCAGATCTTAGCCAACCGACAAAGATTTTTATCTACAAGCAGCTCCTGCGACCAGTAATGAGCTATTCCTTCCCAGTCTGGTTTTCCATCTCCAAGACAGCTATGAAGGAACTTCAACTATTCGAAAGGAAGATACTGAGGATTTGCACTGGACTCTACTTCGACCATCAACGACAGAAACACTACAGGAACGAGCATTTCTATACAGAAGCGAATTTAATCCCACTCGACAAATATCTAGTTCATTCAACGAAGAAACTAATGGGGAACATCATCGACCACCCGGATCAGCTTATGAGAAGGATGACCACAAATAACGGCATCCCGAACCGAGGTACCTCAGCGTGATGGAAACTCTGGATGACAACGTAATCATGGACAACGAGGACATAGTCTCGTTCTACGCTGACATTGGGTCAGCCTACCACCGCGGCTAAAACGCCATCCCTGCCCACAACCCACAATAATCGCCACTGACAACCGGGAATGAACACCCTGAGGACAATACAGTCCGACCTATTAAATTTTATTTTTTGTCATGTAAATTTCATATAAAAATAATTAAATTTAAGTCACTGTATATAGTTAGTAGTTGTAAGCCAAATTGTAAATAGTATGTTCAATAAATCAAAATTGAATTGAAATCATGCTTCACCTGAACCAATATTCCTCTCTCATTATGGTAATCAGACATTGAAAACAATAAATTTGCATCGGTATATCCTTTTAATTCTTCTCCAACTTTCCTAAGCACTAGCACAGTGTTCAAACGTTTTAAGGTTAGTCAAAATCCCTTCATTGCGCGCAAAATAAAAAATAAAATAAATAAAAAAAAACATTTTTTTTGTGAACGAAATATCTTAATAACGAATTCGAATTAACTCTAAGCAATATCTCAAATGATCGCAATTATATTTACTGCCACACTTCATCATCAATTTTCCATTTTCTGATTACCCGAATTTAAAAAAAGATTTGAATAGGTAAGCGATTCAAAAAAATACATCAAAGACCGTCCTTCTGTTGGCTTATATACAGTCCCATTTAGTCAGGTCTTAAGTCCCAAATGGACATCCTTCTTACGAACATAATACTGCCATTTCTGCGATGACAAATTTATGAGATGCGCATTCTGCTTAATTTTTTGTAATAAGCTTTATTTTCGAATGCCACTTTTAATATTCAGACCAACAGCCCTATTCTGGTTAGTGCTCGCCTTGGCATATTTATTTCCAATGAAAATCTTTATTGTAATTGCCAACAAAAAATATAATATGCCACGAAATCCTCATCCATTTTGCTGTATTTTAAGTGAGGATCTCGTTTATCTTAAAAACAGCCAACATCCTGCCTGCAAAGCCGAACATCGAAATCAATTCATCCCAACTGAATTTCCAATTTTACAGCCGCTTAAGTCGTTCACTCAAATTGAAGCACATACTTTATTTATGATGCTTCAATAAAATGGGCTTCAGAGAAGAAAAATCCTCCTCCAGGTAAATGCCTAGCTAAATGCCTTGAAATCCCTCTTCGCCAAACGGCAGATCTTTCAGCTACAAGTGCATTTTTCCTTTCGGTTGTCTCCTTTTTTCCGAACCAACTACCATCCCTTGTGGCTGTATAGACAAAAAAAAAAATAAAATCATACCCACCCATGAAAGGGAAAAAATCGAGCAAGACGTTGAAACAAGTGACACGAATATATGTGTAGGTACATGCACGTCCTGTCAAAATATACGAGCGCACTAAAGTGGTTAAGTACAAAAAAATACAACATTAGACACCCATGCACTACCACCAACCCTAACGCCCTCTTACAACCCCAAATAGGACTCTTCGTTAAGAAAGGGGGTATAATTCCTCTAGAATAGGGGATGAGGAGATTTGCTAAAAGATTTATCGTCGAAAAGCTGTGCACACATTTTACACAAATGAAGGCATAGGCATCAGATCCACTACCAAATGAACGCCACCAAAAGCAACAGGAACAAGAACAGGAGCAGGAGCAACAGCGTTAAACTGTAAAATTCACTGCAAAAGCATTTCCCTCAGACAATTCGGGAGCCTCCATATCCTGACCTGTTGCGTCAAACTGAATGGATGAACATTTTGCTCGGCGAGTGAGTGAGTGTCAGAAGAATTGGGGCAGTCCATAAAATAGGCAAACTGCCAAGTTGCCTATTTACGTTGTGAAGTTGTCGGAAGAAGGAACAACTACATTGCAACATATCCCACTCACAAAAAGGAGCAAATAGAATCAGCTTAGGATAAGGGTCCAGGTGGAGCTTTAAGCGGAAATAGATGAAGTCATTCATATTCTTTAAGGTAGCTGCTGATGATTGTATCTAAAAAGACTGGACAAATTGTTTAATATGGCAAACAAAAAATTGGAAAATTAATGGATCAATTTTGGGAGGTTCTTAAAGGCTTATAAATTAACTTAAAAAAAAGTCTTTTATTTAATAAATCATGATAGCAAAAGAAACCAGGCCGCCACTAACTGTCAAAACGTAGCCGCCCCTATTGGAAAGTCCTGAATTTGGAATGGATTTTCTGGAATAGTCTTCAAAATGATTGGTTTAAGAATACTGTGTCTAAAAACACCACCAAACCCTTTGGTGTCGAGAAAGGATAGATGCAAGGCGACGCATTATCATGCAGCATCTTTTTCATATTTCTTGAAGGAATTGTACGTAAATCGCAAGTCAAAAAGAGGGGTACAGTTTTTCAAAAGTCCGTCGAACTATGCTTGCTTATGCAAATGATAATAACATCATTGGGAGAACGAAGTGAGCTGTTGCTGGCGCATTTGCAAGTATTGAATCGGAGGCGACGAAAATGGGCTTGGCCGTTAATGAAGACACGACCAAGTATATGCTATCATCGAGGAAGAAATCTCAACATCGTGACGTTGGGCAAAACGTCACAATAAATGGGTACAACTTCGAAGTCGTCAAGGTCTTTGTAGACCTGGGCCCCACTATTACCTCGAAAAATGACAAACAAAAAATCACTATCGCTAGGAAGCCATTTGAGTAGTGAGGACCTCTCTCAGAGAAGCAAGGAGACCTTTTATAATACTCTTATCATCCCGGTCCTGCTATATGGGGCAGAATCATTGACCCTGTCAAAAGCGGATAACAATCTGCTTGGGTGCTTTGAAAGGAAGATTCTTCGGGTGATTTTCGGTCCAGTATGTATCGATAGAGTATTGAGGAAAAGAGTTAGTTACGAGCTTTACGGGTTTTGCAGAGACGTCGACCTTGTCAAAAAGCTGAGATGGTTGGGCACGTGGAGCGCATGGATACCGATCCACCAGCCACGAGCCTTCGAATCTAGCCCTGATGGTCAGGGTAGCAGAGGAAGCCCCATCGAAACTTCGAGTGCGTAACTGAAAGCAGCTGGCTAAGGATCGAGCTGGCTGGAAGGGTTTGATGGTTTGAGGCCGTAGTCGATCCTGGACTGTAAGCGCCACCTAAAGTAAAGTAATTAAGGGCCATTTGCTGATACGAAACTTTAATATTTATGTTCAACTTAAGCGCTTATGTTCTACTTTTTCCTCTACGTAAACTGTCACATAAGAGTTTATGTGGAACATAAGTACTTATGTTCCGTATCAGCAAATGGGCCTAAGTAAGCAAGTCTATTTTATTTGTTTGAGAAGAAAAGGAGACATTAATTCGAATCTTAATGCATACAGTTGTTAAGCCGTCCGTCTAGTATTTATATATAGCCTTTGAAACGGTATGTATCGACGGCTCAATTATGAGACTTTTCCAATATAAAAATAATCCTTATCTCTCAAAAACGATTCAAACCCCATGTTCGATTTGGTCAGTAGCTCGACCGTCTAGAAAGCGCCAAGTTGCTTCGTGGACCATAAGTATTGGATAGCTGGTGGTACTAAATCACACTGCAAAATCTATTAGTCGGAAACCGTTGCCTGTTGTCGTTTCCTGGATGCTGCACTTAGCCACTAATCTTCCTTTCTGACTTAAGCAAACTAGTTCTCAAGTGCAACTTTGACATCGTACTCCAGCTAGACCCGATCCAGGAGGTCATGAAAATGCTCCTTGATGAGTTCTTCGGATTTACTGGTAGGGATGTGCTAGGATCTTATGCATGTGGCTTGGAAAGTAGCCTTCATGCAGATCAAACCCAGGTGGTTATTAATCAGCTTAAAGTCAATAACATTCTTTATTTCATCAAGCCTTAATTTATATATCGTTTCTGCTACGTAACGGTTCAGATTTTGCATAACGGCCGCATGGCAGGTACCGTTAGCTTTGGAGCTAAAGCATTCAGTTTCTTCTCTAGGGAATTCTCGAAGAATCTTAACTACCAAGTTTTGAAGAAAATCACTTCAGGGGCTTAGGCTGTGGAATGAGAGTTACAGACATATAGAAATTTTTTCATAAATATGAACTGGAGTCCTTGTTTGAGTAATTTTGAGATGAACATTTGAGCAAAAATTAATAAGATCATTTATAAAAATACAAAATAGTACAGGACCAATAAGTGAACCTTGAAATACACCTGCTTATTATGTTGTTGTTGTTGAAAGACACTGCTATTAACGACCACTATTTGTGATTTACACTATCAAAATCCTTTGAAAAATCAAGAAGACCTTCTTCTGACATTCTTATATCATTAAGAACTTTAACGATTGCTGTTTCACAACTGTGTTTAGCTCTGAAAACTGATTGATAAGGTGACAGAAGACTCGTAATTACTATTCGCATTTCTGTCGAATGCTCTTCTAAAGGGATGCGATTACCTGAGGCTTGTTGACATAAGCCCGCGACTTCAAGCAGCCCCAAAGAATCAGGTGATTTTGCAGGCCATGCCAAATAGCCAAAATGGGATAATTTCGCGACCAGGAAACGCTTCCTTCACAATATCCATTTTGGCTCGTGCGGTTGCACCCGTCTGGTACAACATACCAAAATTTCTTGCATTTTAAACATAAGAAATGTTACAGTTGTTCAATTGTAAGATGGAAATATAATCCTTTTCCTAATATCGACAATACATTTGGATTTCAAGGAATTTATAAATAGGCCATTGCTCTTAGAAAAGTGGAAACGTATTTCTAGTTCCTGATTAATTGTATAAAGGTAATTTTCAATCAGTCCTTGAGGACAACCAATGTATACTTAGTTGCACATAGTCAGCATACGTTTGAATCGAGCAGTTAGTTACCTTAGTTGAGAGCTCATTTATATAAAAGGAGAAAAAGAGGCCCTAAGATAGAACCCTGAGGAACCCCCACAGTGGTCGCAAGAAATCTTGAAATAATATTACTCATCCAGAAAGTAGGATGACATGAAAAGAACTGCAGCAGATGATAAACCATACAATGAAGACAGTTTTCAACAAAGATTATCATTGTAAGCCATGTCGAAGTCAAGCAGTATGAATGAATAAATTGGGGTATAAAAACACTGCGACCTAAAGATCTATTGTGACCCCGTCAAGCAGTACAAGGAAGGTGGCATGATTTTCATCCAAGGTGAGTCTGATATCTTCAACAACGCTTATGATGGAGGTTGTACAACTATTCCTTTAGTGAAACCCAGACTGCTTAGATGGGAGAATATTTTGTGCTCTTATATGGGCATTAAGTTGTTTCTGCATTATCCTCTCGAAAACTGTTAACAAGAAAGGCAGAAAAGCCACAAGTCGGAATTCATTTTCACTGGAATTTTTCGGAGTTGGTAAGATTTTGGCTAGCTTCCATGATGGAAATAAGCCTGTCATTAATATGATGTTAGAGGTGTGTGTTATGTAAGGCAAGATAACAGCTAAAAAGGTTATTCATCAATCAAAGAATAGATTTCGTCAATCCCCACAGCATTTTACTGAACATACAAAATAATTTCCACTATGTCTATGCTTTTCACACAAGTAAGATCAAACGGAACTTCAAAGGAATACGTATCAGGAGGCTCAGAAATGGTAATAAAATTACTAGAAAAATAACATAACAAAGTCATGATTTAACGAATCGACAATAATTTTCATTTCACAGTTAATTTTTCTTTCACTAAACCTATCAAACTTCAAACTTTTCCATAATTGACGACCATTCATAGAAGGACTTAATTTCCTACAGTATAACTGAATTTTGCCGGTTCTTATTTTGCGGCACTACAGGGTGGGTCAATAGTGACTTTCTTATTTAAAGTGATAATAACTTTTTTAGATTTAATTTTAGAATCACAAAGTACACACAGAAAAAAAACAGTGTAAGATCAAAAAAAAATAAACATGATTTAAAATGTTTTTCCTTTAAAACCTTTTTGTGTAAAAATAACGTGAAATTCACTTAAATTGAAAAGGATACCATATTGATAGAAATCGATGATTCCGGTTGAATTATGTTTGTTGTCATGTTAAAATGATACACATTTCCTCTTGATTCAAATTGGACCTCATATTAAAGTAACACGAAGACTCCTGTTGAATCGAAATGATAGTATCTTAAAATTGATATGAAGGTTCTTATTAAATGAAAATGAACTTCACTTCAAAATAATATAATGATTCCTTTTAAAACAATTACTTGCCTTGTTAAAACAACATGAAGACCCCTGTAAAATCAAAATGATTCTCACTTTAAAATTAAATGAAGATTCTCATTGAATCGAAACTACCATCAGCATGTAAAAATAACACTACTTTCCTGTTGAATTGGTGATCATGTTTACATACAAACATAAAGTAAATCGGTTTTAGTAAAAAGTTCAAGTTGGTTTTCATTTTATTCATTAAATTGATTTTATTCATTTTATACATACATTCATATAGTTTAAGGTATAAACTACATTTAAATCTAATTACACATATTCATTTCTTAGGTATAATTTCCAATTATTGGAACAGAATTGTAGTTTATCGAATTGAACAGATAAAAAAAAAGAGGCTGGGTGCGACCCACACTGATAACTTCCCATTTGTGGTCTTGAAAACTTTATATTTAGATAAAAACATATTGTGACGTTTTTTTCAATTTTACCATAGCTATTAATGGAATTTTGAATATGTTGGACTTGGGTACAACTGAACAACCTTATTCATATATACGTATGTACAGTACATACATTCTTCTAAAAACGGTTCCAAACATTTTAATTAAAAAAAAATTAAAAACGAAATATTCAAATATAAAAGATATGGTTTGGTTATTGATGGGTACCTACAAAATATAGCCGCTCTAAAACTAGATGCATGTCAAATATAAACCATTTGTTAGAAATTGTATTATGTATAAAATTTAATAATGGCAAAGTCAATATCATTGCTCGTTCTCAAGATATTCTAGTCGAAAAACAAATATTACCACTTTTTAGTAGATTTTTTTTTATATTTTTGTTAAAACTGTCAATTCGATACTTGTCAAAATTTAACCATGTTAATAATTGTATTATGTCGATACCTTCCCGTAAGAATGTACTAAGCGACACTTTTTTCGAAAATGACTTTCTGATGAGGAAATATACTTATGTTAAGGGCCACGTTTTGGCCTGGGTTTCGCCAACCTATTATGAATAAAAAGGAAACTAGGGTACAAATAAAAAAAATTATCAACTGCCATGTTTTCTCATTAAAATAATGTTGCCCCCTGAAATTTGTATTATCCGCCAAAAAAATTATGCTAAGCGACATTAATAAAGATCTCATTGTCGTGAGCAACAAAAAATTTTGTTAGATGTCACTTAGTTTAACCAAAATTGTCTCTTAGCACACTATGATTCAACTAGAACTTTCTTCGTTTTTTTCGTTTCCTGAACAATTTTGGAAATGTCGCTTACGAGTAGTATACATTCTTACGGGAAGGTATCGATGTATAAAACAACATACTTTAGAAGGCACTATCGGTGTTCATTCCCAAGAAATTCGACTTGAAATACAATATTAACTAGTTTTCACTAGAATTTTTAATAGTTTTTTTATTTAAAAAAATACTATTAATTTAATATTGGTCAACATTTTACCAATTGTACAAAATTATACTATGCATAATAAACTAAATTAGAAGTCCATATCTTACTAGTTCTCGGGAAATTTGAGTCGAAAAACAATTTTTACCAATTTTCAATAGAATTTTATATAGTTTTTTATTTTTTGTAAAAAAACTGTAAACTGATTTTTTTTGAAATTTTCACCAGTTGTCAAATACATTATTTTTCGTAAAATAAAATTATTTTGAGTTTTAAATTGTTTTCCGTTCTTAGAATATCTGGGTTATGAAATTTTTTTTTTCAGTTTTTTTTATTTAAAAAAATAACGGTGTTCATTTTTTTCTAAATTCATACCAAGAGTACATTAAATTTTATTTGAAATCAATAGCATTATTTTTTCGTGAGATATTTGAAACTAACCAAAATTTTTACTTTTTTTTTAAACCGTTATAGTGAAAAAACTACTCACTGAATTTCAATAAACGCCCTTTCAGCCTCTTTCGAAGTTATTATCTATTAAACAAAATTTATTTGAAGTCGATATCTTTACTCGTTCTTGAGATATCGACGACGAAAAATGGTACCAGAACGTACGGACGCACAGAGGAGTATTCGACCTCAAAATCCGGTCAAAAATATTTTTTTTGTTTTTCTTATTGGAATTGGCCTAAAATATTATTTTATAACTTATGATGCATTAAAAAGTTACACTGAAAAAAATTTTCGGGTTAGATAAAAATAAAATTTTTTAATTAAGTATTTTTTTTTTTCAATTTTATTTAATTCATTTTAATTATTTATACATGAATTTTTTTCGTTTGTTGCTTTCCTTAAAGATCATTTGAATGTAATTTGGTTATATATCTAAATTAAACATAATTTTTTAAACAACAAAGGGCAAATTGACTAAAAACACCTCAAGACTAAGAAACCCCATTAAAAAAAAATGTGACAAGATGGGTGACTTTTTTTTATGTACATGAGATGACAAAAATGTACAGTTAAATATAAAAGAAAAATTTTTGCCCGATCGTACCCGGAACTATAACAAAAACACTTTTTTTTCCACCGAAAATTACATAAATTTTCATGTTTTTCTATGCATTCTTGTCATCTCAATTTTTAATACTTTATCAATAAAATATATGGAAATTTCTGTATTAAAATAAAGTACATACCTTGACCTTAGACATCCATTAGAAATTTTTCACAATTATCACAAATCACAATAAAAAAAACAGACTTCAGTGTTAATGATTAGAAAACAAAATAAGCTTATGTGGCGTGAGCTTATAAAATTGACTAGGTTTAGACTAAGATCTTGAGGATTAGGGGGTCAACAGTTATTATTTGAAACCGGTTTTAGTTAGCATGGGTATTGAGGAATGCAAAAAGCAAAAATTAACGGGTCGAATGCGATTTTTTTTTTGTTTACTTATGACCGGATTTTGGGGTCGAATACTCCTCTGTGGGACGTACGAACGTACGCACGTACGAACGTACGAACGTACGAACGTACATACACACACACACACAGACATCTCTCTAAAAATGACTGATATAGCCTCTAGGGACCTTAAAACGTCGAGAAATGTCAAAAATTCCAATTTGACAAATCGGACCGATTACAATAACTCCCTATGGGAAGTTAAAAATTATGTATCTACCTTTATTTCGTTGGGAAACAGCTCTTAAATTTCTTCAATGATTGGAGGAAAATCTTTCGGCGATAACTTTCTGTTATGAAAAAAAAAAACGTCCAAAATGAGTCAATCAGATGCTCATTGTTCTGGTGAAACTCTACAACGGCTTTGCCTTTCAGCTGTCTTGCAAAAGAAGTTCAAGTTTCTAAAAAACAAAATAAAAACTACGATAAATAATATGCTTAGTTAGAAAATAATAATAATGCTGTACCTTGTATAAATAAGAAGTTCCAACAGTTGTTGAGACGACAGATGTTAAAGATAATGGCGATACGCAGAAACTTGACTGTGTTTGTAGCCAGGAAACTATTTTGTTTGCAATTGTATCAGACAAAGCTTCATCGTCAATACCGAACTAAATTAAAACGAAAGAATTTAATACATATTAAATAAATAAATTCGGAAAATTTGCTTTACCTCAATTTTTCTCCAGCTAAACAATTTTTCATGGAAACACGCTTTTGACTTGACACGACTTGAGGTAAATTGAATTTATCCAGCAGTTCATCTAGCTTAGATCGATAGGTGTCAACAACTGGTAAATTGAGGATAATATTGCCTTGCTCGTCCGATTCAAAATCTAAGGTCGTACACAAAGTGGTATCACCTAAGGCGTTTTGCTGGCCTTCACTTAATAAATTTAAGTTATTGCTTTCCACAGCCATAGTCCATAAACTTAAGATAATTTATTTAAATTTTAACCACGCTCCGATTTACGGCGACTTAAACTAGACTTCGACTGCGACTACGATTCGAATGCGCAAACTGTGAAGAAAAAAATCTGCTTGAAATCAGATAACGGATTTTATTGCGGGTTCTGGCACACTTTTTACACTATTCAATTTAATATGAACATTGTCCAATTTCACTTCAACACGATTCAATATTGATTTTATACGAATCAATGTTGTTGTCTTGAAATAAATTTAAAGCAGACATTATGTACTTTCCAAACAAAAAAAAAATAGGAAAATAACGGAGTATTTAAAAGTGGTTAATGTTGAATTAACAAGCAAATATTTTATTTCCAAATCATTCAACTTTAATTCAACACGAACCGATGTAGTTTTATTTAAAAGTAAATAAAGGTAGGAGAAACACTAATAGTTAAAGAATTAAGAATGTTTCATGTTGTATACACAAAAAAAAATGTGGTGGTGCAACAGCAAAACAAATAAGTAGGGACTTAAAAATATTGGAAATAAAATATGAATTTTATATATTCAACTAAAGTCATGTCTCTAGACATATTATTTTTATTTGTCTCCCAATAAATCAAATAAAAGCTAAATAACGTCTGCAAACTCAAAGCAAAAGTCATGGGATTCCCAAATTTCCATATTGGTTTTATTCGATTCCATGTTAAATAAACACGAAATAATTTTGTTTTAATATTGAAAGAAAATTTTTGAGATTTGTTTGGTCAAACATTTTCATTTTAACATGATTTCCATTCAAATCGCAATCATACATTTTAAAATGTTAAATTAAGTGGAATTCGGATTAAAGCAACTATTAAAAATACCTATTTAAAATGAAACAATTTCAAATCTAAATCTAATAAATGCAAAAATGAAAATATTCCAATATAATAAAAACAACGGTTTTTCATATTGGGTTTTTTTTCTGTGTGTATGATTTATAGTGATTTTTTGTTAGGCTAAGTATGGAATATAATGTCCCTCAAATGAGCACCAGCTCTTTCTAGAGTGTTTTCTATATTACTTCGTAGGAAATTATTTTCAAATTAGGAAGAAACTTTTGACCCTACAGGGTGGTTTGATTGCGCAATCTGCAAATCATATTATTGTGAACTTTCAATCTATAACGTCTCCACACATTTTAAGTTTGATCCCGGTATATAATAAATAAATACAAATAAACAGGAGGCCATGAACCTAGTGACTTACAACTTCCAAGCATTTCTGTGTGCGTGTTACCAGGAATGGAGGGGACCTACAATTTTCTAACGACCAATTAGCTGCATTTTTGATGATTCGAGATACTCTTGCAGGATTTGTTAGTTCCTCGCAAGGGATAGTACACCCCTGAAAAACTTTTTTGCAGTGGCTGAGAGTCGAACCAAATACACTCCGCATGACAGTTCAATACAATAACCATTATGCCAAGGGGTACTAACGTTGTATTATAAGTCTACCAATTCCATCGGCCGTTCGGCATGCCTGATTGTTTCCGTTCTCCGCGGTACATATCTTTCGAAGAAACTACCTATATTATTGTTAAAAAAATTCGGTTTTCACAATTGGGGGTAGCAAAACAGTAAATATGTTCCCATCAAATACTTCGAGTACTAAGTTCTAAGCCAGAATAATAATAAAAGTTGAAAGACAAAACTATAAGATTATGCAGCTGACAACTTATCATATACTACATATCTGTGGTGTCTGGTACAAACATGATATGTCCATAAAATAATTTACGTTTTAACGTCCATTTTACATATATGGAGCTAGCAGCTAGGACTTAAACGGTTTTAACGATTTACTTCAAATTTAAAATTTATCGTGTTTCTACCATACATCACAGATACATACATATAATATCACTCACATCGCTAAATAAAGCCCTTGATTTTTGCAGCCTTTTTTATTTCATGGCTCAGATCATACCTAGAGAACCACCGTCTTCAGGTTTTCAAACTCGAGAGTTCCTCAAGGGAGCCACCTCGGTCCTTTGATTTTTGTCTTAACAATCAACGACGTTATTAATATCATTAGTGATTCAACTGTCTCTATCTACGCTGATGCCATGAAAATAATAAAGGTCATTTCTACCCCCTCTGATTCAATCTTATACTCCAACAAGATCTTAACTCATTTCAAACTTGGTGCAGCAAAAATTTCATAGAACTCAATGTTGCAAAATCCCAATCAATGACATTCACCCGCAAGCTATTACATCTTTTCTTCCTCCCGAACTTATATTCTCCACGATATTGCCATTTTGTCTGTTCTCTTCCTGACCTAGCAGTTATTGCGACACTCAGTTCAATTTTCGAGCCCATTTTGATCATATTATTAACGAGGCCGAGACGTTAGGACCCTCCTTGAATACGCTGGCCAGGTCTGGTTTCCCCATCAGAACTCTCCCTCTCAAAGAATCGAAGCTATACAAGGCAGATTTCTTCGATTTGCACTCCGCGGTCTTCGTTGGTCTGATAATAATATAAACTTCCCACCTTATGAAGATCGTTTAAGACTTATTAATTTGTAAACCCTCCAAAAACGTAGCGAAGTTGCCGATGTACTCTTTCTGCACCAGCTTTTCCCAGGGAGCATAGACTCACGCTTTCTTCTAGAAATGATATTAATTTATACTAATCCACGAAAAGTAAGACACGCTCCTCTCTTTCGCCTTACTCATCGCCGTACAAATTACGGCCTCTTTGAACTTATCTAAAGAATGCAGCTTATAGCTAACAACGCACATGATACCTTTAACTTCCACATCAGTGCTCCCTCCCTAAGAAATGGTGGTGTTGACCGAAGTGAAATTGAATGTTTCTATACCCTCGATAAAAAAATTCAAATTTAAAAGATTATTGAAATCTCAACATACTCGTAAAATAACCTTAAAAGGCCCCAAGGTAATTGCTTCCAAAAGCGTAATCAATTGGACGGTGTCTACATCATTATTGGGCCTCTAAACAGCCCGTGTTAAAAGACTACCTATTACATCGTCGAATAGGTCCACAAACAAATGATCCCACTTACTACCCCGCAAAGACTTACAATTAACCTTGCAGCTTATCCAATTGCGAACATAAATTAACATAACGTCCATTCTTGCAAGAACCTTCCACACCGCATTCTACCTCAAGGTCTATCTATGAACCTTAAGCCAGACCTCAAACTACTCTACTACTCGTATCTCCATTCACATTCTGACATTTTTTTTCTTAAAATAATTATTTCAAAATAAAAGTTATAATTTGGCAATTTGTTTCTCCGCCTAATTCCCTGTTTCGCTGCTATCAAACTTAAGTATCACCGACTTTTATTCCTGTAATTAGATACTTTCGTCCCCGAAAACCCAATTGAAATAATAAAATAATGATCATCTAGCCCCCAAAGAGAAACTAAAAAAAGAAATTGTTTATTTTTACACCCTCAGCCTAATGGCTTGTCGGGGTTGTGCTTAGGGGATGCATTGGCTTTTGTTTCCAATTTCAGTGGACAAAATTATACTTTGTCGAATAAAATTGCTCCCCCAATTCCTATCAAACTGCTTACTAATGTGTGGTTTCGAGTTTGCTTTCGCTTCTTATCCTCCCACAAAAAAACAAGGTTTATTCGTTCGTCGGTCTCTCGCTCGTCGGGCGGCAATACAGCAAGGGCATGAAATAATTAATTATGAAATTACTGCCAATGTGCCTGTTAATTTATTAACGAAATTGATTTATTCGATTTTGTCGATATAGAAGAAGCAGGGCGGGGTGAGTCCGGTTTGCCACTATGTGAATTTAAAGCAACCTAAGCAGTATTTTGTACAGCACGGACCACCAATGCGCCACAAATAATACCAACCTTTTGTAGTTGGTATTTTCGGAGAGCTAGAGGGTGGAAAGTGTTTTGAGTTTCGAGTTTCTATTCAGAATGTTTCCAATTCACCTGTTCGTCGAAAAGGTGTAACATTGCTTAATACAGCGGTAATACTTTGCTCGCATATTATAGGTTACACGGATAGAGAGTGTTATTCATTATACACCCCTTTAGCCGACCATTCGGGTCAATAAGTGGTGGCAGTAATGTATTTAAATAATGAACTCATTAGCTGGCTCGATAATGGTCAATTCAGCTTGTAGCCCATGTAATTGGTGCTCGTCGCCGGAATTTTAGCAATTAAACCCAATGCTCATCCTTCGTGGCATTGTTGTGAATTCCCATGTTTGAAGGAGAAATATTTGTTTTCACCCCCAAATTCATAGGGAGTATGAACCCGGTCGTGTGTGTATATGACAAGCAACTTGCAGAGGGTAGTTTAAATGTTTAATGAACACCAGAAGAGCAACAAACATTTCTTTTGTCTTGTGGCCTTCGGTGTTCGGGGTGAGAAACTATTTACCTTTACAATACGGAAAGGATTTTCGGAAGGGCGGAACTTTTGTGAAAGCAACAACAGTGTTTAGCATATGGAAATATTGTTTTTTTTTGTTTATTGTGCTTGCTTTGAACTCCAGCATGCCCCGGAGCGGATAACGATGATTTTGTAAAATTTATTTTTCCAGCTATTGAATTCAAATTTTCTAAGTTAATTGTGTTAAGGTAAATTGCAAAATTATTTTCATAGCCCGATGATATGCACAATTAGTACGGCTTGGATGGATATTTGCGCTGGCATATAAGCTTTTAGTTTTAAATAAATAAAGCCCTATATCATTAACATGAGGGAAGTCACCAATTAACAGCGCCACCCTGCGGTTCAAAGGTTGTATTAAAATCGATATAATAATAATTATTTTGCTGTCGAAGTTCTTTTTTTGGTGGTGTAACAGCTCGAAGTGAACCAGGACCTAGTGACTTACAACTCTCAACCAGGAACGGAGGGGACCTACAATTTTTTGAGGATTTGTCAATTCCTCGCAAGAGGTAGTACACCCCTGAAAAACGTTTTTACAGTGGCTGAGAATCGAACTCGAGACTTTCCGCATGACAGTCCAACGCACTAACCATTATGCCAAGGGTTACTACTACTTTGCTTTCGAATGGAAAACTATAAATACCACAAAGGCGACTTTTGTGAACTTTGATGAGTTTTTTGAGTTTCTTGTCATTATCAGAGACGTTTAGACTATTGATAGTAAATAATCCCGAGAAGAGTTTCACTTTCTAAAAAGATTTTCAATGGCCCGGGTAGATTATGGCGGCCATGTTGTTTTAGTGATGATAAATCACCATGGCAAGTTACACGATTGAACAGCGGTAGATGTGAAGTGATGGCCCTTCAAAGTCGACTCTTTGACATTTGGTCGAGGAGTTAACTGGTGAGGTCTCCGGCTGCTTACGTGGCTGGAGACTTTTAAGGTTTTTAAGGGTTATCTTATTTGTAGTAGCAAATAATAGGGGGATCGTCGTCCTCGTTCTTTAGAACAAAGACTAGGAGTGTCTTTCCTAGCTGGCCGTAAAGTGAGCAAAAGATAGGAGCGTCTTTCCTTGTTTGCCGTAAGGTAAACTAAAGACTAGGAGCGTCTTTCCTTGTTTGCCGTAAGGTAAACTAAAGACTAGGAGCGTCTTTCCTAATTTGCCGTAAGGTAAACTAAAGACTAGGAGCGTCTTTCCTTGTTTGCCGTAAGATAAACTAAAGACTAGGAGCGTCTTTCCTATAGTTTTCCGTAAGGTGAGCAAAGACTAGGATGCACATTGAGTTGTTGGTTTCTACCCCGGCCGACTTCTTGGTGTGTATCCTAAAGGTTGACAGGCCAGGATTTTGCAGGAGCCCATCTGGAAGTGACGGGTTCAGATCTGGAAATTCGGAAGCTTGAGACAAGAACTTGGACTAAGTCCGGGTTCGGATCGCCTAGGAAGCTCCATGAAATGACGAAGTTGCGAAGCTCCACCGGAAGCTATATTCTGGTACCATGGGAGATAGTGCCCATTTGAGTCAGAGGTTGAGTTTTGCCCTCGGCTCGAATCCACGGTGGCTTGGTTTATTTCGAATGCGGAGACACATGGTTTTCAAGATTCTTTTCTTGAATTCAAGCGGTGTTAGATAGACCTCGCCTCCAAAGCAAGAGGTGTGCATATGCTGCAACATATCACAACTTTGCGACTGGTCAAGACCCAATCTGACCCTGATGGAGGTAGGCCTCCCGTGGGATTGAGCCATAATAGGCTGGTGCTCACGTTAATCCAAAAGACGGTCTTCAGTGTTTGGTAAGAAAATATAAGGTGACCGGTTCAGTAATAAATCAGGCAACATTCGTTCGATAAAGGAACGCAAGATTGGCTTAGAAAGTCACATTGGTCCGTGAAAGTGTATAGCAGAAACTGAAGCAGTTGATTCTTGGCCATGCACAAGAATTTGGTTTTCCACAGACTTCAACTTTGCGAATTTCGCGCCAGGACTTAGGCCTTCATCCGTACAACATCCAAATGACCCAGAAGCTCAAAGTTCATAACCATAAGCAACGCCGTGTGTTCGCTGTGTTGGCTTCGGAGCGTTTGAAAGAGGACCCACATTTTAGCCGAAAAATCATCTTTAGCGACGAGGCAAATACAAGTTAATGATTCTGTTAACAAGCAAAATTGCCGAATATGCGGGACGACACCCACCCCTATATGCTTTACCAGGTGACAATTTATCCTAAAAAGTTACGATTTGGTGTGGATTTTGGCCCGGCCGGCTGCATCATTGGTCCGTACGTCGGTGGTGAGGCGGTCACCGTCAGTGGCAAGCGCTATGACGGTAACCAATTTTTTATATCCCAAATTGAACCATTTGAACCTAAAGGACATGATTGTGGATCCTTCAAGATGGCGCTGAGTGACAGACAGGGATAGCCTCGATTGACATTCTGCGTGAACGATTTGAGTGTAAGGTGTAAGGTGATCTCTCGTACGAGTAGATGTGACGTGAATTGACCACCAAGATCGTGCGATTTGACCCCGTTAGACTTCTTCTTCTCGTGTTTTCTGAAATCGTAGGTCTATGTAAATAAACCACAGTTGACCAATAACCTTAAAATGAACATAACACAGGCCATCGCTCAAATTCAGCCGGATCTATGCGGATTAGTCATTAAAAATTGGACCACTCGGATCCATGCCAAAGTTAGAAGCCGAGGCAGGGAAAAACTCTTGTATCAGGTCGCCATCTTTTTTAAATGGAAAAAGAACATATTTGACGGGTAAAAACGGATAAGACCTGAACTTCCTTCACAATTTCCCTAAGACTGCAGACCTTGGTAAAGGTTTTGGGAACTTTTCGGAATTAACTTCTTTTGTCTTAAAACAAGGCAGAAGGTGGGGCTCTAGGTCGTATTTAAATGTGTTTTTGACACAAATCATTCACCAATGGAAATAAACTGGTTTCCAATAAAGATTTCCATATTATTTCAACAAGCAAAAATTTTCAAATTTGGGACGATGACAATCCATACGAGATACAATGATTACAATACATCCAGTAAAGTCAGTCTTTGTGTGTATTTTGGGATTGTACCATTTTCGGTCCAATCTTTTTTAAGAACAACGTTGGCCAGCCCATCACCGTCAACGGCGAGTGCTATCGGTCTACGATAACCAACCGAATTAGATGATATGGACACCGATGACATGTGCCACAAGGCTTGTGTCACAATGGATATTTCGAACGAGCGATTTTTTAGCATGGTTATCTCTCACCGTAGCCTTTTAAACCCGTTAGACTTCTTCTTATAGAGTTTTCTTAAGAAAAAGGTATATATGCCAATAAACCGCAAGCCTCCATTGCCCTTAAAGCCAACATAATCAATGCCATTGGTCAAATTCAGCCCGATATATGCACCAAAGTTATGGAAAATTGGACGTTTCGGATGCGTGCTTCTTAGCAAAGCCGCAGAAATCATTTGAATGATGTTTAATTCATACATAATGACAAGTATAAACCTTTGTTAGTAGTAGTAGTGAATTTATTAAGCAATAATTAAAAAATTAACAAACATTATGTTGAAAAAAATATCACCAAATCTAACATTGGATTTTGCCGTCAGTCAGAAAAAGAAAGATATACATACATATACACATACAATCATATTTATAAACTCATTCTAGTGAGTACATACGGCTATGCAACTTTTATAATGCCTCTAAACGCAAAATCGTCGACAGCCTTCTGTCTGCAAGACGCGATAAGAATAGCGTACTTCTTGCACGAAGAAGAAAGCCTTCAAAACGTCTTGGACCTCGATATTTGCAACCAGGACACTTAGCTCTACATTTTGAAGTTATGGCAAATTTTTTATCACAATTTTTTAGACTTTGGAAGAAACTGCAAATCTGATGTATTCTTATATACTATTGCTCCCACTTGGGCGGCATAGCAGAGAATTGATCTCATAGCGGCCTCAAAAAGTTTGAATTTGATTCTGGGAACAATATTTTTTTTACTGAGCAAACCTTTCCAGTTGCTTCTACCAGCTTCTCCTGCAAGTGTTTTTTAAACGATAGTGACGACGTAATGGTAACAGCTAAGTATTTGTACACTTTAAATACCTCGATATCCACGTCCATGAATTTCCATCTCTCTTCTCTAGCGTATCGTCTTGTGCCATTTCGAAATATTATTATTTTTGATTTGCTAGTGTTAACAGTAAGACTCCATAATTGGCAGTACAATTGCAATTTGCTTATCATCTATTTGCGTCATATTTGGAGTCTCTGCTAACATAACAATATCATCTGCGTATAAAAGTGCTTTAACTATAGTACCAGTAAAACATATGCTTCCCGTAAAAGGTAACTTGTGAGGTCATCCAGAAAGAGCGGGAAAAGAAGAGAAGAGAATAGGACTCAAGAGACAACCTTGTTTAACTCCTGATGTCGATTAAAAATAATCAGATACTTCGTCTCCATTCCATACTGCCGATAAATTCTTCTCGTACAGCCCCCTTAGGACTGTCAGAGTTTTAGATGATATTCCTAGGCGCTTAGCTTGCAGAACAAACTTTCCGATCGATTGAGTCGAAGGCTGCTTTGTAAGTTTTCACTAGAGAAAACGTAGTTATAAGTGTTTGTTAGTTTATCTATAAAGGGTTCCGAGGCAAACTTATAGAATTCATATGGGACCCTATCGTCACCTGGAGCCTTGTTATTCCTGCATCTCTGAAAAAACGGTCGATCAAGGATTTCATTTTCATCAAGGATTAATTTTACAATTATTTTGCCAGATGTGATTGGGTTGAAAAGACTGCGCAGCATTTATTATAGACAATACTAAAAGCTCGAAACCCTGGAAAGATCTAATTTGATCGTAAGCTTGCACTGTGGATCAGTTGATTTGTGTGAAAAATACCTTCGCTAATTAATTAAGTTTATATTGTTTTTTGATATTGATTACAAAGGTTTTTGCTATGGAGGGTTCATCTGCAGGTATGTTCTTTATTATAAAGCTGTTTTGATGAATACGAGTATTTAAGCTTTTATTTAAAAGAAAATTAATTTATTTTAAAATCTATGCAAAAGGGCAGTTTTTTTAATTTTTTTTTATTGTGGACCTTTTGTTATATTATTCGGTGTTATTCGATAACGTTTTTGGTATCAGCTCTTAAAGAAAGGTGTCAAGAAGCAAAAACAAAAACAAAAATGCTGCCCATATCTGCCCCTCGAGATTGTATCGTTCCTGACAAGTGTCTAGTCTAATAAAAATAAAAAAAGCTATTTATTACAAAATTAATTCTTTTCCTTGAAGGATCGTCTGGCTTGTGCATTTTAACAAAAAAACAGTTATATGATGTTATAAATGAGTGTAGTGAGAATGATTTTGATGCCAAATTAGATCATCTTCAGAGCTATTTACTCAATAAAGCGTCTTGCACGCAGGAAAAACTTAAAGATTTTAGACTTAAAATTGGACGTTTAAGGTACCTATTTAATTTAATTGAACTTTATTTGTATATGCAATTTCAACTTTAAATCTCTTAAATTGTATTAAGGTATGAATTTAAGTCAAGATGGTTAAGTTCACAATGGACAAATGATAGATTAAAAAAAGAAAAATGAAGTTTGGCTTCAGGGAGTTTTTGAGGTACCAATTTCGCTTGGACGTGGTCGGCCGTGTAAACCTTTTACAGAACTTAGCGTACAGAGCAAGAGAAGAAGAACGCAAAGTTTACGTGACGATAATGAAACGGAGAAACTTGCGTTTGCTACAGAAATTAAGTTACTTGAAACCGGAAAATCGCAAGCTTCTAAAATTTTTAAAGAAATCATCGACTCTCCTGAGAGGGCAAAGAGATAGAAAAAAGCTTTGTCCGTTAGTTTCCAACGGCAAAGTGAAAAATTATCCACTCTTAAAGCTCTTTCTATTTTTGTTGAAGCAAATCTTTCACGTAAACAGTATGAAGCAGTGAGAAGTGAGAACTAGTGACAAAAAACTTTTTCCTTGCTATAGTATTCTCCAAAAAGCAAAAAAACAATGCTATCCAATCCCCCAGTCATATACTGTAACAGAAACTTTGGCTGAAGTTAACTTGCAGAATCTATTAAACCATACAGCTGAACGCTTATTGTTGTATTTGGATGAGGTACTAGCAACATTAAATGAAAACGAGTGCAGGTCCTTAGAACTTGTATCAAAATGGGGATGTGATGGTTCACAACAAACGCAATTCAAGCAAAAGTTTGAAAGCAGTTCCGATTCAGATGCTAATATCTTCCAGAGTTCATTTGTGCCCCTGCGTTTGTTTTGTAGTTCAAACAACAAAATTATTTGGCAAAATCCAACGCCATCCTCGCCATGATATTGCCGTCCAATAAAAATTAGAATCTCTTGATATTACGCAAAGTGAAATAGCTTATATTGAATCCAAGATAAGTAGATTGAACAAAACAGTGATAGAAGGCGATAGAACATTGGAAGTAAAACACACGTTAGCTTTTACAATGGTCGATGGAAAA
This sequence comes from Chrysotoxum bicinctum, assembly GCA_911387755.1. Classification (NCBI taxonomy): domain Eukaryota; kingdom Metazoa; phylum Arthropoda; class Insecta; order Diptera; family Syrphidae; genus Chrysotoxum; species Chrysotoxum bicinctum. The sequence continues at coordinate 207,914,279 of OU426988.1, forward strand.
GTGTGCAACGCGGCAACTAACACAAAATCTACAATGAAGTGTTATATTTGTGGACTTACTTTAAAAGATTTTAATGATCTTTCTAGAAGAAAAGAAGTTGATAAAGATGCGATAAAATTTGGATTGTCAATTTTGCATGCGAGAATACGGTTTTTTGAAAGCATTCTTCATCTTGCTTACAAGATTCCGTTGAAGAAATGGCAGCTAAGAACTCTTTCAGAAAAAATTATTCTTAAAGAAAGAAAAACTGATATACAAGAAAAGTTTAAATCTAAACTCGGACTCATCGTTGATGTACCCAAACCTGGTTTCGGGAATACTAATGATGGCAATACAAGCCGAAGGTTTTTTAGCAATCCAGAACTAGTTGCTGAAATAACTGGTGTTGATTTGCAACTCATAGTTAGATTAAAAAATCATATTGGAAGTTCTTTCTAGTGGATTTGAAATAGATGTTAAATTTTGCAAGGAAGTTTTCAAGGACGGAGTGCAACTTGGATGTACTTAACAGGATTTTAAAACTTTATTAGAAGTGGGAAATAATATATAATTCTATTTTTCATACTATCTGTAGGTTACTTTTAAGTTCAGATCCTCTAATAACCAGTTTAAGATCTTTGCCTGTTAAAAATCTAAGCAATTTTCCAAAGAAGCCCTTGAAATGCTTATTTCCCGGATTCCTGATTTTAATGATACTACAATATCTAATGATAGTGAAGATGAAGAAACAGCTGAGGAATGTATTGATGACGAAGAATCCTGGGAAGAGTTCACTCAATAACTTTAAGTACCATCTATTCATTTCATCCTTATTGAAGAAATTAATAAATTATGAACCAAATCTATCCAAAATACTTTATTTATACCTTAATTCGATAGAAATAAGCTTTCAATCCCTTTTACAGTTGTTTCAGCCAAGTATCACTTCATTAAAACAAAAAAAAAATTTTGAGCGGTTTTTCGAGGCAAATACCCCTATGTGCGTCGTTTAAAAGATTCAGATTCTCAAGCTTGACTCGGTATAGCGCCAAAAAAGAGTCCTTCTATTGTAGTTTTGGTAGCAATTTTAAGCTTTCATTTGATGGCTCTGAGACTTGAATTAGATTGCACGTTATTATAAGTGGGAGGTGGTCCGAATATACCAGTTGCTCGACCGTCAAGTCATTTACTACTATGGTGGAGTTGGAAGTTTCTCTTAAGGATGTGAAATGTTGAGATTTATCGCTTTGCGTTTTTTCGTTGAGCAAGGTCAGGCCAATTGATTCACAGATTTCACTAAGCTTCCTCTCATTTGTGTCTAAAATAAGGTCTCTGGCTGATCTGATTAAGTTTAATGATTTCGGGGTAAATTTTTTTTATTTAAATTTAAATATAAAGCACCCTTAATGGAAAACCCTGGCTTTCCGCCTTTACTTTATCCGGTTTTTTTTCAGAATGATTTCTCTTGTAGCATTGAAAGAGTAATACAATCAATCGGATAACTACTATACAGCAATTTATATAGGCGTACCGAGAATTTGGAACTTATAGTTAAGCTACCTAATAGCGCTTATTCAATTGAGAATTGTTCCTCTTATCATATCTCCACCGAAATCTATGGCACAAAATATTAGTTGAATTAGTACGATGTAAAAGCTGTTTTAGTATGAAACTAGGTCAAACCAACGATCTTGTAAATTTTACTCGAATATAGCATCATACTTTCTCTACCCTTTTATTAAAGTTAAAATCATCGAATACCTATTTTATTCTTTTTTTAGTATCGTGCTTTTATGGAAAAACGCCACACGCCACAAAAGGTCTGTTTGTTTAGTTTATCGCACGAACTGTCATTGTTTTAGGTGCGTTCAGAAGCAATTTATAAGAAAAATTGCTTTAGTACGATACTAGTTAAAAAATGTTTATAATTAAGAATGAGTTAGTAAACTAATTAAAGTTAGCAGATTGTTAAGTAGTATTAAATACTTAATAATAGGCTGTTTAAACTGTTGCGCCTATATGTAACTATCGAGGAAGCGTAGTGGTCAATTAAAGTTCCAAAGAAATTGTGAGAACCATCTTAAATGGCTTCCTTATAATGGCAAATTGTTCTGTTGCAATTATTTTTTTTTCAACTGGGTTAGTGACCTTCGAAAAATAAATAAATTGACAAATTTTTATATTTGGCGTTATTTCGAGGATTTCCAGAAGTAACAAGAAACATATCGCAAAAAAACCTTAAAATTTCTGAACTTACCGGTTACTTTTTTTGGAGAAAAAAAGGCAGAATTTGCATCGAGGTTCTTCTGGCTCTTTCCCAAATAAAAAAAATCGGGAGTAACTTTTCCGGGGCAGTTTCCAAGATTCATGTTGGCGTTTAAGAATCAAATCAAATCTACTCACATTGAGTGCACACTCTAAGCAAGTTTCGGGAGATTCCACCAAGCCCCACCTTTATCCAGGGTATCCATAATTCAAACCTATTACATGTTCATAAGTTGATTTAGTTTATTTGATACTTCTATTGACAAGCTTAAGTCAATAACTACTATCAGTATAGCGAAAGCGATTATATTAAACGCCAGCTTTATAATTCCAAATTTATTGGAACAATAGAACCCAGCAAAAATGCGCAACAACTGATACGTGTAGTTCGCATGTTACGTGGTAATTCCAAATGTCACTTTATATAAACTATGCGAGCACAAAACTGTCTAAAGGACCATCACCATCGCCATATCGGTAAGGTCCTTGTTCATCCTATGTCGGAATTTTCGTGCCTAAGAATATTTTTGTTCGTTAAATTATTTGGATTTTTTTTTCTTCATTTTTGTGGGTGAATTGGTGTTGTAAACAAATGTTGCGTGTGCTCAAATAGTAATGATGATGTTATGTACCCAATTCAGGATAATCGTAGAACCAGTATAAATTGTGTATGTGAATGGGAACGTGGGCAATTTTTCACTCGAATGGCAACATAAATTGCTGTTGATTGTCATTCGGTAATGTCACTATTAGCACTATATTAGAATTGTTAACTTTTATGAGTCTACGGAAAACGTGTGTGTGTGGGTGTGCTGGACGTAAAATATGTAGATAATGTATTGCGTCATTTTGATTTAGTTGGCTAGAATAATATTGGTGGATTGGGAGAATTAAGGCATTTTTTGTGGGGGTGGTTGGTAACACTTTTTTCAATGTTTATTTATTTAACTTTACGTAAAACGCAAAAAGACTATTTCATATACATTTTATTTATAAAATTTATTATGTAAAATAAAGAACGGTCTCATTATCTTTTTGCGTAAATTTAACTGTTAACGAGGCTTCCTTGATAGTATGACAGTGGCGTACAGTTTAGATATGATATTAAATTTATTTCTTTTCTGAACGAGAAATTTTCTCCCAAAAAGAAGTGATGGAAAAGAAAATTCATGATTTGATTTGAGCAACAAAGGGGTCATCAGGATCAGAGAAGTAATTTTGCGAAGCTAAAAAGTATAGGATTGAGAAAAGGATTTTTTATAACAAAAAATCTAATGGTTGTTGCTCAAGTAAGGAAGCCAGACAATAAATTCGAGAAATAGGACAAGATAAACAAAATCCAAAAATTCCCCATAATATCACACTTTATGTTTTATAGAAAAACGAGCTCGAGTTGACCTTCACGGACTACAGCACTACTAAAATGGGTATCAGTAAAGATTTTAAGGTTATGTTCCAATCAAAAAAGGACTATGGGATGATGAAGGCATGACGAAAGAATTCGACACAACTTACTGATGGCTTAAAGATGGAGTGCTGTGTTGGAATTTTATCTGCGACTTTGAATATATCTAGGTCGCTTAGGCTGCCCGACTTTGCTAGTGTTTTTCAGCTGAACTACTCGCTATCAGACAAGCATGTAAGATACTCAAACAAGATCGTAACTAACTGTAGAAGACACTGGTAAGTAGGAGAGCATGGAACAAATCCAGGCATTTCTTACAACACTCACTGTTATAGCTGTGGGTGTTGCATCTACAACTGAATTGCACTTTGAATTCATTGGCAACACTTACCATATCTTAACGAACATCAATTATGACATTTAATCTTATCTACAACAACTAAACTTATACATGTACATTTTCATGCCTCGTGGCTAACCTTCTTTCTTTTTGAATTGGCTTTTTGAAATGGCTCTATAGCGAATTTAAATCCTTAGATTCTGAGCCCTCTTACCAAGGGCTTTGACGAAAGTTTTTGATGCGAGGGGCAGGATGATCACTCAATGGGATTGGCTAATTTTTCATCATCTGTCAACAAGCTGCCTAGCTTGGCACAGTGTAGATTTTGTCGGATGAGTGTGGTGGTCCCGGTGAGTGAGTGATCAAATTTCCGGATGATTGTGCAAAAGCCAACACACAATAAGAGATATAAAAACCTACTAGATCCTTTTATTTCTAAACAGGATGACTCCTTGAGAATGTCAACAAATTCCCATATCAATTCCATCCACAGGGCCCTCAGGGCTAGACTGCTACTGGTCGTCATTTCTTCCTACCTACCAACTTGAAAGTGTAAAGTGGTTCATTTTCAGCAAATCTTTCAACATCAGACCAGTCACTGCATCAAGTTAAAGAATCTTACTAAGTTTTTTACAGACTTGATTCAGTTTAAACAGTAGTTGAAGCTGTTTTGTCTATAAAATCTAACGCCATGGAGCTCAATCTCACCCGAAATTTGTGAAGCTTTTACTTCCACAGATATTGTCCTACTTAACAGATTTTAATAACATTTAGTTTCCCTTTCCTTGTGGAAGCAGTCTTATATTATTCCCATATCCCATTCCTAAATAAATGAGCTGTAAAGTTGAGGCCAATTTCAATTATGACATTTTTCTCAAAAGTTTTTGTAAATACTATCTTTCTCTAAATGAAAAACTTAATATCTTAAAAACTTCTGGTTTAAATTCAATTTGGTTTTTATCCGAAAACAAACTGCAACTCTGCTACAATCCACTACACAATTCTATGTACAAAGCTAAGAAAAGAGTTTAAATTTTCGTTACTTGCAATTAAACTTTAATTTTTTATTTGCAAGATTTGTAGCAGGGGATCGATTTTCAAGTCTATGGCCTGTAAAGTGTGGAATACCTCAAGGCACCATCTTTGGTCGTAAGTCGTCTTTTGAATCTTTGTTGTTTTTCTTATATTTTTCGCGCATTAAAGGGATTTTGACTACCCTTAAAATGTTGAGCTTTTGGGAAAGTTGGAGAGAATTTAAAAGGAGATACCGATGTATATTGGCTTGGAATGTCTAAATATGATAATTGAAGAGAAATATGAAGTCGGGTAAAACATTACACATTCGAGAAGTGTAAATAAAGATAGACTCTCTGAATTTAACAGTAAGTCCGAAATTTGGCTCAAGGGTAACCCAATGGGAATACCCTGAAGCGCAAGTATTATGGTCTGATCTTTAAACTGACTCTTACTTGGATTGCTAATATTAATTCTGTTATGGGTTTATGGTTTATTGTAGTTCTGAAAGGTTATTTGTAAACCCTGCAAAATCCACTGAAAACCTTTGGTGCCTTTGTGAGTGCCTAGAAAACAGCATTTGTTCGGGCTGTCGAATCTTCTAATCCTTCTAACCATTGCACTAATGTCCCTTTCGAAGGTCATGGTAGCTTCAATAAATTGTCAGCTGAAGAATGAAAGCTTCTCAATGACCGGCAGTATAACTTCCGCAGCAACAGTTCTGATTGTCTTAAGCAATTCCACCTAATACTCAGATTTTTAAGATTTCTAGGAATGCAAATCAGTCAACGCTTCAGTCCAGTTTTGGACCGCAGACTTGGTCAGAACGTGACTATTGATAGATATAACTTCGAGGTGGTCAGAGAATTTGCCTACCTGGGTACCGCTGTGAACTCTGCAAATGACATCAGTGCTGAAATCAAACGTAGATTAACTATTGCTAATCGCTGTTTCTTTGTGCTAAGTAAGCAATTGAGGAATAAAGTCCTTTCGAGAAATACCAAGGAAACGCTGTACAAAACCCTGATCATCCCGGTCTTGCTATATGGTGCAGAAGAATGGACCCTCTCCCAGGCGGATGAAATAGGCAAAATAACATCTGGCGAAGACTATACAATAATGAATTGTACGAGATGTACAGATGTACAGTTGGGGCATGTAGAGCGAATGAACATCGACGCTCCATGCCGTAACGTATTCAACGCTATGCCAGAGGGTACGAGAAACAGGGACTACACGGTTGTAAAATATTGTAAGCATGTTTTTCGCTGACAGATCTGACAATATTGTAAGATCTACCAATCGTGTACACTTAGATTTAGGCGCACTTATGTCTGCTGAATGTTTTAGAGAACTCTATTTGTCCCTCTCATTTTTATATATTAAGCTTCAAAACCAAAGTGCATCGGTATCTCTTTTTGTCAGTCATTTTAAGGACAATTTAAACATATAAAACGCGCTTTGGATTACAAACGATTATTTCCTGCTTCTGTCAGGCATTCTCCTAAGATAAATAAATGACATTTAATAGTTTCTTGTTCGAACCGAAATATGGAAAGCTTAAATGCCTTATGATATGTATTTGCATAAATGTTTCTAGATATCTGCGCTGGAAAACCCAATTTTTTTCCACATAAGTGGAATTAATGGTCCATCACACTAGACTAGATCACTTCATATGATAAGCTTCGACGCAGCGACGATATATTTATTAGGATAAAATCTAGAGTTATGCGATGAAATCTGAAGCTCTTCAGTTGGTTAAACCACCAACTAAATCGACTATGTTCTATTCGACGCAATGCAAGTATGTTAAGGTAAGTACAGAGTACAGACTATTATCAGATCTTATAATATTTTATTTTACACTTTATATTCTGGCACATCTCTGGGTAACATCCCTAAAACTGCGTCATATCTTGTTTTAAATTTAAGAATATCTTCGTTTTTTAAGTGCCAACTTTTAGCGACGAAAGATGCTTTATCTTGGCATAAGCAAAGCTGATATCAACAACGGAAAACCATCTTTACAGGAAACCAACCCGGTTTGAAATATCAGGTCAGCCTCCACAAACTCCAAAGAAAAGCCCTAATCTGCCGATAATGTATATACTTTGGTGATATACTTTTTCTTTCACCATTGCTGGGTGTTATGCTGAAGCTAGATGCTATAAAGAGTACAAAAGATTTCTGCAAAAGAAGACGTGAAGCAAACAATTCCTCACCTTCTATATACAATTGTACATGTCCCGCTCTATCCCAGAGACGTAAACTCTATTTGGGAAGCTTTTACTACAACAATCCGATTGATCTGAAATAGTAATCTTGCCTGTTTCATAAGAAGCTCAAGATGGTGCCTATAACGAGTAGGGACAAATGTTTTACGTTTGAAGACCGTGGGGAAATATTGAAAACTTATTTCCAAAGTGAGTGCTGTGCGTTTTTTGAAAAGAAGTTTTGGCCGAAATGAAGCACCGATTGCTCCTGCTGTATGCAAGTTTGTGCAAAAATATCGTGAGACTGGTATGCTAGTGGACAACACTCATGATCCACATCGTCGTACGGAGCGCACAGACGAGAATGTGGCTGGTGTAACCGAGAGTGTGAAACTCAGTTCACGAACGTCAACTCGCCATCAATTTAAACAGATCAACATCTCACGCACTAGCCAGAGAAGAATTCTGCACAAGGATCTCGGATTATTCGCTTGGAGCTACAGAATGCGCTTATGCGAAGCCAGCCGAGGCAGCGACTTGAACGACGTTCCATAATTAATGGGATTGTTTGCTCTTACCGATAAATCCATAATATTTACATGGACAAAATTTAATTTTGTTCATTTTATTGTATTTTTAAAAAGAAACTTGTATTTGGCGCACCCGTTAAATTGTACTGGGATTTTCTCACCTTTTAAAAATGTAGGTAAGCACGGTGCTTGTTTTTATTAAGACTTTTATTGAAACTGGAAAACTATCAACTATCAAACATATGGAACTGTGTAAATATTTATTGTTGGGAAATAAAACTTAAGTTAGTTGAACATTATCTATTAATTAAGTTCATACATCACAAATAATTATGCCTCAACCTGAACAAATATTTATTTTAATTTTTTCGATTTTTGAAGATCCATTCTCCTATAAAAAGCGGCATAAAGTAAGTTTTCCTATTTTCAGAATGAAGTTCCTCTGCATAATTATCGGTGTCGTTCTAGTTCTAGCTAGTGCTTGTGCTAGCGCTAGTGCAAACTGTAGACGCGTCTGTCCTAGGATTTTGAGACCCGTTTGCGCAAGTAACGATGGTGGTCTAACAAGTACACAATTCTCAAACCTTTGCATGTTCAATTACGAAAGAGAATGTTCAGATAGCTCAGGGCCAAGTAAGTATTTTTATTTCGGATCTTTATATATGAAAATCGTTGCAAAAGCTTGCGGCCTATTTTTGCATACTCTTTCTAATTAATCTTCTTTTCTTTTACTTTCAGAATACGAACTAGTCGACTGTAAAAAAAAATAATTTAAGATAAAATAAAATAATATTGAAAGTAAAATTTGTCATTAAAAAATTAAAAAAAAAACAAATAACAGTTGGTTGTGAAATCAAAAATATACAGTTTAACTTATCAAGAAACCTTAATTGTAAACCATTTAATAAACTCCACTTAAAATGACATCAGACTCAGGTGACAGTCTTTTATTCTAGACACATACATACATACATATGTATCTATAGATATCCTTTAAGGTAACACACCTTTTTTGCTATTGTTTGATGGAATTTGTAGAAATGGCACTGGAACGCTTTACCAGGCTCAATCTTTCCCTCCCATTTTGATACAGGTACATCCAAAATATATTTTAATCGGCTTTCCCCTTTAAATCCTCTCCAACTTTCCTAACCGCTCCAACATATTACGGTAGTGGTAATCATAATCCATTCAGTGCGCGCCTAATAGAAAAAATGATTTTAATTTTTCAACGTCTTCGTAAACAAAAACGCAACAAAATGGTAATAGTAGAGTAGAGTCTTTGAAGACAGTAGCTGCGAAAAAATTCTCGGAAATCTTAATTTTGAATATGTCTATAATAATCGTAAGATTTAGTTTGATTAAAACTTTTTTAAATTTTGATTAAACGAAATCAATAGTTGCGTGGCCTATATATAAATGTTTGGTGGAAACAGAACCAAGGTCCTCTAGAAAATATTATCTAGGAACAACAGAAAGACCAAGTAACAATAGTCAAGTTCAAGTTTGTGATGATAAATTAAATTTATTTTCGGTTGTTCGGAATTTTGCAACAACCCTTTTCGAGATTTTATTTTGAACAAAAGACTCAAACATGGAGTTTCGGACGCAAGAGCTCTAGACAAAAATCATTTATCGACAGACAGAAAATAAGAATAATTGAAATTGCAAAACCAATGCTTCACTAAAAACATTTTCCCTTGTATCTTTTGGCAGAGGCTAAACATACCGCACTTTAGCTGAGAAGTAGGACAGCATCACATTCAATCGATGGAGTAACTTCTCTTATGAGATGTGGTTTGGCTGAAAAGCGTCGGTGAAAAACCTAAGATTTTTTGGCAGCGAGGCTTATTATGTTCATATTCCAAAGAAGCAGCGAACTAAATGGGAGAAAAACTGAATAAAATGTATGATGATTTTTTTTTTATAATCTACCCGCGCTCAAGGGATTGTGATTACCCTTTAAATGTTTCAACACAGCGCGGGCGTGAAGTTAATGAAGAGAAAGAAGGATAGGAAAGATGTGTGGCACGATGTTTTGAGACTGAAGGTGGTTGTCTCAGATTTTTTATCTCCAGGGATGGCGGCTGAACTAAAGCGGAGAAATGCCGTGTCTTATTTCTATGTCACTTATAATTCACATTATTTTATTCGTATTCATCCTTGTTGGGCATACTAGTTTAACTCAATTACATGTTGTTAGTGTTATGCCTGAACAACATGTAATGAGTAAACCAGCAACCCATTGATGACAATTTTTAGAAGGTTTTTAATGGAATTAAAACGACATAGACGACGGCAGGGATCGAACCTGTGATCATGAAGAAAGCAAAGCGTATGTATACTGCTGGCAGACGAATATTAATCAAAATAATTAAGAACAACTAACTGAAGCTGTATGAAATAGTTGAAAACTATGATTCAAGAAGGCCACATTGTCAAAATGAATCATTTGACTTGCAGGATTACGGTTGCGATGAAAAGACAAACCCTAAGAAAACAAGAATCCGAGGCTCCCAACTCCTAGAAGTTCGTATAACACCAGACAAGTTCAGAGGTCGAGTTACGAATCGGCGTTGTCTGACGTAATAAAAATAAAATGCACGACAGGATCGCACGATCTTTTAAACGAATAAGAATTTCAAAAATGAATGTTACTAGAGAAAACTGTTCTTAAGGATAAAATTCATTTTTTAAATGACTAAAACAACTCCTTTAGTAGTTGAAGCTAAACACAGGTTGCCTTGTGTTTTGACTTTTTGAGCAGAAATTAGTTTACGCAAGAACAAAATTATAATTCGTTGTTGTGGTTTCTTAAAAAATTAAGCTTTTATATACAAAATTTTTAAAACATTTTTAAGAAAAATTTTGGAACGCCAATTAAAACTGTTTATTAATGTACGAATGATAATTAAATTTACAAACAAAAATACTGACTGGTTTTTGAGATATCGAATTTTCCAAAAAAAAAACTAGATTTTTTTTTTTCAAAATTCGAAAAAAAAAATTTTTTTTAAGTTTTTTAAACTTTTTATAAGCTTGTCTATACAAAATTTCATTAAAATGCGTTATGCCGATAATGAGAAATTCAAAATTCGAAAAAATCGTTCAATGGTAGGTATAGTCAGTAATATCTGGATTTCAAATCTATAAGATCGTAAGAATTAATCAAAAGAAAAAAAATTTTAGCAAAATTCTCGGAATCGTTTTCGAAAAAAATACGATTTTCGAAAACCATTTTTTAACTTTTGTATGGGGGTACCGTTATTTTTAGGTGAAATATTTTTTTTTCTTATATCTTTATTAAGTTTTAAGAAAATCGAGCATGGGGTTTTCGAAATATTGAGTTTTCAAAAAAAAATTGAAATTTTTTTATAAATCCAAAAAATTATTTTTTTTATTAATTAATTCACAATAATATTCAAACTATTAGGGGCCTTTAGCAGAAAAAAATGATCAAAATCCGTCGAACTGTTTTTGAGAAAATCAAAAACCAAAAAAATGCTTTTAAGGGGGGTACCAAAAATAACAATTTTTTGGAACAAATTTTTCAACCATTAGCTAGCTTTAACTCAGTAAATTTTTTAGGATTTTTTTTTAAGAAAATCTGTGGGACAGTTTTTTTAAAAAAATATTTATAAAATTTCGACAAAAAAAATCATATGGCAGGTACCGTTATGTTTGGTCTTAAAAAAAAGGTAAAAAACGTGTTGGGGGAAAAAATTCAAAAATTCTACCAAGTTTAACGAAAATCGACCGAGCCGTTTAGGCTGTAGTCGAACAGACAGACAGACAGATAGAATTGCGAGAGCCACTTTTTTAGTCTTCGCTACCATCGTTGTCAACTTTGCTCAAAATCTGGAGATTAATTTTTTCCGAATGCTTAACTTGCCTTATAGTTCGTATAAGTCGCAAGTAAAAATTATCTCAAAATCTATGGTAGTATTTATACAAATTTAACTTTAGATCGATTTAACAATGCCAATTGATCGATTGATCCGTTCACCGTAGAGTGCGACGTGATAAGCGTAACTTCATAAACGCATTGGCTACAGAAGCAGAAGAATCCGCTAGTAGGACCATTTACAGAATTACCAAAGAGCTCACTGGTGTCCAGAGCTCTAAACAACACCTTTTAAAAGACACAAATAGATCTCTGCTAGTTTCGAATGAGGACCAGCTCAAAAGTTGGAAGGAACACTTTTCTGCGATTTTCGCCAGTGAAGTGATCCATATGTCCAATGATCCGTCTGAAGTAACAATATCCCCAATATGCACCTTACCTCCCAGTAAAGAAGACACTATTCCGGCCATCAAAGTACTGAAGAACAACAAAGCGGTTGGACTTGACGGTATTTCTGCAGAGCTCTTACGAGCAGCTCCAACAACACCGTGCGAGCTATTGCACCCACTTATTAGAATAGCTTGGAAAACAGAGAACTTTCCTGAAGAGTTTAAAAAAGAAATGATTTTCAAGCTCTCAAAGAAAGGAGATCTCACGCAGTGCGAAACCTGGGGCGGAATATGCCCCAGAGTGCTTTATGGGTGCAGCACACGGAAAGTCACAGACACTGTCACAAGAAAGCTGCAAACGTTTGTTAATAGATGTCTTCGAAACATCTTGATGATTTTCTGGATAAAACAGGTCAGGAACCTGTAGAATCTATTATACGAAGACGAAAATGGCGGTGGATTAGCCATACGCTTCGAAAAGACGATGGGTGCATTGCGGGTCAAGCGATGCAGTGGAACCCACTCACACAAGAAGGCAGACAAGTGGGCCGGCCTAGAAGTACTTGGTGAAGAACGGTCGAGCAGGAATCAGCACAACTGGGGAAGAATTAGAGAGTGCTGATATTTTCGAAAATTGCACACGATGGCGCCTAGGAGTAGTGGAGGTCCTATGTTCCGTAAGGGAAACATCACGGACGTAATAGATCCGAGAACATAAATAAGTAAGTAATTGTTCACCTGTTTCTATAACCACAACAAATGAAATATTCGTCTATTGGTTCGTTGATATATTTGTACAAGACCGGATATCTCGTATATCAATGGAGTTTTTAGCAGATTATTGGAGAGTCCTTCTTTAACACATTGGCAAGGAATTAAAAATGTTTTAAGGTTTTTAAAAGAAACATCATAGCGAATAGTACCTAACCTTCAATTCAAGCTGCACCGAAATAACAGTTTTCTGTGGGTAGGAGACGTTGAAACGCGGCGAAGTACAACAGGATGGATAGTGCTTTTTAACGGAGGAAATTTTTTAATACCTGAATATTGGACATATCTGTAAAGGAACCTTACATTTCTTCTGTTGTTCATTCTTTCGGTTTGTCCCTCTCTTTGTTGTAATGTCTAAGCCGTTGGTCTCAGTGGCTAGTGCTTTCAGTGTCCCTACTTCGTAGATTTATCTACGGGCTATTCCACTATAGATCACATTATTGTATTTAAAAGTATTGCTGATTCATTCCTTGGCTGATGTAAAAAGCGTGTCATGCAAACGCCAGTGCACCCCCTTTCCAAAAAGTGGCAATCCAAATGATACATTTGGTAAAATCCTACTTCAACGGTGGTAGAGATTTTTCAAATACTAAAGTTGTTCAAGCAGTCTTACACGTTTTATAAGGAGCTCAAAATAGTTTAAAGAGTAAGGAAAAGCTTTATTAGATTCATTACAACGGCCGAATATTTGGCCTTACATAACCTCAGCCGTGAACTATTTTAAAATTTGTGAAAATGGGTTATTTGATTTTCAATGATAAGTTCGAATCAATATAAATTTCGGGGAAACAGGTGGCGTGTATACATAATATTGCAAATAATTTTATTTTTATTCCATGCTCACAAGCATGCTCAATATCTATAGGTTTCTCATCCTCTTAAAGGGACCAACATGAGTAAACAACAAAATCAAGCACAATTAAAGCGCCACGTTTTCTGCAATTGATTAAGAGGGTTACCGTCAACCGATTGGTAGGTAAATGGCTCAATTCTCGCTGTTTTCTCCAATCTGCGTTGACATCAAATTTTTATAAATTGGAATTTTTAATTAGAAATTTGGGTCTATCCGATGTGCTACTGTTCTGTTAGAGATAAAGGGTGGCCAGCCGATTCCTGAGGAATTTCTATTGTCCTTAAACCCTTTTTTAGGATTCGTTTTTCTTTTCCGTTTCTGGCTTCCTTTTCTTTCAGATTGTTCGGCAATCTTTGTGTGTCAAAAACATAACGTAGACATCTAGTAGTCAAAATTATTATTTACTTACACCATTGTTTGGCGTTGATTGGAAAGAGTTTCTAACAGTAAATCTTTTAATTATTCACCTTCATTAATATTCTTTTTCAGAACAAAAAACGAATTCAAGAAAAAGGTTTGAAAATAGGACAAACTCGGGGTTGTTAAAAATTCACTTTCAATTGTTGCGCACAATTAAGTCCTGCTTTTGAATAAAAAACGAAAAAAAAAATACAAAGATTTAAAATGCAAGGAACAATAAGCGGCTAGATAAGCTTGGAGTTTAAATATTTTGAATCCTATCTTCCTTTTTTCAGTGGATTCTATTCCTTAAATATACAAAAACAACTTCATAGAATATTAATGAATATTAATGACAGGTAAGTTGTTGTTTATTGGAGAATGTTTGGGCTTTCAATCATTAGCAAAAGTTTAATATTCTTCCTTCTGTATATACATATATTTACTCCTTCTAAATGGCTATACCAGTTTTCGTGAATTTCCGGCCTAACCTACAGATATATTGTGCCACCATCCAGAGCTAGATGAGCTGCTAACCCTACAGCTCTTCTTCTAAGTTTATCTCTTTGATGAGTTTGATTATTTTTCAAGTACCTTCAGAGAGGAAAAATCAGTCTCGTCTATACTAGTAGCGTCCCAGATATTGATTCTTTGATACACCAATGCTTCGCATCCGCCTAGTATGTGCTCCGGCATTTCTTCAGAAGTATTACAGAATCTGCATGTGGGGCTGGGCTGCTTTCTAGACCAAATATACTCAAGTGCCTTGCAGCTTACATCATACCCTTACTCCCGTAACTATTCATATTGTTCCTATTTAAGCTGTTTACAGTTTCCAAGAAGTTGTTCGGCCTCCCTCAGTTTAGGGAATTCTTTCGAGTTTTTAGATCTTTTGGCCTCCTCCTCTATTTTGATTTCGTTTTTAATCCTGTCTCCTCCTCTTCGGCAGTAGGGCTCCTGGCTCCAGTAAAAGATGATTTGCGCCTATTTTTGCTAGGGAATCTGCCCTGGCTTAGCTATCTGATATAATGGTAATTTCTTTCGAGATTTCGACCTGCAAATTCCGCTATAGGACTGACTTCCGCCTGAAAAATGCTATTGGGTTCTCCCATTGGTATGGAAAGTTTGGTTCTATGCCCGAAAATTCCAGCACCAGTCCCCTGTGTCGTTCTCGAAGCATCCGAATACCATTTAATGGCATTTGATTTGAGTGTGTAGTTTTTTGTTTCGCCTACCCTTTCTTTTTAACAACTCAACTTCGTGTTATAAATTTTTATAAATTCTTACAAAATTGTATTCTGTAATCATTCCATTCCTAAGAATGTTGAAAAGGTTAATTACTGCCGACTTTAAAAGGCAGTCCTTTTCCCAGTCCCTTATACAATTTCCGGACTCAGTACCCAGTCTCTTCCTTGGGAAATCTGATAATGGCTCCCTTAGCAGCACTTCCAACTTCTACACGTAATGGGGACCACAGATGAAGAATTACCTCCATCGCTGCTGTAGGGCAAATTCTCATTACTTCATGGATGTATAAGCAAGTTTATCTTTGGACTTTTCCTAGTGTTTTCCTAGTTATTTGCGACGGTGTATTCTACGTCTTTATTCCAAAGGAGTTTACTATCTAGTATGATTCCTAGATATTTTACTTCTTTCTCTGTTACTATTTCTTCGCTGAATAGGTTTCATGATTTGCAGAAGTCTTTTCTTGATAAATAGTATTATAGTCATCTTCGTAGGGTTGATTGATAATCCTACAAATATATACCATTTCCTTGTAATTCTTCTTCTCTGGATGATTTCACAGAGAGTTTATTGTTTATTCAAACTTCCCCAGCGTAGTAAAAACGATATCATCAGCGAAACCGATGCAGCGCTTACCTCCAGAGTTGAGATTTTCTAGCAGTTAATCCACAATAAGACTCAACAGCAAGGGTGATAGTATCTCTCCCAGCGGACAGTTTCTTGTTTTAATGACAGGCCTATTTACTAATAGTTGTCAATTATTTTTTCCAAGGTTTACAGTACAAAGGATGTTAATCTTATCGGCCTGAAAGACTTTGGAAGGGTTGTATCTTTTTTCCCAATTTTGGGAATGAATATTACCTTAGCTCTTCTCCATAGACTTTTAATAAACGCATAGAGCAATACTACTACGAAGCATGCAAATAAGATAAGGCATAAGATCTTCTTTACACTTTCGTAGGAGTACTGTGAAGATTCAATCTACATCTGGTGATATTAATGGTTGAAAAGTGCTTATCGCCCAGTCTATTCTTTTACTTGAACAAATAGTTGCAGCTATCATCCAGCCTTCTGTATTTGCTTTAAGAGGTATTCTCTCTAGAGAATCTCCTGTTAAAGTTTGACTGCCTTGAAAGTGCGTGCACTTCTGATCTTCACTATCTGTAAGGCTTCTATGATTGTTTTGAAATGTTATGATGTAAGTGTCTTCTCTTTTTCGAGAACTTTGTGTAGTCTTGCCGCAATAGGGGTTGAGGGAATTCTCTCACAGAATAATTTGAAACCATTTCCCTTTGGATTTCATAATCACCCTTATCACCTTGTTGTAGTAAGTCAACTCTGTGGAGTAATTTTGCCATTCAATGGTTCTTTTAGCCTCATTAAAAAGTTTCTTAGTTGAAGCCGATAGTTGGCGCTATGGTGAAGGTCCACAAGCTGTCCAAAGGTGTGAATATGCTTTTAATAATATTAAGTTTTGAAATAAAGTCACTTATCAACAAATTTACTGCGTAAATCTTATCAATCGATTGAAATTTTGATGTTTTGTATTTCAATTGATAAAAGTATCGTACGAGACTACTAATGAGACACAGAGAAGATGATCAGGAATCGAATCTTCTTGGGGTATACATCTTGTGCAAGAATCGTATGAAAATACTTCTAATCTCGTTGCATACCTATTAGAATGTGGCCGGTTATGACACCTATAACATAGCCGATTTTTTGAGCGGAGACAGGACATTTTAATCGCCAAAACTTCTGAAAGGAACACGGTACAGTAATTAGGAACACGAAAAAAGATACTTGAATTTTACCTGCCTGAGTACACACCTGAACTAACCCCTTTATCAGTTTAAAAATATACCATATATATATTCATCTTCCGGAAATCCAATTCGTCTTCCAGGAATAAAACCACGCAAGGTATACCAGGGATGTGAAGGATCATATTGGGACTTTCTGAAACAGTAGCGGGACTATTTAAAACCACACTAACCTGGAGCCTGGGAGGGTCTGCGAATTTCAAAGCACATTTCTTCATTTATTAGTAACATTTTTAAAACCATACCGGTTATTTTGGAAGGGCTGGGAACTACTCCCCTGATAAGTAAAAGGATTCACTCAGAGAACATTTCACAAGTGTCGTGTTTAATTAACAAGGTATACTTTACGTATATATTTATTTATTTATTTATTTATTGATTTATCTACAAGCAGTTTTACAGCTAACAGATACATTTATGTACATATTTATATTTATCTCTCCAAGAACAAATTAAAATGTAAATAAGTAAAATAATTTAGATTTAAAATTTTCACGTGTAATACATAAAAAATCAATACTTAAAGATGCTTCATTGAAAGAGACAATAGATCTGGATAAAGGTGCATTAGTTCCATATTTGGTTTTATGCGTTCTTTGAAATAAAAAAAAATTAGCTCTTAGTGTTCTAGCAGGAACGTGAATAGGAACCTGCGCAAGAAGTGATGGACACTTTATGTGATAGCACAGCAAATCTCTAACGAGCATAACCTCATGCATTTTTCTTCGAGACTCTAGCGATTTAATGCCAAGAAATTGGCATCTAGCCCTATATCCAGGACAAAAACTCCAGCGCATTTGCTTAAAAATGAATTTGGTGAATTTCCTTTGAACTTTTTCTAGACGATCAGAGTGGACCTTAAACGCGGGGCTCCAAATAACATCTGCGTATTCAAGAACCGATCTAACAAGAGATGTATATAAAGAAAGAAGTACATAAGGATCTCTGAAATCCTTAGCATTTCTCTTAATGAATCCCACCAACGAGTTGGCTTTTGGGATTAAGAAATCAAATTGTGGTTTAAAAGAAAGGGCCGAATCAAGTATAACGCCTAAATCATTAATTTGTGAGACCCGATTTATAGGCTTAGATTCAATGGCATAATCAAACAAAAGACATAAAGTTTTTCGTGAAAAAGAAATTGAATTGCACTTTTTAATATTAAGTTTAAGACAATTTATATGGCACCAATTTGCCAAGCGTTCGAGGTCAGATTGAATCAGTTGGCAATCTTCAAAAGTTTTAACTTTTAAAAAGAGTTTAAGATCATCTGCGTATATCAGGCAATCACAATAATTAATTGCGGTAGTAATATCATTGATAAAGATAATGAAAAGAAGTGGGCCAAGATGACTTCCCTGAGGAACACCTGATGAACAAATAATTTTCCTAGAGCATGTATTATTTATTTGCACCTGTTGACTTCTACCAGTAAGGTAAGACGACAACCAGCTCAGCAGTACTGAGTGAAATCCAAATATTTCAAGCTTTTTTAAAAGTGTTTGATGATTGACAGAGTCAAAAGCCTTACTAAAGTCGGTGTACACAGCATCAACTTGGCATTTTTCTTCCATATAATTAGTTACATAAGATACAAAATGCGCTAAATTAGTTACTGTAGACCTACCAGTTACAAAACCATGTTGTTCTGCTGATAAGAATTCAGATGTAAGAAAATCCAGTCTGCTTTTCACTAAACTTTCAAACAATTTAGGAATAGCAGAGAGTTTACAGATACCTCTATAATTTTCTATATTATTCTTTGCACCCGATTTATGAATAGGCACGAGATACGAAAGCTTCCACTCCTCTAAGAAGTAACCTTCTTGAAGAGATTTATTGAAAATAATGAGCAGCGGAAGATAAATTGAAATGCAGCAATTTTTGAGGACTATAGCAGGTATGCCATCTGGGCCAGGGTTTGAGTTTGGCTTTAGTAAATTGATCGCAGATATAATTTCCTCTTGATTTAATTGGATAGCTCCAAGATCAATTTTATTCATAACGTTGTTTAATGAGTTGCTATTAAATCTAGAAGAAGAATAAACCGATTGAAAAAAGTCAGCAAACATTTCTACAGTGGAGTTTAAATCAGAAGATTCAACATCTCTTAAGAACATAGAATTCGGAATTCCTGTAGATTTTCTTTTCGAATTTATAAATGACCAAAACGATTTGCTGTTACTTTTTATGTTACTCTCGATATTCAAGATATATGCTCTATATAGAAATTTACTTAGAATGACAAAATCTTTACGAAGTTTACTAAAGTTTAAGTAATTAGTTTCATTTTTATGTTTTTTGTATTTAACATAAGCTTTACGTTTAAGCTTTTTAAGAGTACGTAGCTGTTTATTACTCCAAGGTGGTTCAGAAGACCTTTTTTTATGCACAAGAGGGATAAACTTATCGAAACCGATTACTAAAATTTCAATGAAGCAATTATACATATTTTGCAAATCTAAAAGCAAAAATTTACTATACCAATCAATATTTAAGAGATAATTATTAAGTTCTAAGAAATTAGCTTTAACAAAATTAAATGATTTACAATTTAAATTTATATCGCTTATTGAATATGCATAATACTTTATTTCAAACAGAAGTTCTTTGTGGTGTGTAGATTCATTCAATAGAGAGAAAGGAGCATTATTTACATTACTTTGCAGATCATCACAGCATACAAAAATTAGATCTAATATCTTCATCAACGTATTAGGAATATCATTAACTTGAATCAAATTTAAGGAATAAATATAATCAATAAATATGAGCTCAAAATCTTTTTTCATATTAAGAGGAATTAACATTTTATCAAATTCAGACCAAGTCCATCTTATATTAGATAGATTAAAGTCTCCTAAGACGCATATATTATCGGAATTTGAACAAAGGCTATTTATATGTTCAATGTTATTAATATGTTTTTCATAAACTTCAAGGCAACTAATTGGAGGCACATAACTTACAAGAAAAAATATATTTGACTTAGGAAAAATATTACATCTTACAGATATGCAAATTTGTTCTATGTCTCTTGAAGGAAGAATAATTTCGTTGCAGGATAGATGATTGCGGACAGCTATTATAATTCCACCACCACGTTCATTTGAAGATTTGCAGCGGTCAAGACGATATGTATTATACAGCTTACAATCGAAGAGTTCCGTAGAAGTAATTCCATTATAGAGCCAGGATTCAACAATAACAATAATATCATAAAAACAATGGCAAGAGTTATTAAAAAGGTCCATGACTTTCGTTCGAAGACCACTAGCGTTATGATAATAGATTTTTAACGATGAAAAATTCACTTTTTGCAAAGATTTAAGATTAGTCGAGATTAAGTCATTGTATTCACAGCTATTGGCACTGGTAGGTTTTTTGGCTTATAAATAAATGGACGAATCTTAACACATGTTGGCCAAAAAGTGTCAGTAAAGATCAAACCAGCAAATTCAACCGGAACACCGATCTTAAAATTAACAAAATTAAGCCTACGATCACTATCTTCAAGTCTAATCAATTTATGGCATAACATTTGAGATGAATTTATTTTAAGATTTGCAGACATAAAATTGAGGATTTCATCTGTAGTTGTAGAGCTTTTAAAACTACCAATGTGATACCATTTGAGTTTATACGCTACTTTTAGATCACTATGACAGGTATTAGACCCGAGTATCACTTTTTTATTTTTATTATTTGAGTCGGCAACATGAGCATTTTCCGAGTGAGCAACACCAACTTGAGCAGTAGCTTCGGCAGCATTCACAACAACAGAACCATCAATAACTTTATTATTATCATAGTGAGCAGCTTTCATCACCTTAGCATTATCGGCATTAGCCGCAGCATCGGCATCAGCAACATAATCGGCACCAGTAGCATCCTCTGCTCCTTCAGTATCATCGGCACCAGTGTTGTCGGAATGGCTACTATAGTAACATTTGGCTCCTTTACTGCGGGAAGGGCTACTGTGCTCCCCATGAATCAAAAAGGCTCCTCCCTCCCATCTTGGGGCTCTGTCTAGTAATATATATTAGTTTTTTGCACATAGTCCTAAACGAACACTGGAACTTGAAGAGTTTCAAAAATATTTTTCAGTTGAGGTCCATAAAATTCTTAAAATGTCATCAACTAGGTGGCTTTCGTTGGAGAGCGTTATCTCAAGAATTCTTGAACGATGGGTTCCTTTGCAACATTTTTTCATTGCTTACGAGTTAGAAAGCAATTAGAATTTGGCCCATAATATCTTCTCAGAGCTTACGGAAATAAATAAAACATATTTAAGTTTCTTGGGTTACGATTTGAATATAACAAAAAAAAATAAACATAGAATTTCAAGTGGAAGCTCCAAAAATGCATACTTTGCTCCAAACTGTAAGAATGTATTTAAAAACAATTCTTCAAAATTTTGTCAAGCCAGAATATATACATAAATGATTTACAGCTACATAAAATCGATTTCTCCAACGATAATATTTTTTAAATCTTAATTACGTTTAATTTGATGATAAAGTTTTAGGCAATACAAGGTATTGACCCCAAGAAACTAGCACCAAGTTTAGTCCCTTTGATGATGTTATTTCTAAATTTAGCGGATGAGTCAGAGTGTGAAAATCTAGATGAGGAATGGCGACTATTTCTTAATCAAACTTCTATGTCAAAGGACTTAGACTTTGAAGATTTTTACCGAACACTAAAAATGCTTTAAATGAGACTATGTTTTCTTGTATAAAAAAATTTGTGGGAACAATAATTGTTTTTCCACACAGTAGTGCGACTGCGGGAAAAAAAAGTTACATATTTGTTTTTAAAAAACCTACTTTTAATATTTTTAATTAATTTCTTAATAATGATCAATTTTCAGTTATTTATTTTTCCTATTTAAAACAAGGCTTCTTTTGAGGCTATATTTATAAAACTAGCCGACCCAGCTCTCGAAATTCGAGTGCCAATTTATTTATTATTTATATTATTGGCAGTGTTTTCAAGCAAATTTATTAAATTAAATTTTATTTTATGTAATATGCAAAGTGTTCGACAGTACAAAAACAAAAATGACCCACAGTGTGTAAATGCGTGTCTCAAGTATATTCTGCACATCTCCGTAACTGTGGCTTTCCAACCATATAAAATTTATCGAAATCGGTTAAATACTTTTGGAGAAAAGTGTACCACAAAAAACATGTTTGCCGTTTTATTATATGATATTATATAACTTCAGATATGAATTGCTTTTTGTTTTGTTTAGTCCAATAGAACGTTACGTGCATGTGTCCTTCTTAGGGTGTGTTCACAACGGAGCTGCGATAAACGTTTCGAGCAGCAATGTGACTAAAGCTTTGAGATTTTTAAATTGATTGTTGTTGTTCGAAGCGCTGCTCCGTTGTGAACATACATAGGAAAATCAATGTAAAGATTTCTCAGCTCTGATCAAATCGCAGCTTGAATCGTTTATCGCAGTTCCGTTGTGAACACACCCTTAGACATTTTTGTGTGTAGGTATAAATAAAAATATCAATAGAAAAAAAATATTTTTGTTTCTTTTCATTTGTGACCGCATCTATTATTTGATGAAATATCCCGAATTTTAACATGGCTCCTCAATGCTCCCCTAATTTTATGAAAAGTGCTACTCACGGAATTTTTGAAACGACAACACTGATCGGCACCAGCAACAACAACGGCATCAGAACTAACTACAACATCAACAAGAGATCGAGCCCCATCATCCGCATCATACACAACATCATTACGAATATTGGTAGGAACTTTATCAGAAGTAGCAACAACATCATCTATGCGAGTATTATTAGCAACCACCCTTTCATCAACATTTATATAAGAAGCCGGCCCAACTCCAACATCCAAAATTTCGGAATTTTTCAAGAGAGATGAATCAGAGCACTGATTAGAGATATCGTCGATTGCACTCTTATCAATTTTATCTGAATAAGCAGACAGAGAGGGAGAGCAAGAAACTAACGAAACATCAGGTGCAGCAGATTCATAAGCAAGAGCATTGTCAATTAACCTACTCTCAACAGAGTCGGTATTAATCTGAGCTTTTGCCTTAGATTTAGACGAAGAAACCGGTTTTTTTACACTATTACCATCACACTTTTCAATTCGAGATGGTTTATTGAGTTTGGGTGGGACGACGGGGGATACACTTCGACTTTGGCCAGGGGAAAAAGAAACACTTCGGACTTTGAGTAGTTGTAAATTCTTATTTGGTTTGATATTGTTTTCTGGTACATTGCTCTTTAGTTTAGAGCGGGTGACACGAGAGCTTTTCAATGCACTAGAGTTACAAGAGGGAAATAGCTTTTCGAATTCACTTTTATTTTCAATAAAAAAGGAAAAAAGATCTTTGATTTTAGACATGCAAGGTAAGATAGACGACTTTTTGCACGAATCACATTTCCAAAACAAACTATCATCCGAGTTTAATAAGCAAAGGGATTGTTCACTCAGATTAATGCAATTTAAATTAAATACACTCTGACAAATCCCGCAACAGGTGATATTGTTCTTGGAACTATTATCCATTTCGAGTTAATTAGCAAGAATAAATCGAACTGACAATTACGAAAGCTAGACTAAGAAAATTGGTTTGTCCCAATTAATTTGCACAAGACTGTATGTATGTGCTTTGCGGTGAAGTTTTTTCAACTTAATAAAAACTTAGTAGCTTAATTAATAAAATTGAATATTATTCTTCGTATTGTGAACTTGAGTAAGTTCAAAATTATGATATTCATATATGTATGTATAAAGCTTCGGAAAACTCAGACACGTTCACGACTTCAATAACAATATATTCATGGCTAAATCAATATGACAATATTTCTGATAAGACTGTAATTGATTTAAGAAACGACAATTTTATTTCAGCAAACAATTCTAGTTACTCGTAACAAAAAAAGTTGATATGACCGCAGTATTTATATTTAATAATTTTGCATTGTTTTAACATAATCTTCTGTAAATATTAAAGTAGGGCGAGTTTCTCTGGACTTTTACAATAAAAACTTACATAAAACTTACTTTTTAATATAAAAATAATAAGGCAAGCTTAAGTTTTCAATTTTATCTTTCATCATTGGTTCCTACGCTTGTTTTCAATGACACTCTAACGAAAGTAGCTCTATTGATAAAACTAACTTGTTTGTAAGGCAGTTCGCCCCAAATTCCACCTTGCCGAATAGTGTCATGACTCCCCCAATTCTTGAGCGCGTTAGTGATTCTATGGGACAAATCTTTTTTCGCACTCGTACCGTGGAAAGAGTCCTGAAAGATCTCAATATTCATAAATCTGCTGGTCCGGATGGTATCCCCGCTATTATTCTGAAGAGGTGTTCTTCCACGCTAGCAAAACCTCTGCGTAAGCTTTTCCATCTGTCCTATTCTTCAGGGCTCGTTCCGAGTGGTTGGAACACTGCATTTGTTCAGCCAATTCCTAAAAAAGGCGAATCTTCTTCTCCCTCTAATTATCGACCGATCGCACTAACGTCCCTTCTGTCTAAGATCATGGAAACGCTGATTAATTATCAGCTTAAGAAATATCTTGAGGAACGAAAGCTTCTTAATGACCGGCAGTATGGCTTTCGTAGCAATAGGTCCACAGGTGATTTGATGGTTTATTTAACCGAAAAGTGGAACAAATCTTTACATTGTTTCGGAGAAAGTAAGATTATTGCACTTGATATTTCAAAGGCATTTGATAAAGTCTGATGGCATCTTGCTCTTTTATCGAAAATGCGTGCTTTCGGCATCGACGAATCCCTACTTCTTTGCATTAGAAATTTTCTTTCGAACCGTTCAATACAAGTTTTATTGGACGGATTCAAGTCTGAAACCCACAACATAAATGCTGGTGTGCCCCAGGGCTACGTTTTGTCCCCAACCCTCTTCCTCATTTTTATTAATGATCTCCTGTCTGTAACTTCTAATCTTTGCACAGGACTTATCTTTGACCGAAAACGGCGTAAGCACTACAACAACGAGAATATCAACATCAAACCAATGAACCAGTTTCTTGTGCAATCGGTAAAAAACTCACCTTAAATACTGTCAACCACTGTATGAATCTCTTGTCCGACCGATCTTTTTATCTTGATGCAACCATTTTCCATCTGAACGAACTTCGTTAGGTTCTATAACAAGAACTTAACTGCCTACTTCGACAGGTTTAGTGTCATGATACCACTTGCTTCTCCTGGTTATTTCTGGAAGATACTCAAAGTACCAAGGTCAAGTTAATTGAGACATTAAATGTTGCGCCCTTCGACTGTAAAGGGGCTACAAAAGTCGTTCTCACAAGAAACACCAGGAGCCGTTACGTCTCGAAAGTCTTCACCAAAAAGCATCGAATTAGGTGTAATCTTAGTTTTTTCAGGGTCCACAGGAACAGGGATTACAAGACGCATATTAATTTGACCTTGATCTTCCGTGAGAGCATTCCTTAAAACGTCTTCTCTTGGAATGCTTCCTTTGAGAACGAATACGAACGATACTTCGCTTTATATATTGAATGAGCCTCTCCCAAGCATCACCCATCAACGGCGAGTAAGCTGGTATAGATCTCCAAAGAATACCAGGCTAAGATCATTTAAAACTTCGATTTGCACTGCTCCAACGTTAGGCAGGTAAAAATTCGAATACTCATAATTAGGCTTCGGATTCTCATGCACTTAAAATCTGAAAATATGCGCTTAAAATATGCGCTCAAAAATGCAAAATATGCATTTAAAATATGCACTTAAAACCAATTAAACTTAATTTTTATTCAATATAAAACACACATTTTCTTCATCTTTAAAAATAAGTTAAATGTTTTATTTTTATTGAAATAAAATAATATCTTAAAACGAAATTAACATTTAATAAAAAAAAAAAACATTGTTAAATAAAAAATAAACATCTTCATTTGTTTAATTAAAATAAATTATTCTAAATAACAGAAAATTCCTCAATGAATTTGAAAAGTTTTATTTGCATAAATCATAAAATTTTTCTTGAAGTTTTCGAAGTCGAAACTCATCGACGGTAAAGTTCTTTGGGTAATTGTCGTCACTGCATTCCAATGTAAACGTCTTGCTTACATTTTTCATTATTGAAAATCCTTCATTTTTTGCCAGAACGCACTGAAGTACCTATCTATATTCGTATATGATGTGGTGACTCAAAAACTAAGCATGAGTGCATCAGTCAACATTTTTCAGTTTATATGTAGTGGTTTATGTGCAGTCGCAACCGAAAACAGTTGGCTGTTGTACATGAAACGTGTTAAGCCTTATGCGCGAAACAAATTGAACTAGCAACAGAACCAGCGCCGTCAACACCAAATATCACGCTGGCCAGCAAATACTTTTCAAACACTTTTATATGCAAATATAAATTTATTATAAAACATATGCAAAATTATGCAAAATATGCATTTATAGTAAAATATGCACAAAAAAATGCAAAATATGCATTTATAGTAAAATATGCAAAAATATGCACTAACGGTTAAATGCCATTTTAAAGGAAATTTCTTGATTCGTATACATAATTAGTTGCCTTGCTTCCAAGGTGTTCCTAAAAAAATATGCATTTGCATGGAAATCCGAACCCTACTCATAATCAACGTTTTTTTCTTTTTTGATATATGAGATTAGATACTGATGCCGTTCCCACCTGACAATTATTCTCATGATGATAAACAATGAGACCAACGGGTGAGATTTTGATAAAATCGCTGGGTTTTTTTATGTATACGATATCAATGCTTTTTGACATCTTGGTCTACGACTATGAAGGGTGAAAAATTAAAAAAAATCTTACTAGAAGTCTTCAGTTGCTTATTTTATGCAGCTAAATCTTCGGTTTGTATTTTTCTGAATATCCAATTTTCAGCCCTAGAGTATTCATTTGAGGTCACATAGAACATTTTTTCAACTGGTTTCTTCTTCAAAATTATATCAATGAAACGAAGTTAATAGGCAATTATACGAACGGAAAAAGACCACCTTGCCCGAAATCTTGCCTTTATCTCATCTTAAACACTAAAGGATGGTAGAACCTGCGTTTTGTGTACATAATTGTGGGCTTCAGAGATGTTGGAAGTCACTGAAATAGATGCAGTTTTTAAAGGCGTTACGGGCCAAACACTAATGGTAAACGTAGGAATTCAGGTCCCTTAAACCACCTGGTCTCAGTATCACCAACTATTGAGTCCTTCAATCTTGTAGCATCGTCAGCCACATTGTCTTTGGTTCCTACATAGAGCCAATGGCAAGGTGAAGTCGAATCCAAAATTTCTCCCACTCTCACAGCAACGAAAGATGCAAACTTGAACTTGGTGGAGTTAATCCAAGGAAGTGCTGTATTTGAATCGGAAAGATAGAAACTGTTGTGAAAACGAAGGGAATGTGAACTTTTGACTGTGTTCGCAAGCCTCACTCCAAGAACTGCACTGATAACTTTTTCACTGGAGCGACCTTGGTTTTTGCCATTACAAGAATTACTTCAACCTTGTTATCTTTTTCGAAGCGCAAGTAAGCTACTGCCAAAAAAGCTTTTTTCGAAGCATCTGGTTTCCATGATAGATATCGACGGGAAATCTTAAGCTTCTCGATATTTTTCAGTTCCATGATGAAATTTAACCATTGGATGTTCAAGTTTTCAGATACTGGTTCGTCCCAATCGAAACCTTTAAGCGATACTTCCTGCAGCATGACACGACCTCGAATGATGTAAAAAGATATCAGACCAAGAGGATCAACAATTCTCATAACCATCTTCAGAATTTCCCCTTAGTTATCTTAAAGTCAGATAGAAGCATCTCATTTAGGGAGATGTAATTTGATAGGTTGTATGTAAATTGGTCCAATGAGGGAATCCTGAACATACGCAAGATTTTGCTAGCGAAGTTGTCACAATTGTTCAAATCCAAACTAACTCAGACGTTAGTCTGAGGAGTCATCTGAAGAAACATTTGGCTGTTTGACTGCACACCCACTAGATCAAAATTCATTGATTTGATACGAATTGCGTTCTTAGTTACAGATACAGTCTTTTCTACAGTATCGTGGCTGTTGAAGTAGTCATCTTCATAAGTGCGTTGCGTCAAACTATCTACTGCTTCTGGCCACTCCTGCTGAAACTTTACCGAATGATGATTTTTAATGAACTGGGCACAGGTTAGAGAACAAGTTGGGCCGAACATCATCACTTGCAGAATGTAAGCAGTTGGTACTCGAGAGCTGTCTTCATCTCTCCACAAAATCGTTTGGCATTGCTGATCTTCTTCTCTTATACGGATTCTGTGTAACATTTCTTTTACATCTGCATTGAAAGCGATCGCACGTTCTCGAAAGTAAAAGAGGCCTGCATGGAGTGGAAATAAATTTTCGGGGCCTTTTAATAGAAGATTGTTAAGTGAAACACCCTTCAAAATATAAATAAAGAATTATGTCGAATTTGGCTCGATGACACTCGCCGATAAAGTAAACATAATTATAGGAACATACGGTTATTTGTATAGTGCTTAAGCCAACCTATAAACTCCGCTGAACATGACATAAAGGTTTTTCCACAATACCATTTACGTCAAAGCAAATGCCAATAACAGCTTGCTCATGCTAAGTGTTACTCGGTACGTTGATAAGCAAGACAATCGATCATGTGTATTAAAAAGCTATCAAAGTATTCATCAGCCACCTGCCAACTTTTCATTGTTTTGGAGTCACAGTATGGTGTAGTTACATCTGAGACTCCACCTACACCCATAATCCCCTTTCCCCATATACTTCCCTTCGCCTAACGGCTTTTCTAAATAACGGGTTCCCACCATTTTTGCTTACACAGCAAAACGTGTCACCTATGGACACACCCCCCCTTTTTCCCTCTCACCAACAAGCGCATAAACTAAATAGTCATATTTCAGTTATTCAAATGAAATATGACTATTTCAATAACAAAGTGCATTCTTTTCCCACGGGAGCACTTCGCGACCGTGGCTACCTGTTGAATAATTTAACTAGAACAAATCAGTCGTTAATCCACCTTACTTTAGAGAAGTGCAGCCATGCTAAGGACAGCGGCTTCTCTCTAGTAAATAATAATAAATATACATGTATAAAAATAATAATATTAATCAAGTAAAAAACCAAATGAAAGAAAATAAATAAAATAAAATAAACAATAAAAAAAAAAAGGAAAAAAAACAAATAAATGTTTTTTTTAAATACGCTCGGTAATACACGACGTAAATGGCGCAGTCGGTTGTTCGAACAAGACCGTAAAGAACAAGTACGATTAAGTACAAATAAAAAAAATTAGTGCGACTAAGTGCTATAAACAAGTACGATTAAGTACAAATAAAAATTAGTGCGACTAAGTGCTATAAACAAGTACGATTAAGTACAGATAAACAAAAATTAGTGCGATCAAGTAAAAACAAAAAAAAAAAATAATAAGTTCATTTAAAAGCAAACTTAAAACAATAAGTTCGCTTAAGAACAAATTTGAATTGAAAGTTCGTTTAAGAACACGGAAAATTCGATAAAGAATACATATACAAATTTTGTTTAAAAACAGTGCGAATAAGTACAAATTTTGTTTAAAAACAGTGCGAATAAGTACAAACTTTGTTTAAAAACAGTGCGAATAAGTACAAATTTTGCTTAAAAAAAAACAGTGCGAATTTGTTTACACAAAAAAAAAAAAAAAACAAGATGCCGCATACACGTTCTTCAACAGAAGCAGCAGCAGCAGCCGCAGCCGCAGCAGCATCAACAGCACCAACACCATCACATTTAGGAGTAAGCCATAATAATAATCCCTTAACTTTAAGTCTTGATCCAATTAAATATCTTAACGGGTTACCTACATTCAATGGTAACTACGAAAATTTAAACAATTTCATAAATTTATTAGACAGGGCTTATCCCTCATTAAGTAGGTTTGAATCAAGTGTTCAACTTATATTTTTGGACATCATTAAAAGTAAGTTAATAGGAAAGGCTAGAGAAGCAATAGAAATTAATAATGACGCCTCCACCTGGGAGGAAATCAAGAAAGTCCTTTATCAATACTTTGGTGACAGGAAATCTGTAGAACAGTTGTATGACGACCTACGAGGTCTTAAGTTTTATGACAGTTGCCAAAACTTTTATGACAGAATCAAGGTATCCCTCAGGAGACTAAATTCTAAAACAAACCTTGACAAATCCTTACGCTCTTCTTTAGAAATAAAGAAAAATTGTGAAATGTCACTTAGACTTTTCACAAGCAAAATACCAGAACCAATGAAGGGTATACTCATATGTAGACAACCCAAAACATTGGAGGAAGCCATGGATATTCTCCATGACGCTGGTTATGCATACACTAAATTTAATACCAATCAACAGAATAGAAACAGTCACAATAATAATAATTATAATCATAATAATAACCACAATTATAATCACAATAATAATCACAATAATAATAATTATAATCATAATAATAACCACAATTATAATCACAATAATAATCACAATAATAATAATTATAATCATAATAATAACCATAATAATAATCACAATAATAATCACAATAATAATCAGAATCATAATAATGAGTCTGGACAAAATAGAAACCATCATCATAACAATGGGTCTGGACAGAGCAGAAATTCCAATTCTGGCCAATCCCGATATAATAATAATAATAACAATCATAACAATGGGTCTGGGCGACACAGAAACCAAGGTTCTGGTCAATCCAGAAATAATAATAATAACAACAACAACAATTATCCCTATAATGAAAACAGGAATTCTGGTTCTGGTCAATCTCGGAACAACAATAATAACAACAATTCAGGAAATTGGAGAAACTCTAACTCCGAACCGATGGATACATTATCGGGTTCCTACCAAAGAGAATCTTATACGCTAAATAACATCCAGGATTTTCGGGAAGAAAGCCTTCAGGCAGACTTCCCTATATAATTATTCGTACAAAAAACAATAAATTTAAGTTAAGAATACTTATTGACACAGGGTCAGAAACAAGTATTCTTAACCCAGGGTTATGCCACCCGAAATGGCAAATTAAACTAACAAACCCCATACAAATAAACACAGCAGGAAGTCCTATTTTTGCATTCAGTAAAGTGAAAATTCCTCTGTTCGAAGAATTCGGGATGGGTGATAAAACCGCAGAATTCTTAGAACATAAATTTCACGATACCTATGATGGACTAATAGGCAACAACATACTGCTACCAACAAAATCCTTAATAGATTTAGATAAAAAAATCTTATCTATAAATAACAAGGAAATTCCAATCTACTTCAATGAACATGAAGAAGAAAAAATGGAAACCCCACTTGTTGAATTAGAAGAGTATGAAAGCCAAATTCCGAAATTGGAAATATATCATACTGAAACGAGTAAGGCCCCGATTTCTGATCAAATCAGAATCAAACATTTAAATATCGAAGAAGCAAATTCAATTACTAAACTAATTTCAAATTATTCTGACATTTTTTACCAAAAGGAAGCGATTTAACCTTCACAAATGCGATTAAGCATACAATTAGAACGGTTAACGACATTCCTATCTATACAAAAAATTATAGATACCCCCAAATACATAAAACTGAAGTATCCAAACAGATACAAGAAATGCTCGACCAAGGTATTATACGCTCTAGCAATTCTCCATACAATTCTCCAATATGGATTGTTCCCAAAAAGTTAGACGCTTCTGGTGAACAGAAATGGAGGATAGTCATTGATTATCGGAGACTAAATGAGATCACAATAGATGACAAGTTTCCTATTCCGAATATGGACGACATATTCGACAAACTAGGAAAATCTATGTATTTTACGACACTCGATCTAGCCAAAGGCTTCCATCAGATCGAGATAGCAAATGAAGATGTTAGAAAAACTGCTTTTTCAACCGATATGGGTCATTTCGAATTCGTTCGTATGCCATTCGGATTGAAAAACGCGCCTGCTACCTTCCAAAGACTGATGAACTCTGTTCTATCAGACTTTATTGGAAGGATTTGTCTAGTATACTTAGATGACATCATCGTCTTCTCAACATCATTAGAAGAGCATATAGTTTCGTTAAAGAAAATATTCCAAAGATTAAGAGAGGTTAATCTTAAAGTTCAACTCGATAAAACAGAGTTTCTGAAGAAAGAAACTGAATTTTTAGGTCACATCGTTACGACCGAGGGTATAAAACCAAACCCGAGCAAAATCTCTGCTATTCAAGAGTACAAAATACCAACGACAACAAAACAGATCAAAGCATTCTTGGGAATCACCGGATACTACCGGAAGTTCATAAAAGACTACGGCAAAGTAGCAAATAGCCCGGTCAAATTAGCTTCAAAAATAAGGGTAAGGTTACATTAATTCGCACAAAGCTGAAAATTGGCATGAATGTTGAGAACACTATTACAAACAATTTGTCAAAAGTCCCCATCGATCCGACGTGTGCAAAAAAAATTATTCAAGGTCAAATGTTGCAAAAATCGGTTTTTTGCATTTTTCAGCTGAACGGCAAGTTTTATCATAAGATAGGTGAGACAAAAGTTATTCATCATGCAATTATCTAAAGAAATTGTCTTAACACTTTTTCTCCTAAGAATCACCATTTTGGAGATATAGCGAAGCAAAAAGTTGAAAAAAAATTATTCAAGGTCAAATGTTGCAAAAATCGGTTTTTTGCATTTTTCAGCTGATCGGCAAGTTTCATGATAAAATAGGTCAGACAAAAATTATTCATCATGCAATTATCTATAGAAATCGTCTTAACACTTTTTCTCCTAAGAATCACCATTTTGGAGATATAGCGAAGCAAAAAGTTGAAAAAGTTGTATTCTTCATAATATGCACACGGTTCCGCGCCACCCGTGAAGTAGTACACTTGGCGCGTTTTTTTAAAGGTGGCTTTCCCGGTAGGCCTATTCAACGATCTATTGTGGTCCTATTGAGTTGAAAATTTTGTATCTAATTGAAAAATACTACTATTGGAAATGACGAAAGCGATTATGAGTATTTTTTACAAAAGATAAGTACCAAAACTTATCTAAGCACCTAATTACATTACAAATTTGACGCCGATATTGCAGTGCTTTTTTTCATTTCAAACGCTTTATTCAATTCATTGCCACAGAATAAACAGCACTCTTTTAAACAAAAAACAATTCTGACATTCACTGTCTCAAATGCTTCATTGTTAATGGTTTAACGAGTAAGATTGATTTTTGAAATCCTGTAGTATCACAATGGACCAAATATTGGTCTAAGTGTTTTGGCTTTTCCGGTCAGCAGCCACCTTAACCTAAGGTAACGTAACCTAAACAAAAAACTGATTCATTTACGCGTGCTCTAGTACGAGGAGGATTTATTATTGATGTACCAGCTTGTTCTTGTTCGTGACGTCTTTTAACTACGGTAATGGTACTCTTCCGAGTGTACTTTTTCCGCCAAATGTTTACTACAAATAAAGCAAAATTGATACATTTCTCTTACAAACAAGAAACTGCACAAATTCTGTTTGCAATAACTACTTGTTCTTACTACGAAGGAACGCTTGGGACTAATACTATTTTGTTTGGGCCCTTAGAAACGGAGCAGGTATACGAGCGTCGCAGACAGATGCTGCTCAAGGCCGTACGGTCACATAAAATGAGGGACTGGGTTTTCTTTCGAGTTTATATTCTTAAGCCAAATATACATTGTGCAAGTGTATTCGAAAATTCGGATTAAAGTTGCATATACACACACCAAGCATGAGTCTTCAATTTTTTATTTTAACATGGTATGGTGAGAGGACGTTGCGCTTTGTGAGTTTTTTTCGGCGAAATTGTGAATATGAGAACGTCTTTGCGATTTTTTCAATTTTATCCGAGTAGGTAATTTGTTTTATTTTGTCTGTTCATTTCATCATACATTTTTTGTTTACTATTTTAATATTTCAATCAGTGCTTATGTTGTACTGTGTTCTCATCTCTTCAACGAACTATACGCAAATGAACCAATAAATGCATGGTCAATCATCAATCTTGCATATACACTACTTCAATGCAGGACGCTAAATTGAAAGAAACTCAAAAGATTTTCATTTTGCTTTAATCCTAAATCCAATCTATACGTGTGATTTTTTCACCAATACACTTGCGCGTGCTTGTCATGCATTTGAACAGTGTATATCTGGCTTTAGAATTGTATAATATGTATCTATACGCCACGAAAACTAATATTTTTACTTGTATTACCGTTGTGTAATGTATATAACGGTAATTGACATACATATTATGAAGAACACAAATTTTTCAACATCGCTATATCTCCAAAATGGTGATTCTTAGGAGAAAAAGTGTTAAGACGATTTCTATAGATAATTGCATGATGAATAATTTTTGTCTCACCTATCTTATGATAAAACTTGGCGTTCAGCTGAAAAATGCAAAAAACCGATTTTTGCAACATTTGACCTTGAATAATTTTTTTTTCAACTTTTTGTTTCGCTATATCTCCAAAATGGTGATTCTTAGGAGAAAAAGTGTTAAGACAATTTCTTTAGATAATTGCATGATGAATAACTTTTGTCTCACCTATCTTATGATAAAACTTGCCGTTCAGCTGAAAAATGCAAAAAACCGATTTTTGCAACATTTGACCTTGAATAATTTTTTTTGCACACGTCGGATCGATGGGGACTTTTGACAAATTGTTTGTAATAGTGTTCTCAACATTCATGCCAATTTTCAGCTTTATGCGAATTAATGTAACCTTGAATGTCTATTTTGACCGGGCTAAAAACCAATGACCGCATTCCTAAAAAAGGGTGCAAAAATTAATGTGAACGACCCAGAATACGTTGAAAGTTTTGAGAACCTTAAAATTTTAATTACTTCCCACCCAGTCCTTAAATATCCAGATTTTGAAAAGCAATTCACTGTGACAACAGATGCATCAAATTATGCCATCGGTGGTGTATTAAGTCAAGAAAGTCACCCCATCTGTTTTTACAGTCGAACGTTGAACCAACATGAGACGAAGTATTCTACAATTGAAAAAGAGCTTCTTGCTATTGTTGATTCAACAAAATATTTCAGACCCTACTTATATGGTAGGAAATTCACAATTAGAACCGACCATCGACCCCTTGTTTGGCTGAGTTCATTAAAAGAACCAAATGCCAAACTACAAAGATGGAAGATAAAATTGGAAGAATTTAATTTCGAAATCGAATATATAAAGGGAAAAGATAATCAGGTCGCTGACGGACTTTCAAGAATGGAAGTTTATCTTACCGAAAACGAAATAAATCCTGATGTTAACAGAATCGAAGCGAATTCAGATGAAGAATCTATGATAGCCACTATTCACAGTGCAAATGAGGATAGTAGCGATCATATTCCGATTGTGGAAACACCCATTAATATCTATAAAACACAGATAATTTTAAACACTACAGAAAATTTAAATAACCACAAAGTATACTATCCTTTTAAAAAGAAAAGAATAGTTATAGAAATGAAAAATTTCAACGAAAAATCAATATTAGACATAATGAAAAGATTCATTCCTCCTAAAGGAATTGTTGGTATCTTTTCAAGAGATGACCACCTATTTGCACAATTCCAGGAAGTGTACTTAAAATATTTTAGTAAAAACAAATTGTTGAAATTTATCAAATGTAGTAAATTTTTAGGTGATCTCGAAGATGAAGAAAAAGAACTTTTAGTAATTTCTCAATCACATATTTCATTAAACCATAGAGGCATTAATGAAACTTATATGGAAATAAAAGATGTTTATTACTGTCCAAAACTCAAAGACAAAATTCAGAAATTTATTAATAATTGCGAAATTTGTAATTCTGCAAAATATGAAAGAAATCCTCATAAAGTCCCTTTAAAATTAACTGAAACACCTACCAAGCCAAATCAGATCATACATATTGATATTTGGTATGCGAATATCAATCTGATGTACGTTACAATGATAGACAAATTTTCTAAATTTGTAACAGTTCACGAAATAAAACACAGAACATGGCCAAAATTACTAAATACATTAAAATATAGATTTGCTAACAATGGTATCCCTGAAAGAATAATAACCGATGGTGAAACAGGATTCTCATCAATAGTAATTAGAGAATACCTCAAAGAAAATAACGTTGACTTACATATTACGACACCTTACCATAAAACAGGAAATTCGGATATCGAAAGATTCCATTCGACTCTTAACGAGCACATTAGAACATTTAATGCCGACAATGAAAATAAGGATACTTTACGCAATAAAGTATTTAAAGCGGTTACAATCTACAATAAAACAATTCACTCTACGACAAAAAGAAGACCTATTGAATTTACGAACGGAACAATAACAAATCTAGAATACCCTAAAATTGTAGAGACTGTTAACAACAATAAGGAACGTTACATTAACAAATATAACAAAAACAAAACAGACATAGACCTTACAGAAAATAATCACTCCTATCTAAAAACTAGAACTCATAATAAACTTAAACCAACACATATTAAATCTAACCCCACAGTTTTAGACAAAGATCATGTTACAGACGCAAGAGGAAATAAACATTACAAAACTCAAGTCAAGCGAAATTATAAATTTGAACAAACCTCCTAATTTATATTTTTCAGGCAACGCTTATTATTCTCCTGATAATCCAAATGATGACATTAGCAACAGGACAAAGATTGACTGTACAAAACGTTAACAACGGAAACGGATTCATTATAATTAGAGAACAAAATTTAAATATTATTACAAATTACACAAAATTACTACACAACGTTAATACAACAACATGGACAGAAAATCTTGATATTTTAGAATATAACATAAATGAATTAAATGATAATGAAGAATTTCCAGCTATAAAACATAATTTTAACAGCTTAGTCTCAGAAATAGAGAATACCATAAGACGTCGTGATCATAAATCAAGAAGAGGGTTAATTGACATATTAGGAAAAGGATTGAAATATTTAGCCGGTACAATGGACCACGATGACGAACTAGAAATCAAACAGAGTCTAGAAATTAACACAAGGAACAACAAAAATTTGATAGACGGATTAAACGACCAAATAAGAATTAATGACAACTTTAACGAAATAACAAACAATCATGCTTATTTTGACATTCTCATGAATAGTCTATTCGTTAGAATGATTCTATTCCTTCGAATGAACTTTCTTAATTTTGAGATTCTAACGAATAACATTCATTTGCGAAAGATAGCATAAAATGAACTTTAAATAAGATTCATTTTCATTGTCAGCTGTTTGACATTTACTATATTTCTATTTGAATTAGTATGACCATTTTACATTTTTTTTGTTTCTAAACATTTTATAGATGTTGGATAAAGAATCAAGAAACAAAATAAATAATATACTTTTTCATTATAAAGTAAAGTTTAACCATAAAGAACTACATATTCATTACATTTTTTGTGTCAACTCAGCTGTTTTGAAACTATTCTTTAAAAAAATAAGTTGGTCATGACGCGTTCTAAATTTTTATTTTTTTTTTGTATACACTTGGTCACACTAAAATATCAAAAACAAAAGAGAAGTGTTTGTGAAATGTCTAAACCAAACAAAAGAGAAGTGTTTGTGAAATGTCTAAACCAAAAAGTGAAATCTTTGTTTATTTGCAATTGTTTTGTTTATTGTTTAATAATTTAATTTTCTTTGATAAAAACAAAATAATAAATAAAAAAATATGGCATTTGTGTTGTTTATAAATGAAGATGGTGTTTATTTAATTTCTCCGTGGTTTCCTTCCAAAATCTTTCCGTATCAACGCGGGTGGTAAAAAAACCCTTTGCTACCTCCGTGTTTTTTTTTTCATTATTTTGATTAACTTTTCCTTTTTTTCGCGGTTTGTCCAGTTGGAATGCGACCTTTAAACATAAAACAATATAAAAATTAATAAAAGTAATTTATATTTCATGAAATAATTAAAAACTTACATGTTTTGTTGCTTACTCGACAGAAAAATTCAAACGACACAAAAATGACATTTAATTCTATTCTTTCGAATCTCAAAATTGAATTAGCTTTCGCAAATGAATGACCTTTCTATGGATGGGGTGAACTTTCGATTTGTTCGATTAACATTCTAATCGCCGAGTCTCAAAATTAAGTTTCAATGAATTCGACTGACTTTCGAACGAAAGAGAATGTCAAAATAAGCACCAATATTACTAAACAAATAAATAAACAACAACATGACATTAAGAAACAATTCGATAATTTAGGGAATGCAATAAAAGAAGAGCATATTAGAATACAAAGGATGCAACATGCATTTCAGATTAATTACGATATAGAGCTACTAAGAAATCAAGTAAGGAAAGTAAAAGAAAATTTAATGCTTAGCCAGCTAGGAGTTCTCAGTACAGATTTACTATCACCAAAGGAAATTGCAAAATTCAATATAACACTTCGCCCCCTTTCTGCGTTAACCTCGTAACTACATTTTTCGGCAAATTCGTTTTTTTGTATAAAAACACTGTCTAGGGCTCACAGAATAATAGAGCTAAGTATGAATGTTAAAATGATTCATCTAATCTATTTTACCGTTAATTCTTTTTCCTCGTAACTACGCTCATGTTGTTAAGTTTCGATGAGAACCTCGTATGTACTTGGTGAGGCCTTAGTTTCTTCATTGTTAATCTTTTTTACACAGTTAACGACAAGTCAAAAGTACCGTTATTCAGATTTAGCTTTGAGGCAGATAATATTATTATTAATTAAGTACCTTTAGAGTGAATTTAAGCTTTGTATGTGGCGCAAGCTTTTTGAGCATCAGTTTTATATATATTGGATTTGGCTTAGTATTAAGGTTATAAATTTAATAAAAATATAAAATAAAAACACAATATGGATCGGTAAATAATATATATATGTATGTAAATTAATCTCTTTTTTTTCTATATGAATACTCTTCAAAATGTTCTCGTTATCGTGTTGAATTAAAAGTCTTAACAAAGAATTTTAAACTTTAAGGCACCTGTTGGATGGCGAATTTAAGAACAATAATAATATTACTGAACCAGGCACTTCTAAACCAGCAATTTTAAATAAACATGTTTTGGTGTTAGATGAAGCAAAAGGTGAAGTGAAGTTTATTGAATGTGAAATCGAAGACAATATTCCTACATTAGACTACGAACACGAAGGCTTCATCCTTGATGATCAGACCGGACTATTTAGTGAAACAAACGATAATCAAGATTCCATTACTTCTGATTTATCAAGCTGTTGTCAACCCTCATCAAAATCTTCCTTTGTTGATTCTAACAGGTCTAATCGCAGAAACCTTGATCTAGATGAAAATTTCGGTCTTATTTCTAAAAAAGAAGGAAGAAAGGACAGGGTAGACCGGAGAAAGGAAGAAGAATATAGTCGCAAAATCACGGCAAAAAGGAAAGCAATACTAATGTTAAAAAAAGAAAAAGGAAAGATAGTCGGGAAACAAAAAAGACAAAAACGTGGGCTCAAGCCTCGTTGTGATTCCGCTAAGTGTAAAATGAGCAAGCATTTAAAATGTTATGAAATACCTGAATCGCAAAGAAAACAATTATTTAATTCTTTTTGGAAAAACATGTCTTGGAAAGAGCGAAAAGTGATGATTGGAGCTCTTTTAACTTTAAAATATAAGTTAAAAGTTGAAAATATTGCTTTACCAGTCTGCAAAAAAATGTTTTTAAATACGAAATTGGGTTTTAGAAACCAATGACTTTGGAATTCCTTTTCAAACAGAAAAGTCGAAAAAGAAAGAATCCGCTATCAACTTAAAAAAAAAAAAGAACATTGCAAAGATTTTTTAGCGG
This sequence comes from Chrysotoxum bicinctum, assembly GCA_911387755.1. Lineage (NCBI taxonomy): Eukaryota > Metazoa > Arthropoda > Insecta > Diptera > Syrphidae > Chrysotoxum > Chrysotoxum bicinctum. The sequence continues at coordinate 207,954,258 of OU426988.1, forward strand.
GCCTACCTACTCTTGAATCTCACTATTGTAGGCAAAAAACTGAAAAACAATATTTTGATTTCAGCTACACATCTTTTAAAGATGTTTACAGAATGAATGAACAGTTTGCGAAGGATACAAATATTCCAAATAATGAAAGATCATCGTATTTATCCATTTTGAAGACAGCACATTCTTCTAACATTGGATTGTATAAGCCAAAAAAATATCAATGTGATGTATGCTATAGTTTTAAGAACGGAAACATTGACCAAGACGGATATAGTCAACATGTTAGCAACAAAAATAAAGCAAGGTTGGAAAAAGATAATGACAAAGAAAAAGCGTTAAAGAATGAAATAAATGCTTATACTTTAGCCGTTCAAGCTGTCCAATCGGTACCTTTCATCAGCTACATATTTTAAGCAAAAGCTTGCTGTGAATCAGTTTACTTTTTTTAATTTGAAAACATCAGAAGTTCATTGCTACGTATGGCACGAAGGAGAAGGTGGAATGGGTTCTAATGTTTCTGCTTCATGTGTTTTTCATGTTTTGGAAAATGTTTGTGATCTTAGTGTTCCAACAGTCCTGTTTAGCGATGGATGTAGCGCACAAAATCGAAATGTCAACTTAGCTAATCTTCTACAATTCGTGGCGATAAAACATAATATGACGATTTATCAAAAGTATTTGACGGTTGGACATACCCAGATGGAATGTGATTCTGTCCATTCAACCATCGAAAGAAAAAAGAAGTCAAAAGACATGTACGTTCCAGCTGATTTTGTAAGAATCATAACAGAGGCAAGAAGATTCCCCGAGCCCTATAAAGTGACGTACTTAGACTATACTTTTTTTAAAAACTTTTCCAAAATTAGTTACTATAAATCCATTAGACCAGGGTTTAAAACGGGTGATCCGCAGGTAACAGATCTTAAATGCATAACATATGATTCCACGGGTATGTATTATAAACTTGATTTCGACAATGATTGGATATTATCTCCGCAAAGGAAAGCGAAAATAGATATTTCAAAAACTATTTTAAAATCACTTCATGAAAATTCCATACATTTGCCGTTAAAAAAATATAACGACTTACAGAGTTTAAGGAAACTACTTCCAAAAGATTATCACGGATCTTATGATAACCTTAAATTTAATTCTAATAAAGAATAGAAAGATTTTGAGATTTAATTTTGTTCCCTTTTTAAGAATAAAACCTGTTACTTTTATTGAATATATTTTTTAGTTCATAAGTTACTTGTAAATACATTCTTATAAATTATGTACATAAATAACATGCATATTGTATTTAAATAACATATCCTTTGAGTTGTATCTTGATATTTAATTTAACAAACAATTTTATCAAACATTGAATTCGCTTTTCAAATAATTTTAAAATTTAATATATTTTAGATATAAGATTTTATATGAATTAAAACAACAGTATTTTAGTTCAATCTGTGTATTTTTTTATGCTTCAGCTATTTTTTTAACCTTGAGTTTAAATTTTCAGTTATTTGAATTTATTTTAAATAAGAAAAGAACCTCGTATCTGCATTTCGGTAAATCAAAACATAAAAGACGGATACTCGTATGTAACAAAAACAGTTAAAACAAGTACTTTTTTGATGTCCTAGCAAAATTAAAACTAGGAAATACTAACAACTGTAAAATATAAATAGAAAACAAATAAAGTATCGTTATTAGGTTCCATTGACGGAAACTACACGTTTTTTTCGTTTCCTGAAAAATTGTGTTTTTGTAGATACGAGGTTAACGCAGAAACGGGACGACTTGTTAAAATACCAAATATTAAAAGTTCCGTTATAATTCACGAAGATCAAATTATATTCATATTACTTATACCAAATTATTCACAGGAAAATTTTTATAAAATAATTGAGGAACCTATTCCAAACAAAAATTATTTAGAAATTGTAACATCAAATAATAATTTCATTACAAATGGAAATTTAATGTATTATAATACAGATAATGGATCAAAAATGAAGGATCTAAAAATTGTTAACGACACATGTGTGTCAAATATTTTAAAAGAAAACGCTGAATGCGAATTTATAGAAAATAAAAAAGTAGAAATTAAACAAATAACTAATAATATTGTTATTACAAAAAATTTAAAAACTACTGAAATTTTTCATAATTGTCACAATTATAGCATAAATTTAATCGGGAACAATATAATTAGATTTGAAAATTGTAAAATAAAAATTAATAACGTAGAATATAAAAATTTTATATATTATGATAATTTTATAATCCCGAATTTTAAAAACATAACAATAAAAAATATTGTAATGAATTATTCAACAGAAGAACTTCAAGTAAAACATTTAGAAAATCGTAAACTCATAGAAGAAATTAAAAATTCAAATATCGCGAATATTTCCATAAACATTGGGACAATGTTAATTACCTTCATTTTAATAGTACTTATTTTTAAAATTATTTTCAAAAAGAAAAATAAAATAATTCAAATCTCTATGAACAAAAATGATTCTTCGGAGCAGAATCTTAAGGGGGGAGGAGTTACATCTGAGACTCCACCTACACCCATAATCCCCTTTCCCCATATACTTCCCTTCGTCTAACGGCTTTTCTAAATAACGGGTTCCCACCATTTTTGCTTACACAGCAAAACGTGTCACCTATGGACACACCCCCCCTTTTTCCCTCTCACCAACAAGCGCATAAACTAAATAGTCATATTTCAGTTATTCAAATGAAATATGACTATTTCAATAACAAAGTGCATTCTTTTCCCACGGGAGCACTTCGCGACCGTGGCTACCTGTTGAATAATTTAACTAGAACAAATCAGTCGTTAATCCACCTTACTTTAGAGAAGTGCAGCCATGCTAAGGACAGCGGCTTCTCTCTAGTAAATAATAATAAATATACATGTATAAAAATAATAATATTAATCAAGTAAAAAACCAAATGAAAGAAAATAAATAAAATAAAATAAACAATAAAAAAAAAAGGAAAAAAAACAAATAAATGTTTTTTTTAAATACGCTCGGTAATACACGACGTAAATGTGTCCCACATCAACATGAACATCACATAGTTTGGAGGAATCAATGGCTTTTGTTTGTTTTCTAAGTAAACGTAGTTTAAGTATATGTTAAGGTTCTTGGAGAACGGCTTACATGTGACTCCAACTTGATATTCAATTCTTGAAATCCAATAAAGCAAGAAAAAGTGGGAATATTAAACCTTCCTGGTGAACACCCTGTAAAAGTATATCTCTCGTCTCGCCTTCTCCTGAGCATTTACGAGTAAGTGTGTGTGTTAAAAAAAAAACTAATTGGAATTTGATATTCCATGCGCGTATTATGATGTGGCAAAATCGATGGTCCACAGTCTGCTATCTACAATTGAGGGTTGTAAGATGAACACGGACACAAAAATTAGTTTGGTCATTCAGCTATATGAAATTGATTTTTTCGACTTGTATAGGTAGACACTTAAACATAAGGCAAAAAGCACCTACAACAAAAGTGAATTGACTAGCAAAAAAGGTTTGGAAACAAAAAATAAAGAACACAAAATTTAACACGTGTCAGTCCAATAAAATCGAAGACATTACGTGCTGAAATTGTAAAAACGGTAATTTTGTAGTGAGACGCCATTACACCTAACCTACCTATAGGTGAAGACACTTTTTTTTTAGTAGATATTGCTTTGGGTCTTGGAGAATATCAATTTAAAAAAAATAGAAGCATGGAAAAGCGCTATGTTAATAGACTCTTTTATTTTAATTATTATTACGAGTATTCTGTCAACATGACCTTAAGCTGAATTCAGTGGTTCTCGAAGAGGGTTAAAAGGCTATTGGGAAGATAAAAGAAATAATTTCAATGGCTGAGAAAGTTTTTATTTAATGACAATTTCCGTGCTGGTGCTTGGTGGTCTTCCTGTAATTTGCGGTATCTTAAGTATGGAAGCTATCCTTCTTCAGATAAGATAAGTGTGTTGAGCGCTAGACCTTTTGCTCCAGAAACGTTAGTGCACTTTCAAAAAATGCTGAAAAAAACACTAATTCTATTTGGATAAGCTAAAGGCAGCTAAAGGATCAAAAAAAGGCAGAAAGAAATGGCGATCACGAGCAGTCTTATTCAGATACAATAACTCGTTTGACCTGTGGATTTATTGGAATATTGAACGACAAAGAGTATTGGAAGGATTGGCCAGCGTCGCTGCTTCTTCTCCTATTGGACAATGTCCAGTGCATGTTGCCATTCATTTGTTCAGGACTTACCTCTACTTAGCTATGAAGCGCTGATCCTTGCCTCATTTCCCTCCATTTCTACCAGGAATCCAGAAACGAGTACATTGAGGTTAACGTTGAGCTCATCCGAGCATGGTTGGTTTATTTGGATACCTTTTAGCGAAAAGTATTCCAGCTTCATGACTCTAAAGACTAGTCAAACAGAAGACGGAAAAAAATTCCGTCTCAAGGGCTCTGAGCACCTTTGTAATGGTATACTGTAATACAGTACGAGCGTTTAGATAAAATTGAAAAGATTAAGTAGGAGATGCCGGCCGATGAACAATGAACTACAAAGATTCTACATGTAGGTTAGGTTAGGTTAGGTTAAGGTGACTGCTGACCTGAAAAGCCAACACACTTAGGTCAATATTTGGTCCGTTGTAATACCACAGTATTCCAAAGATCACCGTTACTCGTTATACCATTTGGAGCTAGCAATGAAGCGTTTGAGGCAGTGAATGTCGGCATTTCTTAGATCAAAATCATTTGCAGGAACTCCAAGACGGAAAACATGTCTTCCTATTTGGCAGTGTTCATGTCCAGTAAGGACAGCTTATATGCAATCTACCAAAAGAAATTAGTTGTTTTGAGCGTTTAGCATCAAACAATGGCCAAAATAGTTTCGTAGACTGGCAAGTTGAGGTGCTGGTCCATATGTGGTTAGCTTTCTTCATGGTATCATGTTTTAGCATAAGCTTACAAGTAGCTAGGGGTATACCGATGTTAGATTTGCTATCCAACAAAGGTAGGATTGTTCCGTTTTTTGCAAGTTCGTCGGCTTTACAATTTCCTGAAATGTCTCTATGCCCCGGCCCGGCACCCATATAAGCTGAATATTAAACTGTTTTTATATCTCTTCCAGAGATGATCGACAATTTAGAGCTTTTAGTGAGTTAATGGACAAAGAGTCCAATGACTTTATGGCAGCTTGACTGTCTGAGAAGATACGTATATCAGTGGTCGATATCACGCTTTCTATGAGCCAAGAGAGGACTTCTCTTATTGCTAGAAGCTCTGCCTGGAACACGCTACCAGTGATTGGGAAGACGAAAAGATAGACAAAGATTTAATCTTTCGGAGTAAACGCCTCCACCGACCCCGTCATCGGTTTTAGAGCCATCTGTGTAGAAATGAATCACTTCCAATGAATCTCTACCAATAGTGACTCATTTTCCCAGGTAGACCTGGAAGCGATGAACACTTGAAAGTTTTTTTTTTTAAATTTTGGGTGAGGGGTGGTGTAATGGAAGTTACTAGGTAGACCCCTGAACGAGTTCAGTATAGTGGAGTGGCCAATATCATCATTGATCCACTGCGAGGAGGCTTTAAGCCGAATGACTGTGCTAGCGACGGATTGTTTGCTAAAGATATCTAGCGGTATGAGATGAAACAGAACATCAAGTGCAGCGGAGGAAGTTGAGCGGAGAGCTCCAACCATGATTAAGCAGGCTGTTCGTTGGACTTTGCTGAGCTTATCGCGGTTTTGTTGCTGTTTCCAGCGCAGTCCACCATACTGTTACTCCATATGTAAGTATCGGTATAATGACGGAAATGTATATAGCCAGTGTGTAATATGAGTTTGTAGACCCCATTTGTTACCAACCTACGGCTTTTTTGCAAGAGAATAGAGCTATGTTGGCTTTGTTGATTCTCTCTTGGATATTGGGCTTCCAGCTTAATTTCTTGTCCAAAATAAGACCCAGATATTTTGCTTGTCTAAAAGATTCTAGATAATAAAAATAGCAAAAAAAAATCGAGAAAGGCAGAGTATTTCACATTCGAGTAGTGCAGCTGAAGAAAGAACCACAATATTCAGGGAGTTTCCCTAATAGATGTGTCTCCTATTGATTTCATGGCTCTATTTTGGGCCGTCGTCGATAAGATATCCCAAGATCTTTCTGCATGAGTTTAATTTTCTACAAATAAAAATAAACTGGTGTTTTTTTCAAAGACCAAAACCGGCATTAGTCAAGTCTTAAAAATAATTTTAACAACCAAACAGTTGATACCTATAGAGAAAAAAAATTTAATGGACTATGTTCTCTGGACTGATGGTGCCAGTACTTTTTTGCAAATCCTCACCGTGTTTCCGGTTGTTCCACTCAGCCACGTTTCTGATCATCCTCGTTGTCCATCTTCTTCTGCTTTCTAAGCTCCAACGTTCTTGCCACTTCTGAATTGTAACCTGGGGCCAAATTACCGCTTCAGTGACCGAGTGAGTCCCATCAGTGATCGAATGAAAACGTCAAATTAGGGTAATCGATTGCTTGATGACGTAAGCGGTAATGCCAAACTCACATAATTCATCACGTATTATTCGATAACTGATGCGGTAATTTGGCCCCTGCTTGTCCCTTTCCGATGCCGCTTCCAATCCAATTTCCGCCTTTTTGTCGTAGACGTACTTCCTTTCTGCCACGGCTGGTTCTAACACCGTTCCGTAGGATCTGGCTACGCTAGAGCTCTTCGTCTTTGTACTACCGCCATATGTTTGAGGTACTTTTGTTGTTTAAGTGTGTCCACCTAGATTTCGCTTCCATATAGAAAAATAGCATACGTTGTCGACAATCAGTAGTCTGCGCCTACTGGCCGTTAGTCCACCTACCTTTGCCATCAATTTACTCAGTGATGCCGTTGTTTTTGACGCTCTTTCTACTGCTGGCTATATTTGTGTCCAGGAGATGAGCTTCGTGTCGAGCCTCAGTTCCAAAATACTTCACTGCGGCACTGCTTGTTATCACTTCGGGATTTAGAAATCGATTTGAGTGATTTTTGTCAGGAGGACTATCTCAGTTTTCTCTGTTGCCAGGCTGATCCATCAATGAGTTTGCTCGTCGCATGACCCGGTTCAGCTTTCTTTCCGCGTTTTCGGAGTCTCTTGCCGTGATCACAGTGGCGATGTCTTCTGTGTACCCGACCAGAAAGGTGTCTTCAGACATTTCCATGCGGAGAATATCACCATAGGAGATGTTCTAGAGGTCTGGCCTAAGATCGATCCTTGCGCTGCTCTTAATGTTATTTTCTATCTAAGCGGTCCTTCTAAGGTTTTGTAGATCAACTATCAAGTCCTGAGGTAGTCCTTCAATATCGGCAGGAGATTTACTGGAATGTGGAATTTTCTTTCGAGTGTATCTAGTATGTCAGTCCACCTGGCTGAGTTGAAGGCATTCCGTACATCTCAAGTTGCCAGCAATACGATCTTCCTAGAGTAGTGGTTTCCCAGTTGAGCGATTTGGGCAGCGTTCACTACTTCTTTAATGGCTCCAATCATAGATCGGCCTCTCCTGAAACCATATTGCCTCTCTGACAAATCACCTCACATTTGTACCGCCACTATTAGACGTGATTTAAGCAGCTTTTCCAAGAGCTTACCCGCGGTGTCTAGCATGCACAGAGGCATGTATGCCGATGGGGGATCCGGGTCTCCTTTGCCTTTTCTGATCAGCAGCTCTTGGGAAAGATGCCTACCTCGCAGCAGTTGTTGAACATATTGAATAGTAAAAGGGGACATTTTTGGGCAGTCACTTCTAGTACTTGTGTAGGAATTCCGTAGTGGCTGGGAGCTTTTTTGTTTTGCAGCGACTGTACAGCTATGCTCAACTCATCTTAGTACGTGGACAGAATAAACAGCATTGAAAAACACTAAACTATATTTATTTTGTATTTACATATTTATTTATGATCATTTTTTAGGGATCATAGCTTATTTTCTCGAAACATTTTCTAACGACTTATAAAATAAGTAAATGAATTTGGGAACGCAATAGCTCGTCCATAGTATTAAAAGGTGAACAAATTCGATCTTACAAATGCTTAAACTGAGCAGTAGTAATAGCGGTAAAAAAAATAAAATGCACGACTTTATTGCACGAACTTTTTAAGAGACTTGGAATTATAAAAATGAATGCTATTAAAGAAAAATGTTCATAATCACAAAACTATTTTTTTAAAGACTAAAACAACTCATTTAGTTGTTAGAGCTATAAACAGAATCCCATGAATCGACAGACAAATCTTAAATCGTTGAACAAATTTTTAAAATAAAAAAAAAAACTTTTTAAATATGAAATTTTAAAATCATTTTTAAAAAAGTTGTTATAACTGTACAAAAAAAAAATTTAAGAAAATATATTGACACGTTTTTGAGATATCGAATTTTCAAAAATCCTAGAAGAAGTAGTGTAAGGAATTTCAGTAAAATCCGTTTTGCCGATAATAAAAAAGTCAAACTTAAAAAAAAATAAAATGCACGACTGGGTCGCACGAACTTGCTCCTATGTAATCGACTGGGAATTTTAAAAACGAATGTTATTAGAGAAAACTGTTCATAAGGATAAAATTAATTTTTAAATTCTTTTAGTAGGAACAGAATGCTATGCAAATATGAATTTATACAAGAACAAAAATTATAAGTCCTTGTAGTGGTTTCTTTAAAAGAAGCTTTTATATACAAACTTTTTAAAAGCTTTTTAAGAAAAAATTTTGGTACGCTAATTTCAAGTTTTTATTATTGTTCGAATAAAAAATAAATTTACGAAAATAAATATTGACCCGTTTCGGAGATATCAAATTTTCAAAAAAAGAAAAAAAATAGATTTTTTTTTTCAAAAATTCAAAAAATATTTTAAAGTTTTGAAATGCAATGTGTTTTAGACTTTTTAGAAGCTTCTCTATAAAAATTTTCATTAAGATCCGTTATGTGGATAATCAGAAATTCAAAATTTGAAAAAATGGTTCTATGGTAGGTACAAGCTGTAATATCTTAATTTCAAATTTTTTTTTTATTAAATTAAATATCGTAAAAATTAATTGAAAGAAAAAAAATTTTAAAAAAATTCTAGGCGCCGTTTTCGAGAAAAATGCGATTTTTGAAAACCATTTTTTTTAATTTTTTAGCATTTGTATGGTAGGTAGGTACCTTTATTTTTAGGTAAAATAAAAAAAAAATTTCACATTCTGTAGATTATATTGAGAAACTTTTATTTATCAAGTTAAAAAAAAATCGAAATATTGAGTTTTGAAAACAAAATTTTGAAGTTTTTTTTAAAAATCCAAAAAAATTTTTTTTTTAAATTTGAGTACACAATTCTATTTATGTTTTTGGGGAGCTTTAGCAAAAAAAAAATGATCAAAATCGGTTATACCGTTTTTGAGAAAATCAAAAACAAAAAAAAATGGTTCCATGGGGGGTACCCTCAATAACCATTTTTCGGAAAATTTTTTTCAACCAATACCTAGATTTAATTAAATGAAATTTTTCTGTATCTTTATTTTTAAAATCTGTTGAACAGTTTTTGAGAAAAAAAATGTTTATAAAATTTCGAAAAAAATTCGTATTGGGGGTACCGTTATTTTTGGTCTTAAAAAAAAAAGAAAAAAACGTGTGGGGGGAAAAAATTAAAAATTATATCTACCAAGTTTAAAGAAAATCGGCCGAGCTAAACGCCTGTAGTCGAACAGACAGACAGACAGATTCTCAGACAGACAGAATTGCGAGACCCACTTTTTTAGTCTTCGCTATCATCGTAATGTCAACTTTGATCAAAATCTCGAGTTCGATTTTTTTTACGAATGCATAACTTGCCTTATAGTACCTATAAGTCGCAAGTAAAAATTGTTCTGTGGTAGATACTGTCAATAATGTCTAAATCGTAAGAATAAAGCGAAAGAAAATGTTTGTAAATTTTAGGTTTTATTTTTGAGCAAAATACAATTTTTGAAAACCATTTTTAAGTATTTGAATATTGGACAGGGCCGGACCAACCATATGTGCAAGATGAGCAAATTCTGGGGGCGCATTACCAGGAGCAAGAAAATGTAATTTGATCTTGCGCAAACAAATACTGCCATTGGCATTTTAACCACAAAATTGTTCAAATAATAGCAAAATATCATCCATCATAACTGTGCAAAGTAATTTCTTGCACACTAGCTCACATCAATTTCTTACAAGCAGATGTAGAAATTGTAAGTATTCTTAATAATACTATCGATAAGGTGCAGGTATGAAACTCAGTGGGACCAGAAGAAGAGGTATCTTTAATGTTAACGGATGAACTTTTTGATGAACCCAATAATTGAGGAAATTTATCTGATAAGGTTATTAAGAAAATAGTTTTAAGGTGTCCAATGCAAGTTCAGAATCATCAGTTTCCAAAAACAATTTCAATTTCAAGTTATCAAAATTACCTATTTGCAAAAAAAAAGAAATTATCATTCTTTGGCAAGTACAGGTTGTTCTGATTGGCCACTTTTAAGTGCAATTTTAAAAAGGCACAATGTTATTTTCTTTTCTACTTCGATAATTTTAAATCATGGAATTTTTTAGAAATAGGTTTGACATCAGTCACAGCAATCGACATAATATTTTAAAGTTCAATCGAAGCTGAAACAAAGCTTTAGAGGGCGGTTTTACTCGTACAAATGCTATTTAGTGTTGTAAAATTTCTTGGTTCTCAGTCATAAGCTTTCCACGGTTCTTGAGATAAATTGTTTGAGTTGGACAATGGGAATTTTTTACAACTCGTTGAGTTGTTATTGTAGACTCTGCAACTGATAAAAGTCTTGTAGAACAAGTTGTCGTTAGACTTGTACATACGATTCAGACAACTTTTACAGTGCAAGAGCATTTCTTATAGGGTTTCTGAAGGGAGGAGACAAGACTGGAATGGGACAGACTCAGTTAATCTTAGATAACCTTGAATCGCATGGAATTTTAATAAGTGAAAGTAAGAGAAGCAGGTGTTCATAATCGAATTCGAACCCTGGAATCAAGAGCATTTTTCGTTTTCTTATAAATTTAGTGGTAGATGATGCTGCTCGGTGCTCATTATTTACAAATCTTACTTTGAAACCCCTTTCTGAAACAACATGGCAGAGCAGGTAAAATGCATTGAGGCCTTTAAAAACAAATCTTAAAGATATTATTTGCTGCCTGCTTATTTGGTTTGATATACTAGAAAATATAAATAAAACTAGTAAATATTTGCAAAGTCCGTCCGTGTATTTGGCAACAGGCATAAATGTCTTAGAAAATACCAAAAACTGCTTGATTTCAATGCGTTCCGATGAAAAATTTAAAGAGTAGGTGTGTTCAATTAACCAATGGATCATATTGCTAGTTCCCTAGAAATACCAAATATGTTTCCTGAAGCTTCATCATTGCGATCACGAAGGAGACAAAAAAACTTTATGCTGATGACGTCCTGAAACTAAATATATTAGGCACGAAACAAAGATTTAAAGTATTTTTTGTTTTCAAAATACTTGATCAAGCCATTCAATCAATGACAAAAAGGACTGAGCAGATTGACACAATAGTACAAATTTTTCATTTTTAAGTAACATCAGCGAATGTTTACAAAATAAAAACTTACGTGCTTCATGCTTTAATTTGCAGAATGTTTTACGAAGGCGGGTCAATAAGTCCGTGACTTTTTGAATTTCTGACCTCTTTACTGAAACAGCAAGACTGCTCCTGTCAACAGGCATGGTGTTGGCCGACCGAAGATTGAAAGTGCGAGAGATTGTGGAAGCCGTAGGGATCTCGCATGGCTCAGTGGTTCCAATTTTGAATGATCACTTGGGCATGAGAAAGCTTGCTTTCCGCAAGATGGGTGCCGCGTTTGCTCACGGTCGACCACAAACGCAATCGTGTAACAACTTCACAGGAAGGTTTGGCGTTGTTTAATCGCAATATGGAGGAGTTTTTGCGCCGTTTTGTAACCGTGGACGAAACATGGATCCATCACAACACACCAGAGACCAAACAACAGTCAAAACAGTGGGTTTCTAAGGCTGAATCGGCGCCAAAGAAGGCCAAGGTGGGTTTGTCAGCCAATAAAATTATGGCGACTGTTTTTTGGGATGCACGCGGGATAATCCACATTGACTACCTTCAAAAGGGAAGAATGAATTGGGCTATGAATTGCTCCCTCATCCACCCTATTCTCCAGATTTGGCTCCGAGCGACTACTTCTTGTTCCCAAACCTGAAGAAATGGCTTGGTGGAAAAAGATTTGACTCCAATGATGAAGTCATCTCGCAAATAAAGGCCTATTTTGAGGACCTCGACAAATCATTTTTTTTTGGAAGGGATAAAAAAATTGGAGAAGCGTTGGACAAAGTCTATAGAGCTCAAGGGAGACTACGTTGAAAAATTAAATTATTTTTTTATCAAAAAATCTGTGTTTTATTCCAAAAGTCACGGACTTATTGACCCGCCCTCATTTGGTAAGATGGATCAGAATTGTTTCAAGAGTCAACAGTTATTTCCTAGCTTGTTTCAATTAAGGATGCGTTAAATTTTATTTTTAGATAAAGCCTTAAAGACTATGCTCCTAACCTGACAATTGCTCTCTAATACAATCCCGGTCGCGTATTGCCAAACTGTATATCAGCACAGATCTCCTTAGTCTGTGCTCAGCCATTTTCTGCTCACCGAATTTGAAAGTATTGTAGAGCAAACTGTATGCTACCACAGAGCGCTCTGTGGTCACATGCAGTTTGCTTGTAAAATATTAAAAAAGCTGAAGCAAACTATATACTATTTCAGATCGAGCAAAGTACCTGTGATTACAGAGCCATCGTTCACGTTGGTGTGGTTATTGTGTGTGGTGTGTGGTGCCGTGACATAAGGCCAAGTGACAAAAGGCAAAATTTGTTTGTGACTTAAGGCCAAACATAAAATGTTTTGTCTTGAGCAACAGTAGTTTGGGTAGCCCGCTTCGCGGGTTTTCAGGATTTTAACTCCCTTTTCGGGGCTCACACCCGCTCACGCAAGGGTATGTTCAGTCGCCAGGCAGGCGCCTGTAGCAACAGTTTTGTATTTTACATTAATTGGAGTAAACAACTAACAGTTATGTACTGCTGCTCAGGAAAACTGTTGCTACAGGCGCCTGCCTGGCGACTGAACATACCCTAAACGGAGCAACGGAGTTGCGTGAGCGGGTGTGAGCCCCGAAAAGGGAGTTAAAATCCTGAAAACCCGCGAAGCGGGCCACCCAAGGTACTGTTGCTCAAGACAAAACATTTTATGTTTGGCCTTAAGTCACAAACAAATTTGGCCTTTTGTCACTTGGCCTTATGTCACGGCACCACACACCACACACAATAACCACACCAACGTGAACGATGGCTCTGTAATCACAGGTACTTTGCTCTTAGTTTCCTGTATACCAACACAGAAAAATCTGCTTTTGATCTGACACAGTATATAACGGGTGATTTTTTTGAGGTTAGGATTTTCATGCATTAGTATTTGACAGATCACGCGGGATTTCAGACATGGTGTCAAAGAGAAAGATGCTCAGTATGCTTTGACATTTCATCATGAATAGACTTACTAACGAGCAACGCTTGCAAATCATTGAATTTTATTACCAAAATCAGTGTTCGGTTCGAAATGTGTTTCGCGCTTTACGTCCGATTTATGGTCTACATAATCGACCAAGTGAGCAAACAATTAATGCGATTGTGACCAAGTTTCGCACACAGTTTACTTTATTGGACATTAAACCAACCACACGAATGCGTACAGTGCGTACAGAAGAGAATATTGCGTCTGTTTCTGAGAGTGTTGCTGAAGACCGTGAAATGTCGATTCGTCGCCGTTCGCAGCAATTGGGTTTGTGTTATTCGACCACATGGAAGATTTTACGCAAAGATCTTGGTGTAAAACCGTATAAAATACAGCTCGTGCAAGAACTGAAGCCGAACGATCTGCCACAACGTCGAATTTTCAGTGAATGGGCCCTAGAAAAGTTGGCAGAAAATCCGCTTTTTTATCGACAAATTTTGTTCAGCGATGAGGCTCATTTCTGGTTGAATGGCTACGTAAATAAGCAAAATTGCCGCATTTGGAGTGAAGAGCAACCAGAAGCCGTTCAAGAACTGCCCATGCATCCCGAAAAATGCACTGTTTGGTGTGGTTTGTACGCTGGTGGAATCATTGGACCGTATTTTTTCAAAGATGCTGTTGGACGCAACGTTACGGTGAATGGCGATCGCTATCGTTCAATGCTAACAAACTTTTTGTTGCCAAAAATGGAAGAACTGAACTTGGTTGACATGTGGTTTCAACAAGATGGCGCTACATGCCACACAGCTCGCGATTCTATGGCCATTTTGAGGGAAAACTTCGGAGAACAATTCATCTCAAGGAATGGACCGGTTAGTTGGCCACCAAGATCATGCGATTTGACGCCTTTAGACTATTTTTTGTGGGGCTACGTCAAGTCTAAAGTCTACACAAATAAGCCAGCAACTATTCCAGCTTTGGAAGACAACATTTCCGAAGAAATTCGGGCTATTCCGGCCGAAATGCTCGAAAAAGTTACCCAAAATTGGACTTTCCGAATGGACCACCTAAGACGCAGCCGCGGTCAACATTTAAATGAAATTATCTTCAAAAAGTAAATGTCATGGACCAATCTAACGTTTCAAATAAAGAATCGATGAGATTTTGCAAATTTTATGCGTTTTTTTTTAAAAAAAAGTTCTCAAGCTCTTAAAAAATCACCCATTAGTATGCTCTTAATTTAAATGAGCATTCTGTAGTCTATTATAGAGCGTCGGAGCTCTGTACTGATATACAGTTTGGCAATACGCATCCCGGTCACAGTAGCTTCATTAGAACGTAGTTTTTCTAAACGTAAAGTTATTAAAAATTATCTCAGGACAACCTGATGGGTACCTACCGTTATTTTTCAGATGAAATAAAATTTTGTTTCTACATTTTGCAGTTAGTAATAAAAATTCCTAATTGTCGAATTTCTAAAAAATCCAGCTGAAGGTTTTCGTAATATTAAGAAAGATTTT
The DNA here is from genome assembly GCA_911387755.1 of Chrysotoxum bicinctum. Classification (NCBI taxonomy): domain Eukaryota; kingdom Metazoa; phylum Arthropoda; class Insecta; order Diptera; family Syrphidae; genus Chrysotoxum; species Chrysotoxum bicinctum. The sequence continues at coordinate 207,969,361 of OU426988.1, forward strand.
AGAAAATTTTAGTAAACAGTAAACTATACTATTTAAACTTTTAAGGATCGTAAGCATACAAAAAATTTAACAAAATCTAGCAAATAACCATTTTTTGTAATTTTTTTATTCACTAAGCGTGTTCTCGTGAGTAACAAGTAAAGCAAAGTAAAAAAAATTCACGAAAACGATCCACGTCTCAACTTTATTTTTATATTTAGGGATTGGCACTTATGTTTTTTTCTGTCAAAAAAAAAAATAAAAAAACAAGAAAAATAAATAATATCTATCAAAAACGGAAAGTTCAAGAAATGTTGCAAGTACTAATAATTTTTTAATAATGATTATTATCAATGTACATAAACATATTCATTGCGTTCAAATTCCATTTTAGATCTTAAAGGAACTGATTGCGATGGAATCGAGCAGCGAAGATAAGTATTAAGATCAAATCATCAGAATGAAATTCCAAGAAAGCTACTCCAGCTTCGAAAACTCATCGTCATCAGATGAACAAGAGAAGCATGTTTCTGTGAACGTGTGCGTGCATAGGCATATTTCTTGCGCCTGCTGTGTTGGAACTCTACTTCCCTAGCGCTGTAAAACTGCAGCAAGGCCATGGTTTCATCCCTCGACCACGATTTTTTTGTTTTATTAAAAAGTCAAATGTTTTAAATATAAACTCGAAAATAGTTTGTATCATTAAGGCCTATTTGCTGATACGGAACATAAATACTTATGTGCCACATAAACTCTTATGTGACAGTTTACGAAGAAGAAAAAGTAGAACATAAGCGCTTAAGTTGAACATAAATATCTAAGTTTCGTATCAGCAAATGGCCCTAACTTATTTTCTTTTCTTATTTTGCTTGGCGTCCATTTTTTTGCTTTTTAATTTTTCAACGAATTCAACTGACAAATTTTCACACTTGCCAAATAAAACAAAACAAAAATCAGTTTTGCCAACATTCATCATCGATTTTACTTCGGATAAAAAGGTTAAGTAATAGCCAGTAAGTTTTTGTTGTTGTTTTCTTCGTTAAATTTTTACTTTGCTTTACTTGCTAGTCACGAGAACACGCTTACTATTAGCAAGCATCTGTAGAATAATTTTTTTAAAAAAATATTTTTTTAAAATTTCAAAAACAATTTCTTCTGCAGGAACAATCGATTTTTGTCTAAATACAAGACAAAGACAAAATAAAAAAAAACATGGGGGAAGAATTTTAAAATTCTTTTTACCAAGTTTAAAGAAATTTCATAGACTGTGGTCGAAATGACAAGAAGACAGATTTACGAGAGACACTTTTTTTGCATAACTACATACATATCATCGCAATGTTAAGTCTGATCAAATATCGAGTTCGATATTATTTACGGATTCATAAGTTCGTTTATATCTGAAGTAAGAAATCGTAAACCCGTTTTTGAGTTTCCGATTTTTCAGTAAAAATATTTTGAATTATTTTTTCAAAAAACCAAAAACTATTTATTTTTTAAATTTTTGTATGCAATATTTTTTTTTCAATTTTTTCGAAGCTTTTGTATACAAATTTTAATTTAAATCCGTAAGGCCAATATAGAATGGTTCAATGGAAGGTTATTTTTTTCCTTGAGTAATAGATAGTAAAAGTTAAATGAAACAGACAAAATTATAAAAATTCGAAATTCGAGAAATATACGATTCTCAAAAACCAATTTTTAGCTTTTTTTTCGGATAAAAAACAATTTCCTTAAATCTTTTAACTATCTTATGAAACTGTGAAGTTTCAAAGCATGCAGGTATGTGGGTTTCAAAAAAGTAGCTTATATGTATGTATGGATGTATCGCAAGTAATTTTTTTTTTAATTTGCAAGTTTTGTAAATCATTCGTTTTTATATTCCTTTAAATTTGTCTATAAAAAAAATAGTGGTGCTTAATGATCAACTTGTGTATGTAAATGTTTTATACTTTTATTTTTAACGCACAAACATTGTTCTGCGAAGCGTCATGTTAGCGACACTATTTTCGTTTCTCTAAAAAAGATACTTATGCTACCTTCTGCTTTAGCAACTTAGCAAAATGTTCGCAAATTTTGCGAACAAACAATTTTCTACTTTTGACTATTATAAGAACACAAGTTGTGCCGTTAGGTACATATATGTCAATGGCACAACTTGATATGTTATGTGTGGAGATTAAATTAAACGACGCATGTATGTGTGTTCTAAAAAAAATTATAGTTGTGCAATTTTGTGGCCAAATTCACAATCTACTTCGCAGTTTCGGCCGTAAAAAAAATTGTAAAAATTCTTATTTTTATGAAAATCAAAAAGGAAACAAATATTTCGTTCGCAAAATTTGAAATTTTGATTAATTTTAAAAGTACATTTTGATTTTAGCGTACGAAATGCAAACACATCAAAGCTGGTCTTATTTTCTTTCTACTAGCCCCTTGGTTCCGTTTATTCAAAGTCAAAAGTTTGAAAGTTTAAACACTTATGTACTTTTTTTATAGTAAGGCGGAAATTATTTGTTTCTCTTTCATCGGTGTACATATGCATATTTGAGTGGACTTTTAGTGTTCGCATTGTTCCATTTAACAACCTACCTAATACAAACAAATTGGAGAAAAACTCGTCACTTGAACGAATCATAGCGGGTTAATATTTTATTTACAAAAAAAGGTTTCTTTTTGATATAAAGGTTTTATTTTGAAAGTTATTCCAAAAAACTACCATCTGCCATGGTATTGATTGAATAACTTGACAGACACATTGACCGACAACACTTTGTCCCACTTAGTATGACCGGTCACATCGATTCTATAAATAATTCAAACAATTCCCCAGGGTGACCTAAATCAGAAATCAACCAACCATTTCGTCAGCACCCTTGGATTGTGTCCCCCAAGTCCTTGATATGCCACATAGACTCACTCAGCCTTATTCGCCCACCATCCCTGACAGTAACCAACCCTCTCTACCAATCAGTGAAGCATGAAACTGAAAATAGGAAATCAATCGTACTTGTAGCGGATGTCCCATCTCACCATCTTCATCAGCATCAAGAGTCGTCGTTGTCCTTAACCGTTGCGTCGCGTCTGCATGTCGGTCTGCCTGACTCTATCTTTTAGGTGAAAAATCTTCGTCTCGACAGTCGACACCAACCAATTGAGCTCAGAAGATGGTCCTTAATAATCAAAGTGAAACCATCATTTTTGGTGGCATTGATTTGAAATGACTTCGGCTTTAGCTGCCACCCACTCCAACAACATTTGCGTTAAGAATTTTTGTTTTACAATGTGGCTCTGCGTGGCTTATCGAAAGCTATTGATATTCCATCGATGGAAGCTGTCAAAAGCAGACTTTGTAATTTAATTATATCCGGCTCATTAAATCGCTGCTTCTAACCTGAGTGGGGTTTTCGTTTCGCTGGCATTGTCCGTCGTATAGAGAAGGACAAAACTATAAGCAGAAACAAAAAAGAGTAAATTGGCGCCCGGGCGGGAGACCACAATAATGGTTGATGCTATCCGTGTCCTGCTTCAACTGTAGTTTTATCACAGACACAATCGAAAGTCGATAGTTTCCCGTGTGATTTGAGGTGTTATCGAGTTAATCGATGAATTTTACGGATCACTGATTGTCTGTGGACACAGCATGAATAGTAAATTGCACAGCGTTGCCATTGCCGTGGACGTTCACAGGGCCAGTGACGTTTGATCGTAACCTAACATAATGGCGGTGTGGTTTTCAGCGACGAACAACTACATACAATCCATTTGTTTGGTAGCGGGCGGCATATGGTTTGACTAAATTAGCGAGAATCACTCTTGGTATACGGTCGGTAGGTGGCGTGGTGAATGGTAATTTTGCAACAATTGCCCCATTGTTGCAAGAGTGCACTAAACGCTTAATTAACCTATACCCAGTTGTCCGTTGTTTGGAAGGGGTGACTAATTCTGTGTGCTGGAGATGAGCTAACAACATTCTTTGACCAAGGAAGTGTTGTATAGACATATTGCAAATGCAAATTGCTAGGCGATTACAATGACGATGGCGTGGCACCAATTAAAAGATAGATTCCGGGTTTAAATGGATATCGTTCAATGAATCACGTGCACTGCACACTGTTAATTAGAATTGACTCCGATGTATTGTTGGACATGTGGAATTGAAACGTTTGATTATACTTTAGCTTATGTGGCCTAACGTATGCCCTTACGAGTATAAATGGCAGGTGGAGAAGTGACTTGTAAAAGGAAGAAGGTACGAATATGTAGGCGCTTGATTAAATCTGAAACACGCTTTCGATTGGTAATGGGCTAATCGATTAAATAATAAATTAATAATATTCATTTGGATAAAAGACTAATAAAAATCTTTGAGTTTGGATTAAACTATGCGGCAGGAAAGTTTGGACAATCAATTAATAGCCGCTGCATTAGCACGTCCTGTCAATCACTGATTATTCGAAAGTAAACTTCTTTTTTTTCTTTATACTTTAATACGTATCTTTTCTTTTTTCTGGTTGAAGCTTTAAAATAGCTGTAGATAGAAATGGTGACCACTTGGAGTCTATTCCTATGGTAAAATTTGGGCTGTTTTGATACCATAACTCGTTTGAACCCGGGGCTGGAATAGAGCATGGCAAATTGTGGATAAATTCTCAAGAAGGTACCTAGTGTAAAAATAAAGGATGTTGCAGGTTTTGATGTGTCTTGATATTAAGGTATTTAGTGTGCCTGCATCAGGAATCGGATTACTCACTCAACCGGACCACAACTTGCATCCGAAACTAAACTAAGCAGCATATTGTCTCATGTTGGAGTAGCAGCTAATATGATTGAAAGATCATCTGGCCACTATGCACCATAAGCCTCCATCAAAGCCCTAAGTCCGATAGCTTAAGGTCTATAGAATCAAACGGAGGACACGGTAGAGAAGTAACCGAAGTTTTCCTAGAGACATTTGGTTACATTTAGATGAAGATTTTCATCTTCTTATCCAAAAGTTCGCCAATGTTGTCGAAAATACCCTTTCTAATGATTAGGCTCTTATTTTGGCCAGGGCAGAACATTTGCAGATTAAATAATTGACTGTTTCTATTTTCTGCTGGTCATCACAGCTACAGCAATGAGTGTTGTGAGGAATGCCTAGCTTCGCTGCACGCTCCATATAGGACGCACGCTCCACATAAGACCAAGTGTTGACTGTTGATTGTTTGATTTGAATTGCTGGAACAATTTCGAGACTGATATACTCGTCTTTAACAGTCTGGCTGTATTTGATATAGCAGTAAATTGCATGCATCCCCAATGGCCTGTAATGCAGCTAGTCTTCTTTTGATAGGAAAATAATCTTAAAATATTCAGCTCCTTTTATGGGTGCAGTAGTGAGAGAGAGTGATATTCCTGTTACAATTGGGTTTGCTAAACGAAGAGCTCTTTTCAGCGAAGCGAGATACTAGATATTTAATCTGTAAGTTAGGTAGTTCTGCTAGGTTTTAGAGCCCCCATGGTATCGGTTCTTTGTAACTTCTTGAGTTTATTGATGTTATATGCTTTGGTAAGCCCAGTCAACTCCACAATTGAACTGTTTGGGCGGATCGATCATACCGTTGCTGTGTGTCCATAAGAATCATCTTCAATTGGAGATCCCGCATTTTACTAAAAGTTTTGCTACAGAAATAAAATGCACGACTGGATCGCACGAACTTGCTTTTATTTTATATACTCGTACTTTGGAATTTAAAATAAATTTTATAAATATAAAACATGAATTTAATTAGATAAAAATGTTTAAATGCATCGAATTGCGGTCTGATTTCCGGAAAAGTATGAATTTGCGCAAATAAAGTTCAAAAATCGTGTTATTAAAGTAATTTTTTATATAACAAATTTCTTTCAAATTTTTCTAGAACAAAATTTGGGATGCCAATTTTAAGTGCTTAGTAATAAAGACCAAGCTGCGACTGTTCCGCTCCAATGTTGAATCCGTGCTTCTTTATGTATGCAGTACATGGAAAGTAACACCCACTGTCACAAGAAAGCTGCAAACGTTCGGAAATAGATGTCTGCGAAACATCTTGCGGATTTTCTGGCCTAACCGTATCTCCAATGATGAACTTCATGCGAGGACAGGTCAGGAACCCATCGACTCTATAATACGAAAACGTAAGTGGCAGTGGATTGGACATACGCTTTGAATAGACCACGAGTGCATTGCGAGTCAAGCGATGCAATGGAACCCTCTTACGCAGCGAGGCAGAGGAGTGGGCCGACCCAGAAGTACTTGGCGAAGAACGGTCGAAGAGGAATCAACTCTAGGGAAGAGTTGGAGAGAGCTGAGGTACATCTCCAGAAACTGTACACGATGGCGCGTAGGAGTAGTGGAGGCCCTATGTCCCGCAAGGGGAACCACACGGACGTAACAGGTCTGAGGACCTAAGTAAGTAAGTAAGTAATATATATTTTAGGAAATAATTTCGAAAATAGTCGTTCACACGTTTTCAAGATATTGATTTTTTAAGAAATAAATCAAAAAACAAATAAAAAATTTGTTTCGAATATTATTATACACAATATTATTTTAAACTTAAGGGTTTTTTTGGTTAAGATCGTTTGAGCAGTTGATGAGAAATTCATTCATTCTCTTCATTGAAGCCTTATTACTTTCAAAATAAAAAAGATATTGTTAATATTTATTTTTATTAATAATGAATACATATTCTCAAAACGCTTCACAAAATAACAACATCGAATTTCTAACGGTTCGTTTTAAAAACATAAAAACAAAAGTGGAAAAATTATTTGCACATCATATTAAAAGGGCCACAACCAAAAGGGAAGACACAAAATTATCCGTTCCTTTAAAAGTAACTGCTGTGCAAAAGTTCGAAATGTGCTTAGTAATTTGAACAGAGATCGTGAAACCGCTGCTAGTGAAAGGACGATACGACGCGACGGAGGTTGAAAGAAAATAAAATAAACGCCTACGTCATTCAAAAAAAGCCCCATATATCAAGAAAAAATAAAATCCTCAGACTAGAATTCGCTAGGCAGCATATCAATAAACCGCCGGATTTTTGGAGAAGTTTACTTTGGACTGATGAGACTACTTGTTCGTTGGATGGTAACTATGGCCGAAAATTTTATTACTCCGATCACAAATCAAAAAACAAACGACCCGTTACACAACGCACAAGGCATTCCAAATGAGGTAAAATAATGATATGGGGATGCATATCATATTGTGGCGTAGGACCAATTGTTGGGTGCTCCAACCCTATGACAAAGTCGCATTATTTGGAAATACTAAATGATGTTGCACTAGTGGCAGGGTCAATATTCATCGGGAGTAATTTTATCTTGCAACAAGATAATGGTCCTATACAATACATACGGCCCGGACAGTAAAAACTTTTTATCTGGGGTAGACCAAGAAGTTTTATAATGGCCCCCACAGAGCTCTGATCTGAATGTCATTGAGAATGTTTGGCATATTGTTAAATCAAAAATTCCTCAAGACATTGGAAGATCTTCAAATCAAACCTGGGAAGAGTTTATAACAGCTTGGAGTACAGTTCCGTTAGAACAGATTCAAAATTTGATAGACTCAATGCCAAGGCGCCTCGCTGCTGTAATTGCGGCAAAAAGAGGAAGCACAACTTACTAGGTAATGCTATTTTCATAACAACGTTTCGTTTTATTGAAAAAAAATAATTACTTTTTGGCTTCCAGAGGTGTTAAATGCGGTAATTCAAATGTGCAAATGATTTTGCAGGTTTAATATGATGTGCAAGCAATTTTGCCACTTTTGATTTTATGTTTTTAAAATGAACCGTTAGAAATTCGATTTTGTTATTTTGTGTACCGCTTTGAGAATATGTATTCATTATTAATAAAAATAAATATTAACAATATCTTTTTTATTTTGACAGTTATAAGGCTTCAATGAAGAGAAGTTGTGCAAATTTAACGTTGTGCAAATAATTTTAAGCTCGGTAGACTCCGGTGGGCAGGGCACCTAGTTCGCATGAGCGAAGAGGAACCTGCTCGGAAAGTTCTTTGTGGTACATTCTATGGTAGACGACAGCGTGGTAGACCATGCTTGCGCTGGAGAGATGGCGTAGACCAGGACGCCCGAAGCCTTGGGGTGCGCAACTGGATGGCGTCGGCTGGGATAGGTGGAGAGACTTGTTGAAAGAGGCCAGGACCGGAACCCGGTTGTCGAGCCGATGATGATGAAATAATTTTGCCAATGACTGTATGTACATACCACCACCGTTCGAATCCGCGGAAATATTTCAGCGATTTCATATTCCATCGTTAATACCTCACTATTTCTATTTCAACACAGACCCACCCAAAACCTGGTCCTATTACACATTTGAACCACTGAAACTTTAACTAAGACTCTCTTAAAAGCATGTCTTTCATTACAGTTTATCAGTTTTTCTGTCAATGATACTGAAATTAAAAAAGCCAGTTGTGTATTCAGGTTTTAAAAAAAAATGCCATCCTAATGTAATGGCTAGCTATGAATACTCATCAGTTCAAATATAGAAGCTATTTCGTTCGTAACACTACTCGAATGTGGATTGTGGAATACTTTGCGTCACTCGATTACCTCCTCTCATTGTGATGATGTAGAAATTCTCAAGATAAATGTGCCTTCTTCATAGGATTGTGCATATAAAGATCTTCTTCAATTTACCAAACGACTGAATTGTGCTACATCATGTCAGTATTAGAAAGTCAATGTCCCGTCCCTTGAGTGTGTCCAAATCAATAATAAAAATTGGTAATTAATTTTGCCTCGAGTTCGATATAGAGGTTGGACGGATCACCGACCAAGGGCACCTGCTGTTCGATCATTCGACGATAGCACTTCTTTCGAGAAAAATCGGTTATAATATTATCAGTTGAAGAAAGTACAGAATACACACCATCCATAATTTTAGGTTAAACAATATTAAATGCGCCTATTTCTACTTTTAGTTTTTCAGGTTCACACATCACTTTAGAATTTAGATCATTAAAAGCCTGAAAATATGCAGTATGTTATACAAGCCAGTTTGATGTTTGTAATGATTGGAGTTATGCAACGTTAATTCGAAAGACTTTAAAGTACTGGAAAAAACTGTACGTTACCCTTTGAAATATTAAAAATGTGATTCAAAAATTTCCCCATATTATCGCAAAGTCCTTGTGTGTGTCATGTCCATATACATTATGTACATTCTTTGTAGCTGCATTGAAAATCACGAGAAATGGTTAAAAGAAACCCTTTGTGACCTGTCAATTTTGATGTTTCCATTAATTTTAAAAGAATATTTTCCAGGGTTTTATCAAACTATTTGTATTTCTTCATACAAAGGATATGAAATCTTTAGCTGGTCCTAGACAAGTTAAAATCAAATTAACATTGTTAAACCTTTTGACATGTCTCTTCTGTTTTTTTTTTTTTTGTGTTATTTCAAACTGAAATACAAGAAATGTTGAAAAGTTCATTGAAAATCTTAAGTCGAATTGGTAACAAAATGCACGAATTAGCTTATGCAATCATTAGCTTTTATAAATGGTGTCTAGATTACGTTCAATAAACAATTTTCCACATTAGAATTTTATAGAAATCTGTAACACTGCGGCCGTGCGTCGCCCTAAAAAACCGTTATTGCCTAGTAATGAAGTTCCAACTTGGTTCGTAAAAAAACGTGGGTCTTGTAATATTGTCTGTGTGTCTGCTCGACTACAGCCTAAATGACTCGGTCGATTTTCTTTAAACTTAGTAGATATTAGCGCCAAATGTTAAACAGCCTTTTATTAAGGTATTAGTATGCTGCTACTTAACAATTTTCTAACTTTAAAGAAGTTTACTAACTCAATCTTAATTTCAAACATTTTCTAACTAATGGGTGATTTTTTTGAGGTTAGGATTTTCATGCATTATTATTTGACAGATCACGCGGGATTTCAGACATGGTGTCAAAGAGAAAGATGCTCAGTATGCTTTGACATTTCATCATGAATAGACTTACTAACGAGCAACGCTTGCAAATCATTGAATTTTATTACCAAAATCAGTGTTCGATTCGAAATGTGTTTCGCGCTTTACGTCCGATTTATGGTCTACATAAAGATGCTGTTGGACGCAACGTTACGGTGAATGGCGATCGCTATCGTTCAATGCTAACAAACTTTTTGTTGCCAAAAATGGAAGAACTGAACTTGGTTGACATGTGGTTTCAACAAGATGGCGCTACATGCCACACAGCTCGCGATTCTATGGCCATTTTGAGGGAAAACTTCGGAGAACAATTCATCTCAAGGAATGGACCGGTAAGTTGGCCACCAAGATCATGCGATTTGACGCCTTTAGACTATTTTTTGTGGGGCTACGTCAAGTCTAAAGTCTACACAAATAAGCCAGCAACTATTCCAGCTTTGGAAGACAACATTTCCGAAGAAATTCGGGCTATTCCGGCCGAAATGCTCGAAAAAGTTACCCAAAATTGGACTTTCCGAATGGACCACCTAAGACGCAGCCGCGGTCAACATTTAAATGAAATTATCTTCAAAAAGTAAATGTCATGAACCAATCTAACGTTTCAAATAAAGAATCGATGAGATTTTGCAAATTTTATGCGTTTTTTTTTTAAAAAAAGTTCTCAAGCTCTTAAAAAATCACCCGTTAGTATCGTAGTAAAGAAATTTTCTTAATAAATTGCTTCTGAACACACCTAAAACAATGACACTTCGTGCAAAAAAACTAAGTAAACATACCTTTTGTGGCGTTTGTAAATAGCACGATACTAAAAAAAATAAAATAGTTATTCGATGATTTTAACTTTAATAAAAGGGTAGAGAAAGTATGATGCTATATTCGATTAAAATTTGCAAAATGGTCGTTTTAACCTAGTTTTCATACTCGTACTAAAACAGCTTTAACATCGTACTATCGTACTATTTTTAAATCTAACCCCTGACTAATTTTTTTATTTTTCTTTAAAGATCAAAAATAACGGTATCTGCATACATATTTTTTTTTTTTATTTAAGAAAATATTTTAAATTCCTAGGTTTTTAGCCTTATCAACTAATTACTAACATTAAAACCGTTTTAAGATATAAACATGCATTTAGATTTCTTTGGGTCCAAACAAAGAGAGTTTCTTCAAAATAGCTTTTTTGGCCTTTAGTCCACAAAAATCGGCGTTTCGTCTTGGTGATCTCACATGGACTCATCAGTTGACTGTGAGGATCTTGTCAATACGCAATTTTTGTTAAATTCAGTTTATTGCGTACTGACACGGTCCTCACAGTCAACTGATGAGTCCATGTGAGATCACCCGGATGAAATGCCGATTTTTGTGGACTGAAGGCCAAAAAGGCTATTTTGAATCAATAATTCAACAAGCCCAATAATAGTGCTAAGTCTTCTATTTGGCTGATTTATTTCAGTAGTATATAGAATTTGTATTATAAAAACCTTCAAAGAGAGTTTCTATTGGACCACTGGTAGATGCTTTCAAGATCAAATTTGAACTCATATATGGCATCCTCAAAAAGACCTACTTTACAACTGAGATACATTTGGACATCATCAGCTTACATACATATGAACAGAGGAATACGTAGGACTATTGTGTAGGTCTTTTATAAACATTGAGAACAAGAGAGATCCTTGAGGAACACCCATAACTGTATAGTAAATATTTGACAAATAATTACCTGCACTAACTGTTTGATTTCTACGGGAAAGTTAAGAGTTTATTAATAAAGCTGCTGACGAGGAGAAAAAAAAATTGTGTCTGAAGTATTGACACAAGTTTGTAATGATTTACAGTGTCAAAGGCTTTGGAAAAATCCAATATGTTGTATGTTGTTTTCGAAAACCAGATTTCTGTCTAGAAAGTAGGAAATATAGATGGTTTGATATTTAGATTTAAACAATTTTTTCGAAGACTTTGTACAGAAAAGGTAATATTGAAATCGGACGAAATTTAAGGGATATTTTAGTTTTAGGTATATGGTAATTCACTATTTAAGTGATTTGCATAATATTCACGCTTGGCTTTTAGTATTTTAGAATTTACAATATTTCTTAATTATGATAACTCTTCTTTTACATCTCCTAAATGCCAGGTCCCGTTTGTTTACTAGTTCAACTATATCTGGAGGAAACCAAGGTACACACAGTTGCATTTTGAACTAACTAAGTTTTGACTGGGACATATGTATTTATTTATTTAAATCAAGCTAATTAATATCTAGCGTACAAAAATATTTCTTAGAATTAAGAATTAAGAATTTATAAATTATACAATATTATAGAATATTTTTTTAAAACCAGTATTTGGTACATCAGAAATATTTATTAATAAATTATGATTAACGTTATACAAAAAAAAAACATGTTATTCAATGGTGAATTCCGCTCATAGTTGGTACGATAGTGTTTTATGTAAATTGGGTCACGAAAACCTATTAGATTACGATTTGGAACATTAAAATTAACGCAAGACAAAAGGTTCTAAGCATCGATATTACCATCAATAAGATTAACAATAAAAACAAAACATAAATAAGAAGCAGAGTTGCGAGTTTTTTAATTAAAAAAATCATAAGAATTAAAAAAATTTAAGTCATAAGTTAGTTCATAAGCTACTAAGTGATTTATAAATTTAAAAAAAATTAATTCACTACTTATAACTGACTTAAGAATTAAAAAAAAATTAATTCACTACCTATAAGTGACTTATGAATTAAAAAAAAAATAATTCACTGCCTATAAGTGACTTATGAATTAAAAAAAATTAATTCATTAGATAGTTGGTAAATTTTAAATGCTTAAGCTTGTTTTGACTACATAATTATTTAATTACTAACGAAGGTAGATTTCAAGCTTTTGTGTGTCATAAAATTATCATGCTAGCTTATAATATTTCCAAATAATAATTTTTTAATCCATTAGCTTATGAATTACATTTTTTTTAATTCATAAGTCACTAGGTAACTTTTGAATTAAATTTTTTTTAATTCTTAAGTCACTTACTTGCTCATGACTTAAATTTTTTTAATTCATAAGTCACTTGGTAGGTTGTGAATTATTTTTTTTTTAATTCATAAGTCACTTATAGGCAGTGAATTATTTTTTTTTTATTTCATAAGTCACTTATAGGTAATGAATTATTTTTTTTTAATTCATAAGTCACTAAGAAGCTTATGATTTAAATTTTTTTAATTCACAAGTCACCAACTGACTTATGAATTAAATGTTTTTAATTCATACGTCAGTAACTAGCTGCTGAATTACATTTTTCTTAATCCATAAGTCACCCACTAGCTTGTGAATTAAAGCCAAGCTTAAGCTAAAAAGTGACTTAAGCTTTCGCAACCCTGATAAGAAGGTCTGCGCTCCAGACTGAGTAAATCTATGAGTTTTAGATGGCTACTATATGAAGGAAGATTCAATGGATTCTGGCAGCCTAAGCCTCTAAGAGCAAATTTTAGGAACCCTTTTTGAATTTGTTAAATCCTTATTTTGTGGCAACTGTTGTAGGGGGTCCATACCTGGCAACCATACTGACAAATGTGGAAAATAGGTGCTTGATAACATAAGGATCAGAAAACTGACGTGATCCCCTTTAAATCCAACCTAATATTGAATTGGCTTTATTACATGTCATATTGATATGCTGTGTGAATTGAGTTGTTTATCAAACAACACACCAAGGATAGATACATCATTTACATTTACCAGATTTACGCCATTGAAACTATAGCCAAAAAATAAAACGGACAATTTTCTTGTAAAATTTATAATCTTTTATTTGTCGATATTTAGAAACAAATAATTATGTGCACACCAATTGTAGAATGCATTTAGATCAATTTGAAGCTTTTCAAGTCAAGTCAAGTCAAGATTGCTAGAGATGGTTTTAAATAAGTTAACATCCTCTGCGTACATAAGACAATTAGAGTACTTTAAAACTGAAGGAAGATCATTTACAAACAATATAAAAAGAACTGGACCCAAATGGCTACCCTGGGGAACACCGGAATTTACGACAAAACTATTTGAAGGGTAGCCGTTAAAATTCACTGAATAGGATCTGTCAAGTAAATAAGATTTTAGCCAAGCAATGAATTTTACGCTGAATCCCAGCCTACTTATGTATTTTATTAAGCAAAACTCTGTGCGACAGTTTGTCAAATGCCTTACTAAAATCTGTAAGAACACAATCTGTATTTTTAAAAGAGTCGACACAAAACTCCGCTAATTCCATGAGTAGGGCGACAGTCGAGCGGCCATTTAAGAAACCATGTTGGTTATGAACAATAAATGATTTCGTGTAAGAGCTTAAATGTTTTGCAAACAATTGCTTGAATAAATATACATACATGAGAAAACTTACGAGTAGACAATGAACAGTTAAAAAGAACAGAAAGTGGCATCGACAGATGATTGACACATTTTTTCAGTACTGAAGCTGGTACCCCATCAGGACCAGACGCGTCATTATCTTCTAAATTAGCTATAAATTTCATAATATCGTCAATAGTTATATGTATGAACATTTATATCAGTCAAGTGAGAATATGATTTCAAATGACCAAATAATTGATCATTTTCGTCAAGATTATCACAGTTTGGGTTATCACAGTTCGAATAATTATCACATTTAGAAGAATCACAGATGTATGCACTTGGAAAAAAGTCTGGAAATAGTTGTGTTACGATACGTGGGTCATGGTCTGAGATGTTGTTATACATAAGATCGGACTAAATTTTTGTTTCAATTCAATTCAATTCAATTCTTTATTGTAAACAATACACTAAGGCCATGTCTTTTATAGTATTCATAAGTTGGTTGAACAATGTTAATTAATTCTAAATAAAAATTAATACTTTAATAATTAGGTATACCTACATATGTACATATATTTTTTTTTTCTTAATTATTGACTTTTCGTCTTTTCTTCTCTTGCGATTTCTTCCTATTTTCCTATTTTCTATCCTTATTATTTGAAAAATGTTTGAAAACTTCGAACTTAAATCTTACTGCATACGAGTACGAGTATGTTATCCTCTTTATGCTTGCTGGCAAATAATTCCAAAGGAGAATGCTGTGTACAAGGAACAAGCGTGAAGAGTTTAGATATCTAAATGATGGAATAACTATATTACTTGTTCTTGAGGATGTACATAACTGAATTTTTTCATAAAGGTACTCTGGTGTTTTTGTGTGAATATTTCTTTGTAGAAAAATACTATTACGAACATTAACGTATTCTTGAATTGTGCAGTTAAGAATTTTAGTACTAAAAGCTGAAATATGATCATATCTTCGAACACCGTATACAAAGCGAGTCTTTTCATTAAATGCCACACGTAGTTTGTGTTCAGATAAAGAATCAAGCTTCGGATAAACGACTTCAGAAAAAGAAATTATTGGTACTAGTAAAGTTCTCATTAGACGGAGTTTTGTTTCTTGAGGAGTAAAAGCACTAGATATCCAGAGTTTTCTTAAAGTTCCATAAATACGACCAATGACAGAATTTATATAGTTTCTGCAAGAAAGATTACTAGAGATTTTAAAACCAAGACTGGTCACAGAGTTTACAAAATTAACATTAGCATTATTTAAGACAATCGGAGGTAGATCTTCATTGTTATATGTATATCTTCTTAGAAACTAATAGCGCTTGACTTTTCCCAGGATTGAGCATTAAACCGTTCTTCTTAGCCCAATTGTAGATTCTTAGAAGATCTTCATTAACACGAGAAACAATATCTTCTACTAACCCAATTCTACGCGAGAGATAGATTTGTATATTATTTTTGAATGAACATTGTTGAACGCATCCAATGGAACACATCCATTTTCATTTTATCTCAATCTTAAACACATGTATCTTATTCTTATGTACATATCTATCTCACTTGTGCATTTCAAATCTTCACTTCACGTGAGTACAAAGACAAACTATGCAGCCGACAGCATAGTTTGTCTTTGTACTCACGCTAAATAAAATACTTTTGTTGTAAACTTTTTCTTTTATTTCAACACGTTATCAGCACGAATTTAATTGTTGCTTGCTCTGCTGAAAAGGCTTTACTTCACCACGATGGACAAAAGTATAAATTTGCAAAAGTTTAATGGAAGGGATTACTCGCTTTGGAAGTTTCAGGTATTGGTTTATCTGCGTGCCCATGACTTGGACGGCGTTCTCTATGAATCCAAAAAGCCAACGGAGGAATTGGCTCTTGCTGCTTGGATTCAGAAAGACAAGAAGGCACAACTAATAATCACTGCGTCAATGGACTTTAACCAGCTGAAGTTTTTGGTGACAAGTGACTCTGCAGCCAAAATGTGGACCAAACTATCTTCCATTTATGAGCAGAGATCTGGAGTCTCACTCAGTACACTGCAACAAAAATTCTATGAGTATCGAAAGTCGGAAGCCGACAACATGGCCAGCCATATATCAGCCATAGAACAAATGGCCAAACAGCTTGAGGAACTGGGTGCTCCGATGGCAGAATCAGCAATAATTACAAAAGTCATCTGTAGCCTTCCATCACAATTCAACCACTTTCGGTCAGCATGGGATTCCGTAGCTCAATCGGAGCAAACACTCCAAAACTTAACCCAGCGACTAATGAAAGAGGAGATGCTTGTAATGAACAAATCAGATGAATCTCGTACAGACCAGGCCTTAGTTCATCACAACAAGAAAAAATTGTCAGTAGCAGAAAAGAAGAAGAATTCAACCTGTGGTTTTTGCAAGAAGCGTGGACATTGGTGGAAAGAATGCCGCATCAGACTGTCACAACAAAAAGACAACACACATGGTACATCGTCGGCATTGATGGCTCATTTCACAGACCGAAAGAGTACATGCTGGTACACTGATTCAGGAGCATCGAGCCACATGTGTTTCCAAAGAAGTGCGTTTAGTACTTTCCGAGCTATTGGTGAACGTCAATACCCAGTTTGCTTAGGAAATATGGAAACGGTGTATGCACAAGGAATCGGCGATGTGAAAATCAAATCAGATGTCAGTGGCAACGTGCAACTCCACACACTTACGGATGTACTTTTTGTTCCCAGCATTGGATTCAATTTATTCAGCGTCAGCTCTGCTGACAAGCATGGTGCTACTACATGTTTCAAGAATGGTCGTGCGGAAGTTAAAAGAAACGGACAGATTCTTTTAGTTGGAAAACGTTGCGAATCTTCTCGGTTGTATGAGCTTTGTGTGAGCATTGTT
This sequence comes from Chrysotoxum bicinctum, assembly GCA_911387755.1. Lineage (NCBI taxonomy): Eukaryota > Metazoa > Arthropoda > Insecta > Diptera > Syrphidae > Chrysotoxum > Chrysotoxum bicinctum. The sequence continues at coordinate 207,986,604 of OU426988.1, forward strand.
GAACCAAATATTGCAAATGTTTCAGTCTGTCCTAGCATTGAAAGATGGCACAAGCGCCTCGGACATTTGAGCGTCGACACAATCAAGCAATCGAATCTGAGCAAACAACTCTCAATAGGCAAATCTGAAAAATTCTTTTGCAAGGGATGTGCTTTGGGAAAATCTCATCGACAGAGTTTTTTGAAGGATGAAAAATCAAGAAAGAAGGAACCAGGCGAGTTGGTTCATGCCGATCTCTGTGGACCAATGCAGATTCCTTCCCTAGGAGGTTCTAAATATTTTCTGCTCATCAAAGATGATTTTTCAAACTATACTGATGTATATTTCCTTCAAGAGAAATCTGATACTGCATCCAGGTTCGATGATTTCCTGACCAAGGCACGCGCCAGCTCCATCACTGTGAAAGCGGTTAGAACTGACAATGGTTCCGAATTTATGTGCAGGTCTTTCAAAGGTATTTTGGAAAAACATTGTGTTCATCATGAGACTTCAACACCATATACTCCGGAACAAAACGGTTTTATTGAAAGACAAAACCGAACAGTAAAGGAAACCGCTCTCTCTTTACTTTATGATTGTGGTGCCCCACAGCTGCTTTGGGCTGAAGCTGTCAATGCGTCAGTGCAGGTTCGAAATGTATGCCCAGTTCGATCAAATAATTGGAAATCGCCTTTCGAATTATGGAAGAATGTGCTTCCAAGCTACAAGAGTCTTTACATTTTTGGATGCAGTGCGTTCTATCATATTCCAAAAGAGAATCGTAAGGGATTGGATGCAAAGAGTAAACATGCTGCTTTCGTGGGCTATAGCTATGAAACCAAAGGCTACAGATTGTACAATGGATCGAAAATTGTAATAGCTCGAGATGTTCGATTCAACTAAGATAAATCATTTTTCGAATGCACAAATACTAATTTAAATAAATCATCAAATCCGTGTGTATTGCCTTTCAACGTTTTTGAATTAGATGCTGTGCAAATTTCTGAAGAGAATCAACATAAAGAACACCAAGTTAAGAAGAATAGTGCTCAGGTACATATCCGATGGATGATTCTGAAGAAGTTAACCCAGAAGATGTCACCACCCGAAGCCAAGAAAATGATTGCTATACAAATGATCGTTATCCATTGAGGAATAGAATCACAAGCAATATGTGTGCCATAGCAGCAGCCGAAGGAAGTCCAACTTATGATGAGGCTATATCAGGTAACGAAAAATCTCAATGGCTAAGGGCTATGACTGAAGAGTTAGAATCACTTCGAGAATCTAACACATATGAAGTACTTGAACGTGAAGCCTGGATGAAACCAATTCTAAGCAAATGGGTTCTCAGACGCAAGATAGATTCTGATGGTTTACTAAGTCGCTACAAGGCTAGACTGGTTGTACAAGGATGCTGCCAGAAACCTGGAATTGACTACAAGGAAACATTTGCCCCAGTGGTAAGATTTGATTCCTTACGAGTTTTATTTTCAATTGCAGCTCACAAACAACTTCACATGCGTCAATTTGATATACAAACTGCTTTCTTGTATGGTGAATTACAAGACCAAATTTATGTGATTCCACCGCCAAATATAGGACATCACAATAAAATCTGGAAATTAAATAAAAGTCTGTATGGGCTTAAGCAAGCTCCGCGAGTTTGGAATGCAAAATTTAAAGAAACTCTCAATAAGTTTAATCTTCAACAGTGCCAAGCGGACCCGTGTGTTTATTTCATGAATAGTACAGACATCTTGATTCTTGCGCTCTACGTTGATGACGGGCTTGTATTCTCATCCAGCAAAAACATTTTGGATAGTCTAATGCAGCATCTTAAATTTGATACAGAATCAAAACTCATCATCAATCAGAAGCAATACTGCGAACGAGTCATAAGAAATTTTAATATGGATTCTTCATCACCTGTGAGTACACCTGCTGATCCCAACATCAAGTTTGAAGCTATAAAAGAAAACAACATATCAACATTTCCATATCGAGAGGCCATTGGAAGTCTTATGTACCTCGCTGTTGCCACTAGACCAGATATTGCTTATGCAGTGAACGTTCTTAGCCAATATCTAGACAAACCATCTGCTGCACACGTAACAGGTGTCAAAAGAATTTTCAAGTACCTCAAAGGAACTATGGATTATGGAATCAAATACTCAAAAGCTTCAAAATTTACGGAGTTAACTGGATATTGCGATTCGGACTTCGCCGGTGATGTGGACACTCGCCGATCCCGGACTGGACATTTTTTCATGTTGAATGGGTCATGTGTTACCTGGAGCAGTGAAAAGCAGAAATCCGTCTCGTTATCATCCACAGAGGCTGAATATATATCAGCTTGTTCAGCAGCAAAGGAAGCGATGTGGTTGCGAACCTTTCTAAAGGAGCTTGGTTTTCTTGAGCAAAGCAGCGGTGCGACAACAATATTTTGCGACAACATGAGCAGCATCAAATTAGTTCAGAATCCCGAGTTCCATAAGAGAACTAAACATATTTCTATCAAACATCATTTCATCCGTCAGCTGCAAAATGAAAATCATATAGACATCAAATATATATCTACAAAGGAGCAGAAAGCTGACGTTCTGACGAAAGCATTACCAGCTCCAACATTTTCAAAATTTCGTTCTTCTATTGGTATTAAAATATCGAATGTGTTCACAATGAGGGAAGGTGTTGAATGAACATTGTTGAACGCATCCAATGGAACACATCCATTTTCATTTTATCTCAATCTTAAACACATGTATCTTATTCTTATGTATCTATCTCACTTGTGCATTTCAAATCTTCACTTCCAACGAATTTGTCGGCTGCATAGTTTGTCTTTGTACTCACGCTAAATAAAATACTTTTGTTGTGAACTTTTTCTTTTATTTCAACAATTATCCGCATACAAATGAAAAGAAACAAGCTCACAAACATAAGGCAGATCGTTGATATAAGCACTAAACATAATTGGGCCCAGAACAGAACCTTGAGGCACTCTCATCTTTAAATACGTACATATGTATTGAAAATTTGTTTCCAACAGCTACACGCTGAGTTCTGTTACACAAATAACTACTAACGAGGGAAACAGAAGAATTCGAAAAGCTAAAATATTGCTTAAGTTTTTGACAAAGGACTCAATGATCGACTTTGTCAAAAGCTTTAGAGAAATCCATTAGGCACAGTAACGCCGTGACGTTGTCTTTATCGTATTGGAGTCTAATGTCCTCTAAGATCTTAACCATTGCTGTAGAGCAGGAAAAGTTAGCTCTAAATCCAGATTGGTATTGAGATAACAATTTTTTGGACGTGAGATGGTCAATCATTTGCCTTGTAAGGATTTTTTCGAGGACTTTTGACATGCACGGTAAAATGCTTATTCGGCGGTATTCGGCGGGTTCCATAAGTATAGACGTTTTTGGAACTGGTGTTATCCGTGCTGCTTTTCAAGCAGTTGGAAATGTTGATGAGACAACACAGTGATTGTAAACATGGGTGAGATTGTTAATCATGTAGGGTAAGATAAGTTTCATAAATCTTAGAGGAATATCGTCTTCACCTATAGCTTCAGACCTTAAAGATTTGAAAGTGCGGATAACTTCGTCTACAGTTACAGTCTGAAAAGAAAAACTATCTGCTTGATCGTAAATTAAGGCAGCTTTGGATTCAAAGTTTGTTGGTAATTGAGTTATCTGAGTAAACTGGTTGTAAAGGTCATTAGGATCAAGGTCACATTTAGAAATTGTCCTTTTTCCAACACCAATCTCACGAAGATTTTTCCAAAACTGCTTAGGAGAAAGATTTGTGTTGAGTTTCGAGTCGAAGTCGTGATCTGATATTCCATCAAAGGATAATTGTTACTAAACATTTGCTATTAATAAAGTTCCAAAAGGATTTAGGACCCATTTTTAAATTACTGTGAACCTTTTATATGTAATAAAGATACTTAATATTTGATTCTCTGTTGAAAATATTTCTGGCTTTACAATAAATATTAAAATTGGTAACTAATCTAGTTTGTTTTTATTTAAACCATAGTTTATTTCTACGTTTTTTCAATCTTCGCACTTAAAAATGATAAAACATACATAAGGCAACTGAATCATTTAAATCTCTAGAACACAGACGCTGGAAGATTTCTTGACTTTCATTACCTTATCATTATTTTTTATAAATAATGTTCTAGTCAAATAGCCAGTTGCATTCCTCTCCCCGAATAATTTATCCCTATAAGTCAGTGAATTTCAATCAGCTTACCCTTGATCTCAACTTCGGACGTACTGTTATATTTAGAGATTCTTCCTTAGCCGCACTACATGAATGTGGAGTTCTTTACCTGTCGCAATATTTCCCTCCCATCACGATATTCAGACATTCAAAACCAATTGTGCATCGCTATCTCCTTTTAAATCCTCTCCAACTTTCCCAAACACTCGCACTGTACGCAAACATATTAAGGATACGCAAAATCTGTGAATTCTTGTAACATTTATTTATCTATCTCAACAGGGGCCTATGAAGATACAAATTAAATTGTACTAGAGGAACTGTCTGTATTTTTCAAACAAAAGAATTATAAGTATGTGTTGACGTAAGGTCAGTTATAAACTATATGCCGAAAGGGCTTCAAGACCTTTAAATACAAATAAAATGAGTACTACTTACCCTATCATTACACAAGCTAACCGCCAAACAGTCCAAATATCTTCAAACTCCTCAGAAACTTCTGCGTCCGATCACTGTTTGTTTTGAATTTCACTTTTTATTAAAAAATATATAAATCACGAAACCAATTTTCATATATAGAAACCCTCTTTGAGTATTTTCGAAAAAGCGCAACACGTTTACACGCGACAAACAATTCCAACCACAACAAAAAAAAAAAAGAATAAAAAAAGAAAATTAGACGACAACGTGGAGACAACACACAAAGTCAACCTAGCTTCTTTGTTGATATTGTATAGCCAGCTATTTATCTACAGTCAACAGTTACTTTTGAATGGTTGTGTGTGCGCTGGTTGCTCTTGTACTCGATTACTTTTCATTTAGTCAAAGGACTCTTAACACGCGAAATATACTCCAAGGCGACAGACAAAACAAATCAAGTCACCACATTTACAGATGTCCTATCAAATATCGTTAACTGACACAATATTCTGATATGTTTTACTTTTTTTTTATTGAAACCGTTCCTTGCAGATGATGCAGCCAACTTAACAGTTAACCGTCATAAAAGTGTACTGAAATGAAAAAATGTTAATAATTATTTTTCATGAATCAAGTACGAAAACGTCCTACAAAACAGAAAAAAAAGTAAACAAAATGTGAAAAAAGGGAAAAAATTAATAAAGGACCAAAAGGACTCTTGAATAATCTGTGGCATAGATAGGGTTTTGGCTAGTTGCCCATTTTGTAAATAATATTTCTTTTTTCAACCATTCATTGTGACGATGACGGCGAGGATGAGATTGAAATGGAGGGACTTTGCATTCAGTCTAAGCTTCAGCGAGCGGAAAACAAACACAAAAAGAAATAAAAATACGAAAGGACGAAGCAAAAACCGGAAAATATGACCCAGAATTAAGAATCATATGCCACATACACATACAAAATTGCTATGAGAAAAAAAAAACCCTAACGACTTGATGACGGATCCCTTACATTTGAACCAGTTAAAGATTTTCATCCCCAAAAGGAAGAGACATTTTAAGGACAATCACAATGGTCCTGTTTTATTTCATTAAAAACACAACTTTCAGACCAAGGATATAATACCAATTTTGCTTGTTGCTTGTTGTGTTGTAGTGTTAGTAGTTTTGGGGGTTGACACATTCAACAGGACCACAATAACGATGACATGACTTCTCGAACTTTGTCTTCCTTTGCTCATGGGCATCCTTGGAAATATTTTCAATGCAACAGTGTTGCTGTGTGGTGGTGGTTTTATCTCCACCAACACCCTTCCCGCCACCCCAATGGAGTGTCAAAAACTCACAATCAAAATTATGCACACACAGAGAGTGATATCAGGAATTAAAGCGAACACAAATAAAAACATAAAGGACATCCAACAGGGTTTGGCAGGATATTGAAAGTGTCAATGCAAATACACACCTACCACCGCACCGCATCGGTGTGACAGATAGTGTTGAAGGATACGAGCAAAAAAGCAAAAACAAAAACGTTCAAAAAGCAAAACAAAATACGTGGAAATGTCAACCACCCGCTCACACCCCCGCCATTCTTTTCAAACAACGGAAAAGCCATCAACGACCTAGCGCGCAATTACAGTAGAAAAGGAAAACCACGAGGATGGAATTACACTCGTTCGGCGTCGTGTCGATGTCGAAGTCGATGCCGTCTGCTGCTGCGCATGTATTGGTTGTTTTTCTCTAACAAGTGGTCGCCTTTTTTACAGCTAGCTAGGTAGGTTATGTATTGTTGGTCGGTTGGTTGGATGATGGAAATTAATACTTACACTCACACACATTGCGCTACAAACATTTTCAGGACGAAGAAAGGACGACCAGGAAATGAATTGGCGAAATGAACAAAAAGGTCGACGGAAAATCAGATTTCTACGATTTGATTTCTAGCAATTTAAGAAACAATATGTTTTCCAAATTTGAGACTCTCTCAACAAAGCAATATGGCGTTTGGGGGTTTCTATGAAACACTAAATTAGTTTTCGATTTTACTGGAATCTTTTAGTTTCAAAAGAAAGGAATTCTCTTTGTCAATCTGAAGAACCTTAACACACCATACACACAAACACACACACAACCCTATAGAATGACAGCAACGAACATTTTGCAGGACGAATCACAAGACCAATGTAAAATCCTTCATAACACTCTAAGTTGAGGCGAAGCAAGACAAGAAACACAAAGACATATCTTTTTCGCATCCTTTGGCATGCAAATTTGCACTTTTTCAAATGTTATTACCTCGAGAGTCCTTTGTTGAAGGACTTTGAAGACTTTTTCAATTGATATCAAACGATTAACGATTAAATATTTGAGAAAATGTACGCGCACGATGTTAACACGGTATGGAGCAAAAACAAAGCCGAGAATTTTGACAGTCCCGAGGAAGAAGTTGAGAACGGAGCAAAAAAAAATAAAGTACAAAAAAAATAACATCAAGTCAGCAGCAGTTCACACTACTACCATGACAGAGATAGCTCTATTCGTGTGCACAGGAGTATGCATCAAGAGATTCGATGTGAGTCCGCAGTTACAAGTTCAAAGTAAAAGCTGTATACACTCTCAAAATGTAATGGCTTCGATGGGTTCTCGTGAGCGCCAAAAATTCACTTCTCAAGGCGCAGACGCCAGAACTGGGAAATCACATATGCTTTCAGTTTGAACAGTTCTAACATTTCACAACGAAATGGTAAAACTAATAGCGCTCCCCAAAAAATACATCTTCTTCCCACAATATTTACGTCGAATTTTTACTAAGAACTTGATATGAAGGCCACCACGGCGTATACGTAATATGTGAGATTCTCTTATTCCTCACAAGATGTCTTATTGCGAAACGAAAACCATTCTCTCCTTGGCGTAGATGACGTGTGTTCCGCCAACATTATTCCCTCTCTTTGGGTTTTTGAGAAGACCGGAATGTGTAGATGTGCTGCTATTTTCTTGTGACGACGATTTTGCTGATATAGTGGGTGAAAGGTTACATGTTTGTATTTTATGGACATCTAGTATGTGTCTATAAGTAGGCTATTGTGTATTGTTGTAGCTGTGAGTCATGGAAAAACTGTTGCATTAATAGGAAATTCTGCGTTTGACATTCTGTGGAGAGCAGAAAAAACTCCGGAGAGACATTTCTGGGTTTTCTACATTGAAATTAAAGCCATCTTGTGGGCAATAGAAAAAGTTGGAATCTAGTATTTTCGAATGTCGGTTGGAGTTTAAAAAAAAAAACATATTTTGAACGCAAATAGAAATCAAAGCTGAAGATGTCTCTAGAAATGATTCCGATAAGGATTTAGAATTAGGATTGGATTTAGATTTAGATTTTTATCAGCAGATTAAAAACGAACAACAACCTATTCGAGTGAGAACATAGAGTAGGATGAAAAATGTCTTGCGAAAATTTTCAATAATAACAGTATCAAAACTTAAACACAATTTTTAACAACATATTGTTCAGAGCTTCTCGTGTTACCAGTTATCAATTTGCTAAACATTTGGTAATTTACTAGCTCTTTGAAAATTTTAATCTTTTTTTTCGGTTGACTTGTAGCATACAGGGGGGTTTAATGATTTCAGAGGTTGAAGATCTTTGATTCCCATTTGTGATTGCAGCATATGGCACGCTTGCAGTGCTCAGCATCAGCTCGCCGTGGGGTGGGATCTTGCTGCGTCTTACCCTGTGCTCACAAATTTTTCGTGCCAAATAAAAATAATGATAAAAAAATTAGAGGAATTGGTGCATAGGTGGCTTGCATACCCAAACCAAAACAAAAGTATCTAATAGAAAAGGAAGGCTAAGAGAAAAGCATATAAAAACTCAGGAAAAGAGATAGATAAGAGAATATGAACCGAACGTTGACTGTGGTGTGAGATCTTGGGTGGTATGATCTCTGGAGGATACCCTCCCTTAGCAAAGGACACAATGCCATAGCTCCGTGACTACCCCTTCCTCAATGTCTTTTAGGGTAGTCCCAAACTTGTTTTCTCTGTCTCTCACATATCACTTAAAAATTCATCTCATACGATTATATATGTTCTTATTCCATTTTTAATTTATTATATAACTAATGCATTTAAATTGACTAAATGACTAACATTAAATATAAAAGAAATAGTCCCAATGGTTACTTCTGTTATTGACAGGGCCAAAGTAATGAAACCAAAAATGTATTATACAAAAAAAATAAGTTTACGTACTCACGGTTTGTTTTTTTTTTTTTTTTTTTTTATACCTGGGATCCGGCTCGCTGAAATTGGTGCACCAAGTTCTGCTTCACGGTCTCTCCTCGATGTTTTTGCTATAAATTAATGTGTGTGTTTTTTTTTTTTTTTGTTCTGTATAAATTTTTGATTTCTGTTCACTTTTATATGGCCACTTTTTATTTAATTTTCTAATTTAACTTTAAAACTTTTGATTCTTAATTCTTATTTTTTTGAATAATTTCTATGTATCTTTCTATTTATATTACTTTATAATTTTTTTTTCATATATTTTTCTTGTAATTTTTTTCGTTTTATTTAAATAAGTTTTCCTTTTTTTGTTAATGTCTCCTGGGGCTAGCGTGTGCAGACTGAATTCTTTTGATAAGACATATGAATATGCGTCTGCGAGTTCACTTCACTGATCATGTGACATGTTTTTGGATGTCTTTTAGATCTGTGGAATTGGGTTGGACTTCGATTTGCTCACGATTTACGCTGCTCACTGATCAGCAGGAGACAGGATTGTGAATAGAGGTTATAGGCCCTCGTGTTTGTCCAAAAAAAAATATGTTCGGTGTGGATGCCTTTGGGAAACGTAAAAGTGAAGATACATTCACTTAAGCCACGTTAAGTTGAACCAGTATTTTTGGCTAAGGCTTCGTTTTCCAAAGGTCATCCGAGTTATGAAAGAGTTTGTCTGCTACAAAAAAAAAAGGAAAAGTTCTGGTCAATTGCAAGTAATTCATTTACACGAAATTGACTTATAATTATATTACCTTTTTTTTTTTTTGGTTATGTGTGTCGCGTGTATCTTGAATGATTTAATCTGGTTTTATCGGGCTAAGAGCAAACCATCCGAACTTAGGACTTTATCAGGGTTACATCTATTACTATATTTAATAAAATTTTATTTCATTTTACAATAAAAAAATAACTTGATGCAAGTAATACTTTCTTACTTACAGCGAATATCAAGAGTCCAACCAGCTTAGTTAGAAATGAGACAAAGAATGTGAAGATGGCAAAATTCGCACATCCCGCCTTTTACATGTTCGACTTTCGACATTTTCATTCGATGAGCAAATAACTAGTTCTAAAACTTCAAACTACAGAGTGTACCCACATCCGTTTTCAGAACTCTTTTTTTTCGGTTACATTTAAATTTACAAAAATATGAAACTTATTTGCGTATTGTTCGAAACTTCTAGTTTGAATCCCCTTAAAAAAAATTATTCTTGCTGAAGGGGCATGCTACACATTCTGAAATTTTCAAACACAACAAAACATCCATTTTGTTTTTGAAAAGGTCTGAAAAAAATCGACCCATGACCCTGAAATTTGATCGGAGACTACTCAAAATGAACGAACTTTTATTTCCGTAAATCCTTAGCATGGTATGTTCCTATTTTCTTCCCTTCCATATTTTCAATCTCATACAATGACTTACCTACACATCTTACAACTTTACACTTCACAAACTTCGCGCATAGCTTTGCGTTTAAGTTTTTGGATGCGTCGCTTAGCACAAATAGCCTTCTGTAAATGACTTCTCCTGGACAAAAAGACCTTTTCGTACTTCTCAAATTATATGATTTCAGGTTACGTTCATATGCTCGTTTAATATTGTTTTTGATATCTGCTCTTATAATCTCGAGTTTTTCTTTGTGCGTTAAACACTGAATATCCCCTTCTGAAAGAGATTTTAAATTTCGCAAAAGTTTGTACACACTGGCATGAGATATCATGTGCTGTCCAAATAGGCAAAAATAAGGCGATGTGCCTGTGGATTGGTGAACCGATGTACATAGGGCTTGTTGAATCTCGGATAAATGATTGTCCCATTCCTTTTGATTATCACCCAAATAACTCCTTATTCCAGAAAGAATAGATTGGTTTACCCTTTCCGAGGCATTTGCCTGGGGGGAATATATAGCATTTCGTATATGAGTGATATCATATTTCGCTAGAAAATGTTGAAATTCCTTTGACACAAATTGTTGACCGTTGTCACTATGTACGAATTCGGGAACCCCGAAAAGGTGGAAAACATTTTGTTCCAAGATTTCTACAACCGCACTTGTGTTTGCTCTTCTTAACGCTTTCAACAGAACAAGTTTTGAAAACGCATCTAGCACAACGAAAATGAAAGCATTACCTCGTTTCGTCCTTGGGTAAGGGCCCATGAAATCGATGTAGAGTTTCTGAAACGGACGATCGATTTCATGTTGTGCTCCCATCGGAGGTCTTAAAGTTTGATTCGATGATTTGTTTTCTTTGCAAACAGAACATTCTCTCACAAAATCCCTGACTTGCGTTGCCATATTTGGCCAAAAGAAAAATTCTTTAATCTTCTCCAAAGTTTTTAACATACCTCCGTGCGAACAGTTAGGAGGATTATGAAACTTTTCTATAAGTGAGTGTGTTAAAGTTTCCGGTACCCATAATTTCCACTGAAACTCGGTGTCTACGCGTATGTTTTCTTGATAGATTTTTTTATAAACACGATCATTCTCAACTTTCACATCCAGAAATTTTTCAGGACTTTTTGAAATAGTTGAAATCAGATCCAAATAACCTTTAGATTGAAATTCCGGATCACTTAAATCAATCACTACGTTTTTATTTCATTATCGCATTGTATTGTGTACGGCTTAGTAAAATCTGGATTTGATAAAACAGGAGCTGATACAAGAGCTTTCTTCAGGGATTCAAAGGATTCACGAGCTTCAGGTGACATTTCAAAAGGTTTGTTCTTTTTGAGCGTGTCTGTCAGCGGACTTGCAATCGCAGCGTAGTTTTGGACAAATTTGCGATACCAACCACACAGACCTAGGAAGCTCCTAACTTGCTTCTGTGTTTTTGGTATCGGAAATTCCTGCACAGCCGAAACTTTGCTCGGATCTGGTTTGATGCATCCACTTCCTACTATATGCCCTAAGTACCTCAGCTCTTTAAAACAAAAATGTGATTTTTGGACGTTTATTGTCAAATTTGCTTTATGAAGACACGCAGCAACTTTTTCTAAAATCTCAAGATGAGTCTCGAAGTCTTTTGCAATTACTAATAAATCATCCACGTATGGAAACACGTTCTCTCGAAGCTCACTAGGAATAACCTTATCCACTACTCTGCACATAGTTTGTGCCGCATTTTTCGAGCCAAACGGCATCACTGTAAACTGATAGAGGGAGCGTCCTGGCACATAAAAGGCTGTTTTATCCCGCGACTTTTCTTCCAAGGGAATTTGCCAAAACGCGTCTTTTAAGTCTATGCTGCTCATAAAGTGTGCGTCTGGAAGCCTACTCATTATTCCCTCAACATTGTGAAGTGGATACGCACTACCCTTGGTAAGTGAGTTCACTTTTCTCAAATCTAAACAGAGGCGGTTTTTGCCAGGTTTCCTGACAAGGACTAGGGGTGAACTCCAAGAGCTTTTGCTCTCTTCTATTACTCCCAAGGATATCATACGATCCACCTCTTTGTTGATGATTTCCTGTATTGCACGAGAGACTGGGTAATATCGCTGTTTTACAGGTACCGCGTCACCGGTGTCGATAACGTGTGTATCTACCCATGTTTTGCCCAAACCCAGTTTAGCATATGATGGAAATTTTGCTATGGCTTCTTTCAATCTGTTCTTTTGAGAATCATCTAACTCGATCATCTTCCGTTCTTCTCTTTCTTCTAAATCTGAGTCCAGATCTTCAGCGATTTCATTTATAACATTTGGGGCAATTCGGAACATCTGCCAAAAATCTATACCTAAATACAAAGTTTGAGAAAGCGTCGGGATCAAATATAAATCAACATTTTCGCAATGTTTGTTGAAATCTATCTCGACTTTAATTCTACCTATAATGGGTTGACGCTTGCCATCGGCTGTTTTTATGAAAGACGAGTATTCAATGATAGGTATTTTAAGCTCTTTGACGAAAGCTAAGCAATCTTTACCAAGACAAGACACGCTTGCACCACTGTCAAGGAGGCCTGTCATTTCTTTCCCTTTTATCTTCACTAAGGCATATGGCCTTGGATCAGAATCCGAGCTTAAAATACTGCTTGAAATTATTTGGTTGAAAACTTTTCGTTTCTGATAGCGAATTCGAGTTTTTGAATATTTATTATTTGGAATGTCCGTGATTTTATCTGCCTCGAGAATTTTTGAACGTAATTTATTGTACTGCATTAATCTTTCGTCGTAAGGTAATCTACGGAATTGGTATATCTTGGCTAAGTTTATGTTATGGCAATTTTTGTGAAGGTCCGGTTTATAAAAATTGGGTTCATAATATGTATTTGTGTTAGTGCAAGCATCGACCATCGTTATTCCGGGGTCGTTTGTGTCGAACGAGACTCCCCGGTTTTCTTCCCGTTCGGGTTGAAGTTTTCCGTTTGATTTTTGCAACGAACACAATTAAGTACAGTGAATCCATCAGATCCACACCGATAACAGAAAAGACGATCAATTTTAGATTTACAATCTATAAAAAGGTGCCCTTGCTTTTTGCAATTATAACAAATTGGCATTTTGTTTGTTGTACTTGAACTAAAATTTGATGTTGGTACTATCTTGGAGTAACCTGCAAAAGCAGAAATGTCACCGCCCTCGTCTAATAGCTCTGTATCAGTTTGCACGCAAAACTCATTAACTGAGCGATACTGCATGTTCCTATTCTGCGAAAACCTAGCTTGTAACATCCTTTCGGTACGTCTGCACTCATCCTTAAAATGTTCAAGTGTGTATATCTTCATCGGATAAATGAAGTTGACCAGCTTGGAATTTACATTTGACCTAAGAATCTGAATTAAATCGTAATCCTTCATTGGATCTCTTAATTGGCTCCTGAGATGCATCATCGCATTGTAAAAATCTTCAAAGCTCTCCTGAGGTGATTGCCTTCTGTCCATCATTTGTTTTATTATCTCGAAATCATTTTCATGGTTGCGATATTGCTTAATTAAAGCACTTCGTAAGCCAGGCCAATCACCTCGAGGACTACTGCGAAGATACATCCAGTACCATTCTTGAGCAGCTCCCGTTAATAAAAGATGAAAGTTCATTAACACTTCAGCCCAGGTACAGTTGTAATTTTCTTTCAGCATGTCTACTCTAAAAACAAAATCTTGTACCGATAATCCTTTTGACGACCCGTCGAATTTTAAACCCCATCGATCTAATCTGGGCGTTCGATTGTCATGTGAAATAGGATGCTCGTATCTATGCCTACTATTACAACCATACCGAATTGCTCCCATGCTGTCATTTGAATCAACCTGTGAAAAGTTGTCTGCCATAAAGTTCGCATTTAAATTATTTCTATTTGGTCTTATAGGAGGAATTGGATCTATGAAATGAGTTTGATTCACTGGTTGCCTTAGCATATCTATATTTTCTTTTATAACACTAGGAATTATTTTGCCTAATTCTTCGCTCACTACCTGTTTTATATGATCTTCCAATGTTTTAATCTGCGGTGCATTACTTAAAACAAACTGACGTCTTGAATTGTTTATGTTGTAATCAGCTGTTTGAAAGTTGCTAGCCGCACTTGATTTGTTTACAGAAGGGAGATTATAAAGGGTGATTTTTTTGAGGTTAGGATTTTCATGCATTAGTATTTGACAGATCACGCGGGATTTCAGACATGGTGTCAAAGAGAAAGATGCTCAGTATGCTTTGACATTTCATCATGAATAGCCGAACGATCTGCCACAACGTCGAATTTTCAGTGAATGGGCCCTAGAAAAGTTGGCAGAAAATCCGCTTTTTTATCGACAAATTTTGTTCAGCGATGAGGCTCATTTCTGGTTGAATGGCTACGTAAATAAGCAAAATTGCCGCATTTGGAGTGAAGAGCAACCAGAAGCCGTTCAAGAACTGCCCATGCATCCCGAAAAATGCACTGTTTGGTGTGGTTTGTACGCTGGTGGAATCATTGGACCGTATTTTTTCAAAGATGCTGTTGGACGCAACGTTACGGTGAATGGCGATCGCTATCGTTCAATGCTAACAAACTTTTTGTTGCCAAAAATGGAAGAACTGAACTTGGTTGACATGTGGTTTCAACAAGATGGCGCTACATGCCACACAGCTCGCGATTCTATGGCCATTTTGAGGGAAAACTTCGGAGAACAATTCATCTCAAGGAATGGACCGGTAAGTTGGCCACCAAGATCATGCGATTTGACGCCTTTAGACTATTTTTTGTGGGGCTACGTCAAGTCTAAAGTCTACACAAATAAGCCAGCAACTATTCCAGCTTTGGAAGACAACATTTCCGAAGAAATTCGGGCTATTCCGGCCGAAATGCTCGAAAAAGTTACCCAAAATTGGACTTTCCGAATGGACCACCTAAGACGCAGCCGCGGTCAACATTTAAATGAAATTATCTTCAAAAAGTAAATGTCATGGACCAATCTAACGTTTCAAATAAAGAATCGATGAGATTTTGCAAATTTTATGCGTTTTTTTTTTAAAAAAAGTTCTCAAGCTCTTAAAAAATCACCCGTTATGATTGCGGTTTATGATAACCCGCTGTTCTATGTTGCGAAACATTGTGCTCTTCTATTAATGCCGTAACAATCGGATTCGCAGCATATGTATGAGAGAAAGTAGATGTTGTAGTATTTCCATTGAGAGCAGAAGTTGTCAGTGGAAAACTGAGTGATGGTAAATTTGCAGCGAGAGAATTATTAGGATTATTGTGGACACATGTGTGTACTATATTAGGAGTTGTTATTCTTTGGGTAACTGTTGTCACAATTGGATTTTGATCTGTTGACCTAATCGAGTTGTTCGAATTGTTTCTATTACTAGAATTATTGGGATTGGAATAACTGAGATTGAGATTATGCAAAGGAGAGTGTCTGACTGGTTGAAAGTTATTGTTTCGAAGTGAAGTATTTGGAGTCGCAGAATGACTAAGACCTTGTGAACGTGTAGCCATGCCTCGCTTTGACACTGCTCCTCTTGACATATTATTACTATTCATTTTTATTACGTTTGTTTACTGTTTTTATTTAACTTAAGTTGGTGTTTATTACACTTTAATTTTAAAGTTTGTATCAAAATTGTTGCAATATGAAATATTTTTATTTAAATAAAATAATTTTGTTGTTTTGTTTTATTGTTTTTTTTTCATTTAAATTTCAATCGTTGAGAGAATTTCTTTGTGAAAGTGCTTGAGACGAGATACACATTTATAAAGCTAACAAGCGGTTCATGAAAAGAGATAGAAATATTGAAATGGTATGATGAATATTTATTGTTGTTGTGATCTGGACAATTAAGCTTTTTGACCTTTAATGACTCAGATCAACATAAAAACAAACACTGTCAATGTAATCAAGTAGATCAGCTGGCTTCTCGTAGCTTCTTTTGGACTATTAAGCGTTTATGTCCTTAACGACTCAAAATCATTCTACTGTCTAAAGCTCAGCTGGAACTTGTCAAAGAACTCGTTTGAAAATTTTAAGATAAATGAATGATTATGCAAAAATATTTTGTCTGCAAAATCGAGAAAAAAAAAAAAAACACAAGCTACTGCAAGATAGCTTGGTGTGGCGATGTACTCATGGAATTGTACGAAATGAAATTCATATAATATTTTTGTGGAATGTCAATACTTTGACATTCTCGGTACCACGTTGTTGGGCGCCATTGTAGCATACAGGGGGGTTTAATGATTTCAGAGGTTGAAGATCTTTGATTCCCATTTGTGATTGCAGCATATGGCACGCTTGCAGTGCTCAGCATCAGCTCGCCGTGGGGTGGGATCTTGCTGCGTCTTACCCTGTGCTCACAAATTTTTCGTGCCAAATAAAAATAATGATAAAAAAATTAGAGGAATTGGTGCATAGGTGGCTTGCATACCCAAACCAAAACAAAAGTATCTAATAGAAAAGGAAGGCTAAGAGAAAAGCATATAAAAACTCAGGAAAAGAGATAGATAAGAGAATATGAACCGAACGTTGACTGTGGTGTGAGATCTTGGGTGGTATGATCTCTGGAGGATACCCTCCCTTAGCAAAGGACACAATGCCATAGCTCCGTGACTACCCCTTCCTCAATGTCTTTTAGGGTAGTCCCAAACTTGTTTTCTCTGTCTCTCACATATCACTTAAAAATTCATCTCATACGATTATATATGTTCTTATTCCATTTTTAATTTATTATATAACTAATGCATTTAAATTGACTAAATGACTAACATTAAATATAAAAGAAATAGTCCCAATGGTTACTTCTGTTATTGACAGGGCCAAAGTAATGAAACCAAAAATGTATTATACAAAAAAAATAAGTTTACGTACTCACGGTTTGTTTTTTTTTTTTTTTTTTTTTATACCTGGGATCCGGCTCGCTGAAATTGGTGCACCAAGTTCTGCTTCACGGTCTCTCCTCGATGTTTTTGCTATAAATTAATGTGTGTGTTTTTTTTTTTTTTTGTTCTGTATAAATTTTTGATTTCTGTTCACTTTTATATGGCCACTTTTTATTTAATTTTCTAATTTAACTTTAAAACTTTTGATTCTTAATTCTTATTTTTTTGAATAATTTCTATGTATCTTTCTATTTATATTACTTTATAATTTTTTTTTCATATATTTTTCTTGTAATTTTTTTCGTTTTATTTAAATAAGTTTTCCTTTTTTTGTTAATGTCTCCTGGGGCTAGCGTGTGCAGACTGAATTCTTTTGATAAGACATATGAATATGCGTCTGCGAGTTCACTTCACTGATCATGTGACATGTTTTTGGATGTCTTTTAGATCTGTGGAATTGGGTTGGACTTCGATTTGCTCACGATTTACGCTGCTCACTGATCAGCAGGAGACAGGATTGTGAATAGAGGTTATAGGCCCTCGTGTTTGTCCAAAAAAAAATATGTTCGGTGTGGATGCCTTTGGGAAACGTAAAAGTGAAGATACATTCACTTAAGCCACGTTAAGTTGAACCAGTATTTTTGGCTAAGGCTTCGTTTTCCAAAGGTCATCCGAGTTATGAAAGAGTTTGTCTGCTACAAAAAAAAAAGGAAAAGTTCTGGTCAATTGCAAGTAATTCATTTACACGAAATTGACTTATAATTATATTACCTTTTTTTTTTTTTGGTTATGTGTGTCGCGTGTATCTTGAATGATTTAATCTGGTTTTATCGGGCTAAGAGCAAACCATCCGAACTTAGGACTTTATCAGGGTTACATCTATTACTATATTTAATAAAATTTTATTTCATTTTACAATAAAAAAATAACTTGATGCAAGTAATACTTTCTTACTTACAGCGAATATCAAGAGTCCAACCAGCTTAGTTAGAAATGAGACAAAGAATGTGAAGATGGCAAAATTCGCACATCCCGCCTTTTACATGTTCGACTTTCGACATTTTCATTCGATGAGCAAATAACTAGTTCTAAAACTTCAAACTACAGAGTGTACCCACATCCGTTTTCAGAACTCTTTTTTTTTCGGTTACATTTAAATTTACAAAAATATGAAACTTATTTGCGTATTGTTCGAAACTTCTAGTTTGAATCCCCTTAAAAAAAATTATTCTTGCTGAAGGGGCATGCTACAGACTAATTAGTAAAATACTAATTCCTTTTTATTAAAAACAGTGCATCTGAACACATATAATTAGTGACAATATATACTATGTGTTCCATGAGGAAGTTAACTTACTACCATCAGCCTGATGGATGTTGTTGAGATGTGCGATAAATAAAATATATTCCAATTTATTTAATCAATAAATTTATTGAACAGTATAAAAACCAAACTAAATGAAAGAAAGAAAAATTTAGAATGATGGAAAACTATGACAATATCAATTATTAAATAAAAAAGCTATTTGATGGAAAAAACCATGTTCGATGATTCAGGTTTTTTGCTTCGCAATCTCATCTCAATTCGACTGGAAAACTATGATTCTATGACTAGCTACGTCACACAAATAATCGAGACTGGACAGAGAGGCTTAGAACCGAAAACTAACAACTCTGATGTCAAGCTTGAAGATGATTCATTACTCCAACACGAAGAGCAAGAGCAAGAAGCTGATTATTTCAGTATGCCACAACATTCCGAATGACGTAAGCGATTCAGAAGATTCCTTGGAGATGCCGCAACCTGAACGTTTTGGTTATACAAATATGTGTGTTCCAAATCCTCCACGCACAAGTGGCTATATAACGTTGAGTTAAGCTATGAATGGACCAGATAAAGGCAATTGGTTGCAGGCGATGAAAGACGAGTTGATGTCTTTCGACCAAAATGATGTTTCGGAGCTGGTTGATGCATGTGCAGTTGCAACAAGGTAGATTGCCAGAATGAGATTATAGAGCAAGATTGGTGGCGAAGGGATATACCCAAAAACCAGGTATTGATTTTGATGAGACGTTTTCTCGAGTTGTTCAGCATTCAACATTCTTCTTCTTCTTCTTCCTTTAATTCGGCGCTGTTATGATCTCGATGTCGAGGGGATCATAACTCTCCCACGTATCTGCTTCACACTAGTGATCCGCCTGTGGGGTTCGCCGGGTTGACCTCAGAAATCGGCGGCAAGCCTCCCGGTTTTGTATTGTTCCATTTCTGAGGCCAACTGAATGCTGGTGTTTTTGCATTTGTTTGTACCAGGAGTGTTTAGGCCTACCTTTCTTTTTATTCCGAATTGGAACGTTGTATGATATTGCCTTTTTGACGGGGTTCTCAGGATCTCTCCTTTGAACATGGCAATACCAACGGCATTCAACATTAAGATTGTTATTTAGTCTATCAACTAAATTAGATTTTGACATAACACATTTATATGTAAAAACTGCTTTCTTAAATGGTGTTATTGATCGAGATGTATATACATATGTACAAACCAGAAGGTCTTGAAATATTAAATTGTAAGAAAGTTTTAAAAATAAAAAAGGCAATATATGGCCTTAAACAGTCCTCAAGAGCATGGTATAAGAAGGTTGACGAGAATCTTGAAGTACTAGGTTATAAAAAGTCAAAATTACGAGTATATATTGTTTTTATATATTAAAACCGCACTCAAAGGGTTATGACTACCCTTATATTGTTAAATACACAGCACAAGAAATTAGGAAATTAGGATAGGATTAGAAAGGAGATACCGATGCACATTCACTCAGAGAAAAATACTGTGTAAAATTACCTTAAACACCTTAGGTAAATATTTTTGTATGGAATTTGTTAGACGGATAATTTTACCTGAGAACTAAGACAACTTATGTGCGGCTTAGGTACACAGATTTAGGTAAAACTGCCTTAAATTTCTTGGGTAAATATTTTTGTATGGAATTTGTTAGACACACATAATTTTACCTGAGAACTAAGACGATTTATGCAATGTTTAGGTAATGCGATTTAGGTTAGACTGCCTTAAATATAACTTGATTTTACCTCCCATTGTAGACATGAATCTGATGTGTAACTTTGCCCTAGCGCTTAGGTGTTTCATTAGGGCTAAGGTAAGTTTGCCTCCAACTTTATTTATTGATGTAAAAATTACCTTAACTTAAGGGCAGAATTGCCTTAGGGCTAATGTAAAGTTCCACAGATCTAGAAAATGTGCGGGTTAATCAAGTTATATTTAAGGCAGATTTACCTCACGAACAGGTAAAATTACCTACTTTTCTGATTTCAACATTCTCTTCTCACTCGCACGTGAGTAAACATAAATCGTAAAGAAGCGTCTATAATCCCATATAATCACTAGAAGTGTAAGTGTCTCGTCAGCGGCAGCCATATTTATATAAACAAGCGAAGTATTTGAGGGTTACCATATCCTAAAAAATTATGATCTCGATAAAAGAACTTAGCTCTAGCACTTGACTGACTTAAAATGTATTAGGTGGTATGTTCAAGTTTTCGTTTCGCATTGTGGTGATTGCATAGAAAGTATTTTATTATAAAATATATTGTGTAACTTTTTTCAATTTATACTAAATACATTAACATCTTGGAGACTTTATTGTTACTTACTACCTTTTCGTTCACAATTGACAAAAAAATGTATTTCTTATGTTGTATTACACGAGTAGTAATTTTTTTGTGACAAGAGTAATAGTAGAAAATTACAGAAAAGATGAGATTGTATTACTATTGTAAAAGCAGCATAAGCTTCTCATTGTGTAATTTGGAATATTTTGTATTAAATTTGACCTTTCCGCTTTCCTATCAACTCTCACACGCAAATGACCCATGACCTAAATAAAAACAAAACAGATTTAAAAGTTAATTTGGATTTTATTTGCTTATACGAAAAAATATATCGTGACCCTTTTTCCGACAAAAGTTATAAATAAAATAATTAAAATATGCATTATTTTGAAGACGCTTTATGTTTTTTCAACGTAAAATGTTAAAATTAGTCCCATATGTGCAAAACAGTAAATATAATGCATGGCCATTATAATAAAATAATTGATAGACTTACAAAATAAATACTATCAGCCTATCAGTTTTGTTGGCATAGCAAATCATGTATACACACAAACTTAAAAAGTATTTTGTTTCTTTCTTTATTAAGCTTACAAATATTCTGTTCTCTTTTTATCACCTCCCATTGGAAGAGACACTAGGTAAAAATTATCTTATTCCTGCTAGATTCACCTTATCTGAAAGCTTCATTTAGCCAAAGAGCTATGGTAAATTTACCTAGTTGTCAAGCTTTATTCAAAAAAGGTTTAAGATAAAATTCCATAGATAAACTTGCATAAATTTACCTACGAGTATTTAGACAGTTCCTAACAAATTTGTTTTGCCTTGGCAATTTAAGGTATGTTATTTTAGAACTTACCATGTTAAAAACTGCCCTAGGAGTAACTTAGTTTATACCACGATTTAGGTTAATTTTACACAGGTTTTTCTTTGGGTGTTGGTTTTGAATGTCTGCACATTGAAATAATTGGGAAATACTGAGCCTGGTAAAGCATTCCACATTCTTGTAGGGCGACTAAAAAAAGAATCTCTGCATTTGACAATACGTTGGGCTCAAGGGAAAACTGATGGGCATTTCTAGAAGTTTGGGTATTACGGTTGAATTGTTTAAGGGGAGGAATGCATCTGGCTATTTCACAAGAGCACTGCTTATGGAAATAGCGGTAAAATAATGATAGACATGAAACATTGCGGTGGTGCTCGAGAGATACAAGTGTTACAGTTAGACAACCGTCGCCTATCATTTTTATAGCTCTCTTTTGAATTTTGTCCAAGAGACTCAAGTGGGTTTTTGGAGCACCTGCCCATATATGGGAATTGAATTAATAGGTGTTATTGATTTGTTAAATTGATATAGTGGGGGTGCTATTGAGTATCAAAATTACCCCATAATACCCAGCTGCAGCTGCTTATTTGCTCCTTTGAAGAAATGATACCAGATATCTAAGCGCTTGGTTCACCCTTGAAGATTCTGTGATGATTTCTTGTAAACGATAGCAACACTTTTGGAGCCTTGTAAGTAGCGAATGATGTGCATTGCTGCGTTCCAATTCTGTTGCAGCGGATCACTGTGGAACTGTGATAACGCGTTCACTGGATAAGATATGTCAGTTCTACTGAAAGTTGAAAGATAAAGTAAACTTCCTATAAATTGGCTATACAATGTTTTGTCAATTTCCGTTTGCTCTCCTTTTATTTTCGGTTCATGTTCCAACTTTAAATCTGTTGGCATTGGTAATCGATCGGGCTTACAGTCCTTAAGTTTATACTTATCTAACAGAGTTATAAATCCCACTTAGCTGATAGATAGAATTATATTTGAGCGTTTAACTTCAAGTCCTACACATAACTTAAGACGTCCAAGATCCCTTATCTCGAAGTTAAAGCGCTGCTTCAGCATTTCAAACCCCTTGGAATCGTTCGTCGCCACTAGCAGGTCATCGACGTAGACTGTAATTAGTGTTATGTTTTCGTTTAAAAATTTATAGTAGATGCATCTGTCGTATTTGGAGGCACTGAAACGAAGCATCCTTAGGGTCCTTAGGATCGTCCGCTCTGTTTCAACCTATAAACAAGTTGGATGTCTCTGCTTCTGATAACGCTTCGCTTATTTGGTATCCAAACTCTATAAGCTTTGGATTCTTCGGCGTAACCGACTGGGATGACTTCCTCAGATTTGTACTGGAATTTTCCCAGATTGGAATCTTTTTTCAAGGTATAGACTTTTGAACCAATCTCCTCCAGAAAAGCAACATTTGGTTTGCTTCTGCTCCACAGCTCTTCTGGTGTAGCATCTTCATTGGGTTTCCTTGAACATTTGCTTCGTGTTAACCAATTCTGGCCGCATAAATTTGGGAAGTCCTTTCATTCATTAGACATCTTGCCATTTCAGTAAATGTCCGGTTTGCTCTCTCAGCAAGACCATTCCGAAGACCATTTTGAAGTATGGATTGTATTTCAGCAAAACCCTTGAATGCTTTAAAGGCTTGAAAGGCTTCTCTTTTTCTTTTGAGAAAATAGACAAATATCTTCCTTAAAAAGTCATCAATGAAGGTTCTGAAATATTTTGCTTTTCCCATAGATTCCTTTCGCATCGGTCCACATATATCTGAATGGACAAGTTGTAGTCGCTGCGAAGTCTTCTTCTCAATGTTGGTATTAGGAAACGGTGTCTGAGTTTGCTTTGCTCGCATACAAGTCGTACAATTGCTCGTGTTGTCATCTTTGAACTTATCGGTTAGTCCACCAACCATCTTCTGTGAAAGTAGCTATATTTCATTGAGTTTAAATTGACGTGTTCCAGCTTCTTGTACCACGACATCAACGACCTATATTGTATTTTTTACGTTCCAAATGTATCTCTGCTCATATTTAGCTTTTCTTCAGCTGCTATGTAGTATACAAACCATTCCGTTTTTCAGTTTTCATGATCAAGCCATCCGCTTTATCCAATATTTTAGCTCCAGACCTTTCAAAAATTACTTTGTAGCCATGTTCCGTTACTTTGCTAATTGAAAAGAGGTTGACTGATAGTTTTGAAACTAATAAGGTATTGTAGAAGTAGAATAGTTCAATGGCACTACAACTAGTAGATCATCGTCCAATTCAGCTCCCAACTTCTTCAGTATGTTAGTTATGGAATGGTTTTGAATTTGCGAACATATTCAGTGATTTATTGTCCTACAGCAATTTGCAGGTTCGTCAACTTCCGATACTCTTCAGTCTTTTGACGTAGTCTTTTTTACTTACGATATATGTAGGTACTAGAGTGCAAGTTCTGCATTTGGAAAAAAAAATCG
The DNA here is from genome assembly GCA_911387755.1 of Chrysotoxum bicinctum. Lineage (NCBI taxonomy): Eukaryota > Metazoa > Arthropoda > Insecta > Diptera > Syrphidae > Chrysotoxum > Chrysotoxum bicinctum. The sequence goes on from OU426988.1 coordinate 208,010,758, forward strand.
AACCCCAGATTTTGATCAAAGTTGACATAACGATGATAGCGAAGATAAATTAAGTGGGTCCGACAATTTCGTCTGTCTGTCTGTATGCCTGTACTTCGATCTACAGTATAAGCCACTGGAGCCATTTTTTTAAACTCGGTACTTAAGGGTCTTTGGTGTTTTCTTAGAGGAGAAATTGATATTTTTTTTAGCTCTAAAACTAACGGTACCCCCATACATCCGTAATGCATAATATTATTTATCTCGAAAATAGCTCTAACGATTTTGGTAAAAAATAAGGTGTGATATTATGAACATCGACTACATTCTGGTCAAAAAAATTTTGGGGCTAAATGTTATTAACGGTACCTGTCATAGAACCGTTTTTTTTTATTTTCGACTTTCTCATTAACGGCTTTAGGGATTTTAATCAAAAATCTTTGGCAGGAGCCCCCTTAAGTTTAAAATAATATTGTTAATAAAAATATTGGAAAAAATATTTTTTGGGTTCTTTGAAAAATTTTTTTTTGAAAAATCAATATCTTTACACCGTGTGAACGATTTTTTTTTTAAATTATTTCCTAAAATCTATACTACTAAATACTTAAAATTGGCATCCCAAATTTTGTTCTCGAAAAATCTTAAAGGAATTTGTTTTATAAAAATTACTTTAATAATAAAACGATTTTTAAACTTTGTTTTTTGTTTGTTTGTATACATTTGAATATTTTTATTTCATCAAATCCATGTTTTATATTTATAAATTGCTGCCGCACCTTTATTTATTTTCAACCGTTTATACGGACCTGCAATAATAATATTTATATTTTTCGAAATTTTCTCTCAGAGGCTTAAGTTGGCGGAATTCACTGAATCTACCTTCATATCATAACACGCTTAAACTTATTGATCTACCTAGACTAGAGAAAAGACATTCTTATTTATGTTTGGGTTTTATTGTTAAACTTGTTAACGGTGACATCGATGCCTTGTACTGTATAATGCTAACCATAAATTATTAATTAATATTTCTAATGTATCAAATAACGTTTTTAAAAGGACTTTTTATAATGTATAGATTTAAAAATAATACATATATTGTTCGCTAGATATTAGCTTGTTTCAAATATACATATAATAAAATATTTTGAAGAACTGAAAGATAGGTTAAATAGTGAGCACCTGTCAACTAAAACTTAATCTCACTACTTGGCCTACCAAGCACTATCGTGTTTAATGAACGGCTATTGAACAAAGCCCCCAGGACATAGTCCCAGTTGCATTTTATCTTGGAAGAAAGGCCATGTTAAATGTTTTAGAAGAAATTCGACTAAACTATGACAAAGTTAATTTATCATTTCTTTGCTTACTTGACTTTTCAAAAGCATTTGATAAAGTTAAGTTCTTTGTTGAAAACTCAGATATTTCTTCAACTTCGGAAAGTTGATAGAGAGTTACTTGCATAAAAGGTGTCAAAGAGTCGTTATTAAGGAAAAATCATCGACGCAAAAATTTCTCTTTCAAGGAGTTCCTCAGGGTTCAATTTTAGGTTCGATCCTATTTTGCGTTTTTATTAATGATCTTCCAGCAGAATGTCAATTTCAGTTCATATGTATGCGGATGACGTACAACTTCATATTGCATGACCTTTCGCATCTGTCGCTGAGCTAACTTCCCTTTTGAATGATGACCTGAAAAGAATATTTGAATGGTCAGTTAGAAACGGCCTTCTCTTAAATGCAAACAAATCACAAGCCATTGCAATTTCCCACAAGCGTTTTGATAAAAACATTTTAGAAGATTTATGGCTATTCAATTAAAAACTTTCACTGGTTGATTCAGTTACCAGCCTGGGTGTTCGAATTAATAAAAAACTGTCTTGTAGCAATCATATAAATTCTAATTAACTTTATCTATTTGTCCTTTTCTTAACCACAATAGCTCAGAAAAAGTTAATTTTGTATTTAAAAATATTTTTTTTTAAATTCACTCAGTTTGTTTATTTTTTGTTAATTACATTTAGTATTCTTTTTAAGGTAAAACAAATATTGTTTTTAAGAAAATGAACTGGGCTTTAATAATAAGTGAAAAAAATAATACTCATTAACGTGGTTTTTTGAATAAAATGATATCAAAGTGAAAAAACTACTTAAAAAACGAAAAAAATGGGTTTGATGCAAAATTGCGGAGAAACAGTTAACCGCAGAAAAAAAAGTCTTTGGACAAACTAAAACTGTAATAAATTCTTGACTGGTTATAAAAAAAATCTTACGAATCGGACGCAGTTTGGCAAAGATAAAGCCAGTTAAGAGAAAAATCATAAAAACCGTTATAACTCGAAAACGGGACCAAAACGAGAAAATGACCTCATAAGTTTTTCGACTTAAAATGACCTCAGGAATCCATGGTTTTCATTTGGGTATATGGAATTATTAGAAGATATGATCACATATCAGCTTTCTCCAGAGACATCACAGGATGTTTGTTGGAAAATTATTTAAGGGCTAGAAACTGCATTTTTCTCCATTCCTTAATGCAAACCAGATCATCCTTTGTACCTATACAATAATTTAATTTTTTCGCGATCGCAACGCTCTCATAACCTTCTTTTGTCTAAATTCAAATACTTAATCTCGTCCCGTTTGTTTTTTATTCATGCTATAAGGGTATGGAACACCTTACCCGTCTCTATAAAAAGACTTATTAATACTTCAAATTTTAAAAAAGCAATCAAGAACTACTTCTCTACGCAGCAATAATATTTTTTTTTTTTACTAATTTTATGAATTCAAACTTTCAATTTATAATTATTATTTTTATATTAACTCACTTAATCTAAAATTAAATACTTTTTCTTTTTATTTTTTTTTTCTTATAATTATGTTAACATTTAAAATATTTGTACTATGAAAGAACCATTTCTTAATGTACTATTCTTATTAAGCTTTAATAAACTGAAACTGAAACTGAAAGGTTGCAACTCCTTTCCAGCAGGGACCAGATCTTGATTCCCCGACAAACCAACTCGACATTGCTACTAATCAATATCTCGTCCGGTCTGCCTCAGAATTCAAGCCAGCTTCCATACTGTTCCAAATTTGCACTGTGTAGGCAGTACCACCCGTGGTCCGTGTTTTTCCATCTAACTATTGCTGGTTAACAATAGCCAACCGCGTGACTTGGTTGGTATAACCACAGCCATCTCGTACTCTCTTTACAGAGGGCCTACCCAATTAATAATGAGACCAAGGTTTTTACACCCTGGGACATTGGGGGCTCTAATTAGCGGGCCAATTTATTCAATCTCAATATTCCCGAGGTACCCTATTCGGGTTATTTTGCTTGTTCTAAGTAAGTTTTATGGAGTAGAAACTCCGTGATGCAGACCATAGCTGACCAAAGCCAACCACAATCTGCACCAATATTCTCGATTAGTCTTCTTCGCCCTACAATGAACTAGGAACGATAGTCCTAAGCAATCTTTTTTAATCTTTTAGCATTGGGAAGGACCATCAATTATCCAGATTGCTTAAACCAAGATATCGGGCAAAAGAGAACACTATCTCAATCGCTTTTCTTCACTTCTCTGGTCACTTTTGGATTTTCTTAGCTGCCTGAATCCCCAGCTGGATTGCCGGAGAAATAGACTTAAGCTTCCCCACCGCGACAAGGTAAAACCCATCGGGGAGGAATATTTTGAAAGGATGGGTTTAGCTATAAGAAAGCTTAAGACTAAGACTAAGGCTTCGGCCCACGCACTGAGCGACTAGCGACTGAGCGACGCAAAAAAATTAAAACACATTAAATTGTATGGAGGTGACCACATAAACCCTGAGCTACTTTTAATTATTTTAAGCGACAGAGCGACACGCGACGTCGCTCAGTGCGTGGCCGAAGCCTTACAGGATCAGATGACTGACAGGTAGATGTCTTTAAGAACAAAGATGATGTTAAACATCGCATACAAGATACTATCAACAGTATAGTGCGAACATCTAACACTGTACACAACAAGGACCCAAGTGAGTACAGCCCGGGAGCTTAAATATAAAGCAATTAGGAGGACTAATAGTCCAAATACTACATCGAACTCTCTTAGCTAAACCAAGATGACGAGTCAAAGTACTTCGACTATATTGGCTCGGCTAAAATACTCCGGCCAAGAGAATCTTCAAGTCACAGTCGACAGGTTCAAGGTGAGAAGCAAGATCGAGTCTCCTGTTTAAACAATAAATCATGGCGAATTCCAGTAGGCTTGACCGGCAGTCATCTACCGAATTTAGAAGTTGAACAATCCAATAGGTGGATCAGATACCAAGCATCTCTAATAAAGCAGTTTTCTCTGACACAGTATTGCCAACTTTAGTATGCGGACTCACTATTCAAAGGCACTATGTTACCAATTTCATTTCACTGCAAGAAAATTTCAAGATCCGACCAAATTCGACTAACCACTTCTTTCTATTTATTTTTAAAGTTAACTGTAACAAGCTCTGACCTTGCCAATTTGATCAAGTCTTTATTGTATCTTTACGAACCTATTTAAAAGGACATACTCGTACAAAAAGACGGCACACCATAAATTAAATTTACATTCCCTCAAGTCGAAGAACCTTTTTATCCATAAGTATGACGACAAGGACAAAGACCGACTGACACGGTGGGGTATGTGTTGGATGTATGATATGATAATGCTTTCAATTTGGCCTGTTGAATGTGTCCCGGATAGACTGTTGCATTTGCTAAGAATACATAATTGAATGCAATACTATTTCCGATGTCGTAGGACGAAAATAGGGAATGTCGTATCCTCGTCCTTGTGCACAATGTTTACCTGAATCAAACAATATATACTGTATGCATGTATGCTCTGAAACTTTATCCCCCTATAAGATTTGCTTTGCGCTTCAGCAGCAAAGTGCACTATAAGTCCTTGTGATGATGGAAAACAATTGATTTTGTTCCTTAGCCGTGTGCATTATTAACTCGCTACACTTACCTCGAGACTTCGCGTTGCTGGGTGATAGAATCCTTGCGACGACGAAGAAGCAGCATTAGAAAGGACGACACACATCAGAAAATGCGTTTTCCTTGGTTGGCTCATGCATTTTGTAAGTTCATACATAAAGCGCAAGGGGCTTCTGTGATGTTTGTGTGCCTCTAATGGTATTGCGATTGACTCTCATGCTCCGATTATAATGCTTTCTATAAACGTACAAAGCCATATATTTATCTACCTGTTCATACATACAATTTCTATCTCTATCTCGATTTTTAAGGAGCAGCAGTAGCGGAAACTCAATTTTATTAAGTCATTTGCAGAATTCTCAGAATCTAGAAGCTTACACATGATTTCTCCATTCAACCGCATTGCATTTCTTAAGGATATGGGCTCTTTGGCTGAATCATCCGTTCCAGGTCTGACTTCATTGTTGAAACACACAACATTCAAAATTCACATCATTCAAACCGAATGCAGCAGGTGAGTTTTGGGGTTTGGTATTTGGAAGGAACCTCGTGCTGGACAGGAGGATCTCGTTGTTGAGATGCAGCCTCAAGCCAAGTAACCAATATGGTACAAAGTAAAAATAAACACATTCGCTCATCACTCTGCATCACCCACCTGTGTTAGCCAGGTGAGCCAAGTAACTGAGAAACAATATGACGTTTTTTGGGGTGACCAACATACGTAGTTATTGAGTTTGTATATTTTTTTTAATGCAGGATCAACTTGTTTTGGAATATTTGTTGTGAGAGTTGTTTTTAGTGACGAGTGATAGCAGAACTTTAGGTAATCAGTTTCAACGTGGATAGAAACAGATTCCAAAAATTATTTATCGCAATTTAAAAAAAAGTTGTTTGAGCAATTTTTAAAAGATGGTGCTGTGGATTATTATATCATAATTATGTCAAATTTATATTGAAAGGGCAAACATAACGTTTACGTAGGTTTCAAGGAAGGTGTTTCTCATTTCACTTATATTAGAAGAAATTTGATCAGAAATTCCTTTTCCTTCTTCCTATAAGAAATTCCAGCTGTTCGTCGGTTCCAACGCTCGTTTACAATAACACTCCTGTGACTAAATCACAAGGAAAGGCAATTTTGCTTGGAGTCTTGTTTTCTGCTAAATCGACACTGCCACATAGTGTCATGACTCCTCTTGTTCTTGAGAGCGTAAATGGATTTTTGGGACGAATCTTCCTTCGCACTCGTACAGTTGCAAGAGTCTTGAAAGACCTGGCAATACACAAATTAGCTTAGAGTGGATGAAAAACAGCATTTGTCCAGCCAGTCCCTCTCCAATTACGGACCAATTGCATTTACTTCCCTTCTTTCTAAGCTCATCGAAACGCTGATTAATAATCAGCTCAAGATATATCTTAAAGAATGAAAGCTGCTTAATGACCGGAATTACGACTTTTATAGCAACAGGTCCACTGGTGATTTGATGGCATATCTCACTGAAAACTGGAACGAATCTATTTTGGTGAAATCAAGATTATTGCACTTGATATTCCTTAAGCATTCGATAGAGTTTGGCATGAAGCTCTCTTGTTGGAAATGCGGTAATTTGTCATCGATGAATCTCTTCTTCATTGAATTAGAAATTACTTTTCAGGCCGTTCAATTCGTATTGTCTTGGACGGTTTTAATTCTGATATTCACGAAATAAATGCTGGTGTGCCCCAAGGTTCCGTTTTGTCTCCGACCCTCTCACTCATCTTCATCAATGATCTCTTGGTTGTCCCTTCTAATCCAGTGCATTGTCTTGCTGACGACAGTACCCTCAACTTTTCATATTTTTTTCCAGATCCACATCCTTCTTCTTCAGAATTGGCTCTGCAGCGGCAGCGGTTTTCTATTGGTATGATCTCGGTTAGGATCGTCCCAATCGTGCTTGGAATTTATCCCTATGTTAGAACTAAAAAGAAGAAAAGAATATGTTTCTGGTTGTTTTGCATCTGTTATCTGTAGTTACCCTTGGCGTAATGATTCGTGCATTCATGCCAATGGTCGTGGGTTCGATTCTCAGCCACTGCAAAAATAAAATTTTCAGGAGTGTAATGCCTCTTGCGAGGAATTTACAAATACTCTAAGAGTATCTCTTGTCATAGAAAGTGCCGCTTGAAATCGGCAAAAAGTTGTAGGTCCCACCCATTCCTAGTAATACGCACATAGGAAGGGTTGAATGTTCTAAGGCACTAGATCCTGGTTCTCTTCGAGCTATTGCACCTAATTTATTTATTTATGTTTTTCATCTCGGTCATCTCTTCGTATACGTTTTCGATTACGTTAGGAAGAAGTATGCTTTTCGCTACAGGTATGAAAGTTTTGTTTTGGTACTGGGTGTTGAATAGTTTTTGGTTTTTGTGATTTTAGTTGAGGGGTTCTTGGCGAACTTGGAAAATTTAAAAGTGCTAAATAAATGTCTGAACCGTCCATATGACACTGATTTAGATGTTACTTAAGCATGGATAATATAGACTTGATATTTGATGTTTGAGGCCTTAGGCCTTGTCAAAAATTTTGAACTCCTTGAACTGAGAATTCTGTCCCCCTTATTAGACTCGAAAACAAGAGATATTCTATGAAATCAAAACAATGGCTTTATGTTTCTCACAACTTAAATTGAAGATGTCTTTTGGAGTATCACAATGTCGTAAAACCAAGAGAAGCTATCTTAATAAAATGATAAGTATTAAATATATGAAATATATCACATGCTACGATTTCTCATGGTAATGATGGAACCTCTTTAAACATGAAGGGCTCCTTAGCCTTACCAGGTTTCTACTGTTTGACAGATACAGCTAGTTTCGCTTAGATTCTTCCGGCCACTGGATTTGATGCTATAAGGTGCTATGAGTTTATTACCTTTGAATATCAAGCCATTTTCGGTACCTCTATTTCATGGCGGAAAGTCCAGTATCTTTCCAAAGTTTCGTCTATTTCTTTTATTGTTTTATAACACCCTTTCAATACGCTTTCTTTAAGTAGTTAAAGATTTTTTTCACTTTTTTTTATTAATATGAAGTTTTGCTTTAATTTTTCAGTTATTTGAAATGAAGAGCAAACCTTAAGCTTATTGCTTCCATGAGGATCATGATTGTTAACGCAATCAAGGCTTATGGTAATGCTTGATTACCGAGCCAGGTCATATTCTCACACATAATTGTGTATATAAATCACAAGAAAACCAAGGGATCTTATGCCGAAATTCATTACGAGACCAAAGACCATCAAACATACGGACTCGAAAGGTAAATGATGGACGATACACTGATAAGCTCACCCCCTTTTTTAATTATTTTTCTTTCTCTTATATCTTTTTTCTTGTTTACTCAAAAAGAGATTTGGCATAATGTAACAACTTAAAAAGAACAGAGTTACCAGTAAAAATAAATAAATAGGAGGCCATAACGGCTCGTAGAGAGCCTAGACCTAACAACGTACAACTCTCAACCATTCCTGTGTGCGTGTTACCGAAATTACCAGTAGTAATATTATTATGCCCTTTTCATTATAAGATTTTATGTACCTGACTTCCTTATACCAGTACTTGCTGACTTATCAGAGCATTCTGGCCTGCTATTCTTATTTCGACTTGGGGTCCAAAAACTGCTGATATAGCAGAGCGCTAAGCCTGCTCTTTTGAAGTATCACTAGGGACAAAGTACTTGCCGATGGGATTATATCACCCTATGACACCATTGTGTAAACCAGAATAAACCTTAAAACATAACGATTGACAGAATTAGCAAAAATATACAAGGACTTTCGTAACTCTATAATATTGAGTTTAATATTAGTTTTCGATTCGGAACTGACAATTTTGAACTTTCACTGTGAAGGCCCACTTAAACCAATAACCTAACTCTCAACGTGTTGAAGTTCACGAATGAAAATCGTTTACTAATAATTTAGATGTTTTACCAAAATATATAATCGGTGACGACAATTTAAAGAGCGTTAAGGCCAATTTTCTTCAGTGATGAATCGCATTTTTGGCTAAACGGCATTGTCAACACACAGAATATGCCTTATACTTACTTAAGTTATGTGAAAACCCTCTCGTACTTCAAGAAACACAACTTCATTTACAAAAATGTTGTTCATGCCGTTGCCGTTGTGGCGTCATTGGTCCGTTGATGGATGGAAATTACTGTCATGTTTCAGTAATTGGAACCCGCTACAGAGAGGTGTGGTTTCAACAAGACGGTGCCACAAGTCACAGGTGAAACAATCGACTTATTGAAAACTCAATTCGATGACCCTGTTGATTGGGGGCCTAAATCATGTGATTAAACACCTCTTGATTTTTTTTATGGCTAAGTTAAATCTTTGGTCTATGTCAATAAGCTGGCGTCATTAGAGGAGCTAGGAGCCAATATAGAACGAGAGATAGCAACGTGAGAACATGAAAGGCCGCCAATTTCGAATTTAACACATAAATGTTTTGATTGTACTTCAATCTAAAGATATAATTTTCGAGATACACCAAACAGTTTTCGTGTTATTTAAAAAACAAAAAGCCGTAAAGTTTTAGCAATAAGCTTCTAAGAACCCTTTTCCTCTGGAGTTTGGTTTAATTTCAGTACGAATCTGGCAAGACCAGTTTGGCTATGAAAACCTCCATTGGTAATTATAGAGTACATCAAATGCTAAAGTCACCTTCTATGCAGATGGAACCAAAAGCTGTGTAGAGAATTTTCTAAATGAAAAAATATTTTGCCCCTCTATGATACAGCCTCGTAAATATTATATTTTAGTTTCTCTAGAGCTATATGGTATGCATGCTGGTCACACTGTTTATGGATAAATCATCAAAACTGTATACACATGCATTGCTCGTGCCTCATTCAATCAATATCAAGTAAACCAAAGCAATGATTTGACTTACCAGAAGATTTCAGAAATCAGAATTTCAATATGAGGGCACCGGACAAAAGCCACATTCCTCTTTCCAAGTAACAGTAGATTGTGGGATAGGAGAGTAGTACATACTTGTTGTTTAAAACTACCTCCAGGGAGTAGCGGATCATTATTCTGGTACACAAGATGAATAAATATCTATACAAGAAACCATAAAACTAGTACGCATTACTGGGGCACGTGCATATGCACTGAAAGAATAGTTTTATGATCTTAACTTAAATAATACAATTAAAGATGCTGAATTCTTAGGATTTTTCAGAATACGTTCACTTACATTAACCAAAGTTCGACCTACGGCGGCGTGCCTAAACGGGAAACTGTTGAGTCTCATTAACCTGGCAAAGTCCAACAGCGCAACTTTTAGTCACGTCGAAGTGCTTCCTTTACCTCCTCGTGGAGGTCCCCGGGCAATGATTTGAGTATCCACACAAATAAGCTAAAATTGGAAAGCGCGAAAATCTCTCCTAACTCGTTAGGATAGGTTACGGAGGCTAGCACTCTCTGTAACTGAAAACCGTCTTGCTGCCGAAACGGAAACAACGCCTCGGATTACTAATGATAATATGTAGACAACTTTTGGCTATCGAATAAGGACAACGAATGGTTCAATGAGTCACCATCGCATAACACTCTACTGCTATACTCCAGAAAAGCTTCAGGAAGCACACGTCAAGCTAGGGTTGGGCTGTTGCTAACAAAAACAGCTGTAGGTAGTCTGATTTCATAGGAGCCCCTTGGAGAAAGAATAATAAAGGCACGATTCCGGACAAGAGTAAGTCCCGTTACCATTTTACAGTGTTACGCCCCAACGGAGCACGCATCCGATAAGGAGAAAGAATGCTTCTACAGTCGGCTAGGAGCCGCTTACAACAACACACTGCGCGCAGATATAAAAATGATTACACGGGAGATTTGAATGCTAAAGTTGGCAGCAACAACGATTGACTCAAACATGTGATGGAAAACCATGGAGTTGCGAATTGCAATGATAACGGTAAGCGGTTCATTGACTTCTGCAATACTAACGGACGGCACTAATTGGCGGCACCATGTTTGAGCACAAGACGTGCCACAAAATAAGTTGGGTGTCGACGGACAGGCAAGGATCTTCGAATCAAATTGATCACTTCGCGATTAGCCGGCGGCGCTTTAGAAGCAGTCTCCTGGATGTTCGAAATAAAAAAGGAGCCGATATGGGACTTGCTCGAGACCACCAAGTTATGGTAGCTACTTTAAGACATCGTACAGCTGCAGCTGGCATAACACAGGTTCCAAAATCTCAAGGCCCGTATTACAGCTGCAACTGGAGTAGAAAGAAGAGAGCTAGAATCCCTGTACCGCACGAGAAACTGAGAGGTTTAACGAAGTGTAAGACGTGACAAGCGTAATCACATCAACGCAGAAGCTCAAGCAGAAGATGCTGCTAACAGCTGCGACAGTAGAACCGTCTACAGCATTACAAAGGAACTGGTTGGTGCTCGCAGTTCCAAGCAACACCTCGTGAAAGACTCAGACGGCTCGCTACTTAGTTCGGATGAGGATCAGCTGAGAAGGTGGAAGGACCATTTTGCGTAGGTATTAAATCGAGTTACCGACAGCAATGCGCAACTGATACCTGCTGAGCTGACAGGAACAACAAATTCCCGAATCCGCACTGCACCCCCAGTTGAGATGAGATCTGCAACGCAATCAAGGCACTGAAGACGGACAAAGCAGTAGGACAAAGCAGAGCTTCTACAAGCGGCACTAACGACATCGACCAAACTCCTGCATTTACTCATAAAGAAAGCTTGGGTCTCCGAAGGATTTCCGAATGAGTGGAAAAAGGGAATGATATAGTCAAGCTCCCTAAAAAGGGAGACCTATCAAAATATTAGCGAATATAGTACTGGAACGCATCAGGGAACATATAGAAGCCACACTCGATGCCGAACAAGCAGGTTTCCGCACTGGATCCTCATGCATTGATCATATCAATACTTTAAGGATCATAATTGTACAGCGCGTCGAATATAGATCACCACTTCACCTGCTATTCATTGACTTTGAGAAGGCTTTCGATAGCGTCAATAGAGAATTTTTTTGGCTTGCTTTACGCAGGAGGGGTATCCCGGATAAATTAATAGCAACTTATGATGGATCCAAATGTCACGTTTTACACAGGCTGTCAGAAGAGTTTGAAGTCCGAAGTGTAGTCAGACAGGGCTGTATTCTGTCACCAATATACTTTCTGTTGGTGATAAGCGATGTCCAGCCAGCGGTCTGATGGGAAACGGAGGAATTCGATGGACTCTGAAGTCTCACCTGAAACATCTTGACTAAGCGGACGACGTGTGCTTGCTCTCATAGGATAATTCATCTCCACCAAATGGCAACAGGGGTGGAGAGAGAAGCAGAAATCGTGGGGCTGAAAATCAACTCCGGAAAAACAAAGATGATCAGCCTAGGAACCCAGTCATCTTCTCTCATAAATATTTCTCAACAACCGGTAGAGAAAGTACAGAGCTTCTAATACCTTGGAAGTATTATCTCTACCGAGGGTGGAACCGATCAGGACATCAGCAGTCGAATCGAGAAGGCAAAAGCTGCCTTCGGTATGCTTAAAAATATATGGAGGAATAACTCTCTAAGCTTAAGAACCAAGCTATGGCTGTTTCGATCGAACGTCGAATCCATTTTAGTTTACGGTTGCAGCACTTGGAAAGTAACAGTAGGTGTCACTAAGAAGCTGCAAACGTTCATTAATAGATGTCTACGAAACATCCTCAGGATTTTCTAACCCAATCGTATATCAAACGAAGAGCTCCTCAGGAAAACGGGTCAGGAACCTATTGACTCTATTATACGACGTCGAAAGTGGCAGTGGATCGGATACACGCTTCGAAAAGACGATAACTGTATTGCGGCGCATGCAATGCAGTGGAATCCGCTCATTCAAGAAGGAAGAAGAGCTGGACGACCGAGAAGCTCACGGAGAAGGACAGTCGAGGAGAAGTCAGCCCAACTAGACAAGAGTTGGAGGGAGTTGCGTCTCATATCCAGGAACCGAACACGATGGCGAGCTGGCGTTGTGGACGCCCTTTGCCCCACTAGGGGTCCCCAAGGAAATAAAAGATCTGAGCACCTAAGTAAGTAAGTAAGTAACCAAAGGGCAAATTTTTTCGGAACTGTCATGATTCAACTTCCAAAATACCCTTGTTAAATCAATAATGTATAATGTTAAATTTACATTCCTTATCATGTTGAGTTTACGTGACAAACTCTGAGAGTCAGGAAAGTTACTGAAGTTAAATTATCTATCATTTTTGTTTGAACCATTCTACGATTTTACCTAAAAGGTTAAATGTATTTTCCTTTCTCTAAGTGTAAGAATACTTTACTTCTTGAAATTCAATTTGTCCGAAGTATTAATGTTTCATAATGATGTGCATTTGGCTGCCAGACCTTTGTGGTTTTGACTGAATATAACAATTCACAATTTCAGATGCGATTTCCTCAAGGCTGCAAATTAAGAACACACTGCACTGATAGGGGTGCAAAGCTTAGAATTTCGAAAGAAATACTTTCTAATTGGCATAGTATTTCTTTCAAAATTCTAAATGCTGCAGGTGCGGTGTTAATTGAACTCAATACTCAAAGTCAGAATCCAAAATAGTTTTGCACTGCTTCATAACTTTGATATGTTCATAGAAATGAATTTATGAAGTACAACACTATCTGGCTCAATTGAACTATAAGAGATGTACCCTATTTCGAAACACAGAAATTTTCGAATCACTCGATTCATTCTAGGCAGCGAATATTTCCAATGAAAAACCTGTTTTAAAGATTGTTTCTAATTCAATATTATTTCGGAATAAGGGACGATATTGCATTTCTAAAATGTAAATAAAAATGTGAAACGTCAGATTGACTTTAGTTGTATACTAAAAACCTTTTAAAAAAATTGATAAAATTGAAATAATTTGCTCCATTTTAGATTTTAAAAACATTGAAAATGGAGCAAACAATTATTCTTCAAACCGAATTTATTTAAAACAAAAGACTATCCATTTTTGACAATCGATTTTGTATGCAAAATATTATTTTTTTTTTCAAAATTCTTATAATTAAATAAATTCAACGGTTTTTTTTTAACGTTTTGTAGGGAGTAGGGGAGTGACAGGTGAAGAAATTGTATGGAAAAATATATGAAAAAAATTATATCTTCGAGTTTTATAATTGACATTCACTTGTAACCGATTTTTAAATGAGAAGTAGCGAAAGACGAGCAGACATGAGTCCTAGTTCTAGCCTTAATAAAGGTTAATATCCTTAAGACGCATCACCGAAACTGAAAAGTTGAAGCCGATATTAGAGTAAGAACCGTAGTTTACTTTTCCGAGTTAAAAATATATAGCCGTTTAAGAGCCTTGGCAGCCAGTAGAAACACTGCTGATAAGCCGGTTAAGAGCCTTGTAGAAACACTGTTTGATATAGCGGCTTAGACCCGTGGAAAGCCAGTAGAAAAACAGTCTGGTAAGCCTGTTAAGAGTCGTGGGATCCAGTGAATATATTGTTTGATAAAGCCAGCAAAGAGCCTTGGTTATCAGTGTCGTGTAATAGCCGAAGTTAAGACAGCGAGAGAAATACTTGGTGGCAGAAGGACGGGAGGAGCACACTGCAAGGCATTAATTCTGAGTTTAAATACCATGAAGAGCCGTGAACGGACCAAAAAAGAGTCATCAACGCGCAATGAAACCATAAAATATAACTTTAAAAGATTTATGAATTTACTATACATTGGATTTTATAAAAAGAAAGACCTTTATAATAAAGCTTTGTTTACATTCGTTCGTATGACCTTGGATAAGTATCCCCAGCCTTTGAATTCAAAGCTCACAACAATACTCAAAATTATACTTACTTCCTTTTACAGTCTGAAGCTAAGCTAGAACTCAATGAACAAGTTAGTTTGTCTTGTTTCGCACTCCAAGTTGGTTCATGTCTTCTTCCATCTCTGAGCATCAAAACAATCAAAAACATTCTCAAATATTAACATTTAAGTTGCTCGAGAAATATTTTCTAGTTCAATAAAATAGCGATTTACAGGGATTATTCTTCATTTGATCTCAGCGATATGCTTTCATGATGATTGGTCAAGTAATGCTGTGGTTTCATTCATCACCCATACTTTCCTCCTAGCTGGTGGATGGTCCTAACCAAGTCCTAGAAAGGTCGGAAGATCCAATAGGTTTATAGGACTAAAGCTATCATCACTCCAAGGTCAGACAGACAGGATTTTTAGTCTACCTTGATAAATCCTTTTTACCTTTTCCTAAAAAATGCTCATTTCATTGTTTTTTGACCGAAGTTGATACTTACCCGTATTGAATTTGTATCAAGTCAAGCGGAAAATAAAAAGAATTTCGGAGTAGTGATATTTTAAATTAATAAATTTGCTTTTATTGTCCGTTAAAATTTATTCTTTAACTATGAATGTTTAATGCCTTTAAAAGGTCTCGAAAGATAGTAGTTCGATCGACGTATATGATCGTCCAAACGTTTTCCAATTGAATAAAATAAAACAATAAACAATTATCTTAACTACTGACCAACTACAGGAAAATATCAAAATATATTCGAATGACGTATATGGTCATCAATCGATTTCAAATTGATTTCTTTTCCTTTTTATATTTTACTACAAAATTTTTCTTAAATAGGATCAAATTATATTTGTTCAACATATAATGCTATTGAACAATTTCAATTTGATTTACGCTTTACCTTTCTTTGTAATACTCCGATGATGTCTGGAACTTAAAAGAGACTGATTGCACATTTTTCCGGTTTTTATACATAGGTGCCTTCGTGCAGAAAAGTGCACCCTAATAATTTTATTCTTGTATTCACCACTTGAAAATGAAATTTAAAATATATGTTAGAATTGTTTAATTTTGTGATTTATAGAATTGTTATAATGTAAATAGTTAAAGATTGTTTAATTAGTAATTTATAACAATGTTTTTATACATACGCGATTTTAGCTTGTTAAAAAAAAAATTTATTTATTCATAATAAATTTTACCCTTAGCACCACTTGTATACCTTGAATAATTTTTATTTTCGTGCGCCTTCGCGAAACGCCATTTTATACCTTTATTATTGTCTGTCTCTATCTAACCTATTGACCAAATGAATAAAATTAAAAAACCTTAATATCTTTGAAATATTACAAAATTCTTTGAAAAACGTCTTGAAATTAAATTCAACAATTAAAACCTTATTCGCTTAACGTGCCACATTTTTTTAGCACTTAAAGTTTGCCTGTCAAATTGACACATTTTGTGTGCGCATGACGGGAGTGACATTTCGTGATTTTTTTTGTTTTGTGTTTCAGTTTTGTTTTAATTTGTTTAGTAAAACAATAAAATATTGCAATTGTTTAATTGTTAAAAAGTGTAAGACTGGTGTCATTATATGTTGCAATAAGTGTAGTGTTTTTTTGTAGGTTATAAGTATAAACTGTAGTAAAGAAAATACTTAATTTTATCTACAAATGTGTTTTGTAAATAGTTTGTGCTTTGTTTAATTTGTTGTTTGTTCAACAACTACTTAAATTGTTAAGTTTTAATGTATTTCTTACGTCCTTTTAGATTTTTGCTCGCTGTTTCATCATCACGGGTGCTCCGTTGGACATGGCCGAAACTTCCCTCACGATTTTTTTTTTTTTATAATCTACACGCGCTCAAGGGATTATGATTACCCTTTAAATGTTTGAACACAGCGCGGGAGTGAAGTTAAGGAAGAGAAAGAAGGACAAGAAAAGATGTGTGGCACGATGTTCTGAGACTGAAGGTGGTTGTTGTCTCAGATATTTTATCTCCAGGGATGGCGGCTGAACTAAAGCGGAGAATGCCGTGTCTTATTTCTATGTCGCTTATAATTCACATTATTTTATTCGTGTTCATCTTTGTTGAGCATACTAGTTTAACTCAATTACATGTTGTTAGTGTTATGCCTGAACAACATGTAATGAGTAAACCAGCAACCCATTGATGACAATTTTAGAAGCTTTTTTTAATGGAATTAAACGACATAGACGACGGCAGGAATTGAACCTGTGATTATGAGGTTCACAGGCGAGCACACGTTCATCGCAACACGGCCACCCCTTAATTGGCACAGTGGTTCGTATATTTGCTTTTATTTTTCTTGCCATGAACTAATGAAATTCTTTTCAGGGCATGCTGCTACATAAATTAGAAATTAAGTATATAAATAAACTAGAAAAAATAAGTATATATAACTCAAATGTGTATATATTTTGTTTATTAAAATGTAAATTATAATATATTAGATTGTGTTATGTTTTTTTTTTTTGTGTTATATATACATTTATGTGTATGTTTTATGTTGATGACTCAACACATTCTCTTTATGACATCTCACCGTTTACTTTATTGTGCGGTTCTCTTTCTTCTGAGAAGCCGATGCTCCTCACTTTTATTCAGCTAGTATAATTAGACTTAAATGGACGGTTCGTTCTTAATTGTCTCTCTGCAAAAAATTTTAATTTAGCAGGGATTGGAAAACTTTTAAATTTTCGTTAGTCTATACACAATTCTATACTCAACCAAATCTGATTGAAATTAATAATAATTTATCAACTTTAACAATTTGGCGAACCAAACTTTACGTCAACTTCTCAAAACCTCTAAATAATCTAAAATAATAGTTTCAAAAGGGTTCTTATTTTCTCCGTTTGCAGTATTTGAATATATCATCAAAATAAGAACTATGCCAGTAAACGAAAACAACTGATATTAGTTCGAATTGATTTATGATTTTGGGGGCTGTCAGGGTCAACCATCTGTCAAACAATGATAATGGTTTTTTACAACTTTCAACTGTCAGAAATCTAACTTTTACGTCAGATCCAAGTACAGCAATCAGAAAAAACAACATTTTTAAATGTATCATCAGACCAAAAACATAAATGTTAAAAAAAGAGCCAAGTTCTTCTATACAAAAACCTTTGTCAAACAAGGCAGCCGTGAAAAGTACTGAGATCTAAAAGGACGCCAAGTTCTTACTTCATGAAGGTTTAATACCGAATATTTAAAGTAAAATAATATTGAAACAGCTACAATGTAGATAATAGAGAAATTTTATTATTTAATGATTACTGACTAAAATTTGGTATATTTCTTTTTTGTTATTGGTTGTTTTACTTTGTGCTTGAATTGTTTCTGCTTGTCCTGGCAAGATACCTACCTTACACTACCATATACCTACCTTAATTATAAATACTAGTACCTACATCCGCTCAAAATCAAAAAAAGCAATAATTGTTGAGGATGCGATGTTGTTTTTGTTGCAATTTTAACTTCTTTTAATTAATTAATTAATAGTGTTTAGTGGTTTCATTATAGTTCACATCACAGTTAACCAACTGGACAACCGGGACTGAACAACCCGAGAAATAACCAATGCCATCATTTTAATTAAAATAACAAGTCATGTATATTATAAATGCTTTAATCCTAGAAAAATATCATATCTTAAGTTAGGCCCCCTATGTGCCAACAAAATTTTGTAGTTATATTCATATTATCCTTAAGTTTAAGTTTACCAAATTGTATATATATATAGTTCAATAAAAAAACCTTGAACCTTGATCACATCACAGTTAAGATTTTTTTATATAAGCTCATAATTTTTTCAGGTATGCAAATGTTTTCTTTTTTTCATTCATGTTAAAATAACATAGAGTACCAAATCGAGCACTCTAGTTCTAAGAAAAGTAATGAATTTTCAAAATGCATGCACAGTTTCAAAATGACAATAAAAAAATACTTCGAATAAAAAATCTTAGATTTTCTATTTTTCGCTTTGAATGTACATACATTAAGCTTTACCACTCTACCAAATTTCATCATTCTACGGCAATCGGAAGTGCTCCATATAAGTTAAACATTTTCTCAGAAAGTGGGCGGATACCACGTCCGCTGAATAGAAAACCTTAATTTTTATTGTTGGTGCAATTTGAGCCCTAACGTTCTACCAAATTTCATTGTTCTACTGCAATCGTAAGTGTGCCATATAATTTACATCAGTTCTAAGGAAGTAGGCGGATACCACGCCCCTGAATGGAAAACCTCAAATTTTATATTTTTTTCTTTGTATGTAATTTAAGCCCTGCCACTTTACCAAATTTCATCGTTTTACGGCAGTTGAAAGTGCTCTTCTTTAACTAACACCAATTCGGAGAAAGTAGGTGGATACCACGCTCTCTGAAAGAGAAAACTTCGTGTTTATTTTTGGTCCTTTATATGCAATTTAAGCCCTACCGGTTCACCAAATTTCATCGTTTTACAGCCGTCGGAAGTGCTCCAATCAGCCAACACCAATATTCGGAGAAGGTGGGCGGATACCACGTCCCTTGAATGGAAAACCTCAAATTTTCGATTTTTTCCTCTGCTTGCATGACAAGACCTACCGTTGTGCAAAATTACAAGACTCTACGATGTCGGGAAGTGCTCCATAATTTTGATGATCTGTCAGTCAGTCAGTTACGGTTTTAGTGATTTTTGAGGCCTTATATCTCAGAAACCGCTTATGCTAGAAAATTGAAATTTGGAGAGGCGCCTGTGCCTGACGAGCTTAGCAAATATTCGGAAGTTTCTGACTTCATTGGTACTGAAGATAAGGAGGGAACTTGGCTGGGCACTACCGTGCCCTTTGATTTTATTTTAGTTCAAGTTTTTGAGGGGTTGACTTCAAATTTGAGTTAGCCACTTCTAACTGTCATTTCAAACAATAGCTGATAAATTATTTCTAATTCTATGTCTTGATAGACTCGTCTCAAAACTACAAAACATGTACATACATGTAAGCTACATAACGTTTCAAAATTTAAATCTTAGTCGAGAGGCGTAACACATTTTACTGAGAAAAGACTTTAAAAGGCCTACTCAATATAAACACGTCGAAATATATGTTAGTCCTTATCTCTCATTCCACAAAGTGTCAAAATCCTCTACAATGTCAATAGATTGAAAATCTTTTTGAAAAAATTTACATATTAATTTGACATTTTATTGATAATCCGGAAGGAAAAAGGCGATATAAGTGCCATATGCCATTCGAGTAAAAGTTCAAATTTAGTGATGTACGAGTATCTGTCTTACCAGTGCTTCCCCAGTACGCCAAAATTGATAAGATACAAAATATTGATTTTAAATGAAAGATTAAGAATCTTTAAAAATCCTGAAGTTTTGACATTACCTTGTATAAAAATAATTCCCATTTTACACTTTACTTTCAAATTGTCAATCTTTCTTTCATATTCTGGCAATAGCTGCCAAATGTTGTTCCTTACGTTCACCAGTCGCCTTTTCTGTTGACCTTGCCAATTATTCATTTGTCAACTTCAACAAAGTAATAGCTGTCATTTTTGATGTTGACAGATTCATTTTTCACCAAATGGCAATGTATCCCTCTCTCGTTTACTCAATAACGAAAAGTTTAAAAGATGATATCCGTAAAGTGGCTACCGCCAGTGTTGATACATATTTGTTCCCGTTTTATCGTATTTTCCATGACTTTCCGCAAGATTTCCTGTGTTAACTGTTCGCATTCCTGTCCAATATTCTCCTTAAGGCTAGCCGCGCACTAGCAATTTTTAGTTGCGAAACTGCTTGGTTCGAGCAACTAAAAAGTTTGTGTTTTGACACAAACTAAACGATTGCCTAAAATAAGTTCGCCATTTTATTGAACATATAATTATCTGCAAATTCGCGGACATTCAACCAAACAGTTCATCTGTTTTCTATAAGTAACCAAACAGTTTCGCAACTAAAAATTGCTAGTGCGCGGCTAGCCTAAGGGCTGCGATTGTCTGAGGCTTGTTCAAGTAACCCCAAAGAAAGAAGTCTGTGGCATGGTTAAATCGGATGATCTTGCTGGCCATGCCAAATTTCTAAAACGTGAGATTACGCGATCAGCAAACGCTTCCTTCACAATATCCATTGTCGATCGTGCTGTTTATGCGGTTGAACCGTCTCACAGTGGCGGAAGATCCCAAAAACGTGGCCAAAATTATGTAAGAAATGCTTTTATTTATCAGATTAAACTATTACGAATGCAAAAAGAACATTTTTTGATTATATTTAGTTTAAAAAAATAATAACGACAATTGGGTAAAATTTTAGACAACCTATTATTAAGGGCTTACCATCTTACTAGCTAGCAATTTGTTAAACTTTAAGTAATTTACTAGCTCTACGAAAATGTTGAACCTTTTTTTTGTTTTACTACCTAGTAAAATTCTAACTCCCTTTTACTAAAAACGGCTTATCTGAATACGTTTAAATCCTGACAGTTCTTGAAAATTAGTAAAACAAACAAGATCAAATCTGGGGAACAGACCTAATAATTTGGAAACTCAAAAGTCAAAGGGACAACCTACAACTTATTTTGTTATTTGTTTATTTGTGAAAACCTTTTTCGAAATGTTTTTTTATCATTTTCCCTATTGTGGGCTGGAACATTCCATGTAATGCTCCTATAAGATTAATTGGTGTATATAGATAAATCCTTTGTGTTCCATTAGGAACTTTTTACTGCATAAAACTTAGTCTTCAAACATATATTATATGCATAGCTGGGCACCGTTAATCAAACAGTTAACTTCGTTAATCGTTAATCCGCTACTAAAAAAGTTAGCTTCGTTAAAAGTTAAAGCGTTAAATTTCGGAAGAATTAACGCAAGTTAACGTTAATCGTTAATCCGTTAACATCTGATAAAAATTGCATTTTTTATATTTTTTTACTCTGAGCACCAGCGCTTAGTAATGCCGGTGGTCCACTAGGCGATCAATGCACAAATTTCGAATTCAACGCATTCAACTCTAATGTACGGGGCCTTCAATTCTGTTCAACCAACGGGTTGGATCTAGTTGTTGGCCGTTGCTCAACGAATTGCGCAACCAGTGCACGGGTAGTGTACGAGCTCGTGTTGCTCCTTGAAAATGTTCGATCAACACGTTGAGCAACATTTTCAAGATAATGTGTTGCACATTATTTGTTCAACGCGTTGATCAACTTTTTAATTTTCTTTGGGATTTCACGAGCGCGGTGGGATCAATCGATTTGAATTTCTCATATATTTCATTGAAAAAACAATTTTCTTCGCGACTCAAGAAAAAATCATCTACCCAGAATCGTCTTGGCTGTTTTTTCTT
Source organism: Chrysotoxum bicinctum (assembly GCA_911387755.1). NCBI lineage: Eukaryota > Metazoa > Arthropoda > Insecta > Diptera > Syrphidae > Chrysotoxum > Chrysotoxum bicinctum. The sequence goes on from OU426988.1 coordinate 208,032,904, forward strand.
CCTTTGTCGTTCAATTTCTAATATTATTAATGCGGCAGCCACTTTTTTTTCTTAGAGGAAATCATACTCATGCGGAACAAATTTAAGAATTTTTTAAAGCGAAGGCGTGCGACAATAAATGTACTCGTATGTACCGAACTGAAGTCAAAATTATTTCAGGTTTGACGTTTGAGTTTTTTGTTTATGGTGGTGCGTTCAACGCGTTCTCAACGAGTGATCATTGGTTAAGTGTACGAAGGTATCAACTCGTTCATCAACTGGTCAACTCGAAAATTTTTTTTTTCTGTCAAAATCGAACAAGTTTATCAACTAGTGTACGAGGTTGTTCAACATTTGAGTAAAATGGTCAACTAGGTGTACGGAGCTATTCACAACTGGAATAAGTTTTAAGAGTTGATCAACTAGGTGTGCGGGGTTACTCAACATATGGGAAAGTTGGTCAATTATGTGTACGGGGTTCCAAATGCATTTTGTTCAACTTTAGTTGCTCAACGTGAATTAGGTAAGTTGCTGCACTAGTGTAGGATGTTGTAAGTTCGTTTATCCAACGAAAGAGTTGAATAAAAAGTTGAACGAAGTTGGTTGAACTTATCGCGCATATAGTGGACGACCGGCATAATGAAATGATCAAACAAAATGAATCTCTTCGCAGTTTTCTCACTCGCACGCGCCGTCAAAATATAATACGTACCTAGCTGTTTTTGTTTCACCCGCAGCACGCGCCGCACGGCACTTATCTCATACTTGTCTGAACCTGTTTTTGGCGCCGCGCGGTAAATAGTAGGCATTGGATTAACGATTAACGGACTTAACGTGGATTAACGGATTTAACGTGTCCGTTAACATTTTAAAAGTTAACTTTAAAGTTAATCCGTTAATCAAAATGTTAACTTCGTTAATTAACGATTAACGGATTAACGAGTTAATGCCCAGCTATGATTATATGTATATCAAAATCTTCGTCTTCCGAAAACATTTTATATTATTTTATTGGCTGAAAACACACCGGATAAAGCAAAACGTTTTTTATTCGATAGTCAAAAAAACATTTTTTATTTGAACACACACCAAGCGAAACAGAATAAAACAAAACAAAACGTTTTGTTTTTTTGTTTCGTTTGGTGTGTGTTGATATGAAACAAAATACAAACTATCGTAAAAGCTTAACTCCGGCTGAAAGATTATAACTCTACGGCAAGTAAACACAAATAACAATTTTGTGTTTACAAAACAGACATTATGTGTTTATTTATAAGAAAAGAGAAAAGCTTTTAATCTTGCCAATCTTCAAATGTCATAGAAGGAAGTAGCAATCCACGGCTTATCAATAGTAAGTTTATTGGGATGTTCCTTATCTTTATAATTATAGATATGACTTCTTGCCTTAATTTAAAAAAATGAACTTCTCTCCATCTACATATTTCATATTTATTTAAAATTTGCACATAGTGTAAACGTAGAAGCAAATAAATCTGTAAAGTGCAACGAAAGAAGAAAATAAAAACAACGAAGTCAAAATTTTGTTTTGCAAAAAACAATAGGTCAGCTATCGGCAACGAATAATGTTTTTCTGTTTTGCTTTTGTTTTTATGTTTTGTTTCATTTGGTGTGCATTGCGCCATAAGAAAGTATGCAATTATCGTCAACGACCCTTGTTCGAAACAGTTTTGTTGCATTCGGTGTGTGTTGCGCGTATACAACAGCATGTATTTTCAGCAACCACCATCGTAACACTTCAAAACAAAAACATGTGTTTTGTTTCGTTTTCTTTGGTGTGTTTAGTCTCATAAGAAACAATGTTCTCTTGTTTCACGAAACAAAAAAACATGTTTTGCTTTATCCGGTGTGTTTTCAGCCTAACTTTTAAGAACAATTAGCTAATGAATCATAAAAAACACAATTTAACTCTTTCATATGAAATTACCAAGAGATTTTTTTTGTGGAAATTCACAGATATCATATAAATTTTTAGAAAGTTAAAGTAGCCAGTTTGTGATTTTAATTGTAGTAAAATGTTAAGAGATAGTAAGATGTTAAAATCATAAAATTAGCAAAATCCTTATTAACTTACTAAAATGGCTTTAACGTATTATTTAATCGCTTAAAATTTTTCCCCAATGTTATAAAATATAGAATTTAAAATAAAAACACGCTCATGCTCAAAGTTCCATCGCAACCCCATTTGAAAGTAAGAGTAAACTTTGAAATGGTGATTCTGCAAGTGACTGTTTTATGTTTAAATTTTCTGGATAACATTTTTTCTTGGCTTTCGTAATCGCTTCATAGGTAGCATATAGATTATAGATTGGCACCATGTTTTTTTGGCTGCATCTCTAATAATATTGTATTGAAACTTTGTTAATTTGGCCTGAACAAATGTTGACAAAGTCTCATCTTCAGTTAAAGGAATTATTTCGTAATTCAATTTTTTATAAGCTTTTTGGTATTTTCCGGCGCCCGATGGAATTGAAAAGCATACATCTCTTATTACGGTGGAAGAATAATTTTTCCTTTATGCCGAAGTTGCATTTAGGCCACATAGCTTAATTCTCCGGCGCGGCGTTTTCCGTCGTCAATTTGTGGCTGTCCAGCTGCTCTATGGTTCGGCATGGAAACAGTATTTCGAACTCCAACCAGGTTTTGAATTTATTTTGGAAAGCTCGGTAGTTTCTAGATGATCACAATATCCATTTACAAATTTAGGATAACTTGCATTTTCAGTGTGTTCAACAGATTTTATCTACAATAGCTCTTAACATCGCAAAATATCGCAACATTTTTTGTTAATAACTTAAAAAAGGAGATACTCGTATTATCAAGGTAAATTAAGAGCTACATTTCATGACGGCATCTTACGGAAACAAACTTTTCTATTTCCATTTCCATTCCATTTCCATTTTTTATTCATTTTATGAAGAAAATATTTACACAGCGAAAAAAAAAAAGATCAAGAAAACCAAACTTCTCTCACAAACAAAATCTTTAACTGCGGCTTATTAAAATGTTCCCACTTTAGTCGCATCACCTGACTAAATAGATGCAAAAAAGAATAACGGGATTAATCAGATCATGTACTTAACTCATCTGTTAACAAGTTGGCATACAAAAACAACAACAATTCTGATTTTTGTTTTTAATAGTGTTGGCCACGTTTTTGGGATTTTCCGCCACTGTGGCGTCTTGTTGAAACCACATAGTTACTAAGTCCCGCTCATCCAATTCCGGCAGTAAGAAGTCGTTTATCATGGTCCTGTAGTGTTCGCCAATATCAGTGACCGTATTGACGCTGGCGTTTTCAAAAAAACACGGCCCAATCGCTCCTTCCGAGTAAACATCACATCACACAGTAGCTTCGAGTGCATGTAATTGCTCTTCGTGCATCACACGCGGATTTTCAGTGCCCCAGAAACGAAGATTTTGTTTATTGACGTAACCGCTCAAGTGGAAATGCTCCTCGTCGCTCATGATGATTTTCGACACAAAATTGTCCTCTTCGTTGTTGAGTTTGGGGATGGCTTGACAGTAATTCACACGCCACGGACGGTTATCTGATGCACTCTTTGAACTGTGTACAGGGACAAGAGAAATTGTGTGGCCCATCGTCTGGCTCATGTTTCTTTGTTTTCATCGACATCATCAGCATTCACAGCCGAACGAACGGCTCGGTGGCGGCCACGCTCTGCATGGCCTCCTGTGGTTTCAGTCTGTTTGAGTCAAGTAGCTAAGCGCCTGAATTTTTGCCCATGTGGCTCCACACGATTAGAAAACTGACGTCGAAATCCACGCTGCGCTAACACCTCCGACCGATTATTGGTCAAAAAATCGACACAATTAATCCACGCTCTTGCAGAGTAAAGCACTTCATTGCTTGTCTGTTTGTAAACTGCAACTGTCTTCTTCACAAATGTCAAATATGATTGACGTGCGACGCCATTTGCAAAAATTATACGCCATTTAGCATGGAATTGATAGAAGTTATCTGCTACCAAACAATTGATATTTGATAGCCACAATAGAGCAGTTAGTACAACCGATTTCAAAAACTTTAAAACCCATCTTTCAATTAACAGCCGTCCAAAGAATGGACTGAATTATTTGTGTCCAGAAATAATTTCTAAAGGGTTACCATTTTTTTTCAAATAGGAACCTCAGTTCCCTTGAATTGATCTAATTGTATCTAATTCAATTTACATTTGAAATGAAGTCCTTACTCAAAACAATAAACAAACAGGCCAAAGATAATTGAAAAAATACGTAAAGTGAAATAGATGCGGTAGGTACACAATTATTATAGTTCTCCCATCACATGCATAAACAAATCGAAATTATTATTTTATCATTTGAAACACCAGAGTGTAGTTCGAAGGACCAAAACGAAAATGGGGAAAACCTCTAAAAACAAAGGATGAAACGAATCCTCGAGGATATACCAGTGGAGCAAGTTAATTATTATACCAGTTGCGTTCACTTAAACAATGGATATTTATATCCCACGAGAGAAGGTCAGGAGGACGCCAAAACTCCAACAACGATGTTAGAGACGACCAAAACTATGAGGACTATGTTAAATCATGGCCAAACCATAGCAACGGTCGACCAACAAGCAACAGGCACAGAGGCACAGTTATCCTTTTTACTTAACTAAATTGTTTGCCTGAGACGAACTCGAACGACTCATCCTAAGCAAAGCTCCAAGATCGGGATGATGCACTCCTAGTTGGAGGAAAACAGATCCACAAAGGAATTCCAATTGCCACCACGGCAGCGACTGCCGTGATGCTGCCTTGGCCTTTTGCCTCCCAGCTAAAGTAGTTAGGAAAATGTCCTTTTCTTATTATTTTATTATTAGTGTCGCTTTTTCTAAGTTTTCCTCTGCGCTTTCTGTGCTGCTACATACTTGCTACTGCCATCTCTTGATAAGATGCCCTACCAACGATGATGATGATGATAGTCCCGACGGCAACAACCACAGCAGCATTGCAGTAAGTTTGCCTTTTCATTCGAAGAAGCCCATTCAATTTCTCACTCACTGTCAGCAAGAATGGAGCTGGAATGATGCGGTGGGGATGAAGTATATTTAATTATTGCGCCGCGACCTGCTGCAATCTGGGCTAACTCTTGTTTCCCACTGAATCTGGCATAGGTAGGAAAGTGGCTGGCTGGTTGGCAGGATGGCCTCTTAGGGCTCTTCAGATGAAAAGTAAACCTGTAAACTGTTGTGATAAGTTTTTTTTTGTTTTGCCGCCGCTGATGGGGCTTCCTCCGTTTTATATTTCGTCCTCATAGCGAAAGCGAATGAGTAGGTTAAACTTTTAATTAAACTCGAATAACAAATCTTTGTTCTGGAAGAGTTTCCTAAGAAGCTGGGCGATAAGAAAAATGACGAGTTAACGGGGTGGTAAGGTGGTGTTCCAAGAGCAACCAAGATTCCAAGATGTATTTCGAGGTGTATCCCTGCGCTGTAATTTATCAATATGACTTTGTGTTTTTTGTTTGTTTTTGCTAAAGGTGATCCATTTGGTTTTTTGTCTTGCTCATGGCATGGCGGGGTCTTTTAAAAAAATATTATTTAATATTTTTCATTAGTTTAATTGCATACTTAATTGTAATGTCAAGACTGGAGCTGCATCGGTTTCTGGATGAGGAGATAAAATAAAGTTTGTCCATTTAGATATGTAGGAAATAGAAAATCCTTCGGTAGAAATTCAAGGGGCTATACATTACTTCCGAGTGAGAAAACATCGATGATGTTTCTTAAAGTTTGGAAAGGCCTTTCAATCGAACTTGAAGTGATTTAACTCTAGCGTATCATCATTTCTGCTGGCTTAATCTACGAAATGAAGAAGAATATTATGGGAATATCTTAGAACTTAAATTTTTATATTCGGCTGTGTCTTCGTGAGCAGGTGGGGGTGTAGAGTCGGTAGTAGTTTAAAGCATGTCCGGGGCTCTGAGAGACTTGACCAATGGACTTGTGTTGCTACTAAACCATACATCGGACCATGGCAACGAACGTAAGTCCATGATTATGCATGGCGTGGTGGCATGCCAATCCGAGTACAGAATGCTTAATTCCACGATCATAATGGGTGGCGGCTAGCATAAGGCCATGGTTGTTGGATGGTGGTGAGGTGGTAAATGCATGGTTCATGGTCTTGACTCCGACGAGCTCGTCCACTTCGGTGGGCCGGTATTGCTATTATTCGACAATTCTGCACTCCAGGTTCCTATCGACCTCCTCGTGGTGGCGTGTGGATAGGTTACGTAAGTAACTGAACCAACTAGATGGGAACATTCTGGACGGTGGCCTTAAAGTAGGAATCCGCTAAGGAGTGTGTAGCAACTCAACAGAGGGTTGCACATTCTTGGTTGATGGTTTCTACCTCGATCATAGCTGGGTGTGTGTATATCTTGGGCTGACAGGCCCTGAAGTTTTGCAGAAACTTCATCTGTAAGTGACCTTATGGTGGCGAAGCTTGACCGGAAGCTATATTCTGGTTCCACGGGAGATAGTGCCCAGGAGTCTGGGGGCAGTAGCGTACTTCTTCGGGCTCTCCTATTCTATCTTCGGATATAGAGGTGCAGCTGTCGCGTGCGTGCTCTCTTTCTCAGACTATCTATGAGGTAGCCCCCCTAGTGGAAGTATCGTGGGGCTTGGTTTATTCCGAATGCGGAGACATATGGTTTCCAGGCGTGCCTGGATTCAAGAGGTGTTAGATAGACCTGGCCTCTTAAGCAAGAGGTGTGTTCATGCCTGCAATATGTCACAACTTTGCGACCGAGATGGCTACGGCTATGTCGGGGTTAATGGTCAGGACCCAATCTGACTCTGATGGAGGTAGGCCTTCCGTGGGATTGAGCTAAAAGACGATTCTGTGTCCTCGTGATCGAGTAGGTCTCGAATTTAAGTGACATTTTTACTAATTTCTCCAATGCAGTTTTCACCTAAAACCGAACAATTGAACACTCCTAAGTGGCTGGCCGCAGAACTTAGTACTAGCACCTTTGGTGTGGAGTTTTGTAGTGGATGAACTGCTAGAAAATGCCACCTCTGAAGGTATACATATATCGTTATTACAGCCCTTGAGTATTTTGAGGAAACTCTTTGTGATATCATCCAAAGAGGACTAACTATTTCAAGCAAATGGTGTGTATCTGTAGGATTATCAATCAACTCTGCTAAAACGACTATAATACCACCTACCAAGAAAATACTTCTACCACGCATGAAACTCATACGGTTAGCGTTCGAAGAAATATTAACAGAGAAAGAAGTAAAGTATCTAGGAATAATACTAGATAGTAAACTCATCTGGAATAAAGACGTAGAATATACCGTCGGAAAGGCCACAAAAGCCCTTATGATATGCAAGAGACTTGCAGGAAAATCATGGGAATGTCCATCATATATCCTTAGGTGGATGTGCACCATGATGGTAGAACCCATAATTACATAGGGTTTGGTTGCATGACACAAAAGAACAGAGTTACAACTAGGAAAGCAATAGGAAAAGTCTAAGGATTAGCTTGCTTATGCGATACTGAAGCAATGAGAATTTGCCCTGCAGCCGCGATGGAGGTAATTCATGTGTCCCTATTACCACTTAGTAGTTGGAAGTGCTGCTAAGGGAGCCATTGTGAGATTTGCAAAGGCAAGAACTGTGTCCGGCAAATATATAAGTCACAGGGAAATGGACCGTGTTTTAAGGTCGGCAGTATAACTAACCTTATGAAAATTCCTAGGGATGGAATTATTGCAAAATACAATTCTGTAAAAAATTATAACACGGAGTTAAGTTGCAAAAACCAGTGGGAAACAGAAAACCACACACTCAAAGGCAATGCCATTAGGTGGTGCTGGAATTTTTGGGCCTGGAACCAAACTTTCCTAAACATGTATGGTGTCCAGGAAAATGAGGAGGCAGACTCTCTAGCAAAAAAAAATCGCAAGGTTTCCTCTAATGGGGTCAGAGCCCTACTACGGAATAGGAGAAAACAGAATTAAAAATGAAATCAAAATAGAGGAGGAGGCCAAAAGGTGCAAAAACTGAGAAATCCTAAAACTGAGGCAGCCCTAACTTCTTCTTCGGAACTATAACCAAAATCGTTTCAAGATCTACCGAAAATATCATCGTTGCCCGTGACAGTGTGCAGAAGAATCCGCTGCGCACAAGAACTCGCTCTTTCGCAGGCAAACCATTAATTGGTGAATTTCACTTCATCACTTGGACCTAAGGCCATACAAACTTCAACTGGCCCAGGAACTCAGATTTGTTATATAGCCTTATAGACCATAAACAACAACAAGTCTGTTGGAAATTGACGCCAATTTCGTTCGAAAAACCATATTCGGTGATGAGGTCTTTTTTTGGATGAATTTTCAAATTTAGTATGATCATTCGGAGAAAGCTGGCGGCATTACCGCTGCATACGTCTTTAAGAACGTTCACCGTTGGTTGGCGGTAACCATCAATTGTGATTCATTTCCGAACATTGTTATCCCACGCAGTGGCGATGTGAATCTGCGACTCAAATCATGTTCTCTTAAGTGACAGGTATATACTAATAAACCAAAAGCCACCATTGCCTTGAAAGGCAATATAATCAATGCTATTGGTCAAATTTAGCCTGAATTATGCGCCATAATTATGGAATATTTAACATTTCGAATGCGCGCTGTTGCAGTTATTACTAAGCCTCGAATTCAATACTATTTTATGACGATCGGAACTATCAAGCCGCGACTTTGGATATTCGTATCCGCCGATTAAAATTAAAAGGTTTCGTTCAGCGATGGATGCTTTCGCATTATATATCCACGCTGAATTAATAATATTAATTGAAATTTGATTAAACGTCGAATCAAATGGGATGGTAAGTAGAGGCGCCAGGAAGTTTTTATCACTGGTGAAACTTAACAAAACTTAAAATGAATGAACTTCCTCTTCTAAATTCAATTACTACTTACCCGATTTAATTCCCAAAAGAAAAATTAATATTTAATTAGGGAAACCTTCACAAGTATAGGTGCAAAACCCTATATTTTGTCTATAATTAAATTTACAAGTTGTAACGAAGCGTTCCATGCTACTCCACTTACTTTTCTATTACTACCAATGATGTACTTCACCTGATTCAATTCACAAGAAAATCAACCTCATTAATATATTTCGTTCACCACTTACATAATTCACATTCAGTCTTTACTGAAAAAGCATCATGAGGACCTATGTACTTGGATGAACGAAAAGTACCCTTTAGATCATACCTACACACAGTCAGGCGACATAGTAAATCGGTTTTATTGACCATTTGAAATCCAGTCGTAGACAAGTGCAGGCGATTCGGTCATTTTAGCTTTCCTTGCTTTTCCGAAGCTTCCCCGCACCAGTGGTCTTAGTTCTAAGTTTAACGTCCTGATTCCCACCAGGGGCTTTGGTACTTGCTGATCTACGAGAGCGTTTATCCTTCTGTTTAGTGCTACCAGAGGCGTTGCATGCCAGGGGCGTAGTACCTTCCGATCCCGTCATAAGCCCGACGTCAGAATACTAGTACCAGTTTTGAAGCCGAATTACCAGAAACCAGATTACCCGAATCATCAGCAACCAGTACAACCGATACGAGACAACAAGACTAGAATCCAGATGAGTTGATAGGTTGATACCCGTGAATCATTTGATCGCCAGAATTAATTTAAATACTAGTAGCAGAATATTGTGGGTCAAAGATATAAGAGTTATTTGCAACAAAGATTTTGTAATAAGTTTTGAAGACCTTTTCTTCTGAAGTTTCGTGTTTTCTTCAGGACGACCCTGGCGAGCAGAACCTCGGCTGGAAAGCAAAAAGCACATAAAAAAATATGAACACATAAATCTGGCAAAAATCTGAAATAAGACAGAAATTAATTGATAACAGTTTTTGTTTTGAAAAGTAACTTTATTTATTTGCCGTAAAACGCAAAAGAAACCGAAGATGATGTTGGGAAAGATCCCTGTAACACAAAGAAGAAAATACTAGGAAACAAAAGAATAAAAAAGAATTTCTATCGGGATTGGGCAAATACAATCTGGCTTACCATAAAGACAACGATTTCGATAATTCTACACACCAAGATACTTGTCTTTATTTTTGGGAAATGGAACTTTCCTCTTGAGGTTTCTGGCCCACCTGCCCTAACTCTCGAAGTGGATGCGTTTACAAGACTTCTTCCCATCTCAAAATTATCAGAGCCTCCCTTACTAGACACTAGAACAAATTTTTCTCATAGATGTAAAATGATTTTTCGATCTTCTATTAAACTTCTACCACAATCCGTTCTCACACAAAATCTCTCTAAAAGTGCATTCATGGCGGGCTCCTTCGTTCATATTCACTTCCTCTGATTGTTGCTCTTTCTCTTTTTAACTCCCCCTGTAGTGGCTGTGTTCGGTCACGGGTAAAACACAAAATTTCGCCCATTGGCTGGTAGCCTGCTCCGTTGCTGAACCCAATTCACTCTCTCATTTATAACTCTAATCCCTAGTGAAAAGGATCATTCGCAATGGACATAGCTCAATGAACCAATTCAGCTCACCTTCCACTACAGTTAAAAGATAAACAAAAAATCATGTTTACACGAGCAATGCCCCGCCTCGCATTTACCAGTCTAAGATCGAGAAAAGTATATTTGACGGATGCACTATTCCACCATTATTAAATGGTGAGGAAAATTCTATTTCCCGCTAAAAGTAACAATTCCCTAAAACCGTAGAACTTCTTACAGATTTGGGGGATTTGAGGAATCACCTAACGAAGTCATCTTCGTTTTCCTTGCACAGACACTCTATGGTTAACTCTCGGCACTGTGGTTTATCAGTTGGGCTCTTGACCATTTTTGTTTGGATAACTAGCGTTTCTGGTTTTGTCTTGTCTGTCAAACGGAAGTAATGTATACCACCTGTCACACATATTGTTGGAAATGGAATATCTGTCCCATGTCCTGCCATCTTGCTGCAGAATTCCTGTTTTTGTTGAAATGAATGATTGAAATTCGAAAGCCAATAAGTTCAGATTCCCTAAAAGCTGTGCTATCTACTGCTCTTATTAGCTAAATACCATTGCATATTTGAACAAGTGTACAGGAACATGTCTTTTGAGACCCTCATCTTTAATCTTGGACTATCCTTTGCTTTACTGATCATTGTATTTTTATGATGATTAAATATAAGTTTACCGTAGAACTCCTAGATCTTTAACTTGATAACAAGAAAATTTTGGAAATAATCTCCTTATCTTTGTATTTATTATTGTTTAGAGCCAATCCATTTCGTAAGCACCATTCCATGTCATGTTGAAGAAACATGCGCCACTAAGCACTGTTAAAACCATTAATGGGTCTCAAATGAACAGAAACAGGTATCAAACACACTACATCAAATACAAAATAGCCGTGCGTAATTTAAAGAATACAATAAAAAGTATAGGTCCGACATGACTGCCCTGGGGAACTCCATATGAAACTTTTGTAGATTTTGTTTATGATTTAAACAAAACACATCATAATGTTAACGAGTAACACAAATCCCAGCATCTATAGTAAAAATAAAATAAATAGGTATGATGGTCTCACATGTTCGATTCATAATTTCAAAACTATTATTTTAAGCTGCATTCCTACCAAAATATTAATAATTGAACTAAACGAAATTTAATATGAATTTCAATCCAACACAGCTTGCAGGTGCTTGCATATTTGAATATTAGTTTCAAATTAATTAAGGCCGTGTATCACTTTTCCAGTTTATCGCACATCCAGCGAAAACCATACATTAACAGCTTTCACTCAAAATAATCCCAATCCAAGATATTAATTTGCATTATCCTGTGCTTCATTATGGAGCAGGTTTATAATTTATCCCTCCATCACGACTCACGAGCCAAATCCAAATATAGCTAAGTAATGTATGTATACTGCCAACAGAGGGTGTTGATTATTGACATCAATATGCATTAATATTAGGGAAAGTTTAAGTAAGGCAGGATATCTTCTTGCCTTAGCTATAGAAATCAGCTTCGTCTTCGTATCCTGACTGTGTGCAAACCACATTCAACAGCAAAATAACCCTCCGACACATATCGCTCTCAATTACTTCCAACGGTAATTTAATCGGTTTCCGCCTCGTTATGTGCTCACAGGATTGATGGCTATTGCGTGTAGGGAATTTAACAATTAAATCCACACCATGAATCAATTCAATGTCAATTGTCAAACGGGATACGCTAAATGGCAGCATCAGCGGCATCGGCAGACTGAATTAAGGACTTCCACTTCCTCTTGCACAAGGATGCGGGGCTGGGGGCTTAAAAGCCGCCGCCGTCTCTGCCGCGCGAAAGTCAAATCAAAATATAAATTCCTTCGAATCAATCCTTAATGGGTATCTGCTGGCGCGCGGGTTTTGTTGAAATCCCGGCTATAAAATGCTTACGATAAAAATCAAACAATTTGCCGTGTGCCTATCGCAAGATAGAAGTATAACGAATAAAAATATGATTTCATTTTCTTATTGGCGTAACAGATGATGATGATGAGGATGACAAGTCCCCGGGGAGTATAATAATGTATAGGCATGCTTTTATGTACCTTTTTGAATTTCATGCTAGATTAATCGGATTATCAGTGTCACATTTTGAATTCCCTTTGTGATCTTTGTATTTAATAAAATACACAACGATGTTGGTATATGTATCTACTAGGTTGAGCAGAGTGTGTAGACAAATGCGAACCGCTTTCTAAAATAAGTCGCATTTTTTTAGAATCTCAGGGGATGGTGCATAATTCAAAACATTTTATAGGTATCTTGTACAAAATGATTTCCCTAAGAATGATATCAGAGTGAAGGCCTTTTGTCGTTAGATGTTTGACAAGTCTTGATATATTATTCAAAATCGCATATTTATTCTGAAATGATATGCGCGAGGGAGAAGATATTATAGGGAACTTGATGATCCGGTTATTGATCCACAAAGGCTCCCTGTCTGAGATAGCTGTTCATCCTCTATGATTGGAGCCGGGACATACATTTCATTTCATTGCACGTACTGCTTGCAGTCATCCAGACCAAGCTCTCTAATATTCGCGTAGATACCGAATTCGTTTGTCACTTTGAACTTGATGGTTGGGATTTGTAAGATCTGGAGTATTGTTGTCCATTCGATCGATATGGCCGAGTCGATAAGTTGGCAAGTATTGTCAATCAGGACTATACTCGCGTCTTGGTAGGGCTCCGAAGTGCCTTATATTAGCTTTCCATTACTGCTAATCATCCAACTTTAAAGTAGGACCGGAGGTACAATGGTCTTATATAGTCTGAGCTTTTTCGAACTGTGCTATTCTACAGATATCTCTTTCAGAGTTTATGGCAAACAGCATTTCCTAACCCCAATTGCTCTTACGCCCTTCTTCCCAAAGTCATGGTCATGGGTACGTTGATGATTATCTCAAGAAATATATTGAAAACATGTTCACTTGTGATTTGATAGTGTATCTCATCGAACAGTTGCACAAATCTTTACATCGCCTCGGAGAAAGTAAGATTATTGGCCTTGATATTTTCAAATCATTTGATAGAGTTTGGCATCAAGCTCTCTTGTCCAAAATGAATGCATTTGAAACTGACGAATCTATTTTTCTCTGTGCTAGAAAATACTTTTTGAACCCCCAATATACATATGTTGTATTGAACTGTTTTAAGCCTGAAAAATAAGAGCTGATGTGCCTCAGGGATCCGTTCTGTTTCCGACTCTCTTTCTCATATTCATCAATGATCTTTTGTTGGTTGGTAGGTGTTTTCAGCCACGGTGGTATGCTGACTCCGCATCAGCGTGAAATCAAACTGCTTCTTCGTTGTCGATTGGGATCCATTCTATCATATCCAAAGCACTACGGTATCTAGGCTCTGGATGTCGTTCCTGGGTGGTCATCCTTCTCATCAGCGGGTTATTGTGATTGGCGGTCTTATGAATAAGCTTCTTTGCCAATTGCACAAGAAACTGGGCCAGTGGTTTGATCTTGGCTTCTTCGTAGATTCTTTCGTTGCTGAAGTGCTTCTGTCGCCGTCGATCGAAGGTTAGTCTGGTGCTTATCCTCAAAATTTTGCTTTCGAAGAGTTGGAGCTTTTGCATTGCTGTCTTCGAAATAGTGTAGGTACTATGCAGGAAAATTATAGCTGATGGTAGGTCTGATTTGCTGCTTAGTCCGGTTCTTCTGGTAAGCAATGGGTGCAAGCGATGAAATGCGAAGTTGGCCTTCCTTAATACATACATTGAGTGACGGTTGAATTTGGACAGCTCGTTGAAGTGGACTCCGAGGTATTTTACATTTCTTTTGGCAGCTTTCGTCGACTCATCGGGGAGCTTCAGGGTCAGATTTCTGCAAGTGGCTGCAGAACGACAGCGGTTGCCATTAGTGGAGGGTCGTCAGAAACACACAAGCTCAGATTTGGAAGTGTTGATTCGGATACACCAATTTCTGTAATACTCGTGGATTTTATATTAAACCTCCGTGCATTGTTTTAATCGCAAGACTCGATTTCTTTGCGCTGCTCGGATGAAGTGTACGCCTGCTCCCTTCTTTCTAAGCAGAATCTTCTTCTTCTCTCTACCTATTGCTCTCTCTCCCTGTTCTTGCTTTGCATTACCAATGTCAGTTTTCCCTTATGATCAAATTTATCATCGTACGTGATAGTGGACCACTTATTAATGGAGTCCTTGGTATGTGAACGTAGTACGGCGAGCTTCAAGTGTGCAGGTATTTACTGAAGACTCTGCGTGGATCCAGGTATGATAAGTCGTCTTTTATTTTCATTCGACGGGAGAGCTTTCAAGTTTTTCGCCGCTACGAAATAGTCAGAGTAGACGTTAAGTCTTGCTGGTATTTTTCAAGCTGAATCACTGGCTATTAGGGAAGCATGGAAGGTACTCAAATTAGATCGAAACCAGAACGTAGCTCGGCGCTACGAAGGGCAATATTTTCTCAATTTTTCTTAGCGAATCAAAACGTGGCGCGTGGGTTTGATTCTACATTATATCTTGGAAGATTTGGCCAAATATGAAATGCAGATCCAGGCAAGATATAGCCAAGATCTTGGAAACCTGTAGCGGACACGGGCCAATAGGAGAGTATGCAGCGAGGCTAGGCGTTCATCACAAAAGTTACTGTTGTAGCTTAGGGGACTAGCGGGAAAACGAAACAGTCTTCCATTTCCCCTGCAAATTCTCTGCTCTAGACAAATTAAGAGCACAATCAAGGAAATGCATTTTTTGACGACATTAATAAGCTTTAATAAACACGATGAAATAGTTCTAGAACGAACTTCGGTTACTTTCATGCCGTACTCTCCGTTTGACTCCTTAGATTTGGAGGACTTTAACGGAGGCCAATCACTCGGATTGGCTACTTTTTCGGTATCAAGCTAGGCAGCTTAGCTTGGCCCAGTGTAAATGGTGTTGGATGAGTGTGGTGATCCAGCTGAGTGAGTGCAAAATCAAATACACAATAAGAGACATCAAAATCTACTAGATCCATATTTTTGAAATCAATCCAAACTGAATAACTCATTGAGAATGTCTACGATTTCTCTTATCAATTCCATCCACAGGTGCATACAACTTATGCTATCAAAATGGCGCACTTCAGTCATATAGTTGGACCACAGGCGTAGACTGCCAGTGGTCCCCATCTCTACCTGCTCACCTTCGTTTACTCCTCGAAATGTACGAATGTATTAGATTTCGTATATGTGGTGGCGTCAACTACTCGTAGCACGTGGTCATGTCGGTTTGTAGATCTTGAACCTTGGAAACCTGGTGCTGATTACTGACAAGGTCTTCCGACTAATTAGCTTGGCAATATCTCGTAATGTGGTATGACCAGGTGCTCTCGGAACAGTTGAATTCGCAAAGCATGCGCTAATTGAAACAAAGCACGTATTCAACATTTTAAATCAGAGTTATGTACTTTCAAGACGTGAATATCAATTGTGGCTACTTCGTTTTCTGCTATCTAACAAACAATAAATTATGAGCCATGCCTTAGCAAACCTGGAGTTGTTAAATTCTAAGCAGATCACATTACTGATGATTTGAAATTATTTCGAGTAATTAAATCCTGTTCTGATTGTGAATTTTTACAAACCGACCTAAATTTAATATCCCTGTGGTGCAAGAAGAATTGTTCTTAATCTTAACATAAACAAATGCCTTTTCATTTCATTTACCAGATCTCACAATCCAATTGCATTTACTTATAGAATAGGAGATATTGAGCTGAAACGAGTAAATGTTCAAAAAGATTTGGGTGTATTCTTAGATAGCAAATTAAACTTTAATAGCCACTATGACTATATTATTTCTAAGGCTAACCGTTTATTAGGTTTCCTGAAAAGGAATTCGAAAGAGTTTACAGATCCCTACACCTTAAAGTCGATCTATGTTTCGTTGGTACGATCTGTACTTGAATATGCTTGTTGTGTTTGGTGCCCTTCTTATGAAGTGAATATTAAGCGTATAGAATCTGTGCAGAGAAAATTCCCAAGGTTTGCTCTCTGGAAACTCAATTGGGTTGATGGCATAATGCCACCATATGAAGTTAGGTCTCGTTTGATTGATTTGAGCTCGCTTCATGTGAGGCGTAAGTGTTACTTAGTTATGTTTGCTAGAGATGTGATTTGTAATCATATTGATTGTGCTCCTTTACTTGCTTTATTTCCTATACATGCACCTTTAAGAGTTGTTCGTGAAAGAGTTTTTTTTTATGTTCCTTTCCATGGGACTAACTATGGTAAATTTGAACCAGTATCTAATTCCTGTTCTGTTTTTAATTCAATATACGATCGAATCGATTTGCAATTAAATAGATATATGTTCAAAAAATCAGTTTCAGAGCTTTTTAATAATATTTTTTAATGAAACATACTATTTGTAATTATTTATCAATATTGTCAGACCCCTATATGTTAAATTATTTATTATATTATATTTAAGTTATATATGTACATGTTAATTAAATTTATAATGATGGTCTTATAAAGTTATCATACTTAAAGATTGAATAAATAAATAAATAAATAAAAAAAAAAAATAAAAAAAAAGTTTTTCGTTAAGCCTTCACCAACTGCAGTTGGCCATTATCAAAGAGTTCGACGAAACCACAGGTTTGGCTATCAGCCAAGCAGCCGTTCCTTAAGAAGTAGCAGGAGAAGAAGAGTACGTATTGAACGGGGAAAGGAGGGGAGGACCCTACGTAGAAAGAAGATGGCAAACGCAAACCGCCAGATCGAAGAGTCTTACCATTGCAAGAACTCTCAGAGGCTTAAAGTATATTAAGAAGCCAATCAACTGGCTGCTTGTCTTAAGAACGGGACCCAGGGTTTTCGAGACAGCAAAAATAACCCAAGCCTTGGGAATAGTGGAAGCGGATTCACTAAGCATTTCCAACACCTTGTGCATCACGTTTAGAGAGTGATCGGGTAAGTAAAACTCAAAGAAGTATCAATTCTTCTTCCCAGTATAAGAGGAGTAGACTTCGATTTAGAATAATTAAAGCACTCCATGGTTTGCTGGTTCATATGGCTTAGCAATGAAACCCTTTAAATATGGAGCGAGTTCAATCAAACAAAATAAAACTGCCTGCTTTACCAACATGCCTACATCACATAAGTAAAGTATACTAGTGGAATTAATACCCTATAACACCAGGCAGTCCCTTGTTTGAAGTTCGACTCAAGCCTTAAAATTATAAACTCAAACGGTTATTCAACATTTCCATATTCACTTTTCATGCATATTCACAGAGTGGAGAAGCCTATAGTGCAGTTCGCTCGTTCGTTCGCTGAAAACAAATCCTTTATGAGAACAATATACCAACAAGTGGCGCTTCCTGATCTTTCACCTAGCAAGAGTGCTTTGGGCTTTTCCGGCCTCTCTCAGGTATATGGTTTATCTGACTAAAGGACGAATGGCAGGTTCACTTTTTAACACGACCAACAAATTTTGTTCCCAGCAGTATATCATCTAATTATGTTGATAGCTGATGTTTCGGTGGGGGAGGGGGAGGGGTTGACGTGTCGTCGCTGCTGCCATTGCCATCAGAGTCCTCCATAGAGCAAAAGCTATTGTGTCTTCCGAAAGACGTGCATTGTGTTTTCGAGTGGAGAGAACTGGTTTTGTTGAAGTGGATGAAGAAGGGATTATCCCTGTGTAGATACTTGAATATGGGGCATTTCCTATGATTGCACCCTTATTGTCCTTCTCATCGTGTCGTCGTCGGTGGTATCGTCATCGTTAGCTTCTTTGCCGTTGTCATTGTATTTCTTCACTAAAGGAGCAACAGCCATTTCGATTTATAATAATTTTCATTAAAATCAAAAGTTAGTTGGGCCGAGGTTTGGGGTTTTTCGAGTGTACGTTTGGGTGTGGACTGTGGCTGTGGGTATGGATGAGTCAAGAAGAGGCCTTTTTGGTTATGGAATATAATGGTTCTTGAGGACATGACAAGAAGCAGGATTAAATACCCTGCAACAGATAGAAAGACCGAGCTAATGGTGTGCGGCTTTTGTGGTCTTGGATAGATTTTTGGTTTTCAATTTAAATTAAATCGTCCTTTTGAGTTGTTTCCTGAAGATGGCCTTCGTCGTTCGTTCTTGTCATCTTTCTATATTTCAAAGGTGATAATCTCAGCGTTGTCGTCGGTCGGTGGGTGCTGATGGTCTTACCTTGTGGCCAACCCAACACTTACCTTCGCAGTCGCCCCAACAGTCCAAATACACATAGGTTTGGGTAATTATCTGTATCAACTTCAAAAAGAGATCCACAGTCAAGATATATGTACAATATGTATATTGTGGCTTTTTGTGAAATTCACTTTTTGGGATTATAAGCCATCCTAATAATGAAGGGCAATTGTTGGAAATTTCGATTAAGTTCTACTCTCTCTGAATTTATGCAAAGTGATGATGGTTCTATATCGTGGAATTGTGGTTAGAGGCAAATTTTAAGTGGCTGTCTTATCTATAACTTTTGAGCTTATGATGGGTAATATAATCCCATTGTTAAATGTTTATTCATTCTCCTTATTGCGAAGGAAATATTTGTTTAGTTTTTTTTTTCTCAGTCTCATCGAACTCAAAGTTATGTGTTGAGTTCCCTTGACTCCTTTGGGATTATCATGAGATTCTTCGGAAATAACCATAATTACCTCCATTGGTATTGAATTTGAAAAAAATGTGGGATTGAATTATGCCCATGGGATGTTTATTAGCATAGAATCCTATGAAAGTTATAAAGTGATTAAGATAATTTCATACCTTTGGCCAGCTGCGTTTAGTTAGTTTGTGATGCCTTTTACGAGGTTTAGGTTAACTTGTCGTAGTCGAGTGTATCCCGAAGAAAGCAAATAAAACTGGAAGAATTTTGTATTCAAGTCTTATTTTTTCCAACAATTTAATGGCTTGCAGTTTTTGAAATTTCACTTAAACTTATTTTAAATAACATGATAAGTCAAACACAGCACACAATACTCACTTAGAAAAACGGAACTGAAAAAAAAAACGGTTGGAACGTATTTATAGCCCTATGATGGCCCAAGAAAAATTACTTTGCCAAAGTTCACTCAGAAGTAGTAACAATTACTTACTTAAGGCTTCGGACGTATTATCTCTTCGAGCTCTACTTGCGGGGCATAGGGCCTCCACATCTCCTACAGGCAGTACGGGTTTTTCGGGATGTTTTCCAACTCTCTTCAACTTTTCCCCAGTTGCGCTGGTTACTCTTCAACCGTTCTTCGCCAAGTTCTACCCAGACCGTGACCCAATCATCTGCTTCTCTGTTTGAGCGGGTTCCATTAAATCGGTTGGCTCGTATGGCCAATCCACTGCCACTTACGTCAAATATACTAGAGGGAATAGGTTCCTGACCCAATATCTCATGAAATTCATTATTGGAGTTATGGTTGGGTCGGAAAGTTCTGTAGATGTTTCGCGGACAATAGGTTAGTTGATATAAATGGCGAACACTGCCAGTTACATAATTTGGTCATAGGGGTATACTAGACTGGCAGTATTCGCCATTTATACCAATTAATTTATAGTTGTCTGCGAAAAATCTAGAGAACTTTCCGACCCAACCATAACTCCAATGATGAATTTCATGTTGCGGAATTCGACGGAAACGTTATTCTAGTCTCAGCCAGCTCAATATTTTTGCTCCCTCCCGCATCACAGAAAGTCGTTTCGATTGTGTTGTTTATCGTTTAAATACTATTGAATCTTCTAAAACTAAGCATTTAGTACTTCACTCAACCTTTGAACTAGTTTTTGAAAATGAAAAGAGTCAAAGAAAAGAAAAAGGTGCGGAATACCGCAAGAAAAAGGCTAAGAAAGAAGCAGATGCGAAGAAGTCTTAAGGTGCATAACTGAAATATTTCAGTTCCAGTTCTGGTTCGAAAGCCACGTCAACGTCTTCGGCGGCATCCAGCAGCAGCGGAAGTGATTCCAATGTACATAGGTATATGATTCCTCCATCTAGAACCGTGCGTGGCCTAGAATTGTCCTCCGGCCAATATTCATGGGAATGCATAACTTATTTTACAGGCAGAAGAAGAAGACGTGCCTGCCGTCGAAGTTGGAAGTCGTTCTGGTCGCACCACAGAGTAGGGTCAAGACAAATCCGACTCACCAGAAGTACCTCAAGCATTTAGTCACAAGCCTGCAGAAGAAGTGAACCTCGATGTTGCCAAAGAAGACATAATTGAAATCGAGCCTTCTGCTCCTGCCGAAGCCAAAGATTTGAATCTCGATGATTAGGTTGCTGGCCTTCTACTATAACCGTGAAAGTCAGAACGCTTCCAAATTTGCCGATGTTGTTCGCTCAGGGACTTCAACGAAAGGCGGTACGCGAAAACTAATCAGAGAGTGGTTGTACAAACCATTATCTAATGGTGAAAAGGTTCTTCGAACATGGATGGTGTACTCGCCTTTGAAGCAATCCCTGTATTGTTTCTGTTGCAAGCTGTTTGGCAATTCCGGCTCGAACTTCGCATCTGAAGAAGGATTCAACAAATGTTGGAAGCTAATCAGAGGCCATAAGAACAGCCTGGACGATGAGCAGAAGGAGTTGGAAGTTCGCCTGAATCGTAAAGCAACCATCGATCAGAAACAACAGGAAGTTTTCGAAAGTATGGAGAAGAAGTGGAGGAATGTACTGTACCGGTTGCTGAATATTATCCAGTTCTTAGCCAAACAGAGTAGGGCCCTTAGAGGACATAAAGAAGACATTCGAGGAGATGATAGTGGCAATCGCGGGAACTTTCTGGAGTAGGTGCACCTCCTAGCTAAATATGACCCTCTTTCTTTCATCGACTTCTTCGAACCAAAAGAAAAAAATTCGGAATATCTCAGCAACGATATAATCGCGAAGATAACATCAGACGGACTGAACATACAGAACTTGAAAGGACAGGCTTATGACAACGCTGCCACAATGTCAGGGATCCACAATGGAGTTCGAGCCCAGATTAAAGCACTGAATCCGTTGCATGCACAAACCACTCTGGGGTACACGCTTCTTCTGAATCAGTGAATTCCGTGACGTTTTTTGGAACTCTGGAGAAGCTTTTTGCTTTCTTTTCTGCATCAACTGCTTGGTGGAACGCTTTGGTTGCCGTCACAGGGCAAGCAGTGAAACGAGTCATTGAAACGCGCTGGAGCGCTAGACATGAAGCTGTCAAGACGCTCAAAAATAAAGTTTGAGGAAGTCCTTGAGGTACTAGAAGAATTGACGGATTTATCTCAAACTTCCGAAACAAGATCGGGAGCCAGTCTTCTTCTGACAGCCATGCAGTCATTCAACTGCCTTACTTTTTCTTGGCTTTTGGGCTGCAGTGCTACCTGAAGTAGATGATGCACAGATTTACCTGCAGCAACGAGGACTGAGTGCGGATAAGTGTGCTCAGAAACTCTGCGCTTTAAAAGCTCTCCTAGCCGTGAGCAGAGACCGGGCCGTCCAAGCCGCAATCTACTTTGCTAAGACTGCGAAAAACTCGGATTCGAACTCAAAACGAGAAGAATTCGCAGGAAAAACCGCATGCATGGCGATGAATCCGCAGATGCAGCTTTGTCTCACGAGCAGGAACTCCGTCGAGAGGTGTACGCATCAAGATCATTCAAGTAATGACGACTCGATTGCAGCAAGTTCAAGAAATAGCGGACAAGTTCGGATTTTTGACGCCAGCGAAACTTTTGGACAGCAAGTACGAGTGTGATCTTTCCCATGTAATAGAAGACATCGACCAGGACAAGTTTCAGATGAAGCGGAAGCGTCTCCAGCAGTTTGTCGCCAGTTCTAAATCAGAGGAAGATATAAGGGGCAAGGGACCACTGGAGCTTTTCCAGTTCATTCAAAAACTGAATCGGTTCCAAATATAGTCATTTTGATTCGTATATATTTGACTTTGGCAATTAATGTCGCTAGTTGTGAAAGAAGTTGAAGCTAATCAAAAATTATCTCAGATCCACTATGAGTTCCACTAGACCATAAAACTGGGCTATATTGTCGATTGAACAAGAATTGGCTGCAAATATTGATTTTGCCAAAATTATTTCT
This sequence comes from Chrysotoxum bicinctum, assembly GCA_911387755.1. Taxonomy (NCBI): domain Eukaryota; kingdom Metazoa; phylum Arthropoda; class Insecta; order Diptera; family Syrphidae; genus Chrysotoxum; species Chrysotoxum bicinctum. Next base: position 208,055,539 of record OU426988.1, read on the forward strand.
GACTTCGCTGCTCGTAAGGCCCGTAGAATCCGTTTGTGAAACCGTTGATCCTACTTTACTTGCAGAAGTTTGGGCGGGACAGGGGCCTCATCTTGACTCACTCATTGCCGGTCATGGGCTCACTCCCTGCGCGACCTGCTGTGGTGATTGCGCCCTTTGTCCCGAGTCGTTGACTTGGTGGCATTGGGGCTTGATCCACGGTAGGGAGTGTCCGGAGCTGGGGGTGCCTAACATGTGTGCTTGGTCATCCTGATCAAAGTGCCTGAATAAGTTACTACGATCTGGGGGTGCACAGTGACTTGCGACTCGTGCGTGTTCTCACCAACTCAAGCTGGTGGTAGTAGTTATGTATCCTTGTTGTAGTCTTTGGTCATTTTGCCTTGTTTTTGGGCCTTTGGGCGGCTGCGTGTGCTTTGGCATGCACTGCCTGTTCTGGGGATCAATCTGGTGATGTGTTGATCGACTCGGATGGTGCTTGCCTCCATCTGATTTCGTCGAGGGGTTCAGGTAGTTTTTCCTGTGCGGGATCTTAGGTAGGTTTGTGTTTGTGTGTGTGGGTGTGCATGTTTGGTCATAGGCTTCTACCTTGGTTAGTGGCTGGGTGTGCACATCCGAGGTTGCTAGGCCTCGAGTTTTGTGAAACTCATCTAGAAGTGACCTTCACGGTCGCGAAGCTCCACCGGAAGCTATATTCTGGTACCACGGGAGATAGTGCCCAGGAGGTGGAGGGGTTTCTCGTGTCGCAAGACACTTGGCTTCTCTGCTTCTGACTATCTATGAGGTAGGCCCCCTTGTGGGAGCATCGTGGTGGCTGTGGTTGCCCCAAATCGCGGAAGCATATGGTTTCCAAGTTCTGCTTGGATTCAAGAGGTGCTAGGTAGACCTCGCTCCTCAGCAAGGTGTGTGGACATGCCCCAACATGTTCGCAGAATTGCTACTGGGTGGTCTCGAACTACTCAGGGCATTGGTCAGCGCTTAATTTGACTCCGCCAGTGTGGGTAGGCCCGCCGTGGAATTAAGCCTTTAATTGGCAGGTGTCCACGTTAAACGAAATTCGGTTCTTTACTTGCAGAAGCCCATCTGTAAGTGACCTCGGTTGCGAAGCTCCACCGGAAGCTGTATTCTGGTACCATGGGAGATATGTAGTTGCCCATTGAGTTTCACTCAATTGCTATCGGTGAGGTAGGCCCCCTAGTGGGAGTATCGTGGTGGCTGTGGTTTATTCCGAATGCGGAGACATATGGTTTTCAAGCGTGCTTGAATTCAAGAGGTGTTAGATAGACCTCGCTTCAAAGCAAGAAGTGTGCACATGCTGCAACATGTCACAAATTGCCACTGAACAGCTTCGGCTGACTCGGGGTTAATGGTCAGGACTTAATCTGACCCTGATGAAGGTATGCCTTCCGTGGAATTGAGCTATATCTATACAAGCAGGTGTCCACGTTAAACGAAAACTCGGTTTACCTTCAATAACCCCCACCTACGGATTTCACCTCGTCGTGGTGGGGGGGCTTACGTCACTCAGCTGTTCCCAGAACGGCTGAAGATAAGGACAAACTAAGAAAACCCAGGAGGATGGTAGGAGTAAAAGCAAAGTCTTAGCTGGTCCTCCCACAGCTAAGGTCTTCAAGTGTCTAGGGAGTAAGAGGTGAAGTCTCCAGCCGGTCCGCCCACGGCTGGAGGTCTTCAAAGTGTGAAGGAAGTAAGAGGAAGAAGTGAAGTTGAAAAGGTCTCTGGATACATGTCCGAGGCTCTGAGAGAAAATTGACTACTTGAAGTTTATTGCTGCTGAAACCATACATCTTATGACGTGATCTGGAACTATGTGGCGTGGTGGCATGTCTCCCGTGTGTAGCATACGTAATTCCCACGCGATCGTGGTTCTTGAGAGCGTCATGGGCTGTTAGCCATAATCATGAGGCGTGGTGGCATGTCTCCCGTGTATAGCATACGTAATTCCCACGTGTTGGTGAGGTTGATGGTGGTGTAGGTGGTCGGTGCATGGAAAGTGGTCATGAATCTCATGAGATCTTCGGTTCACGCTGGAGGCCTTTGAAGTGGATCTTGTTTGTTTGAAGGATGTTAAAAGGAGTTAAATGTTAAATCTCCGGCTCCCGCCCGGCTGGAGATTTAAAGTTTAAAAAAGTATGAAGTCTCCGGCTACTTATGTGGCTGAAGACTTTAAGGTATTTGAGTAGCAAATAAGTGGAGGATCGTCGTAATGTTCTTTTTAGAACGAAGACTAGGAGCGTCATCCTAGCTTGCCGTAAGGTGAGCAAAAGGCATGAGCCTCTTTCCTTGTTTACCGTAAGGTAAACTAAAGACAGGAGCGTCTTTCCTTGTTTACCGTAAGGTAAACTAAAGACAGGAGCGTCTTTCCTTGAATACCGTAAGCTAAACTAAAGACAGGAGCGGCTTTCCTTGATTACCGTAAGGTAAACTAAAGACAGGAGCGTCTTTCGTTGATAAACGTAAGGTAAACTAAAGACTAGGATGCACATTGAGTCGTCCATTTCTACCCCGGCTGACTTCTTGGTGTGTATCCTAAGGGTTGGCAAGCCCAGGGTTTTGCAGAAGCCCATCTGGAAGTGACGGGTTCAGATCTGGTAATTCCGAAGCTGAGTAAGAACTTGGACTATGTTCTTGTTCCGTTCGCCTAGGAAGCTCCATTAAACGACGAAGTGGCAAAGCTCCACCGGAAGCTATGTTCTGGTACCATGGGAGATAGTGCCCATTTGAGTTTGAGGATTGAGTTTTATCCTCTGCTCAAACCCTATCTATGAGGTAGGCCCCCTAGTGGGAGTATCATGGTGGCTTAGTTTATTCTAAATGCTGAAACACACGGTTTTCAAGATTCTTTTCTTGAATTCAAGAGGTGTAGATAGACCTCGCCTCCAAAGCAAGAGGTGTACATATGCTGCAACATCTTTGCGATCGAGATAGCTTGCTATGTCGGGGTTAGTCAGGACTAAATCTGACTGTGTTGGTGGTAGGCCACCCGTGGGGTAGAGCCGTAATAGGCAGGTATCCACGTAAAACCCAAAGACGATGTCTCGAAATTTAATTTAAAGTATTGAATGGGGGCGGCAAAATGGGTCTCCTGCCCCGGGCCCCGAGATGGCACGCTACGCCACTGGAATCACGGACGCTTCTGACAAATCACGAACGAATCCGGCAAATCACAAATGAATCCGGCAAATTACGGACGAATCCGGCAAATCATAGACGAATCTGGCAGTCAAAACATACTATGGGAGCATGTTATTGGTTTGGTAAAATGGTAACCATTCATTTTAATTAATTTTTAACAGGCCCGTTGCAAGGAGTGCGGCAGAATTTTAATGCTTCATTACAAGCTCGTAATATTGTTTCTGACGTTTCTAAAAGCCAATTCCATTTTCTCATTTAACACAGAAGCAAACTTTCCTGACACTTATATTATCAAATCATCTTCAATATGCAACCGCCTTCACGCTATATCTTTCCAAATTATACTCGTATTTCAGTATTCTGCTGCAGAATGACTGCCTCTGCAGTTGGATGATGGGCTCCTGAAGCAGATAAGTTCTGACTTTGAGGTGTGGATTTTTATTCTCCACTTTATGGAGTACTGAAAAAGTCTATGCGGATGTGGGCTTCAACTTCCTACACAGATACTCGTATCAATTATTGTAAAATCGATTAGTAGTACGTCAGTGAGTCATCAACAAAGAGAAGTTGTCAGGGATAGGCCAGTTGGAGGTCAGTATGCTGTACAGGAAAGGTCCAAGTTTCGAGCCTTGCGCAACTCCAGATCTGATGTTCTTCTTTGTCGGTGTGCATTTATCTAGTTGTACAAAGAAGTTCCTGGAAGACTTAAAGGAATGGATAACTATAATAAATGCTATGGAAAAACTAAGTAAGTGGAGTGAGTTTATGAGGCCTTCAATCCATACGCTGTCGAACGCCTTATCCACGTCCAGGATTCATCCGGTTTTCAATCGACGCACGTGTATTTAGTGCAGTCGGGACCTTCAATGCGTTGAATGCTTCTCCCGAAAACCAAACGGCATGTCAGGAATAATGAAGTTTTCGTGCAATACTTCTTGAAATATCTATCTACTATATTAACGAAATAAATTTGTTTGATAAGTCTTCTAGATTTGAAGAAGATTTAGGGTAAATCAGATTTCAGCTGACAAATGTTGAAATTTTAAATTAGGGTAGGAAGTTTTAATGCAGATTAAAGACAGTTTGTATTTCGAAGCTATGTACATACATATATGTATGTACAAGATCTTCAAATTATTTAAGGTAGATATAAGACTAGGTGGAGAGACTTTCTTGTTGAAAGAGGCCAGCACCGGTACCCGCTTGTCGAGCCGATGATGATGATAAGACTATTGTGTACACTTAAGTCTCTTTATGCAGTTGCTGTTAGACTCCAGTCATCGAATGCTTCACCTGGAATGCGTACGGGAAAATGGGCACCAAGGACACAAGTATTCATTGAGATTTATTGTATCCCCCTTAAAAACTAATTATGATTAAAATTCGAATATTTGTTTCCGCTCCAAATTGATAATTCGTCTGATGATGACAGAGGGTATAAAAACATCCGGTTGAATTGGGGAATCTTCCTCATGCTCTACATAATGTTCTTTCATTTAATATTTAGCCTCTAAATGATATCTAATGAAATAACCTCAGCATGGATGTACGACTAATTTTGAGACTAAATTTGAATTCGAACTTGAACAGCCATTTAAGTTATAAAGTGTCCTTTCCTTTGGTTCCTTTGCTATAGGCCCATATGGAAATAAATATGTACAATAAACTCGCAAATCTATTTGACATTTAATCATTACAACGCTTCTAATTTGTGTCAGTAATTGTTATGGAATGTTTTGTGTCTAACCATTCAATACACAAGTAGGTAAACGGTTAATGAATCTTCGATAATGGCCTGTATGTATTGTACGTGTGTTGTGGTTCTATTCGGTCAGTGGTCATTTACACAAATTGATTACTAGCAACATCCTTGCCGTGCGTGTCGGTCGTCATCCGTTGTAAAGGAATATCTTAGTTCACTATATACAAGATGCTGGACCAGGACGAAGCTGGAATTTATAATTTAATCAAAGTAATCGAATTAGCAAATTCGATTCGCCCATTGAGTTTATTCACAGCAATTAGCTCTTGTGAGACTCCTGACGGATTTTGCCCATAATTTAATTAGGCCATAAGGATATAACATAAGATTTTCGGATTATTATTGAGGATAATGTTAATTTGCGCTTGTCGAAGGTCGTGTGTGTCGAACTAGAATTCCTCTATCATGGGAATATTATTTTGAAAATGAATATTTTGATGTTTAATAATTGCATTTTGTTCGTCGTTGATTAAGTCTTAAATTTCGGGAACCTATTGAATAAATATTATCAATTACAGGTCCAAATGACTTTTCATGAACTAAAGGAATTTTTGGATATATGTAAAATATTTATTTTTTTTATCAAAAACGGTTTTTGAAAGCTTCCAGGTTTTTTGATGTTTTGATGGCCACTAGTGTACATAAGAGTCCAGCAAGCATGAAAGCATTCACTAGAGGGAGAAAGACCCAACTAACAATTTTGCTTCCTATTTCTGAAATTAAAGAATCATTCGTAGCTATAGTGCTCATATAACCTTTCTTGCTGGAAGTTATAGGAGTAAAAGTAGATATAACACATCACCTAGATATTCTCTGGAGCACTTTGTATCACCTCTATAGGCGTAAAGACTTAATTTTCCTTTAATCATTCTATAATCATACTATAAAATCACATGGCAGTGTATACTCCAATAGTCATCCCAATAAACTGCTTCAAAAGTCATAATTTAGTATTTGTCATCTTTATACAATCATTATTGGACAGTTTAAGTCAAGACACTATAATCATGATCAATTTTTCTGTGGGACTTTTATAGTGGTATATAGTTCCTATAGTACTGTTATAAAACTGTGCCAATGTAGGCATAGTGCACCACGTGCTTTTGTACATATTAGGATGACTCAACAACAACAAAATGCGTAATCTGAGAAAATATTTATAAACGAAATGTAGGACTGTGTCGAACGAACTTTTTTAAATGTAGACTGGCAATTTTAAAAAAATAAGGTTTTTGGTCGAAACTGTTCACTTTTCTAGCAGAAATAAACAATAACAAAATGACATGTGATTTCTCAGAAAATAAATTTCTTGAGAAAAACATTTGATACGCAAAATTTAAGTTTTTGTTATTGTTCGGGTAAAAAAATTGAAATTCAAAAAATATTGACCTGCTTTTTAGATAACAGATTTTCAAAAGAAATATTTGACTTTTGTTTGAAAACATTTTTACGAACACATATAGTGTCTATGTCGCAAGATAAAAGTGAACAATGCAATTTATTTGAAAAAATAAATTAACTTTCATTAATAAAAAACCTCGAATCATGCAGTTTTTTAAGGAAAAAAGTATTTTTTACAATTTTTTTTAGCGAGAGTGTTATGTATTGTGGATAGATTGACGAGTTTTGCTTCGCTATCGCCATCTTCTAATATTTTAGTCTTAAAAGCACCTATAAAAAAAAAACCTATGTGGCTTTATAGGAATTAATTCACGATAAAAGTGATCCCAATTCAACGCCGATCTTACATATACCAGTTTGGCCGAGCGGTTAGCGAGCAAGAGATTTGGTGTGAGAGGACCCTAGTTCGATTCCCAGATCTGCCTACACATGTAAGTAATTTTTAAATTAATTTTAAAAGTAAAAGTAAAAATGAAATCATACAAAATAATCAATTCTAAGATCTTTACAGAAATTATGCGGAAAAAGCCGAAAAACATGCAAAAAAGTATGAAAATAAAAATTAAATCAAATAAGCACAAGCAAATAAATATATTTTTTTTTGATTTTCTGCATACTCCTATAAGTATTTTATTCTTGTGACAGTAAATCTTCTTTTCATGGTCACTATCGACGCAACTGCTGCTATAAAGCATTTATTATGTTCACAAAAGAGCTTTATAGCAGTACTACTACTCCTATAGTGATGGACTAAATTAATATTCTCTGATTACCTTATGGACGTAGAATATCATATAGTACCTCTATCACATAACGATAAGAATATTTTTCGGAGTAACACAATTTTCTCCATAAAGGTGGAATAGGAGTTAAAAAAAGTCGCCCTTTTAACTCTTTGGAGTTTTATATAACCCTTAAATGTGTGTAATAGACAGTAACAAGAAGCTTCTCTAGATGAATATAGAAGTAAAATTGTTAGTTGGGGAATCACAATGTTTTTTATGTTAGTTCTCAGAACAGAACCCAGTTGCTAAATGGACCAGTGCAGTGGGGGTCAATTCTGTATCTGTGAAACTGTGAAGTGATAAGTTTTTTCACAACTTCACACCCTATCCGATTCGCAATTTATGAAAAAAATTAATAAAATGTCAAAATATTTTCAAATATTAAATTTGTTTTCACACTCAAACGATTTTGTGAAAAGCCCTGATAAAATACGAAAATAACAAAAACAAAACTATATTCAAAAATGAGTATCGTATATCAAAAATGAGAGCGTTTCTCATTTTAGTACTTTTTAGTACATGTTTTGACAAACTTATCAGAATGAGTTCCAGATTCCAGAATCGCATTATGTGAGTTCATGAAATGTAAAAATGAAAAATGGCTGTGAAAACTGAAATGATAACTTTTTTATCACTTCACAGTTTCACAGAAATAGAGAATTGACCCCCAGGACCCTTTAAATTATTTCACAGCGGCTGTAGCGTTTAATGAAGTTCGATTTTTCGAAACAACAAATTCGATTTTTAATTTTCTTAAACGTCACGTTATGACGTTGTAAGGTTAGTACTTCTGTAAAAAAATTACCTTAATTTTGCTTTAAAATTTTTTTTTTTAAGTTTTATTACTTTGTTTCCTGTCCATCAATGGTCTGGTCATGTGTAAAGGAACAACAATCGTACGAGTGAGACGAGGAAATAATTAAATTTTTTAGTTGGCGCTCGTAGATTTGTAGTGGCATGTGGCCATATTGCTTTGGTGACAGCTGTCAAATCTGCTCTTTATAATTCAGTTACTGATTCCAAAATACCATGGTACAAGTGACACGATAAAATTGTATCAAATTGTGACAAATGATAAAATTGTATTATCAAAATGTGTGTTAGTTGATGTAAACGTTGTGGCTGTTTCGTTCATTTTACGGTAGACGTGGTGGCCTTCACAGTTGACTCTTTAATGTGTGATCAAATTTGAGACTGGTTTGGTAAATAATCAACCATAATTTGTTCATCAAAGGAACGCATGGTTGGCCGAGAAGATCGCCGCGGTCCGTGAAAGTGTCCAACAGAACACAGTGCAGTTGATTTCTCGTTGTTCACAAGAACACAGCCTTTCGCAGACTTCGACTTGGCAAATTTTGCTTCGGGACTTGGGCTTACTTACTCCCGTAAAAGATCGAACTGACTTAGGAGCTCAAAGTTCCTGACCATAGACAACGCTATTTGTTCGATGACTGGGCTTCAGAGTGTTTGGAATAGGGCCACAAGGATGAGATACATGTTTGGACGAATGGCTGTGTTAACATTCAAAATTGCCGTATATAGAATGACACAAGCCCACTCCAGGCACACCAGGTGACAATGCATCCTCAGAAAGTTACCGTTTTGTGTAGGGTGGCATCGTCTTAGCCCGTACTTTTTCGAAAACGACGTTAGTGAGGCTCGTCACCGACAATGGCGAGCGTGATAAGTAATTTTGTATGACCTAGACGGTCCATTGAGGGTAAGGTTATCTTATGCAAAAGTGACCACTAAGATCATGTGGTTTGACCCCGTTAGACTTCTTCTTGTCGGGTTTCCTAAAGTCGCAGGTCTATGTAAATAAACCACAGTTGACCGATGCCATTTAGGTGAATACAACACAGTCCATCGCTCAAATTAAAAGATTTAAAGCTTTCCCGAAGAAAATTCTAAATCCCATAGCCATGTACAGGATGGGCCATCTAGTGGTTTCTTTTTTAAATAATATGTTGTTTTAAGACTGACAGCTGTTTCCCGCTCAAAATCTTGACAGAAAATCAGTATCATACCTCAGCGAAACGAAATGAGTCGCTTTGCGCTTGAACAACCATGGGAAATATTAAAAACTTATTTCCAAAGTGAGTGCTGGGTAACAGGCAGTGCGTTTTTTAAAAAGAAGTTTTGGCCGAAATTAAGCACGTTTGTGCAAAAATGTCAGTAGAAGACTGGTATGCCCCCATGGTCCCCGTCGTCGTACGTACATGCGCACAGACGAGAATGTGGCTGCTGTAGCTGAGAGTGCTAGATAGAATTCACGAACTTAAAATCGCCATCGATCTCAACAGCTCAACATTTCATGCACTAGCTTGAGGAGAATTCCGCACAAAGATCTCGGGTTATTAACTTACAAGGTCCAATTGACTCTTTTACTTTTTTGAACTTCTTGACTTTATAGTTATTTGATAATAGCAACCCTTGGTATACAATTTAGGGCTTTATTTTATGTATAGAAACAGCATTGGGTATAAACAACGAAACTGATATACGAGTATCTTGATACTTTTCTCGCTTGCTACTTTTATATAATGATTGTGTTCTTGCGTGAAAGTTTTCTCACATGATAGTTTTTTCGCTTGACTCATTTCTTCAAAAGATATTTTTTTTTTAAATTATTGATTTCTATCATGAAAGTTTTTCCACATAATACATCGGACGGCCTGCCGAACACCAAGATCCACAAAAATGAGAAACTACTACCAACACATCACATACAAATACGGAAAACATGTATGTTTTCATCTAAAACAATACAGCAACTCACAAAGACAAAATTTAAAATTTCTTTTAACATGTAGAGACTACGGTTTTATACCCAAACACTTGCTAAACGCCACAAAAAACATTCAACAACTATTCTCGAGTTCCAAATCAATCTCGCTTCTTAATAAAATTGAACACAAATTTCTTCTAAAATTGTTAAACATTGAAATCACAGAAATATGTCACAAAATAAAACGCACAGCCAACGCAATCAGACTACAGGACAAACGCATCAAAGAACACCTATCAACGGAAGAATACACACAATTTACAAGCAAACAGAAACAAGTTTATAAAGAAACACTTTTAAAAAAAACAAAATATAAGCACACACAAAATATAAGCACACACAAAATAGACCAACTTAAGGTAACACTTTGGAACAATTTCAACATAAAATTCAATGAAAAGTGGTTTGTAAACAAAACCAACATTGAATTTCCATTTGAAATAAAATGGCTTCTTTCATTGGGAAAAAAATTCTCGATGCCGATTGAAAAAGAAAGCTTTCCTTTGCTAAAACTAATTGCCGATGGTGAAGAGATCATTAGAAGTGTGCAAGATGAAAGAGAGCAAGAAACACTACGCGCTCAATATTGCAATATGTTGCACTCTTTCCATCGTAACCACCAAAATGATCAATTTGCCAAATATGTAGCAAAGGTATACAAAGGTACACTCTGGAAACTCTACACATCCTCAAAAACAACAATAATATGAACAGAAAACAAGACACTCAAAACATCTCCGCAGTCTACTGCGGACTGATCTTCGCATTAGAAGTGCAACTTTCTTAAATCTTTTTAAATTTAAAAATCAATTAAGTTTACTGTTACAACAAAGTTTTTTTAATTTAAAACTAGACAAATAATTTATTTTATTTTATTTTTTATGTAAGTTCTTTGAAGTTTTGTTTTTTCTTTGTAAACAGATTTGTTAAACTGTGTTTGTGATTTATTGTTTCAATAAAGGATCCCCTGAGGAAGGCAGCAACCCCTGTCGAAACGTCGGGAAAAGTAAATGAAACCAAACTAGTTTCATTACACATCAAGTGACCAAAATAGCCGAAGACGAACCAGATTCTTCAACAAAACAATATATTTGAACTTGGTCAAACATAAATAATTTAACATAATAGTTTTCTCACATGATAGATTTCTCATATGACAGTTTTCTCACATGACGTATGTATTTTTTGTAAGTTGATATCCCTATATTCACAAGTAAACAATGTTCTAATTGACAGTTCATGACGGCCATTTTGTTTTATCGCGTTATTAGTTCTCCTATTTTGATTTTCAGCAATAATAGACAAATAACGTTGACAACTATCACCAACCATAAACAACGCTGTATGATCGGTGAATGGGTTCGTGAGCAGTTGGAAGCGGTCCCCGATTTCAACAAAAATTCATCTTCAACGAGAAGGTTCATTTTTGAACGAACCAGCAGCGTTGCCACAAAGTGCCCGATCGGGCCATTTGGCCCTCTGTTTTAAATTTTGACCCTTTGCCCGGGCCAATTAGAAATGGCCCCCAAATCTAAATTTTAGAAGATTTAACATCACATCATATCGTGCTTAGTAATAATTAAAAAGCTTTACAAAATTAAATATAAACCATTGCTATGCATCGCCACCACAATGTGTTTCCATCACCACATACAAATAACCATACTTAAAATGGAACTGAATTTATTCATTTATCTCGTTTAATGATTTGACTCACGTCAGTTTCGCAGTTTCGTCCAGCGTGTTGACTTCTCTGACGTCATTTATTTTCGTCATCTACCAAAGCGTTTATGTAACTTTGATATCAAAAAACTTAATCTTAGAAATTATATCGTAAATTTCCCAATAATGAAGATCTTTTGATAAAATATTTGCGTTTGCAAAAAGAATTTGATTTTTTAAATAAATTTTAATACAAGGACTACTTAATTCGTGCTGAATCGAGTCTAAGACTGAACAGTACAATTTTTTTGTCATTTATCAATGATTAAATATGTTCAAATGTTATCCCCAATTGCATGCAATATTCTGGGAATACATCTACAAATACATTTAAATAATTTGCAGACTTTTTTTTAACTCCGTTTATAATCCCCAAAGTACTCCCTCTAACCTTTCTGCCATGTTTAAATTCAATCAATGTCGGTCATTTAAAGTTAAGTAACAAAAATGTTGAAATAGTCTTAATTGGACTAAATGATGATAAGCAACCAGGAGCCGATTGTATTCCTCCGAACATTTGGAAAATGAAAAAAGTTATAATTCATTTGAATTAATTTTGTCTTTAAAAATTAGTTTTTTTTTTTTTAATTCACTCAGTTTGTTTATTTTTTGCTAATTACATTTAGTATTTTTTTTAAGGAATAAAAAAATATTTTGTTTTGAAAATAAACTGGGCTTTAATAATAAGCGAAAAAAACTAATAATCATTAACGTGTTGTTTTTGAATGAATTGCGGAGAAACGGTTGTCCGCAGAAAAAAAACTAAAACTGTAATAAATTCTTGATTGGTTATAAAAATAATCTTACGAATCGGACGTAGTTTGGCAAAGATAAAGCCAGTTAAGGCAAAAATCATAAAAACCGTTATAACTCGAAAACGGGACGAAAACGAGAAAATTACCTCTTAAGTTTTTCGACTTAAAATGACCTCGGGAATCCATGGTTTTCGTTTGGGGCGGTGACTGTGAGACACCCTGTATATTGACTTTGCTAAGGAGTTAGATAAAGTAAACCACCATATACTAATACAAAAATTGGAATCCATTGCCTTCCACTCAAATATTTTAAAGTGGTTTGAATCCTCCTAAACGGAAGAAAATAGTTTGTGGGTATTAATGATGTACTATCAGATCTAATTGAGGTCACATCATGAGTACCACAAGGAAGTTACTTGGGCCCTCTTCTATTCTGGCTGCTGATCAATGATATCACTGATTTCTTAAAAAATGTTTCTTGTTTGATGTTTGCGGATTACATTAAAATATTCCGTCGTGTAACTCAATTAATGAGTGTAACTCAATTAATAGGGGGTGGCCGTGGCGCGATGGATGTGTGCTTGCCTGTGAACCTCATGATCACAGGTTCGATCCCTGCCGTCGTCTATGTCGTTTTAATTCCATTAAAAACCTTCTAAAATTGTCATCAATGGGTTGCTGATTTTACTCATTACATGTTGTTCAGGCATAACACTAACAACATGTAATTGAGTTAAACTAGTATACCCAACAAGGATGAACACGAATAAAATAATGTGAATTATAAGCCACATAGAAAAAAGACACGGCATTCTCCGCTTTAGTTCAGCCGCCAACCCTGGAGATAAAATATCTGAGACAACAACCTTCAGTCTCAGAACATCGTGCCACACATCTTTCCTATCCTTCTTTCTCTTCTTACCTTCACGCCCGCGCTGTGTTCAAACATTTAAAGGGTAATCATAATCCCTTGAGCGCGGGTAGATTATAAAAAAAAAAAAAAAAAAAAATGATTGTCATTTACTCCAATGTGATCTTCATCGCTTGTCTGAATGGTGTTTAGCTAATCAGCTTTTGTTAAACGTATCAAAGTGTCAATCTTTATCATTTTTTAGGAGCCTATCATATATTCCTTTTCAGTATTCTATAGAAGATACGGAACTCTCAATACTTAACGAAAAGAAAGATCTCGAAACTCCGCTTTAAATCCCATATAGACTGTGATTGCTAAGGCTAACTCTATGTTAGGATTCATTAATCGGAACTCTAAGGAGTTCTCTGATCCTTTTACTCTTTGATCTCATTTTTTGCGTATGTAAGGTCATCATTAGAGTATTGCTGTGTAATTTTGGATCCATTTTTTCAAGTTCATTCTAATAGGATTGAAAACATACAAACATACAATATTCATACCCCAAATTATAAAATTCGGTGTCAACTTCTTGGCTTATAATATCTTGTCGTTCGTCGTAAAAATTTTGCAATAATATTTTTGCGCGATATTATATTATATTATATTATATTATATTATAAATTGCCCTTTTATTTTGTCTCTTTTAATTGTGTATGCTTCGTCAAGGAATCTACGATCCGTTTTCCTTTTTAATGAACCTCATCATCGGGTAAACATGAAACTTTAACTCGATGCATTAGAGAAGCCAACAGTATTATTTGTAATTATATTGATTTTTTTTTTCTCAACAAAGTCGAAAATCTTTTAAGAAGCACATATTGATCTTATTCGTAATCCGGTGGTATTAAGTTATTATTTTAGATTAAGTTTATAATTTTATTTTGTTTGCTCCACTAATTAATTATTTGGTTTTTCTATTTTTCAATAAAAAAAAAAATGATTCGGTAGTCTGTAAGATTATTATATATTATTTGTATAAATCTGCTTGATGAAATAAAAATAAATAAATAAATCGTATAGACATTTGTTTTTTTTTTCGCCGCTTGTTGTTTATTCGTTCGTTGTCCATTTATATATTGAATTAAAATATGAAAAAGTTATATAAATATTTAAATAATATTACTGGAGTGATTTATATTTTTTTAAGATATTTTAGGGTAATTCCCAAGAAATCAAATCAGACGACAGAGTTAAGATCTGCTTCTGCTGCCTATTACAAAGATTTAAGAAATGCATTAAATAAATAAATAAGAACAAAAACAAATATTAATGTATTGTAGTTTAATGTTTTAAGGACGGATTTGTAAGTAAAATATTTGGCCCCAACTTTTGTCAAATGGCCCTCAAAAAAATTTCAAAATGGCCCTCTATGTTTTTTCCTTCGCGGCAACGCTGCGAACCAGTATGCTAAGAAACAAGATTCCGCGATTTAAGAGAATGCAAAGCAACGCGATGTGCAACAAGAAGCAATAAATTCGCAGAAAGTCACTTTTTGGTTTGGATTATGGGCGGGCTGCGTCTTTGGTCCGCATTTGATTCCATGGCATTTCGATCATCATCTACGAAAAGCACTATCTTTCGATGACAACCAATTTATTTTAACCCAAATTGGATGATGTTGTATGTGAATTACCTACATGACTTTCCAACAGCATGGCAGTATGTGCCACACAGCTGATGCCACAATGGACATTCCGCACTAGCGATTTAAAGGCATAAGTATCTCTGTCAGAGCTGAAAGAAGCTACCCACTACCCATAGATATCGTGGAATTTAACCCGATTGAATTTTTTCTTGTGAGGTTGCCTTAAGTCGTGAGCTTATACTAATTATTCGCAACCGAACGATTACCACAAACCTAATCGTGCCATCGAATAAATTAAGCCTGATCTATTCGCCAGAATTAACGAAAATTCGATCTTTGGAATGCGACCAACGACGAAAGCAGCGATTGCTATTTAAACGATGTCATATTCCACAAATCGTCACCTTAGTTCTATCTTGTTCAAAGTCCATTTTGGAAAATGTTGGGTAAACGATTTTTTCACTTCAGAAGCAAAATTTTTACTTAAATTTGAAAGGAAATACTGTGGAGTTTTTTTTCCATTAAATTCAATAATTTTTGTTTGCAAAATTATTTATAAATCTAGGTTTTATTAAATCCTGAAATATGTAGTTAAAAAATAAAATCAAGTGGGATGTCATTTTGGATATTGAACAACGTTGTATGGGCTGTAAATAAGTTGATTAAATTGGTGGATATTGAACAAAAAGGCTAAATATTGAACAAATAATTAATAATTAAATCATTGAAACTACGAAAATACTATGAAAATAGAACAAAAATTCTAACTCATTTTTTGAGTTAAGCACTAGAACATAATAGATGGTCAGAAAAAATATTGCTGCTGCTCGGTAGGTAATGAAATTCAAAATTTGTTAAACATTTTTTTGAATTCACTTTTTACCCTTCTTTTTTCAAATAAATACATTATTTATTTTACATACAATTTTTAATTTAAATTTTGTTATTGTTTTAAACATACTGGCGCAAAATTTTAATTAAATTAGTACGATGCTAAAGCTGTTTTAGTATGATACTAAAATCGTCGAATACCTATATTATTTTTTAGTATCGTGCTATTTACAAACGCCACACAAGGACTTAGTTCTTTGCACGAACTTTCATTGTTTTAAGTGAAATTTATTAAGAAAATTGCCTTTATTTAGGCAGAACTTTTCAATTTTTGAGTGGGAGTGGCAATATTGAAAAGACTATTTCCTTTTTTTTTTGTTTTTTTTTTCTTCTTTTTATTTCACTAATATTATAGTTTTCAGTTAATTAGGTTTAATTACTTTAAAGTTACGGAGAAGCCGCCAAAAAATGCCTTAGAGGTCCAAAAAAAGAAAAAGAACTACTCGAAACTTCCGGGGGTCGACAATGTACACGTCATCGCCGTGAAGTTTGATGTATTTTAGTATATATCACTCAGACCAGCACCAGAGATGCGCTCTGAGGAGTGATACATACGATTTATTGTAGATGGCGTGAACAGCCTTAGCACAATAATAGTTAGAAAATTGTAAGAATTAAGAATGAGTTAGTAAACTACTTTAAAGTTACGAATCGTTAAGAATTATCATTAAGGTATTAGCTTAATAAAAGGCTGTTTAAAATTTTGCGCCACTGAGTTTTATTGTAATTGGTTTCTTATTATTTTTTTTATAAAAATCGTTGTTTTAACGTAGTTTCATACTAAAACAGATTTAACATCGTACTAATTCAACTAAAATATTGTGCCATTATGATTTTATTTGTAATGCATTGAAAGAAGATCAGGGGCCTGTTTCTCAGATCATACACATCATACATTTTATACAACATACAACATTTTTATACAACATACACATTCATTCTGTTTCTCAGATTTCATTGGAAGTGTTGTATGACATTTGTTTTGTTGTATGATGTGTATGATTCTGACATTTCATTATTATTTTGAGTGTGAGGTTAATATAAATCTCAATTTTTTGTGAAGACGTGCTGGAACTAATTGAAATTAATATACGTGTCAGATGACGCCCTAAAATAATAAAAGAACCTGATAATTTCAATCTTAAAGATCCATATTTTGTTGAAAAATTTAGATTGCCAAACATTTTTAGTGGAAAAATTGGGAAGATCAATTGTGCGTTCAAATAATTGCAACGAAGCCTTGTCACCTTTGCAACAAATATTGTTAACCCTTCATTAGCTTGGAAATGGAATCCAATATCATGAAATCGGCATAATGCAAGCCCATAAGACAACCCCAATGAAACTACCTCTCTCTATGCCCTACAGGCTCTACCATGTTTTGTGAATGTCGAGCCAGAGAACTTCTCATATAAATTTTGTTTCCCCAGCATTAATTGATGAAAACAATGTTGTTATACATGTTACATGCAGCAGCCACTTTACAACAGAATTTTGTGCTGTATTAAATGTATGATCATTTATAGGTAAATTTGCTGTATTATGTAAATGACACATTTCTGAGAAACAGAATCATACAACATTCCAATATTTCCAGTGTAATCTTCAGTCATACATTGTTGTATGACAGTGGATCATACAACAAAATTGAGAAACAGAAATCATACAGCAGAACTGTCAATATCATACAATGTATGATGTGTATGATCTGATAAACAGGCCCCAGATTTTCGATATTGTATTTGTCTACATTGAAAGTAAACTTTTGTCTTGAAACTTTAGCTACTCTCGTTCGCAATTTTGTGTAACATATAATTATATGTTTTCTATAAGCAACCAAACAGTTGTGCAACTAAAAATTGAATGTGCGCGCCTAGCCTTAAGGTCCAAAATGAATCAAATATTTTCACACGTTCATCATACGAAAATTTGGTGAAACAATTATGACTGCAACCAGGGGCGCAACAACGGGGGGTGTCCAGGGTGTCCGGACACCCCCTAGAGGTCGGTGGACACCCCCTCCGAAATCGATAGACACCCGAGTGACGATTTTTAAAACATTCTTAACCCCACAAACCCGAGGAGTAGCGAGGTCAAGCTTAAGGAGACGATGCAAACTATTCCCAAAGCCATTAACCCGACCAACACCGGGTGCAGCGAGGCCAAGCTCGCGAAGACGACACAAGCTATCCCCAAAGCCATTAACCCAACAAACCCTGGGCGCAGCGAGGCCAAGCTCGCGAAGACGACACAAGCTATCCCCAAAGCCATTAACCCAACAAACCCGGGGCGCAGCGAGGCCAAGCTCGCGAAGACGACACAAGCTATCCCCAAAGCCATTAACCCAACAAACCCTGGGCGCAGCGAGGCCAAGCTCGCGAAGATGACACAAGCTATCCCCAAAGCAATTAACCCGATAAAACCGGGGCGCAACGGGCCAAGCTTTATAAGACAATGTAAAGAAATAGCTCCTCCCAAAGCTGTGAACTCTTACAAATCCGGTGCTCGATTTACGGTTTCAAAGCGCGTCAATAAAAAAAAGATACGATTGTACGATGTCAAACTAAAAAGCTAGGCGAGGGAGGTGTTCGACGATTTTCAACTATAACTTACCTATCAAGGGACATGGACAATATTTATTACAGCTATTGTGTTTATATTTTATAAAGTACATAACATTAAATTCTGTAAAAATAGAAAGTTTTTTACTATAGATTTTACTCAATGGGGACCCTGTACTAAAATTAATACGAACCGAGATTTCATTATATTTTTGAAAATTTTTCCACCAAAAAAATCAAGCCGCTAAAAATCGGAAATATTTTAAGCCTAAATACACTAGGATTGGATTGAAAATTGTACATACTGATTTTTAATAAAATTCTAGTGTATTTAAGCTTTAATTATTCCAAATATTTGTTAAAGTATGAATTTGAAGCGATTTTTTGCAACAAAGTCCTTGGATTTTTAAAAAATAAAAAAAATAGAAAAAACTGAATTTAATCTCAGTATCAAATGTAGTGCTTGATGTCTTTAACTTGAATAAATTTTGTATTCTGACTTTAGATTATAAGATTGTGTAATATAATTGTAAAAATGTTTTAAAAGTTGACACCGCAAATCAAGAGAGCTATTGAAATTAATTTTTTGAAATCCTCTTCGAGAGCTTGGCCTCGCTGCGCCCTGGGTTTGTCGGGTTAACGGCTTTGGGAATAGTTTGCATCGTCTTCTTAAGCTTGACCTCGCTACGCCCCGGATTTGTCGGGTTATTTGGGTTATTTGGATTATTTTGGGTTGGACACCCCCCTAGCTTTTTAGGTTGTTGCGCTTCTGACTGCAACTAACGTCGCAAGCGCATGTCATTTGAATATTGCTTACCACCTTGACCCATCCGTTTTTGTATATTTTGTTTCCACAAAAATGGTTTTCGATTTTTTTTACTCGATCCAGGGCTTCTCTTGGTGTAAAGCATGTAGTTTGTTTAGATGAAACGGAACCTTCTGCTGGTACTACATTTTCCAATGAAGGTACTGAAATGACTTCTTCAGATAAAGGAGCTATATTAGAATTCTGAATCATAGAATTCTGAAATCATTATTAATAATAAATAATTATTAAATTATCATACTTTAAGCGAAAAATATTTTATTCAAAAACTGTCTAAAGATAAAAGGGTTTCTCAAAATACCTTAAAAGCGTTTGAAGATTACGCTCCAACTTTTCGCTTACATCACATTGTGCTTACAGCTTCCAATGTTATATCAGTATTAATTTTGTGTGGTACATTACAGTGCAGTGATATTGAACAAAAATGCGGTTTTCCGTCCGCATAACTTTTTTAATAGTACTTTGTTCAATAACATACAAAACTAAATGGATTAGATATGGATATTGAACAACAAAAAAATACATGGTATTTTTTTTAAAGTTAATATAAAATTATTCAATTTCATATAAGAACAAAAAGCAGTGGTTGATTGAATAAAAAAGACACTCAAAATATTTACTAAAGTGGTTTATTGAACAATAGTTCTTCATAACTTAAAAACTAAAAGAGATAGAACAAAATGGAGTACGCCATTCGAAAGAGCATGTTCGATTTATAAAAACTGCATTTCTAACTCAATTTCGCCAAAAATGATCTTTTGAACAAGATAGAACTCAGGCGACGACATATGGAATGTCATCAACAGGCCTTCTATATAAAATTAAAATTTATTGATTCGAAAACCCTTCGTTATTGGAAATGAAAATAAACATTTTCCTGAGCGAAGTTACAATATTTCCACTGCAAACTCGAAACAAATCCGGCGAACTTTGGTCACCTAGGTTCTAGGTACTATGTTTTCAAACGGTAACCTTGTTTTAAGCCTTTTCGAACCAAAGGGCTCCGTTTTATCCTTGATATAGTAGTAGCCCAAACTGGACTTCCAGAATTCTTCATCAGAAACAACAATAGAAATGAGAGGGCTTAATAATTTGGCAACTCTTTCACATACTGGACCTTCTATTGATGATCATTCAAATTCAAGTATCCTTACAAAACCTTCTGCGGAACCTAACTTCGAATTATGTTTAGTTTACGCATATAGCTTATTCACATGGAAGCAGAATCTCAAGAAATTAACTCTACAAAAACAATAAATAGTCTTTCAAAATGACATACCATAGATTCCTATACCTTAAAAGCTATACTTTTACCTATTTCCAGTCGAACTAACTTCTTCCCGAAAAACAAAAACTACAATGAGCATAAAATAATTTAAAACAAAAACGAGAATGGAAATGAAACTGAAAATGAAAACACACTCCCCTTTCAACAACCAATCATCCGAAATGTTTTGATAAACTTTAAACGGAACTCTTCAATTTCAATTAAGAACTTTTCAAATAGAGAAACGTTTCACTGAATCACCTGAGGCCGTTTACTTAATTTGCACACCTAAATAAATTTCAACTATACCATCGGCAGGCAGTAGTCGTCCTCGTCGTATGGGCTTCTTCGGCTATATTACTCCTGGTCCGGTTGGGTTCCTGGGTGTTCGGCCCCAGCCATCACCATGTTGTCGTCGTTTGTACTCCCAATTTGGACACTCTGCCCCCAGAACACCAACTGTTCTCTCTCAAAGCATATTTTAATTTTTTTGTGTGTGTTCTGTTCCCTGGAAATCATTGGCAGAGGAGCTCGACTTACGGCACCCCAGGGGAAGGTTATTAATTGTGGAACATGAAATGAGGTTTCAAATTGAAAGCATCGTAACACGATGCAAGGGATGGATTCTGTGGGATAAGGCGACAGCAGCCCTTGACGCAAATGAATTAAGTGATAACATCAGTCGTAAAGGGAAAATCCAAGTCAGACAGAAGAGCACATAAATGATTTTTCAAAATGAGAACTCTTTTGACTTTGACTGACGCCATCCTCCACAAAAAAAAATACTCCCATCTTTGCTTAAAGAACATGGCGCCTTAGGCCGGAAACTTTCAATTAGTTTTGCGAAAATGGTATAAATGTGTTTCCAGTTCCTGCTCTATGTGTGTATGTGTGTATTTTCGTTCGGAGTTGGCAAATGTTATTCATTTTCGGTTCTTTTTTTATATTTCGTTGATAAAATACATACCTACAGTGTGGTTGATTTAGTGAAAAAGTTTTTCATTTCAATTTCAAACTGCAAGTTCTTACACTTTCATAGTTAATTGCTAGAAGCTCAGGTGGTTGCTTTTGCTTTAAGGCGCACCACTCTGCCAAAGACTTGTTGAAAAATTGGTTTTGAAATTAGAGTTCTTCAAAAGAGTTCCTGCTTAGTTTGTTGGTTTATTTTTTGGGTGTTTTTATCTTGCTATCCACTAAGGGAGCAGTAATTTTTCTAGAAATTAAAATGTTTTATTAATTGCATGATAAATCAAAGTTAAACGATATGAAATTGAGTAAGGACCTAAAGGTGTATTGTTATGATAAATTCACTAAGAATTTTTCATTGAAAGTGATAGTTTC
Source organism: Chrysotoxum bicinctum (assembly GCA_911387755.1). Classification (NCBI taxonomy): domain Eukaryota; kingdom Metazoa; phylum Arthropoda; class Insecta; order Diptera; family Syrphidae; genus Chrysotoxum; species Chrysotoxum bicinctum. The sequence continues at coordinate 208,077,286 of OU426988.1, forward strand.
TAAGCCCTTTGGCAACACTTTCAAAAGAAAGAAAAGGGAAAACAAAATGAATGTCCAAATACAAGAAAGATATGATATAACTACTGTATTGAGTAGAAAAGAATATACTGAGACTGACACAATAAAGGCATAATCAGTTGTTGTAGATCTGTGAAAGTAGAAAGACGTTGTTTTATTTTTGTAGCGAAATATAATTGATTGTTTACAGCCCCTACTATTTTTTTTTTAATTTTCTCTAATTAGAATTAGCCAGAGTTGTGTGTGTTGTTTTTTTTTTGAAATGGTAAATGGTGAATTTCGTGTTGTATTTTCAAATGTCCGTGGGCTCAGGAAAATTGTCCTAAACGTGTACGCCCATTCTGTTAAATACAGGACAGCTGTTTTGTCACAGGAAACACAGGCTGGTGCGAAAACTTATATTTCAGAATTTCGCCTGCTATCTATAACTAAATGCCATTACTCTTTCGCCATCACGTTCTTATGTTAGACATAATTTTTCTTGCCATAGCCTTCCTCAATACGGACTAATACGAACTTAAATTTCATGGGGCTTAAGTTTACTGTCCGTAAGCACATCATTCATTATTATTTCATTTATAATTCAATTCAACCATTAATGAGTTTGATACACTGTCTGATTCCATTTCCCGAATTGTTTCCTTATATCCTCACACTCAAGTTAATATTGCTAGCGACTTCAATGTACATACTTCAAGTTGACTTCGCTATTCAGGACAGGAAATATCCGAAGGAAGATATAATAAGATCTTTGCTGAGATGTGCCAACTAACTCACCTTCTTGATGAGACTACTCAAATACTAGATGTTGCTGGACAAAACGGTCACTCGGCACTTCGGACGATTGTGTAATATCAGCCAATTTCTCGTGTTCCGTTCATCCACTTGTGGAGAGAGAGGTATACTCTGGCACTCATACAGTTGCAAGAGCCCTTCGAGATCTTGATATAAACAAATCCGTGGTCCTGATGTTATACCACCCATTCTTCCGAAGAGGTGTTCTTCATCGCTGAAAAAACCATTTAGTAAGCTTTTACATCGCTCTTACTGTTCTAGAATCTTCCCTTGAAGATAGAAAACGGTATCTGTCCAGTCTGTTCCATAAAAAAACCGCGACGTTTCCTTCCTCTCCTCCTACTAACTAATTGCACTTATGTTCCTTTTTTCCAAGGTTATGGAATCGCTGATCAAATATCACTTAAAGCAATATCTCGACAATATGGCTGTCGCAGCAATAGTTCCACTCGTGATCTGATAGCATGTTTTACGGAAGAGTGGAAGAAATCTTAACAATGTTTTGGAGAAAGTAAGATTATTTCCCTTGATATTTTTAAGGAATTTGATAGAGTTTGACACGAGGCTCTTTTATCTGGGCTTATTTCCGGGAGCCAAAAAGTGATTAGGAAGTCCAAGGTCCGAGAGTTTATGTAGTAATCCCTTTTATCAAAACGCTGTAGATATCCAGCAATCACGCTGCTGTGGTTTCCTTTTTGTTGAGTCCAAGTGCAACATCAGTATGGAGTCCCAGTAGGGGATGTAAAGTAGAGTGTTTATTTCGAAAGCCATACTGGTACTCCGGTACGAGTATGACATCTCTTTCTCTGCAGAAAACATTGAGTTTCTCCTCCAGCTTATACAGCTGAGCAACGAAATCCCTCAGGAGAAGTGAAAACATTTTTCAGTGAAGGCTCCGATGATGGGTTTTCTTCGTTGAATAAGGTCACGGTTTCGGTGGTTGCTTATATCTCCTGACAGCGAGTTTCTACTGCTTCTTTAACAAAGTCAGGAAGGTGTATGCATGGAAGGGCGGTTTTTGAAAATATCATGAAAGTGATTATGATTAGTAAATGCTTCAGCTTTCTCAGCAGAAGTTGTTGAAACTCTTTGTCCGTGAAGCATGGTGTCGGGAATTAAGTTAGCTCTTCCAACAATCAAATTGATCTTTTTAAACGTGCCAGGGCCAGGTTTAATATCTAGGAGTTTCTTGCTGAAATCCTTTTGCTGATGATGTTTTACTGCCTGGTTGAACCTTGTCACTGGTATTCGTCACTTTCCCTATTCTAGGCCCTGTGGTAGATTGTTTGGAGGCTTTTGTGGAGTCTTTGCCGGTGAGCATACATAACTTGTATATTCTGAGGTAAGTTTGCACACATTCCAATTCTGGTGCGGGGAGTCTTCTGACTGTCCAAAGCATTGTTGGCCTCGCATGTTGACACCTACCATTTTTATAGCTCTCTTTTGAATTCTGTCCAAGAGACTCAAGTGGGTTTTTGGAGCACCTGGGCCTTATATATAACACCCGAATCAGATGGGGTAAGAAATTTCTTGAATCCGTGAATACTTAGCAGCATTTTTCGTAACGTCAAATATGTGATCACTTCACAAAAGATGGTCTGTTATCCACATTCCTTGAACTGAAAGCTGTTTAGTATCTTCGATGCAAGTTTCACCAGTAGAAAGTGGCATTTGGTGAGGGTTATGCTTTAGCGACAGTAAACAGGATTGAGTTTTCGAAGCATTAAATTCTAAACGGTTTTTGAATCCCCATTGGACAATGCTGTCAAGATAAGAATTAAATGAGTTTATCATACGCTGCCGTTGGAAGTCCACATCCGAAGAAAAAGGATGTGAATCTAAAAACAAATATGAAAAGCTGAGGGTACTGTCGTCAATTAAGTGGATTAGAAGTTTTAGACAAGAGATCACTTATGAACATAAGGAAGAGTGTCGGAGAAAAATCGGAACCCTGTGGCACACCAGCATTTATTTTGTGGATATCAGATTTGAAACCGTCAAAAACTACTTGTAGTGAACGGTCCGAAAGGTCATTTCTAGTCCAACGAAGAAGAGATTCATCGATACCAAACGCACGCATTTTCGATAATACAAGTAGAGCTTGTTGCCAAACTCTATCAACTGCCTTTGAAATATCAAGTGCAATAATCTTACTTTCTCCAAAACGATGTAAAGATTTGTTCCACTCTTCGGTGAGATATACCAATAGATCACTAGTGGACCTTCTTCTTCCTATGCTTCGGCGCTGTTATGATATCGATGTCGAGGGGATCACAACTCTCCCACGTATCTGCTTAACACTAGTGATCCGCCTGTGGGGTTCGCCGGGTTGACCTCAGAAATCGGCGGCAAGCCTCCCGGTTTTGTATTGTTCCATTTCTGAGGCCAACTGAATGCTGGTGTTTTTGCATTTGTTTGTACCAGGAGTGTTTAGGCCTACCTTTCTTTTTATTCCGAATTGGAACGTTGTATGATATTGCCTTTTTGACGGGGTTCTCAGGATCTCTCCTTTGAACATGCCAATACCAACTAAGTCGGTCGTGTTCAATTTTTTGGGAAATGGTATTCTTAACATGAAGGCTTCCTCGGATCTTCGTACTTCTAATTCGATCAAGCTTTGTAACTCCTGCTGTCATACGAAGCATCTTCATCTCAGCTGCCGCTAGCTTACTCTCATACTTTTTGTACATTGTCCAACATTGTGAACCGTATGTGAGTGCTGGACGCACAAATAAAGTGTAGAGCTTTCCCTTCAGCTTAGGGGGCATTTTTCGGTCACAGAAGATAGCAGAATTTTCCCGCCACTTCATCCACCCTACGCTTACGCGATGATTGATATCGTCATCACAAGTAGCTTCGTTATTTATCATAGACCCCAGATATTTAAACTTTTCACACTTGGGAAGCACTACTCCATTCAAATAAATGTCTAGAATAGGCCTGTGTGGATCAGAAAATGGGCAGCATAGGTATTCTGTCTTTTTCGCGCTTATGCGGTACCCACTTCCTTCTAGAACATCCACCCATACGTCAAGTGCTCGTTGTAGGGATATCGGGTCTTCACTTATGATGGCTCCATCGTCAGCAAAGAATAACTGATGTACTTTTGGATCCGTCACTTTGCCTTCAAGCAGGTAATCAAGAACTGTAATAAAGAGCAGGGGACTCAAGACACTTCCCTGGTGTACACCTACTGTGATTTCGAATTCTTCGGTGACTCCAGCTGCGCATCTTACTTTAGTAACTGCTCCATCATACATGTCCATAATTATCCGCACACAGGTTTCTGGATCTCCTCGTTGCCTGAGGGCCACCCATATTAGATCTCGTGGTTGCCGATCGAATGCATTTTCAAAATCAACCAATACGACATGCAAATCCTCCAAAGAATCCCGATGTTTTTCCATAATTATTCTTATACCTACTCTGGATTGCATCCGTGGTTGACTTACCCCCGACAAACCCGCACTGGTCATCAGATAGCCTAATTATTTTTCGCAGTCGGCTACCCAAGACTCGCTCAACGATCTTCATGGTGTGTGACATCAGCTTAATCGAACGGTAATTATCACCAGTGGACCTATTGCTACGAAAGCCATACTGCCGGTCATTCAAAAAGTGTTCAGCTAATAATTTATCAGGGTTTCCATGACCTTGGAAAGAAGGTACGTTTACGTTTACGCTCTAAAATACAGGAGGAGTCATGTCATTCTCTGGTAGCGTCGAATTAACATCAAACTGTGCTGCAAGCAAATTCGCTTTATCTATCAAGCTTACATCAGGAATGTCATTGATGACGAGCATTTGAACTGAGGATGCGTAGTGTTTCGTACGTTTGACCAAAAATTTTAACATTTGGGACATAATAGTATTTTTTGATCATGTAAAAATTAAGTTCGTAGGATATGAATATTACAGAGCTTTATAGCTTGTTTGTACTTATTCCGGTTTTACTCAGTAGGATTGTCTATAAAACAATAGAAACTTACTTTTTTAACCCTGATAGCATCTTTACAGCTCGAATCAAACCAGGAGTTTTCTTTCGGTTTGATAGATTTTATCCTATTCGGAATATAATTTTTCATACCGTAAATAATCAGATTTGAGACCATATTTGCACTGGAATCTACATCACTATCGAGGAAGCATAAAGACGAAGAAATCAATGAGACCGTTCCAGTTGGCTTTCTTGTACAGCCAAACGGTTCTCACAGGGTTTTTTACTTGCGACTTATAGGTACTATAAGGCAAGTTATGCATTCGTAAAAAAAATCGAACTCGAGATTTTGATCAAAGTTGACATTACGATGATAGCGAAGACCAAAAAAGTGGGTCTCGCAATTCTGTCTGTCTGTCTGTCTGTCTGTCGGTTCGACTACAGCCTAAACGGCTCGGCCGATTTTCTTCAAACTTGGTAAATATGGGTTTTAATTTTTTACCCCCGGACGTTTTTTTTTTTTTTTTTTAAGACCAAAAATAACGGTACCTGCCATACGATTTTTTTTCGAAATTTTATAAATATTTTTTTTTCTCAAAAACTGTCCCACAGAATTTTTTAAAAAAAATTTGAAAAATTTCATTTGGTTAAAACTAGCTAATGGTTGAAAAAAATTTTACAAAAAATTGTTATTTTTGGTAGACCCCTTGGGTCCATTTTTTTTGTTTTTGATTTTCTCGAAAACGGTACAGCCGATTTAAATAATTTTTTTTATGCCAAAGCTCCTCCAAAGTTTGAATATTATTGCATATTCAAATTTTCAATTTTTATTTTTTTGGATTTTAAAAAAAAAAATCAAAATTTTTTTTTGGAAACTCAATATTTTGAAAACCCCATGCTCGATTTTTTTCAAACTTGACAAAAAAAAGTTTTTTAACATAATCTACAAGATTTGAGAAAAAAAATTTTGTTTCATCTAAAACTAACGGTACCTTCCATACAAATTTTAAAAAATGGTTTTCGAAAATCGTATTTTTCTCGAAAACGGTTCCGAGAATTTTGCTAAAATTTTTTTTCTCTTGATTAATCTTTACGATCTATAATTTAATAAAAAAAAAATTTAAATCTAGATATTACTGACTGTACCTACCATAGAACGATTTTTTCGAATTTTGAATTTCTCATTATCGACATAACGGATTTTAATGAAATTTTTTATAAAAAAGCTCCAAAAAAGTTTAAAAAACATTGCATTTAAAAACTTAAGAAAAAATATTTTTTCAATTTTTAGAAAAAAAAAGTCGTTTTTTTTTTTTTGAAAAATTCGATATCTCAAGAACGGCTTATTATTTTTTTTTGGAAATCAGACCTTTATTCGTACAATAATAAAAGCTTAAGGTTGGCGTACCAAAATTTTTTCTTAAAAATCTTTTAAAAATTTTGTACATAAAAGCTTATTTTTTTAAGGAACCACTACAACGACTTATAATTTTTGTTCTTGAATAAATTCATATTTGCATAGCATTCTGTTTTTATCTCTTACTACTAAAAGAATTTAAAAAATTAATTTTATCCTTATGGACAGTTTTCTTTAATAACATTCGTTTTTAAAATTCCTAGTCTATTACATAGGAGCAAGTTCGTGCGACCCAGTCGTGCATTTTATTTCTTTAACTGGCGTTTGTTGACACGAGAAATTTCCAGATATGACGATTATACACTTATGGTGTACTTATTCGGGTCAGAGGTAAGAAAAAAGTCAAGGGTGTTGGGGGATTAACCCAGAACGTTAGGAATCCGAGTTGGCTCGTCAACAAGCTGAGTCAGGTGGTTTAACTCTGCAAAAATATCGACATACCTTCCTTCGGGTGTTGTCTAACCAGAATTTAGTCTGACCAACTTCACTGAAGGTAAGGCTAGGAATTTATTCCTACACCACGCTCAGTACCTTCATAATAAAGGTATGGAATGGTAGAATACTACCATCTAGCTGCTTAAACTTCGATAAAGGCTAGGGATTTAATCCCACACTCCGTGCAATGGATAGAAAATAGCTGTAGTCCTTACAGAATTTTAAAATGGAAATTATGATTTACAGAATTTTGAAAAGCAAAATTATGGTTTTACAGAATTATGAAATACATAATTTTGGATTTACTGAATTTTGGAATACAGAACAACGACCCATTCCCGTGACGTATGGATTTAGATTTAATTGATAAAATTGAGCCCAATTGAGCTACATTAATCTGACAAAATGTTAATGAAGTAGTAGTAGTTCGAGGTTCGAGCTAGTTCTAAGATAAACGGTTTGACTTTGCAATTTAGATGTTGGTTTATTTTAAAGCTTAGACCATGATTTGTGGAACAAAGTTTAGCGAGGATTTGTTCTTTGTTGCCTTCGTTCCGTTGATTTTTTCGAAATTTTTGAATTTGATTTGTCGGACTTGTTTTTCTCTGATTTTTTCGCTGATTTCGTTGCATGGATTTGAAATTTTTGTCTGCATAAATTAAACATTATTTCTACATCCATAATCAAATTTACATTTTCTTTAATATGAGGGACAAAAAAGTAACCAATGCCACTAATACCATTCTAAAGGTATACATATTATCAAGTTCAAGATTTCTTTCTTTAATTTGATGAAGATTTAAAAAAAAATAAAAGGAAAACGACTCCTGATTCTGTCAATGCAAAGCGAAGCAATGAAGTTAGTTATTTCCGTGATGTTTCTTTTCATCCGGAAACGGAAATGAGATGTTCATTCGAGTCGAACAACAACAGTTCTTATAAATTATTTTGACATGATACCCTGATGGTTTAGGGATTACTTGTACATTTAATCGGAGAAGATGAACGAAAAAATAAAAATTGAAAGAAATTACACAAGATAGGAAAGCTATTGAACCGAAAAGGATTGCTTTTTTCAATTTCAGATTTGAATTAGTAAGGAGATTCAAGATTTCCTTACATATATGCCGGAAAGGACTTATTGAACGTGGACGATATATGAGTTAGGAATTATTTTGATAGAAGTGAATGAAAACATTTAACTTGCTTTTGCTTTCGCTACATGAAATATTAAAAAGCATTGAGATGATACTTCCGTATGGTATTTGGCCAATTTTTCTTAGTAAGATCCACAATTCAACATCGCTCTGAAAATTCAATAGTTGATGAAGTTTGAGTTGCAGTTTTTAAATTTTTGTATAATTCACGCGCAATTAAGAGGTTTTGCATAAATACTCTTGAAACACTATACACATTGCGAGAGTTAGAAAAATTAGAAAATGATTTAAGAGGAGGTACGGAAGCACATTGGTTTTGAATTTCTAAATATTAAAATGGGAGAGAAGAACAGATGTGAGCAGAATATTCCACATTCATGGTGTGCGGTTAAGGAAGGAATTACTATTCTTAACCGTACGTTCAAAATTGAACTCAAAGTTGAACTATTTAGACTTGGAAAGAACTGCATATATGATGCACTTTTATGCACTATAGCTCCCACTAGAGCATGCAAGACGTTCACATTTGTAAATAACTACTAAGGGTCTATCTAATTATGCTAATTATTTTTTGTTATCAATCACACCCAAAAATTGCTATGGGCTCTCGGTCTATTATTACACAAATTGTAATGTTTCCAGAGTTAGTCATTTTTGGGCGTGGATTTTGGGCTACCATGGCAGCATCGGTGAGTACTTCTTTGATAACGATGTTGGTCAGGCCATGTGGATGATAACCAGTTTCCTTGGCCCCGAATAGGATGATATGGACACCGGCGTGTCAACAAGACGGCGCTTCGTACTGACCACCCCATGTCATAATGGACATCTATCACAATCGGTATCCGAACTTTGGTAATCTCAAGCGGAGGAGATGTGAATTGGCCACCGAGCTCATGTGATTTGACTCAGGAAATGCATGCATTTGCTATCGATGAATCTCTTCATTGGCGGTTTAGAAACTACCTTTTAAAGTGCTCAACACATGAAGTATTGGACAGTTTTAAGCCTGGAATTCATGAATAAATGCTGGAGTGCCTTCGTTTTGCCTCCGAATCTCTCTCTTTCATGTTCATCAAGACATCCAAAAGTACGGATCTTTTTGTGGATTCATATCTGCTTGGTGGACTTAGAATTGGTTTGCGTAGTCCCAGGGGCGTATTTACCCTAGGGCTAAAAGGGCTACAGCCCGGGGCGGCAAGGCTGCTAGGGGCGGCTTGCCCTTGGCCAATATTTTTTGAAACGATTGAACTTTCAAAACATTCAAGCAGAAGAGCACATGTCGCCCATAACAATTGTCTAATTGACAATATTTTTGAAGGATAAATAAAAATTCCGAATAAGGTCCCTTATTTTTTATACTCGTAAACGATTTTTTATAATGAAAATTCATAATAAAAATATTTACAAGCATGTACCTATTCTTTGGAACAAATTCCAATGAAACGCAAACTTATCTATCTATTTATTTATTTATCTATGGAGCTCTACAAAAATGGGCTAGAACGGATAGTTTTGGCTGACTCGTGTCCCTATATACAAATACTCTTCCATTCGTCAATAGTTTTGAACGACTTAAGAAACAATATAATGATTGTTTTTTGTACAATATTTTATGATGATGGATAAATAAAAGGATAGGTATTATTTTAAAAACTATTGGCGCAAAATTTTAGCCAAATTTAGCATCATGCTATCTCTAACATTTTACTAAAGTTAAAATCGTCGAATACCTATTTTATCTTTTTAGTATCGTTCTCACTTGTCCCAATTGAAGTCCCTTGACACAAAAATATTGTCTTAATTTTGGGTTTCTATACTCAAGCAATTCAATATTGTATCAAAAAAAATTCAAGGTGTTGATACAGACGTTGAAACTGTGTCCAGGCTCTACGCAGCGCCGAATTTACATAAGGGCACTTGGGGCACTGGCCCAGGGCCCCCACAAAATAGGGGCCCCCACAAATATTTACTCGGCACTGAAAAGTTGGCAAGTAAACCGTAAGCCCAAAAGCCGTAAACTATAGAACGTAAACCCCAAATGACCCAACTGACTCGATTTTTTTTGTTATTATTGCTCAAATTACGTATTATTAATACCGCAGCCAAGCAATAATTGAAATAAAGTTTTGAAGTTTTTTTAAATTAATGCTCAAGCTGAGAATTATCAATATTATATCCGAGCAATCAATACAATAAATCAATCTATAAAAAAAAAACTCAACCAATAACCATAAGCGCTTAACCCAGCGATCCAACATGCCAGAGGTTTTTTTTTTCTATTTTCAAAGTACGAATTATTAAATTATCAACATGGTAGTAGTCATGGAAAAATAAATGTATGAATGATAAAAAAAATAATAAAACGAATTAAACTACTGTAGCTTAACAAATTTCATTTTATTAAGTCAAAATATTTAAAAAAAAAATAGAACTAATATTTTTTAATTAAATTAAGATAAACAATTTTAAATTCTACACAATTGAAATTATATTATGTTATAATGACACAAGTTTTTTTTTTATAATGACACCTGGATTTTTTTACCATTTTAATATTAATTTTTCAAATATCACGCGTAAATGGTGCAAGTTATTGCAAGCTCGTTCTCGCGTGTCTTACTATGTTTTTGGAGAGATGGGAAAAAGCAAAACCTCTGAAAATTACAAAATGGACCAAATAAATATTTTCATTCCTATTTTCGACCAATTATTGAGTGCGCTAAAGAGAAGAAATTCATCCTATGAAGCAAAAATAAATGGTTTTATTTTTTTATCTAAGCTTCATCACATGAGGGAAGAAGCAATTCGAAAAAATGCAACCACTCTTCAGAAATTATACCCGCTTGATCTTGGCTAAGAGTTTTAAGAAGAGTGTGTCTTACTTAAACATTTTCTGGAGCAAAACAACTCTGAAAATATGAGTTTAAGGCAGCTTAACCTTCATACAAGAGAAAAAGAATTGAAGGAAGCATTGGTATATGCTGAGTCTGCTTTAAGAATTGTGCACTGCAGTGTGCAGTGATGAATTGTAGTGCAGAAAGATCGTTTTTCGTATTGAAACGAATAAGAACCTATTTAAGGTCTCGCATTAGCGCCTTAATAGCTAAGCTTTATTAAATAAAGAAGCTGAACTGACAAAAAATTTACATAACGAATCTATTGTTAATGAATTTTGTAATGAATATACATACACACAAAAACAATTGAAAACATCAAATAATATGCATTTTGTGGCAAAATTTATCAGCCCGGGCCGCCAAATCCTTAAATACGCCTCTGCGTAGTCCTATATCTGATATATTTGCTTTTTAACACAGTCATTCTTCCAAAAATGCACTTGGACGCTAAATATGATTTTCTTGGATATTTATCTAACAAACCCTCGAGGCGTTTGTATATGGTCATTAATTATCTTAAGGCTTTTGGCTCAGTTGTATTTTATACAGGTGCATACTTAATCCCGCCCGTGTTAATTTGAATGGTCCATATTAGTAACTACATTACTTTCGATTTTAATTCTTTTTGTTCAAAATATAAGCATAATCCCCCATTTCCTCTGCAAATACCTTGCTTTAGCCAAATTTAGAGCACAATCATTAGAAAGAGCAATTTTTACGACATTGAAACTTTCGAAAATGAAGATCAAGAACTTGATCTCTTTTCTCAACGCCACGCAATGGCTCTCTGGTTGATTCGTTAAATCCCAAACTAGCGGACTGAGGGCTTTGACGGAAGTACTGTACAGGGACCGGATGATTACTCAATCGGATTGATGACTGTATCAGCACAATGTACATGGTTATCGATGAGTGTGGTTGTCCGGTTGAGCGAGTGATACCAATTCCGGATGCTTGTGCCAAATCAATCACATAATAAGAGACGTCAGAACCTACTAGAATCTAGTAACTAGATCTAGTAACTAGATCCTTTCCACAATTTCTTATATCAATCCCATCTCCAGGTTCACATGAGTTATGGTATCGAAATGGTGCACTTCAGCTCTAATTGGGCCACAAGGTTATGCTTCCAAAGATCGCCATTTATACCTACCAACCTACCTAACTTGGATCTTAGAGCTTCTTGATTGCAAGATTTTTCAATCATAGTTTTGAAATTCGTCATAATTCAAGCTAGCCGTGACGATAGCATCCCAATCTAACTACTACTCGTGCTCAACTTCGAATCCGCAATTCCAATTTTCGTCGATCGGTCGTTGCATTCGAACACACATAAAAGACCATAAAGATAGAACCACACTTATGTATGGTGTGGAGTGTTGTGTTGTATCATTGACTGTGTAGACTAATCAATCTTTCTGGGTAGCAAACGCACCTCATTGAGAGCACTATTTTATAACAAATGGAAGAAAAAGTCAGGCAAACAGTGGAACACTAGGGTTTTCGACAAGACACGTGACTCCACAAACCACAACACACCACTGCACTGTGGTTCCACCGAAGGCCAAAATTCTAAAAAAATTACTGTAGCGATTATTATATAAAACGGTTAAAATGAGCTGAGAACATTCCAAACTAATTAGAAATAGAAAGAAAAACCGTTAGATTTTTATCTTCAGAGTAATAACATTGCAAACACATGGCATTTGAGTTTTAGTGCTCTAAGAGTAAGTGCGACTGCATTTGTTTAAATAATTTTTTTTCATCTGTTTGCATTATTTTTTTTATAATGAATATATGGTATTAGTGGAAGGTAAGATATTTGTTTATTTTTTATGATTCATTTTTCGACTAAGCATAAGAGTCTATAAATTGGGTCTAAATAAAATAAAAATAAAAATAAAAATAAATTAGCTTAATGTTGCTTGTTTTAAACTTTTAACTGTTACGCCCCGTTACGCCCCCACAAAATTATATATTACCAGAAAGGTAATTTCATGTAATTTTTAATGCACGTTGACTTAGCTGCGATTACTTGCGAATTCACTTTTAATTAATCTTTGAGCCACCTAAAGTCTCATTTTTTGTACTTTAGGGCTTATAACTAAAGTCTCATTTACGAGAATGTTTCTGCTTCAGCATTGGTTAAATGCTGATGGAACCGAAAAAAATAAGTCCCATTCAATATTAGACGTCATTTCCAAGTCCTTAGATGACATTCCAATTGCAGTATTGGAAACTAGAATCGTATATGTTTGTAAAAAACTTACTTGCCGAAAGAGATGCCTTCTTGTTAAAAATTATTCAGGATGGCTTAATACAAAGGAAGTAAGTACCTATGTATCATTTCCGAAAATAACAATTATTTGCCATATTCAACTTCTGCGGAGCGACCTTCAACTTCTGCGAGGCAACCTGCCACTTCAGGGCGACCTTTCAAAGATTTTGCCAAGAGCAGTGAATAACATTGCAAAATGTTTAGAGAAGCCAGTTAATGAATGCCAATATGAATTCGGTCTTTCCGCACTCCACTCATGGATTCGTTTCTTTGAATTTTTACTTGCGACTTATAGGTACTATAAGGCAAGTTATGCATTCGTAAAAAAAATCGAACTCGAGATTTTGATCAAAGTTGACATTACGATGATAGCGAAGACTAAAAAAGTGGGTCTCGCAATTCTGTCTGTCTGTCTGTCTGTCTGTCTGTCTGTCTGTCTGTCTGTCTGTTCGACTACAGGCTAAACGACTCGGCCGATTTTCTTTAAACTTGGTAGATATCATTTTTAATTTTTTCCCCCCACACGTTTTTTTCTTTTTTTTTTTAAGACCAAAAATAACGGTACCCCCCATACGAATTTTTTTCGAAATTTTATAAACATTTTTTTTTCTCAAAAACTGTTCAACAGATTTTAAAAATAAAGATACAGAAAAATTTCATTTAATTAAATCTAGGTATTGGTTGAAAAAATTTTTCCGAAAAATGGTTTTTGAGGGTACACCCCCCATGGAACCATTTTTTTTGTTTTTGATTTTCTCAAAAACAGTTCAACCGATTTTGATCATTTTTTTTTGCTAAAGCTCCCCAAAAACATAAATAGAATTGTGTACTCAAATTTTCAAAAAAATTTTTTTTTGGTTTTTAAAAAAAACTTCAAAAATTTTTTTTCAAAACTCTATATTTCGAAAACCCCATGCTAGATTTTTTTAAACTTGATAAATAAAAGTTTCTCAATACAATCTACAAAATGTGAACATTTTTTTTTTATTTTACCTAAAAATAAAGGTACCTACCATACAAATGCTAAAAAATTAAAAAAAATGGTTTTCAAAAATCGTATTTTTCTCGAAAACGGCACCTAGAATATTGATAAAATTTTTTTACTTTCAATTAATTTTTACGATCTTTAATTTAATAAAAAAAAATTGAAATTAAGATATTACAGCTTGTACCTACCATAGAACCATTTTTTCGAATTTTGAATTTCTCATTATCCACATAACGGATCTTAATGAAAATTTTTATAGAGAAGCGTCTAAAACGTCTAAAACACATTGCATTTCAAAGCTTTAAAATAAATATTTTTTGAATTTTTGAAAAAAAAAATTATTTTTTTTTCTTTTTTTCGAAAATTCGAAAACGGGTCAATATTTCTTTTCGTAAATTTAGTTTTTATTCGAACAATAATAAAAACTTTAAATTAGCGTACCAAAATTTTTTCTTAAAAAGCTTTCAAAAAGTTTGTATATAAAAGCTTCTTTTAAAGAAACCACTACAAGTACTTATAATTTTTGTTCTTGCATAAATTCATATTTGCATAGCATTCTGTTACTACTAAAAGAATTTAAAAAAATTAATTTTATCCTTATGAACAGTTTTCTCTAATAACATTCGTTTTTAAAATTCCCAGTCGATTACATAGGAGCAAGTTCGTGCGACCCAGTCGTGCATTTTATTTATTCACGTATCGTACAGATTACATATAAAATAAAATGCAAAAAATATTTTTTTTTTTTAAGTTTTGAAATGCTATGTGTTTTAGACTTTTTAGAAGCTTCTCTATAAACATTTACGTTAAGATCCGTAATGTGGATAATGAGAAATGTAATATCTTATTTTCAAAATTTAAAAAAAAAAAAAAAAAAAATTTTTCGTAAAAATTAAAAATTTTCAAAATTTTAGGTGCCGTTTTCGAGATACGATACGATCTTTGAAAACCATTTTTTTTTAATTTTTTAACATTTGTATGGTGGGTACCTTTATTTTTAGGTAAAGTAAATTTTTTTTCTCACATCTTGTAGACTATATTGGGAAACTTTTCCTTATTAAGTTTGAAAAAAAAAATCTAGCATGGGGTTTTCGAAATATTGAGTTTTGAAAAAAAATTTTAAAGTTTTTTTTAAAATCCAAACAATTTTTTTGGAAAATTTGAGTACACAATTCTATTTATGGTTTTGGGGAGCTTTAGCAAAAAAAATGATCAAAATCGGTTGTACCGTTTTTGAGAAAATCAAAAACAAAAAAAAAATGGTTCCATGGGGGTTCCCCCCTCAATAACTATTTTTCGGAATTTTTTTTTCAACCATGACCTTGCTTTAATTAAATGAATTTTTTAATTTTTTGTATTCTTATTTTTCAAATCTGTCGAACAATTTTTGAGAAAAAAAATGTTTATAAAATTTCAAAAAAAAAATCGTATGGCAGGTACCGTTATTTTTGGTCTTAAAAAAATAAAAAATTAAAAGTGATATCTACCAAGTTTAAAGAAAATCGGCCGAGCCGTTTAGCCGGTAGTCGAACAGACAGACAGACAGACTGACAAAATTTCGAGACCCACTTTTTTAGTCTTCGCTATCATCGTAATGTTAACTTTAATCAAAATCCCGAGTTCGATTTTTTTTACGAATACATAACTGGTACCTATAAGTCGCAAGTAAAAAATTATATTTAAATAAAACTATATTAAACCGATCTTCAACCCTTTTATCGAACGTATCTCAAAGCCTTGACGAGATAGTTTAAAACTGATTGCAGATTTTATCATGTGAGTTAGTAATTATGGCCGCCTTTGTTCGGGAGTGGAACCACTGTGCACTGGCTTATGACTCGTTGCATCAGTCGAGTTTTGTTTTTTGCGTTTTTAATCAAATGCTTTATTATTGTTTATTCGGTTTTGTTGTTTTGAATTCGTTTCGTCGACAAAAAATGTAAATTCCAGCGTGTTAAAAATGTTTGTGACTGATGTGCGACTAAGCAAGATTACACTACACCCGCTTTTTTCAGTAAATCGAAGTTCAAATGAATAGATATGAAGCATTCAGTAAGCTGAGTGCAACGTTCATACAACATAGATAACGAAAAATTCCATCAGCAGGATGTCTCTAGCAAGAGATCCTCAGTTCAATAGTAATCCAAATACCTGTCTCCCTTAAATTATTAAACTTAAATTAATTGCATTAATGTTGTTGTTGTATTTATCTAATAAAAAAAAATTCAGAAATAAAGTAGTTCTTTGAAAATCCAATAGCCTTATTGACTGAAGCCTTTTTAATAAAAACATTCCTGTTATGAATCTGCAAAAAAAAATAATTAAAATATGAAAATTTGATTTTTCCTTAATAAACTTTATTATTTATTATTGATCCCGATTCTAGAAATAAAAGCATCGAGTATTCAAATTCCTGCTAAGAATGAAAAGAAAAGAGACTCCCATTGATAGCGTGGCGGGAGAAAAACAGGAAACCCTGCCTTTGGTTGTTTTTCGAAAAAAAAACGCGAAATGGAACAATAATATGCGATGTCCTTATTACCTGGGAATTTCAAACTTGTGAGGGTTTCGTATTCTTTACAAAAAAAATGACAAATCCTCAAGTAAACTTACCTTCATAATCCCTCGGGGACAAAAAGCAAAGAACGAATATGCGAGTGAAATGAAAAATAAGCTCGGGACGCGCACCCTTTTAACAACAACAAAAAAATCAAAATTGAAATTCTTTATTTTCTTGTTATCTTTCATTTTTCAGTTTCATCATAAAAGTGCGTCAGGGAATTTCTTTAAGTAAACAAAAAAAAAATCCCAGTTCGGTACGTCGTGAACCCTCGCAAACACAATATTCACCCACCCGTCCCTCTGATTGCAACAACGAACGCGATTTAATTTATTTTTTCCCCCCATCACGATTATTGCATTCAAATTTCAATTATTCTGTTATTGTGTGTATTGTTCATGTAATGTTATAATAATAATAATAATTGAATTTCTCGTTTGAAAATATCAAAAGTTCCATTGTGGTGGGTCTTTAAATTTAAGAAGAGAATATGGATAAATTGAAAAATAATTTTTTCGCAAATTCCTGTTACTCAATCGGCTTTGTTCGTTTTAATGAAAATGCATGCCGCAAGGCATTTCATACGACCGAAACAGTTCATGTAAGAAGTTTCCATTTGATTAGGATTTATAATATGCAAATTGAACTTTTTTTAACTTTAAATTTTCAAAAGCCTGGCGTGATAGGTTTGTCCAATTTAAAAAAAATTACAATGGTAAGTCCAAGAGCCAAAAAACCGTTTTGACAAAACTTTTTTTTTACTTGGGATGGCATATATGCCAGTATGTACATAATATTGGTACTGTATGACAAGTTATCATTTGCAAAGAAAATTAGAATTCGAGATTTTGATTACAATTGAAGTACCCAGTGCAACAACCAGATAAATCCCCTTTTTTTGCGAAATATGTTTTTACTTTCGACTTATTAGGCAAGTTATGCATTCGTAAAAAAAAATCGAACTCGAGATTTTGATCAAAGTTGACAGTACGATGATATCGAAGACGAAAAAAGTGGGTCTCGCAATTCTGTCTATTGTCTGTCTGTTCGACTACAGCTAAACGGCTTGTCCGATTTTCTTCAAACTTGGTAGATATGGGTTTTAATTTATTACCCCCGGATGTTTTTTTCTTTTTTTTTTTAAGACTAAAAATATAGGTGCCTACCATATGAGTTTTTTCGAAATTTTATAAATATTTTTTTTTTTAAAAACTGTCCCACAGATTTAAAAAAAACAATCAAAAAATTTCATTGAGTTAAACCTATGTAATGGTTGAAAAAAAATGTCCCAAAAATTATTATTTTTGGTATCCACTTTGGAACCATTTTATTTGTTTTTGATTTTCTCAAAAACGGTACGACCGATTTTGATCATTTTTTTTTGTGTTAAGGATCCCCATCAGTTTCAATATTATTGTATTTTCAAATTGTGTTTTCAAATTAAAAAAAAAATTCAAAATTTGTTTTTGAAAACTCAATATTTCGAAAACACCATACTCGATTTTTTTAAAACTTGATAAATAAAAGTTCTTAAAATTATCTACGAGACATAAAAAAAATAAAATTATTTTACCCAAAAATAACGGTACCCTCCATACAAATGTTAAAAAATGGTTTTCAAAAATCGTATTTTTCTCGAAAACGGTTCTGAAAATTTTGCTTAAATTTTTTTTTCTTTCGATTAATTTTTAAGATCTATAATTTAATAAAAAAAAATTGAAAACAAGATATTACTGACTGTACCTACCATAGAAAGATTTTTGAAAAATTTGAATTCCTCATTATTGACATAACGGATTTTAATGAAATTTTTTAGAGATGAGCTCCTAAAAAGTTTCAAAAACTTTGCATTTCAAAACAAAAGAATTAAGAAAATATCATTTAGTGAAACCAAGCCAATGGCTGAAATAAATTTTCAAAAACAAGATTAAAAATACCTATTACTATTTTTTTGTTTTGGATTTTCTTAAAAACGGTAACAACTGATTTTAAATTTTTTTTTATTACCGAAGCTCCTAAAAAGTTGAAATAATATTGCGGCCGATCCTTATGCTCTAAATCATTCTGCTTCCCAACTTTTAAGCCCTTTAGTTGAACGTCTAATCAATCACAATGTTTATAAGTTTAATCAAAGATCAATTGTACGAGTATTTCCCCCAAAACTAAAACTGTCTCAGTTGAAGATGTTGATTAAATCGTATGTGATTTTCAAATTCACAAATCTCCTGGTATTGAAAAAAATAAAAACCAATTTTATAATAACTCAAGGTTTTTCTCTTCTGACATTTTGGCACTTGCAAAACTTTCCTCTGAAATGGAAATCGGCGAAAGTGGTTCCAATTTTGAAGCCTGAAAAACCACGTAACAATGATAGCCGTAACAGACCCATCAGTCTACTTACCAACGTTAGTAAAATACTATTAAAATTGTATAGCAATAAAATTACATTTCGTGGTGAAAAATTTATCATACCACCTTCATAGTTTGGGTTTTGTAAGAGTCACACCACGTGCCACCAAAATTCCTTCTGTCAAAAGCATTGCGTAAGCTTTTCCATCCCTCCTACTGTTCTGGAATCTTCCCTAGAGGACAGAAAACAGCATTTGTAAAACCAGTTCCTAAAAAAGGTGAACCTTAATCCCCTTCCTCCTACTTCCATGGAATAACTGTTCAATCCTCACCTTATGAAATGTCTGGAAGATCGAAAGCTTTTGAATGGCCGTTAATACGGCTTTCGCAGCAATCTTTCCACTGATCTGATCTGATCTGATACACAGTATGGAACAGGTCTTTATATTGTAAGGAAAAAGTAATAATCTTACTTTTGATATTTCTAAAACATTTAATTTGGCACCAGGCCATTATTTTCTAATTGTAACGACGCGTTCCTTGCTACTCCACTTAAATTTACTTTGGTATTATTAGTGAGAATTGTACTTCAACACATTGAACTCCACGCACCATGGACACATGATGTCACAGCAAAATCTACAACATTATTATTTTTCGTTTATCAATTATACAGTTCCAATCAGTGTAAAATGAGGACCTATTTGGATGAACGAAAATAACCTCTTCGGTCAAACGGAAGGTCATACGCCAAAAGTAAATTTGATTTTATTGATCATTTTTACTTCAGTTGTCGACAAGTGGAGTCGATTCAATCTTTTAGCTTAAATTGCTTTCTCGTAGTGATTTCGTAGAAAGACAATGTTAGGCAGGAGAGATTGTCCAGCTATTTCTTAGTATTTCTTATCAAAGCTTGCCACCACCAGTGGTAAGGGGCCTTAGTTCGATGTTAAACGTCCTTATTGTCAGCAGGAACTTTATAACATTCTGATCTGAGATTTCAGCCTACCAGGGGCGCAGTATCTGCTGATGTACCAGTGTTTTTGGCTCATGAAAAGTCTCACATCGCAGCACAGTTTGCAAATTATTCTTATTTATTTGGAAAAACACTGTTCAATTCAAGTAACACATCGGCAGTTATGTCCATCTGCATCTGAAAAGGAATACATGATCTCATTTTCAGTGCTGTTATTAGTTCTACATTACCCTTAATCTTCTGTGGATAATCGTTAACACAATATACCGTCCAATACTCGATCATGCAGCAAACGGTCTTACCGTCCTGAATCAACAGAAGCACAAATTCACAGGCGTGATTTTCTACCTTCTTCGGTTGAGATGCATTCTCCGCCTGACTGGTAATTGGTAATACATACCCGAATGGGATACACTTTTCTTCTTGCTATTGTGTTAGCATCAGCAAGTTGTGAGGGAAAAATTCGCCTTGGGAACTTAGAAAGGAATACAAATTATCGTGCATTAAAAGAGAAAAACCTTTGGGTGAACATCGAGAGATTTAATGAAAAGAGCGAAAAATCTGAAAAAAAAAACTGAAACCGGGATGTTGGCACAATTTCGATAGCATATTTCAATTAATTTTACGTTAAATATGTATATCAAAATGTTTTATCATTATTAAGGCTTAACACTCCCGATCCATGATGATTCTTAGATATTGGTTAAAACTAAAAAGACTGCTGCTCACCACTTATAGAGCTATGAGATTATATCTGGCGTTGTTTGTTCATATTTTCGTAGGTAGATCGTGATAGCAGGCATGGTTTTTAGGTCTTCGATACTCGTCGTCTTTGCAATACTCCATTACCCCAAAGTTTGTACTGTTTAGTTTTTGGGCTAGCTTAAGAGTTATGTGTCGAGATTAAAGACAGCATATCAGACTGTATATTGCATGACCAAACTTGTTGCTCTGATACGTCTTTAGCAGCGTTCTATGGTCTCGGAGTAAAAGCTGGAAGAATGTAAGGACACAAGCTACAATATTATTCTCCTAAAGTCAACGGCCTTGGCTCTGATGAAAGCATCGCTTCCCATCGATCAGCGAAATCAGGCATCGTTGCGCGCGGTTAGTACTTGGATGGGGGACCGTTCAAATACCAACCGTGAGCTGTTGACATGTGTTTTTCTGTTGTTCTTTCTTTCTGTCTGTCTCTCTCTGTTGTATTGTATAAGCCGATGGTCTGAGTTACCAGTGCTTTCAGTGTCTCTACTTCGTAGATTTATCTACGGAGTAGTGGAATATGTGTAGTACCCCTTGGCATAATGGTTAGTGCGTTGGACTGTCATGCGGAAGGTCTCGAGTTCGATTCTCAGCCGCTGCAAAGTTTTTTTTCGGGGGTGTACTGCCTCTTGCGAGAAATTGACAAATTCTCCAAGAGTATCTCTTGTCATGGAAAGTGCTGCTCATTAGCCGTTCGGAATCGGCAGAAAATTGTAGGTCCCCTCCGTTCCTGGTAACACGCACACAGGAATGGTTGAGAGTTGTAAGTCACTAGGTCCTGGTTCACTTCGAGCTGTTGCACCACCAAATTTATAGTGGAATATGTAATGTAATGTATTCTCCTAAAAAACAAGAATTGAATTGAATAACTCTTTGGTAAAGGAATTGTCCTGAAATTAATTGATATTATAAATGTGTCTAATAAAAACCCGAGGAGTTTAGTTTTGAGCTCCGATCTTTCAAAGTGCAGCAGGGGTTTTAAAGTTCAGTTAGTTGGTTAAAATTGTCGGGGAATAACTGTTGGTCAGAATTGGAAATTTACGGAGGAAATGCATGACTGTTTACTCTTCCTACTGATCCATACAACCCCGACAATGAGTATGGTAAGGAATGCCTATTGCCAAGTGCCAAGAAATGAAAGTTTGTAACTACCCTTGTTATGTCTGGGCTCGGTCTACATATAAGGTCATTTGATTGGGAGTTATTATAGACTGCTCCACCATTTTGTGAGAAAAATTAAGAAGATTTTGCGCTTTATAACACCAACAGGAATTTTTGCTCTTTCGGCAAGAGAACTAGCTTATCGGCCAGTTCAATTGAAGGCCAGATAAGAGTGACATATAAGATTATTTTCAGGCTCGGTAATTATCCTGGCACAGCTGGACCATTAAAAAGATGAAAAATCCTAATCAGTGGCTTAACCAACCGCTTATCTATCTGGAACAATGGCCGTATTCCGGTTTTGATTTGAACATAGTGTAAGTATTTTGAATGTTTTCCTAATTTTAATCAAGCTTAAAAGATACTGCTTAAGGTAGGAATCCGGAAGGATCTAGAGACATTTGAAACTTCAGAGAAAATTTCCGAACCAACACTACTCCCCGTCTTCGAAGCTGTGTTCTTCACCAAGACCATTTCGTAAGCATTTCCATCGCTCCTTCTACTCTGGAATCTTTCCTATGATATGGAAAAACAGCATTTGCCTACAGCCTGTTCCTAAAAAAGGTGACACTTCCTCCCTCTCTTCATATCGTCCAATTGCACTTACGTTCCTTCTTTCCAAGGTCATGAAATCGGTGATAAATCATCAGCTCAAGAAAGATCTCGAAGATCGAAAGCTTCTGAATGAATGGCAATATGACTTTCGCAGCAACCGTTCCACTCGTGATCTGATCGCAAGATTGTTGCGCTTGATATTTCTAAGGCATTTGATAGAGTTTGTCATCAATCTTTTGAGAGTGTGTTCGTTTGCGTTTGAGGTGGACTCTTACTTAGATCCAAACATGCCAAATCATCAAAATAATCATTATCTAAATTTAACTTCCTATTAACGTAATTTAATATTTTAGTCAGCAAAATGGGTTGTTAACGTGTTTAAATATTCTTAAAGCGTAATTTTGTTAAATAATAGATCTAGCGGAGTTGACAACAAAACAAAATAACTGAGTAGAACAGTGCCGTAGCCAGACTTGGTTTGAAAGGGGGGGTTTCAAACAAAAAAAATTATAACAATAAACCCAAAAACGTTAAACCCCAAAACAATTAAACCCACAAACCCCAAAACCATTAAACCCACATAGCCCAACTGGCAAATAACCCAAAACCGTTAGACCCCAAAACAATTAAACCCACAAACCCCAAAACCATTAAACCCACATAGCCCAACAAAATCACGACATAATAATACTATAGGTTATACATACAAAGATAAGAGATCATAAAACAGAATGCTGTTCAAATTATGCTACAACAAAAATTATAAGCCGTTGTAGTGGTTTCTTTAAAAAAATAAGCTTTTATGTATGACATTTTTAAACTAAAGTTTTTATAATTGTACGAATGAAAATTAAATTTCCAAAATAATATCGTTTTGGAAATATCGAATTTTCTAAAAAACACTCTTTTTTCACAAATTCAAAACATTTTTTTAAGTATTGTTTTAAAGTTTTTTAAACTTCTTAGAAGCATCCTTAGATAAATTCTAAATTAGAAAAAAATTGTTTTATAGCAGGTACAAGCTGTAATATCTTAATTTATTTTTTTTTTGTTGCTCAGGAACGGCTAAGTGCGATCGCCACATCCGTGCCTTGCGAGAGTTTGTTTTCGAAACCTGGGCAAATTGTATCTGAGAGGAGTACCCGACTAAACAGCAGAAAAGTAAAAATGCTTCTCTTTTTAAATTGCAATTCTAATTTGTCACAGTGAAGTGAATCCTGTTTTTTGTTTACTTTTAATTTCGACATACCTACTTGATTCTGGGTAAATAAAGTAACCGTCGAAGCCAGTGGTTTTAAAGTTCCTTGTTTTAACTTTTTTTTGTTTTTGCAAAACGTTGTGCAATAAATAATGAATTAACTCTATTAAAAAACAAAACTTTTAATTCTCTATAATTAAATGAATTAAAACACGAAAAAACACTTTTTCTTTAAAAACTCTCTATTTCAGCTAAGCAGCATCTTTATTTGTATGGGATTTTGCATGTTTTTGTTTTACTTTTCAGTACCCACTGAAAGTCACGGAATGAAATTCACAGTTTACATTCACAGTTTATATTCGCAGTGAATGAAAAATAGCATTCACAGTTATACCTGTGAATGCGAATTCACGACTCAGCTCATCTCTAGAGTTTATCAACCAAAATACTACGGCATGTACTTACGCATTATTAGGATGAATGATATTTTTTAATTTTCAGCTGATGTCAAGAGGTGAGGGTTCAGACTGATCCAGATTAATTTTTATTTTTTATATCTCTGCTGCTATATTTATAATACAAAGCTTTAATAACATTCTCAAAAACTTCGGCGAATTGGGTCACTTGAGGTTTAATCTACTTGGGTTTTTGTCATTTGTTTGAAGTTCAATTTGAATTAAAATTTTAATATACAAAAACTCCGGTGAGTTGGGTTATTTGGGTTGCTTGGGGTTTATTGTTATTTGATAATTCGGTTTTGATACTGCTTCGCTACGATATTCATAGTATAATTTATTGATAGTATAAAAAAAAAACTCCGGCGAGTTGGGTTATTGGGTTGCTTGGGGTTTACCATACTTGGGTTTATTGTTATGTTGGGTTATTAGGTGGCTTGGGGTTTACTATACTTGGGTTTATTGTTATTTTTTGCATTTTTTGGCGGATGCCAAGGGGGGGGGGGGTTCAGACCCCCAAACCCCCCCCCCCCCCCCTGTGGCTACGCCACTGGAGTAGAACGATTGCTTCGCGCTTCGAATAGCTCGCGAATATTTTATAGTATCTAGGAGAATGCCTAGTAGGAACTTTTCGATTTTGGTTCTTTTAGATTTTCTCTAAAAATTGAGTTTTAAAGGGTCTGAGATCGGCCATTTGGATTCGGCAAATTTGGAAAGGCATCCAACAACTTGAGTAAAGTTTCGATGAGATTCGACAACAGAGAAACGGAGGTTTTCTAGGAGAGCACGTAGCTTTCTAGGAAGCAGGTTTCCCAAGTAAAATTTATTGAAGTCCGCCCGCTGGGAATAAAAATCTTCTTCGTTTCTTGTTTATTTCCTCTTTTCGTTAACCGATTGTTCTAAGCTTGTATAAATTTTAACTTTATAATGCATCAAGGCTTATCCAGGCTGGTTAATCTCAGATTCAACTGAGTTAAAAGAACTGGGGCTCCGAACCGTATATAACTCTCACGAAAACCCTTCCACAGTGTATTAAATTCAGTTAATTCGATGATCCATATGTATGTATGTAGTTTTTAAAAATAAAAATTAAATTTTTTATCAAAGTTTGCGAATTGAGACAAATTGCAGCACATTTTCACATTCTGAAATTTGTAAAGGTTCCTAGTGGAAAAAAAAAATCCATCACCACTTTTGATGTGAAAAGTACTCCCGTCCGACCGCCCCGCCCACAACTTACCTACTCCCTGTGAGAATTTTATTACAATTGATCACCTGTTACGTGAGTATGCATGCATGACATCCTCGTCGTCATACCCAATGCTCATCGATATGTCGGTGTCGGTCCTACTGTGGATGTCCTGCTGCAACAGCATCAGGGAGAATGTCCTAGTGTTTTTTTATGTGCGTCCGTCGGTCCTGTCGTTGGCCGCCGTAGTTGCTCTAGTAATTCCATCGTTGTTGTAGCTGTTGTTTTGTGTATTTTTTACTTTGTCAGTGTAGATTCGCAATTCAAATTTATTTAGCCATTCTGATCGGTAAATTCAGTTGTTTCACAAAGTAGTTAAAACAACAGCAGCAGGACGGCTTCATATAATGGCTTGGAAGTGCAGGTCTCCGACATGTGGGAGTGCTTTTGTATGTATGGCACCCATACAGCAGGGGATTCTTTGCACAGCCAGCGCACTGATGGACATTGGAAAATGTTTTAATAATTATGCCCAGGACATCAATGCAAATTAGTGTGTTCGAACAACCTGATTTGTTATCCGATTTGTGCCTTCTTTCACTTCGCCCTGGTCCTGACGCTTTTATTCCCAATGCCAGACTGCCCGTATATATGTACCTAGTCCTGTTGATCTGCTGTTTCGATTGAATGATTTGATAGATTTACTGGAAGGGGATCATAATATTTTTTTTTTTTTACAAAAGTTCCGACTCTTAGTTCGAATAATTTAATACAATAAATTGAAATCCGATTAAGTAAAAAACAGCGAATGAAACGAACAATATTTTTAACAATTTGTATATAACGAACCCCCAATACATAGATAAAAGGAACACGTCCACATGAGTTACACTTAATATGCACAAAAAATCGCTTATGGTCTTATAATTACTTATAGATGATTCAGCATATTTTTTAAGAGGCTTACAGCCTTATTTATTATTTTTCACTAATACTCGGTTCAACTTCGGAGTAATTAAACCGACGCCAAGTACTTACTTCGAGTTTACGCCACGTCAAACAAATCCTTATTTATTATGTATTTTCTTAGGCGTTTTAACTACGCGTTCCTTATGTCAAATATACTGGGAAAAAAAGTCACCAATCTGAAACTCTGGTTATTATAAACGTAAACAAACCCCAACTGATTTCCATTATTATTCATTTTATCATAATCTTTCGCGAATTTTGGCTGCTCAAATCATAAAATGGATACACAAAACAAAAGAAAACGTTCTGAAAACTGGGATAGTTCTCAAAAGGTATGTAAATATACGTATATATAATTAGATTACAACAGATACAAATAAATATATTTGTTTTTATTCATAGATACAAGACAACTAATAGAAGAAAAAATTAAAGAAACAAACCATAAAGAAACAAATAAACATCAACATTGTCGAATTCAACGAGAAAAATGTTGCTTTGAGATTTGCGAAACATCACACAGCCAATATTATTGCGTACGGAAGTGACAATAAATATCATCAACTGCATAGAATGGCCAGTTGCTTGGGAGAATATTTTACTTCGAGCGAAAATCTGCATCCCTCAGTGTCATTGGATTGAAACGAGTTTTGTACTGCTTTGGTCTCCTACTTCCATCAGTTAGAGTGTTTAAAGAATTTAAATCATTTACAAATGAAAAATAATTATCCATTTTGACTTGTAGAGAAAAACTAATGATTTACATTTCTGTTTATAAATGTCAGATCAGATGTCATGTCAAAATGACATGTAGATACTAAAACGGCTTTAAACCTACTATGGACCAGTATTAGCTTATTCCGCCTCTATTCCTGGCGTATTTTCTTAATAAATAAGCTTTTCAGGATTAGAGCCGTTGTAAATTCGAAGTAACTTTACTCCGGCGCTAAAACGAGTTAGTAAATAAGGCTGTTAGTAACTACACATGGATTATGCATTGGAGAAGCTTAAGGGTAGGTCTACCTCAGAAGCAAACTCAAATCTCATGTAAAAACGTGTACATGTATTGGTGCACAAATATGGCTCTCTTAGTTAAGAATTTTTGTGTTAAGAAAATAAATTTAGCTCGTCTCGTCTCTTCAGGATACCTCTTTTTTCGCATCACGCATAGAGATAGAGAAAGATGGAATAGAATATCAAAAAAAAATAATAGAAAACGGGAACAAGGCACGAGTGGCAAGCCGCACAGGCAGCGCACAAGCATTTGATTTTGAATTGACTCGGATTGCGCACAAGATAAATGAAAGTTTTTTTTCCTTTTGTATTTTGGGTAGAAAAAATAATTTTTCGTGAATCGTGATTGTTTGAGGTTTAGGAAAGGCAAATTAATTTTTTTGCATTCAGCGCTCACAATTAGACACAATAATGGACCTAAAATGGCTTTCCAAAGAAGAAACAAAAAAAAAAAACAGTAGAATGATGATAGATCGCAAATAAAAAAATACAAAAAAAAAACAAAATTTATGACAGCGAATGTGTGATAACCTACTTATATTTTTTTTATACATACACAAAGAACATTTTTCCACCCTACCTCCGACAATGTGGAATGGTCATTGCATCATATACGATATACCTACTAAAAACAATCATTTCTCACACGTTTTTTTTTTTTATTTTTTCTGTTCTTGTAATACGAGATGCAAGATGACAAGTCATAAACAAGAATAAAAAACTAAATGTGCCCAGACAAAAAAAAATAGAATCAAGAGAGCGGATGGGCGGACAAAATTCTTTTGCACAGAGAATACGAAACCTTCTCTTTCAAAGCGCTGATATTGCAGTGGCATTCTTGTGAACTGAAAACTTACTTGTGTGCGTGTGCAAAGGAACTTTTTGTTAAAAAATGCAAAATAGACCTCTTTTATAAAAATAAAATTAAATAAATATTGAGTGAAAAAAGTATTTTGTATTTTTGAATTTAGTAAATAAAATATCAAACAAAAATAAAAAAAATATGTGAGAACTGTATTGTCAATACTTTTATTGCTAATGCATTACAAATACTGTCATATTTAATTGCATTTTTATGAACTTTAGATGAGTTTAATTAAATTTTAAAGACCGATATGCTGTTTAAAGAATATAAATCTTTGATTAAAAAATTATTTCCAAAAATTAAAAAATATAACTCTCAATTTCCCAGGGTAGAGAACAAAATATTTGTAAAAAAATTTATATTTTTTGACTTTTGTTAGTAAAAAGTTACTGTAAAAATAAAAAAAAAATAAAAAAAAATATTAACGTAATTGCACATACTTATTGGCTTTATATAAGAGTGAATTTTACTTCGTTATGTTTTATACTTATGAAGTTTTGTCCAGTAGAGCATTCATACCACTATGCAAATTTCCTTCGTTTTTCATAGTTTTGTATATTTTTTTTTGAATAAATAATAAAACAGAATAAAAAAAAGAAGACCGATACATGATTTGGGAATATGTTGTTTCTATAAAAAAAATATAAAAAAAATAAAAAAGTAATATTTTCGGAATTTCCCTATCATTTGAATAAGGACCTTACTAAAATGTATGATTTTTCCACTTGTGTGGCAGTTTTAAGGCACACAATATTTTTATATTTTTTTCAAAACTACAAAAGTGTTTTGACTGACATTTTTCTAATCGATGACCGTTTATTTCATTGAAATATTCGTAAAATTGTGAAAGTTATACAGCTTAGCGCAAAAGTCTAACCTATTTTTTCAATGGACACCTACCCTTAAGGGTAGGTTGGATTATTTTTCAAAATGTGGAGTAAATTATATTAAAACTTCAAGATAAATATTATTTTAATTTATTATTTAAAAAAGCTATTTGGTATGTCCTAAAAGTGTACCTTTGACATAAGCGTGACAAAATCGAGTACAAAGCAAAATAAGTATAAGCCGAGCTCCGATTATTGTAAATTTTACTTACAAACTCAAATCCGATTTTGGCAGCATGTGGTATTAAACGGTGTAATTTTTCATGTGTTTTTTCGAGAATTGAATCCCAATCTGAAATATAGTGTTTTCGAGGTGCCAAACGCAAAGTACAAATGTACTGAAAACAAAAAATGTAAGGTTGTCACTATTAAAATGGTTTCAAAAAAGAACCTAATTCTAACATGACCAGAAATTAAGGCAAAAAATCCTGCAATGTCCCAAAGGGAGTAGAATTTCGTAAGAATTTCGTAAGAGATTCAACTTCATCTTCGGTTCCAACGCTCATTTACAATGAAAAACCGATAACTAGCTCTTTAGATACGGCAAATGTACTTGCTCCTCATTTTGCTGCTAGATCTACGTTTCTTGATAACCACGTAACCCCCCTTGTACTTAAAATCATAAATCATTCAATGGGATAGGTTTATTTCCGAGCTTGTACAGTTGCAAGTGTGGAGAGACTTGTTGAAAGAGGCCAGGACCAGAACCCGGTTGTCGAGCCGATGATGATGATGACAGTTGCAAGAGCCCTTCGAGATCTTGGTATAAACAATTCCGCTGGTCCTAATGGTATACATACCTCCAATTCATCTGAAGTGGTATTCTTCACCGCTGGCAAAACCATTGCATAAGCTTTTCCATCGCTCCTACTGTTCTGGAAGGCACTTACGTCCCTTCTTTTCAAGGTCAGGGAATCGCTGAAAAATCATCAGCGCAAGAAATTTCTCGAAGATGGAAAGCTTTTTAATTACCGGCAATGCGGCTTTCGAGGAATTCGTTCCACTGGTGAACCACCCAGGAGTGGAACAGATTTTTACATTGTTTTGGAGAAAGTAAGATTATTGCGCTTGATATTTCTAAGGCATTTGATAGAGTTTGGCACTAGGCTCTCTTATCGAAAGAGCGCGCGATTTTTATCAACGAATATGTATTGAACGGTTTCAAGTCTGATCTTTACAAAATAAAAGCTGGTATCCTCCAGGGCTCCGTTTTGTCTCTGACTCTCTTCCTCATTTTTATAAATGATCTCTTGTCTGAAACTTCTAATCCACTTCATTGTTTTGCCGACGAATCAACTCTCAGTTTTTCATACTCGTTCCCAAATTCACTTCCATCTCCTTCGAAAGTGAATTTGCAAGGGTATCGTATGATACGTTCATTAAACTCCGATCTTTACAGCATTGTTAAATGGGGTATGAGAAACCGTGTGAAGTTTAATGCTTCGAAAACTCAATGCTGTCTATTGTCATTTAGGCAAAATGTCACTCTTTTGCCATTGTCCTTGAATGACACTTGCATCGAAGAAACCGATAAGCTCTCAGTATTCGGTATGTGTGATAACGATGATCTTTGCTGAAATAATCGCATTTTCGAGACCGCCAAAAATACTGCTAAATGCTTAGGATTTCTATATCGATGCAAGAAATTTTTCACCCCATCTAATCTTGCTACCATTTATTAGGCGCTTATACGTCTAAAACTCGAGTATAACTCACACCTTTGGGCATGGATTCATTCCCATCTCTTGAACACCGTCGGAATGTTTCATGTATTTTCCTGTTTTATCTCTTCTTTCACAAGCAATGCTCACTCGAAATAGCCAGTTGCATTCCTCCCCTTTATCAGTTCACCCGTGCTACCCACTTTGCTAGGAATGCTCATCAGTTCACCCTCAAGCCTAACTTTGGTGGTACCGTCAAATATAGAGATTCGTTTTTTAGTCGCACAACACGGCACGGTTCTCCCTTCCCATTTCAATTTGCCAACATTCAAAACCCATGTTAATCGAAACCTCCTTTCTCCCCCTCCCCTAATTTCCCCATCGCCCGTGCTGTGCTTACATTATAAGAGTCTCTTAACCCTTGAGCGCGTGTGAATTATAAAAAAAAAACATACCTTCGTTCAATTCCAGCATCGTTTTCTTCTTGGTTGTTTTCAGTTACATAAGATATAGAACTATTGTTTAAGGTGTGTTGAACGACTCCAGCAATCGGTTCTTCCTCGATAACTTCAGGTTCCTGAAGTTGGTAAATAGCTTCGAAGCTTTCGAAATTAGTAACATTCTTGACATTGTCACTATTTGTCCTTGTTTGACTCTTTGAAAACAACGTCGCTACTAATTTCTATTGTAGTGTCTTCTTTTATCCAGATTCTATATCCTTTTGTGTTTTCAGAATACCCAATGAAAATACCTCGCTTAGACTTCTTCACCCATTTTCTTCTTTTTTGCTTTGCTATATACGAGTAAACAAAAGCTTTTGATCCAAAAACCCTTAAATGATCGTTCGATTTTTACCATACCATAACTCAAAAGGAGATTTCTCTGTATAACTGTTTTTTCAGTTCTATTTAAAATACATATATACTGCCGTGTTAACTGCTTCTGCCCATAATTCACGACTTTTCGCATGAAGCATATCACGAGCTGTCTCAACAATTGTTCCAATTTCTCGTTCCGAACATCCGGAGTCTATGCGTCTGTTCGTTGATGCTGTGTTAGTTCCTTTTAAAATTTCAGCTGCATCCTGCATATTCTGTATCGTTATCAATTCGTATTATTCTTACACAAAATCCTGTTTCGATTTCTACGTCCTTAATGAATCGATAAATGATACTTGCTTATGCTCAAACTTTCGTTTCAAAAAATAAACTTTTCGATAGTGTGAGAAATGATTTTTCAACAATACAAAGTATTTGGCAGTTCCGATAATTAATTTTTCCATCAGGCCGCACAAATCTGAATGAATCAACTCTACTGAAGTGAATTTTGAACCCTGGTTTCACTTTGTCCAAAAGAAAGACGACGTTACTTCCCAAAAACACATGCTTCACAAAAAAAATTGATCATCCAGTATGAAGTTCGAATTTTAATTTTGTTTAAATTTTTAATAACTTGAGCCTTGAGGAATGTTTTGGTGTCCCTTCTTTTATGCCAAAGCTTAAGGCTGTCATTTATAGATAAATTTACCACTGCAAATTCCAGAGGCACGTAATCGCTTTCGACCTTGAACTTCATTTCGAACATTTTACCACAGCTTTCTCCAACTGCAACGATAGTGCCCTTCAAGTAAAATTGGCAATAAGTGTTATCGAATTTGAAAGCTAAGCCTTTGTCCAATGTTGTTCCTTGTGAGAAAAGATTTCAACGTAGACTTCGAACAAATAAAACATCCTTAAGTACACATGCAGACCAAGTATATTTCACATATGCCAAAATGTCTATATCTTCTCTTCCTTGTGCATAGAACTGTACCTTGTTTTACGTGGATGCCTACCAATTAAAGGTTTCACCCCACGACACAAGTAGCACAAAATGGTATAATTTCGGTATCACATTTCTTAATTCATACTTTATTCCTTCTTTGGTATGTCAATGTATGCCTACTTAATTCCATCTTAATATGATCTTTATAAGGTATTGTTTTAAAGAACTTAACTTGGTGTGTTTACTCTACTTAAAGCATTCTTAAATACTTCCTAAATTCGCATTTCTTAAATCGGTTTTTTTTTGTTACTTAATTCCTTCTTTAATCCTTCTAAAAACATAACTTTTTTGTTTTGGTCCTAAATCGGTATTTTTCAGATTCTTTAATACGTAGATATTTAAGTCTACTGAAATAGTATGATTTATAACGCCGTTTTCGTACTTTTAGTTTTAGGTGGAAAGCAAAATGTGCGAACCGAATTTATTAAATCTTTAAAAAAAAAGAGATTGTTTCATTATTGCAGACAAACAACAATTAAAATAGCATTTATGTAAAATGTGACTTTTTTGATGACATCCGTTTATGTAACTGACAAAATGTCCATACTTAATTCATACTTTATTCCTTCTTTATTGGGTAGGTGTGCCGATTTATGGCTACTTAATTCCGTCTTAATTTCGTCTTTTTTTAGGTATTGCTTTACAGAACTTAACATGGTGTGTTTACTTCTACTTAAAGCATTCTTAAATACTTCTTAAATTGGCATTTCTTAAGTCGGTTGTTTTTGTTACTTAATTCCTTCTTTAATCTTTCTAAAAACATTCCTTTTTTATTTTGGTATTAAATCGGTATTTTTCCGATTCTTTAATACGTATTTAAGTCTTCTTAAAGAGTATAATATTAAAAACACGAGAGAGTTATTTGAGTAGCACTTTGAGAAAAGATATTTTATGTGTCACATTGGCACAATAGGTAGAGCACAAGCACGATAAGCGAGAGGACTCGGGTTCGAATCTCAGTGGAAGCACAGAGGTAAATTAAAAACAAAAATAACTTACAATTCTTTCATTTCAGCAAAAAATCACATGAAGACTCGAATATAATCAACAATAATAAAAAACAAACAGTTAATAAAAAAATTTATTTTTATTGTTTCTAATAATTTTTTTAAGAATTGCCGTAGCTCTTTAAGAAGGAGTTTAGAAGTATTTAAGAAGATGTAAGGAACTATTTAAGAAAGAGTAATGAAGTATTTAAGAAGAATGATATTTAAGATCATTTTAAGACTCAATTTATCTTCTTATTTCCTTCTATCGGACCGCCCACTTGCGCCTTTTCTCTACTTAATAGGAACTTAAATCCGTCTTATAGAAGATGTCAGATACCGATTTAGAATTCTTAAAGACTTCGTTAAGTAATTCTATGCTACTTGTGGAGTGGCCTACCACCATAGGAGCCAGATTTAGTCCTAGCCATTAACCCCGTCATAGCAAGCTAATCCGGTCGCAAAGTTGTGATATGTTGCAGCATATGCACACCTCTTGCTTAAAGTCGAGGTCTATCTGCACTTCTTGAATCCAAGAAAAGAATCTTGAAAACCATTCGCTTCCGCATTTGGAGTAAACCACGCCACCACGATCTCCCACTAGGGTCCGACCTCAAGATAGCAGAATAAAGAGAACTGACACACCCGAAGATGTGCACAATTGCCCTCAAAATCCTGGGCACTATCACCCGTGGTACCAGTATAAAGCTACCGGTGGAGCCTCGCAACGTCATCAAATCCCCCCTAGGCGAAAACAGAAAAGAGGACATGGCCTAATTTCTACTCAGCTTCGGAGTTAATGGATATGAATCAGTCACTTCCAGATGAGTTACTGCAAAACTCGGGGCCTGACAACCCACATTCAGGATACACATTGAGAAGTAAGTCGAGGGCGGTCGACGAACAACTCATGTGCATCCCTAGTCTTTTTAGCTCGCCTACGGCTATTCAAGGAAGACACTCCTGTCTTTTGATCCCCTTGCGGTTCACACGGGTGACGCCCCGGTCTTTGTTCCGAAGAACTCTGGATGACGCTCCACTTCACGCTATTAACGAAGGACGCCAGGTACAAGTACCCGGAACCCCAAACCCTTTCTGACACCTCTTAAAACCTTCTGACTCCTCTTTAAACCTCAGAAGAACTCCAGCCGGCCTAGACCAGCCGAAGAACTTCCAACATCTGACACATCCAACCACCAGACCCACCACCAAAAATTACTCACCACACGATCGCTTGGGAATTACGCATGGTACACACGGGAGACATGCCACCAAACCTCATGTATACAGTGAGTAACCTTCAATAGTAGTCCAGCAATCAGACGTGCCAACTCCTCTGACACCTCTTGAACCCTTAGACAGATATGACATTTCTGCCATATCTGCCACTTCTGACACCTCTTGAACCCTTCAACAAATGTGCCATTTCTGACACATCTGCACTTCCGACACCTCTGAAACCACCTGACATCCTTCCAGAAAAACTTTCGAATCCCCATCCGCGAACGGACAAGGACTTACTAATTTAACTGCCAAGGTGAGACCTAGAAACCCCAACTGCATGCCCAGTCGAGATTCCACAGTCCCACCCACACTACCACCAAGATCAATCAAATAGGTTCTTTTGGCTCCTGAACCAAAAGAACCAAACCAATTTAACTTCGTACACACACACCCTTTCAGGTAGGACTTTCAGACCCCCAGCCACCTAAGCAGCCAGAGACCCTACGGCCCTACCAAGACCTTATGCAACCAAGATCAAATACTACGAGATGCATTAAGTTTCCGGCTAGGCATGTCACCGGAAATCCTAACCATCTCATATCGTCTCAATCCTGACTGCCCCTAACTCCCTGTTGGGTTTTCTTAGTTTGTCCATATTTTCAGCTGGAAAGACACAGCTGATTATGGACGTAAGCCCCCCCACCACGACAAGGTGAAACCCGTCGAGGGGGGCCTTGTGCATAGACAAGATGACCGTCCATTACACTGACACTGACTGGTATTGGATGTTTCAGGTGGTTATAGTTTTTAAACTATACTTTTTGTGAATCGCCATATGATCACTTGCTCCGGAGTCTGAAAACCACATTCAGCTTCCGTTTACTTCAGCCACCATGACCTCGCTTACCAACGCTGTACATTTTGGTTTTTCAGAGCCATCATTTTTGGAATTTCTGGATGGAAAATCCTTCTTAAAACTTCCTCGTTCATGGTACAAAAAACATTTGTATGTTGATTTCTTGTAAAAGGCTGTTCGACAAACTGAATGAGTCAATACTTTTTCTGCTACAAAAGCTGCTACATCTCCCTTGGCATCATTCTGTGAACCTGCAACCTCGATTCTTCCATCATAAGCTTTTTGTCATCACTCGTTGACTCCCACTCGTTAAAGAAGTGGTTGTAGCGTTCCGGAAGTGTCATCAAGATTTTAGTAAAAATCATTGATTCAGATACTATTTCATCAGCTTTCTTTAGCGGCCGAGCCATTTCTTCGAATTTGAATATATGACGCGCTAAATGCTGTGAAGATTCGAGAGAAAGAATATAAAATTGTTGTTGTAAAAGGTGTAAGCTTGTTGATGATTTCTGTTCATACACCGTCGGATACGCAATGCATAAATGTGTGACATAGCTTGTTGGCCAACGGTAGTCGCAATAACTTTATGACCTTGGCTGTTCAACTTTTTCGAAGCTGCAAGTTCTTACTTCAGACTGTTCAGTTTTTTCAGATTCAACCACGGATAAAATAGATCTAAAAATTTCTCCGGTCACCACATCGAAAACATCGGATGCGTTCAGAAGCACATTTACTTGGAATTTCCAGGCTGGCCAACCTTCACCTCCTTGAAGCTTGTTAATTCTATTCAAATCACCGTCCATTACTATTTCGCGAAGAATTTGAATAGTACGTCTATAACCAGCTCTTAATTCTCACAATTTTGGAAATTGGTAAAATCTATAAAGGTGAATATAATAATATCCCATTCTCTCCCATTGTACTTTTTAAAGTACAGTAAAATGAATTTTACAAATGGCCATTTAACAATATGCCATGAAATAAAAATCATCTTTTTGATTTTGTTTTCTCAAAAGCCAATATTATTTGAATTTTTCAGATACTTTTTTATTTTTTGATCACAATAGGTTATTGTCCAATTGTCTTTTCGTAGAAAGCATTCTGAAATATTTCTCGTTTTGTGTCCTTCAAAAACATTTGCTGTCATATAAACTTCAATTGACAAAATACTAAAAATTATTTTTTGATTTTTATTTGAAACAAACATAAAGCTTACGAGTATACAAATCCCTTCATACTTTTTTATATATATACGGAGATAAGCAATGCCAAAGTTTGATGTACTTTTAAAAGTACAATGGGATCATGCATGCATTATTTTTCTAGGGATTATAATGGATTTTCAAACTATCCCTGTCAAACACTTTTATGGTAAACGTTTTCAAAATCTTCACTCTCCTCTGGAAGATCTGCATAATAATGCACATATCGTCAACGCTGATATCGTCATGATTCCTCCACCGGTGGACTACGTGACGGACGAAGAGGATTTAGATGAAGACAATATGAGATGTTGCAGGTGAGGTGGAGGTTCTTGTGGAAGCTTATTTAGCGGCTGACGACGACGTATACGACAGCGATGACGACATCCCATTGTCAGAGTTGAAGAAGTCGATTGCTCCACCGGTATGAAGAAAATCAATTTTCTCAGCCGAGTTCCAACGAACCGAACATTTCTTGCGTAGAATTAAAAACTGCATTTCAGATTTATTCGGCCTGAACTAAATAGACGTTTTTGAAAATTTGTTTGATCCCGAGGTATGACAACTTATTGTAAATCAAACTATGTTTTCTCTGCACTTGGTCCATCCGCTTCTCGGGAGGCGAAATGGACTAAGTAAAAAAACCAAGCTGCTTGTATACAAACAACTTATTCGACCCGTTCTGACCTACGCCTTTCCCATCTGGTTTACTATTTCACCTACAGCAATGAAAAAGATGAAGCTTTTTGAAAGGAAGATGCTCCGCATTTGCACTGGACTGTACCGTAACCCACTGACGAAGAAATATATACCAACAAGGAATCTGTATAAAGAAGCAAAGTTAATACCACTGGACGAGTATTTACTGCAGCTCTCCGGAAAAATCATCAGGAACCTGGAAGATCATCCCAACACAGAAGTGCAACAACTTCTCCAGCATGAACTAGAGCCTCGTGACAAGTATCTATAAACCCGAGCCATCACTGACGATCAATTTGAAGACATCATCCATAACGACAATGCACCCTTTTACGAGAAGAACAACAATCAATAGTATTGGGGATAAAACGCCCACTCATCAAAAATTATTATTTAGTTTCAAATTTCAAATTTTCAAATTTATTTTTATTATAACGTAATTACTTAACACTTTAAGATACAATATCTTATAAAAATAGCGCAAGAATCAAAATACATTTCATTAATTGATATTTCAGTTGTGCAAAACCTGTTGAATTGTTTTTATATAAGAAAGTAGACATGAATGTGAATATTACAATCTAATTTTTTTGAAATTTAAGA
This sequence comes from Chrysotoxum bicinctum, assembly GCA_911387755.1. NCBI lineage: Eukaryota > Metazoa > Arthropoda > Insecta > Diptera > Syrphidae > Chrysotoxum > Chrysotoxum bicinctum. Next base: position 208,115,206 of record OU426988.1, read on the forward strand.
AAAAAAAGAGTAAATTAAGGTTAAGAAAGAAGAAAAAAAAAATATTTAAATTTACAAATTTAAAGGAATTCATACTATAAAATTAACAATAAAAAAGGGCACACGATAACACACATCCTATCATCATCATCATAGACTTTCCAAGTACTGCCTAAGTCTCATCCTAAACAGCCTACCTAGTACATTCCATCATTCGAAGCGCAAGGGGAAGAGAATTCCACAATAGGACTGAAAACACAAAGAATTGTCGTTTTGATACCAAGTATGTACACCGTATTGGTACTAGATTGTACGTTCTTATGGATCGTGAAATACGAATCCTATTATAAAGGTACATCGGTTGATGTGTTTGCATTACATTTTGAAGCAAAAATAATGTTCTTAGCTTGAAGAGATTTTCGAGTGTTACCCCATTAATGAGTTTAGCGAAATGAGAGATATGATCATATTTTCTTAATCCATAAATATATCGAGCAATACAATTATAAGCAACGTTTAATTTCCTTTTATGAATAGAGTCACAATTACTAAATATTTCGCAACCAAATAGCATTATTGGTAGAACAAGTGTTTTTGCAAGAATGATTCTCGTTTTAAGGGGTGTAATTTTTTGACTTGCCCATAGTAAACGTAAACTTCCATAAACCCTGCCTACGGTTAGTTAATATTAAAAAATCATGAATTAGATTAAGAAAACATTAATATGATATTGTAAGCAAATAGCATTATGTAAAGCCAAATGAAGAACGTTGGGCCCCTATTGTTGTGCCAACATGATTTAATTTAGTAATAAGTTAGTTTTAAGTCAAATTGTATATAAAACAAATTGAAAATAAAATTCTTAATCTTAATCAAACTATGTTGTATGGAGGGCAAAAACACCAACACAACTTTTCATTCAATGATGAGGATTTAAAAATTTTAATTGGAATCTTACTGTTATTCCAATGAAATTCGAGGCAAGAATTGGTGGTGGAACATTTTCACCTCCATGTTTTCGTCTACTGTTTCCAATGCCTGGAGGCTCCACAAGCTGACGAATAATTATAAAGGTGATCTACTCGAACTCACCAGAGCAATAACTTTTCACCACCTTAGGTTCCACACTCTGAATGCAGGACAAGGACAACCTAAACTTACTGTCAATCGAAGCATTGCGGAGAGTCCAGGATACCACTTCGCCAAAAAATTACCAAATCAATTCAGATGTCGACAGTACCATCTACGATCAAAATGATGCTGTGAAATGTGCAATGTAACATTGTGTATAAATAAAAACTGTTTTAAAAACATCCATGTAAACTCAAATTAAAATGATATGTATGACCCCACTGTACTATATAAAGTACACCTTCATTACCAACAACATAATTTTTTTTCAAAAACTTTTTATGTATAAATGTTCTTATTTTAACCTCAATAAAGAGAAAACACCATAAAAATATGATTTTTCCAATTTTCAATACGCTTGATAGTTAATGGGATATTAGGATTTTTATATTGTAAGCGAACAAAAAACATACGTTCTTGTAAAAATCAATATATTTTTAGTATTGAAAAGTAATAATTGAAAAATGTATTTCTCATGAAGAGATGTTTACTTTGACAATTTATAAGCAAGTCCGTGCATTTGCTTCTGCACATCGGGCTAAAGTAAGACTCTGAAAAAGCTGTCATGACATCCTATTGCGATATCCTTTATTCAATTCTAATTGAGTCAAATTCCATTAAACGAGGAGAATTCCTCATCATTATATCCAACACAAATTAAAAATCTTACATTTAAGCAAATAAAATAAAAAAAAAAACTTAAAAGTAAAAAGTAAAGGAAAATGAAAGACAGCTTAAGAGGTTTAACAGCAATTAATTCGCTTCGCCCTTTTAAGCTGTGAATTGAAAAAGTTTCTTCGATGACTTTTCTTGGCATTGTCGTCGTCATTCATCGTTGTAATTCCAGAAAATTACCATCACTTGATGGTCTAAACGGAAAGTCCTTAAGGCAAAGTGTTAATTCGTTAAATTAACACGCTGCAAATAGCTAGTTGGTTGTTTGATTATATGTAGTTTAAATGAGTTTTGTAGTTTTGTTACAGTTGTTGACTGTAAATGATGTCTTTTGTTACATAATTACTTTCTGAGAAATAAGAAATAAGTAAATAAAATGAAAAATTGGTTAGCATATTCAGTTTGTACTGTACTTGATTTAAGCGCATTTTAAGCTTCAGGTAGTCGTTTAGCTTGTTTAGTTTTTAAATTGATTATTTGCGTTAGAATTTCGTATTCCAAATCTAACTTTTAGATCTTTTACTATAAATACTAACCAGCCCTCGGAATAAATACTTCAATTTAACCTACACACCTTTTTGTTGGCTTTCAGGGTAGTTGTTGTAATTGGCTTACTGGCATATGTCTGTGACTTAAGAAAACCCCATAAGACGAAGTCTAACGGGATCAAATCGGACGATCATGGAAGCCAATTCACAATTCGTCTTCGCGTGAAATAACCATGTTCGGAAATCGCTCGTCCGCAATGTCAATGTGTCAATGTACTGGTGAAACCGCATGTCATCTCGGGGGGTCGGAGCTCTCTGACTTTCTATGGATGCATTGTAATTTTTAAGATCTCGTATGGATTCTGCACGTCCCAAATTCAAAAATGTTGTTCGTTGCCCGTTGCCGAACACATTCATCTAAAAAAGGCATCGAGGCAGCTGATTATGATTTTTCGAACGAAATTGGGGGCAACTTCCAACTGCTCTGGAGCACTGGAACCCAGTTACAGATCACAAGTCGTTATCTATGTATTTGTATATGGTTGTAATCTCTGAGTTCCTGGATCTGTTAAAGTTTGTACGCTGGCAGGACCAAATCATGATGCAATATTGCTGCAAGTTGTGGTCAAAGAATGGTCGTGTTCAGTTTTTGAATTTTCGTTGACGAACATGTTGTGTTGTATATTGTACGGGTCGATTCGAACTTATCAACTACGTTGCGAATTATCGTCTCGGAAGCACGATTACAAGCGACTGTTAAATAGGCATTTTCATAAAACAATCTCTTCATTTCCACTATGTTTTCGAACGATATTACTCTTCATGTTTATTTGGCAACACAGACTTAATAAATAACAACCAATTTGACAGATGAAGCATGTCAAATTTTAAAAATTCATAGTACAAATTGTTATTCAAAAACTGTTCACTTAACCGATTAGAGACCAAGCACCTTTACAATAGATAATTGAAAAAACGTCACTGCAGGGGCCTGTAACACAAAACTACAAGTACTTGTAATACAAGTGAATTAATACAAGTGTAACAAATTTCTGTAACACAAAGCTACAAGTTTGCTGGCTCTTCTACAAGTGTAATGAACGAACATTACAAGTGGGAAATTATATGATTTCCCTCTTTCTGTAACACAAAGCTACAAGTGTAGCAAAAAACTAGATCGTACTTGTAGAATAATCCACTCAATCTTACAAGTGATTCAAGACTTGTAGGATGAAGAAGATGTATTTAAATATACGAAAAAAACAGTATTTTTAACTAATTACCATTTCCATAATTTTTTTCTTCGTAGTTTAGATATTTTTAACCAAAAAAACAATATCAAATTGTGAATATATTTTTGTGTAAAGTGTATATTTGTGATCTTTTTTCAATAGTAAATTATTTCGGTAGTAATTGTTATACAATATATATGCAAATTTAGAGATAAGTGTTATAGGTAATTTAATATACCTATACTTTATAGGGTTTTTGAAAAGTTAAACATTTTTAAATCTCAGTAAACTAAAAATTAAACATAACATAAAATAATACATTCTATTACTTTTCTTAGATTTACTTAGAAATAATTGAATTTTTATTTAATGATATACGTATTTAAAAAAAATAGTACTAATGGTAAACATATGAAATCTAAGCAAAATGATCCAAGAACAGAACATGCTTAATTATATTAAAAATACAATCCCAATCCAAAAAGGCACCAAAAAAAATGTTTTTTTTTTTTTCATGGATTTTTACCAAGACGGCAATTACATATTTTCGAACGGATTCTTTATCCTTTTAACTTGCGATATGGGTACTATACCTAGGGTAAGTATTGCATTTGGAAAAAAATGGAACTCGAGATTTTGATCAAAGTTGGTGAAAAAAATTTCGAGGCAAAATGTTATTAACGGTATTTGTCATAGAACGGCTTTTTTGATTTTCGACTTTCACATTAACGGCTTTAACAATCTTAATCAAACATTTTCAGCAGCAGTCCCCTTAAGTTTAAAATAATATTGTGTATATACAAATATTCGAAAAAATATATTTTGGGTTTTAAAAAAATTACTTTAATAATAAAACATTTTTAAACTTTGCTTGCATCAAGCATACTTTTGCGGAAATCAGACGGCAATTCCATGCATTTGAACATTATTATCTCATTAAGTCCATGTTTTATATTTACACATGCATAATTTTTAAATTTCAAAGTACATTTACATAAGAGCAAGTTCGTGCGATCCAGTCATGCATTTTATTTTTATTAAGATGCTATCACGTTGCTTATCTTTCTTTCAATGAGCACTTGTAAGCAGAATTCCTACAAGTGTAGGGAAATTTTTGTTTTCTACAAGTGTAAAGTTTTTTTTTGTGTTACAGAAATAATCTACAATTGTAAGATTAATAAAATCCTACAAGTGGCTGTTGACTTGTAGACTTGTAGCTTTGTGTTACAGGCCCCAGGACATCCACTCTTTACAACCAAAACAAACAGGTTCTCCACGTATGAATTTTTTTACGGAATGATGGCCAAATAATTTTATCATTTTTTTATCGTCTATTGACAGGTTTTCTGTAAGGTCGAAGTAGTATCTTTACTCTGTCGCTAAAACGATTTAATAAATAAATCTTTCAATATTTAGATGAATGTATAATGTTTGTATTGGACAAGAGCTTAGGCCACATCATGTTAAGCGCTATCTAAACTTCATAGCTTTTATCCTTAGCAACACTCCGAGGTACTCAAATTTACGAACTTTATCAATATGCTCGTTATTTAGACACCCATCTTCTTCAGGTAGTAAGCCTCTAGCTTATTGATTTGGAGGCGGAGAGTGAATGGACTGTTAGCTATATTAACACCAAGTCATCAGCGTATAATAGTACCTTAATGGAATTACAGCAAAGATGACGCCCCCAGGAAGCATATCAAATAAACCATCGATGAACCCTGATACAATACAACTGCAACTTAAGGTTACCTTAATAAAATGCACGACTGGGTCGCACGAACTGGCTCCTATGTAATAGACTAGGAATTTCAAAAGCGAATAAAACTAGAGAAAACTTTTAAATTCCTTTAGTAGTAAGAGACAAAAACAGAATGCTATGCAAATATGAATTTATGCAAGAACAAAAATTAAAAGTCATTGTAGTGGTTTCTTACAAAAATAAGCTTTTATATACAAAATTCTTAAAACATTAAAAAAAAAACTGGTAGGTACACCAATTTTAAGTTTTTATTATTGTACGAACGAAAATTTAATTTCCAAAAAAAATATTGAGCCGTTTTTGAGATAATACTCGTAATATTTTTTTTTTTTTTAAATTCAAAAATATTTTTTTTTTAAGTTTTAAAATGCAATGTTCTTGAAATTTTTTAGAAGCATCTCAATAAAAAATTTCATTAAAATCCGTTATGTCGATAATGAGTAATTTAAAATTATAAAAAATGGTTCTATGGAAGGAACAAGCTGTAATATCTTAATTTCAATTTTTTTTAAAGATCATAAAAATTTATTAAAAGAAAACAAATTTATCAAAATTCTAGGTGCCGTTTTCGAAAAAACACATACGATTTTTGAAAACCATTTTCTAACATTTGAATGGTGGGTAGGTACCTGCCTTTATTTTTGGGTAAAATAATTTTTTTTTCTCACATCTTGTAGATAATATTGAGAAACTTTTATGTATTAAATTTTAAAAAAAATCTAGCATGGGGTTTTCGAAATATTGAGTTTTGAAAAAAAAAATTGAAATATTTAAAAAAAAAAACTTTTTTTTGAAAATTTCAAAACACAATATACTATACTATTCGAATATTTTGGGGAACTTAAGCAAAAAAAATGATCAAAATCGGGTGTACCGTTTTTGATAAAATCAAAAACAAAAAAAAAATTGTTCCATGGGGGGGTACCCTCAATAACCATTTTTCGGAAATTTTTTTTCAATCATTTAACTAAATGAAATTTTTTCGTATTTATTTTATTTTTTAAAACTGTAAAAGTTTTTAAGAAAAAACTTAAAAAAAAGAAAAAAAAGTGTGGGGGGAAAAATTCAAAATAATATCTACCAAGTTTTAAGAAAATCGGACGAGCCGTTTAGGCTGTAGTCGAACAGACAGAATTGCGAGATCCAGTTTTTTAGTCTTCGCTATCATCGTATAATGTCAACTTTGATCAAAATCTCGAGTTCAACTTTGATCAAAATTTCGAGTTCGATTTTTTTTTACGAATGCATAACTTGGCTTATTATCTACCTATAAGTCGCAAGTAAAAAATCAAGAAATTAATGGGTAATTTAATGGGAAATTTTATTTTAAGGAAAGGGAACTTGCAGGCTATGGGATCGGACTGTTTTATGATTTTAAAAATCTAATTTCATTTCGACCGTCTCCTTTGACGAAATTCGCAAAGCGCTGAAAATTGACAATCATATTTGCCTCTGATGCTTGTTTACCTCAATTATGTATGTTCTGCTTTATTGGAAGCCCCATTTTGGTTTATGGAATTTGATATATTATAGGAATAGGTAGATACTTCTAATTTTAATCTAACAAAAAGAGAAATATTATATGAATGATAGGAGTTTCAGTTTTTTGATAAGATATGTACGAACTATTTTTTATTGCCAAACAAACAGACAAGCAAAATTAAAACGTGTGTTTGCTATTGCATTAACGCTTTTCAAAAAATATGAGGTGTGATTTTGATCCCAGCTATATAAGAGGATCTACCTGTTCAGTAAATAGTCAGTATAGCTCTGCGGCTTTAATTATGAACTTTTTGGGGTATTTTCTTTTGGTAGCTACTGCAGTCTTGGTTGTTGTTGCCCAACATGGTGCAATTTGTGATAAAATCGAAAACAAGTTAGACCCGGGAAGTAAGAAATTCCGTGATACCATCGCATTAATTAAACAACGTGCCCAAGAAAATATAGACGACTCCATTTATGTTAATGTAACAATAAAACTAAGAAAAGACGCAATCAGTTCTACAAATGTACTTGCAAGGGCTAGAAGCACAATCTTGGATGGAATTACAGCAGCCAGAGAAATTGTCCTTGAGAACCCTGAAACTGCCAGAAATTTAACACAGCAAGCATGGGCAAATGGCAAAATGATAGTCTTGGTTTCCGGGACATCCTACATTAAAACACTTGGAGAAGTTTTGGGTCTTTCAAATGGTGAAGCTAAGCAAGGTCTTTTATCCGCAAGTCAATATATTCAAAAAGGAGGATTTGTATTACTAGATATAATTGAACCCGGTGAAAGCTTGTTTGATGAGGGAAGTGGAGCCGGAGGCAGCGCAGCTAAGGTGTCACTTAAGGCTTTTAAACAATTTATCGAAACTGCATTTACTGGTGCCTTATACAATGTTCAAAAATCAGTAAATGCATCGTTTGGAGCACTCAGAGATGCTCAAAGCAAACCCATGCAAGGACAAGTTGAAAATCCAAGATGTGGAGCTGCCGCAAAAGATGATTCTGAGGGTTCAGATGCCTTGAAACACTTTAATAATTCTTCAAAGAATGCACTGCAGAATGGCGCTAATCCTGCCTTAGTCCAGGAGTTCAAGGCAGCCATTGAATGTTCACTTGATGCTCTTGTGCAAATTACAGTTAAAGCTAAACGAAATGTAGCAATTATTAAAACAATTGCAGCAATTGATCCCTTGGCTGCCTCGATATCGTTCTTAAGGCAAGCCGAATCTATTAAAAAAGGAATCCATGAACTAGTTGCAAATTTCTTTTTGGCGATTGGAGATGTGTATGTTAAATCTGGCAAGCGGTCAGACAAGGAAGTCAGAACAGCGATTTTGGTTTTAGAAAAAGCAAAAATTGAAATCTTTGATTCAATTAAATTTGCTAGCCAGATGGTAGTAATTGGAACAAAAAATGGAGATGATACATCTGAATTAGCTATTGGCGCTGCCGCGGAATCCGGATTGTATGGTAAACTCGCTCTAATCCAAGGCATGATCCAATCTGCAGACATTGTATTTAGTATGCTTTAATTTTTATTATGTTATGCCGTGGTTTAGTCGTTGAAGTAAGCTTTATTTTTTGAATAAAATGAATGCGATAATGAAGTGTCGCAATGTCTTTTCTTAATTTTCAACGAATACAGACAAGACTGTGCCTTATAGTTCTGCTGTTTTTATTTTTCGTGATTGTAAAGGAGATATCTTTTAATTGCAGGAATTGTGCATTGTGACAATGAATATGGTCTGAAAATTACAATTTTATGATCACGAAATTTGTTTCACGAACAATTAGGAAAAAAATAGGTAGGTAGGTGAATGAAGTTTGTTGTCGAAAGCTTTTCTTCTACCAGATCGCAATCTTCAATATTAAAAATGGTTTTCAGAAGGGAGCAGCAAACTCACCGATTCTATTCAGAATTCACACCAGCGATCTAAATAGCTCCAAAAGTCGAGGTCATCCTTATCAGAATTCTCTCGCAGCGTGACTTCGGCAATATTGCGACGACTGTAAGTTGAAAATCAACTTTCACAAATCTGAAACTATTCTGCTTCGGACTCCGTTGCGAGGAGACTTAAGGGATACGAGAAAGAACCCGTTCAAGCATGATCCTCGGACATGGACAGCCACTAGCAGTAAAAGTGTAGTAAAATATCTAGTCATCTGGTTGCATCTATTTGTATTTCGAACAGACATATAAATGCAGCTTTGACAGCGGCTAGATAAGCCTTTGCCCTGAAATGGAAAAGGTTCGGGCATAGATTACACAGAACACCAGAGTTCGAAGAGTACAAACATTATTATTCCAACTCAGCGCTGCAGCTGAAAAAAAAATATCAGTGCCACAAATTACTTTTTGGAGTGCCAAAAAGTGCCATAGAGTGCCAAAGAAAAAAAATCAATATTCAAACAAAAAACTATAAATATTCTTTATTTTTCACTAACAAAATTAAATTATAAAATAAATAAGAAAAAAAAAAAACAATAGAAAATTCATTTACATATTTTTTTTTAAATAAGATATACATACATACATTAAATTTGTTTGTTTATATCAAAAATAATACACATGTTTTATTTTAAATGGCTTCAATAAGTCAATTTATAATTTTTCAAAAGCGATCTTGATGGGTTTCAACTACTCAAACTTTCATCGTTTAACATTTGTTTTGTTATTAATAAAGCATTAATAGTTGTGATTTTTAAGCAATTGCAGTTTTTTGTTTTTATATTATTAAGATCGGAAAATATTCTTTTCGCCGCTGCACTGCTGTGTGGAAGACTAAGAAGGTCACCGATAAAATGTTTTAGGTTTGGATACATCAAACTATTTTTCAACTTCAAAATGCTTCTCCAAAAGTCTACGGTGTCTTCATTATTCGAAATAAATTGTTGATGGACAGACCGCCATTCATCTTCAATTTCATCAATTTTACCTCCACATAATTGCGGAAACAAATGAAACAAAGGAACCATACCGTCACCAAATTTTTTAGGATTTAGTTTTTGCACCTGAATTAAAGTCTCATCCTTATAATTAAACCGTTTCAAAATTTCACTACATAACTTAATATGGGTGATTCTACAAACAATGCAATAAAATGATACAAATTTCGGCACGACATTTTTGGATTCCAAAAGTCGTAAGAGTTGTTCTAGATGATCATTAGAACGTCCCTTTGCGTTGTTGAAAGCGGCCAGTTAAAAAAAAAATAAAAAATGAGGATTTTAAGGACATTTTTTTGAAAAAGGATTTTCAGGGTACTGAGTTTTTTTTAAGGAAATTGAATAAATCTTTATTTTTTTTCTTATTTTCTCTTGGGTACACATTGAAATATAGAAATTAAATGTAATTATTCTTCATAAACGTAAAAACTCATGGTAAATAAATATTATTTAGCATTTTATTAAGAGAATATAATATATTATAATTAAATATTTTTTTTTTCTAAGAATCAATTTTAAATAAATTATATTCTTTTTAAAAATTTTAAAAATATTTCGCAATGAAGTTCGACGTTCAATATAACTAAAAATTTCTCAGGTTTCTGAATAAAATATCATTTGCTTATTTAATAATTGAGGTTTTTCATGGTTTTTGCGAAAAAAAAATTTTAAGGTTTTACTTTAAAAAATAAAAATATATATATAATATTACAGTTTTATTAAACCTATACTATACTTCTTACAAATATGCCTTCTTACATACAAATTTGTAAAACCTCATCAGAGGACTGATAATCTAAAGGGACAATCCACGACTTCTTGCACAAATGTCTTTTTCACAATTCTTACATAAGAAACAGAATCGATTTGCACCACAATTTGATTGTAAGAAGATTTGGTACTTCAAATTGCCAGTGCTGGAAATTCGATCGATATCCTAGTTATTGATTTTTTCGACCCTTTCAATATGCCAGGGGACTGACACAAAAAGCGAGGGACAAAGTTTAATTAAGTTTTTTTGTAATAAAATAAATTATCAAAAAATATTTATCTATTTCGTAGCAAAGATGTGTTATTTTCCGTAACTTTGGTGCAATTCATCTAAGTATGAGACCTGAAATAAGAGAACGGTAATCATTTTTCTTTGCAAAAACGCACTTTGAAGAATTTTTTGAGCAAGATAAGATAAGGTCAACCTAATAATATTGTTAGGCCAGGTAGATATCAACAAGATTTAATTTTATAAAAAAAAATCAGATTAAATAATTGAACGGATTTTAAAATATTTCTTGGGCCACCGAAAATTCCATCGTTTGTAGAATCACCCATATAATAATTTTTGCAGTGTAGTTTTATATTACTTATTTCTTCAACATATATTTTTTCGTTATTTTTCAAAACCATTTGAGCTTTTGGCCCAATATATGTATATATTTGTATCTTGTACACAAATTAAATTTTTGAAATTAATTTCGTTTAAATTGTTCTCATCAATAAATTCGCTTTTAATCAAATTATGCAAAACAACTGACAAAAAACTTTTAACTGTAGGGAGTAATTTATAAATCTTAGGTGATTCACTTTGGAATTCCTTATTTACATTGTTGGTTAATTTTCAAATATAATATAAAAATATGCCTTATTACAATCATTTAAATTAAATTTTCTGATATATCTGAGGCTAAGTCTGAATTACTTTCGAACTTAGAAAGTATAAAATAATGTTGAAGTGGTTGCCAGTGTTCTAAGATTCGATTCGCAAATTCGCAATTAGTTTGAAAATCTTTGAACTCATTTTGTCGCTTTGAAGTGCATTGAATGACACGTACATCCAAGGGCATAAACAAATGGATTTATTTGTTTAAACAACGCTTGAACCCCACTTTTTTCCCCATCATTAAACTAGCGTTATCCGCGCTTGTAATTTTTATAAGGAACATTTATTTTTAATTGAAATTATTGTTTGATAAAAAATAGTGCCAAATTTAAAATTTTTGAGTGCCAAAAGGTGCCAAAGTGCCAAACTTCCTTGAAAGTGCCAGTTTGGCACTTAAGTGCCTGTTTCTGCAGCGCTGTTCCAACTAGGTTCTATACAACGAGGCCTTAATTTCTTAATTTTTTGGGCTAAGGTACTACCCTACTGATGAGTACTATGAGTGTGCGTCCGAGCGGGTTCTTCCCACCCGGTGGTTGATCTAGGATAGAATCGCGATTCGTCTAATCTACCACGTTAACCGTAGGACTGTATCCGATTGGAACCTGAGAGATATGGTAAAACATGTGAATCAGTTCTAGTGGTTATCTAATTGATAGAGAATTCCTGATCTCCCATTTTTAATAAGCCTAAACACTTTTACCTTGACGATCCGATTTATAAAACTCAAGATATGAGCTTTTTTAAGGTTATATAAAAAGGAAAAATCAACAAAAAAAAGTCTCAAAAAAAAACCGATACAGTTCGCGTAAATAGCTTATATCTATACTCTGTCCAATAAAAATATGCAGTGTGGGCAAGATAGGACGTTTGCCTCGCATTCTGGCTACAGTGAATTGTATAAATCTTTCCTTCATTAAAGCTCTCACAGGGTTATTGTAGTGTTGATTTTAAGTGGACCCTTTTTTTAAAGCTCTAAAATCAAAAGCACCTCAACAGAAACCCAAGGAAAAAAACTGAACAAGTTACGAAATGAACAAGGGTAACTCTGAACGCACATCAATATTTAATGGGGGTTAAAATTGAATAGCACCAACAGCCATAGGCCACAGCAATTCAGCGCACACTCAGATCTGCAGTCAAAAGGACGTCGGGCCTGCGTCATATGCAATCGTAAATTTATGGGCGCACAAACACTTTTTCATGGAGGAGTTCTTTCAATTTAGTATGGTGCAAAAATATAGAACGCTACTGATTTTGAAAAAGCTCTCCCATAAGACGTGTACTGCATATTTTTGTTGGATGAAGTATAGAGTTCTTATAATCGGATCGTCAAGATTACAAAACGTTCCTAGTGATACCAGTAATTTAGAATTAGACACGGGGTTTATCTATCTTCAAGTAAATAGTAACTCCACGAACGACACTTATTGAAGATCCGACGAAGAATGGCCCTACACTGAGGGAAAAACGGATTGTAAAATCAAATACGATCGTATTTAAATTGAAGCTGGATAAAATTCAGTGAATCATATTTAATTTTACGTCGAACAAATGTTGATTCAATTAGAAAACACAGTTTTAAGCAAAAGCAACCTTGTTTCAAAGCGAAACGTAAAAAATTTCATAACCCAGATATTCTAAGAACGGAAAACAATTTGAAACTCAAAATAATTTTATTTTACGAAAAATAATGTGTTTGACAACTGGCGAAAATTTCAAAAAAAAATCATTTTACAGTTTTTTTACAAAAAAATAAAAAACTATATTAAATTCTATTGAAAATTGGTAAAAATTGTTTTTCGACTCAAATTTCTCGAGAACTAGTAGTGATATTGACTTCTAATATAGTTTATTTTATACATAGTATAATTTTGTACAATTGGTAAAATGTTGACAAATATTGAATTAATAGTTTTTTTTTAAACAAATGGGAAGTTATCAGTGTGGGTCGCACCCAGCCTCTTTTTTGACAACAAATTTGTCAGTGATGTTAATTCAGCATAAACCACATCAAACCGTATACTTTTCCAACGCATCCCTTAGCTTATTCAAAAGTGGATTGTTTATTCGTAGGTACGAGTATATATTTCATTTTTAGTTTTCGTTTCCTTTTACTTTGTTCACTTAATGAGTCTACTAAATTAAGATGATTTGGTAAAAGAAACTCAGAAATTATGAATGTATAGCCCTTTTCTGTTTTGGATCTTTATTCATTTCATTTCATTTTTTTTTTTTTTATTTATTTATTCGTCTTTAAAGTTATAAAACATTACTTAGACTACATTTAAGGATAATATAAAAATCTATAACAATCAATAATATTACAGTAAATTGACTAATGTAGGTATTCTTAATTTGAGATCTATTTAAATTAAAATCAATACCAAAATCATAATTTTCGTTAAAATCTATGCTAGCTCTAGTGACAGGATTTTGGCGAGCGTAGGTAGTACTGTGATATGGAACATTTAACAAATTTCCATTTCTCGGACGCAAAGAACGAGAAGGTGCATAAATATTAAACATTGATAACAAAACCGGACAATCTATGACGCAATTCAAGACATCAAAAGCAAAAAGTACCGAATTTAATTTTCTTCTCAAAACAAGAGGTTTCAAGTCAATAAGTATACTACATCTGGCTTCATAGGATGGAACACTTACATTTCGAAAGATTTTTCGTAGAGCAAATCTACTCTCTTTTGAATTTTTTCTAAGCGATAAATGCTAGATTGTGTGTAGGGATTCCATATAACGCTGCAATACTCCAGCTGCGGTCTAACTATACTAGAATAAAGAGTTTTTAATGTACGTAAATATGGATCTTCGAAATTCTTTGAATTTCGAATTAAGAAACCCAACATGGAATTTGCTTTTGAAATAACATGATCTATATGACAAGAAAAATTCATTTCGAAGTCAAATATAACCCCTAGATCTTTTTGTCTATCAAATATCTGTAATATATCGTTATCGAGTTTGTAATCAAAACACCAGGGATTTTGATTTCGGGAAAACGTAACTACGCTACATTTTGTGTTGTTAAAGTACAGCCCATTAAGCTTGCACCAATCGATAATACTGTTTAAATCAGATTGAACCTTATTTGCATCATGAAATGAATTAATGCTGCTGAAAATTTTTAAATCATCAGCAAATAAAAGACATTTAGAATAGTATAAATGAAATGGTAAGTCATTTATAAAAATATTAAAAAGCAGCGGTCCAAGATGACTTCCTTGAGGAACACATGAAAAGTTAAATATTTCTTTAGAAAACACATTACTGATTTTTACAATTTACTTTCTACCTACTAAATAACTTTTTAGTCACTTAAGGAGAGAAGAATGAAAGCCAAACAACTCAAGTTTCTTCAAAAGGACACAATGTTGAACACGGTCAAATGCCTTCGAAAAATCTGTGTATATAGTGTCTACTTGTGAATGTGAATCCATATGGGTTAAACAGTAGTTAGAAAATATTGCTAAATTAGTAGTTGTAGATCTTCCTCTCAAGAAAATATGATTATGAACAATGTTGTATAATTTATTTTTCACCACATCTTCGAAAACTTTAGGGATTAATTGCAATTTTGCAATGGGTCTATAGTTTTCAACAGATCCTTTTGACCCAGATTTATGGAGGGGAGTGATTATGGAGTATTTCCAAGTATCTAAAAAAACACCTTGACTTAAAGACAGGTTGAATAGAAAACAAAGTGGAACTGTTAGGTTATTACGAAAAGTTTTTAAAAGAATCGGTGGAATATTATCTGGTGAAACCGAATAGTTATTTTCAAGAGATGATAATACTTGCAAAACGTCGTTTACAGATAAAATTAGGTTCCCAACGTCAACACAAGAATTTGTGTTTAAAATGTTACCATAGTCTAATTTAAGATCGATGAAGTTTGATTGAAAAAATGATGCAAAACTATTGCAAATAACATTAATGTCATCAGAAGATTTGCTATTGTAAGAAACGCTAGATGGAATCCCAACTGAATTTCTCTTTGTATTTAAGTAAGACCAAAAACTCTTTGGATTATTTTTAATTTTCAATTCCAGAGAACAAATGTATTGATTATAAGTAAATTTCTTTAAAAATTCGTACTCCTTTTTTATATTTTTGAATTGTTCATGAAACTGATTTGAACTTTTATTCTTTTTATTTAATTTATTCATGACATTTTTTAGTCTAGATAAGCTTTTAGTAAACCAAATAGGTTTTTTAGAATTTCAAAGTTTTTTTAAGGGAACGTGAGAGCTGAGAGGAAATCATTGAGTTCAAAATGTCCCGTAGCAAAGTATACGCTTGCTCAGTATTTTTACAGACAAACATATTCTGCCAATCAATCATATCAAGATAAGTTTGCATAGAAGCGTAATCAGCATTTTTAAAATCATATATGTATTTGAGAAATATTATTTTTTTTTGACTCACTTAAAACAGAAAAGTTAAAGTTAATTTCAATTGCATTTTGATGAATGCTATTATTTAACAATTTAAAACATGCTTCTCCACATTGAACCTCAAGGTTATTATCAATAAAAATTAAATCTAAAATACGACCTATTGAATTTGAGATATTATTTACTTGATACATATTTAAAGCAGTTAAGTTATCAATTACATTATATTCATAATCTTTCGTTACATTATTAGGAAACATTTTCTTTTCATCATTTGAAAATATCCATTTTATATTGGGTAAGTTAAAATCACCTATAACTACAAAATAGCAATCTTCATCCATATTATTAGGAATATCCGTAATATTTTTAATATGAGATTCATATATTGAATTTTGGGATAAGGGTGGAATATATGAATTAAAAATATATAATTTAATAATTTTAAAAGATTGAATAGGTAAATCTACACAAACACAAATCTGTTCAATATTACCAGAATCATTAGATAATTTTATTTCTCTACTTGTAAAAGTTGAGCTAATAGCTAATAAAACTCCACCTCCTCTGCACAGGCCAGTCTGATCCAAAGAACGATCCTTTCGAAAATCGTTGAAATCGGAAGTGAAATATTCACTGCTTAGAAAATGTTCGTTCAGCCAAGTCTCAGTAAGAGCAATAACATCATACATCACTATGTCTTGCTCTAGTCCTAAATCGTTTTTTGAACGATTTAAAAACGGCTTTAATATAACGCCAACTGGCCACATAGAATGTTGAAGCGCAGCATTAAAAAATCCAGATGGTACACCAATTTTAAAGTTGATAAAATGAAGTTGTGAAACGTCCACATCTTATTTAACTAGTTTCGTACACATAACGTTTGTTGCTGGTAAATTTAGTTTTTGTGCAACGAATTCCTTGAGATTGTTTTCACTTACTGCATTTTTAAGTCGAGAGACATGAATAAAACGCATCCTAGGTACAGATGGAAGACCTTCAGCGGCTTGAACATCGCTGCCTATCAGCTGTTTATGTTTATGTATATTAAATTTACCATCAGCCTCATTTTTCCTCACAACTTGTATTTATTTTTGTAAGAAATTACATATTTATTTTACTTCTGTTCCAAATCAGCTGATTTTGACACGGGTATGCAAAGCATACCAACTTTAAAATTTAAAGTAAAAGTGTGTATGTAGTCAAAAAGGCATTTTATTCGGACTTCCATTGCTGCACCATGACAATTCAATTCAATTCAATTTTGTTTTATTGAACATACTATTTACAATTTGGCTTACAACTAATAAGATACTACATAATGTATGAAAGTTTACATTTGTTGGCTCATAGGGGGCCTAACTATATACAGTGACTTAAGTTTAATTATTTTTAAATAAAATGTACATGACGAGAAAAAAAAAAAATTAAATTTAAAATGTCGGTTGTATTGTCCTCAGGGTGTTCATTCCTGGTTGTCAGTGGTGATTTTTGTGGGTTTTAGCCGCGGTGGTAGGCTGACCCAATGTCAGCGTAGAACGAGACTACTTCCTCGTTGTCCATGATTACGTTGTCATCCAGAGTTTCCATCACACTGAGGTACCTCGGTTCGGGATGTCGTTGTTCTGTGAACTGCACCATGACATTACCAATAAAATACGCCTATAGTAGTTTTAAAAAGAGGCTGGGTGCGACCCACACTGATAACTTCCCATTTGTTTAAAAAAAAACTATTAATTCAATATTTGTCAACATTTTACCAATTGTACAAAATTATACTATGTATAAAATAAACTAAATTAGAAGTCAATATCACTACTAGTTCTCGAGAAATTTGAGTCGAAAAACAATTTTTACCAATTTTCAATAGAATTTTATAGTTTTTTATTTTTTGTAAAAACACTGTAAACTGATTTTTTTGAAATTTTCACCATTTGTCAAACACATTATTTTTCGTAAAATAAAATTATTTTGAGTTTCAAATTGTTTCCCGTTCTTAGAATATCTGGGTTATGAAATTTTTTTTTTCAGTTTTTTTATTTAAAAAAATAACGGTATGCTCATTTTTTTCCAAATTCACACCAAATTTGTATGACCTTATAATGAGTACATTAAATTTTATTTGAAATCAATAGTATTATTTTTTCATGAGATATTTGAAACTAACCAAAATTTTTCTTTTTTTTTTAAACCGTTATAGTGAAAAAACTATTCACTGAATTTTAATAAACGCCCTTTCAGCCTCTTTTGAAGTTATTATCTATTAAACAAAATTTATTTGGAGTCGATATCTTTACTCGTTCTTGAGATATCGACGACGAAAAATGGTACCAGAACGTACGGACGTACGAACGTACGTACACACACACACACACACAGACATCTCTAAAAATGATTGATATAGCCTCTAGGGACCTTGAAACGTCGAGAAATGTCAAAAATTCCAATTTGACAAATCGGACCGATTACAATAACTCCCTATGGGAAGTTAAAAATGTGGAATAATTCATTTTACTGCGCAATTTGCCGTTTAAAAGACGCTTTGACAATGTTGGTAAATTTTTGTGTTTCGAAGTATAATGCGCTTTCTTTCGAAGTATTGCTTATTTGAGTCAACTACGCTCAACCTTATTTCAAAGTTCATTCATCGTACAAATATTGCGCAGTTAATTGTGTTGAAGTCTAAAGATACAAATAACAGTTATATCTATACTAAGTACATAATATCTATACTATCTCGACAAAATCGATGTAAGATCAAAGTAGAACAATGTTTATTCTTACATTGATGCTACTTTCAACTTACTGGTTTCGTTTAACAGCGCATTTCATTTTGAATTAGATCAGTGCGTTAATCAGCGTGTCGCGAATGAAGATAGTTTGAATATTCTATTTATTTTTATTTGGTGAGTCAATGTGACAAGAGTGAACACCGAACAGTGTAAAAGCATCTTAGTGAAAAAATGGAAGATATATGGATTCTTGACGAAAACGAACAATTGATTAATTTCATCAATTTGCCTCTACCAGGAGAACCCCACCTCAGCGAAACCGAAGGTAAACAACAATTTTAAAATAAATTAAACATAATATTGATCAAAAACATAATTCTTTTTCACTAGTCTACCTACAAGTTCTACAACATTTAAGTTCTTATTACTAATAATTGCGTAAGTTTTGTACTTTTTACATATAATTTTTATTTTTAATAAGATAGCAAATGTAATTGAACCACTGAGAAGAAAAAGGAAAATATTCCACAAAAATGGGAAATTGAAATAATGATGCAAAAGCGTAGCTATTTTTATAGCGCACATTATAAGCCTAAAAACGAAAACATTCCATGTAAACCTATTTTTTTTAATGCGATTATAAAATATTATTGAGTGGAAAAAGGAAAAGATTCCAGGAATATTTTCCTTTTTCCACTCAACTCTCAACATTTGAAATTTTCCGTTGAAATATTTTTTTTTATTTTGTTGGCCGTTATTTAAGTTTATTAAGTTTGTTAGTAGCCTATGCTTTTTGATGAGAAGTTCAATCAAACTTTGACACTTTGACAAGACTCTTGATGGCACTGACTACGAGTGGGAGATTAAAAGTCATTTAACAATATTACCCAGTCCGAGGACATAGTTTCCTCCCCTGTGACATAAAGCGAATTGTTCACAGATATGATCGTTTTTCGCCTTCAAAAAGTGGATGTGATCGAGCTCCCTTCTACAGAGGCTTATGATAGAAGAATTCCAATCAACAAACAAAAGTTGAACGATTTTTCGAAAATCGTTCACTATATCCCGGAGGAAATTAAACCTTTTTTCGATGAAATTCTTCAATGGCCTACATCGGACACTGCGAATAGCGATGAAGACGATGGCTAATTTTTTTTCGTTTATAATTATCTTCTTTTTACTTGCGATATATGTAGGTACTATAGGGCAAGTTCTGCATTTGGAAAAAAAATCGAACTCGAGATTTTGATCAAAGTTGACATTACGATGATAGCGAAGACGAATAAAGTGGGCCCGGCAATTCCGTCTGTCTGTATGTCTGTACC
This sequence comes from Chrysotoxum bicinctum, assembly GCA_911387755.1. Lineage (NCBI taxonomy): Eukaryota > Metazoa > Arthropoda > Insecta > Diptera > Syrphidae > Chrysotoxum > Chrysotoxum bicinctum. The sequence continues at coordinate 208,135,039 of OU426988.1, forward strand.
TCTCCCTACAGCCTAAGCCACTAGACCTATGTTCTTCAATCCTGGTAGTTAAGGGTCTTCTGTGATTCCCTAGTAACCCCCATACACCCGTAATGCATAATCTTATTCATCTCAAAAACGGCTCTAACGATTTTGATAAAAAAAAATTAGGTGTGATATTATGGACACGGACTACATTTTGTTCAAAAAAAAATTTGAAAAAAAAAATTTTGAAAAACCAATATCTTTAAAACGTGTGAACGATTATTTTTTGAAACTATTTCTAAAATCTATACTGCTTAATACTTAAAATCTGGCATCCCAAATGTTGTTCCCGAAAAATTTTAAGGAAATTTGTTATATAAAAATTACTTTAATATTAAAAGGATTAATCAGATGGCAATTCCATACATTTGAACATTTTAATCTCATTAAATCCATGTTTTATATTTATAAAATGTATTTTAAATTCCAAAGTACTTTTACATAAGAGCAAGTTCATGCGATCCAGTCGTGCATTTTATTTCTGTTTATTTGTATTCCCTTGAATTATTATTAAAATATTGTTTAGAATTTTGCAGAATTATTTAATATTAAATAAATAAAATGTTTTGTAACCATTATTTATATTATTTTAATAAAAAAAAACTTAATTTAAAATAAATATATGATTTTTTTTTTCAATTAGTGGAAAAAGGAAAACATTCCACTCACTTTAACAGGAATTATTAAGCCAGACCCTAAAGTTTTTAATTTCAATTGTTTGGTATGTCACTCTTCTTTACTAGCTTTACATTTTTCCTTTAGAATGTTTTGAAGAATAACTTTCAGTTTCAGAAATAAAAAGTTTTCTTTGATTTCCCAAAAACTATGATTAGTGGAATGTTTTCCTTTTTCTTCTCAGTGGTTCAATTTTCTTAATAAAATTATTAAGATGAAAAATATTATTGAATGAATGTTTATATGTTATGTGTATAAAAGTTATTTCATACAAAATATGTGTAATATGTAGTAAATATTCTTAATAAAATAAATGAATTCCAAATTAAAAAATTGATTTTTATTTAAACTCCAATGAAAAATAGTTCATTTTTGTTGAATTCTTTTAAAAATGATGTAAGTACATTAATATTTGAACTGACTTAAATAAAAGTTGAAATATACTTCTTCTCACGTTAAAATTGTTTAATTTTATAAGGAATTATGCTTGGGTTGAACCTTAAACGTGGTACTTTCTGCGATGCAATATTGTGCTTCAAATTAAAAAAAATACTCTTTTCAAAGTAATGTTTATTTCAATCTAGAATGAGTTCACTTTGGATCAATACGTAAGCGAAGTTAAATTAAAGTTGAAACATAGTTATTTCAAAGTTGAATGCATTTGGATTCAAAATGAATAATGTTTACATCGAAATGTATGCGAAGTGTTCTTAAACTCGGATATAATTGATTTTACGTTGCAGTATTTACAAATTGAAGTTGAATCATAGCGTATTCAAAGTTTTGTGTAATACAATCTACGATGGTTCATAGTCGTTTCAATGTTGTTATTAATAATTTTAAATATTAATGTATTTGTTTTAACGATGTTTTTTTCTGAAAAAGGAAGAAGTTCTTAATGGTGAAAATGGCTAAATTCTCTTCTCTCGGACAGTGCAAAAAAAAGTGGTCGCGCTCGTCGATCGATTTCGTGGATCGTTTATCCAACTAACCAAGCAGCAATTGATTGATGATTTTTACAGATACGACTACCTACACTTTGGGGTACCTAACCCTAACAAGAATCAACTGTCTGGTAAAAAAAAACACAAAAAGGCAACATACTATACAGTATAACCAAAATTATTTTTTCTTTTAGTCCTGATGACGTGACGAGTACACTTTTGAAATAGCAGCTAATTCGCCCTCACCGTAAAGAACGTTTTGAATAAAAAAATTTTGAACAAATCTTGCCATTGAAAATTTTACTAAACCGAAGCTAACTGAAATCTGTGGAAAACCCTTAGATACCCACAGAGAGATGTAGAACTAAGGGAGTCAGAGGCACTTTGGAGTCGATTTTAAAGGCTTTTGCAAAAGCGAAGAAGACTGGGGTTTTGGGTTCTATGTTCCTAAGTATTAGCTGTGGATAGGATTTACGGATGAATTGCTTCCCCAAATCAATTTAAAAGACGAATTTTAATATTGATTGTCGACTTGATGTCTTTTTTATTTTTTCTCTAAGGGCTTATTTCTAAATATACACGAGAGGTTAAATCATAGTGCTCGTAAAAAAAGATTTTTGTGAATCAAGTCAGCCCCGATGAAAGTTAGCAGTCTTCTTTGTGATCTTTCTAAAAGCGTAATGGTTTTTAAATTCAATTTTTCAGTGGATATGGTATGGCAGGCAAAGGCCGAGTATGTATCGTTAGTATAATTTGACAGCAATAAGAAATCATTCTTTCAGGATAGGGGATTCGTACTCCAAGCAGACCGATTCCCAAGTTAAGGGAGACAAGTTTAAACGTCATCCAGTAGTGGCGTGAAGTGATCGTGTGGTGGTGGCTATGTTTTCCTTGTGTGTTGTCATTTTTTTTTTTCATTTTTTTCAAACAGGCGAGGCAGGTCTAGCTGCGTAGGCAATATCCCCCCCTACATCCATCAAACTAAACCGATGAGAAAGAAAAATAAGTTTTTAGAATAAAAATTCGTATTCTTATAACTTAATTGTTAAGTGAAATAACACAAAACAGAAGAAGACAAAAAGTTAACAGTTCACTTAGAAGAGAACTGCATACAATATTTAAACTGAATCGTAAAAAATACCAAAAGCTACAACAAAAGCATGCGAAAAGAGTGTAAAAGGTGATAGAGTTGGCATGGTACAGCCAAATTGATGTAACATTAATCAATCAAGAGGCAAAATTCATAGATAATGAATTGAGTTGATAACTAAGCTTTTATTCTCAATAAAGCGTTTGGAGGATTCGGATTAAATTAAAAAATAAAATCAAAATGAGAGAATTTATTTGCAAGGAAATGTTCAAGATCAGCTACGAACGAAGATGTTTTACACACTTTATTATATAAGTACATCTGATCCGTGTATATCTAGTCTGGTAAGACCAAGGACAAAAAATGATACCAAAGAACTTTTTGACGATGCTAAAGAACTTTTAGACATTAATTGGAGGGCTCACAGCTATACCGAACCAAGTCATTTTAAAGAATTCCAAAACTAACGCCAGGATTTCCGCAAAATTGACCTCTATTCAGAGCTGTAATGAACTACATAGTTCATTTAGAGCTACATAGTTCTATTTAGAGCTGTAAGGAACTATACATAGTTCATTACAGCTCTAAATATAGGTCAATTTTACGGAAATTCTGGCGTTGGTTTTGGATTTTTTTTAAAATGACTTGGTTCGGTACAGCTGTGAGCCCTCCAATTAATACTCGTATAGGTACCTAGTAATAAGGTGTACTTTTGAATTCCTTTTTTTTTGTGTTAAGGGCGAAAAACTATCATATATCAAAAAGGGGCGTGGTAGTACACGGATTTTACTTAAAATAACACTTTTCATAAATTCACTTCTACATAAATGGTAAACCGGGGCACATTCGTATTTGGGGCACATTCGGCATTGCCGTTTTCACTTAGAAAGCTACTGTGTAAGCCAATAATTTTAACTCGGAACGCTTCCTCCTGCAAATTCATACGATGCTTTATAATTTGACAGTTCCAGTTAGTTTGTGAAGAAAGTTAGAAGTGTTTGTTTGTTTTTTTGCTCCTGACTGTAATTTTCGACTTCAGGTAAGTAAGCAATTTTTAATATTTATTTGATGTAAATAAGAGTGATATTGTACGAATAATGTTATTAATTATTAAACATTAATTTTAGACAGCCTTTTTTGTTTTGTTTCTTTTATCCTAGAAATGGTTCAATATAAATGAAATTGGAATACAAAAAGCCATTTCGGACGTAAGACATGGGCGAGAAACTTTAGCTTCAGCTTCTTTAAAATATGGTATTAAACGCACAACATTACAGTCAAGAATAAAAAAGCGTGACCCATTGAGAAATAGTTCAGATTCAGAGACTGAAGGGGGAATCTTTCAATCAAAATACACATCCCGACAAATCTTGACCAAAGATCAAGAAAAAGATTTAGGGGAATATGTGAAGAAATGTGCATTTGACCAAAATGGACTTATGTATCATACATTCAAGAAGTTTGTTTATGAGGTTGCAAGGAAGCTTCAGAGGACTGGCTTTCTGGTTTTTTAAAAAGAAATAAAACCCTTTCATTGAGAAAACCAGAGAGGATTAGTTTAGCGCGTGTGAAAGGCCTCAACAAAACAGCTGTTAATATATTCTATGATAATTTAAAAAAATTGTATCAGCAGAATTCGTTTGAACCAAAGGATATATACAATTTAGACGAATCTGGAATAACAACTGTGTTGGAAACGCTGGAGTTCCTCAAGGATCAAAACTTGGACCACTGCTGTTCAACATTTACACTGCTGATCAACCAGCCAATATATCAGGTACAAAGACGAAGCTTTATGCAGACGACTCAATCACATACGCCACCGCTTTTTCACCAGAAATTGCTGCCAGGAGAGTGCAAGAGCACATTAAAAACCTATGGGAATACTATGTCAAATGGGGACTGAGGATAAACAGCGAAAAGACTGAACTCATCTGCTTCCGAACACCAGTGACTGTCATTCGAAGACGAGCGTTTGCAACACGCTGTGATGCAATTAAAATAAAGCTTCCAGACAACACTGAAGTGACAGTCAAATCATCAACGAAGTACTTAGGAATCAACTTTTCCAATAAATTCAAATTCAAAAGGCATGCAGACTTGATGTTGAAGAGAGCCAACTATTCTCTGCACTTGGTCCATCCGCTTCTCAGGAGGCGAAGTGGACTAAGTAAGAAAACCAAGCTGCTTGTGTACAAACAACTTATCCGACCCGTTCTGACCTACGCCTTTCCCATCTGGTTTACTATTTCACCTACAGCAATGAAAAAGATGAAGCTTTTTGAAAGAAAGATGCTCCGCATTTGCACTGGACTGTATCGTAACACACTGACGAAGAAATATATACCAACAAGGAATCTGTATAAAGAAGCAAAATTAATACCATTCGACAAGTATTTACTGCAGCTCTCCGGAAAAATCATCAGGAACCTGGAAGATCATCCCAACACAGAAGTGCAACAACTTCTCCAGCATGAACTAGAGCCTCGTGACAAGTATCTATACACCCGAGCCATCACTGACGATCAATTTGAAGACATAATATATAACGACAACAAACCCTTTTACGAGAAGAACAACAATCAATACTACAGGGGATAAAACGCCCACTCATCAAAAATTATTATTTAGTTAATATTAAAAAAATCATGAATTAGATTAAGAAAACATTAATATGATATTGTAAGCAAATAGCATTATGTAAAGCCAAATGAAGAACGTTGGGCCCCTATTGTTGAGCCAACATGATTTAATTTAGTAGATAATAAGTTAGTTTTAAGTCAAATTGGCCTTTTAAAAAATTCTGCCGAACATCTTTTAACGACTTTTTGTGTGCAAATGAAGGGAAACAAATAAGTATTTATAACATCGCCAACCTCACTAACTAGCCTTTTCTGAGAGCGTTTTCAACGGAGAATATATGCAGCGGATTTAGAACTACTGGAATACCTATATCCTCTTAATTACCAAGTTTTCCAAGAGGAAGAATTTTCACTGGAAATGGTAACAATAGAAACAGATGGAAACGTTACCACAACACAATCTTTGTCACCAGAACAAATTCAGCCAATACAACTGCCAAGTATCCAAACACCTGAAATGATACGTCCAATTCAACGATTACTAGCTGCAAAAAACACTTCAAGGAGCGGATCTTCGCGAATATTAACTAGCTCTACAGAAAAACATCGGGCAGAAGAGAATGAAGCCAAAAAAAATTCTAAACAAATTCAAAAAGACAAGAAACAAATCGAAGCAGTGAAAAGAGTAGTGCAGTTTCCATCAAAACGCATGCAACAAGAGCAGCAAAACAAAAATAAAAAGGGTCCAAGTCAAAAGAAAAATCAAATGGAAGCTAAATCTTCAGATGAAAGTGACACTGAGATACAGTATGCTGAGTCAGACCAGTCAGATGGTGCGTTTATAGAAGACTCAAGTTGTAGTGATACTGAAGAAACACATTTTTCCAAAAATAATTTGGCTGATGATGACCCTTTGACTGTGGGAGATTACGTTCTAGTTAAGTTGAATGGAAATTTAAAAAAACAAACCTTTTATGTTGGGGAAATAATTGAAAAATTTAGTGATTCAACTTTAAACATAAACTTTCTCCGAAGATCTGATAATTCATCTTGGGTGTTTGTGGAACCCCTAAATAAAGACGTTTCCTTAACAATGAAGAGTGAAATAGAATTAAAACTACCTCGTCCTTCGAATCCAGCACCAACATCTAGATCTCGGGCTAGATTTTGCTTTAACATCAACTTGACTCACTACTATGTCAAGTAACCACAACATTTTTGTCTGAATTTTTTTATTAAGTCTTATGAATTATTTTGTTCCTTTTTTCTGCGATAAAAATATTTTTTTTATTTATTGTTATGAATTGTTACGTTACGGTTTTATGTTATCTTTTATTTGTTTGTGAAATAAATATTTAAATTTATCATCTCATTACATTATCTATGAATTTTGCCTCTTGATTGATTAATGTTACATCAATTTGGCTGTCCCATGCCAACTCTATCACCTTTCAGACTCTTTTCGCATGCTTTTGTTGTAGCTTTTGGTATTTTTTACGATTCAGTTTCCATATTGTATGCAGTTCTCTTCTAAGTGAACTGTTAACTTTTTGTCTTCTTCTGTTTTGTGTTATTTTATATGTACCTACATTTGTATTATATATGCAACATACCCCACACACCCCCTCCTACCCTCAAATGCTTGGCATTCATTTTTATTTAATTATGATTTTCTTTAATATAAATATGACTAAAGAAGTTTAAAATTGGAAAACAAATATTTTATTCTAAAAATAAAATTTTGAATTTTAATAATATTGGAAATATGTAACTGATAAAAACTTATAAATTTTGTGGAAACATAGTCACTTTTATAATGTTTATGAAAATGTCTTGCACATGTTTTAACAGTTATTTTTTGAACTTTTGGCAAAAAATAACATATTTTTTTTTTAAATTTTTAGCTAAAAGTAATAAAATAATGGTCTAAAACTTTTTGGAATACACATTTATGTGCGTCAAGAAAGGTACCACATTTTTGCCAAATTTAAATTTTTTTCATCACTTAAAAATTAAGTTATAAGAATACGAATTTTTATTCTAAAAACTTATTTTTCTTTCTCATCATACGTTTTTTTTTCTTAAACAAAAATGCATGAAAATGCGAAAATTTTTATTTTTTCTTCCAAATTTAGACTATTTTTAAAATACTAAACAGCCATTAACTAAACGGAGGCAGCCAGAGCTAACAGAGAAAACTTCAATTGAAAACAAAAAAATGAAAAAGATACTGCACCTTTCTCATTTTTTTTTATTAATTTACTGGTGAACTTAATTAAAAAAATATAACTGTGTTGTAAAGAAGAGGACTTGGGCTTTTCAAAAAGGTATAATACTTATACATTCTGTCCAGAAAAATATGAAATAATTGACTTCAAACTCTCACTTCTAATAATTCTAAAAATAAAAATATCGAAATGTCATTTTTAACGGTAATTTTAGGTACCTAGAACAAAAGTAAGATACAAAAATTTTACGGTGTTTGGAAGAACCCTATTTCTAGTATATAATCCCACCATTAGATTTTTCAAATTACGAAATTCACCAAAACCATTTTTGAGATGGATTTCATCATTTGGTCCCATAGTGCGCCGCCGCCGCGGTTGTTCGTACTTAAGCTAATGCAGTTTGTGAAACATTCCTGGTTGTATAGTAAGTTCGCATTCCTTTAGCTTTGGTCGCTGTCTCCAATTCTTTGGTCTACTTGCCTCGTCTTCTTCTTTGATTTTGTTTTTGATAATGTTTTCTCCTAGGCCCTGTTAAAGGGGTTGATGCGCCTGTTTTTGTTAAGGAGTCAACCTCTTCGTTTCCATGAACATCCACGTGACCAGGTACCAAATGAATTGTGACCCTGTTCTATTTGCCAAGTTTGTTTAACCTGTTTGTGCATTCCCATACTAATTTAAAGTTTATGGTAAATGAGCTCGGTGCCTTGAGTGCAGCTTTTGGCTTTTTGACGTGATGGCAATGTTCTGCATTCTGCTTACGATAGTTTTTTTCGAGACTAAGATCCATGCAAAATGCTAGTGGACTGCCCCATCGGTATGGAAAGTTTGGTTCTAGGCCCAAAGATTCCTGCACCAATCCCTTCGCTTGTTCTCAGTCCATTAGTGTACCACAAGAATACTCCTTACTGTGAACCTGTTGATTAAGTTTTTTTCTCTCAGAACGATTTAAAAACTTTTTTATTTAAAAAAATTAGATTTGAAAAAACCCCGAATTTTTAAAACACGATTGACACGATGTAATAAAGTACCTACTCACTTTCGAATGATGGCTCTAAGTGAAACACCTTTTATGTTGCTTTTAAATTGGATTTAAGACTTTCATACCATATACCTATCTTAAACTTTGTGCTGAAACTTCTACGAATATTTCAAGGTATTGATCGATAACTAGTTGGAAAAACACTCAAACAAGAACCAACAAAGCTATTTCAGCTTTTTTATTTAGTTTTTCCCGCGACAACTCTTAAACTGCTTAAGGTCAATTGCCTGTGACTAACTTTCCATGCACCTATGAATAGGCGCAAATTTGATGCCTCCATTCTTACGACAGAACTGCAAAAACACACCGAAAAAAATCACGTCTCTTCAATCGGTGCTAAAAATTTTGCATACATGACCGCGCTGAAGCGATTTTACTTCGCGCCACCAACAACTTGGCTCTGATCCAAGAGATTTCAAATAAAATCTGCACATCCTCTCAACACTTCCCGTCGAAAAAAAGGGTTAACTTCGGGGGGGGCTTGTGATAAAATTTATTTATCAGAAAGCAACGATTTTTGCATTTTTTGCAAGGACAATGTTTATGGCCGTCTCTGTGAAATTGCCAAACCAGGAGAGAATCAACAGTGATGGGAGAAGGAGGAGCATTCAAACGAGCAACGATTACCTCTGTGAGTATATCGGCATGTAACAGTTACCTCTGGTAGTTATGAATAAACGGAACAACATGGCGGCACGAAGGCAGCAACAAAAAATTTTGTATCTGACTGAGTTTTCCATTTGTTGGAATAATTTAGGACCGGGATTCCACGATGCCAAGGAACGTTGGCATGGTGTTGAGAGAGTTTCATAGGAAACCATTCGAGGGTTAATTACGCGAATAAACGGCAACGACACGATGCTTCGCTCGAGGATGATGATGATGGGGCCCGAAATGAAAAATCTGATACAGATTTCCGGGATTTCCGTTTTTCGCTTCATTCCCACTTTGTGAGTACTTTTTTTGCGAGCCTACACACCTATGCTTGGTCGGGTGGTTTTTAACTTTCACGACAGAGATTTTTGTGTCCTGCGGTCGAGTTGGCCGCGCATGGTTTGTATAGAATAATTGCTGCAATTATTAGGACTACACAGCCAGAGGCCGTTCTTGACGAAGTCAAATACAAACGAAACAAAAACAAAATAGAATGTGGGCAGTGGGCGGTCAGTTAATGGGCATTTTGGCCATTCATGGACGTAATATGTGGTTCATTGCATTTCGTTTCATTTTTAATGTTTTTTGTTTGCCTTTGGCTTTGGCTTACTTGAATGTCCATTTTTTTCTCTCACCCTCCCCACACAGTCACACACATAAATGATGAATTTTTTGAATTAATGCTTGATGAATATTAAATTAGAATCAGGAACGGGAACGGGAAATACTGCATAGAGCAGCCGGATGGATGAGAAATAGCCAGTGGTCAGGTCATCAGGTGGACATCATCATCGTTATCCTGTGCAATTCGTGTGGAACGTGTTGGTGATTATTCATTGCATTCATTGTGCCATGATGGCAACTAAAAAAAAAAAAGAAAAATAAATTGATGACAGTTGTTAGAGGTTTGATAATAGTCCGCATATAAATGTGCCACAGGTGCAAAATGGCCGACACTAAATGTGATGACAGGTTAGTTGCTTTCAATTTGTTAACAAAAACTAGAAATGTTAGGAAAAAAAAGTGATGAATGGCAACATGAAAAGAGTTCTAGGTTATGACGGATTTGAACGGTGCGGCGAAGGTTTAATGGACAAGAACAAACACTGGAATTAAACAAAGAGCTTGCAGGCAAATTGAAAACGTGATAAGAATTTCAAACACAAAGCTCATTGGAATTTCGAGCAATTTTTGTTCCTTCTGCTTCCGTTTAAAACGCAATTTCGAGGAAAAATTTTGAAAAGAAAGAAGAATGGATAGTCCCCATCGAAAATTGAAAGAAATACTTTTTTAATGCTAAGCAACATGTTTTTGCTTCTAAAAGATGACACATGTGTTAAAATTGTATTATTATGCAAAGTAAAGGGTGGTTAAATTTTAAGGGCCGATGTTGATTTTAAATAAAACACAAATTATTTAGGAAATTATTGTCATTTCTTTTTATTATGATAATATTGGTATGGTTCTTATCTCATCCTTTAGCCCTTGAATTGTTGCTGGCTTATCGACGTACACCTTTTATTTCAAATAACCGCAAAGAAAGAAGTAGTAGATATATTTAACGTAGGGAACACACCTACATTTTTGTAACTAGAGTAAGGAAGGAAGTTCTGGACTTAACGTTTGGAACCCCGAACTTAAGTCGATTAGTTAGAGACTGGAGAGCCTCCAACGAACCTTCTAAGTCTGATCATAGAATTATAGTGTTTACTTTAGAAAACCTGTTGACAGAGAACATCTCTGGCAGGAATCCTAAGAAAATAAACTGAAACCTGTACAAAAGTGTCCTAAAGACTAGTCTTGAACGAATAGGTCCATAAGAAACGACAAACAGTAACCTTGAGTTAGAACACTTAGTTAATGAATTTAGCGGGGCTATAAATGATGCTTATGAACTCAGTTGACCCCTTAAACCCATTAAATGGCAGAAGGATGCTCCATGGTGGAACAATAATCTGTCAAAACTAAGATCCAAGGTAAGAAAGCTCTTCAATAAAGCAAAGAGTACTGGAGAGTGGCATAACTACTCTGCAGAGTTGACCAAATATAATGGGGAATTAAGGAGAGCTAAGAGAAAAAGTTTTGCGAATTTCTGTGAGGGCATTTCGTCGACACGTGCAGCAGCAAGATTACACAAGGCTCTAGCCAAAGATAACACACTAACCTCTTTGGCACTTCGTTATGCTGATGGTAGCTTCACTGAAAACGAGGAGCAAAGGTCAACCCTACTGCTAAATACTCATTTTCCAGGCAGCTTACCAATGGTAGGAAATATGATAGAGAGAATACCTCTAAGGCCTAACCGGGAAGACTGGAAGATAGCTTCGACTATCTGTTCAGGCAATAGGATTAAATGGGCGTTAAGTACCTTTCAAATCACCGGCCGTAGATGGCATCTTTCCTGCACTTTTGCAGAAAGGTAAAGAGGAATTGATGCTCTATCTTATTAGATTTCTTCGAAGTAGTGTTGCACTTGAGTAAATACCAAGTCTATGGAGAAGAGCAAAGGTAATTTTCATCTCCAAAGTGGGGAAAAAAGATACCACACATCCTAAGTCATTCAGGCGAATAAGCTTAACATCCTTCTTACTGAAAACTTTGGAAAAGGTAATTGATTACTTCATTAGATCGGAAGTATTAGTAAACATGCCCCTTAATCACCGTCAGCATGCTTACAGCGCGGGTAGATCCACAGAAACCGCTCTGTACGAACTAACTAATACAATACAGAGAGCTTTAGATATTAAAGAAACGGCATTATGCGCCTTCCTTGATATTGAGGGGGCCTTCGATAACACCTCTCACGAAACAGTTCATTTGGCTCTAGAAAGGAAGAGAGTTCCTATCACTATAGTCAGATGGATAAGTAAAATGCTTAGTACAAGAACGGCGGAAGCATACGCAGGACTAAACGTCCAGAAAGTCATCACAACAAGAGGCTGTCCGCAGGGAGGGGTATTATCACCCTTGCTGTGGAGTCTTGTAGTTGATGAATTACTAGAAAGTCTAACCTTCCAAGGGATTCGATGTATTAGCTTTGCTGATGACATCGTTATAACGGCACTAGGGAAGTACGAAGAAACTGTTTGTGATATGGTCCAGAGAGGGCTGTCTATAGCTAGGAAATGGTGTATATCTGTGGGACTTAACATCAACACTACCAAAACAACGATAGTACCATTCGTTTGGCGGGAGAAGTAATCGACACCCAGAGGGAGGTCAAATATTTAAGAGTTACACTAGATAGCAAACTCCTCTGGAACAAGCATGTCGAAATAACTGTCGGAAAAGCCACAAATTCCCTTATGATATGCAAGAGACTTGCAGGTAAATCATGGGATGAATGTACACCATGATGGTAAGACACATTATTACCTATAGGGCGATTGCATGGCATGAAAGAACCGAACTAAACACAACTAGGAAATCACTATACAAATTGCAAGGGCTTGCATGTATATGCATAACAGGAGCAATGAGAACTTGCCCTACAGCAGCGATGGAAACCATCCTTCATCTGACGCCACTGCACGTGGTCATTGAAAATGCTGCTAAGGGAGCCATAATGAGATTTGCCAAGGAGGGTACTGGGACGAGAAAAATTATTGGAAACAGGGAAAAAGACTCGATAATCCGGTCCTCAGTAACAAACCTACTTGACATCCCAAGAGATGGTATGATCAAAAGATATAACTTCGAAAAAACATTTAAAAACGGAGTTAAGTTGCAAAAAAGACTGGTTAGGCGATACAATAAACTACAGTCTTAAAGAAAACACCATCAAATGACCACATACATACTGGGGAAATGTGATGCCCTCGTGCATCAGAGGCACAGGTATCTCCAAATACTTCGATTCCTCAGAGGAGCAGATTTGAAGGAAGAGATTTTAGATCTTTACGTCGCAGTGTTTTTATACCCCAATTTATTCATTCATTCATTCAAGAAGTACAACGGTGTCAAATCACATGATCTTGGCGGCCAATTGACATCGCCACCACGTGTGATAACACGGCCATTGAATTTGTCGCGCAAAAGAGCCATTGTTTCGTCAGCTGTGTGGCAAGTGGCAGCGTCCTGTTGAAACCACATAAATCATCCTCATCCATATCTTCCAATTCGGGCCCGGCTCTTCAGCCACACTATCGCGAACAGCAGCAATATTTTCTGCAGCACGAGCTGTACGAGCATGCACTGGTGTTTTCAGATCTTCTACAGACCCAGTTTGCTCAAATTTTTGCACGATTTTTCCGATTGTACTCACATTTGGAGGATTACATTGACCGAAAAAATCAGGAAGTGCACGATATGCATTTTGATTTGAACGCCCATTTTCATAATAAGCCTGAATAACTTTAACGCGTTGCTGGATTGTGTATCTTTCCGTGGTTCAAATTGAGTTAGTTTGAAATTGGGGAATGTCAAATAAAATGCAGAAAAAGGCTTGACGTTTAGGTGTGGCTCACATTCAACATCGGCACTTAAAATTTAACCACCCTTTACTTCTTTGTACTCACTGTACTCCACACTTCTTTTTAGTACATATGTACTAAACATTAAGAAGTCTTTATATACCCTCTCTTAAGATATTTGTACCAATTACATATTATCTTTGTATATATATAATGTAAATGTTCTTCTTAATAAACAGATTTAGACCAGATTGGACTTGAAAAATCATCTAAGACTCCATTTGAAATGTATTTCAATGAAAAACCATATTTTCAAAATTTTAAAGTTTTTTGAAGCGAAGTCTCTGTACACATCCCGAAAAAAAGACAGAAATTAAATAGAAAGTCAAAACCCGGAATTTTTGTTCAAGGCTTCCGAGTATGGTTTCAGAATTCGAACAAAATTGAAGCCATTACAAAAGGCTCGTATAGACGTTGATCCCAGTAAATATCGAGAGAAACTTCGAAGTCATTCTGAAAGTGTCTCAACATTGGCAAATAAGGTGCAGCGAGTACCTAGCGGGAAAAGCCATTCCGTAAATAACCCCAAAAATTCTTGTCTGTATGCTAATGCTTCAGTAGGGTATGCTTTTATTTGCTTGCAGTACATTTGAACCAGAAATATTTGAAGATGCTTAATAATCGGACAAAGCAGATGACTGGAAAAAGGTTATGGATAAACAAAACGTGGGAGTTGGTTGGAACACCATCAAAAAATAAATGGGTCTATAAAGCAAAGTCTTGTCCTCAAATAACACCGTTGAGCTCTACAAAGTACGTCTCGTTGCTAAGGGGTTTAATAAACAAGAAGGCATCGATATATTGAGAAATCTTTAGCCCTGCTGTGAAATCCATATCGATCCGCACAATTTTCGCTATTGCAGCCAATCAAGGCCTAACTCTTTATCAATTTGATGTCAAGACAGCGTTCCTAAACGGTAAGCTAGATAAGTAAATATTTATGTGCCAGCTTCAGGGGTGCATTTATGGTTTCGGTCGAGTTTGCAAGATTATTAAAAGCCTACAGCAAGCCTCCAGATGCTGGAATACCAGATTCGCGAGTTTTTTGTGCGATTTCGGATTTATCTTTTCGAAAGCTGATCCGTTATCCAACACAAGCAAAGAGTTGTTTATCTATCTTGCAGTCTGTAATGATGACGGCTTGCTTGCTATCAGAGATGCAGATGACATAGTTAGGACAGGTTAGGTTAGGTTAAAGTTTAAAGCTTCTGACACACTTAGACCAGTAGAGGTCCATTGTGATTGTGATACCACAATCTAATAGGGAACAAAAGGTTCCCTACTAGCTAAAACCATTTGGAGCTTCTGATGAAGCAAAGGAGACTTTTAATGTCTGTGTTTATGAGATCGCTTTGTTCGTCTTGGCGTCTGTAAGAGAGATCAGGGCATTTTCAAGGAAGGTGTGGGATTATTTTCTCTTCCTCCTCGTCCAAGCAACTCCTATAGAAATCATTTGATAGTAGAAGATAGGCATTTCCGTTCCAATTCCGGAGAGTTCGTCGGCTTTACAATTCGCCGGAATATTCTCGTGTCTCGGCACCCAGAATATGTGAATATTAAACTGTCTGGCCATCTCCATCAGAGACGATCGACAGTCTTGGTCTGTAATGGAGTATAAAGAAACTGATGCGAGGGATTTTAAAGCAGCCTGACTTTCTGAGAAGACGTAGATATCCGACCTAGATATCACGTTTTCCTTAATCCAAGACAATACTTCCTTTATCGCCAGAATTTTCGCTTGGAATACGCTACAATGGTTTGGTACGCGGAAGGAGAGACTAAGGGTTAGTCTATCTGAGTACACTCCAACACCCATTCCGTTTTCAGTTTTCGATCCATCTGTATAAAAATGGACTGATTCATTTTCTATCAAAGCCCCTTCTTCCCAAGCTGACCTTAAGGGAATGGTGACTTCAAAGTTCTTATCGAAAACCAACAAGGGAGTGATGTAGTCGTAGTGACTTGGGAATGTTCCGAAAAAGTTCAGAATAATGGTGTGGCCAATAAAGTTATTGGTTCATTAAGAGACGGCTTTGAGACGTACGGCTGTGCTCGCGGCCATTTGCTTGCTGTAAATATCGAGGGTGTGAGGTTGAGAAGTATGTCTAATGCAGCGGAAGGTGTCCCATTTGAGCAGCTTGTTGAGAGCGGTTTGTAAAAGTTCTTTTAGAACTTGAGGATGCTTTCCTGATACGGCAATGGCAATGCCGTCAGCGTATGCAATCACTTTGAATCCCTCTTCTCCTAGGCTTATTAGCAGCTCATTAACTACCATATTCCATACAAGTTGGGATAGGACTTCACCTTATGGAGTGCCTCTGCTGACTGATCTTCTTGTAGTAAAGCTTTATAGTTCCGCATTTATAATTCTGCTTTACAGCATGAAATTTATCAGGTAACCAGGTGAGCTATCGACGTTGAGATTCTGCAGTGCCTTCGCCATTGCATCACTGTCAACATTGTTGAAAGCGTCTTCTTTATCTAGGAATTCAAATAATGTGTACTCTTTGTGATTTAGGGCATATTTTATGGTGCGTACCAAGGTATGTATCGCAGTTTCTTCTGATTTTCCCTTACTGAAGCGTGTTGTGCTTTAGAAATAAGGCTTGGTTGTATAGCGCTGCGGAGATGAATATCAATCAATCGTTCCAGAGTCTTAAGAAGGAATGACGATAGACTGATTGGTCTAAGATCCTTGGGCGTAACGTGGGAGCATTTACCAGCTTTGGGTATAAAGATAACTTTAACTTCTCTCCATATTAGGGGAATATGAACCAGGTTTAGACAACCGTTGAGTAATATCTCCAGAGTGGGTAAGACAATATCCGAAGCAAACTGCAGTTCAGCTGGTTTATGTCGTCTGGTCCTGTAGATGGTATGGAATACATAAAAACTTTTTTAGCTAAACATTTCGAGGTAAAACTTTTTAAAGCTAACTATTATCGTGGACTTAAATTTGTCCATAAGGAGAATGGTGAATACTTTTTTTATCAATACAATTATATTGAAACAGTACTTTGCAAATTTAACATTTCGAATTTATGTCAAGTTTCCACACCCAGTGAACTTAGCAGCAGATCTAGAATACATAGTTGACAGTTTTAAAGAACAAGGGAGCTTACTTTATGTGATTATGTAAATGTACTTATTTATACATGAATGGATAGAAACAAACATCTTAACTGTTTTCTAATATCCAAAGGAAGAGATCTAAAAATCGGTGTAGGATATGAAGCTTACCACAATTTGTGTTATGGCTACCTTATGGTGCATTCAAAAGGAGTCATAAAGACCTTTATGGTCGAGAGTTGGGACTAATTCTTGGAGCAACAGAGTGCCGCTACTAATCGGCAATTGTATTAAGTGCTTCTGCAACTTCATTAACACAACGGCTGACAGAAGTTTGTGAAAGTGTCAAGACTTTTAGATATGAGGGCAAGCCACAAATACGACTAGATCTCTTTTACAATATGGAGAAAATGTATCTATGCTATGCTTAGGAAATCGATATAAGTCCATAAATCCTTCTTCTGAACGAACTTCACATGGATTTTGAGTGTCTCTAATATTTCTTGACAATATTCCCATCCTAAACCTGAAATTAACAAACAAAAACTTTATGACATTACCTTCATATTTCATACTTCCAACGCAAACCTTTCACAGTTGTTGCTATGCTTCATCCCACACAATATGAATAAAAAACTCATTCCGAATTAAAATATTTTAACGTGTAACTCATAGGCACTATATGGCAGGTTATGCATTTGTAAAAAAAATCGAACATGAGATTTTGATTGATCAAAGTGATACGATGATAGCGGAGAGGAAAAAAGTGGGTGCCGCAATTCTGTTTATCTGTTTCTCTATTATATATTTATAAAATAAAATAAATAAATAAATAAACAATGGTTATTAATGGTACCTCCCCTGGAACCATTTTTTGGTTTTTGACTTTATCAAAAATGGTACCTACAACCGATTTTGATCATTGATCGGGAAAAATTTTGTCCCATACAAGTTTTTCCTGGGATAAATTGGATATGATTTTTTCCGAACAGTATACGCAGTTCGCGAGCAAAATTGATACTTTTGTGCACCGCTGTAGGGGAAGATGGCCTAAGATGGCTCAACAAGGTAAAATGACCACCTTGCTATAAACTGTAGAATCGAACAGAATTAGAAGGTTTTGGTAACACAATTCTTTAGTTTATCTGGCATCATCGAATATAAGAAATATTAGCAACTTCAAGCTATTGTTTGAAATTTTACAGGTCAAACTGTCTCTATCCATCTACAAAAGTAGAACCAATAAAATGTTGTAAAATGTTTGTTGACAAAAAGATTATAAAAAACATTTAATTTTGGTGAAAACAGTAAATGCATATAAGTATTAAGTATTTCTTATTAATTAACTGAAATTAATTGGCCTATAACTATTTAAATAAAAAAAACCCTAAATGGGAAAAATGGCCTACTAAGCCCTCGCCTAAAATGGCATAGTGTGCCATTTTATACTTAAAGTGAAGTTGTTTTAAATGAATTGTTGATTTTTATTTTTTTAGTTGAGTATTGTTTAAATTAAATTTAAAATGGTTTTCGGTTTACTTGCCTAGTTGGTTTACTTGCAAGGGTAAAATGGCATACCAGTATGCCATTTTACCCAGACAATTTTGATCGTTGATATTTGAAGAGTTTTTAAAAATTAAATTAAATACTTTTTGAAATTTTTTAAACTCGTTAGGCAAAAAAATGTAAGCGTTATTGATTTAACTTTGAAAAGAATATAACATTTAAGTTAAAATGTCACTTTTTTGCGAGATATGTTACATTTTCCTTAGGGGGTGCCATTTTAGGCCACCTTCCCCTACTTTAGTATGTCAAAAAGTCTCCACTAAATTTTGCTATGAAAAGGAATGATTGAAGCATTATTTTGCGGGGAAAATTTTGACAACCAACGTATTCCAAAAGTGATTTTTTTTTCAATACTGCTTTTAAGTAAAAGCTGTTAATGCTTCTCTTGTAAGCATCAAGAGCAGATTGCAATAAGCTATTAACCACTTTTGTATGATTATCTGTTCCACAGATACACTCCAACACATTTTAGCCGTTCAATAAAGGCGGGCGCGATTATCAATCGCATATTCCTCTTACATACTTGGGAGAAGTCAGAGATGCCGTCGATACCATTGCCTCATTAGAGCTTTTTGATTGACTTCTGCTAGAAGGATATTAAGACCAATACAAAATACAACCTTACCCTAATCAATAATTTATTTTTTGTATAAAAATGAATTAAACATTTCATTGACGGTGCCTTCTACAAGCCAGCTGTAAAGGCCGTGAGTCAAACACAAATACAAATAGCACAAGTCCCAGAATCTTTCGTCGACGGTCCTCACGACGATTGTGTAAATCATTTTTATTTTTTAGTTCGTTAAATTTAATAATTTCCGTCTGTGATCCGGAATGTGACTCTTCTCTTCAGACATGTTTCCAAACAAACTGTTTATATTTTCTTACGAATATTTATTGTTTGATAGATACTTACAGGTTTTTTTAATTCTCCAAATTCAAACTTTTGCGCGGCATGTGGAAAAGTTTTGTAGAGATCAGAATTGTAGAGATAAAAATTTGTCTTTGCTCGATCTGCGTACTAGGCTTAAAGCTCCCCAAAAGTTTAAATAGTTTTGTATACTCAAATTTTCAAAAGAAAATGTTTTGCATTAAAATAAATGTTCATAACTCAACATTTCGAAAGCACCATGTTTGATTTTTTTTAAACTTGACAATTAAAAGTTCCTTATTACAGTCTAAAAGAAGTGAGAAAAAAACTTATCTTACGCAAAAAAAAAACGGTACTCACTGTACATATGTTGAAAAATGGTGTTCGAAAATGGTAGTTTTCTCGAAAACGGCACCTAGAATTTCGTTAAATTTGTTTTCCTTCGTTCGTTGAAATTAAGATATTACTTACTGTACAATGTACATGCATATATACTATAGAACCATTTTTTTGAATTTCTCATTTTCGGCGTAACGGATTTTGAATAAAACTT
Source organism: Chrysotoxum bicinctum (assembly GCA_911387755.1). Lineage (NCBI taxonomy): Eukaryota > Metazoa > Arthropoda > Insecta > Diptera > Syrphidae > Chrysotoxum > Chrysotoxum bicinctum. The sequence goes on from OU426988.1 coordinate 208,154,806, forward strand.
TTTATAGAGAACATTCTAAAATTTTTTATAAAACATAATTTCAAAAGCGTGTCAATATTTTTTGGAAATTTAATTTATATTCGTACAATAATTAAGACTTAAAAATGTCATTCCAATATATTTTCTTAAAAATGTTTTAAATATTTTGTATATAAAAGTTAATTTTTTTATGAACCGGTCCAACGACTTATAATTTTTGTTTCGCATAAATTCCTATTTGCTCATGAAATCACATGCCACTCTGCTTTTATCTCTCAGCTCTCACTACTAAGAGATTTTAAAAAATTAATCTTATGCTTATAAATAGTTTTCTCTAATAAATATCATTGGCGCAAAATTTTAATTGAATTAGTACGATGCTAAAGCTGATTTAGTATGATACTACGTTAAAACAACGAATTTGCAAATTTTAATGGGATATAGCATCATACTTTCTCTACCCTTTTATTAAAGTTAAAATCTTCGAATACCTACTTTATTTTTTTAGTATCGTGCTAGCTTCTAATGACTCTTTGACATTTGCAAACATCGTATACTTACTTTTTTACACGAAATGTCATTGTTTTAGGTGTGTTTAGAAGCAATTTATTAAGAAAATTCTTTTAGTACGATACTAGTTAGAAAATGTTTAAAATTGAGAATGAATTAGTAAACTACTATAAAGTTAGCAAAGTGCTAAGTAGTATCATACTAATACCTTAATAATAGGCTTTTTATAATTTTGCGCCATTAATTTTTGAAATTCTTAGTATTTTACATAAAAGCAAGATCATGCAACCCAATCGTGCATTTTATTTTAGTTTTATTGCAAGTGTTTATTAAATTAAAATTAGTTTCCGTCTTTCAAAGACGCTTTTTTCAAATAGTTGTAAGCAGTGTTCTTACAAATGTTTTTTTTTTTCATTCAGCCTCCATTCAGCGCCCATTTAAAATAAAATCAAAATGATAAAATGAAAAAGTCGAATGAAAACTCTCGTGATAAAATTTTTTTCATTTCATTTTATTATTGAACCGGAATAGGGGCTCTGAGCTTTAAAAAACAACCACAAATTTTTTTCTAACGTCTATTGTCTGTAAAATTTATAAAATCACATCAATTCACTATTCAGGATAATTAGTAGATTACAAAAAGAGAGATTCCTCTAGGTGTTTTTTTAATTGAAGAATGGGGATATCTACCCACAATAATGCACAATGTGAATAAATTGGAACAAAAGGGATGAGTGTAAAAAAGTCCTTTTTGTCGGAAAACTGAAATAAATGCCTCGTTTTCACAATTTTACTTCTCAATCGATCTTTTTATAAACCCTTCCATTTCCTTGACTCAACTCAACTCAATAACTCATTTTTTTATTAAAAATATATCCGTGGATTACCGGATTGCCTATACAAAATACTTCTCGAATCCATACATAAGTGCAATTGTGCAAAGTGTATGTATTATACATTCCTTTCATTCAAAACATTGAAATTTCATCCCTTTTCAATTCACAGGCAAACACACAAGAATACCATACCCCCGACCCACCACGAATTTTTGAATTCAATTTTCTTAAATTATTTCATCAAGTGAAAATTGACAAAATAAAGTTTAATGTTATTACTGCGACATTATTATGCCATAGAATTATTATTTTTAACAGCTGGCGCTCTGGGAACATTATGGCTTGGAATCCGAATGAAATCCCTAAGAAAACCCAGATCTAGGTTATGCTGGAAAACCTGAACACACATCATTCAGAATCGCTCAATCATATGCGATGAAAGTGTTAAGGACGAGTGACGCCAAAGAAAAGGATGCTTCCCATTGCCATTAAACTTAAGTGCCTAATTCCATTCAGCGCCTCATCGACATCACCCTTGCTCACTATAATAAAGCAGTCGTGCAAAAACTAGCACCACCATCAAGCCCACCTTTTCAAACATGCTGCAACCGCCATCAACATCATCATATACGGGAGGACATTCCAAAATAAATTTAATCGAATTCCATACATGATGGTCCTTTTGTTGGAACATACGCAACGCATTCAAAGAAGAGCCGGTGCGGGAAAAATAAAAAAATTAAATAATAATAATAAAGGAACTCTTGCGGAAAATATTGAATTGACAACACACAAAAAAGGATGACAATGAAATGAACCTATAATGGATTTCAATAATACACATGACACACCCATGTTCACATTTAAAGATACACCGCTATAAAGCATGATCTTTTGTTGATGGGGCTGAGGAGCGCGGCCGCTCAGGGGAAAAATTATTGAAAATACTATTATAATGGTGGCCGCGTGCGTATCACATGAGGAACCTTTAAAACGTATCTTGCTCTATGGATGGGAGAATAAGGACATTTCCAATTTAATTTCGCCAACAGCCAGCATATGAATGGCTAAAGACCAAACAAAACAATAACTGCCTTACGGCGCTCATCTTTTGATTAGCTGGGAAAACCTATGATGGCTTCACTTTTTACGGCCGATTTTGATTGTGATTGTGTTGTATTCAGTAAATAAAATTTTAATAATTTTTTTGACACAATCGTGATTAATTTAATTAATGTGCCCTTGAAGTTTTAAACTGCATTTAGACTTTCTTTCTTAACTCGATGAACATTGTTCCTCCTTTGCCAGGCAACGGACACCAAAGACGCGTTTATATTATTCTATTTTACAAGACACTTCGTGGGTAATAAGAATTGATCGCAAACAATTTTTTCGGCCAGGGCGAATATATCGCGAATAACGCGATATTTTTCTACTTTCGATATACATACATACATAGGTACTATAGGTAGGGTTGCCATCCGTCCGTATTTTCCCGGACATGTACTCTTTTTTCATTGTGTGGGGGAGGTCCGGGATAGTTTTTGATAATTGTCCGGGATTGTACTCCTTTTACCCATTGTGTATCTATTTACTTTTATGCTACTTATAATTAAATGGTTATTCAAAAATGAACCGAGGCCCATTAAAATTAAGTGAACAAACAGATCCAATATATGAGAAAAGAAATTATAGAACAACTGCCCAACTTATTGTTAAAGCTCTTACACAAAATAACTTATTATCAAAAGTAAGTGGATTTTGCGCTGACAATTATTGCAATACCAATTTTGGTGGAAGACAAAGGAAAGGTTCGAACAATGTCTATTCGAAGTTAAAATCTTTAGTCAACCAAAACATGATAGGTATATAGGATGTCCACTACATTAGTCAATGCGATCTACCATGGATGTGATACTTTACCAGTTGACGCCGATATCATAATTGTAAAAATATACAACTATTTCTCTCTACACAGTCAAAACGGAAAGACTTCGAGATTTTTCTGAATTTCTTGAAAATGAATATAAGCCTTTCTTATACCATTCGAAAACCAGATGGCTTTCTCTCTATCTTTCTGTTGAACGTCTTTTACTTATGTACGAGAATCCGCCTAAAATATTGCAAACATTTTTTAAAGACGACTTAAGCGAAGTGTATTTATTTTTGGTTCATTCTCTCATGTCAACATTCAACGTCAATATTCAAAAACTTGAAAAACAAGACATTTCTATTATTGAAACCGTTGAAATTTTACAAAATATTGTCAATAATATTTACGAACGAATCGATAACGATTTTGTTCCACTTAAAATTAAATCTATTTTGAAGAAGCTTGATGATTCCGGCTGTAAAGAAAACGTTATTAAATTCACGTGGACAAAAGATAGAAACAAACTGTTACCTGATTCCGTCAAAGGAATTAATTTAACAAAGGAATTAATTTAACAAAAAAGCATTAGTGATATACTTAACAGTATTAGATGTAATGAAAAGTACAACAAGCACTGTAAAGGCTATTTATTAAAAAAAAAAAAACAAATGAAGTTCCTTTTTTTATACCTCAAAGATGTTTTGTTACATAAAAATGTGATTTTTAAACTAAATATTTATTTTTATTTAAATGTTAATACAATTTTTTGTTTCCTCTTACAATATAAATGAGTTTATTCTGTTCTTGTTTTGTACTCTTTTTTCAATCCTCATTTGTCCGGGAAAGTCCGGGTTTTTGAAACTCCAGTACTAGTTTCATCTAAACATATCTGGCTACCCTAACTATAGGGCAAGTTCTGCATTTAAAATAAAAATCCAACTGGAGATTTTTATCAATCTTAACATTATGATGATAGAGAACACGAAGTTCCGAGTGTACTTCAACATTCAGCCTTTAATTAACTGAAAGCATTTTCTTCAAACTTGATAGAAAGAGTCTCTGTTAACTCCCTAAAAACGAGTCCTTCATTAAATTTCTTTATTGAACCTATGTGTTCTTAAGGGTTTTTAAAGAAACTAACGCAGGTAGATTTTGGCGATATACCTACGGCGGCGGGCGGCCATTTTGCTTTGTGACATCTGTCAAATCTATTGCTTATTATTCAGTTACTGATTCGACTGTGTGAACTTGAAGTGACCGGTTGTGTTTTTAGTGCGTGCTCTGCAAAAAAAAAAATATATATATAAAAGTTAAAGAAAAACCTTTTTTGATTCTCCAAAATGGAGGCAAGTAATGTTTCGCCTCCAATTCTTGAGAATGTTCCTCCCGATAATAGACAAAAAACAATTAATTCAATCCGTCCATCTGAAATGCTTAGTTCAGAGGAAAAAGAAGCCATTGAAAAAAGGGCTGAGACTGATTGGTGGTCTGATGACGCCAAGACGATTTCAAATATGCAGCAAACAAATACCTGCGAGAAAGAGATGGATGTAGACGCCAACGCGTCCTCCAGTAGTAAAAATTAAATAGATGCAAATAACTTATTTGTGAAACTACGAAGAAATAACTGTGTTATTATTGGATCTGCAGACGAAGCCAATGCATCTGTATCGTGGCATGATTCCGCCCAAAGCGCAACCGAAAAATTACTTTCAAGCTTACTTGAAAATGAAAAGGATACCTTTGTCAACATCTTGGCCAGAAAAAGGCGCCAGATGGCTCCAATCAGAGAAGCAAAAAAAGTTGCAATGGAACCAAGAAACAACACCAACCGATTTGCCATCCTAGCCGAGGCAGAAGATAAAAATTTAGAAGTTTCCTCCAAACGGATCATCAACAGCAATATCAGAGGCAGTCGGATGAACATCATTGAAGCCGACTCTGCAGCCAACTCTAGGCCCATCAACAGCAACGAAGGAAACCCTCAAGATCAGGCCGATCCTAAAACGTGGTGTCCTCCCATATTCACCAAGGGAGTATCTTCTAAAGCAATTTTAGATTTTATGAGTAAGTCTAATTTTAAGATTGATGACATTAAATTTGTAGCAAATGGTTTTGGGAAATTAAAAATTTTTGTAAGGGATGTTGAGCTCCACAGTCTCTTTTTAAAATCATTTAAAGAAAAAAATATAGAAGCCTTTTCTTTTACTCCGAAACACTTAAGAAAATTTAACGTGGTTTTGAAAGGTATTTCTGGAAACTTTACTCCGGCTGAGTTGCAATCGGAGTTTCTCAGATTGGATTCGTCTTTAAAGCTTACGGAAAAAGATTCGAAATTAAGTGGTCAAAGGAGAATGGCATTCCTCTGGATCTCTTCCTTTGTGTACTTGAGGATAGGAAAAGCTTTATCAGGATTAAATCTTTTAATTATCTACTCAGGCATAAGATTAAGTGGGACACCATTAAAAACTCAGGCACTAGACAATGCTTCAGATGCCAGCGCTATGGTCATGTTGCTGCATACTGTTCTTACGCTTTGAGATGCGTAAAATGTCTCCAGAACCACGAGGCTGGTAAATGCGAGGTAGGTCCCAAGACTGAATCATCAACGGTGGCCTGTGTGAATTGTGGAATGACCGGACACCCGGCAAGTTATAGGGGCTGCCCTAGAAGGGTGGAGTTTTAAAAAAAAAAGAAGAAGTTTTTGCCTCTATTAATGCAAACAAAGTGAGAGTAAGAAACTCCGTTGTTAATTTGGTAAATAATGTACCACAACCTTCATTCTCTTATGCTGATGCTACAAGAGGATTCAAAAACACGCAACAAAACGTTCCTTCCTTAGCCCCTTCTAAGGGTGAAATGTCTAATTTCCTAGATGAGTCTAATAGACTTTTCGGTTTACCAATAAATCAGCTAATTGCTAAAATTAAAGAATTTTGGCCAAAGTACTCTAAACTAAATGAAAATGAAAAGCCGGGTGCATACCTAAGCTTTATTGCCTCTCTTTCCCCCTTACCATGAATACAGAGGCTGAAGAGCTATAAAGTCCCACATTACTCAAAAACCATAAAAAATAAAAAAAAAAATAAAAAACATTTATATACCTATATATATAAAAAAAAAATGAAATGAAAAAAAATCAATACGACTTAAAAACTCAAAACAAGACTGTTGTTAACTATTAACTAAGTATATTTATAAACTTTTAACATAAGTACTTAACTATAAGTCCAACAAACTGTTGTGCCTTTGTCACCTGCTGTGAATATTATAAGACTTTAAAGAAACATATGAATTTATGAAATTTTGTAATGTTATAGTTATAGAAAAGCAAAAACAAAACATGTCAAAAAAAAAAAATTCAGCATACAAAAAGTACTCGCTGTTTGTGTAGTGTTAAATAATATTGTGTATCTGTATATTATATCTAAAAACCTAAAAGCAGGCTTTTGCCTTACTCAAATGTACACACGTTGTGTTTCAGTTGGATTCAACCTAGTTGTCTCCGTCTCATGTTCCTATATATTTATTGTTATAATTCTTCTTCTATTTCTATCCTCCTTTTTATTCATAGGTTAAGTTTTTCATTGTTGCTGTCTCGTTGAATGGACGCATTTTTGTTTGTTACTGTAGACTAGTAGCTTTTAATTTCTAATTCGATTTGTCATTTAATTTTCATTTCAAAAGTAAATTCCAAAAAGTATAACCAGGCCAATTCTAAGTCGGCAATTTGATTCTGTGTATCATAGTAATTTAAGACATTAATGTAATTGAAAAAGATAAAAAAAGAAATCTCAATAAAAATACATACATACATACATATTCAGTTACTAGTGTCAAATATACGATGTTACGGATGCCATGCGTAATTCCATTTCTCACTCCGCACGATCATTTAATCACTCTGTGGTCTTCGAAATCGAATATTTTATACCAAATCTTTTCTGTCGGAAAAGAGAAAGCTTTCTTGACCGGAAGCAGAAAATTAAAATGCCTGCCCTCTGGCTAAGCTAGACTTGACTTCATAAGCAATCGATCCTTTTTCTTGTGGCCGCCATCGAGTACGGACTTGTCTCCCAGTGGCTCAAGAGTATCACATCTTCAAATCGAATAATTAAAGCTGTAAGACTTATCTACGAACACCACGGTTTTATTTCTTAATTGTTTAAAACTAGTGTTATTTTTCTCAGGCTTATATTCTACCAGTCGATTGCTGATAAGAGCCCTGGTCCGCCAAAACCTGGACTTCATTAGAGTGGCAATTAAGTCATTCTTCATTGGAGAACGAAAGCGTGGAGGAACGCCTTCCCCTTCCAGCTAAAGTCTATTCTCACGTCTTAACGGAAAAATTATTAAGAGAATCACCATTCCTTCAAAATAGAAAATCTTCGAAATTACCACGACCGCTATAATACGACAAACTGCTAGCTGCACTTGCAGAACAAGCAGATAAGGGTAGGTCAGTTCATCATATAACCCCGAATCGACAACTCACTCGCAAACCTCTCGACGGAATTCATCGTCAAACAGGTGCGGCGAGCGTGCGGTGCGTGGTTCCTTTAATTAGTTTGTGCGTGATTATGTGCAATAGTGAGCAGGGTAGGTGATATAGACTCCCAGGAGCCCAAGAAGTGAGTATCCGACGAGGCGCTATGGGGGGAGGAAATTCAAGTGCTAGTCCAAAACCCTAGAAATCGTGTTTCTAAAGACTGCGTTGGATATCTGGTGTCCTTCTGCTTCGTAGAAAAAGAAAAAAAAAAAAAAAAAGAAAAAGAAAGACAGTTTAAATTCTATCATAAGAGAAAACAAAAGATCTGCTTAATTTAGTGTTAGAGGTACCTAAGTAAAAAAAAAAAAAAAAATGTATCAAAATTTATGTACGTTCGCGTCAGAAAGGTTTGGCAAGTGATCACGGTATATTGAATCTACATGCTTACAGCTTCTCACCAAAACATTCAACAGCTACGTTGCGGATATTGTGCACAATCATCTGGACCGTAAGTGGTGAGTTCACTTCTTGTTTATGTATACATATATGTGTTCCCTTTCATTCGCTGATTTTAGAAAAAGAAAAATTTATATATAGATGTAAATGTATATATCACACATACATAACCTAACTTGCTAATCTTTTATGACGCAACAAATACAAGATCACAAGATCGATAGCATCCTAGATCCACAGAATTGTTTCTTTTGTTTTGACGTTGCCCAGAAGGGATTTTTTTTTTATCCATTATAAACAAGTGACATTAACCTACGTATGCTTAACTCTAAAGTAAAAATCCATATAACATAAAACGTAAGTGAATTTATAATTTGAACTATTTTTGTGATTTCCTACTTAAGGGTAGGTGTCCATTGAAAAAATAGGTAAGACTTTTGCGCTAAGCTGTATAACTTTCACAATTGTACGAATATTTCAATGAAATAAACGGTCATCGATTAGAAAAATGTTAGTCAAAATACTTTTGCAGTTTTGAAAAAAATATAAAAATATTGTGTGCCTTAAAACTGCCACACAAGTGGAAAAATCATACATTTTAGAAAGGTCCTTATTCAAATGATAGGGAAATTCCGAAAATATTACTTTTTTATTTTTTTTATATTTTTTTTATAGAAACAACATATTCCCAAATCATGTATCGGTCTTCTTTTTTTATTCTGTTTTATTATTTATTCAAAAAAAAATATACAAAACTATGAAAAACGAAGGAAATTTGCATAGTGGTATGAATGCTCTACTGGATAAAACTTCATAAGTATAAAAGATAACGAAGTGAAATTCGCTCTTATACAAAGCCAATAAGTATGTGCAATTACGTTTATATTTTTTCTATTTTTTTTTTATTTTTTTTTTATTTTTACAGTAACTTTTTACTAACAAAAGTCAAACAATATACATTTTTTTACAAATATTTTGTTCTCTACCCTGGGAAATTGAGAGTTATATTTTTTAATTTATGGAAATAATTTTTTAATCAAAGATTTATATTCACTGAACAGCGTATCGGTCTTAAAAATTTAATTAAACTCATCTAAAGTTCATTAAAATGCAATTCAATATGACAGTATTTGTAATGCATTTGCAAGAAAAGTATTGACAATACAGTTCTCACATATTTTATTTATTTTTGTTTGATATTTTATTTACTAAATTCAAAAATACAAAATACTTTTTTTACTCAATATTTATTTAATTTTATTTTTATACAAAAAGTTCCTTTGCACACGCACACAAGTAAGTTTTCAGTTCACAAGAATGCCACTGCAATATCAGCGCTTTGAAAGAGAAGGTTTCGTATTCTCTGTGCAAAAGAATTTTGTCCGCCCATCCGCTCTCTTGATTCTTTTTTTTTGTCTAGGCTCATTTAGTTTTTTATTCTTGTTTATGACTTGTCATCTTGCATCTCGTATTACAAGAACAGAAAAAATAAAAAAAAACGTGTGAGAAATGATTGTTTTTAGTAGGTATATGATGCAATGACCATTCCACATTGTCGAAGGTAGGGTGGAAAAATGTTCTTTGTGTATGTATAAAAATGAATATAAGTAGGTTATCACACATTCGCTATCATAAATTTTGTTTTTTTGTATTTTTTTATTTGCGATCTACGAGTATCATCATTCTACTGGTTTTTTTTTTTTTTTGTTTCTTCTATGGAAAGCCATTTTAGGTACACACATAGTAATAAATTGCGATGCATAGTGATCTTCATTTTTTTTTTGCCAAAGGGTGTGTACATGATGGAAGAAAGGAAATCTGCGATGTTGTGTATAGAATAATGTCGATTTCCTTTTACACTAGGGATTTTAGGGATTGCGATCCCTTGTCAAATTTTGTCTTTTTAGTGTGCGTATTTCGTATACATGTAAATCCCTCTCCAAATACGGATTCGAAAGATTTGATCTCTGTCAAAAAAAAATCAATTTTTTTGGTGTGGTAAAAGTCAAAATTTGACAAGGGATCGCAATCCCTAAAATCCCTAGTGTAAAAGGAAATCGACATTAGATACATATGCATGCATATAAGTATCTACAATAGATTTTGTGTTGTTTTTTCCGATAGGTAGGTTCATAGGTAATGTAGAGGTGCAACGCCTTGTATTGATTTGGTATCGTAAGGATTGTTTTGATTTAATTTTGCGTAGGTGGGTAATGGATGTATCAAAAATATATTAGATAAGTACATGTTAATCCTGTGAATGAACGCAAATTGCATTTCACTGTAAGCGAATACGCAACAACCAAGGGATATGGCAAGTGGATGGCGCCAAAATATTATGTACAATATTATGCAGGTATCTATTAATCTAAATACCTATGTACATATTTATATAAATAAGTTAAGAAGGAAAATTCGATCACTTTTTGTTTTCGGTGGTGACGTATTCCACTGGTAGAAGAATGGTGAAAGTATATAGAAAGAATATGGGAAGTGCGCTTCTTTTATGTATTTTTGTTGGTTTTACATAGGAAGAGTTGTCTCCTTTATTTCAATATGTCATGGTGATAGATAATACTCTCGTTACAGTTATTTTCTGTTGTGTTTTATTGTGCAAATCTATTTTGTACATACCTATAAATATTTTTTTGCAACAACTGCCTCCAAAAACAAACAAAGAAAACAAAAAACTCAAGCAAAAAAAATTGATAAAAAGTAAGCAAATAGAAAATACATACATATGTAATACCTACTTCGTTTTCATTAGGCCACATGATGTAATTTCGTTGAAAATTTCGAAATGAGATAATTTTTAACAAAAGGACAATAGGCAAATCTGGCCTAGTTCTAATAAGAACGACCTTTATATAAAATACTCGTACATACATGTTAGAGAATAAATGTACTGAGTATTTATGAACTGTAGTTGATCACTTACAAATGATCGATAAAAATATTGACGAATATTTTGTATATGATGTCAAATAAAATTGTATAAAAAGGAGAATCTGTGCTTCTGGAGTTCATTAATTATTGGACTGTGAAGGAAGTTAGCCAAAGTAAGATGGCACAGAATCATCAATCTATTATCAGAAGTGGGATTACCTAAAAATATAAAATAAAGAAAAAAAACAATAAATTTTAAAGAAAATAATATTATCTGACGATGGAGGAAGTGAACAATTCGGGAAAAGAAAATGATATTAGCACTGAGGATTCTCAAGGGAAAGAAAGTTCCAACAATACAATGTTCATAACAGCTGATGCATTATCAATTTTGTTTTCAGATTGCTGAACGTGCAAAGCAAAAACATGATGTAGTTGGTTTTCCAGTTTTCGATCCAGACCATTCAAAGATTGACATTGTTATAGATGATCCGATAAAGATGAAAGAATTCAACGTGATGACCTAAAAGATTTTAATGCCATACCCTGTGTTCGTTTTTCTCTAATGGGTCGATCAAAGACCTGGTTTGATAAATGTGGCTATGAGCACTACACTTGATCCGATTTACGATCATCAATTATAGTACATACCTTTTCAAGTGGTTCAGACATCATTAACTCAACTAAGAAAACTTTCTAACTCCGAGAGTAATCAATAAAAAAAAAAAATAATCAAAATAGTGATTCATTGTACATTAAATATTGGTTTAAAAAAATTCATTGATGTTTGTTATGCCCAATTCCATTCAATGTTGGGTTGATCATTTATCATCAATAAGTTATTCTTCGCGCAAAAAAAAAGATGATTTTCAAACTAATGATATTTCACTCAAGAAAGTTTAAGCAGCAATAAACTTAACAATGACGAAAAAGTTGATGCTCAGAAGAAGCGGCTTCGCTTGCAAACAGAAAAGAGCTGATTTGAATGTGGCAAGCCCGGTCATTTGAAGGCGAATTGTCCATACGTTTCAAAAAAATATAACAAATATGAAAGAACTAAAAATGTGAAGATTTGTTCATTTTGTAACAAGAATGGACACCAAGAAAGAACGTGTTGGGCTAAACAAAGCGCCGAAAAAAGAAAAGTGAAAGAAAAATATCACAGTTAAGAACTAGAAACGCTTGCTGTTGTTAATGCTGTTAAAAATTTCAGGACCTACTTACTTGGAATAAGGTTCACAATCGTAACGGACTGTAACGAAAAAAAAAAAGACTAAAAAAAGGAAACACCTTGTGCCTCGAGTAGCTAGATGGTGGATGTATTTGCAGGATTTCGAGTTTAACATTAAAGAGGAGAAATTATGCAACATGCCGATTATTTCAGTCGCAATCCACTAAAGAAGACGTGTTACCAGCTCAACAGTTTATCAGAGAATTGGCTTAGTATTGAACAACATTCCGAGGCCGATAGCAACGAAATAATCGAACAAAATTAAAGGGGAAGAATGGGTTACTATACCGAAAAGTTCAAGATGGAAGTAACAATCCATTTTTACCACAGAATTATCGTTTGGCTTTGATGAGACGATACCATGAAGTTTATTGCCATGTTGGATGGGAAAAGACAGAAATGTAAGAACGTTTGTGTCAGGATTCTTATTTGTTTAGTCGCAAAAATTATCATCTGGAAAGAAACAGTGTGAGCTACATCTAATTGAGAAAAATATGATACCTTTCCTTTCACATTGATTGCATGGGTCCATTTTATGGAAATGATAAGAAAGATAGCCGTTCCATCTTGAACATTGCAAGCAAAAGAGACTGTTCAGCACTTGACGCATTTTGTGATGTTATCTTGTGTTTCTGCGAAGATTATAAGTGACAAAGGAACAAACTTTACCTCTGACCAGTTTCAAAGCCTTTGTAAGTCATTGAACATCAAACGATTGGATCCGGATTAACTAGAGCGAATTGCCAAGAACTAATCTGGAAGTTCATATAAAGTGGACAAGCTCAAAAAAAAAACAACCGGACTTTCACCACTTAAAATACTAACTGGAATCACTGGATGAATCCCTGAGATCATCGCTTTGTTGGCAAACTTAAATATTGATCTTGAGTATCCTGACGTTGATGCTTTACGTGAGTTGGCTGATATTCGTATTCATTAAAATGCTCTTATAGAATGAAGACAAGTTTTAACAAAGGTAAATGTACTCCCAATGGATTATTTAGAGATAGTAACCACTGTTATATATAAAAACAAATCAAATACGCAATTGTAAGCTTGATGTACAAATGACAGATACAAGTTAAAGAAAAGTTAACTCTAAAGTTGTTATAGTTACTGCGTTACTGCAAGAGAAACTATTAGACCAATTTCAAAAGAAAAAGAATTTAATGTTCATGTTAATGTTGATTTTGTTCTTGTTTATGTTCTTATTGAAGAATTTTGTGTGTTATTTGGTTGAAATTTGAAGCATTGAATAAGTTGAATGTTAATGAAAAATTAATCGTATAAGACATGTTTACGCCTGAGAGCTTAACCTCTGAGCTTATAACGATTTGTTAATATACAGTAGTCAAGCTGATGGCCTTTTAACTGCTAAGACTGTGATGATATAAAACAAGTTTAAGTTTGAGACTTAAACCTCTGAGTTTATAGTCAAGAGTTTGAAAGTATGATTGTATGCTTAATATGTGAGACAAGTTTAAGCTTGCGAGCTAAACCTCTGAGCTCAATATTATATGGTTGATATATGGTTTTTGTTTCAGTTAAAGAGAACAAAATGAATTTGAAAGACATGGTTTCATCGAGAACGATGAAAATTGCAGGATGGCCGTGTTAGAGAATAAATGTACTGAGTATTTATGAACTGTAGTTGATCACTTACAAATGATCGATAAAAATATTGACGAATATTTTGTATATGATGTCAAATAAAATTGTATAAAAAGGAGAATCTGTGCTTCTGGAGTTCATTAATTGTTGGACTGTGAAGGAAGTTAGCCAAAGTAAGATGGCACAGAATCATCAATCTATTATACATATGTATGTTCATATATTCATTATCACTTAGTTTTTAATTTGTAAAAAAAAAACAAGTATTAGAGTTCCAATAATGTTGTTGGTGTCAAAATTAAAAAATGATATAAAAATAAGAGCATATTTTTTGTTTTTTTTTTTTGGATGAAGATTTTGACATGTTTGAAAAACCAATATTAAGTTCGTTTTTATTAAAGCTTAGCCGGTTATCTGTACATATCTGCCCATTAACATTTTTTTCTAACACGTTTTACTTACGACTACCAATTGTTATGTTGGTAGTTGACAAATTGTGAATAATTTCGAAATGACTAAATGAAATTCGTTTTTGTTTTTGAATAAGATCAGTTTTTATATAAAATGCATTTTTAGTTTTTGCTTAACAAAATAGAAGCTTAAAATTACTCTACTAGTATACAAAGTAAAATTAAAATACAATGATGTTATTGGAAATAAAATTGACAAACTTTTTCTACAAAATTTGTTTCAGTTAATGGGAACCAGTGGCACCATTTTACTTCAATTATAGTAGATATAGATCTTTCTTTCAAAATATTTAAAATCTACTTCTTACTTCGCACCATCAGCCAAATACTGAAATCTACCTCATTTTAAAAATCTCTGTTTCAACCTACTTCAATTTTACAAAAAAAGTCCAAATCTACTTCTTTTTCTCTATTTCACTCTAGGTAGTATTTTTTTTATATTAAACGCGCACTCAAGGTCAAGGGGCTATGAATAAAATTAAAATGTTAAACACAGTGCAAGAAATTAGGAAAGTAGGATTAGATGAGAAAGGAAATACCGATACACATTGGTTTTTAATGTCTGCACATTACAATGAGTGGGAAATATTGAGCCGGGTAAAGCATTCCAGATTCGTGTAGTGCGGCTAAAAAAAGAATCACTGTACTTGACGGTACGTCCGAAATTGGGCGAAAATGATGAGCAGTCCTAGAAGTACGGGTATTACAATTGAATTGTTTGAGGGGGAGAACGCAACTGGCTACTTCACTAGAGCACTGTTTATGAAAATTGCGGCGGTGCTCGAGAGATTCAAATGTTTCAGTTAGACAACGGTCGCCTATAATTTTTAGAGCTCTCTTTTGAATTCTGTGCAAGAGACTAAAGAGGGGGTTTAGAGCACCTGCCTAGTGGGAATTGCACTCGAGCTTTGGACGCATATAGGCCTTATAGATTACAGCCAGATTAGTAAGTGTAAAAAATTTCTTGCAACGTCGTCGAAGGAAACCTAAACACTTGGCAGCGTTTTTGGCCACGTCGAATATGTGATCATTTCATACAAGGTGGTCTGTAATGCACATACCGAGCACAGAGAGTTGTTCAGTTTCCTAAATGCAAGTGCCAAACAGCATTGAGTTTTCGAAGCTTGAAATTCTATACGTTTTTTGATTCCCCATTGGACAATGCTATCAAGATCAGAATTTAATGAGCTTATCATACGCTGCCGTTGGTAGTCCACATCCGAAGGACAAGGATGTGAATCTAAAAACGAATATGAAAAGCTGAGGTTACTGTCGTCAGCAAGACAATTAAGCGGAATAATATTCAGAAACTGTCGGAGACAAAACGGACCCCTGGGGCACACCAGCATTTATTTATTTATTTATTCATCAAGCAGAGACACAGCTCTTAAAGACTACTTAGAACAGTAGTAAATTTATATAAATAATAATAAATAAACCAAAACAAAAATAGAATGTACAATTAACATTAACCACCGAAGTTTATTATTAATAACAATTTTTTTTTAAAACAGTCCCTAATACTTAAATATAAATTAAAATCAATAGCATTACAAACAGAATTATCTTGTCTTAAACAGCGAGTTAAGAGTTCATTGATTCCATAATTGACCCTATGAAAGGGTACACAAAATAAACGATTATTACGTAATTCACGAAAAGGAACATGAAAGCCAATCAACGAAAGCAAGTAAGGGCAATTGATTTTATAATTTATTAAATCTCTGACAAGCATTACACCTAAATAAATACGTCGTGATTCTATGGATTGAATGCCCAATATCAGATTTGAAACCGTCCAAAACTACTTTTAGTAAACGGTCCGAAAGGTAATTTCTAATCCAACGAAGAAGAGATTCATCGAATTACAAAAAAAAAAGAATATCAAAACAATAAAAATACACAAATACATAAGTAAGTTTAAAAGCATAGGAACTCAACACACTGATGTGTACACGAATCCTATGTATGAAAATTTCGCTTGCATATGTGTTTTTAATTTAAAATTAAACTATGTTTAAATATATGTTAAATGTTATTTTTTATAAAAGAATGTTTTATTAATTAAATTAAATTAAATTTTTGTACCCAATTTTCTTTATAATTTAAAGAAATGTATTGACAATTTTAAGTATTTAAAAGTATACATTTTAGGAAAACATTTGTCGTATACAATATTATTTCAAAATCAAAGAATCTGCGATGTAAAAATTTTGATCGAAATCGGAAGAGTCGCAAATGAAAAAGTACAAAATAAAAAGAAGGTTCTATGACAGGTACCGATAATAACATTTATTTTTTACCAAAGTGTGGACTGCATTGTTGGTACAGTTATCTATACATAATTTAAAAAAAAAAAGCATGAGAGTTGCAGATAGACGGAATCATTACTCTTTTGTGTTGTAATGTCAACTTATGAAAATTCCCAGTTCAAATTTGTCTAAAAACAAGTAAAAAGTCATTTTAAAATCTACTTCGATTTTTCCCAATTTACTTCACTTTTTTCTTCAAATCTCCTTCCATTTTTTTCCGGAAGTGGTAACGCTAATAGGGACTTCAAGTCTAAGATATGTAACAAATGCAAAACTATGAAAATTGTTAGATATCATTGTTTTTATTTTGATGATTAGGTACATAATATTCAGGAACAATAGATAATAAACGAACGGTTTGATCAACCAATTTCAAAATTGATAATCTGTTTGTTTAAAAAACACTTTTCCACTTTTCTTAAATGAACGGTCAATTGTAAAAAATCAATTATGTATCTCCATAAATTGTTTCAAGGAATCCATTATCTATAACGAATTTATTCATGTTTTCAAAACTGCCCAATTTACCTTTTATGTTGCCAATTTTTACATGTAAATTAGTGGTCAAAGACGGAACCACTTTTTAATCTGAGGCTATATTGTTTTGCACTTATTAATTTTATTAAATCATAAATAATCTCAAGACAATTAAGCTCTTTAAAAATAAAAATTTAAAATGTTTAACTATGGATATTTTTTATTTTTAGAAACTCTGAAACAAGAAAAAGAAATACTTAAAACGCTTTTGGTTTCATCCCAATACGACCACTTTTCGCAGAGTTACAGCCCTTTGAAAAAGACTCAAAAGAACATTTATAGGTATAGGTACATAGTTACCATTATTATTTTTGAAAGTGTATTAATTTACTTGGGTTAGGAAATTTAAAAATTTTTTTAGTTGAGCAATTTTTGAATTGTGAACTTTCTCCTAACATTAATTGTCTACATTAAAAATAAATTATGAATATCAGAGCAAATTCCCCGGGTTCCTAATGTCTAAATCTGTGCTCCCTTTTCTTTATTTTTTAAAATATCCTGAAAAGTAAAAGTCATAGAACCAACAGATTAACCTTGTATAAATACGCAAAGAATAAAACGCTATCTTCCTAAATGCGAAAAGTTTCAATTCACCTGCAACCAAAAATAAAACAGAAAACAAACCGTCCATTATTGTGTCTAATTGTGAGCGCAGAATGCAAAAAAATTAATTTGCCTTTCCTAAACCTCAAACAATCACGATTCACGAAAAATTATTTTTTCTACCCAAAATACAAAAGGAAAAAAAACTTTCATTTATCTTGTGCGCAATCCGAGTCAATTCAAAATCAAATGCTTGTGCGCTGCCTGTGCGGCTTGCCACTCGTGCCTTGTTCCCGTTTTCTATTATTTTTTTTTTGATATTCTATTCCATCTTTCTCTATCTCTATGCGTGAGCGTGATGCGAAAAAAGAGGTATCCTGAAGAGGCGAGACGAGCTAAATTTATTTTCTTAACACAAAAATTCTTAACTAAGAGAGCCATATTTGTGCACCAATGCATGTAAACGTTTTTACATGAGATTTGAGTTTGCTTCTGAGGTAGACCTACCCTTAAATACTACGAATTGAGAATCATGCAAGCTAATTTAATAAAGTTATAATTGAATTACTCAATATGAATTCAACATGAATTAACGCTGTGTTTATCTGTGGGGTTATGTGTGGTGTGGTTGGGGAATTTCAGAAGTCGATAGAGTGATGTAAGTCACCTTGTCAAAAACAAAAAAAAAAAAAAAAAAAAAACGGG
This sequence comes from Chrysotoxum bicinctum, assembly GCA_911387755.1. Lineage (NCBI taxonomy): Eukaryota > Metazoa > Arthropoda > Insecta > Diptera > Syrphidae > Chrysotoxum > Chrysotoxum bicinctum. The sequence goes on from OU426988.1 coordinate 208,173,244, forward strand.
ACAGTTTCTTGTTTTGGAATCAGAGTAAGAGCTGTCGAGGTACACGCGAAGTGTCAGAGGGAGGGAAATTTAACAAGGTACTCAAGGCGACTACCACCTGTTGCCGGATGAACAAATATCGGTAGGAATATGAAAGTGTCCGTCCGTTGTCCTATATAGTAAAAAAAAAAAAAAAATAGTCTTGGCATGAATAATGGTCTGCGTCTGGCTACTTGAGGATCAAGAACCACGCCCTCCAACGTACCTAGCTATGCCTTCCGCAAGCATGCCAAGCCCGATCCTAACGAGTAGTATCCAGTGATTTAAGAAGCCGCAACAACGATTGAAGAGCACGTCGAAATGATAAAACTTTATTATCAAAACAAGTGTTTGTTAATGCAAATGTTGCATGCGTTGCGCTCATTTGGATCGGACGAGAACATCGCAGCGGTCCGTGAAAGTTTACAGCAGATCGCGAGGTTCTGCATAGGAACTCGGCCTTTCGCAGACTTCAACTTGGCGAATTTTGCATCGGGACTTGGACCTACACCCGTACAAGATCGAAATAACATAATAGAAGCTCAAGATTCATGACCATAGACAAGGCCTTTTAGTCGCTGACTTGACTTGGAAGCCAAGCGTTGGGAAGAGGACCCAAATTTTAGCAGAAAAATCATCTTTAACGACGAGGCGAATTTTTGGATGAATCTCTGTGTTAACAACCGAAATTGTCGTATATGGGACAATACCAACCCAGCTTTAACTAAATTAAATTTTTTTATATTTTTATTTTTTAAATCTGTCGAACAATTTTTGAGAAAAAAAATATATATAAAATTTCGAAAACAAAATTCGTATGGCAGGTACCTACTATTATTTTTGGATTTAAATAAAAAGAAGAAAAATACGTGTTGGAGGAAAAAATTAAAAATTTTATCTACCAAGTTTGACGAAAATCGGCAGAGCCGTTTAGGCTGTAGTCGATCAGACAGAAGGAATTGCGAGGTTCACTTTTTTTAGTCTTCGCTATCATCGAAACGTCAACTTTGATCAAAATGTCGAGTTGGATTTTTTTCCGAATGCATAACTTACTTGTCTTATAGTAGTCGTATCTACAAGTTAAAAGAACGATAACTCACAAGTTTTCTCAACCTCAGCATTTGTGTTTACTCCAGCTGACACATATTTACGTCTATCGGCAACATGCTTAAAAATTACAAAGTGATAATGCATCGTTCAATAGCTGTCATACTACAACTATTTGCTCGAAGCAGTAAAGGGGCGTTCACATTCTCAATTTTTTTGACAAGCACGGGATGATGAATATTTGATGGATGAAAAACATAAACGTTCATACTCGTACTCATCAAACATCACTTCTCATTAGAATTTGAATATAGCGGACCAACTTAGAGCGTAAGTGAAATTTTAGATGAGGGAGTTTACTTGCATTTTATATTCAAAGTCTGCAGAAAACTTATATCCACCTGAATTACCGCTATTCCTTATAAAACTATATAAGGAATAGCCGCTATTCCTTATAAAACTCATTTGTAGAAGCCTGGTGTCTACCCTCGAAGTTGAGACACTAGCAGCTCATTTTAAAACTCTTTTGTCGGCTGATGAGATTCAACAGGTTTTCTATTACGCGCAACCCAATGTCACTTTCTGCGAACTGGATAACCCAATTACTCTATCTGAGCTCGAAACAACTCTGAGTAAAATGAAAAATAATAAGGCACCCGGCATAGATGGTATTCCGATGGAGTTCTACAAGAATAGTACGGAACCGTTTAAAAATCTTCTACTGGCATATTTCAACAAACTTTATGAAGACTCACTAGTTCCAAGTAACTTCAACAAAGCGGTTATATTCGCGATCTTTAAAAAAGGAGATTCTAACCTGCCGGAGAACTACAGAGGAATTTCGATTCTCAACTCGCTAAGAAAGATCCTAACTTCAATTCTTTATGATAGGTTGACGGAATGGATTGAGAACAACAACCGACTCAGCATGTTCCAAGCAGGGTTTCGATCGGGATTCTCAACGCAAGACCATATATTCGCTCTGACGACTATTGCCAGGAGATCAATCGAGCAGAAAAAGAAATTATATGCTTGTTTTGTGGATTTCAAAGCAGCCTTTGACAATGTAAATAGAAATGCCTTGATGAACAAATTGTCTTCGTTAGGAGTTTCTCGAAAATTCTTAATATTTTATTTCAAATTTCTTGCCTCATCTACTGCATCAGTGTGGGACGGAGCTAAATTCTCCGAATGGTTTGAAACCACAACAGGCGTCCCCCAAGGATGTATATTAAGCCCGATATTATTCGCCCTGTTTATTGATGACGTGTGTGATGTACTTCCGGGAGGAATACTCTTTGCCGGTATACAAGTCAAGGTTTTGCTCTACGCCGATGATTTGGTTTTATTGGCAGACAATCCATCTACCCTTCAGCTGCAAATCAACAAACTCAATTCCTTTTGTGAATTCTGGGGTCTATGTGTCAATTCTAACAAGACAAAAATAATGATATTTGAACCGCGTCAGAGAAGAAGGCTCCCAGAGGAAAACTGGTCCCTAAACAACGCGCCTATCGAGGTCGTTCATTATTTCAAATATCTTGGAGTTTTGCTCTCGTACAATCTGAATTTTTCGAAACACGTGAAAGAGAAAAGCAACGAAGCCAAACTAGCTTTAAAAGTAATGTGGCCTAAGTTCTACTCTAACCAAAAAATCGATCATACACCCAAATATCGTGTTTTTCAAGCAACAGTGAACTGCTGCATGTGCTACGGTACCCAAAGGAGGAGTACCCAAAAGAGGAGTTTGAAGCCGTGCAAAGATATTTCTTCAAACGCTTGTTCAGATTGCCTTCTTCAACGCCCAATTATGCTATATATGTGGAGTCTGGTCTAACGCCTCTTTACATTATAAACCTGAAAACCAATTCAGAATACATATTGAAAGTTATGAAGAGGGATGAAAGAAGCCTTCACAAATCCATTATGGCAAGGCTCATGCAAACAAATGCCTCGCCGTTTAAGGAATGGAACCAACTAGCTTCTTCAAATGGCAGTAATTTATCTTTTAGGGAGTCCAATTTGAATGAATGGCACAATATGTTCAATGATGTTATCGCCAAAATTGATGAAAATATTTTCAGACAACATAATTTCAAGAGCCTCAACAACTGTGTCAAGAAATGTATACAGGTACCTCAACCACCAAATAACATCGCAGGCTAACTATTTCAGCAACGAGTTTTCTTCTGAAGCTATAAGTTACATATTTAGAGCCCGAGTCGAAATCTTGAATCTTAACGCTATGCCGCATCGAACTGATCTCACACAAATCTGTAGGCTATGTAATAGAGGAGAACCAGAAGACATCACCCACTTCTTTGCAACGTGTCCTTTACTTCAAGAGATTCGACGACTGCATTTTGAATTGAGTTATCTTCCCCCTACTCGGCTCTATGAAATCCTTAATGGAGATCTTGGATGGTCAACAGTTTATAGATACTGCAAACATGCTCTTAATTATCGCAACAGTTTTCTATAGCTCTACAACCAGTTATTGCAATTTGAAGTTTCAAACAATGTTTCTAAATACTTACTAATTTTTTATGTTTCAAATCATTATAAAATTGATAAATTATTATTTTGTGTTTCAAATCATTTCAAAATTGATATAATTTTTTGTTTCAAATCATTGATACTCGTACATCTATTTTTCTGTTTTTGAATCATCTCAAAATAGTTGAAAACGCTATTGATGCTTTAATAAATTATTAAATTAAACTTTCTATAGTTAATTAACTTATGTTATGTTTATTATTTGAATTTAACTTCTTTATATATAAACTGTATTTTGTTATGATATGTCGTTTAGGCAGACGGCAGAATAGCCATGTCCTTATTCTTAAAGAAATAAAATGCACGACTGGGTCGCACGAACTTGCTCCTATGTAATCGACTGGGAATTTTAAAAACGAATGTTATTGAGAAAATTGTTCATAAGGATAAAATTAATTTTTAAATTCTTTTAGTAGTAACAGAATGCTATGCAAATATGAATTTATGCAAGAACAAAAATTATAAGTCCTTGTAGTGGTTTCTTTAAAAGAAGCTTTTATATACAAACTTTTTAAAAGCTTTTTAAGAAAAAATTTTGGTACTCTTATTTAAAGTTTTTATTATTGTTCGAATAAAAATTAAATTTACGAAAAGAAATATTAACCCATTTCGGAGATATCGAATTTTCAAAAAAAAGAAAAAAATAGATTTTTTTTTCAAAAATTCAAAAAATATCTATTTTAAAGTTTTGAAATGCAATGTGTTTTAGACTTTTTAGAAGCTTCTCTATAAAAATTTTCATTAAGATCCATTATGTGGATAATGAGAAATTCAAAATTCGAAAAAATGGTTCTATGGTAGGTACAAGCTGTAATATCTTAATTTCAAAATTTTTTTTATTAAATTAAAGATCGTAAAAATTAATTGAAAGAAAAAAAATTTTATCAAAATTCTAGGTGCCGTTTTCGAGAAAAATACGATTTTTGAAAACCATTTTTTTTAATTTTTTAGCATTTGTATGGTAGGTACCTTAATTTTTAGGTAAAATAAAAAATTTTGTTTCACATCTTGTAGATCATATTGAGAAACTTTTATTTATCAAGTTTAAAAAAAATCTAGCATGGGGTTTTCGAAATATTGAGTTTTGAAAAAAAAATTTTGAAGTTTTTTTTAAAAATCCAAAAAAATTTTTTTTGAAAATTTGAGTACACAATTCTATTTATGTTTTTGGGGAGCTTTAGCAAAAAAAAAATGATCAAAATCGGTTGAACCGTTTTTGAGAAAATCAAAAACAAAAAAAATGGTTCCATGGGGGGTACCCTCAATAACCATTTTTCGGAAAATTTTTTTCAACCAATACCTAGATTTAATTAAATGAAATTTTTCTGTATCTTTATTTTTAAAATCTGTTGAACAGTTTTTGAGAAAAAAAAATGTTTATAAAATTTCGAAAAAAATACGCATGGGGGGTACCGTTATTTTTGGTCTTAAAAAAAAAAAGAAAAAAACGTGTGGGGGGAAAAAATTAAAAATGATATGTACCAAGTTTAAAGAAAATCGGCCGAGTCGTTTAGCCTGTAGTCGAACAGACAGACAGACAGACAGACAGACAGACAGACAGACAGACAGACAGACAGACAGACAGAATTGCGAGACCCACTTTTTTAGTCTTCGCTATCATCGTAATGTCAACTTTGATCAAAATCTCGAGTTCGATTTTTTTTACGAATGCATAACTTGCCTTATAGTACCTATAAGTCGCAAGTAAAAATATTGTAAATAATTTATATTTTTTAAATAAAGAAATTATCTATCTATCAACATATCTATATTTTCTTACGATGTGCTGTGAACAGCTCGAGAAGTTCGTGGAAAATAAATATAATAAAATATCAAAATATTTGGAAATCCAACCAGCATGTTTAACCAGCCAATCATCAGTTTGACTTTCGGATCCTTTCGTCTTTTGTATTTTTGACAGTTTGGGAGAGAGGTGTATAAACGCAGCTTCATTCAGCAACAAATATGTCAAAAAGACTAAATATGGAAAAAAGAATAGTTTAATCAGGTCCTTGATGTCTTTTTTCTGCTATATGAACTTAATCCTGAGATTTTTTGACGTGTATGTATTTAATATCACTCCCACTGTCAGAGATTTATAAACCAATTGACATCATTTCCATCTTATAATGGAAATTGTCAAAGTAAATGTACGCGGGAAAATTAAAAATTTGAATCAATTGGCATCGCAGTCATCATCCAGTTCATGGTTTGACAGATGAAAAACGATAAATATTTTGATATAATATAGAATATTTAATTTGAAATTTGGCATTATATTTTACGACAGACAAGGGGAAAATTAAATGTTGACGTGTCGAAAATATTTCGTTGCAAATGTCAACCGATTGCCCTGAAAATGCATTTTCAGGAGCATAAAATTAAAGGTAATAGTTCATCACTAACATGAAGTGGATTTGTATAAAACATTGAAGAACCTGCAATGAAGTTCTATACCAGTTGTTTTATATTTTGTTTTTTTGACATATTAGGTGAGAGGTGAAGAAATATTGGGGAATGAAGATATTTAGTTCTAACAATTGAAAGTACTAAAATCGAGATTTCTGTACTCAAAGCTTCCAATGTAAACACGATCTAGAAAGTATGCAATATTCCCAATGTAAACAGGGTCTTAAATGCTACATAAAACGTGTAACCGTAACGGGCTACAGAAAACATGTAACCGTAAAGGGCTACACGGATCGTATAAGTTTAACCCATATTTTTGGTTTACTCTACCGGAGCTTTAGAACTAGGGGGGGGGGGGGGGGCATTAGAAGGAAATTCTCTACCTTAAAATTTCCAATGCCCTACCTTAAAAATCAACTATCGTATCGTAATGCCACTGATTCAAAAATTGGTTTTCCAAAACAAGAAAAAACCATTTCCCATACCCAAGCTATGGTGACGTGGCCAGGACAAATTAAATAGGTGCGTTCACCTGAAATTCAAAATTAAATAATTCAAGCAATGATTATAGCAGTACGAAGTTCCATTGTTAAAGATACTAATGAATGGTTTACTATATAATGAAAAGAAAATACCGCAAAAATATTGCAATAGCAATACGCTACGTTAAAGATGGAATTGTCAATGAGTCGTTGCTGACATTTACTACTACTGAAAATCTGGATGCAGCCAATTTTACGGAATTAACGTTAAATAAAATTGACCACTATTGTATGTTAAGCCAATGATATGATGGCGCAAGTGTAATGAGTGGGAAAGTTTAGGGAGTTGCGACCAGGATAGAAAATAAATTGGGTCAAAAAATTCCTTACGTCCACTGCTTTGACCATCGGTTGCTGTGTTAGTAAAGGAACTATGAATATGTATGTATAGGTTATGTCATGATGTAATGAAATAGATATGAACAATAAAGTCAGTGTTGAATTGAAAGCTAAGATCACCACATGGCGACGAGGAGAAACTATTAAAAAAGTAAAAAGAAAATTTTAAGAATTAAAAAGTCGAAAAGAAAATTTAAAAAATTAAATAAATATTGAAAAAAATTAAGTTAAAAGAATTAAATAGCAAATAAATACCACGTGACGTTAATGGTGCGAGCAAAAACCAGAAGTGCCTTAAATATAAAAATCAGACCACGTGGGCGACCGCCAAAAGTACGAAGAACAACCAGAATAAATATGGACTTCTTAAAAAAAGTAGACCCATTGAAACTTGATGGAAATGTTGCAGAAAATTGGAAAATCTTTAAACAAAATTTCGATTACTTTCATATTGCTGCAGAGTTGAGCAAAAAATCGGAAAAAATTCAAGCGGCTGTTTTCTTAAACACGGTCGGACAAGAAGCTGTAGAACTTTTTAATACGTTTACTTTCACAAATGATGACGACAAAGATAAATACAGTGAGGTGGTAAAAGCATTTGAACGATTCTGTAAGCCACAAACGAATCAGGTGTATGCGAGTTTTAAGTTTCATAACCGAATGCAGGCGGTGTCTGAACCATTTGATAACTACTTAATGGACCTTGAAAAACTTATCAAGCAGTGTGAATTTGGTAGTATAGAAGATAGAATGCTTCGAGATCAGCTTGTAGTAGGTGTAGCAGACAAAACACTTCAAAAGCGATGGTTAGAAACCGAAAAATTGGAACTTAATATAGTAATCGAAATGGCAAGAGCGGCTGAAGCATCAAAGCAACAAGCGGATAAAATAAACAAATCACAAAACCCAGCTGAAGAAAGTGGAGTAGTAGATGTCATAAAAAACCAACGAACATCGAGACAACCAGAAAGACAATCAGAGAGACAGAGTGCGACAAACAGTGGAAGTAACTACAAAGAAAAAAGGGATTATAATAGGAATTATGCATATAAAAATAGAAGTAATAATAATAATTTGGACTATTCCTCTAGGTATAATATTGGAAATGGTATGAACTGTAAATTCTGCGGGAGAAGGCATGAAAAAGAGAATTGTGCAGCATATGGAAGAAAGTGTCGCGAATGTGGGAAAATGAATCATTTTGAAACGGTATGTCGTAGTAAACAATTGCATGAAATGCATGAAATCGATGACTTTGACAATTTATATCTTGATACAGTAGTGATGATAAATGAAATTAGGAATTCGTGGTATAAGGAAATTTACATTATGAATCAGAAAATACGATTCAAATTAGACACAGGGGCAGATGTAAATGTGATTCCTCTAAAGATATTTTCATTATTTAAAGGTGCGAAATTAGATGAGCTAAGAACAAAACTAAAAGCTTATAATGGATCGGAAATAGAAGTAAATGGGTGTGCGGAACTTCCAAGCAAGGTTGATGGAAAGCAAATAATGTTCAAGTTTGTAATAGTAGAAAATGGATCCATACCTATTCTTGGATTGAAAGCATGCATAAAATTAGGCTTAATTAAAAGAATTGATAAAATAGAAAAAGTGGAAACAAATGAGCAGTTGGTAAACAAATATAAAGAGAATTTTGAAGGAATAGGGTCATTTGAAGGGGAGTACAGATTAAAATTAAAAACTAATGCGAATCCGGTAGTAAGAGCAGCACGAAGAGTGCCCATTGCCTTGAACTTACCATTGAAAAGGGAACTGGAAAGGTTATGCATGCGAGGGATTATAGAAAGAGTTAATGAACCCGCTGAGTGGGTATCTAACATATCCATTGTGGAAAAAAAGGATAAAAGTTTAAGATTGTGTTTGGATCCTAAATATCTGAATGAGGCATTAGTTGAAGAAATATATCCTTTGCCAACTTTTGAACAAATTGGAGCACAGTTATCAAATATGAAGGTTTTTTCAGTTTTGGATTTGAAGGAGGGGTATTTTCAAATAAGATTATCTAGTGAATCTGCGAGCATTTGCACATTTTCTACACCATTTGGCTGTTTCAAATTTTACAGACTTCCTTTCGGAATAAAAGTAGCACCACAGGCATTTCAAAGACTAAATGAACTGAATTTTAGTGACATACCCGGGGTCATAGTTTATGTAGATGACATATTAGTAAGTGGGAGAACTGTGGAAGAGCATGATGCGAGGTTGGAATTATTGATGGAAAGGGCTAGAAAAAAAAATGTCAAATTCAATAAAGATAAAATTCAGCTAAGAGTCAGTGCAGTGAATTATTTAGGGCGCACGACTTCGTCAAATGGAATTCAAATAGATGATAAAAGAATGAAGGCAATAAAGGACCTAAGGGCTCCTGCTACTAAAAAAAATGTACAAATTTTGCTAGGAATGATAAATTATATGAGAGACTTCATACCAGATTTATCTGAACTGTGATATCCACTACGAGACTTGCTAAAGAAAAATACAATTTTTCAGTGGCTCACAGCTCATGACGTTTGCCTAGAAAATATTAAAGATCTTATTTCCAAAGCTCCGGCACTAAAACCCTTTGATTCTTCGAAACAAGTGACTTTTCAAGCTGATGCATCGAAATTTGGTTTGGGATGTACGCTTTTACAAGAAGGTAGGCCCGTTGGGTTTGCATCGAGAAGTTTAACTTCACCTGAAATAAACTATTCGCAAGTGGAAAAAGAACTCCTTGCTATAGTGTTTGCTTGTGAAAAATATCACACTTATATTTATGGCCGAAATACTACAGTTATAACTGATCATAAACCATTGCTTGGAGTAATGAATAAAGAAATTGGACAAATTCCATCACCTAAACTCCAAAGAATGAGAATTAGGTTATTAAAATATACATTAAACTTAAGATATGCACCGGGAGCAGAGATGTTTATAGCAGACTTATTGTCTCGAAATTTTGGTTGTTACGAAACAGAAGCAGAAATAAAAGACATGGATGAGTTGGTTCATAGTATAAATGTAAGCGAACAGAAAAAATATTGTTTTAAATTAGAAACTGAGAAAGACAGTTGTTTAAAAAACCTTATGAAAGTAGTTAAGCTTGGTTGGCCAACAAATAAAAACAAATTGTCGGGTAATTTACAGATTTACTGGAAACTAAAAGATAGCATCTTTGTAGAAGATGGCCTTGTATTTTACAATACACGGATAATAATACCCTGCAGTTTGAGAAGATCTATCCTAAAAAAAAAATACACAGTTGTCACTTAGGCATAGGAAAAACAAAAGCAAGAGCTAGAAGTTTAGTTTTTTGGCCTGGATTAAGTAAAGACATAGAAGAATTAGTTGAGAAATGTAGCATAATGTCAGAGCTTAAGGGCGGCTAATGCAAAGGATCCTATGATTCCTCATGAAGTTCCTTTAATTCCTTTTGATAAAATTGGGATGGATATTATGGAATGGGCTGGAAAGTCTTATTTGGTAGTTGTTGAATATCTATCAAAGTACGTTGAGGTAGAAAAAATAAAACAGCCGAGGAAGTAGTTCAAAAGTTGAAAAACATTTTCGGGACACATGGAATTCCACGTATAATAATAGCTGATAACATGCCATTTGGTTCATTTTTCTTTAAAAGTGTTTGTAATGCATTGGATATTAAGATAGTGACTTCAAGTCCACATTATCCCAAATCTAATGGACTTGCTGAAAGCTTTGTCAAAATAGCGAAATCATTACTAACAAAGGCTGAAAAAAGTGATGAAGAATTATGGAAAATGATCTTAGAGTATCGTAATACACCCATCAAAGGAGTAAACTTGTCTCCGGTGGAAATATTATTTGGTAGGAAAACTAGAACACTAATACCAGGGAAATTGAGCATTTTCGAAAAAAAAATATACAGCGAAGTTAAGGAATCCTTAGAAAAGAATTGTTGCAAAAGGAAAAAATGGTATGATAGAACAGCAAGAGTAAGACTAGAATTTCAAGTAGGAGAATCGATTTGGTACAAAGATGGTAGAGAATGGGTTCAGGCTAAAATCATTAGCAAAACAGATACTCCGCATCATTTTGGATTGAACTAAATGATGGACGGACATATAGAAGAAATACTATTTTTTTAGGCATAATAGAGTATTTTAAATGCCTTCTCCCAAAAGAAACAAATGAATTATTTAAAAGAACTAAGTATATATGAATATTAATAGTAAATTGAATTATATTAAATTAGTTTTAAGTTGAATTATTAAATTAGTTTTAAGTTGAATTATATTAAATTAGTTTTAAGTTGAATTATATATATATATACAAAAAAAAAAAAAAAAAAATTAAATGAAGACGAAATTTGAAAAAAGGAAGATGTGTTAGTAAAGGAACTATGAATATGTATGTATAGGTTATGTCATGATGTAATGAAATAGATATGAACAATAAAGTCAGTGTTGAATTGAAAGCTAAGATTACCACAGTTGCATTTGGTAATCATTAGGGTTATCTCGGAAATGACTTTCATTTGTTTATTTTTTGATCAATGCATCATGTTACATGAATTTGTTCACCATGGAAAAATATCTGCCTTGTATGGTGGAAAAAGGATTTCCCGGCTCCTAGAACAGAGTTGGTCAGGACACTTATACCTGTAACAGAAGTTGTACACGATAATAATTATTCATTGATTTTGATGGACATTAAAAAAAAAAAGATGCTCAATTTGGAATACCGAATGGCCTTGATTGTGGCCAAAAAAAAAATTATCCAGTCTGCAGGCGCAGCTTTACAATCCCGAAGCGCAGGATTGAAAGACGCCGCCATAACAATCATTAAACTTACCCAAAATAAAATTAGCAAAGTTAGATCGGAAATGTATCATCAAATTTTGGAAAAAGCAGAGTCTATGACAAGCGGCGATTCTGAAAATCAAATCGGATGGATGACTACATAGTAGTCCTCTGTGTGACAAAATAGAGAACCTCAGAACGCTCAGCCATTTAAGTCTGAGTATTTCGAAACGTTGGACATACTAATTGCTAAATTACAAACGAGATTTTCGGACCACGACGATCTACTAAATTCAATAGCGAGTATAGATGAGTTGGATGTACTTAAACAAAATGCTATCGTTGAAAATATTAAGTAAGTGTGAGAAAACAAAACTATTTGTAAAATGTACAGTTTCACCAAGCCACTTTGAATGCCAATAAACGAGCCAAAACAGATAAATTAATCAGGTCAAACAACTTTAAAACTTTTAGCGAAAACCCATTTAAGTGCAAGCCTTTTTGATTGTTCCTCTTTATATGACAATAAATAAATACATACTTTTAAATTCGTCATAGCAAAATCACTAAGACCCCTTTGCTGAAAAGAAACAAATGTACATAAATATTTATTTTCAACTTAAGCGTCTATTTCTCAAAAAAGTTTTTAATGAAGATTGAACTTATAAAACTTTAATTTTCGATTAAGCAAAGGGGTCTAAGTCATTTTTGTTGGAAAAATGCAATGCGTTAAAACTGATTTTTTAGGTTTTACAATTTCATCAAGGAAAGAGGCTGCTGTGGTAAAAGCTTTTTTAAGTCACCTCAAGAATAAAAAGGAAAACGCAATTGATGTTTTGTACCAGCGAGAGGCGTTTTTGCATCTTTGGCGACCATAGGATCTAGCACTGCTGTGTGCTAGCCTCAGAGGCTATAAATGAGTCACGAAAGAAAGGCAGGTATGGTATTTCTGGCCTTTGAAAAGAAAAGAACCAAGTCAGTTGATCTGGATGAAGTCCTTCGTATTTTTAATACAATTTTGTCGAATCAAAATCACCCCCTCCCGACAATTGAGTACCACCTTTACCAGATCAGATCATATTTCATATCAAGTAAAATTTTTACTTCCGCCATACATGATATCACCGATGCCCTACCTTAAATTCAACTCTAGCTACGGCCCTGCCGGCGGTAAAGATGTTTACACATCAAAAGTGTTGCCTTAGTGCTGTTTTATGGTACCTTAATTTGTATTTAACACTCTTAAATCTACTCCCATATTATCAGGTCGATTTCAATAGCTATATTCACGGGTTGGTTTCAATCTTCAGATTTTTGTTTTAAAGTGAAAATGAAGTACTTTAACCAAATTGTAACTTTTTTTGACCAATAGAATGCACTTGTCGAAATTGGAATTTCGATAATAATCTAAGTCAATAATTTTGTAAATCTGTCAAATTTTTCATAAACTTTTGTATAGATTGAAGCAGTTAACGACTTTTATGATGCTTACAACGACTTAGGGCCTTTGCGTGAATATTTATTTTTAGGGCCAGTTTGTTCACAGTAGGATAAGTTTCTGAAACTGCTTTCAGAGGTTCTGATTTGAAATGGAGTTAAGCAACCGAAATCGGCTGATTAGCTAAATCCAAGATTAAAAACTCAAACTTTGGATTTTTTGTTTCGAGTTGAAATAATCATGGATTAAAGATGACACACTGTGAAAAAATGGCCAGTACTGCTTACCAATAGAAAACCTAAAAAAAATTAAAATCTCTGGGTAATTTGGATCTTGAAAGCTAATGTTTATATTGCGTGCGAATAAAGCAATCGATCATTTAGGCGGTTGTCCTTGCATCACAGCAAGTGTTCTCTCTCATCTCTTAAGGTGGAAGCAGCTAGCTTAGGAGCGATAGTAAACGAAATCAATAATCAACTATCAAATAAGCCGATTGCAATTCAAGAAATAAAGAAATTCAACCAGTCGACATATGCAGGCGACCGATTATGAAAAAATGTTGATGTCAAGATTTGATTTCTTAGGCAGTAAATAAAAACAAAAGACCCAGACGTGTTACTGGAAAATTTGGTCCCCGAATTCACAATGCCAAAGGTAAATAGTTTGCCAATTTCTGGGACGTAAACCATCTTTGAACACAATATTTTCTTACTTTGGGTTTGGTTAGAGCATTATGTATTATACTTCATTAAAAAGTTACAAAATCCCTGAAAGCTGTTCAACCCAAATATTAATCACAAAATACAGATTTTAAGTAAACAAAAAAAATAAAAAGAATCAGAAAAAGGATATCCCTTTGAGAATACCGATTAAACTGACAGCAAATTTGAATTGCTTGCACCAACAAATCCGAAATCCTGTCAAACACAGAAGCAGTACAAATACCAAAGTTATCCAATATTATTATTTAATGACAGCTTGATTCGGCCGCAGGGCAATTAGTTAATTCAGTTCGCAATGCTTGCATATCCTCGTACACACAAATTTGCAAGCAGAAAAGAATTCCTATTCAGTGAACATATTCTACGTGGGAAGGAAAGCAAAAGCTCTTTGTTTTTAGCCTTTTCCAGCTGAAACGATGAATATTTTTGTTAAACAGAAAAAAGAAATAGCCTCCAGCGCAAGACAAACTGTTTTCAATCAAAATTAAAAAGAAATATACGAGTCCAAACCACCAACAAAAGAAATCCTGCGAAGCATTCTTTTCTTTGGTCTCTGGTTTATTGTTACATTCAAATTGTATTAAGCCAACGTAAAAAGAAATTATCCTTGAATTGAGTCGTGTATATAAGGACGATGGAAGTTTTTTTCCTGTTTTTGTTGTTTTTGTTTATTAAATTCTGCTTCCATTTGGATTGATATTTTAAATTACCAAAACCAACAAGCATTGAATATGTAAGTTCTTATTGATGTTTGTAATCCGTGGAGTTTTTTTTCAGGACCTTTGGAATAATTTAAGTTATGAATTTAGTAGATGTTTTTAATTTTAAAGCAGAAGCCACTAGGAAGTTTCATTTTTCATCAACATGAGCTTCTTATCAGGAACTTTATCGGATTGATTAAAATATGCACTTTTAATTGATTGTTGATGAAGTCTTGCATTTCACTTCAACTTCAACATTTTCATGCTAAGCTTTGTTGCAAAGACAAGACCTTTTCACTTTTCTTTAGGAGACTTTGAAGTTGTGATTTTAGCAGCATAGCTTAGCTCATCTGGTGTGTGTTGCTACACTAGTAGTTCCTGAACAAGTCGTTTTTTAGCTCGCTCACCGGATTCTTCAAAACTTTTTTAAGGCCTTCCAACATTGCTAGTTCCTGGTGAATTGTGGTTTAACTAAACAGAAAAAGCTTACTTTAGAATTTGGAATGATTTTTCAACTGAACTCGAAAATAGCACTGCTTTATCAAACAAATTATAACTTGATTACTTTAAGGATAACAATATACAGATAATTTAGATGTTTAAAACAAGAAGTGTGATTTCCGAATATAGGGTTGTATTATTACTTACGGAATTTAAAAATCCGAAATATATTTCCACAACAATTAAATGTAACACAAAAAATCACCTTATAACTCTTTATACAAAAAACGGAAGAGAGGCCCACGGTCGAATGTCAATTTTGCAACCTTCTTTTTCGCTACCGCCGTCATCGAGCAAAGTTGTGGTCTCCGTCGACATTTTTGCCATAGTAGACTAAATAGTAGACTAAAATCACATATAGTGGGTAAATTTTCAAGATTGTTGTGATTAAGTCAATTATTTAAAATTTATTTAAACAATTATTTAAAACAATAATACTGGAGAGACACAACTCAAGTAGCACAAACGTCCAAAATACACCAAAATATTTGGGGTATTTTTTGCGCTTTCGTGATATACATTTTAAATATAAAAAATATGCCACTTTTGAGTGCAGTTTTTGTACAATTAATTTAAATTCGGTGTATATAATACCTCATTGTCGTTTATAATTTACACCGGCTCTACACAAATTATACCGATTTTCGGTACATAAATTGTGCTAGTGGTATACAAATTATTCTGGTTACTAGAACATAATATACCCCGGAAGTGTAAATAATAAACTGATAATTGGTTTAAAACCAAAATCTGAAACATAGAATTTATTTTGAAATAAAATTAACACCGAAGTTTATTTTTTAAATTAGAAATAATTTAATTTTACACCGAAGTTTATTTTCTGATTGAAAATGTATCTGAAGAATTTGTAATTGTTTCTATGATTCTAATTATTATTCACTTGCATTATATGGCCGCAAGAAAATCATGAATTAGTATGAATGCGAGTGCCTAATTTAAAAACGAAGCACATTCTGCCGAATGATTTTTGATCCTACCCCGTCTAAAAATTGAGCGCCTCGAAAATATCAATTAATCAAAGATTTCTAAAACAATTCGTGAAAATTAATTATTCGAAATCTAAAATTTGTTGGTTGTTTTTTAATTTTTTAGGGACATTATGTTAAAAACGAGTCGAAAATACCAAATGCGGTATACTCGTATAATTAAGTCGCTATAATACTAAAATAACTAATCATTGTTTTCATTTAATATTTAAATTTTTTTAATATTTCTTGGGAAAAATGGCCGTCGCGTCGTCCAAAATACAGGGTGTCTCAAAGTAATCGGCGCAGACGAAAACTATCATACACATAGGTTCCTAAGACCTATTTTCAAATCGGAAAACTTATGAAGTAATTTTCTCGTTTTCACTTCCGTTTTGACTTAAAATAAATTGTATGATTTTTGGAGTAATTTCTTTTAAACCCATTTTTATACATACAAACAAGGAATTCATTTTAATTTAGCAATATACTTATAATACTTTTGATAGTAAATTGTGGGAAGATCTTTAATCACATAGAAATGTTTACATTGAAAAGGCTAAAGGGTACATTGAGTACCTATAAACTAAAGATGGTAAATGATATGACAAAGCAGTTCGCCAAAAAAAAAAGAACGCATCTTAAGTCGATGCTTTTTTCCGATATCCCGTTAAGAACGTGCTCTTGGAAATACTGGTGAGAAAAAACCATACAAATACTTCCAGGTTAATGCTTTATTTATAAATGTCGTCCATTTTTGAGACCAATATTTAACTGGCTCTTAACTTGGCAAAACTAAAACCGATCATTCTTGATTTCTTCTTTTTTATTAAAACAAGAACAGGTAAGATTTTCTTTCCACCATACAGGTTTTTTCTATGCGATTAACGGATTAACGGTTTTTCCACAGTTAACTATCGAACGTATTATTTTGCTAAATTAAAATTAATGGTTTTCGTCACCCTGTATGTATTGTATATGCATACTCTAACTCCTGAATTTGGAATAAAATGCACCAATTTTAAAGAACAAGAAGAAAAAAAAACACCATTGTACACAATATATCCAAAATTCTGCTTTCGGTACATTTTGTATGCCGGAAAATGTGCAAAATATTCCACCAATTTCAAAGAACAAGACAAAAAATACACCATTGTAAAAAATATATCCAATATTCTGCTTTCGGTACATTTATTATGCTATAAACAGTGCAAAATATACCCCAAGCAGTAAAAAAAATGCACCATTGCGAAAAATATATCCAGTAATTTTTTTTAGTATGTTTAATTTGCTGTAAATAGTGTAAGAAATGTTCAAAACAAAAACAAAATTATAGTTAACATTGGAATTCAAGAAAATAAATACATAATATTTATTAATATTTAATAAAGTTGTAAATAATGTATACATTCATACATTTTTTCAAAAGAATTTTTGCTTTCATTTGGTTTCACCTTCGACGGCCGTTTTGTGGTTCAGTATCTAAAGCAGCTTCTTCATCCTCTTCTTCAGTATTCCACCCAATTTTATATTTTTTTTTTGAATCCTTTGTAGAATAGCCTCGTTCTGGGATTGAATAAATGATGGCCCTCATCGGATTTGCTTATAAAATCCGAATGAGTTCTTCGCGACAATCTAATCTAGGAAAGCTTATATGGTTTCCTGATCGATCAAATTCTCCTATTACATTACATTTTGTACAACTATTGTATGCAGTGTGTGTCTTGATGCCTGCAAAGTTCAACAATATTAAATTAATTGAAGTCAAACTTGATTTTCTACTTACATTTGATAAATGCCCGAGCTGGTGTGTCTGCAATATACGCATTGACCTTGATCAATATTTTTGAGCCGATTGCTAAATCGATTCCATTCGAAATCAGAGCATTAATTTCATTAACATGTTGCCTCAAAAACTCCTCGCTACACTCAGAAAAATAAATAGTCATTAATGACTATTTTTTGACTATTTTCATAGTCCGAATAGCGACAGCTATGCAAAATAGTTAAAAAATAGTTATTTATGACTATTTCTATTTGTTATTGACTTTTTTACTTTTTTCTAGTTAATATTAACTATAAAGAAGTTACGTACGACTTTTACAAATAGTTATCTCGGCAATAACTATAAACCTAATAGAACTTGACTATGCACATAGTTATCTTTGGTTTATTCGATCATAGTTAACTCTAACTATACATGCAGTTGAACTTGGCTATGCAAATAGCTAAGCCTTACTACATCGTGTTGTTGTTAAATGACTTTGTGGATAGTTGTCCCTAACTATACACATAGTTTATTTTGATTGTGCACATTGTTAAATTTTACTACATCGAGATGTTGCTGAACGACTATTTGAATAGTTAACTCTAACTATTCAAATAGTTAAACTCGACTACGCAAATTGTTAAATTTGACTACATCGAGCTGTTGCTGAACGACTATTTGAATAGTTAACTCTAACTATACATATAGTTAAATTTGACTATGCACATTGTTAAATTTGACTACATCGAGATGTTGCTGAATGACTATTTTAATAGTTAGTTCTAACTATTCATATAGTTAAACTCGACTATGCAAATTGTTAAATTTGACTACATCGAGCTGTTGCTGAATGACTATTTGAATAGTTAGCTATAACTATTCATATAGTTAAACTCGACTACGCAAATTGTTAAATTTGACTACATCGAGCTGTTGCTGAGCGACTATTTGAATAGTTAACTCTAACTATACATATAGTTAAATTTGACTATGTAAATTGTTAAATTTGACTACATCGAGATGTTGCTGAATGACTATTTGAATAGTTAACTCTAACTATTCATATAGTTAAACTCGACTACGCAAATTGTTAAATTTGACTACATCGAGCTGTTGCTGAACGACTATTTGAATAGTTAACTCTAACTATACATACAGTTAAATTTGACTATGTACATTGTTAAATTTGACTACATGGAGATGTTGCTGAATGACTATTTGAATAGTTAGCTATAACTATTCATATAGTTAAACTCGACTATGCAAATTGTTAAATTTGACTACATCAAGCTGTTGCTGAACGACTATTTGAATAGTTAACTCTAACTATAAATATAGTAAAATTTGACTACATCGAGATATTGCTGAATGACTATTTCAATAGTTAGCTCTAACTGTTCATATAGCTAAATTCGACTATAAATTGTTACCTTCAGCTATTTAAAGTCATTTAACAACACCTCCATACAGTGAAACTTAACTATGGGTATAGTAAAGTTTAGTTATATACATATTAAACTCAAACTGTTCATATACCTTGTATAAGAAACAATAAATACATAAGTAATTAATAGTAAATATTTCTTTGCTTTAAATTTTCGAGAATAAGCGAAAATTTGTTTACATTTCTGAAATACTAGCTAAGTATCAAATCAAACTTACCGTAAATGCCATAGTTTCTGCGAATGATCCGTTATAGTCAACACGATTTGTTCCATAAAATTGTTCAGAGATTTACAGGTTAAACATGAGGTTCACTTTTTTTATAATAATTTATTTGGTAATTCATATGGCAATAGTATATAACAATTACAAATATTTTTATGTTGTTAATTTTGTAATATATGAACTAACATAATCCAAGATAACTTAAAAACTAATTTTTAATTTTCTTATTTAATTTCATATTTTAAAGTGTTCATTAAAGTTATTTCTTTTTCATCAACAACTATAAATTCAACAAAAAATAAATTTATTGGAAACATTTTTTCAGATAGGTATATGCAAAATATTTTTTTTTTTTATTTTTTTTTGGTTTTGCAGTGAAGTTTTACAATTTTATTTTATAATTCACATAGTTAAAGTAAAACTTAAAAATATTTTAATCTTATTAGTTTTTTATTAGATGATGTAATATGTAAGTGAAGTGGTGGGGATTTAATCTCTGATAAATTAAAAAGACAAGGTTTTTCTTGTTCTGATTCAATTTCATAGGCCTCATAGTGTTCATCAAAAGTCTCACTTTTTGATTTGTAACCAACCAAATAAATCTCATTTTTAGAGTTAACAAAAATTAAATTTATTCTATAAAAACTAAAATTTGGTTCGGATAATGCAAAATAATAATTCTTTTTATATACTGTTCCTTTAAAATTAATTGAATTTGAAATATATACTGAATCATTCAAAGAATCTGGACTATCTGAACTAAGCAAGTAACTAAGAATTGGATCTTCTTTAATAACAATTTTATTAAAATTAGATAAATCTATGCCTTCATTGAAACCCTTTTGTTGAACTACTCTAAATGCATTTACTATTTGAAATTTGATTGCAAGCGACCATGAAATATTTGTTCTACTATTTGTACTATAAGCATATTGTTTCAATAAAATACAAAATTCATAAAAATAATGAAATTGTATTAAAAAATCGGATACAGACAAAATGTCATCCAATTGGAGCCATCTATGATTTGTGTCCTGATATTTAAGCTTATAACAGTGCAGAAGTGAAGTGAAGTAATGTAAAATAAAGTGAATGAAGTGAAGTGTCGAATAGGAGAAACTATAAATATCCTTTAAGAATTTCCAGCCTAATAGAAAAAATTGTATTGTTGATCTTGATAGGTTTTAATTTTAATTTTTTAGTATCTCAATAATTCGCAAAACCGATGATTTTTGTCTTTTGCTGCTTTTTTCAACTTTGTACAAGTACTGTTCTACAAAATTCTACACCAATTCACTTTCTAAATAGTATTTTAAACTGAATACGAAATATGTTTAAAACAAGCACCCATCGCTTTTAAAAAGCCATCAAACTTATATATTATGTTATCTAGGATAAAGAAAAACTCTTACAGCTCACCAAGAGTTTTTTTTAATGAAATTGTATAAAAAAAGCGGATGCAGACAAAATGTCATCCAATAAGAGCCATCTATGATTTGTGTCCTGATATTTTGGCTAATAACAGTGAAGAAGTGAAGTGAAGAAAAGTAAAGTAAAGTAAAGTAAAGTTATCTAGGAAAAAGCGGATACAGACAAAATGTCATCCAATCAGAGCCATCTAAATATTAAGTAGGTATTGATTTTTTGATAATTGAATCATACATTTTTGTAATATAAATGCCGCTTAATTTTGAAGTTACAGGTTGTTTTTGAATAATACTAAAAAGAACAATTTACAGGTGGTTTCAATAAAATACAAAATTCATAAAAATAATGAAATTGTATTAAAAAAGCGGATACAGACAAAATGTCATCCAATTGGAGCCATCTATGATTTGTGTCCCGATATTTAAGCTTATAACAGTGCAGAAGTGAAGTGAAGTAATGTAAAATAAAGTGAATGAAGTGAAGTGAAGTGTCGAATAGGAGAAACTATAAATATCCTTTAAGAATTTCCAGCCTAATAGAAAAAATTGTATGTTGATCTTGATAGGTTTTAATTTTAATTTTTTATTATCTCAATAATTCGCAAAACCGATGTTTTTTGTCTTTTGCTGCTTTTTTCAACTTTGTACAAGTACTGTTCTACAAAATTCTACACCAATTCACTTTCTAAATAGTATTTTAAACTGAATACGAAATATGTTTAAAACAAGCACCCATCGCTTTTAAAAAGCCATCAAACTTATATATTATGTTATCTAGGATAAAGAAAAACTCTTACAGCTCACCAAGAGTTTTTTTTTAATGAAATTGTATAAAAAAAAGCGGATGCAGACAAAATGTCATCCAATAAGAGCCATCTATGATTTGTGTCCTGATATTTAAGCTTATAACAGTGCAGAAGTGAAGAGTGAAGTAATGTAAAATAAAGTGAATGAAGTGAAGTGAAGTGTCGAATAGGAGAAACTATAAATATCCTTTTAAGAATTTCCAGCCTAATAGAAAAAATTGTATGTTGATCTTGATAGGTTTTAATTTTAAGATAACATAACTTAAAAACTAAAGGTTTTTAATTTTCTTATTTAATTTCATATTTTAAAGTGTTCATTAAAGTTATTACTTTTTCATCAACAAATATAAATTCAACAAAAATTAAATTTATTGGAAAAATTTTTTCAGATAGGTATATGCAAAATATTTTTTTTTTTTATTTTTTTTTGGTTTTGCAGTGAAGTTTTACAATTTTATTTTATAATTCACATAGTTAAAGTAAAACTTAAAAATATTTTAATCTTATTAGTTTTTTATTAGATGATGTAATATGTGAGTGAAGTGGTGGGGCTTTAATCTCTGATAAATTAAAAAGACAAGGTTTTTCTTGTTCTGATTCAATTTCATAGGCCTCATAGTGTTCATCAAAAGTCTCACTTTTTGATTTGTAACCAACCAAATAAATCTCATTTTTAGAGTTAACAAAAATTAAATTTATTCTATAAAAACCTAAATTTGGTTCGGATAATGCAAAATAATAATTCTTTTTATATACTGTTCCTTTAAAATTAATTGAATTTGAAATATATACTGAATCATTCAAAGAATCTGGACTATCTGAACTAAGCAAGTAACTAAGAATTGGATCTTCTTTAATAACAATTTTATTAAAATTAGATAAATCTATGCCTTCATTGAAACCCTTTTGTTGAACTACTCTAAATGCATTTACTATTTGAAATTTGATTGCAAGCGACCATGAAATATTTGTTCTACTATTTGTACTATAAGCATATTGTTTCAATAAAATACAAAATTCATAAAAATAATGAAATTGTATTAAAAAATCGGATACAGACAAAATGTCATCCAATTGGAGCCATCTATGATTTGTGTCCTGATATTTAAGCTTATAACAGTGCAGAAGTGAAGTGAAGTAATGTAAAATAAAGTGAATGAAGTGAAGTGTCGAATAGGAGAAACTATAAATATCCTTTAAGAATTTCCAGCCTAATAGAAAAAATTGTATTGTTGATCTTGATAGGTTTTAATTTTAATTTTTTAGTATCTCAATAATTCGCAAAACCGATGATTTTTGTCTTTTGCTGCTTTTTTCAACTTTGTACAAGTACTGTTCTACAAAATTCTACACCAATTCACTTTCTAAATAGTATTTTAAACTGAATACGAAATATGTTTAAAACAAGCACCCATCGCTTTTAAAAAGCCATCAAACTTATATATTATGTTATCTAGGATAAAGAAAAACTCTTACAGCTCACCAAGAGTTTTTTTTAATGAAATTGTATAAAAAAAGCGGATGCAGACAAAATGTCATCCAATAAGAGCCATCTATGATTTGTGTCCTGATATTTTGGCTAATAACAGTGAAGAAGTGAAGTGAAGAAAAGTAAAGTAAAGTAAAGTAAAGTTATCTAGGAAAAAGCGGATACAGACAAAATGTCATCCAATCAGAGCCATCTAAATATTAAGTAGGTATTGATTTTTTGATAATTGAATCATACATTTTTGTAATATAAATGCCGCTTAATTTTGAAGTTACAGGTTGTTTTTGAATAATACTAAAAAGAACAATTTACAGGTGGTTTCAATAAAATACAAAATTCATAAAAATAATGAAATTGTATTAAAAAAGCGGATACAGACAAAATGTCATCCAATTGGAGCCATCTATGATTTGTGTCCCGATATTTAAGCTTATAACAGTGCAGAAGTGAAGTGAAGTAATGTAAAATAAAGTGAATGAAGTGAAGTGAAGTGTCGAATAGGAGAAACTATAAATATCCTTTAAGAATTTCCAGCCTAATAGAAAAAATTGTATGTTGATCTTGATAGGTTTTAATTTTAATTTTTTATTATCTCAATAATTCGCAAAACCGATGTTTTTTGTCTTTTGCTGCTTTTTTCAACTTTGTACAAGTACTGTTCTACAAAATTCTACACCAATTCACTTTCTAAATAGTATTTTAAACTGAATACGAAATATGTTTAAAACAAGCACCCATCGCTTTTAAAAAGCCATCAAACTTATATATTATGTTATCTAGGATAAAGAAAAACTCTTACAGCTCACCAAGAGTTTTTTTTTAATGAAATTGTATAAAAAAAAGCGGATGCAGACAAAATGTCATCCAATAAGAGCCATCTATGATTTGTGTCCTGATATTTAAGCTTATAACAGTGCAGAAGTGAAGAGTGAAGTAATGTAAAATAAAGTGAATGAAGTGAAGTGAAGTGTCGAATAGGAGAAACTATAAATATCCTTTTAAGAATTTCCAGCCTAATAGAAAAAATTGTATGTTGATCTTGATAGGTTTTAATTTTAAGATAACATAACTTAAAAACTAAAGGTTTTTAATTTTCTTATTTAATTTCATATTTTAAAGTGTTCATTAAAGTTATTACTTTTTCATCAACAAATATAAATTCAACAAAAATTAAATTTATTGGAAAAATTTTTTCAGATAGGTATATGCAAAATATTTTTTTTTTTTATTTTTTTTTGGTTTTGCAGTGAAGTTTTACAATTTTATTTTATAATTCACATAGTTAAAGTAAAACTTAAAAATATTTTAATCTTATTAGTTTTTTATTAGATGATGTAATATGTGAGTGAAGTGGTGGGGCTTTAATCTCTGATAAATTAAAAAGACAAGGTTTTTCTTGTTCTGATTCAATTTCATAGGCCTCATAGTGTTCATCAAAAGTCTCACTTTTTGATTTGTAACCAACCAAATAAATCTCATTTTTAGAGTTAACAAAAATTAAATTTATTCTATAAAAACCTAAATTTGGTTCGGATAATGCAAAATAATAATTCTTTTTATATACTGTTCCTTTAAAATTAATTGAATTTGAAATATATACTGAATCATTCAAAGAATCTGGACTATCTGAACTAAGCAAGTAACTAAGAATTGGATCTTCTTTAATAACAATTTTATTAAAATTAGATAAATCTATGCCTTCATTGAAACCCTTTTGTTGAACTACTCTAAATGCATTTACTATTTGAAATTTGATTGCAAGCGACCATGAAATATTTGTTCTACTATTTGTACTATAAGCATATTGTTTTAAAGACCTATGCTTTGCTTCGAATCTGAAGCAGCTTAAGAACTTAAGTGGACCGCTTTGCTCAATTATAGTTGCATAATGCACCAGGAAATGATGCTTAGGTTTTAAGTTTTCAGTAAAAAGTTGGATATACATTTCATTAAGACCAGCAACTAAACTTCTAATTAAATTTATTTTATCTGCATTGAATGATGGATGTAAAATAAGATCAATTAGCTTGATCATTTTTAATGTGAAAACCCATACATCGCAATTTTTTGGTACTAAGTCTCCTACCAAAATAGTAAAATGATGATAAAAACACCACATTTCCCGAGCAGACATGTTCAAATGATTATTTTTTAAATGATTTAACTGAACATTTGTTGGGGAATACCCAATTTCAGTTTCACCGTAGTCAAACATACGGATGCGAGCATTAAGTGTGTCAAGAGAAAAAAAACGTGCTTCTTCTATACAGTATAAAATAATTGAAGAGAAATTATAATGGCATATGCCTTCAAAAATGTCATGCATTATATCCACAGAAAAATTTTTCACTACATGGAAGTTAGAGATTCTGTTAAATATAGAATTTTCGACAATTCCAGTCAGCCTTGTATCTTCGGTTTCTAAATCGGTTTCGTAATTCATTTGGTTTCGTAGATGGTCGTCAAATTCTTTTAAATCTTTACAAAGTAATTGTCTGTGTCTCTTACAAAACCTACAATAATAATTTGAAGAAAAAGATTTCACGAAGCCTAATGCCGTGTTGAGTCCCAAGTTATCCCCAAGTATCAATCCTAAGACAAAATATATTTTGAATGATGTACCCTCAACATTTATTTGTATTCCTTCTTTTGCTAAGTCTTCTATTTCTTTAATTAAAATATTAAAACATACGTCATTTCCGTACATTGCATTAGTTTTTGATTCAAATAACATAAGCAGGAAAATGTTTTCGAGTTGTGATAAGAATTCTGGCGGTAAGACTGGAAATGAATAATATACTGCTGTTAGTTTTCGATCTCCTCTATGAGATCCTAAGGGGTTGTTTGTTTCGAAATCGTCTACAAAGATGAAATAGGGTATTACAATGTCATTTTTATCAAAGCCTGAACATTTGTCATTCCAAAGTTTTCCATTAACAAAATTTTGAAAACTATTTTGGCTCTTAAGGAAGTTAATATTTTCTATTATTTTGACAGTCACATTTGGTAACTCAAAGAATTTTTTAATTTGGAATTTAAATGGCATAAGTACTCCTTTCCGATTTTTGCTATCGAGAACAGCAGTTGAATTGATAATTTGGAAGTCTACTTCATTGTGTATTAAATATTGAATTGGCCAAGAAAATAAATCGCTTTTTTCTAAATACTTTAGAAATGTATATTCTGAAGAAAATTTTCCAAATGGATTTTGTATACAGTCATTAAACTTTTTAAGGTCTTTTTTTAAGTTATCTGGAAGGTTATCGCTGGAGAGAAACATATTTCTTACACCGTCAGTTATCGGTTCAATTAAAAATTCTTTTATATCGGATGCAATTTTAAAAACACATTTACGTGTTAAACTGTTATTACTATGTAGCTTGCACATAAATTTAAGTGCAGACAGCTCAATATTTTGTTTAAATAGTGCAGGGGATGTACTGCAATTCTTTGATCCAGAAGGGACGTCTAAAAGATATTCTAAAGAATAAGTATTATAGTCTATACTTGTAATATCATTTTTCTGGTTTGTAGTGATTTTATTTTCTAAATCTAGTGATAATTTATTATTATTACAAACATTTAAATGTTTTCGAAAAGAGCTTAAATTATTAAAAATGTTGAGGCAGTTACCTTGAGCACAAACGAAACGGCTTTTTGCAGTTAAACTGTGGATATACTTTAGATGATTAATCAGCTCCTCTAAATCGGTGAACTTTCTACTACACAAATAGCAAACAAACATTTTTGTCGAATAACACTCAAAAAGAACAATTTACAGGTGGTTTCAATAAAAGACAAAATTCATAAAAATAATGAAATTGTATTAAAAAAGCGGATACATACAAAATGTCATCCAATTAGAGCCATCTATGATTTGTGTCCTGATATTTAAGCTTATAACAGTGCAGAAGTGAAGAGTGAAGTAATGTAAAATAAAGTGAATGAAGTGAAGTGAAGTGTCGAATAGGAGAAACTATAAATATCCTTTAAGAATTTCCAGCCTAATAGAAAAAATTGTATGTTGATCTTGATAGGTTTTAATTTTAATTTTTTATTATCTCAATAATTCGCAAAACCGATGTTTTTTGTCTTTTGCTGCTTTTTTCAACTTTGTAAAAGTACTGTTCTACAAAATTCCACACCAATTCACTTTCTAAAGAGTATTTTAAATTTAATACGAAATATGTTTTAAAACAAGCATCCATCGCTTTTAAAAAGCTATCAAACTTATATATTATGTTATCTAGGATAAAGAAAAACTCTAACAGCTCACCAAGAGTTTTTCCTACGACGATTAAGTAGGGCTGGCAGCTTAGTCCCATCTCCGAATACTTTTTTGCTCGTATTTCTATTGTCGGCACAATGTCTGATGCCGATGTTAAATGTATGATAAAACTCTCCTGAGAAGCAGCACATGACGGGCGCCACGATTTTTTTTGACCTTTTAATTTTATTAATGTTACTGGGTGTAAAATGTAGTGCATTAGCGAAATCAAAATTGCGTCTCGCGAATCTTAAATAAAAGAAATATTCTTGGATTAAGGTTTATCAAATTAAATTTAACAAGTAAAAAATTACCTGATGACGTGCCCTCATCTAAAGTTGCATATAATATCTTGCTATCGTTGTCTTTTATGTTTGGCAGCAGACGTGGAAATTTCAATACAAATTCTGGCCAGCTGTCAAAAAGCCCCAAAGCTTTGTCTTCACCAAATGAAAGAGCGAAATCCCTATTTATCTGCATTATATAAAAAATTATTATTAATTTATTGTTAAAACGCATCTTGATAAAGTTATGAATATTTGGACTTATACTAGAAGCAACAAAGTAAAATGTTAGGTAGTAAAAATGTGGTAGGGAAATTAGTCTGTACAATCTTAGACTTACCAAAGTATAACCTAATGTATGTCTTATAATAGGCCATTCCTCCAAAATAGCTTTGAGATTTGTATCTGTTTTGGCCAAAAAATCATTTTTCCTATAAGGAAAAAGTTGATCCCATTTAGTTAAACAAGTTACCCAGTCGGCTTGATTAAATTTCAAAAATATTTTCGCCGATTCGATTTCCGTTTCTAAATATTAAGTAGGTATTGATTTTTTGATAATTAAATTATACATTTTTGTAATATAAATACCGCTTAATGTTGAAGTTACAGGTTCTTTTTGAGGTATTTCTGGAATACTCAACACTTTCCCCTTGCTTTGTGACCTTTGAAATAAATTTTTTTTTCGAAGAAGTTTTATACGATTGTGGTATCTATAGTATAATATCCCACTTGGAGGGATATTATTTTGTCGTGGGGTGCAGTAAAGTGCCTGTTAAATAAAATAAAAGGTCTTTTTGTAAAATAACTTTCTTTTAATATTAACTTTTAAAATAGCGCAGTCAAATTAGCCAAAAGTTCCGGAGGAGGATTTTCTTTTCATTAAATATTAAGGTTTTACTATAATTTCTCAAGATTTTTACGAAAATTTTACTTTGTTTAAATTTACTCAATCAGGTCGATGTTCCCAAGATGAAAAAGGTCTAATTCTGTGGCCGCAAACAATAACCGCTTAACTTGAGTTATGACAAAATAGAGTTTTTTTTATAATCGTGGTGAGAATATAGATTTTGAACACTCAATTTTGTACTTCTGTATCTTTTTTTAAACAAAAGTTAGAAAAAAAACCTAACAACCTAAGTCGCTTTTTAAAAATTATAACAAAATCCTAACTCAATAAAAATACAACGGCAGTTTCAGAACTTAAGTTAAGTTTTTATTATTCTCTATTAAAAAAAAATCAGGAATAACAACATAAGTCAAGTTAATAAATTTAAAATCTGCTAAGAACTAAAAACGCTTATTTTTCATTTTGCTTATGTCAACATAGGCTCTTATTCCCTAAAGTAGAAAAAATATTTACTTTTCTTAACTTGAGTTAGGTAGTTATGGCAAATCAGAATGTATTTTTTGACAAACTTAACTGGCTTTTCTACTTAACCTTAAAAAAATTCCTATGTAAATTAGTATTCGAAATAAGAAAAACGGTTTATAAAAATATTTGTTTTTTATTCGTACTAAAATAAATTTAGGGTGTCAAATTAAAACAAAATTCAAAAAGAAATATCAAAATACGAAGTCAAGAATTGATGTTCCATTGAGCAATTTTTGTCCACTACGCTTGTGCAAACTTCAGGAACATTATTGTCCATTATTTTTATTGCAAGACACTGAAATAATAGGGATCAGCTTGTGCGTAGATAAAATTAAAGCATTCATGCTTTCATGATTTGAGAGTGTACTTTTAGAAATGCATTTTCGCTTTAAATCAAAATACATATAATATTAGGAGTTTTGTTACAATTAAACCAAACAAAAATATTTCCATATTTTAAACCGAATTTAACGAAACACAGTCATCAATGAACGGCCGCACTTTTGATGTTAACATCATCCAATAAATCTTATTTTAATTCAGTAACAAAACTTTTAATATTTATTAGAATTCTAAGGTTTATGTAAAGATTTGCATACAATTTTTTTGTTGTTCAGGTGAACTACATGAAACGGAGAACGTTGAAACGACCCCGAATTTAATGGTAATTTTGTTTGATAAACCCGAATAGATACACTCAGATGATTCATTGAAATATCCAAATTTTAATTTATTTAGTAATTCTAGAAATTCAATTTCTGAGAGTTCAAATAGAAGAAACGTTTGAAAGATCTAAGACAAATCTTCGTATTTAACTTCCAATCAACAGAAAGACTGTTAAGGCTATGGCTTGCAAGAGGGCCCGGATTAATAGGGGACTAGGGGGGACTGAAGCTCCGGGCCCCGCGAAAACAAGGGCCCCATCCCATTAAGAAATTTAAACCGTAAAACCGCGATATTCAAACCGTACAATATAATAAACCCCAAAAATAAAACCAAAATTAGTTGACCCCACAAAATCTAAACTCAAAAGCTATATACCCCAAAAACGTTAAGCCCATATAGCCCAACTCGCAATTAATCCCATATACTTTGAACCCACATAGCTCAACTCGCTAGTATCTCCAAAGAGTCAAACCCACATAGCCCAAGTCGCTATTAACCCAAAACTATAAACGCAAAAAATATTAAATCCATGCAGCCTAATTCAGCGAAGGGTTGCCAGATTGAAAAACAAATTGAATTCTATACCTCGTATCTTTTTTTGCGAAGTGTGGAAATATGCTGGACTAATTATCTCGAGTACATACCTTATTTATACTTGATTAAGAGAGATGTGCGAATTGAGCGTATTTCGACACTAGTGTGGCAAAATTTAGAATTATTAATTATTATAAATCATAACCTTTGAATCTGAATCAAAATACTTAAAAATGTTCTGATTTTTAGACCAAAAGTTTATTGCCCGGAAAGCAGACATGTCTTCTTTTGCTTTGAAGAGAAAGGTTACCGAATCCGAGAATGAAAAGTTCGCATAGATTGAACAAAAAAAATAATTTCGATAAACCCGAAAAAATAAAAGGTAATAAAACCCAAACACTTTAAAACTAATGTCGTTTTCCATTGGTCGTCCAGAAGCGTTTGGAAGCGTCCAGAAGTCTTCTCAAACCATTCCATTGGGAAAAAAATACTCTTCTGAGAAGAGAATTTCGCTTCTCGATTTCAAGTCAGAATTCACTCAAGAAGCACTAATACTCATACCGAAATGTCAAAAGCAACTATCGCAGATTTTCACCAACACGACTATTAACTAATACAAAGGCAAAATTTCAAAGTTGAGTAGAAGAAGTTAGCACCGTTCCATTGGATTTCAGAATGAGTGGATCCTTGAGTGAAACCAATGGAAAACGACATAAGTCTTTGACCTTCATCGACCACGAACTCAATTAGCTTAACGAAAAAAACGAAGGTCCATTTCATTTTGTTAACAGCGTTGGAAATAAGATTGACTTAATTGGGAAGAAGAACAACTACAACGATTTTTCTGATTTTGTCAAATTTTATAAATCTAAATTTTCCTGGAAAAGAATAAATGAAGATGGCAACAAAATAACTAGTAACTTAATTCGGTGGCTACTTTACTACAAAAGCTACACAGAGTTTTTGCCAATGAAGTTTTCAAAATTTTAAAAGTAAAAAAGAAACGAGAGCTAAACAATTTGTTTCCCGAAAACAAAAAAGGATTTCATGGACTTTAAACATGAAGTCTTCTTATGACAATCTTGTTTCCAATATGGACGAGCCAAATACTTAAATATCAATTTTGCTCAAAATTGTATCAATGATGTACATAGTTTACATACATAATTTAAACTTATGAATACTAAAAACTTAAAAGGATAAAATATTTTAATTACAAAATGTTTCTTTACTTGTATAATACTTTCACGACCAAAGGAAAAAAATATGGAAAATTAACTTAAGTTAATAAATACCTAACTCGACCTGAGCTTTGTATTTTCTTTAAAATTCAATAAGCCATAACAGCTTAAGTGTTTTTTTTTAATTACTCGTTAAATATAGGACTAAAATTTAATTCTTTCTAGTATATGAGAAATGTGTGATCTTTTTTCATTTCTGCATAAGAAATTTAAAAATTTATAATTCCTGAACATAAAACTTAAAACTACTCTTCTGAAAAATTTTGAAAATCGACTAAAGCGGTTATGCCTAGTGACCACTGACATAAGACAATCTATACAAAATGTTCAATCAAGCTTTGAATTTTTATAACTTTGGTAATAATGAATAGAAAAAACCTAAATTTTGGTACAAATGTAGTGTTTGAAGACTACAGAATAAGATTAAGATTATGTTTCAAAACAAGACCTGCATATAAATAGTTATAACATAAGAAAAGTATCAGTTGTGCAATATACTTATATATTTTGATTTTGTTATCAATAGTATACAAAATTAGAATACTGAATACAAGAAAATTAAGAATAGCTGCTTCAGCTCTAGAGACCATCCAGAAAAATTAGCACTTAAGTATCCTAACAATTTTGTTTTCAATATGGCAGAAAGTTTTATTTTTCATTCGCATTTTTGGTAGGTTCTCCTTACTAAAACGCTAAAAATTTCTTCTCCGGAATATTTGTAGATATATACATATGTACATATTCAAAGTTATTTTGGATGATTTAATCGGATGGAAATATTTACCTTATTTTCTGTAGGGAATTCTAAAACTATTTGTTCTGCTATATTTTCTATTTCATTTATTTTTAATGTATATTCCTTGATAAAAACCGTATCTAATATTAGATTAATCAATTTATTTCTGTTTGAATTATTTAGCGTACTGTTCAATTGATAATATTCTTTAACATTTTTTCCAATGTGACATTTTAGTATATCTTGAAGTGTCTATGATAATCAATTTATATTAAGTTATTTTTTTTTTTCAAATAAAATAATAAAAGATATTCACTTACTTCATTTTCAGCAAAATTTGATTTTGTTTT
The DNA here is from genome assembly GCA_911387755.1 of Chrysotoxum bicinctum. Lineage (NCBI taxonomy): Eukaryota > Metazoa > Arthropoda > Insecta > Diptera > Syrphidae > Chrysotoxum > Chrysotoxum bicinctum. The sequence continues at coordinate 208,205,898 of OU426988.1, forward strand.
CTTTGTACTTGGAGTTGATGAGAGCCCTCCCCCAAAATGTTCAAAAGATGAATCAAGATTTTCTTCCACTGTAGAAGCTGTAGAGCTGGTTGTTGAACGCGTTTCAAACCCCTATAAATACATGTAATAATTTGCAGATATAATTATAATAATACAATGAAAATTATTTTTGTTGTATTATCGATTTTCAAATCGAACTCTAAAAAAGCATCTCCGATTTTGATCACTAGCGTAGCTACCTTGGGACTAGATCTTTAACTAAGTTCTGAACTCAATTCAATTTTTGTAATTTTGAGATTACTAATTTGACTTTCATTATTCGACACTCTTGTCAATTTAAATTAAAATGAAAAACACAAGATGCTTTTAAATGTTTTTGGTGGGTAAATTCTATCCATATTTTTTTTTTCATAGAATCAAACTGATTTAATGTGAATGTAAAAAAATGCTATTTTTAATATAATTTTTTACTTGCGACTTATAATGTACTATAAGGCAAGTCATGCATTCGTAAAAAAAATCGAATTCGAGATTTCGATCAAAGTTGATATTACGATGATAGCGAAGTCTAAAAAAGTGGGTCTCGCAATTCTGTCTGTCTGTCTGTCTGTTCGACTACAGCCTAAACGGCTGGGCCAATTTTCTTTAAACTTGGTAGATATCACTTTTAATTTTTCCCCCACACGTTTTTTTTCTTTGTTTTTAAGACCTTAAATAACGGTACTTGTCACGAATTTTTTTCGAAATTTTATAAATATATTTTTTTTCTGAAAAACTGTTTTTTATTAAAAACTGTTTTTTATTAAAATTATAACTATTAATGTACATATCACCTTTTAAAAATTTAAGTCTTTTTGTATTCTTTTAATAAATTTGAAGATTGTTTCCATTCATGTGCCTGGTAGCTGTCCAACAACGACTTGGCTGAAAGGATACCGCTTACAGTAGTCACATTTAAAGAATTTCTAGTTTTTGTTTTCATTAAATTAACGTTTGAAAAAACTCGCTCACAAGTAGCACTACTATGTGGCAAAGCAAGTAACGATACAATAAACATTTTTACATTAGGGAAACGATCTTCTCCCAAACCATTTCTGACTGAAAATATATCACACCAGAAACGTTCTAGTTCAAGTTCTCTAGACAGATCTGTAAAGTTCAGAAGAGCCCTCCACTCAGATTCCAGATCTTCAATGCTAATGTTTAGCACAAGGTTTGGAAATAAAGAGATGAGTTCTACTAAACTTTCACCTACATTTCTTGGGTTTAGTTTTGGTATTTCTATTAGAGTTTTATCATTAAAATCGAATCTTTTTTGGTATTTAATAAATATTTATTGTTAATAAAATCAAATTTTTTTGTATATAATCTTTTTTTTATAGCCTGGCAAAGAGTTTTATAATAGGTTAGGCAAATCGATTTTATTTCAACAATTTTTGTAATATATATATTTTTTGAGTTTATCAAGAGTTCCGCTTTAGGCCCAATATAGACGTCTTTAATACCTAACAGAAGATGATCATCATTAAAATTTATGTTAAAAGAGTCTGTTAAATGTTCGCGTTTGATATAATATCTTTTTGTATCATTCCCCTGGCACATTGAAACAGTCGAAAAAATCAATAACTAGGATATCGATCGAATTTCCAGCACTGGCAATTTGAAGTACCAAATCTCCTTACAATAAAATTGTGGTGCAACTCGATTCTGTTTTTAATGTTAGTATTGTGAAAAAGACATTTGTGCATGAAGTCGTGGAATGTCCGTTTAGTTTATCAGTCCTCTGGTGAGTTTTTACGAAACAAATTTGTATGTAAGTAGGCATCTTTTTTAGCAGTATAGTATAGGTTTGATAAAACTGTAATACTATATATATTTTTTTGAATTTGTAAGTAAAACCTTAATATCTTTTTTGCGCAAGAACCATGAAAAACCTCAGTCCCCTGGCTAATAAATAAAAAAATGATATTTTATTCAGAAACCTGAGAATTTTTAAGTTATGTTGAACTTCGAACTTCATTGGGAAATATTTTTAAAATTTTTAAAAAGAATATAATTTATTTTAAATTGATTCTAAGTAGAAAAAAAAATTTATTATAATATATTATTTTCTTTTAATAAAATGCTAAGTTATTATGTATTAACCATGAATTTGTATATGTTTATGAAGGCTAATAAAATTTAATTTCTATATTTCAGTGTGTACCCAAGAGAAAATACAAAAAAACTGAAGATTTATTCAGTCCCCTTAAAAAAAAACTCAGTCCCCTGAACATCCTTTTTCAAAAAATGTCCTTAAAATCGTCATTTTTAATTTTTTTTTACTGGCCGCTTTCAACAACGCAAAGAGACGTTCTAAAGATCAACTAGAACAATTCTTACGACTTTTGGCTTCCAAAAATGTCGTGCCGAAATTTGTATCATTTTATTCCATTGTTTGTAGAATCACCCATATGTTTCGTACTAGTTTTTCAACACAATTTGGAATTTCTTTTCCAGCTGAAGACGAACAGAGATGTATTGTGTTGCAAGTACAGGACATAACAAATAAATTTGGGTTATCTTTTAAAAATAATGCCATGTCCACTCTTGTTTCCCATCATCACTGAAGCGTTATCAGCAGCATAACCAATTAAGTTCTTCATGGGAACTTGAATTCTATCGAATAGTGATTTTATAACATCGTATAGATCCTTAGAAATCGATGTTTTTAATTCGACCAACGATAAGAATCGGTCCTTTACTCTTCCTTTAAAATAATCGAAGTATCGTACTAGTATACCCAGATTTTTTTGAGCTTATATAGGTTGATTCATCTACAACAATTGAAAACTGTTTTCTTTTCAAAATAGAAGACAATTCCTGCAGATGTTCATTTGCAAAAAGTGTTGTTATTGTATCTGTGGCCTTTATATTACCACAATTTAATTACTACATATATAAAAAGGGTAAGTTATGTTCCATCAAGAACATAATAATTAGTAGTTCTGCTTTTTTAATGCTGTTTTTGTTTGTATTAGCTTCCTTCAATTTTTCTTCTTCTATCAAAATTTGATTTTTTAAAGACTTCACGATTTGAATATGTTGTTCGGTACGTTCATGCCGTTTCAAATAATGACGTTGTTCGTTAATTTTTTGTTGCAATGAATACAAAAAGCTTTTCATCAACAATCTTACTTGTTTTGAATATCTTGAGCTATAGGTAGGTATAATTAAGATAAAAAGTATACAAATTTTCATATCACTGATGATAGAAGAATTTCTGAAAACTACATCTACATACATTACATACACATGTATGATCTCCCTTATGCCAGAAGTATGAACGTGCTAAAACAAAAAAAATTCCACGAAATTGTAATAGCAAGTTCTTCTAGATGAGATTAAATCTTCAAAAACCTAATGAACTAACTATGTTTTCATCGATATCCATTAGCAGTATTGAAATGACATTTAATGCCCAAAAAAAATTCAAAAGAAATAATCACTTCAAAAAAAATTAATTTTCGCATTCGTGATTCTGGCGTAGGGGAATCTATATGTATATAGTCATCGTTGAATGAAAACTCAATGAGTCCATTTCGATTTCTTTTGGGTGTTGCAGTTGTTTTGTAAGCTATTTTTTACAGACTAGGATTTGGAAATGTTCTAATCTAAAATTTTTTACTTTGCTATATACGAGTATATGCATGTAGTATGTACATTGTACATGTACTATATGGCAAGTTATTCACTTAAAAATATAGGCGGACTAAGGATTTTAATCAGGCCTGACATTACAATTACAGACAAAATTAAAAAAGTGGGGCTCGCAAATTTTCATAAAAAAAATGTCTGTACGATTTTTTATATAGAAACTTTCAAAAAGTTTAAGAAACATTGCATATATTGCATACTTAAAAAATTGAATTTTTGAATTTAAATTTTTAATCGGAGTACGCCACAACTATTTAAAATTAAAAAATCATGGCCCAAAATTCTAAACGTTGCTCATCTAAGGAATAAAACCAGCTCTCTACTAAGCACAGTCGCTTGGAGACTTTGTCTAACTTTTTCATAATTTTAAACACGTGAAAACTCTTCTAACTAATGTGGGTTTTACAAGTTAAAAAGAACAGAAACAACTTCAAACCAAATAAATTTTAGCTGAGAAAATACAGTTTGCATACAGATTTTGATTGTTTATACCATATTTACGTATTTGGATGGAAATGAAGAATATATTGCTAGTTCACAAAATAAAACTTAATTTTGTTTTTACAAGGTGTCAATACACGTACAAGCATACATATGTAGGTACATTTGTACAACAACACTTGTTTGTCCATCAACCGCCACAATTTTGCAATTTGCAAAATAAGAGATCGAAAAGCTTTTTTGTGCGATTGTTCCACATTTCTAATAATATTCAGTCTATATAAAAAGTACTTACTTTACTTCGATTTGCTGCTTTGGTATGAAATGACCATTGTCAATATTTGTATGTTAAGTATACTTGTAAAAGATAAATTAGCTATTTGCTCATGTTAAAGTTAGACGAGCTTCTTAACGTTCAAGTATGGATTATATTATTTAAAATAACAAAAAATCGGTTCTGGTTTTATTTATAAATGCTTAGAGTGGACTCGCATTTTAAAATTGATTAAGAGCAAGTTTTAAGTGTTTAAAATTATGCCCCATGTTTTTAGCTAACTAAAGCAGTGAGTTGTCTATTCCATTTCGAACATGAATTTTATGCTTTGCATTTTGCCCTAATAAAATTCAATATTAAAATTATTAGTTTCCTAAATACTATAAGATTATGATCGTGCGACCCAGTCGTTAATTTTATTAAATTTAGAAATATAGTTTTTACAGAACTTACAAACAATGCATTTAAAAAAATTGACTCAAGGACTTTCCTCCGTAGAACGACGACGACATGTAGTTAATATAAAATAAGTATATAAGCATGCAAGACGTTCACTTTTGTAAATAACTACTAAAGGCCTATCTAATTATGCTAATTATTTTTTATTATCAATCACACCTAAAAATTGCTGTGGGCTCTCGGTCTATTAGTAAAATATCTTCTGATCAGAAAAATGCGAATACATAATTGTTTAAATTTCCCAGAACTAGTCAAAACTAACCTTGTTTCCTGTGTTTTATCTTCATCTAATAACTCCACAATTGAAAATGTCTTTGCTGCAGAAGCAGAAGATCCAGACGGTACGTCAAACACTTCAAGTGCCAAGGCTGACGCTGACGCCGATGCCGAGGAATCAACAACGTTGGCAGTAGATTTTCGTTTTTTTGTAATCACAAACCTAAAGTAATTTGTTCGTAAATATTAACGTACATAAACACAGTCACAAATCCTTAAATAATCCGAAATAATAATAATCGAGCTCACCCATAAACGGGTAAACTGATTTTCTTAAAATTTGGAAAATAATTTTTTTAAGGAATATTTTCAAAAGTTTTCCAAATTTGAAGAAAATCAGTCAACCCTAGCTCCATGTAAACTGAACGTAAAAACGCAAATTATTTTATGGAATTACTCGTATCATGTTTGATATAATACACTAAAAAGTCGCAAGTACATGTGCTCAGCAGACACAATTGCCCAAGCGCGCAAACGAAGGCACTTAAAAATTGTACCTACGTACATATATACACCAAGAAGTCGTAAGTCCAGGTGCTCAGCAGAACTTCTGCAACGCACAGTAATTTATGACTTTTTTTCTTTTATTTGATAATTACAAACGTAGTTACCTATGAAATTAATGTAGAGTTGATGCAAGTTCCAGGATGTTAAGACATTGTATAGATCTGCGTCAAAGTCTTCCTCTTCGATAATTACTTCGTCTTCACTTTGAGAAGAGGTTAAATGAATTTCCTGACCATGTTCAGCGATATTTAATTTTTGACTCTTATTGCACTCTTATGCACTTGTATGCACTGTAGCTCCCACTACAGCATGCAAGACGTTCACATTTGTAAATAACTTCTAAATTCCTATCTAATTATGCTAATTATTTTTTATTATCAATCACACCTAAAAATTGCTGTGGGCTCTCGGTCTATTAGTAAAATATTTTCTGATCAGAAAAATGCGAATACATAATTGTTTAAATTTCCCAGAACTAGTCAAAACTAACCTTGTTTCCTGTGTTTTATCTTCATCTAATAACTCCACAATTGAAAATGTCTTTGCTGCAGAAGCAGAAGATCCAGACGGTACGTCAAACACTTCAAGTGCCAAGGCTGACGCTGACGCCGATGCCGAGGAATCAACAACGTTGTCAGTAGATTTTCGTTTTTTTGTAATCACAAACCTAAAGTAATTTGTTCGTAAATATTAACGTACATAAACACAGTCACAAATCCTTAAATAATCCGAAATAATAATAATCGAGCTCACCCATAAACGGATAAACTGATTTTCTTAAAATTTGGAAAATAATTTTTTTAAGGAATATTTTCAAAAGTTTTCCAAATTTGAAGAAAATCAGTCAACCCTAGCTCCATGTAAACTGAACGTAAAAACGCAAATTATTTTATGGACTTACTCGTATCATGTTTGATATAATACACTAAAAAGTCGCAAGTACATGTGCTCAGCAGACACAATTGCCCAAGCGCGCAAACGAAGGCACTTAAAAATTGTACCTACGTACATATATACACCAAGAAGTCGTAAGTCCAGGTGCTCAGCAGAACTTCTGCAACGCACAGTAATTTATGACTTTTTTTCTTTTATTTGATAATTACAAACGTAGTTACCTATGAAATTAATGTAGAGTTGATGCAAGTTCCAGGATGTTAAGACATTGTATAGATCTGCGTCAAAGTCTTCCTCTTCGATAATTACTTCGTCTTCACTTTGAGAAGAGGTTAAATGAATTTCCTGACCATGTTCAGCGATATTTAATTTTTGACTCTTATTGCACTCTTATGCACTTGTATGCACTGTAGCTCCCACTACAGCATGCAAGACGTTCACATTTGTAAATAACTTCTAAATTCCTATCTAATTATGCTAATTATTTTTTATTATCAATCACACCTAAAAATTGCTGTGGGCTCTCGGTCTATTAGTAAAATATTTTCTGATCAGAAAAATGCGAATACATAATTGTTTAAATTTCCCAGAACTAGTCAAAACTAACCTTGTTTCCTGTGTTTTATCTTCATCTAATAACTCCACAATTGAAAATGTCTTTGCTGCAGAAGCAGAAGATCCAGACGGTACGTCAAACACTTCAAGTGCCAAGGCTGACGCTGACGCCGATGCCGAGGAATCAACAACGTTGTCAGTAGATTTTCGTTTTTTTGTAATCACAAACCTAAAGTAATTTGTTCGTAAATATTAACGTACATAAACACAGTCACAAATCCTTAAATAATCCGAAATAATAATAATCGAGCTCACCCATAAACGGATAAACTGATTTTCTTAAAATTTGGAAAATAATTTTTTTAAGGAATATTTTCAAAAGTTTTCCAAATTTGAAGAAAATCAGTCAACCCTAGCTCCATGTAAACTGAACGTAAAAACGCAAATTATTTTATGGACTTACTCGTATCATGTTTGATATAATACACTAAAAAGTCGCAAGTACATGTGCTCAGCAGACACAATTGCCTAAGCGCGCAAACGAAGGCACTTAAAAATTGTACCTACGTACATACATATATACACCAAGAAGTCGTAAGTCCAGGTGCTCAGCAGAACTTCTGCAACGCACAGTAATTTATGACTTTTTTTTCTTTTATTTAAGACATTGTATAGATCTGCGTCAAAGTCTTCCTCTTCGATAATTACTTCGTCTTCACTTTGAGAAGAGGTTAAATGAATTTCCTGACCATGTTCAGCGATATTTAATTTTTGACTCTTATTACTAGAATCCATTTCAAGTATTATAATAATTTAACTTCTCATTACTTACGAGTAGGTATACTGAGCGCGACAATAAAAAACCAAACGCGAGACGCAGACTAGACTATCATTCACTCCTTACAACGTTACTTTTAAATTAAATTCAGAAATCAGAATAGACGCTAGGGTAGCTTGGTATGAGTAATCTCTTACTACGAAAAGAATTTATATTAATTATATCCTTTTGAACAATTTTCTCTAATAACATTCCTTGTAAAATTCCTAGTCTATTACATATGTAGGAACAAGTTCATGCGCCCCAGTCGTGTATTTTATTCTAATTCAAATGTTTGTATAAAAACTATTTAGCTTTTTGATATACATAACGTTAAGCTTTATTGAAACGAATAAATAAATTACCTGAGATTTTTGCCAGGCCCATAAATGTTCTCTTAGTTGAACGTATAATCCATAAGATTTTCTTTCTGTTCCAACGACTTGTTTTAAATCTTCATTATTTAATAGCTTTAGAGATTTAAAATCAAGGCCCAAATCTAAAAACAAGTTATTTTAAATTTAATCAATACTGCTTTAAACAAAATAGAAACTGTGATTTCTATGACATTCGAATAAAAGTATGTTATCTAATAGGCAAAATTGGAAAAGGTCGGCTAGTTTTAGAAATTTTTTTATCAGCCATTTACCATTTGTAGTCAATTGTGAAATTATGGACGTCATGAACTTTTTCTAGAACTCAGCAGTTTTGCACGTGAACTTGCAAATTTTTAGTGCATATATACATATGTAGACACAGACACTAAAAAATTGTACCTACATACATATCTGTGGTGTTTGGTAGAAACTTGATAACTTCATAAAATAATTTATAATAATCGAGCTCACCCATAAACGGGTAAACTGATTTTCTTAAAATTTGGAAAATAATTTTTTTAAGGAATATTTTCAAAAGTTTTCCAAATTTGAAGAAAATCAGTCAACCCTAGCTCCATGAAAACTGAACATAAAAACGCAAATTATTTTATGGACTTACTCGTATCATGTTTGATATAATACACTAAAAAGTCGCAAGTACATGTGCTCAGCAGACACAATTGCCCAAGCGCGCAAACGAAGGCACTTAAAAATTGTACCTACGTACATATATACACCAAGAAGTCGTAAGTCCAGGTGCTCAGCAGAACTTCTGCAACGCACAGTAATTTATGACTTTTTTTTCTTTTATTTGATAATTACAAACGTAGTTACCTATGAAATTAATGTAGAGTTGATGCAAGTTCCAGGATGTTAAGACATTGTATAGATCTGCGTCAAAGTCTTCCTCTTCGATAATTACTTCGTCTTCACTTTGAGAAGAGGTTAAATGAATTTCCTGACCATGTTCAGCGATATTTAATTTTTGACTCTTATTACTAGAATCCATTTCACGTATTATAATAATTTAACTTCTCAACACTTACGAGTAGGTATACTGCGCGCAACAATAAAAAATCAAACGCGAGACGCAGACTAGACTATCATTCACTCCTTACAACGTTACTTTTAAATTAAATTCAGAAATCAGAATAGACGCTAGGGTAGCTTGGTATGAGTAATCTACTACGCGATAGTTATTTTCAACATTTTTAACTACTGAAAAGTGAGAAATTTAAGATAAGGTCACAATTGACTTTTGAATAGTTATTTTGCAAGCACATTACGCAGATACGGTATAAGACCCCGTTTAGATAGTGACTTTTGATGATGACGAACATTTAGTTGGTGAGATTGGTGTCAAGAACACCTACCCTTCTAATTACTAAACCCATCATCATGGCGTTTTAAAACAGTTTTCAAAAATCAGTGGGTGCGAAGATGAAATCAGATTTTGTTTTCTTTCACAAAATAGTCAGACTCAAAAAATAATAGTGTAAAAGGGGACTATATGTTTGCAAACTTACTACTAGGAAGTCAATTGTGACTTTACCTCATTAATTGATTTTAACTTTCCGAAAGTCGCAATCCACTAACACAAAAGTTAAAAATGACTATGCGATAGTTATGAAGAATCTTAAAATAACTATTCAATTGTCAATTCTGACTATTTTTTAATAACTTCTTACTACTTTTTGCTTTTACATAGTCATAAACTAACACAAAGGCGTTGAAAATAACTAGTGCGTAGTAGATATTAATACTCGAAGTACAAAGAACTAAAAATCTCGAAGAGGTACTGAAGTTTTCGGCAGAAAACAAACGAATACTCGGAAATAATAAGACGCGTCTATAATTGCAGAGTGTGAACGTTTCTTATAATGTCATTCACTTTTGCTTTTGAAAGTAAAGTGTGCTTACGAGCGCTATGGGGATAGACAAAATGTGCGCAATAATGCAACAAAACTGTATTTTTTAAGCCAAGGGATGATATTTTATTAGAAAGACCATTAGACCATTTTTAGTTGTACAACTGTTTGGTTGCTTATAGAAAACAGATGAACTATTTGGTTGAATGTCCGCGCAGGTGCACATAATTATACAAAATAGCCTTAGGCTAGGCGCGCACATTCAATTTTTATATTCGCAACTGCTTGGATCGAGCAACTAAAAGTTTGTGTTTTGATACAAACTAAGCGATTGCCTAAAATGAGTTCGCTATTTTGTGTAACATATAATTATATGCACTTGCGCGGACATTCAACTAAATAGTTCATCTGTTTTCTAAAAGCAACCAAACAGTTGTGCAACTAAAAATTGAATGTGCGCGCAATCGTTTAGTTTGTGTCAAAACACAAACTTTTTAGTTGCTCGAACCAAGCAGTTTCGAAACTAAAAATTGAATGTGCGCGCCTAGCCTAAGAGTTTACTTTTTTGTTCGTCATCCATTTCAGCTGATTATGATAACAGATTTAGTTCAGTTTCATAACAGATCTGGTTTTCGAAGTAGCATAACAGACTTTTATAAAAGTTCGAACCTCTGAATACCAATCATAAAAGATCTTTAAAGTTGGAATTCTTCAGTTTTTGAAAATCTACTTTGGGAATTTTTACGAACAATGCTGCTCATTATTAGATATCTTTTGTTATACTGTATGCGTATGTTATGACGTAGCGTATTTTTTTGGAAAAGTTATCCGTAGTACAGTAGGATTTTATATGAATAACAAATACAACATCCGCAGTAGGATCACTGCCTATAAAATGAGAAGTGAAATCCTGCTGCGGATAGAGATTTGACGTTTATTCGAGTGTCGCCAGTGATCCTATTACGGATGTTGTATTTGTTATTCATATAAAATCCTACTGTACTACGGATAAGTTTTCCAAAAAACACGGCTAATGACTATCTGGGTCTGAATCTTTTCAAAAATCAGTGGGTGCGAAGATGAAATCAGATTTTGTTTTCTTTCACAAAATAGTCAGACTCAAAAAATAATAGTGTAAAAGGGGACTATATGTTTGCAAACTTACTACTAGGAAGTCAATTGTGACTTTACCTCATTAATTGATTTTAACTTTCCGAAAGTCGCAATCCACTAACACAAAAGTTAAAAATGACTATGCGATAGTTATGAAGAATCTTAAAATAACTATTCAATTGTCAATTCTGACTATTTTTTAATAACTTCTTACTACTTTTTGCTTTTACATAGTCATAAACTAACACAAAGGCGTTGAAAATAACTAGTGCGTAGTAGATATTAATACTCGAAGTACAAAGAACTAAAAATCTCGAAGAGGTACTGAAGTTTTCGGCAGAAAACAAACGAATACTCGGAAATAATAAGACGCGTCTATAATTGCAGAGTGTGAACGTTTCTTATAATGTCATTCACTTTTGCTTTTGAAAGTAAAGTGTGCTTACGAGCGCTATGGGGATAGACAAAATGTGCGCAATAATGCAACAAAACTGTATTTTTTAAGCCAAGGGATGATATTTTATTAGAAAGACCATTAGACCATTTTTAGTTGTACAACTGTTTGGTTGCTTATAGAAAACAGATGAACTATTTGGTTGAATGTCCGCGCAGGTGCACATAATTATACAAAATAGCCTTAGGCTAGGCGCGCACATTCAATTTTTATATTCGCAACTGCTTGGATCGAGCAACTAAAAGTTTGTGTTTTGATACAAACTAAGCGATTGCCTAAAATGAGTTCGCTATTTTGTGTAACATATAATTATATGCACTTGCGCGGACATTCAACTAAATAGTTCATCTGTTTTCTAAAAGCAACCAAACAGTTGTGCAACTAAAAATTGAATGTGCGCGCAATCGTTTAGTTTGTGTCAAAACACAAACTTTTTAGTTGCTCGAACCAAGCAGTTTCGAAACTAAAAATTGAATGTGCGCGCCTAGCCTAAGAGTTTACTTTTTTGTTCGTCATCCATTTCAGCTGATTATGATAACAGATTTAGTTCAGTTTCATAACAGATCTGGTTTTCGAAGTAGCATAACAGACTTTTATAAAAGTTCGAACCTCTGAATACCAATCATAAAAGATCTTTAAAGTTGGAATTCTTCAGTTTTTGAAAATCTACTTTGGGAATTTTTACGAACAATGCTGCTCATTATTAGATATCTTTTGTTATACTGTATGCGTATGTTATGACGTAGCGTATTTTTTTGGAAAAGTTATCCGTAGTACAGTAGGATTTTATATGAATAACAAATACAACATCCGCAGTAGGATCACTGCCTATAAAATGAGAAGTGAAATCCTGCTGCGGATAGAGATTTGACGTTTATTCGAGTGTCGCCAGTGATCCTATTACGGATGTTGTATTTGTTATTCATATAAAATCCTACTGTACTACGGATAAGTTTTCCAAAAAACACGGCTAATGACTATCTGGGTCTGAATCTTTTCAAAAATCAGTGGGTGCGAAGATGAAATCAGATTTTGTTTTCTTTCACAAAATAGTCAGACTCAAAAAATAATAGTGTAAAAGGGGACTATATGTTTGCAAACTTACTACTAGGAAGTCAATTGTGACTTTACCTCATTAATTGATTTTAACTTTCCGAAAGTCGCAATCCACTAACACGAAAGTTAAAAATGACTATGCGATAGTTATGAAGAATCTTAAAATAACTATTCAATTGTCAATTCTGACTATTTTTTAATAACTTCTTACTACTTTTTGCTTTTACATAGTCATAAACTAACACAAAGGCGTTGAAAATAACTAGTGCGTAGTAGATATTAATACTCGAAGTACAAAGAACTAAAAATCTCGAAGAGGTACTGAAGTTTTCGGCAGAAAACAAACGAATACTCGGAAATAATAAGACGCGTCTATAATTGCAGAGTGTGAACGTTTCTTATAATGTCATTCACTTTTGCTTTTGAAAGTAAAGTGTGCTTACGAGCGTTATGGGGATAGACAAAATGTGCGCAATAATGCAACAAAACTGTATTTTTTAAGCCAAGGGATGATATTTTATTAGAAAGACCATTAGACCATTTTTAGTTGTACAACTGTTTGGTTGCTTATAGAAAACAGATGAACTATTTGGTTGAATGTCCGCGCAGGTGCACATAATTATACAAAATAGCCTTAGGCTAGGCGCGCACATTCAATTTTTATATTCGCAACTGCTTGGATCGAGCAACTAAAAGTTTGTGTTTTGATACAAACTAAGCGATTGCCTAAAATGAGTTCGCTATTTTGTGTAACATATAATTATATGCACTTGCGCGGACATTCAACTAAATAGTTCATCTGTTTTCTAAAAGCAACCAAACAGTTGTGCAACTAAAAATTGAATGTGCGCGCAATCGTTTAGTTTGTGTCAAAACACAAACTTTTTAGTTGCTCGAACCAAGCAGTTTCGAAACTAAAAATTGAATGTGCGCGCCTAGCCTAAGAGTTTACTTTTTTGTTCGTCATCCATTTCAGCTGATTATGATAACAGATTTAGTTCAGTTTCATAACAGATCTGGTTTTCGAAGTAGCATAACAGACTTTTATAAAAGTTCGAACCTCTGAATACCAATCATAAAAGATCTTTAAAGTTGGAATTCTTCAGTTTTTGAAAATCTACTTTGGGAATTTTTACGAACAATGCTGCTCATTATTAGATATCTTTTGTTATACTGTATGCGTATGTTATGACGTAGCGTATTTTTTTGGAAAAGTTATCCGTAGTACAGTAGGATTTTATATGAATAACAAATACAACATCCGCAGTAGGATCACTGCCTATAAAATGAGAAGTGAAATCCTGCTGCGGATAGAGATTTGACGTTTATTCGAGTGTCGCCAGTGATCCTATTACGGATGTTGTATTTGTTATTCATATAAAATCCTACTGTACTACGGATAAGTTTTCCAAAAAACACGGCTAATGACTATCTGGGTCTGAATCTTTTCAAAAATCAGTGGGTGCGAAGATGAAATCAGATTTTGTTTTCTTTCACAAAATAGTCAGACTCAAAAAATAATAGTGTAAAAGGGGACTATATGTTTGCAAAACTTACTACTAGGAAGTCAATTGTGACTTTACCTCATTAATTGATTTTAACTTTCCGAAAGTCACAATCCACTAACACAATAGTTAAAAATGACTAGGTATGCGATAGTTATGAAGAATCTCAAAATAACTATGCAATAGTCCATTGTGAATATTTTGTAATAATATTTTCACTGCTTTTCGCTTTATGGTACATTAATAGTAGCTATGTATGTATGTACGTTTTGAGTGAGGTTTGTCGTGAACAAAGTGTTTAAGGAGGCTCTAGAAAGTTTGATTAAATTAAATGTCAGGAAGCGATAAAAAACAAACAGAAAAATAGCAAAACAAAGTTAAGTCGATGCTTTATTGGTAAAGTGGAGAAGGTTGGTCAATTTATAATAAAGATCCGAGAAATTGTCAATATAAAAAGAAGAAAAAAAGAAAAATTATAAATTGCGATTTAATTTGTTTGAGTGGAAATTGAACCATTTACTTGGATTTTTACTTCTAATTCTGCAAAGAGAAATTCAACAACTCTCCTCCTGCTTGGAAAAGCACTGTTCTGGTGAGTAGGAAATTTTGTCGCTCAGTTGAAAAATAAAAAAAGAACAGTAGACAACATTTTGCTGATTTTATTTTATTAATAAACATCAAAAATAACTTATTACTAATTAAAATAAGAAAAACAAAACACAACACATAATCCCAAATAAAATAAAAGACGCGACACGAGAAACAAAAAAGAATCCGACACAGAAATTAATATAAACAAACATTGACACTGACAGTTCAAGCCAAAAATAACACTGACATACAAAAATAAATAGTTTTCTTACATCGAAACAAAAAAACACGATGGCAGAAAAAGATAAACTTGACAATATTCTCGCAGTGTTGTCTACACTACACACTGATATAAAGAAAGACATAAAACAACAGACCGAACAATTATCATGCAAGTTGGATGCAATAGTGAAAACAACGAATGCAATTGAGGAAAGACAGGACTATCTGGAAGGAAAAATTAAATATATAGAACGAACATTAAAACGTAAAAATATGGTAATTTACAACATAGAAGAAACAGACGAGGAAACTATTGAAGATCAACAAAACTACATTTTAAAAATTATTAACGAAATATTAGAAATAGAAACAAAAATAGAAGAGATAGATTTCACAAGACGATTAGGAAAAAAGGGTGAAAAACCCAGGCCACTTCTTGTAGGGTTAACAACACAAATCAAAAAGGATAAAATAATGAAAAATAAATTAAAATTGAGAGATTTTAAGAATGCCATCATATATATTAAAGACGATAAATTAAAAAGTGACATGTACAATATAGTTAGAGAACAAGTACCAAAAACACATAATGATGAGGAACGTATCATAAACGAGAGACAAACCAACAATCCAAACTTCAAAAAAACACAAAAAAGAACAAGAAACCAAGAAGAAGACAAAAATATGACAGATTCAAAAGCCTCTTGTTCAACAAACAAGAAAATAAAAGAAAATGACATACGAAAAGATGGGAAACTACAGACGGGAATAAACAATTTTTTCAGAAATGTACGAAATGAATCGTTGACGTCACCAAACAACAAAGAATAGCAACAAAATATACGAGTATCTGACCAATTACCCACCACCTTGAAAGAACATGATATAAAGGAACTTAACAAAAATATTACTCTCTCAAGCCGGTTTGCCACCGTGAGGGACGTAGGCTTAAACCCCCCAAAAACCTTAACGAAACAAATAATAACACCAACAAAAAATACCATAAATATATGTTCATTTAATGTTAGAACATTATCTACAGACGACAAAATGGAACAACTAAGACAAGCAATATCTAACATTGATTGGGACATTATTGGATTATCAGAGACAAAAATATATGGAAAAAAAATATTGGAGAGTGACACTGGTATATTTTGCCACATAGGAGAAACCAAGGGACTTCACGGAGTTGGCTTTTTAATAAAAAAGGAACTCAAAAAATCCATAATTGATATACAGTTATTTAATGAAAGGATGTGCAGTGTTACTCTGAAAATAAACAACACAAAACTGACTATTATACAAATATATGCCCCGACACAAAATTCTACAGACGATGAAATTAACTCATTCTATGATAAACTTGAAAAAGCATACCAATCGATAAAAACAGAAGTAATGTATGTGATTGGTGACTTTAACGCTAGACTAGGCTTGAAAGAAGATGGAGAAGAACATATTATTGGACGATTCGGCTATGGACAAAGAAACAAAAGAGGAGAAAAACTACTTAACTGGCTACAAGAAATGAACTTAGTTTTTGCAAATTCATTTTTTAAGAAAAAGGACAAATTCAAATGGACATGGTTGTCGCCAGATAGAAAAACAAGAAGCGAATATGATCTTATATTGACAAATAAAATAAAAACAGTAATGGACGTTTCAACACTAACCACGATAAAATTTGACAGTGACCATAGAATGATACGTGCGAAAATTAAACTTAATCACAGCACAATAAATAGAAATCAACAAAAATATTTTACGCCCAAGGAAATAACTACTGAACAAAAAATATCATACAACGAACAACTTGGCAGTCAAATTATAGGACACATAGACACAAATTTCACAAGAGAAAACATCCAAAACAATTATGACACTCTTGAAAATATCATAAAGAATTCAGCAAGAAACACAATCATGAAACAGAAAAACAAAAAGCCTGACAAAATTTCACAGAACACAAAAATATTGATAGAAAAAAGAGAGAACTTGAGAAATAAGGAAAATTTATCTGAAAATGAGAAGAAAGAACTAAGCGAATTAAGAAAAATCATAAAAGCTAAAGCAGAAGTAGACATTCAAACTTACAACGATACAAAAATTAAAGAAATAATTAAACATACAAAATCGATTAAAAAAGCAAAACAATTCCTATATGACGAAAAAGAATGGATTGTATCTATAAATAAAGACACGAAACGAAAAACAAAAAGGCTAGACATCAATAAAACAGCAACAGACTTTTTTGAATCACTGTTTACATCAACGGCCAAAACAGCTGAAAATGAGGATTCTAACAATAATTTTGATGACGACTCTTTAATAATTTTCAATGATACGGATATAGCATACACTATAGATGACTTGGATCAGGAAAAAAGTGCTGGAAGTGACGGGATAGAAGCTGAAGCTCTCAAATTCGGAAAAGAAACACTTACGCCAATACTGACAAAGATTTTTAACGCTGTCATCAGGACGCAAAAAATACCAACACAATGGAAAAAAAGTATCATTATACTGTTACATAAAAAAGGAGACAAAGAAGATATTAACAATTATAGACCAATCAGCTTAATTTCGACAATATATAAACTGTTTTCAAAAGTACTATTCAAAAAAGTAAAAATCTCACTAAATTTCCAACAACCAAGGGAACAAGCCGGCTTCAGAGAGGGCTTCTCAACAACTGACCACCTACAGACAATAAATCAATTAATAGAAAAATATAACGAATATGAAAAACCCCTCTACCTCTTATTCATCGATTTTAGCAAAGCGTTCGACACTGTAGAACACAAAAGTATATGGACAGCATTGAAGAACCAAAATATTAATTCAACATTCATACAGACAATTAGAAACATATACAAAAACAACAAGGCGAAAGTAAAAACGGACAAAATCGGACGAGATTTTAACATCGAAAGAGGAGTAAGACAAGGAGACCCCATTTCTCCACCGCTGTTCTCTGCAGTATTGGAA
The DNA here is from genome assembly GCA_911387755.1 of Chrysotoxum bicinctum. NCBI lineage: Eukaryota > Metazoa > Arthropoda > Insecta > Diptera > Syrphidae > Chrysotoxum > Chrysotoxum bicinctum. Next base: position 208,223,994 of record OU426988.1, read on the forward strand.
GAAATTTTTCGAAATCTCAATTGGACACAGAAATATGGAATCAATATATGGGGAGAGAGACTCAACAACCTAAGATTTGCAGATGATATTGTTTTGATTTCCGATACACCAGACGATTTACAACAGATGTTAATCGACCTTTCTACTGAATGTAAAATACACGGACTTTCATTAAATCTCAACAAAACCAAAGCAATGACAAACCATATAAGGAAAGACATCTTGTTTCAAAATGAAAAAATAGACTATGTTGATGACTATATCTACCTTGGACAACTGAAATCTTTCACGCAGCAAGAAGACAAAGAAATAAAAAGACGAATAACTAATAGCTGGAAGCAGTATTGGAACATTAAACAAATTCTCGACTCAAAACTTGGCAAAGACACGCAAAAACACATCTTAGACTCAACAATACTTCCGGTAATGACATACGGTTTGCAAACTATAGGACTTACTTCAAAATCTCTTGAGAGCATCAGGATATGTCAAGCAAAAATAGAAAGGCGACTACTTAACATAAGAACTGTGCAACGAATAAGAAACGATGAAATAAGAAGACGAACAAATATTACAGACGCAATTCAAAGAATAAAACAATTGAAATGGAGCTGGGCAGGTCACATCTCAAGATTACAAGACAACCGTTGGACAAAAATAGTAACGAAATGGACTCCACCACACGAAGTAAGACCAAGAGGAAGACCAAGAAAGAGATGGATGGACGATCTAACACAATTCAACAATAACTGGTATAATGACGCAAAAAATAGAGTTATATGGACAACAATGGGGGAGGCTTATACCAGACTGACTTAAATCGAAAACAAAATACCTAAACGAAAAATTTGATGAAAATTATATTATTTATTTAAATTAAAGGTTAAAAAAAAATATAAAAGATAGAAATGGAAAATAAAGAATAATATTGTAGACAAAAATCATAAAATATATATATTGTAAAAGAAAAAAGACGAACAAAAATGAAAATATGTAACTTTAAATTATCATTATGTTATATACACGAAATGTAATTCAAAGAACTTAAAGGTAAATAAAGCTTATAATAATAATAATAATAATGTATGTACATATATATTAATTTGTATACATAAATAGACTTGCAAAGAAAATTTCAAAAATTATCTAGAAATTTTGTTTCTTCGTGTGAAAGAAACAAGAGATTTTTAGGGAATTTAAAAGAAAACGTCATAGAAATATTCAGCAACTTGGTTTTTCTTGTGAATGTGGATGAAGTAACCATTTAACAGTCAAATAATGTGCCTATTTTTTTTCTGCTTAAGAAAATGAAGTACCTATTATTAAATTTTCAGAATTAGCTATTTAATTGTAACATTGAAACTGCATTCTAATATCTACTACACGATAGTAGTATTTAACTTTTTTAAGATGTCGTTTGTGAAAATAATTTATCCTACCTACATATTTAAAACTAATGTATTTTTTTTTTGACTATTTAAAAGTTGATATACATACTTAATAGTCAGATTCGACTACTAATTTATCTACTACGTCAGAGTCATATTGAACTATCTTAAGAAGGTATTGGTTTGTCATATTTTTGTGTATTCTATTTAAAATTAGGATATTCTTATTTTGACTATTAGAAAGTTAAAACTTACTATTAAGTAATCAGAACCATCCATAGTCGTTTTCAACTATTCTTAGTAGTGGTTTATGACAATCAAAGCATAACTATTCAAAATAGTAGCAAATTACTTTTTTGTATAGTTATTCTTATTTTTAACAATTTCGTAGGTTAATTCTAACTATATTTTACTATTTTTTAACTATTTTTGAATTATTTTTGATGAAAAATAGTCATTTCATAAATTTCATGGAAAATTATCAAATGACTATTGCAATAGTTACAAAAATAACTATTTTTTTTTCTGAGTGTAGATGGTGGCTCTCATTACCGAAATATATTGCAATAGCCATTGGTCGAATTTCAGAAATATTGGCCAAAATTGGAATTTGCTACTTAGGAACAGAGGTAATCCATCAACATTGAAATTAAGAAGAACTTCCATTGATTGATTTAATTGACGAAATGTTTTCGATACCATAGTACCAAAATGAACCGGATCCCGTTGTTTGTATATCAATACTCCGTGGTGTATGGAGCAACGTACGTGCATCTTTTGGCAGTTCAGCTTTTCCTTCATTTCGCAATAAAAGAAGCAGCTCAGACATAGCACAATGTGTTATTTTATATTAATTTAACAGTCCAATCAGCCAATTTAGACATAAAATCAATGTGTTCGTCCAAATCATCAATGACGCAACCTTCCGAGGAGGGTTCTACTTCCCGATTTATATTTTCCACAACTTCATCATTATCATCCAAATCTGTTCGAAATTGAGTCTTTAATATTTCATTTGGCCCTACTTTAATATAAGGTTCATTTGAAATAATATTTTCTAGCGATATTGAACAATTTGTAGAATATAAAAGTTGATTTTCGTCGTTTCAAATAAATTTTGATTATTTTGCTGAATACTACTGGGTTTCACACAGTTTTTTAATTTTTTTAAAAAGTTTTTTTTCCTACGATACCATTTCAAATAATTGTTGAACTTCGAGCTACCCAATTTTTTTATTTTTTAAAGAAATAAACGCGCGGTGGCTGTAAACAAATGACAGCTGAACTGAGGTAAACATTTTGTTGACATTATGGTTAGACATTGGTGTAGTTTAGTGTATTTAATCTCCACAAGATTTAAATCTTACACCGAAAAATGATTGCTCATTTAAAATGGTGTATATTATCTACAAAATTTTGTGTAAAAAATACGTCATTTTTGTTGATTTCAAAATTGGATTTTTTGTATGCGCCATTAATGGCATATTAAAAAAACAGCTGCGAATCGGTTTATTTTTTGCACAGCATTGGAACAAAAATGTTGAAATTTTGCACAGAAAAGGCAATGGTGTAATTTTTATACCGGTATATTTTGTCAAATACACCAAAATCTTAAAATTTTCTTCAGTTTTCTCAATTTTACACCAAAATTCAAGAAATTGTACCAAATTATACACCAGTGTGCTACTTGAGAATTCGATTGAGTGCAAGCGAAACGATAGCCAAGTCAAATTTTTATTTCACCCTGCCACGTCACCAACAAACATTAGCCACAGCTTTCAAGTTCTGGTGCTTGGCGCTTAATAAAATGAACTATTTTTATGCTAATTGTATCAATTATCTGAGCGAGACACGTGTGTAATCGCGGTGATGTAATACAACTTTCTAAGGCTGTGAAGCGCCAGCGCACACTTCCTCCATGACCAGGGACAGTATCTACCGAGTACCAGCATTTTGGGAACAGCAAATCTGACAAGAAAATCCACGAAATCCGAACAATACCAGTACCCCAGTTGTAGCGAACAGACGTACACTAAATAATTTAGTCTACTCTAAATTGAGTACCCGCGCGACGCACGCCGCGCCGCCAGCTCATAAACCGCACCAAACAGTCACTCTTATGTGGATGCATCGACTTTTCAACAATTACTCGTAGATTCTCATTTGCCTAAATGCGGCAATTCTGCTTGTTAACGAATCCACTGATGTGAAAGTATGCCTCGTCGCTAAAGATGATTTTCTTTGACTCTGTCTGTTCAACCAAACATTCGGCGTATTGGCGACGTTTCAAATGGTCAGTAGGCTTCAGCTCTTGAGTCAATTGAACCTTGTAAGCATTTAAATTCAAATCTTTATTCAAAAATCGCATCAGTGATGTTTGTGAGATGTCGAGGTTGACGGCTCTTCTGCCACACTATCGCGAACAACAGCAATGTTTTCCGCAGAACGAACTGGGCGAGCATGCACAGGTGTTTTCACATTTCCTACAGACCCGGTTTGCTGAAATTTGTGCACAATTCGAGCGATTGTCGACACATTTGGTCGATTATGCTGACCAAAAAAATCACGAAGTGCACGAAATGCATGCACACTTTATTACCATTTTTTCTATAAACAGTGCTCTAGCCAAATAGCCAGCTGTATTCCTCCCTCAAACAATTTAACCATAATACTCGGGCTTTTAGAATGCTCAATTTACCCTTGAGTCCAATTTCGGACGTACTGTGAAATAAAGAGATTCTTTTTTCAGCTGTACTACACGAATGTGGAATGCTCTACCTAGCTCTATTTTTTCTTCCCATTGTAATATTCAGAAATTTAAAACTAATGTGCATCGGTATCTCCTTTTCCTCTTCTGTGTTTTCCTAACGCTCGTACTGTGTTAATAATTTTAAGATTAGTAATAATAATAACCCTTTAGTGCGCGCTAATAATACAAAAAAAGGTATATTCCCAAAGCTAAATCATTTCTCGGCGATTTTAGAAAAAGATTACTTTGGTGTTCTCTGAAGCGTGAAGGTGAAGCTTCAGCTAGGACTTTATTTCTTAGATGCAATATTAGCCTTTAAGGCTACAAACTTCCTTATTTCAGGTGACGCTATACTTCGGGGTAGACCAGGATATCAACCAATAAGCTTCTCCAAGTTTGATGTTGAAGTCATCTCCCACCAATGTGTACTCCCTAAGTCACGGTCGTCCTCTGCTGTTTCCAGCCCGGAGAATTTGGGTCAATTTGCTCTACATGGCCCATCAGTCATCTCAGTCGTTCGACTTTTATTCGTTAGATTTCACTGTACATATACGAGTATCTTCTCCTCTACTCCCCATCTATGCAGACGGAGAATTTTCCTCTCGAAACATCCTAAAGCGTTCTCATCCTCTTTTGACAAGGTCCATTTCTCGGCACCAGTTACAAGGACCGGAATGATAAAAGTCTTATAAAGGGACACTTAAGTTGCTCGGGAGAGGACCTTGCCACTCAATTGCCTTATTAGTCCAAAGAATCAGCGATTGACAAGATTTATTTTCCGTCGTTTGATTACAGCGCTTGTGTCATTGTTGTCTGAATTAATAGCGGCAGTGGCGTCTAGGTAGACAAAAACTAGAAGATTATCATTTAAATCTCTTTAAGAATTGGCCATCTATTTAAACCAAAAGGCCCCCATTTAAGTCAAAGTGTCCGGATCCCACCAAAGACTATGCAAACTAAGCTAACCAAACATTAGCGCGCGACCACAATCCTAGTCAGATATAAGTATAAAAGTATAAATCGAAAATAGCCAGCAATTAGAGGGATTCCTGTATAGCCAGTCCTTGCAAACGTACATGTCTACTTCCCCATACATCTACACACATTCAGGCAGACATATGTGCAATGAGCGTAATGAAAAGGTCATTTTGATCCTTGATCTAGTTATAGGTATACAAAGTAATCTAAGCCCCACGTATATGTAATAGTTATGGTTATTGGATGAGGGGCGGTGGCAAAGTGCTGCGCATTAGCTCCATTTGCAATTAACTGCTGCAATTAGGAGTGGTGGACGGACAATTCATTTTTTATGGTTCATAGCTTAGGTTCTTTAATTGCAAGCAATGAAATGGTTCGAGTGGAACTCTTTTTTTTTTCTGCTTTTATTTGCCATGAATTTATATGATACTTTAACTAATGACATTTGAATAAAATTACAAAAAAAAAAAAATAGTAAAGAATGAGCGCATTCTAATTTAATTTTAATTGAAAAACATTAAGACATTAGGAATGGTTTTTGACATGATTACTCGCTGTTATGGGCAAAAACACATCAGGAATTAGAATTTCTCCTACAATAATTTAAATCTAATATGTATACTGTATATCCGCGATAGGAATAGCTCGTTAAATATAAGTTTATTACTTAATTTAAGTTTAGTAAAAGTTACGAAGAGTGTAGACCAAAAACAGTTTTCACTTTTTAAAAGGGGTTTTAATCAGCGCCAGCGGTATAAATGGGAATTTACATTCAGTTTTAAAGTCCGTATTTATGTTTTCTAGGCATACTGTTTATGTTCTCTTAAGCTGTAAAACTGTTTATGTAAGCTAAATCAGTTAACGTCAAATATGTATGCATAGTTGTTTTTTTGCGATGTATGGATTTTTTAATGAAGACGTAACAATGGAATTCAGAATTTTCTACAAAGAGAAAGATGGACACCAAAAAGTAACTAGGCTTAAAGGAATCGAAAATTGTCCGTGGTAAGACTGAATTGACAACAGGTGATGAAAATGATAAAAAAGCACATCCATAGTGACATCTGAGGTAGAGAAACCACTATTACATATCGACAACTGCGAATCATAGAAGGCAATGTGGGACAAACTATGTTCAGTAACTGAGAAAAAATCAGAAAATTGAAAAACTGAAAAAGTGTGATGATGACAGGGCTGGCCATCTACACTGAACCAAAAAGGTACATAATATCAATTAAAAAGTTTGTTACCACAATGAACTATTTTTTATTAAAACTCGTTCAATTAACATGTTAATTGCGACAATGAACGGCTGTTTATTGATTTTATTTTTCCATAATTTTTCAATCAATAAACTGTTAATTGTTTCTTATAAAAGTTTATTAAAATAGTTTATTGATTTTAAAAAATTATTATTTTTATAAACAGTTAATTGAAAAAGTTTCTTGACGCAATAATCGGTATATTGCGGCAATAAACGGTTCATTGCGGTAATAAACGGTTAGTTGTAATAAACGGTTAGTTAATAAACTTAGTTTATTGACGCAATTAACGCATTATTTGGCGCAATAAACTCTTTTATTGCCGCAATAAATTCATCAATTATCACAATGAACTCAGTTTACTGCCACAAATAACGTATTGATAAAAATTTCAATAAAATATTAAATATTTTAATAGTTTTTACTGATTTAAGCTTTTTAATTGTCTTTATTGTTTTATTCATAACACTTTGGTACACTTGGTTACAACTTAATCAATAGAACGTTTACTCACGACAAGAACAAGGAATAGGCTGACAATTCTAATTGTGATTTTTAGTTAACTGTGAAAATAAATAGTTGTTGGCGCCAATAATTAGTTCATTGCGCCAATAAACAGTTTATTGAAATAATAAACTTTTTGTTGGGACAATAAATGGTTTATTGAAAGTTAACTGTTTTTGGAAATGGAAATTTGGATTATCAATAAATATTTTACTGCGACAATAAAAGTTTTATTGTGACAATAAATGGTTTATTGAAAGTCAACTGTTTTTTAAAATGAAAATATCAATAAATAGTTTATTCCGACAACAAAAGGTTTATTTAAAGTTTATTGTTTTTTTGAAATGGTAATTCGGATTTTTTGGTGACCTAAAAAATAAATTAAGTAGATTTTGGCAATTATTATTAATACTGGCCACTTGTTTTATGAAAAAAAAAATCGATTCAAATTTTCAACTCGTTTATTGTGTAAATAAACTGTTTATTACATATACATATTATATAAAATTACAACTGGGATTTAGAAAAAAAAATATTAAATTGTAGTAAACTATTTACTGCCACAATAAACGAGTTTTTAAGGCTCAAAAATTTTAACTTGACAATGTATAAGTTTATTGTGTCAATAAATAGTTTATTAACGGATTTAGAATTCAATAAACTCAAATTAATTTTCACAATAAATAGTTTATTGATTTTGGAAATCTAAAACCAATAAAAATTTATTGTGACAGTAAAAAGTTCATTGCGACAATAAAAAGTAAGTCAATAAACAGTTTTTCGAATTTTTATGAACATTATTATTTTCAGTGTAGCGGTTTCTTTTTAAATCATAGCTTATTTCAACTGGTTCCCGCTCGAAATCTTGACATAAATTCAGTATCATCTTTGATGTATATACAACTTATAATACTCTCATGAATACTAATGATTGGTCTTAAGCATAGCGATAATGTACTTGTTAGATTACTCGTAAATAGAAATTATTCTCTTTTTCAGTATTTGTTTTATATCTTATTCTACTCTCCACTGTAAAATCGTGCGCTAATTTTAGTGCCACCACCAGGATAGCGCTGGTACAACAAAATCACGTTCCATGATAATATTATAGATGATGAAGAAACGTAATGACGAAATGAGTTGTGTAGCCCAAACAGAGCATTTATAAAAGAAGTTTTGACGTAAATGAAGCACCCATCGCACCTGCTGTAAGCTAGTGAACAACACTCATGGTCTGCGTCGTTGTATGGTGCGCACAAACGAGAATGTGGCTGCTGTAGCCGAGATTGTGAGACTCAATTCACGAACATCAACTCGCCATCGATCTCAGCAGTTCAATATTTCACGCACTAGCCTGAATAGAATTCTGCACAAAGATCTCGGATTATTCCATCCACTTGATTGACCTTGTGTTCCATAATTAATTGGTATGTTTGCTCTTACTAATAAAGCCATAATACATGGAAAACTTTTAATTTTGTTCATTTTATTGTATTTTTAAAAAGAAGCTTGTATTTGGCCCACCCTTTATTAAATTATTGCATGGGGGTCAACAAGTTCTTACAAGCGAATGCTCAAGAGCTAACTCGTTCGACTCACATCGTCTGCTGCTACAGGCATATTTTTGGAGGAATGGAAAATTTCTTTTATTACACCCATTTTCAAAGCAGGTCCTAGACAACAAATTGAAAATTATAGAGGGATATCTAAGATTTCGGCTTTTCCGAAGTTATTTGAACACATAGTTACTAAGAAGTTGTATTTTAATGTTAAAGAACATATATCTCCGTATCAGCATGGTTTTATGTCAGGCAGGTCGACAGCAACTAATTTGGTTTTATTTACGAAATATCTTTCTGATTCCCTGGAAGCAAGTGGTCAAGTAAATGTAGTCTTCACCGATTTTGTTAAAGCGTTTGACACAGTTTCACATACCTTTTTAATAAATAGACTATGTTCTTTTGGAATCCACTCTATTTTATTAAAATGGATTTCTAGTTATTTAAATAGTCGTAAACAAATTGTTAAATTGGAAAATGTATATTCTAGAACAATTGAGGTTTCATCTGGTGTCCCCCAGGGAAGTCATTTGGGCCCGTTGTTGTTTATTATCTTTATAAATGAAATTCCATTGCTGTTAAAAAATGCTTATTGTTTAATGTATGCCGATGATTTAAAGATATTCCTACGTGTTAAAAATGTTCAAGATAGATAGATGATAGATAGATAGATAGATAGATAGATAGATAGATAGATAGATAGATAGATAGATAGATAATTAATTTTATTTCCATTCAAAATTTTAACAAAAACATGATAAAGCTGGTATTCAAAATTAAATATGACAATAACTTGTTTGTAAGTCGTCTGTCAGGTTCAAAAAAATTAATTAATTATTTCAAGTAAAGCTAAGCAAGTTTTAACTAAATTCGTTTATTATTAAACTACGACATTTAAGTGAGTCTTTTAAAAATTTGTAAAGTTTTGGGTAGCAAAATCCATTTAAAATGTTGAGGAATGTTGGTCGATCTAGTGTAAAGTTTCCAAGATGTTTTTGCTGGTATCCTCTAAAGATGGGACATACACCAATGAAATGGTAAGTATTTTCTGTAGCATCCTGATTGCATAGAGTGCATAGGCCAACAGTGTCATTGCGAAAAGCTTTGGCATTTAAATTCAAAAGCCCGCACCTTGCTTTGAAGATTAAATTGATCATATCACGGGCATTATTATCTTCAAAGTAATTGGGAACTTCAGCATATAAAAAGTTGCAATATTCATCGTGGAACTGTGACTGCAATGCTTTGCTGGTGAAATCATCCCAATGCTTTTCAGCTAGCTTTGTCAGTAACAATTTGTGGATTTGACTCCATTTTGAAACTGAAGTTTCGAGACTGAAATCTATCTCCGTCTCTTGGAAAAGGCCTGACCATTCAAGATTGCTATTAACTTCAAAAAGACTTGAATGAAGTAGTTGAATGGTGTAATCGCAGCAATATTTGTTTAAATGTTAGTAAATGTCACTCTTTCTCTGTTTATCGAAACAGAAATCCTCTCTTGTACATGAATATAAAATTTCAAACTATGTCTTAAATGTTGAAAATATAGTCAAAGATCTTGGAGTGGTATTTGACAATAAACTGACTTTTTCGTTTCATATAGACTACATTGTCGCAAAAGCGAATTCAATGCTTGGATTTCTCAAACGAAATTGTAAGGAATTTTCAAATCCTTACGCTATTAAATCTGTGTACGTGTCTCTGGCGCGCCCGTTACTTCAGTATTGTTCTATTATTTGGTGTTCTGTTTTTGTAACTTATCAAATGAGATTGGAACGCATTCAAAAGTCTTTCAATCAGTGTTCCCAGGTTTTCAAACAAAAAATCCCCTTTTTTTGGCACCAAAACCTTTTTGTTTCCCCTTTTTTTTTCTTTGAAATTCCCTTTTTTTTCCGAAGAAAAAAACAAGTTTTCAATTGTTTTTCATACATTTTTTTTATTCCTTATAAAAAAATTATTATAATCCATGAAAAATAACAAAAATAAAAACAAAACATAACAAAGGTTTTCAGGACTAAAAACGAAATAACAAAAACAAAAAAATATAGGCGCAGAATTTTAAACATTTAAAACCTGCTCTAAGTCAATTTTAGAATGGGAGTCAACTCTAAATATTGAGTATAAAGCGAGATCCGATTTTTTTTTGTTAATTTTAAAGGACTTAAACTATACTTTAGCGTTAAAGAGCTCGTCTTACTTTAACAGCAGCAAATAGCTAGTTTATCTTTTAAAAGTATACTTTATTCATATTGACAATGGTCATTTCATACTAAATCAAATCGAAGAAAAAATGTTTACTGATGTTTTATTCGATTTTTTTAAAGTTGTTTTTTGTAAATAGACTGAATCACTAAATATTATAAATTCGAAACAATCGTACGAAAGTGCTGTACGATTAACAAATCTGTATACATAAAATGTAAAGCTAGTAAACGAGTATAGCTAAATGAATCTGCACCTTGCAACAACAAATTGAGTTTTTATGAGGAGAATTTGCGATTTATACTTTATTTCCATCTAAAATAATGTAAATACGAGTAACTTATAAACAATCACAATCTGTACCGAGGTAGTATATTAAATGTACTTCTTTCGGCGAAAATTATTTGGTTTGAAGTTGTCTGTTCTTTTTACTTTTTTTTGTGTTTTTGTAGTTGTGTGAGTTATATATCTGTCAAATTAAGGGTTGTTCAACGAAATTCGCTTAGTTTCTGTTGTTAAAACCACATTAGTTAGAAGAGTTGTTTAACGCGATTAAAATTATGAAAAAGTTAGACAAAGTCTCCAAGCTAAACGATTGCGTTAAGTAGAGCCGGTTTTATTGCTTAAACAAGAACTCTTTAAAATTTGGCACCATATTCTTTAATTATGATGTTAAAGTGGGCTTTTTTTGGTCAAATTATTTTAGATGCAAATAAAAACAAATTATTTCATCTTTCCCAACGTTTCATCGATTTTCTCGACTTTTTCAAGGGTTTAATTTATAAATGTTTTTTGATTATTTTTAAATAAATGAATTATTAATACACATTTTAGCAAATTAACATAGAAAACAATACTAAATAAACTATCATTTATAAAATGTCAAAAGAATTAATAAGAAGTTGCATGCACTGTTTTTTAGAGCATGTTGTTTTTTATATTTTCTAATTAGTTGTTTAGATTTGTAAATTTTTAAAGACTGTTTTTAATAAGATAATATTTTCCCCGTTTAGGTTTTTTTCCCCTTTATTTTCCCCGTCCCCTTTTTTTCCCCTATTGGCGTAAAAAATCGGCAAAAATGGTGGTTTTCCCCTCAACCTGGGAACACTGCTTTCAATAGATTTGTTGTTAAACAACTTACCATAATTGGAACTTAATTGAAATGCCCGTTTACTCGACTAGGTGCGCATTAATTGGTTTGGATTCTTTGGAAACTAGACGAAATGTTAGTTGTATTATGTTTGTTCACGATGTTTTCTCGTACCGTATTAAGTGTCCTAACCTTTTGGAAAAATTTCAAATTTACATATGCTCCAGAAAGAGTAACTCGCCAGCGAAATTTTTTGTATGCTCCTCTACATGTATTTAAATATGGGGAGAATGAACCCATTACTAAATGTATTCATCTTTATAATTTGAAATGCTCAGACTTAGATTTGTATGATAATAGAACAAAATTTAAAGCTAAATTGAATGATATATTTGTATTAAATTAAAAGTAAATAATTAAATTATTACAATGCACGCAAATTAAATTATACTCTGTAAATATTATATTTATATAGAACTTAGATTTAAGAACTTTTTTTTTTTGTAATCTGTTAGAGTTAATTTACTCGGTAGATGAAATAAATAAATAAATAAATAAATTTATCGGTGTGAATGACAATACCGAAAAAGCAATACTTTCAAAGTAGGATAGCATTCTGAAAGATTCCATTGCAACAAATGTGATGAATTGCAGTGGGAGAAAATCTTAGCAAGATTTTCAAAATGCAGTTCAGGGTTATAAAGAATGAAAGAACAAAAGCAACCGTTGGTATCAGTTGCTCACTCTTTGACTGGCACAAAGGAATGACTCATCAGAAAGAACATCGCGAACGTTAGGAAAATACTCAAAGGATCAGAAATTCTTTTTGAAGACGTCAAGAAGTCTCGCTGCCAAGATAGATTCAAAGGAAAAATACACAGACTTTCAATGAGTACTTACAAATCTGGAAGAAGTGGCAAATTAGTATATTCTGATTTGTGTGGACCAATGCAAGAAAATTTTCTAGAAGGAGCAAAATGCTTTTGAAAGATAAAATTAGTCGCTGGAGAAGTATCTAATTCACTCATTAAACTAAAACCACTCGTTGTATAGAGGACTTTCTTAAGAAAGCCTATTGCATATACCCCGGAACAAAATGGTGAAATCAAACGTGAGAATCGAACCGTAATTGAGTTGGATACCCTTTGGCATAATGGTTAGTGGGTTAGACTATCATGCAGAAGGTATGGGGTTCAACACCCAGCCGCTCCAAATAGTTTTTGTAGGTGTACTGCCTCTTCCGAGAAATTAACAACCAACCAATTTTCGGCAGAAAATTGTAGGTCCCCTCCATTTCTGGTAACACGAACACAGGAAAAGTTGAGAATGGTCTAAGCCCTCTACGAGCCATTTGGCCTCTTATTTATTTTAATTGAGCTGACTTGCTGACAGAGTCCTTGAAAGGAAACGAGACTTGGATATTAGTGAGTTCATCTGAAGTTCAACAAGTTATTGATAATCGTTGGACTTATAAATTCAAAAGGAACAGTTAAGGTAGCGCGCAGCACTTTAAAGCTAAGGGGCTTTAAATAAACAGCAGGGATCGACTTTAATTATACCTTCAGTCAAGTCACTAGATTTGATTCGACTCATTTTGTCCTATTTTGACAATTCGTTGTTAAAATACACACTCTCGGCTACAGCAGCCACATTCTTGTCCGTGCGCACCCTACGAACGACGGAGACCATGAGTGTTGTTCACTGGCATACGAACTTTTTGTACAAACCTGCGTACAGCAGGCACGGTGGGTTCTTCATTTCGGCCAAAACTTCTTTTAAAAAAACGCTGTTGGGCTCCACAACTCATTTTGTCATTTTATTCTGCGGATGTATGACACTGACTTTATGTAAAAATTTCGGGAAACAGCTGAAATAAGCTATGATAAAAAAGAAACCACTATATGGCCCGCCCGTCTATATCAAGCAACCCATGAACTTTGAAGATGGATCCAACCAAGATTGTAAGATAAAAATTGTCTGTTTGGCTTCACACTAATACAGAAGTGATCCAACTAGTTCAGCTGCGTACGTTTTTAGAAATGATTATATATCGGACATAATAATCAGGACCGATTTAAACAAGAGACACGCAAAAATGATTCTCAAAAGATTCACCATGGAGGATCCTCACCACCAAATGTATGCAAAAATAATTGTTTCGTATTTCCAAACGCTGAAGTTTCATATGAGGTAAGCTTGCTGCGAACTTGACGGAAATATGAGAGATGCCGAAAATCCTAACGATATGTCAAAAAGCCAATCTGGTTTGTTTTCCATCGCAAATATGAAAGTTGTGTGTAACTAATACATATAAACCTTAAACTGTATCATTTTATTTTGGATGGAAGCCTTTTATTTCACTGTTTTATTTTCAATTACTCTTCCGCATAGATCTGGCGCAATTTGAGCGATGGCCTGTGTCGAGTATGGCTAATTCGGAAGAAAAATCTAGCGGGTCAAAGTGCATGACTTTGATGGCCCATTCACATCACTTTTGCTACAGATAACCTTAGCCTCAAATCGTTCATGCGGAATGTCAATCCAATTATGTCCGCTGTGTGTTGCGTACTACAGACCTGCTTCAATAAGATGTCGTCTAGGTCCATATGGTTAAATTTAGGCCATTCGAAATTTTTTACATCGTTCTGTAGTGCTCCCCATTGACGCTGACTACCTTACCAACGTCGTTTCCGAAACAGTATGGACCAATGACGCTACCGGCCTAAACTCCACACTAAAAGTAAATTTTAGAGGATGTATTTCCACATGGTGAACCTCGTGAGGGTTGGTTTCGTCCATACACGGCAATTTTGCTTCATCCAAAAAAGCGCCTCGTTGCTAAAGATGACTTTTCGGACATGTATATGGTCAGGAACTTTGAACTCCTGGGTCAGTTCAATCCTGTACGCATCGTAAAATTCGCCAAGTTGAAGTCTGCGAAAGACAGGGTGTTTGTGCACGGCGAGGAATCGACTGACTCGGTTTCTCCTGCACACTTGCAGGGACGGTTTCGATTTACCAAGCTGATCTTGCGTTCCTTTGACGTACGAAGGTTGGATGATGACCAAACCTACCGTCTCACCGAACGTTGAAGAGTCGACTGTGAAGCGCTACCACGTCAACCGTAAAATGGGCCAAACGCACGCAACGTTTGCACTAACTAACACTCCTGATATCTGATTTCCTAAGGGGCTTCGTTTCTGAAAGAAAAATAAGGGGTGCCAGCAGTTTTTTTTAAATTACAAACCTTTTGAATCAGAGGACGACGATGAAAGCAATTTTTGAGCGAAAAGAAACAAAATGTATTATTGCGAACGGGAATTTAAAATTATTTAACTTCGATTGTGAAAGATTTATAGGTATAGGGTGAAAACATAATATTTTTTCAATTGAAAGAACAAAATTAATTTTGCAAATTTCCAAAATAACCCGTTACCGCTTGGTTCTTAATGAACAAAAGATTTCTCGAAATGGTCACGAGTTCCGCTTTTGTGGAATTTTTGACGGAACAGATGCCAAACGTGGGATTGTATATTTAAATAAATGCTCCGATAGAAGGATCAATAAAACGCAATTCGATAAAATTGAAAGTTTCACCCAAGAGAAAAATATAAAACATATCTTTTTTTTTGTTTGAAATCCTTTCTTTTACTTCCTCCTTTTTCAGTCACTTTAGAATTCCTCCTGAAATATACAATATTTATCCTTCCTCTCCTGATTTTAGTTCGCAACAAAGATTATTAAAAATTATAAATAAATAAATTTGGTGGTGCAACAGCTCGAAGTGAACCAGGACCTAGTGACTTACAACATTAACCATTCCTGTGTGCGTGTTACCAGAAAAGTAGAGGACCTACAATTATCTGCCGATTCCGAACGGCTAAAGAGCAGCACTTTTCAAGACAAGAGATACTCTTGGAGGATCTGTCAATTCTTCGCAAGAGGCAGTACACCCCCGAAAAAACGTTCTTGCAGCGGCTGAGAATCGAACTCGAGACCTTCCACAAGACAGTCCAACGCACTAACCATTATGCCAAGGGTACTACGGAGATTATTATTTGTTTTATTTCTCAAAACTTTTATAACTTTTTTTTTTCTTGCTTTTTTCCAAATTTCTATTTTCGACAACAGCCAAATTCGAAGTGTACTCCAAGGTATTTCGTATCCTGTATGAACTCTGCTCTTGAGAGCCCCTTCCGTTCTTTCGACCAATCGGCGGCAGCGGTTTTCGGTCACTTCATCATTCAGCTGCATATTTCGCGATATTACACTAAATCGTTGGGCTTCTGTCCAGATTGGGGAAAAATTGAAGACTAGCGATTAACGTTTCATCTCTTACAATATAACATAAAAAAAATATAAATTAAATACGTTTGGCAGTGGGCGGCTATTCTCAAGATGAGTAACTTCTAACATTCGGGGGCTAACTTTTGTACTTTTCGAAATCAACTCGATCATATCGTCCGTCTGTTAGTATTTGACTAGTGGAACGTTCATTCACTTTTGAAAACATTATGACAACGATTTGGTTTCTCCAAGCGCACGAATGGCTGATGGATCATGGGTACTGCACTCTTTCTCAGTAAAATGAATGAAACACCTGTAGGAAGGAAAAAAAAATTGGTATGGAAGGAAAAGGAATTTGGAGGAATAGAAAGACCTATTTTTGTCACGGTAAAACTTAACTTTTCGGAAATCCACCCAAGATGACAAACCAATTCTTCAGTGCAATTTCACTGCTGAGGTGACAAAGTCACTTATTTTACGCTTTAAGTATTGTCTTCTCGCTTCTCATATTTTTAAGAAAATACAAAATTGTAATCAATTTCCAGCCTTCGTGTTTAAGTTTTGTACAAAAATGGGATTTTTTTAATTCTTGCTCTCTTTCAGATTTGAACCCGCAACGAGTTGAAATTAGCTTGTTTGGACTAAATGCCTCTCACTTGTGAAGTTGCTGTCCTTTTCATTAAATGAGCCCTCTAATTCCACTTGATCTTTTCCACTAATGTGGCACGGGAATTCTTTTGAAACCAGTGGGAATTTAAATTTCATTTTCATCAACACGAATTACTAACCTTCACGCACCCTTGGCGGAAATATACAAACACACATACGTATAACTATCTGCAGGATACAATTAATAAGTTCCTCATTTACTATTCCCTTTCTTAGAAGGATGAACCAGGAAGTAAGTGCGAAATACAAACTGAGGTACTTAGTTTAATTTGAATTTTAACACTTCTGGATAATTACATCTGTTTAATACCCCAACTGTAGAGGGCGTTAAATCCTCTCCGACACTCCAAACGGTGTTTCCGAATTCACAAACGGAATTTCTGAATAAGTTGGCTGAAGAAATTGCAGGGAAATTTTACTTTGTTATTTCAGAAATGCTACCAAAACTCTGGAATACATGAAGAATAAAAATCCAACATGGAGGATGGGATTTAAGATTTCTGTGGTTTTGGATACTCAACTAATATTCGGTAGCCAGTTGGCGGAAAAACCAACTCAATTATTTTGAAAGCTTCCGAACAATCCGAGTTTGTTTAGTTTTTATGTTTTTATGAAAAGTGTGCATATATTTAGAATCTTTCGTAAGGTTTACATATTTCCTCTTACACTCATGCACTCCTGAGCTGGGTCTTCGATTATCCATGAGGATGTCATGTGTGAAATTTTAAATCCAAGTTGGGATTCGCCCGTGTTTTTTAGAACCTTCTTCGGGCTCGGTTCTGTTTCATCAGATGAAAGTATAACATCCTGGACTAGTGTGTGTGTGTGTTATCCTGCCGGAGAAGGAGGAACATCCAAAAAAGGGTTGGCAGAACCAAACCGATGATGGATAAAGTAAAATAAGCAACAAAAACCGAAACACTAGACGGGAATCGTGTGCCACAGAAAAGAATCCTTTTGTAAATTAAAACATCTGGTATCCAGGTGAGTGATTACAATGAAATTGAGTTGATCCTGTTTTTCTTTTCTTTCCTTTCCAATTTTTTGTTGTTTTAATTTTTGGGTAGCTTTTTCTGACGGGTTTCGGGTGCACTGAAAACGGAAATTTCATTTAGTAATCTATTTGAAGAATTAGACTTGGGATATTCTCTTGTTTGGTTGGAATGAAAAATACAACAGAGAGGCTGGGGAAGGGTATTAGAGTGGGTCTGTCGGTAATTAATTACTTTAATATTTATTTGAATTTTAAGTTTAGAAAGAAAAGGGTTGCTGTAAGATCTCGAACCCAATACTACCACCGCCTGTCATGTTCCTGGAACCGTTTGATTAATCAATGGAAAATTCATTTGGTATGTTTTGAAGTTTGTGTAGGTACTTACTCGAATTAGGATGTTTTTTTGTTTTGAACTTGGAACTTGTTTATATTGATTTTGAGTCCAAATGACGACGAAAAAATTCGACATGATTTATTGATACGTGTTTTACTTTATTGACATTAACAAAATTTCAAAAAAGCTAGAAATATAAAGAACAATTATTAAGAAGCTTGTAGTGTCCACCGATAGACATCACTGTCCTACTTTACACCTCTATATACATACATTCGCCTATGTACCTACTAACATCTCAATACGTATACATATATTTATATGGTGCGATACTGTACGTTATGTTGGGCTGGTGAAGTCAGTTAGAATATAGCCACGACATTGTACGCAGTATATTATTAACCGCATTTATTACATTTATAATTATTATCCTATTTTTGAAGTAAATATAAAGTCAATTAAATTAAAGTCTTTTCTTCTCGACATATCACTTGGCGACGAGGACTACTAAATCAATTTTTTTATGTTTTCGGGAAGTAAATTCGCATAAAAATTTTCTGGAGTCAAATTAATATTAAAAATAATGTCGAATCAAGACACGCTTTTAGATTCCCTTACAAGCCTATTAAAGCAGCAGCAGAAATGGATGGAGGACGTGCTTGCAAATCAAAAGACCGCTATGGACAAATTTGTTGCTTCTGGACCACCGAAAGAGGCTGCAACCTCACCAGCCGGTGCCAACCACATACCTATTTTTCCTCCATTTGACAAACGCAAACAGTCATGGTCATCTTTCGTCGATCAATTAAATCAACATTTCCGAGCATACAATGTTGAAGATGACGATCAGAAAAAAGCATTTTTTTTATCTTGGTGTGGCCCTGAACTGTACGAGCTTATTAGAAATTTGTTTGCGGATAAAAAAGTAGAAGACGTAGCATTTGCCGTAGTCATTGCTAAGCTAACAGTGCATTTTGCTGATAAGACACATGTACTTGCTGCCCGTTATGCTTTTTTTCAGATGAGAATGAAAGATAACCAAACTTATGCGGAGTGGGTAGCCGACTTACGGGGTGCTGCTAGGGATTGTGCATTTATGTGCGATAAAGAAGAGTGCAAACAACCCTTTGTAGAGAACTTAATTAGGGACATAATTGTTCTGCATACACCACATGACACAGTCCGGTCAGCTGCTTTGCAAAAATCAAATCCTAGTTTGGATGACGTCTTAAAAATAGCGGAAACTTATGAATCGACACAAAAATCAGTTTTGACAATAAAAGGAGATAACAGTGCAGCTCCAACAGTTAATCGCGTCGAAACATATTATAAAAAGCAACGTTCACGCTCTAGAGGTCGTTCATTTTCAGAGCATAGGGGTGCAAAGTCGCATTCATCGAATGGTTTACGCAAAGAAGCTAAGCGATCTTGCCCTGGCTGCGGAGTTAGGCATACTCAAACTCAATGTCCAATGCGAGAAGCTGAATGTCGAGTGTGCAATGTCAAAGGCCATATATCGTCCGTTTGTTGGCAAAATCGAAGAGGTAAAGTATATGGCAAAGTAAATCAAATTCTAACTCTTAAAGAGGAAGATGCAGATGTAGAACGGCATGGCAAACAATTAGTTGCTAAATTGTTGATTAATGGAGTGAAGCTATGTTTTCAAATTGATACCGGTGCCACGTGTTCTATGATAGGGCTAAGAGCATATGAGCAATTAGGTGAGCCAGTATGTGTTAGCTCCCATAAGGTGCTTAAGGCTTATGGAAATCATGCGGTTCCTGTCAAAGGATATGTTCAAGTAGCGATGGAGTTCAAAGGCAAGGAACATAAACTTCAACTTTTGGTTGCTGACACTTATGAAGGTGGAAACATATTGGGCATGGATTGGTTTGACACGCTGGAGTTTCAAGTGAGTTGTTGTGATACTATATTTTTTTCAACTACTAACTATGAAGATGAAACTGAGCTAAAAGCATGCATTAAAGATATTTGTAGCCAGTTCCCTGATGTGTTTGATAGTAGTTTAGGTTGCTGCAAGAACTACTCAGCTAAATTGATTGTCAAAGATAATGCTAGACCTAGATTTTTCAAACCTCGCCCTACTCCATTTGCTTTAAAATCTAAAGTAAAAGAGGAGCTAAATCGATTAGTTGCAACAGATATCTTACGTCCAAGTCCAATAGATTCAAGTCAGTGGGCTGCTCCTATCGTGGTGGTAAAGAAGCCGTCAGGTAAAGTAAGGATCTGCGGCGATTTTAAAATAACAATAAATCCAGAGCTTGATGTCGATAGCCATTATATTCCTCGTGTAGAAGAGATTTTTCACAAGCTAGAGGGAGGTATTTATTTTACAAAGATTGATCTCAGTGACGCATACTTTCAAATACCTCTCGATGAGGAATCGAGAAAATTCACTGTAATCAATACAGATTTTGGCTTATTTGAGCATCTCAGGTTGCCAAATGGAGTCGCTAGTGCTCCTTGCATGTTCCAAAAGTTGATGGACCAAATCATAGCTGGAATGAATCATTGTGCCGTTTTTATTGACGACTTTATAGTTACAGGTCGAAACAATAAAGAGCATGCAGAAAACGTCAAAGAACTGTTAGGTCGATTAAAATCTTTTGGTCTACACTGTGAAGTTAAAAAATGCGAGTTTGCTCAAAAAAGCATTGAATATCTAGATCACAAGATTGATGCTGAAGGTATAAAACCAACGGAAAGCGGAATCGAAGCTGTTAAAAATATGAAGCCTCCAAAAGACCTTAAGCAGTTGCAAGCGTTCTTAGGAAAAGTGACGTATTATGGCAAATTTATAAATAATCTTTCTCACATTGCAGCTCCACTTAACGAGTTAAGAAAACAAAACACACGCTTTATTTGGACAGCACGTCAACAGGAAGCTTTCGATCGACTGAAATCTGAAGTTGTTGAAACAACGCGCCTTGTGCATTTTACAGACGACCTGCCAGTCGTACTAGCGACAGATGCATCGTTTCATGGCATTGGAGCTGTTTTAATGCATCGTTATCCTGATGGTTCAGAGCGCCCTATAGCTCACGCATCGAAGACCCTGAATTCTCAGCAGGTTAAATATAGCCAAATTGAAAAGGAGGCGCTGTCAATAATATTTGGTGTACAGAAATTTCACCAGTACATTTATGGTCGCATGTTCGAGCTGGTTACTGACCATAAGCCACTTTTATCAATATTTAGCCCAAATAAACAGTTGCCAACGATGACAGCCCACAGGTTACAGAGATGGGCAATTATTTTGATGGTGTATACTTATACCATCAAGTACAAGCCAACAGTCAACATGGAAACGCGGATGGTTTGTCACGTCTGCCGGTAGGCCCCGATTCAAAGTTTGACGAGGATGAAGAGAAAATTTTTGAGGTTATCGCAGACTTGGATGATGAAATTGCTGATTTTCCAGTCAATGCAAAGCTGGTAGCAGAGGAAACAGCTAAGGATCCAGTGCTTAAACGGGTTTATCATCTGCTAGACGTTGGTTGGCCTGAAAAACTTAGAAAAGGCGATGAAGACTTAAAACCGTTCTTTTTGCGGCGTTTTGCTGTAACTCGCCAAAATGGAGTTTTACTCGAGCAAAGCAATAATATGTCCAGAGTAATTGTTCCTTCCAGCCTAAGGAAAAAAGTTCTTACGATGTTGCATGTGGGATATTGGGGTATAGTTCGGACGAAGCAGTTAGCTCGTCAACATTGTTGGTGGCCTAGAGTTGATCATGAAATTGAATCGTTGGTGCATCGATGTGAAACGTGCCAACAAAATGCTGCAAATCCTCGTCAAAAGTTTACAAGCTGGCCATCCCCATCAGAACCATGGCAGAGGGTGCATGTGGACTTCGCTGGTCCTTTCTTGTCAGGCATGTATCTCATCTGTGTAGATGCTTACTCAAATTTCCCGTATATAGTCGAAATGTCAAATACATCAACCGAGTCAACGCTAATGGCATTAGAAAACATTTTTGGAATTGAAGGCCTACCTGAGCTGTTAGTTTCCGATAATGGCCCCCAATTTACATCGGAAAAGTTTCAAAAGTTTTGCCAAGAACGGAATATTCAACATCTGAGATCAGCTCCTTTTCACCCATCATCTAACGGAGAAGCCGAACGGATGGTTAGGACCTTTAAGTCCTCTATGAAAAAGCTGTTTCAAGATGGTAATAATAAAAGAAAAGCCTTACTAGATTTTTTAGTTTCTTACAGGTCTTTACCAAATTCAAGTGGGAAGTCACCCTCGATGCTGCTCCATGCTAGACAGCCACGCACCTTATTATCGCAATTAGCACCACGCCAAGAAACTTTAAAGACGCCACCATTACAATCAAAGTTCGCTGTGGGAGAAGAAGTTTATATCCGAAACTTTTCCAAAGGACTAAGGTGGATATCTGCCAAAATAAAAAACAGGGTTGGAAATCGAATGTTTGAAGCGCAAACTTCAAAAGCAACCAGCAGGAGGCATCAAAATCAAATTCGAAAAGTCATTGGGCCTTCTGAGTTTGACGAAGGAAGACGATTAGCTGCACTTAGCCAAAGTGAGGAAAATCTATCTATGCCTACTCCGTCAACATCAAACCCAAGTCTAGCAAAGCCAAGAAGTATACTTCAATCTCCAGTTGAACAACAACAACGACGCTCGCAGCGTATCCGAAGACCAGTTGTCAGATTCAATCCTTCAGTAACCATTCGATACAGAAGACGATAACTTTGTGGGGGAGAAAAATGTAGTGTCCACCGATAGACATCACTGTCCTACTTTACACCTCTATATACATACATACGCCTTTGTACTAACATCTTGTTATACGTATACATACAAATATTTATATGGTGCGATACTGTACGTTATGTTGGGCTGGTGAAGTCAGTTAGAATATAGCCACGACATTGTACGCAGTATATTATTAACCGCATTTATTACATTTATAATTATTATCCTATTTTTGAAGTAAATATAAAGTCAATTAAATTAAAGTCTTTTCTTCTCGACATATCAAAGCTCAAAGAATTTTTTCAAACTGTATTATGAAGTAGGTAATTCTGGATAATTTTAGTACACAAGATACCTACATACATTTTTGTAATTCGTTCAGATTTTAAATAAAGAATATTCACATGAGAGTGACTTACGAGCTACGAATGAACGAACATTCGTCTATTTTGACATTTCGTTCATATAGAATTTTTTTAGATTCATCGCGTATGACGAATTTGTTCAAAAACCAATCAAAACAAGAATTGTAATGTGGATGGTATGCGGAACGCTACAATAGAGTTTGACAGTTCGTAACAATTAGATTGCAATTTTTGACGACTAATTTATTTTCCCAAATTTTTCTTATTATATCAATTAAATATTATCTTAGAATAAGATTACTACCATTTTGTTCAGTTCTTGTGATGAATTTCTGATATGTTTCCACCAAAGTTTGTTTTACTAATTTTGTTCTTAAGGAACTTGAAGAAGGGCATCAAGTTGATGTGATCTATACCGACTTCGCAAACGCTTTTGATAGAGTCAGCCTCGCAATTTCATTGAACAAACTTTTAAGAATCGGATTCTATTCTAATATTTTGAAGTGGCTATCATCTTACCTTATAGGACGCACTCAGTTCGTAACTATTGACAATTTTCTTTCTTCTCCCATATGTGTGTAATCAGCTGTCCCTCAAGGTAGTCACCTTGGACCGCTTCTTTTTCTTGTTTTCATCAACGACCTGCCAAATGTTTTTTTTAAATTCTTTTCGTCTATTGTTCGCGGATGATCTAAAGTTTTTTATATGCATTAGACAAAAAGATGATTGCCTTCTTTTGCAAGATGACCTTAACAGCCTTACCGAATGGTGTAGGATTAATCAATTCTTCTTAAATGTTGCCAAATGTCAATGTTTTTTCTTTCTGTCGATCCTACTCCCCAATTTCCTTCGAATACAAAATTGGCATTACTTTTCTTGAAAGAGTCAATTAAAAGAAAGATCTCGGTGTGGTTTTTGACCATAAACTTAATTTTATTAAGCATGTTGAATATATTGCGGCCAAAGCTAATTCCATGCTAGGTTTTATCAAACGTAATTCAACAGATTTCACAGACCCTTACACTCTTAAATCTCTGCATATGTTAGGTCTATCTTGGAATATTGCTGTGTGGTTTGTAACCTATACTACAACACTCATTCAAATAGATTAGAAAGTATCTCAAGAACCAGTAAAGATATCGACTTCAAATAAATTTTGTTTAATAGATAATAACTTCGAAAAAGGCTGAAAGGGCGTTTATTAAAATTCAGTAAGTAGTTTTTTCACTATAACGGTTTAAAAAAAAGGTAAAAATTTTGGTTAGTTTCAAATATCTCACGAAAAAATAATGCTATTGATTTCAAATAAAATTAATGTACTCATTATAAGGTCATACAGATTTGGTATGAATTTGGAAAAAAATGAACATACCGTTATTTTTTTAAATAAAAAAAAACTGAAAAAAAAATTTCATAACCCAGATATTCTAAGAACGGAAAACAATTGGAAACTCAAAATAATTTTATTTTACGAAAAATAATGTGTTTGACAACTGGTGAAAATTTCAAAAAAATTAGTTTACAGTTTTTTTTACAAAAAATTAAAAACTATATAAAATTCAATTGAAAATTGGTAAAAATTGTTTTTCGACTCAAATTTCTCGAGAACTTGTAGTGATATTGACTTCTTATTTAGTTTATTTTATACATAGTATAATTTTGTACAATTGGTAAAATGTTGACAAATATTGAATTAATAGTTTTTTTTTTTAATATAGGATGTTACTGATAACCGAATTTGTTTAAAAAACAGTCATTCTAGTTGAATCATAGTGTGCTAAGAGACAATTTTGGTTATTTGAAAAAAAACTAAATATAAAGTTTTCAAGACCACAAATGGGAAGTTATCAGTGTGGGTCGCACCCAGCCTCTTTTTTAAATAACTAATTATACGCATTACATTTTTATAATAAATTTAATAAAATAAATAAATAAATATTTGTACTTAATTTTTATTTATATCTTTATTTGTATGTACACTAGTCGGCATAAGTATTTTGACGAAATAAAAATCGTGCATTTTTCAGTTGAACTTTTTAATGGCTTTATAAAGAATTTTTGTTTATTTTTTTCCTTTTTATATATAACTAACACAAACTTAAAAATAGTCAAACAAATATTTTTTCATAGAAACTTAAAAAGATATAAATAAATTATTAATTTCACTCGTTGGCATAAGTATTTTGACAAGTATGCATTATTAAGAAAACAAAATTTAAATTTCACAAAAATAAAGAACTGAAGAATTTAGTAAAATGTATAACCTCCTTTGGCTTCAATAACTTTTTGAAGGCGTCTCGGTACTGAATCCACTAAATTTTGAAGAATATCTGGAGATATCTCTTTCCAAATTGAAGTTACCTCAGCAATTGTCTCCTCTCTGGTTTTATTTAAAGAAACTGTTCTTTTGCGTTTCAAAAGAGACCAGACGTTTTCTATAATATTTAAATCTGGACTTTGAGGTGGCCAGTCCAAAGTAGTAACACCAACATCCTTCAAAAAATTCATTACCAGCCGGGCTTTGTGGCATGGGGCATTGTCCTGTTGCAGGATGAATGATTCGCCAATAAGCATATCTCCGGATGGAAATGCATTATCATTTAGGGTACTAACATATTGGCTTTTGTTCATAGAGCCGGTGATAGGAACGAAGTCACCCAGTCCATTATAAGCAACACATCCCCAGAACATGACAGAGCCTCCACAGTGGCTCACTTTTTGACAAACGGGCCTTTGTTTTGCCTTACTACCTTTGGTAATCTTACAAAAAAAATTATTTTTGTTATGAATTATACTCAAAGGAGCTTTCATCTGTCCATAGAACGTTTTTCCATAACTCCTTTGGCTTGTGCAGATGTTCCTTTGCGAAGGCCAGTCTTTTAAATTTGTTTACCTTTGATATGTACGGCACGTCCTTAACTTTAATTGTCTTGAAATCTCCTTTTTTTAAACGTCGTCGGATAGTACGCTCACTGATTGGATTCTTGGCCGTCAAATTCCATTTATCTGCAGCAGATTGAGGTTTCACAAAAATATTTTTTTTTAATTCCCGTAAAAGGATTCGGTCTTCAGTGGGCGTTGTTTTGCGCCTAGCACCTGATCTTCTTAAGTTTCTTATGTCATTATGCTTTTTAAACTTATTAATTTGATAGTGCACAGTTTGACGTGACACATTAAACTCATTTGCAATGTCTTTTACTGCCATTCCAGCGTTAAACTTTGCTACAATGGAAGATCTGATAACCAAACTCAACTCCACTGTTTTAACCATGTTTTTTAATAACTTTTGATCAAATTTTATTTTTTATTAACGTTTCACTTTAAATAAAGTTTAATACTGCATAAGTTGCTTGGTTTTCACGTGCAAAGTGTAAAAACAGGTACACAAATATTCCGTCAAAATACTTATGCCACACAAAAATTCGTTGTTTATATGCATTTTTATGAGCAAAAAGAGAATGCAAAATGTAAGCAATACAAAATTTGGCATGCATAGAGCTAAAAACATATTCTTTGTTTTGCACATGATTTTTTCGCCGTTATTTAACGATAATTAGCAAAGTGTAGGTTCAATAGTCAGAAAAAGGTTTCGTCAAAATATTTATGCCAACTACTGTAGTCTGCAAGATGATTATTTTAATCTCTGATTGATGTAACTAATAAAAACAAAGTTTTAGTAATAGTTTAGACTAAATAAATATGTGAATTATTTCTCACAATGAAAGTGAGAAACAACGTTTAACTTATGACAAACGATGCAAAAAAAAGAGTCGATAGTGCAGTAAATAGTGAATACGTTCAGCTCGGTGTGGGTAAGAAGATGGATTTCCGAAACTATTGGCCTTATGAAGAGACTTTTATGGTAAATCTTCGAGATTTGTACGAGATTATGGGTAAATCGTTGGTCTGTATCGTTGGTCGCTCTCATGTGAAAAGTCCCTTAGAAGTTGTAAACATAATTCAAAAATAGAAACGCTATGATTAATGATTATCTATTGTAAAAGCTTGTTAAATAAGTTTGGTTAGTTTAGGTAAATGGGCTGATAGTTGATCTTGTTACCGTCATACTTAGATCAATGTAGATCCGTTGTGATACCCTAGGGGTTGTCGTATTGAAATCTATGGTAATCATATTGCATTCAAGTCCGTTAAGGGTGTTGATGAGTTTCAGCAAGCTATAGCCTGAAATGGCGGAGAGTACTTCTAAGTCATTGAAGAAATGTCTGTCTTCACATAATCACCTAATTGGAGAGAGGTAGACGCCTTTTAAGAGGGTGATCCTTTCCTTTAATCTACTTGAGAAATCATCCCTTCACCAGGTCCATGTGACTGCATGTGACTACTTCCAACGTCTTGTTGATGAGTTTGATATGTCAGTGTTTGGTGTATATGTTCGTTTGTTTGGTTAGTATTGCTGATTAAGTCGAACAGACTGTTCCTTTCCTCAAAGAGGATCTTACCAATCTTAGGGATAGGTGGCCCCATAAATTAACGGAAGCTCGTGTTTACTGGAGGAGTAACAATCGCAATCGCAATCGTATATGCGAAGTGCCCATACTCCGTTTTTTGTCACCGCTTCAAGAAACACGTGCATCGTTCAGTATATGACTTCAATATGACTTTGCTTGGGATGTCAGAGAGCTCCTCCAAGTAGTTGAAGAAGTTTCTCTCTAGGTGCCTGTCTCTGAGATGATATAGCGGAGGACAGTGACACAGGTAGTGAGAAGTATCCTCATGGCACCGTATCCCCTGCATAAATCGTCCATATACTGAGTTTCATCTTTTGCTTTTTCTCACGGAAAGAGAAAGAAACTTTTTACTCAGTTCGATGATAACATCGGTCTGTTCTTTGCTGAAACTAGGCCATGTTTTCTGGTTATAAGACAGGTATCGAGAGAGTTCCATCTTTTCTTTGTTATAGCTAGAACTTTGCTCTCGATTACCTGTTTAAGACTACAGGGTGAGACTTGAACTGTTGTTTTTGCCTGATTATGATCCAGTGTTGATCCTATTCTTACAGCTGGTCAGCGCTTTCATTACCTGGGACACCACTGAGCTCAGGAACCCAACAGAGGCTTCGCGACAGCAAGTTACAATTTTTGATTTAAATTTAATGGCAGAAATCGCTTTTATTGCCGCATGGCTATAAATGAATAAGGTGATATCAGCTTGTGGTATTGCCATAATTGAGACTTGTCTAGCAGCTTTCGTCACTGCCAGGACATCAGCTGAATGAGCTGGCTTGTCCAAGGATTTCTAAAAAGAACCCTGCACGAACACCAGTTTCCACCTGGGAACCGTCGGCATATATTGCTATCTTGATTCACAGGTTGATGACTCGATGATTTGCCAGTCCTCTCTGCTAGGCATAAGTTTAACAAAGTCTTCACAAGCCCTAACAGAAAGATCATGAGCAACAGAGCAGATAAATTCAAAATATCACCGGTGTGATCAAATTTTTGGAAGAAAGAGATCTTGCGTGAGTTATTTTTTCATATTTAAAGCTGGAGCCAGTACATTTTGAGTACTAGTAAGAGTTCTAGAAAAGAAGGGCAAATGCAGTTCTCATGTGTGTGTCGCAAGTTTGCTACTGCCATCACATTAACTGTTTCGCTGTCCTGAGGTAAGACAACGGCCTTGTGCCAATTTTTGCTGGTTGGTTTAACTTTCCTTGAGCACTCCGCAGGCTGTGCTTATGGACCAAAAGCACGTATCGGACATTTTAGACGCGGGAACATTTCAAAAGAAAAAAACCTGAATCTGATCATTTACCGCACTTAAATCACTGATGCTACCAACTACTCTAGAGAGACAACGAGAACCCACATGTACTCGTATGATGATGAATGCGCGTTTAACTGGTACAGAAATTCCAACAGTTGCTAAATGGGCATTATGTAGAGTGAGTAAGACGGCAAGAAAATGGTCGTCTTTCAACTTACATATAGAACATCAATAATCTTCAAGAACTCTTTACGCCACTGACACAAGGCCTCTTTAGTATTTGCCACATCACTCGGATCATTTTAGTAGAAGTAGAAGTCTTCAAAATAGAGTGTACGTCTTTAAAATAGAGCAGAGCATGTGCACAGAAAGTGAATAATTGATTCCTCCTCCTCTTCATCCATGAATCTTCTGCAGAAATTGTTGGCTTGGACAGCAAGTCACGCAGAGTGCCTGCCTATTAAATAGTTTCAGGCTATGAAACCTTTTACGGAGTTAGTGTGCTATCAATCTTCTGAAAGATACTCGTATCATATGCCTAGAGCGCCTGAGATCTAGCGTTGATCTATAAAGATTTAATCATGTACAATTTGGATGCCATATTTTGCACAAGGGCTCATAGAATATGTCTGTCTTTAGTATCATCGTCTTTTCATCCGAGTAAAAATGCGAGCTTATGTTGACAATTTTTGCCTTAAATAAATTAACGATACGTTTTTTTATAAGGTACTCGTAGCATTCACTGTAGGATATTTCGCAATTTTTCATCTTTATTTAGCCTGACGATTAATGGCCTACATATTGTTTTGCTGCGCGTGGTCTTTTAAGTGATTTCACACTTTAGATCCCAAGTTTGTTCTTTTTATCAATCCCAACAAGTTCGTCAATAGTAAATGCTTCCGTCTACAAAGCTTGTTGATGTTTCACAAATAATCAAAGGGCACGGTAATGCTCAGCCAAGTTCTGGCACTACACCCTTTTTACAGGAACAAACTCAGGCGATTTTTGACCCCTCCCTATCTTCAGTACCAATGAAGTCAGAAACTTAAAATTCCAAAAATTTGCTAAGCTAATCAGGCACAAGCGCCTCACCAAATTTCAATTTTCTAGCATAAGCGGTTCCTGAGATATAAGGCCTCAAAAATCACAAAAACCGTAACTGACTGACTGACAGATCATCAAAATTATGGAGCACTTCCCGACATCGTAGAATCTTGTAATTTTGCACAACGATAAGTCTTGTCATGCAAGTAAAGGAAAAAATCGAAAATTTGAGGTTTTCCATTCAGGGGCGTGGTATCCGCCCACTTTCTCCGAATTGGTGTTGGTTGAATGGAGCACTTCCGACTGCTGTAAAACGATGAAATTTGGTGAAACAATAGGGCTCAAATTGCATATAAAGGACCAAAAAATAAAATCGAGGTTTTTCATTCAGGGGGCGTGGTATTCGCCCACTTTCTCCGAATTGGTGTTGGTTGAATAGAGCACTTCCGACTGCTGTAAAATGATGAAATTTGGTAAGGTGGCAGGACTTAAATTGCATACAAAGAAACAAATATAAAATTTGAAGTTTTCCATTCAGGGGCGTGGTGTCCGCCCACTTTCTCTGACTGATGTAAATTATATATGGCACACTTCCGATTGCAGTAGAACAATGAAATTTGGTAGAACCGTAGGGTTCAAATTGCATATAAAGGACCAAAAATAAAAATTGGGGTTTTTTATTCAGGGGGCGTGGTATCCACCCACTTTCTGAGAAAATGGTTAATTTATATGCAGCACTTCCGATTGCTGTAATTAAGGTAGGTATGTAAGTGTTAGGTATCTTGCCAGCTAGGTTAAGAAGAAATAATTGACTCGCAAATCAAAATAACCAATAACAAAAAGAAAATATACCAAAAGAAATAGGAAGCTATAAACTAAGTTGATTTTAGTAGTTAGAGCCCACCCTTCTATCTTTCCGTATCTTTCGAGATTTTGACATAGCAAAATATTAAAATCTTTGCAAAAAGGAGTGAGATCAGACCAAAAAACATAAATGTTAAAAAAAGAGATCTAAAAGTACGCCAAGTTCTTACTTCATGAAGGTTTAATACCGAATATTTAAAATAGAATAATATTGAAACAGCTACAATTTAATTTTGTAATTTAATGATTACTGACTAAAATTTGATAGGCTTACTTGGCAAGTTTTTTTTTATGTCCAATTCAAAAGGTTTTGAAAACTTGCCAAGTAAGCCCATCAAATTTTATTCAGTAATCATTAAATAATAAAATTTCTCTATTACATTGTAGCTGTTTCAATATTATTCTTCTTTAAATATTCGGTATTAAACCTTCATGAAGTAAGAACTTGGCATACTTTTAGATCTAAGTACTCTTCACGGCTGATTTGGTACACAAAGGTTTTTGTATAAAAGAACTTAGCTCTTTTTTTAACATTTATGTTTTTGGTCTGATTAACTTTACGTGGCTGGTAAATCATCTCGACATCTCAGTGTGGACATGGCACCGTTAATTCCATCTGATCCGGAAATTAACTTCTAATTTAAGGAATAAGGGCTTTATTGATACAAAAAGCACGCCTTGGACCGAACTCTGCAAATGCCTTAGAAATATTAAGCGCAATAATCTTATGCCCCTATTATGGATTACAACTCAACTTAGTTGAGTTGTCATCAACACAACTCAACTCTTAGGCAACCAAACAAATTTTTCGTATTATGCAAGTCAACTAAAATCAGTTGTAATGGAAAAATATGTTGCCGTCTTTTAGGAGTCGACTTGCTGTCAAAATCAGCTGCTCAACATGAAATACAAAAGCAAGAATAAGAAATTGTATGATGGAAAGTTCTCTCGATTTGTTTTTCGGTGGTTTGGAAGATGAGAATTCCTTAATGTAGCCAAAATAAAAAAGAATATCCGTATATTTAATAAACTTATGTACACTTCTATTCCTAAAGTATGTATTTTTTTTTGTTCGAAATAAAGTTTTCCTAAAACAACCAACGTTCCTCGCGATTCGACCAATTGTTAAACTTGCTACTGCTCTTTGTTTCATGAGCCAAGAAAGTTGCAAAAGTGTAGTGGCAATGATTTTAATTTAAGACTAACTCAATCGATAGTGTCAGTTGTATTAAAAAAGTGGTAGATGTGATTTAGAAACTCATTTGTGGAAAATGGATAAATGCTCAGCTAACATAGAGCAACAAGTCGTTCAAATTGTGATGGCCATGTATAGTTTTCAAACTAAAATACACTCATTACATTCTATTTTTATTAAAATTGTTGTTTAGCTTACTGTTTTGTGTCCATATTTTTTATCCGAATACAGATTCTTTCATTAAAATGTTCTACACAACTTCTTCGAACCAGTTGTTTGATTTTGACGCTTTTTACAACCGAAGCACAATTCAACTTACTTACATAATACAAAGATACAACTGAAAAGTCGGCCATTTTGTTAGTTGTCTGCTAATCGACAACTGGTTGTGCTTTGACAGTCAACTGGTTGTGATCGATCGATAATACCAATTCTAAGAATTACAACTAAACTATAGTTGAGTTGTCTTCTATAATAGGGGGGTTACTTTCTCCAAGATAATGTGAAGATATTGTTGCCGCCAAAAAAGAAATTTCGGATCATCAAAAATCAAGAGATAAAACCTGCAACTAAATTGCCTACTTTTAGGACTTTTAGGCGCATGTTAGATTTAGAAATGATTGAGTAATTAACATTTAACTTAGTTATTAAGATTAAAGAATAATGTTAGTTACTCAATCATTAGCTAACTAATCTCAAAGTATTTTTCTCACCACCGAGCTAGTCGGTCGGTCTGACTATTGTTATGACTTTATAAGTTTATTTTACGAATATTGTTCAAGAAAAAAGGATCGATAAAAATAAATAAATAGGTTTTTCTCTTAATATGTATTTGGTACTGCAAAGAAACTTTTTTCACAGCATATACTTGGATTTTTGGGATTTATGGAAAGTGCTATATAGCACCGAACCATAGAGAAATATTGGCAACTAGGATTCAAGCGAGGAATCCGCCAACATATCTGTTCTAGTTCTTCTCTTCGGTAAGATATGCTATCAGAATCAGATCACCAGTGGAACGGTTGCTTTCGGTCTTCGAGACATGATTGCTTAGCCATTCTATGACCTTGGAAGTAGGGGTTGTAAATGCAATTGATTAGTAGGAGGAAGGGCCAATTTTTTTGGGAACAGGCTGGACAAATGTTATTTCCCATCTTCTAGAGAATAAGTAGGAGCAATGAAGTTTACGTAACGACTTTGACATCGAGAAATGCCCCCTCTTTGGAATAATGACGAGTATACCATCAGGATCAGTGGATTTGTTTCTATCAAGATTTCGAAGGGCTCTTGAAACTGTACGAGTCTGGAAATATACATACCTGTGCCATTGAATGAATTACGTTCTTATGCTAGATTTCCTTTTGTATTTAAAAGACCCAGTTAAACACGACCGGGTGGCTGATAACAGCTCTCTACGACTACTCGCTTTGATTCTTACTATTGCACTCAAAAAATTTATTAGTAAAATGGCTACGAATGATATTCGTAAAGAAAATATTCGTGCATTGTACGAATATTCGTAAGATGTACGAAGTATTTGTACAGTCGTATATCTACGAATGCATTCGTAAAATTTTACAAATAACTGTCGTACTATCCACGAATCTATTCGTTTAATACACTAATTTCATTCGTAAACAAGAAGTAAACAATTTGTTTGAGTACATTGTACGAATTATTGTGTACATATAACTAATAACATTCGTTAATTTCTCGTACGAATGACTTCGTACTTTAATCTTTTGCATTCGTAGTATTTACTAATAAATTCGTACTATTTACTAAGTAAAACTAATATTAGTAGACGGAATTCATTCGTAGGTAGACCGTACGCATTATGCGTAGAATCTACTAATAACTTCGTACTTTCATGAAGTGCATTAACATTATTTAATAATCATGAGTACAAAAAATAATATGTGTTCAGTTCTAAAAATTAAATGTATTCCATTAGTCAACACGTTGAAACGTGATATTATTTATAAAGTACTGCAGTGGTGGTTCAGACATCTGCTTTTTTCGAAAAGACGAGGTAAGTACCTAGACATACATTTGCTTTAAAGCTTATTTTATATTTAAAATACAGCATCCAGAAGTAGCAGAGCATACATATGTGGGAATTTTTTCCTGAAAGAATCTCAATGTAAGTACAATTTTTTCTGAAGTTTTCAATTTTAAATGTTAAATCTATTTTCAGTGGCCCTAAGTACATAAAATGAGGAGTTTTTAAATATTAATTTGATTGTTAATTATATTTATAATAAATTAATTATTTTTTAACTTTATTCATATACAATGACAATAAAATGAATTAAAAAACTATTTTTAACTTACAACATAAATACCTTTTGTTATTATTTCTTAAAATAGGTATTTAAGGAAATTTCAGCGAACATAAATGGTAGTAAGTTCTACAATAATATTCGTACAATATACGAATGGAGCTGTATAATTTACGAATGAAATACAAGGGCATTAGTAAATATTACAATGATATTCGTACAATATACAAATGGCATTGGTAAATATTACAATAATATTCGTACATTGTACCAATGGTATTCGTACAATATACGTTTGTTTTTCTACGAATACTAATAAAATATTCGTAAAATGTACTAATAAACGTCCATTCTACGAATACTATTCGTGGCTGAAAACCACGAATAAAATTCGTAGAATGCACGCATGAATTAGTAGTATTTACACACGAAATTTTTTGAGTGTGGTATTAGTTATTCTGTCTAGCCAAAGTTTGTCTTTGAAAGACAAGTTGAAGTTTAGCATTAAGAAGGGGCAATGTTGCCATTCTTAATCTCGGTTCTTAAAACTTGTTGTTTAGTCACAGTCTTACTTTCGTTAACTGTTTTTCCGTGCATCCCAACCATTCACAATCTCAATCACAAGTTTTCGTGGAACTCGGCTACACTACCACTCCAAGGTTGGGTTCCTCGAAACTAACTCACACAATCACTGGATTCTTCAAGTTGGTGGTACCGTCTCAAAACTTAGCAAATCCAAGGCCGTATCTTGGCATTGGAGTGGAAGGAGTGGCTTCACTTCCAATTAGGATTAAAGAAAAGGTAGTTTTGATAGAATGTCTTGTTATTTTGCGCCTGTCCCATAAACTGATTTTAGGAGCAGACTTTTGGGCTCTATCGGGTGTAGTCCCGGATTTGAAATCAGGGGAGTGAAAGTTTTCGAACCAAAGTTCGTTGGCTTCGATGTCCGTGGCGGATCATTTAAAGGAATCAGACAAGACACAGAGAAAAGAGTCAGATAAGTTTTTGGAAAAAGTCTTCAGTGAGCTGCCAGAAGGGTTAGAGTGCTCACAGATGGTGAAGCACAAAATTAGTACGGAAGTTGAACCAATTACTTTCCGGTGACCCCTG
The DNA here is from genome assembly GCA_911387755.1 of Chrysotoxum bicinctum. Taxonomy (NCBI): domain Eukaryota; kingdom Metazoa; phylum Arthropoda; class Insecta; order Diptera; family Syrphidae; genus Chrysotoxum; species Chrysotoxum bicinctum. The sequence continues at coordinate 208,259,334 of OU426988.1, forward strand.
TGGTTCAGACGTTCATAGATAGGGAATTAGTAGAAATGTGTAAAGATGGAGCGATAGAACAATCTGACAGTCCATTGGCCTCTCCAATTGTTATGATAAAGAGTTGATAAAAACTTGAATGATGCATACCTCTTTCCGTATATTAAAGCCATCTTAGATAAATTAAATAATGCTAAGTTTTTGAGCTCACAGGATCTGCATATTGGCAGATTTCAGATTTCAGGTGAGAAAGATTCTCAAAAGTGTACTGCTTTCACGGTTCCAGCTAGGGGTTCGTTTCAATTTTTGAGGATTTCGTTTGAGTTGCACAATGCACCTGCAACTTGCCAAAGATTTATAGATACTGTTTTAGGAGGCGGAATTCTTTGTGTATCTCAATGACATCATCATCGTGAAAGACACTTTCGAGAAGCATATGAAAGTTTTAAAAGAAGTTTTAATAGATTAATTAAGGCAGGCTTAAGAGTAGGTAGAGAAAAATGTAGTCTCGTTAGGGCATCGCTGAAATTTCTGGGCAATGTTGTTGACAGAAATGGTCTACACATGGCCCCAGAAAAGATAGAAAGTATGTGAAGGATTCCACAACAAAAGAATGTTAAACAAGTTAGAAGTTTTATCGGTACGGTATTCTACGAGTAGTATAGGAGATTTATACCAAACTTTGCGAGTTTGGTGACACCGCTGACCTATCTGGTGAGATTTAAGGTGATTACCGATCACCAGTGATTGAGCAAGTTGAAGGACCCAGCGGGTAGGCTGGCTCGATGGGCTGTATGTATGCAGCAGTTCGACATTGTTCACCGCAAATCTAAGGATCATTTCGAATTGCGAACCGTTGTCGCAAACTACCCAATTTAGGGACTCCGAACAGAAGGAGACATTATTTTCTAACTTCTTAAGAACAGATTTGGCTCAAAGGGGACTTTGTAAAATAATCCACGATAGTTAAAATTTAGATATATCCGCTCATCGATCTTAGAAGTGGACCCCCCAAGTCTGCACACAACACACAGCATACTCAACCATTGTATTTTGTTCAGTATGGCGGCAACATATGCTCGATACTATCAACCAATATAGGTAATCACTCTGTATCAATTTATTTTACTCAACAATCACTTAAAATCACCATAAGGCCATTGATGTTATTTGAAATACCATAAAATAGTCGGTATATGTGCATGTACAAGCTCACCCTTAGCAGACCTAATTGCATTTTGTTGAAGGACGTTCTTTCAAAGCCTCCGATCAAAGAGTCCACTTTGAGAATGCCACTCCGAAAAATACTACAAGCGAATCAATTTTGCAATATATTTTTTATATCTCTCCGAACAAGCTACCAACTGAAAAGCCACCAGCCATAAATTTTATAAAAAAAACTCGTCAGCAAGTCCACCACATACACACACCAGATTCGACACAAAGGTATGCAAATAAGTAAACATTGCACATTTCGGCCAATTACCATAAGTTGATGGGCCCAACGAGTCAACAACTTAATGTATGCGTTGTGTAAACATAAAATATATATTCTCTGAAAATATAAACTACACATTCAACAGGACTACTCAACAAGTGCTTGTCGGTAGTGGCGAACCTTTCGGACTGTCGACGATGGCTAGATATACAAACTCAAACGTCACGCTCTGCGCCCATTGCCAACGACGCATTTTCATATTTTATAGAACTACTGAGGTCAATTTCTATACGCACTTTTTTATTTACTTCTAGGGGTAAGTATTGTATTCATCAAAACAGCTGATAGGAAAACTGTTAAAAAACTGTTTTATATTTAGGTTTTTTGAAAAGGCTTAGTTAGGTTAATCAGCTGATAGTTGATCTAGTTACCGTCACACTTAGATCAATGTAGGTCCATTTTAATACCCTAGGAATGGTGGCTGCCATGAATTAAAACCTTGAGAGTAATTTTTTGACTTTTTTAGAACCTGTGATGTGCTGGTGGCACTAAACAGCAGGCTTGACGCTCTGATAGATCAGCAGGTACAACGCCCCTGGTGGCACTAAACAGCAGGCTAGACGCTCTGGTAGATCGGCAGGTACAATGCCCCTGGTGGCACTAAACAGCAGGCTAGACGCTCTGGTAGATCGGCAGATACAATGCCCCTGGTGGCACTAAACAGCAGGCTAGACGCTCTGGTAGATTGGCAGGTACAATGCCCCTGGTGGCACTAAACAGCAGGCTAGACGCTCTGGTAGATCGGCAGGTACAATGCCCCTGGTGGCACTAAACAGCAGGCTAGACGCTCTGGTAAATTAGCAAGTACGACGCCCCTGGTGGTACTTAACAGCAAGCTAGACACTCTGGTAGATCAGCAGGTACAACGCCCCTGGTGGCACTAAACAGCAGGCTAGACGCTCTGGTAGATCGGCAGGTACAATGCCCCTGGTGGCACTAAACAGCAGGCTAGACGCTCTGGTAGATCGGCAGATACAATGCCCCTGGTGGCACTAAACAGCAGGCTAGACGCTCTGGTAGATTGGCAGGTACAATGCCCCTGGTGGCACTAAACAGCAGGCTAGACGCTCTGGTAGATCGGCAGGTACAATGCCCCTGGTGGCACTAAACAGCAGGCTAGACGCTCTGGTAAATTAGCAAGTACGACGCCCCTGGTGGTACTTAACAGCAGGCTAGACGCTCTGGTAGATCGGCTGGTACAACGCCCCTGGTGGCACTAAACAGCATGCTAGACACTCTGGTAGATTGGCAGGTACTACGCCCCTGCTGGCACTAAACAGCAGGCTAGACGCTCTGGTAGATCGGCAGGTACAACGCCCCTGGGGGCACTAAACAGCAGGCTAGACGCTCTGGTAGATTGGCAGGTACTACGCCCCTGCTGGCACTAAACAGCAGGCTAAACGCTCTGGTAGATCAGCGGTACGACGCCCCTGGTGGCACTAAATAGCAGGCTAGACGCTCTGGTAGATCGGCAGGTACAACGCCCCTGGTGGCACTAAACAGCAGGCTAAACGCTCTGGTAGATCAGCAGGTACCGAAGCCCCTGATGGCAATTAGGACATTAAACTTCGAACTAAGACCCGACCCCTTACCGCTGGTGGGGGGAAGCCTTAATAATAAATAGCTGGACAATCTCACCTACCTAACTTGTCTTGTCTTTCCACGAAACCCCTTACCACTGTTGGTGGGAAGCCTCGCAGAAGCAAGAATAGCTAACGTGACCAATTCGTCTGCACTACTTGTCTACGACTGGATTTCGGAAGATTTATACAATCAATGTACTGTGCCGCCTGACTGTGTGTATGATCGAAAGGGTACCTTCCGTTCACCCAAGTAAGTCCTCATGATGACTTTTCAGTAAACACTGAATGTGAACTATATAAGTGGTGAACGAAAAATACCAATGTAGTTGATTTTCCTGTGACGTCATGTGTCAATGGTGCTTGTGAATTGAATTTGGCGAAGTACAATTCCCGGTATTAATACGAAAGTAATATAGAGTGGTCAACGGCCTTGGCTCTGATGAAAGCATCGCTTCCCATCGATCAGCGAAATCAAGCATCGTTGCGCGCGGTTAGTACTTGGATGGAGGACCGTTCAAATACCAACCGTGAGCTGTTGACATGTGTTTTCTGTTGTTCTTTCTTTCTGTCTGTCTCTCTCTGTTGTATTGTATAAGCCGATGGTCTGAGTTACCAGTGCTTTCAGTGTCTCTACTTCGTAGATTTATCTACGGAGTAGTGGAATATGTAATGTAATGTAATGTAATGTAATATAGAGTGGGGTAGCATGGAACGCTTCGTTACAAATCCATTACTTTTTTCAAGCCCTTTTCGAGTAGGATCGAATGACAAAAGGTCTCCTTAAACCTTCCTATTTTACCCGCTAGGCCCGGTTGTAGTTGTGAAGAAATCACTGATTCGATGAAAAGAATGTACCTGTGCAAACGAAAGCGGCTATACCTTCATACGTTATGTTAACACATAAAATTCCAGGATATATGTAGATATAGAAGGTACCTGCATGCCTGTATCTGTATTGTGTGTAATGCACCTGACCTGGATCCTTGTTGTTATGCTTCATAAAAATGTGTGGTGTGTTGTGTATGCAAAGTGTACTCATGGGTTAATTTAATTAATTATGGTGCAAGCTTATCATACCTCAAATAAACAGCTTAAGTGGTGAATCGCTTTTTGTTGCGGTTCCTATAGTCGTACGAGGATTAAAGTAAATTTTCCTCGCATACCGGTATGCATATATTTTTTTTTTGGCTTAAATTTTATATTTGCATCTCGAATTTTCGTCCCTGCGGTGGGGTTTGCGCCTGAAATGTTGCCTGGCAGTATGGTTCCAAATTGGGTTAACAATTTACCATACAAAAAAGGATTACAGATAAATCAGGAGAATGCAAATCGGATTGTGTTTCATCTTTTTGTTTTTCGCAAATATTTTCTGTTATAACAAATTAAGTTAATTCGAACATTTTCAGTTAACTTTATTCAGCCCCGCAGATAAATTATCTTTTATTCTTTTTTTTCAATTTTGGGGAAATATTGAGGTGCTTAAAGAACTACTTAACTAAATGAAAGTTTCTGTGGGAAATGAATTTTGTCCTCAAAGGATCAAATTTATCGTCTTTGAGCAGTAAAATGTCTTGAACAAAAAAAATCATGACATTTGTCTAAATACTAAAAATTAAAATCGACAAGCAAATCCAAGCGCAGTTGAAAAACTAGCAGATCCTCAGACATGCTGCAAGGCCGACATCACCATTATCTAAGGGATTAAATTGGAGAAAATATGAAAAACTGCCAAACTGCTTTCGAGAATAAAAACACTTAGACTAAGAGCCCACAGCAATTTTTGGGTGTGATTGATAACAAAAAATAATTAGCATAATTAGATAGGCCTTTTATATTTATTTACAAATGTGAAAGCCTTGCATACTCTAGTGGGCGCAATAGTGCATTATAGTGCATCAAGGATGCAGTTCTTTCCAAGTCCAATAATTGTGATAACAACTTTGCCAAAATGTAGAGTTAAGCCCCCTGATTGAAAATATCGAGGTCCAAGACGTTTTACAGACAGCCTTCTGCCTGCCAGACGCGATAAGAATAGGCAACTTCTTGCACTAAGAAGGCCACCTTTAAAACGTCATGGACCTCGATATTTGCAATCAGGACACTTAGCTGTTACTTTTGAAGTTATGGCAAATTTTGTATCCCAAGTTTTTAGAATTTGGAAAGAACTGCATACTTGATGCACTATAATGCACTATTGCGCCCACTAGAGTATGCAAGACGTTCACATTTGTAAATAACTACTAAAGGCCTATCTAATTATGCTTATTATTTTTTGTTATCAATCACAACCAAAAACTGCTGTGGGCTCTCGGTCTAACTGTTTTTATTTTGTTTAGAAGGCGAACGAGGCAGTTTTTGAGACTTACACGATCAGTGAAGAGGAATTTTGTTTTTAAATGCAAAAAAAAACACAAACAATTCAAATAAATGGTGAAATCTTTATTAATAATGTTAAGAACCATTCCTGGCATTCACTTTTTAAAGATAATCCTTTTCAAATATTTGTCGCAACTGCACCGTAGCTCGTCTATGGGGACGTACCAATTTTTTCGATGACGCGTTTGAGCGTTGGTATTTGCGAATAACACGGGTAATGTTGACCTTCAATGCTTCAACCGTAGCTGTCTCGGTCTCTCAATATGTCCATTGTTTCACGGTACAGGCTGTGTGGCAAGTAGAGCAATATTGTTGGAAGCACATGTTGTCGATATCTTGAGCTTCAATTTCAGGCAAAAAGTGGTCGATTATCATAGTGCGATAATGAACATTTACAGTAAGGTTAACGCCATTCTCACTTTTGAAGAATTACGGACCGATGATTCCACCGGTCCATAAGCCACACTAAATGATGACGCAACGGAAGGTCAGCTGGCTTTAATTCTTGCGTCAGCTGAATTTTGTATGCCTTCAACTCAAGATCTTTGCATAGAATCGACCATGTTGTTCAATATGACATCAGGCCAAGTTGTTAACAACGGTGCCGAATGGAATATTTTCGCCTACAATATTAGCTAGAGCCGCTATATTCTCAACGCTACTCGCTGGACGAGGCCTATTCGTTCGAATGTCATCAAATAAAGAATATTGGGTCTCCAATTTTTTGATGGTATGGAAAATAGTGCCTGCAGTAGGTCGATTATGGACACGACAAGTTCGAAGGACACTTCACATGTGAATTTTCGTAATATAATTGAACGATTTGGAACTGTTGCCTTTGTGTAAGTCTATCCATGATGAATTTCAATGAATACTGATACTGAATAAAAAACACATTGCAACTTGAAAAGAATCACGCTGTCACACGCCATCTATCAAAAAACCCCTTTAAAAAAACTGCTGATTAATCACCCTTTGTAGAGTGTATCACTCAATTAGCTGAAGGAATCAGGAGCATGAGAAGCTCAAATCTCAACCGCAGCTTGGCTGGTTGATGCGCTTCTGAAACGTCCAATTTTCCATAACCGTGGAACTATAAATCATTGGGAATTTGACCAATCGCATTGATATTAGGTTTGTGGTTTATTGGCACAGACCTGTGAATTAAAAAAAAACTCAAAAGAAGAAATTCAACGGGATCAAATCACACGATCACGATGGCCAATTCACATTGCCTCTTCATGAGTAAACAATGTTCGAAAATCGCTCGTGTGAATTGTCCATTATAGCACAGGCTGTGTGGCACGCAGCGCTGTCTTTGAAACCACATGCTGGTCAAAAAATTTCGTTATCATCGAACTAATATCGCTCTACGTTGATGACCTGGCCAGCGTCGTTCTCAATGAAGTGACAATAACAGTGACTTTCTCTGGATGCACTGCAAATTTGATGGATGGAACTCGTCTGTATTGTGATCAGTGGCGGCTGTACCTTAAGTGCGCTCGTGCGCTGAACCACCAATTCAAAAGGTTTAAAAATTTCAAAATACTCGTATTACTGCATCTTTATTTTTAGATTACCATATTAATATTTATTTTTTAAACATACAAGAACATAAACAAGTAAAATTTCCAATTATGACGAAACAATGAAAGCGCTTTGCTTTACTATTAAGACTTACTTTCCCTGCAAGTAAAAATTCTCGTGCGCTTCGGCGAGCGCACGAGGACTGCTAATATAACTTGTATGAGTTACAAGCTAATATCCCTGACGCGTGAGATAAAAGATATTTCATTGAAATGGTATCGAGAAATGAGCCTGCTCGTGCGGCGCACGAGAACCGAAGATTAACCAATGTTTGACTAGAATGCGCTGCGCCTGCGAATATGTAATGTTGTTTCGCTCTATCCGTGACTGGTTAAATAGTGTTGGTTTGTAGGAGTTAGGTTAGTAATTGTTTTTTTATTTTGGGTTTGGTTCGATTCTGTACTGTGTACAGTGTGTGGTGTGGGATAAAATGAACAGTGATTGATTAGGTATATTAAAGACAGTAATAAATCTTTTTAAAATAAAGTTAATATAAAATTAGCCGGATCGCTAAGGCCCTTTTTAAATTTTACATGCAATATTTTTGGCGGAGAATCGATTTAGACAGAAACCTGAACTCACGATTTGATGCATTTAAGTGAAAAAATAAAAAAACATGATTCCTTGCTAAATGTAATAAGTGTGTCAGTTTTATACATAGTCGAAATTCTTCGAGCAATTATACAAAAAATAAAAAATCAACATATACATGTAAATTGTTGTTTTTTTTGCGATTTCTAATCTTAATACCTACTTAGTGAGCACCTAAAGTGCACCACCTGTTTAACAACCCACCAGCCGCCACTGATTGTGATCGTCCCGAATTTGACAATCTTGCTTGTTGACGAACCCAGAAATGGGCCGTGTCGCTGAATAATATTATCCAAAAAGATATTGGTTTGAACTTCTAACTACCCAAGAGCCCAGTTAGCGATCACATGTCGTTGTCCATGGTCGGAAACTATGAGCTCCTAGATCTATTGAAGTTTGTGCGGATGTAAGCCCATAACGCAAAATTGGTCAAGATGTAGTCTGCCAAAAGTCGAGTTCGAAAAGATGGTTGCAGATATTTTTACAAAGTCTCTTCCAAAGATAAATCATGAGAGGTGTTTATTCGGACTTAGACTTTATCATCTTCAGGCTACAATTTGAGAGGAGATGTTGAATATAATCGATTTGTACCTTACGATATAACTACTGTTCATCTATAAAATCAATCGAAGTTTTAGCCTGCTGTCTTGAGTGCCACCAGGGACGTAGTACCTGCTGCTGTAACGGAGCATTTAAGCATGCTGTTTTAAGCGCCACCAGGGGCGCTAGTACCGTCTCATCCCGTCATTAGCCCGATGTCAGAAAAATAGGACCAGTTTTTAAAGCCGAAGTACCAGAAGTCAGATTATCTGAAACCAAGTACCAGAATATAAAACAAAAACCCGAATCATCAGCAACCAGTATAACCGATACGAGATTGCCTGAATCGACTGAAATACTAGCAACAGAATATTGTGTGTTATAAACGTAAGAGTTATTTTTAATAAAGATTTTGTAATAAGGTGTTTACACGTTTTCGTCTGAAGTTTCGTGTGTTCTTCAGGGCAACCCTGGCGAGACCGGCGAGCATAACTTTGGCTGGAAAGCAAAAAGCACAATACAGGATGCTCGACATGGAGCTTGAGATAGTCTATGCATCGAAGGGTCCTGCTCGAAAAGCAACATTGCTTAAAACATTGACTCAAAATAAGATGGCAGATGGATAGAATATTAGGAGGGTTTCTTTCTAAATTTTTCAATACAGTTGATAAATTGAAGGGTTGTAAGTCTAAAGGGTCTAAGTGCCATTTTTATAATTTAGAGATAAACGAGAAAAACATAAGCAAAAGCCCTTTGGCACTTATGCTATACCACAACTTTATTTGTGTGTGTGTACAGTTTTAAAAGAAATAGGCACTTGAATCCATTTTGATATTATAAGGCTTGGCCCTTACATTGTATTTTGATAAAAATATTGATTTTTGATTTTTTGGCACTTAGACCCTTTAGACTTACAACCCTTCAATTACAAAATATGGAAGTCAATATAAATGAAGAATCACTATATTTATTTATTATCTCAGGCCCAACTCGATATAAACTTAATGTAAACCCAGGTAGAAGCAGGGACATTTCCAACAAATTATCGAATCAAGTACAATTGCAATTTTTGAAGAAAGAAGGGATATAAGGTCGTCAATTGTTTTACGAAAAAAGGGATGTAGATTGAAACATACAGATAGTACAAATTTCGCAGACCTCTCTGTTAATGATGTTACAGAGGAAAAAAGGTGCACATTTGTGCAGAAATAGAACGTTGCTCGAAAATATTCAACCGTCAAAATCAGGACTTAAGTTAGCAACGAATGTATCCTCTGGTGTGACTGCAAAAAGAGACTTTAATTTATTAATTTGGAATTGCAAAGACAACATATCATTGAAGCTCAAAAACACACATCACAATCCAGATCTGCGAACAAATCTGATTTCTATTCAAGACGAGCATCAACCAGTAGAATTAATGATAGAATTTTGTGGCTCCGTAAACTAGGCCATTTAAATGCACAAGACATGACTCTTATGGCAAAGAGAGGCTTGATACCGACAGTGAAAGATTCTTGCTAAAACGTGCACCTTTTCTTGATCGAATCGAACGTTCTAAAGGATTACACCACATAGTGCATAGTGACTTATATGTAGTCCGATGAGAACCGAATGAAAAAGTGCTCCCGTTATTTTGTAATTAATTGATGATAATAGTCTATAAGGCATTTTATTCGTGGTAAGAATGAAGTAATTTTCAAATTTATCGAATTTAAAAATTTTGCAGAAGCAAAAGAAAATAAAACTGAACTCGGTAACTCTGGAATAGACAAATTTTTATAGAATCAGGGCCATTTGACAACACTCCAGAACAAAACGGTATAGCTGAGCAGAAAAACCAAACCTTAATCGAATCAGCCCGATGCATGTTGAAAGAGTCAGGTCTTCCACCTTCTTTCTGGGCTGAGGCCATTGCCTCTGCGAATCATCTTAGTAATCGGTGCATCACGAAAAGTTTGGAGGGGAATCTACCTTTCAAGACCTTTCATGGACTGGTAGGTTACCGAAATTAGATTATCTTCATCCATTTGGGAGTTAAGTCTACATCTTGGATAAGAGACCTGGCAAGTTTGATGACAGGGCAATAGAAGGCATTTTGATCGGTTATTCCGACGCACAATGAGGATACAGAGTTTGGGTTCCGTCTCAAAAGAAAGTTCTGGATTGATTGATTTCATTGATGAGAGAACTGTGAACGGACGTTTCAAAATCGAAAATCCAAAATTTGCCACTATTGTGGGTCTAGTTCGAAGAATGTGGATCAGCGTTACCACTTCCGGAAAAAAAGTCGGAGTAGATTTAAAGAAAAAAGTGAAGTAAATTGAGAAAAATCGAAGTAGATTTCAAAGTGACTTGCTTTTAGAAAAAATAATGCATATACATTTTTTTTTCCAAATGAATATTATTTAATATTTAAAATTGTCACAACTTTTCTTTTAATTTTAAAGAAATTTCGTATACAATAACTCACTTGTGTACTTCTACTGTATTGACTTAGAGTGAAATATGTAGATAAAAAGAAGTAGATTTTGGCTTTTTTTTGTAAAATTGAAGTAGGTTGAAACAGAGATTTTAAAAACGAAGTAGATTTCAGTATTTTACTGATAGTGCGAAGTAGGAAGTAGATTTTAAAATATTTTGAAAAAAAAGTAGATCTACATACTTCAATTGAAGTAAAGTGGTACCACTGATGTGGATGATATTTTAAATGACGGAAATACAGAGACTAATACGAACCGAAATTGACCTTGAAGAGACAGCAATGAATCAACTAAATGTTTTCAAGAGAATGTTCTTTAAATAAAACCTAAATACGGACCGACAACACCAGCAAAATTTAAAACCGGAAAATTAGGACGTCCAAAGAAATTTCAAGAAGTGACAGAATTGGAGGAGAAATTCGGCATGAATGCCTCTGAAGTACCACTCACGAAAGCTTAATCAAGCGATGAAAAATTGGACTGGGAAGACACAATCGAAATTCGAAGCCTGATTAAGAATGACACTTGGACGATTGAAGATAAGCCTGAAAATTCAAGAACAGTTGGTTGTAGAATGTTATTGTGAAACAAATGGACAACAGACGGATCACTCGAGAAGCGGAAAACAAGACTTGTAGCTAAGGGTTTCACACAAAAGTCCGAAATAGATTTTCATGAAACCCTTGCTCCTGTGGCCAGACTTAGCTCGTTGGGGCATATGATTGCTCTATCTGCAAAGTACCAAATGAAGATCTACCAGATGGCTATCACATCGGCGTACTTGAAGGGAAAAATTAATGAGAATATAGCGATAGTATTTGTTAAATTTGTCTCTGCTAAATTTAATTATAAAATATCCTCTTTTCTACTACTTGTTTTAAATCTTATCCTACTCTCCACTGTAAAATCGTGCGTTAATTTCAGCGTCACCACCAGGATAACGTTGGTCCAACATAATCACGCTTCATGATAATAGTATAGTAGTATAATAGTATAGGTTATATATTCAATAAAAACAAATACCTAAAGATACATAAATATAATTTTATTGTTTGCCTTTTCGCCAATACAAATGGTCAAACAAACAATATAAAACAGCAAACATTGTCAGTCAATCAACAACATTTCATTGCATGAGACAAATTAATTATTCTGCAATTTATTGGCTTACCACCACCACCTCTGTGTAGATCTGTGTTGTAAATAGAACATCAAACTATTTTACCATTATTTATACGAATTTTACCGAAATTGAGATCACTTCCACACCAGAACGGTTTATTTATTTAAAAGAAAAACGAAAACCATTTACATTTGCAGCCATTTGCACGTAGCTAGTTCAACACTCCGTGTCATTTAATTGATATCGTCTTATATTTATGCGTAAGCCTCATTAATTAATTTACACTTGCGCTTGTAGGTTTTTAATGCAAAATAAAACTAAAATTCCAGAATGTGCTGCACGAAATCGCTCTTATGTTCAAGAGAGTTAGAATTCTGAAAATGTTCCATATAAGAATATAAATGTTATAAACTAGAGTTTAGTTTCTTTTTGTTGTTGCAGTTGTAAGCTAGTAGTGGATAATTTTCGTTTTAAATATCATTTCTAATACAGATTCAAACCTTGAAGTAGGAGATTTATTTAAAGTAGTTCCCCTTGGCATATGGGTTAGTGCATTGAACAGTCACACAGTCTGAGTTTGTTTCCCAGCTGCTGCCAACAAAAGCGAAAACAAAAAATGTTTTAACATGGGTTATGTGGCAAATGCTCCAAAAGAGTATCTTCTTTATTGAAAAGTATTTCTCAACTTTCGAAATTGGCAGAAAATAATAATTCGCATGCATTCCTGCCGATGCCAAAAATCCGAATTAATAGTGTAGACATTATAGAAAACATTTGTAGATGAATTGCTGCTTCAACAAGCTAAATTGCCACATATGTAACGATGCCAATCCGCACGATGTCCGTACTTCTACCAAAAACGTAGATCGCATCATTATCAACGGAGTCCTTCCGATCATTTTGACGTTAATTTGATGATATGGTTGTGAATTTACGTGTGCTTTCAACAGGACGGTGGTGCGGCGTGGCACTACGTTACTCACAGATTCTCGACGAGCGATTTACGCTCACGGTTATGGACAGGATCTCCCAAAATTAACATATTTGCGCTAGAGCCAACGAAAATAGGTCTTCTCGGTTACGCACTACCCACCCAGCAAAATCACGGCAGCCATTTCAACGATTACCCATTCCACAAATAATGTCAATGATAGTTCATACTACAAATAGTTTTTTTTTTAATTAAATTTTAACATCTTACCGTCCCAATGAACCATAAACTCACATTGAATAATTAAAAAAATATTTAAATATTTTATATCAAGATAATCAATATCGCTACAATTTAGTGCAAGACAGATTCGCGCAAAACTTTACTTGAATCAGTACGGTGTTTAAGCTGTTTTATTATGAATCTAGGATAAAACTACCGTTTTGTAATTTTAATCATACTTTTTTTTAGCCTTTATTTAAGTTAAAGTCATAGAATACCTATTTTATTTGCTTAGTATCGTGCTAAATTCATATGACTCTTTGACATTTACAAACGTCAAAAAAAGTTTGTTAACTTAGATTTTTGCATGAACTGTCATTCCTCTGGTGTGTTCAGAAGAAATTTATTAAGCATGATTCTAGTTAGAAAATGTTTAAAATTAAATAAGAGTTTGAAATCTACGTTAAAGTTTGTAAATTATTAAGTAGTATTGTGAGAAGGTGATTTATATTTTATATACTCTAGCCGTAGAACGGTAATGCTGCCTGGATGATACTCCTACTTAGCATGTACCGACAAAAATCAATAAAACAAAATAAACTGTTGTGTATTAGTTGACTGGAGGAACTTCTGAGAGCTGACTGACTGACTAACTATATTAACAGTTCCGAATTATTTTCGCACAAATAAAAAATTATGTTTTCAAGTTATATAAAAAATATTTTATTATCATTAAACATTTGGTAACTGTTTTTCGATAACTTACATAAATTTCATACTATTATTCATAACCAATCTTGTAGAAACAGAATGTGAGTTGTAAGAAATTAATTGAACAATGAACAGGAATATAAAAACAAGCTAAGTATTAAGTACATAGTACTGAGTTTAGTACTGAACGAAAGTAGTTGTTAAAGTTAGATTAAAAGGTATGCAATGATAAAATAAATTAAAATGAATAGGAAAATGGAGTATAAGCTTAGGATGAAAATTCAAATTTTAAATTTAACGAATAAAAATTAATAATGTTGGTTACAGTATTTTACTATTACCTTAAAACTAAGTTGTTTAAAATTTTGCGCCACTGTCTTTACTTGGTTTCCTGGTCTAATGTCCTTTTTGTCATGGGCTCGCTGGTACTAGTATATAGGGTAGGCTGTCCCGTCGTTGTATGAAGAAAAAAAATATCGAATTTTGTATCGAAAGAGTAGATTCTGAATATGTATTTACTTTTTGATTTGGACATAACTTCTGGGGCTCTACCGCTGCTTAAAGTACTAGTACGATCTAGAAATCGCAAAAAACGCATGATTTTTGTGAATTTTTTTCTCGGAAACTTTTTAAGATAATTCAATTATAAAGTTCAAGTGACCTCAACTCCAATTTATAATTGAATTTAATTCAATCACTCCACTTAAACAGAAATAATTTTCATTTCTCTATTTTTTAAGATAATAACATATTTTTTTTTTTAAATAATGAATACATGTGTCAAGAGTACAAAAAAAAATTGTTTGTCGAATTTTGGCCGAATTATAGAGGGCGTCAACGTCGACTCATCAAAAAACACATTTTCCCATGGCGGACAGTTAATCTCCGGATCTACTGAACCGATTTTCAAAAAATTTGTTGCAACTAGATTGTTTTTATGTTTTCTAAGACAATTTACTACAATTTGACCAAAAAGTTATGAATAAAATAAATGGCGACCCAAAAATGGCCAAAAAAATGCCGAAAAAAAATTTTTTTTTTCAAAGCTCGAGATTTTTTTTGTTTTGACTTTTTAAACAAATTGTGGTAAATTGTCTCGTAAGAAACCTTCCTTTAAATAACCCACTTTGGTTTTTTTGTTTCAGTCCAGCCAATCCTGAGATTAACTGTCCGCCATGGGACGATGTATTTTTTGATGAGTCGACGTTGGGCCTTCTATAATTCGGCCAAAATTCTCAAATTTAAAAAAAAAAATTTTTTGTACTCTTGACGCATGTATTCTATTCATTATTAAAAAAAAAAAAAATATGGTATTACCTAATAAGGTTTCTGAGAAAAAAAATTCCCAAAAATCTTGCGTTTTTTGGCATTCTAGACCGTACTGGTACCTTAAAAATCTTGAAATAAAGTAAAAGACTATATTCTTGTATTCTTTTTTTTTATTTTTATTTATTGACTTGATTTATTATATGAAAGTTAAGATTAAGTAATAAATATTTTAGTGTCCTTGGAAAATAAAGGGTGGTTAAATTTTAACGGCCCATGTTGAATGTGAACCACACCTAAACGTCAAGTTTTTTTCTGCATTTCATTTGACATTATTTCTCAATTTCAGACTAACTACAAAGATACACAATCGAGCAACGCGTTAAAGTTATTCAGGCTTATTATGAAAATGGGCGTTCAAATCAAAATCCATATCGTGCACTTCGTGATTTTTTCGTTCAATTTAATCGTCCAAATGTGCGTACAATCGGAAAAATCGAGCAAACCGGTTCTGTAGGAGATGTAAAAACACCAGTGCATTCTCGTAGAGCTTGTACTGCACAAAATATTGCTGCTGTTCGCGATAGTGTGGCTGAAGAGCCGGCCACCTCAACTCATCATCGTGCCCAACAATTGCACCTCTCACGCTCGTCGTTGATGAACATTATGCATAAAGACTTGCATTTACACGCTTACAAGGTGCAATTGACTCAAGAACTAAAGCCTCTTGACCATTTCAAGCGGTCAATGGTCAGAATGGTGGCAAGAAATGGCAACAGTTGATGATCAATTTTCGAAGAAAATCATCTTCAGTGATGATGCACATTTTCACCTCAGTGGATTCGTAAATAAGCAGAATTGCCGCACTTGGGCGAATGATAATCCAAGAGTTATTGTCGAAAAACAAATGCACCCACAAAGAGTGACTGTTTGGCGCGGTTCATGGGATGGCGGCATCATCGTGCCGTATTGTTTCCAAAATAAGGCCGGTCAGGCAGTTACTGCGAATGGCCCGAATTGGCAGATATGGATGTGGACGATATGTGGTTTCACCAGGAAGATGCCACTTGCCACACAGCTAACGAAACCATGGCTCTTTTGTGCGGCCGTGTTATTTAACGTGGTGGCGATGTCAATTGGCCGCCAAGATCATGTGATTTGACACCGTTGGACTTCTTTGTATTTGGGGTTATTTCTGTTTCTGTTTATTCAAACCCTGTGTAGAACTTAATTCAATTAGAAGTTCCAAATTTATATTGAGCGTACTTTGCAGGATTATGTAAGTGGTGAAATAATGAAACCACAGACTTGAATGATCTTTTGTTAACACAACCAACAAAAAGATAGTTACCTGAAGCTGACTTCGAACAGTTTTTCATATTATCGAATTCACATTTATTGGGCCACCAATGAATTTTACCACTCAAGCTGCTGATGGCACAAATGGGTATAAAAATCTTATCACAATCCTGCTTACAGGAGGCGTCTGCACCGTTCAGGTTAGCAATAAGCATAGCAATAGCTACTATAATGTATAGAAACTTCATTGTGAAGAAAATATTGATTTACAATCTGAAAGAGCGACTATCACTACTATTTATAGCAGGATCGCTGTTCAAAACACTGTGTACACAGCAGTGGCGTGGCGTGAATAATTTCAAATGGTAAGTCGAAGCTAAGACTAGCTGTTTCGTACAGGGCAGAGATGAGCTAAGTTGTGGTTTTTAGATCACATGTATACCTGTGATTTCAGATTCCCTGCGATTTGTGCTATTGTGATTCTGATTTGTGATGTATGATGCAACTATAGTAATAACATTTGCATCTTTTGACCATCGATCACCACAATATTTCCTGTTTTTCATTATTTTACCGTTATTTTTATAAGTGTTCTTATAAAATACCCAGTTGCATTACTTCCCTTAAACAATTCAAGCGTAATACTGGCGCTTCAGAGAATGTCCAAGAGTTAACACTAAAAAAAAATGTGAAGAAACTTTACATACATATAGCATAAGAGTTAGTGGAAGCGTCCTGGCAAGTAGGAGTTTAGTTTTTGTATGGATGAAACTTTAAGTGAATTGGAGAGCAATGGGCGTTACAATTGGCTTTTCCGCACTATTACACTATTAACATGCTCTTGCCATGGAGAAGTAGGTACACGATTGAAAATTACTCCTAAGTTTCTAGCAGTGCTGGAAAAGTTAACAATTTCTTTTCCAAACTTCAATGGGCTTTAAACTGGTAAATAAAAAGCTTACATAACGGGAATTTCATGAGGTTAAGGTAAATATAAATATGGTTCATTTGAGACCAAGGTTAAATGAGGATTAGGTTTTAGGTCGACTTATCAGGAGCTGCACGCTATCAGCGAATAGATGAATCAGGCAATTATTATCAACTCTTTAATGTGATAGGAAGAGATTCGGTTCAAGGGTAGATCCCTGTGGCACTAGACATGTGTAACGCAGCGCTGCGCTAGCGCAATGCGTAGAAGCAGCAACTGCATTATGTGCGCTGATACATCACTTTGTAACTCAGTGGCGCAAAAGCGCAGTTCATCAACTCAATATTCGAATAGCGCTTTGACAAGCGCAGCGCTGCGCTACACAAGCAAAAACCATTCAAGCAGATAAAAAAAAGCGCTGACTTCCTTGTAGCGCTCCCATATTTTTCACACGTTTGACGGAATTCAATAAAATTCCATACTTTTTTTCATAAATTGTATCCATGTCTATTAAGACTTTAATGTTAAAGATCTGTATGATATTATCGAAGTAAAAAAATAGTTTATGAAACCATCTCTATTTCTTTTTTGTATGAAAATCGATTGTTTTCGTTTCACCTCCTTTCAACCAATTTTTGCCTGTTTCCTGTCGAATTTATTGTGAAACATTGTTCAGCATTAGTTTAGAATAGAGTTGGGACAATAAGTAGATGGTAATTTTTTTATCAAAATTCTGAAATTTTTCATCAACTTTTAAATTTTGATTTGAATTTTTGATTTGAATTGAATTGATTTTGTATGAAATTTTTTTTTTACACAGATATAAATATATTAAATATAATAAAAATAATAAAAATTAAATATATGCTACAATAATTAAGATCTGAAAACTAATACTCAAGCAAGAAGCCCTAGAACCCATTTAAATCGGCATATTTCAAAGATTTTAATTAAATTTGTAATCAAAATTTAATTTTTATTGAAAGTTTCAGAAAAGTCACCCTACCTCCTCTACTGTTTCATATATTCCAAAATAACTTGTGACACATTAGAATAGCATTATTGCAATTGCATCTTATTTATTTTTAAATTGTTAAATTTTTCATCAACATTTGAATTTAAAGTTCTTAAAATCGAATTGAAAGGAGTTTATTGCACGCTTTTAGGAAGAAAAACTTTGCCCCTCCTCAATAATTTTAAAACTTATATTTAGGAAAACATTCCATCTTTCATTTAAGACCTTAACCTTGAAGATTGGTCTATTAGAACCAAAGATATAAGTACAAACGTCTCCACACCCCCATTTACACTCAGACTGTTTGTGTTTGGTCGGCCATGAACAACTTGTGTGCGCTACGAAGTGATGAGTTAACAAAATACAGCTGCGTTGCGCTGCGCGGTGCTTTTTTGCTTCAAATGAGTTAAAACAAAAATTGCATTATGGCGCAAATTGCGATATGGCGCAAACTGCGCTAATGCATTGCGCTGATACAGTGAAGTGCGCTTCAGTTACTGTATCAACGCACCAATTTTTACTGCGTTACCCATGTCTATGGCACACAGTTTAATCATTCAGAAAAAAAGACAGTCCATTTGCAAACACACATTGTTGACAGCCACTAAGGAAGAATAAACTTACATCACACTGAGAGGAAAAAAAAATTCTTCCAATAGTGATTCTTGTCATCTTCGCATCGAAAAAAAATTTTAAGTTCATTCCATTTCTGCCTACAACTGGCAAACAGGAATGGAGTATAGTCGTAAGCCCCGAGTTCCTCAATCTCTAACAGTTGTTTCGGCTCAAATTTACTTTTATTTGTAATAGTTTGGGAGATTGCCATTAAGGTATTTCACAGACATCTTTATATAACATGAAAACCATCTTGATTTTACAATACGTCTTCATACGAGTATGTATTATCATCTTGTATCTTGTTAAACATTTAACATGATAAACCGTGATAAAAAATATAAAGCAGATAAAAAGATAATTTCTGCTTTATTTGCCATGCTATTTTCTATGAGTATATATTTTCGTATTGTGAATGCAGCGTGCCATGTAATAGGTAATTATGTTTTTTTTTTTTTTTTTTTTATAATCTACCCGCGCTCAAGGGATTATGATTACCTTTTAAATGTTTCAACACAGCGCGGGCGTGAAGTTAAGAAGAGAAAGAAGGATAGGAAAGATGTGTGGCACGATGTTCTGAGACTGAAGGTAGTTGTCTCAGATTTTTTATCTCCAGGGATGAAGGCTAAACTAAAGCGGAGAAATGCCGTGTCTTATTTCTCTGTCGCTTATAATTCACATTATTTTATTAGTGTTCATCCTTGTTGGGCATACTACGAGTAGTTTAATTCAATTACATGTTGTTAGTGTTATGCCTGAACAACATGTAATGAGTAAACCCGCAAGCCCATTGATGACAATTTTAAGAAGGTTTTTAATGGAATTAAAGCGACATAGACGACGGCAGGGATCGAACCTGCGTTCATGAGCTTGACAGGCGAGCACACATCCATCGCGCCACCCCTGGTAGAACTGGTAATTTTATATGATAGACAAATCTTTTATATAACTTTTAGGTTATTTATGTATTTTAAACGCATGAATAAAATAATTGGGAAACAATTCCTCCCGAAGACTGATTTCTGAACTAATCTATTCGGTCTTATCTATAGAGAAAATTAAAGCAAGAACCAGCAGTCTCCGAAAGTCACCAGATCCAAAAGATTCTCAAAAGTTTAAGCATATTGAGCGAATAAGTTCTCTTTCTTGGTATCAAGGAAATACCAAGTAGATCTGTACATTTTGTTTGATTTAGCAGAAACTAAAAGCTCTTAAACTAATTAAAGAGGGTGAAACATGTGCGCAAATATTTGCAGTTTTTGTTTTAATAAACAAGCAAAAACAAAAATATATGGAAAAAAACTATTGACGCATTTGTTGAATTTTTGGTTGGTTCTGGTTACTATAAAAAGTGAATGGCTTAGATCTTTCACTATTGTTTTCAAGATGAAGTTACTTTGCGTGGTTGTTACACTTGTTTTGCTTGCAGTTCAATTAGCAAGCTGCTCGCCAGTTACCACAGATTGTCCCAGAATTCTTTGTCCTTACTACTATTATCCAGTTTGTGGAACTCTCAATGGAGAGGAAAAGACCTTTGATAACCTTTGTTTTATGAGAGCTGAAAATGCCTGCCTACCTGAGGGAGAGCGTAAGTTGACAAAAATTAATAATATTTTTTTGTATAATAATTTGTATTTCTATTCCTTCCAGAATACCAGCCTTGTGAATTAATTCCATTGTCGAAGAAATAAAATTTGAAAAAGTGTATTTTGTGTTTAAAATTCTTGTTTGAAAATTGTGGTACTGCTGTGCTGATCAAAATCAATTCAATGGTTAGCGAAAAAGTCCAAAGAATAGCAAGTTTATCGAGAAACAAGATTTTTGTAAAGGTTTTAGGATTACTTTTAGAGCTAGTAACTCCAATTGCATCTCTGTGGAATACATAGGTCACTCGAGAAGAATTCTCTCTAGCAAAACTACAAGGATAAAATTTTATGATTGAAATTGTTAGGTCTATCGTCTCTGAGTATTCGAAAAGAAAATAGAACGGCTGTGGGTGCTATGCTTCAGTTCGTATTTTGGAAAAAAAACACGGCTATAATAAAAAATAGGGGACCATCTTAACTCTTTTAAGTACGGACCAACAGTTACTGTAGATTAAAAGTCACATAAGTATATAAACCGACCTGCAGATTCAATTCAAGTGAGATATCATTTTTCAAACTATTTATAAATTTAAGCATCATATTTTAAAACACGATAACAAGCCAGACAGTTATAATTTTGAAATTAATTCTAAAAGGGTAAAGACAATAGAATTTACCATTTCAACCGACGAAATTTATCCTGATACCCAAGCACGTAATCGATCTTAATAAAATCAATAAAGCAGTAATTTCCTTTGCACATCAATTTTTTAAACATGTTATGAATTCAAGAATAAATCTTCCATACATTTTATGCATATGCATAACTTATTTTTTCTGGACGATTTTTCCAAATCATGCAACAGTTTGCCCATTGATTTAACTAAACTACCATTATTACCTTAATCTTTGCATACATTTTTCTTTCGGAAGCCAAGTTGAAAGTTTGATTTTTAAAGGAAACCCTTTTAAATTTAATTGCTCTCTAAAATTTGAAGCTTCGAAATTAAAAATGCTATACATCTTTTTAAATTCGGAACAAAATATTTTTTTTATATGTCAATTAAACAAATGTTTGTATCTAGCATAATTTTAGGCATATAAAATAGGACAAAATGTAAATTGCTCTTATATGAAAAATATTGTTAATTTTTCGACGTGTGTAAGGAGTGTCACTTTGAATAACTCGGAAGAAGTTGATCGTTTTAATCAATACTTTTTTTTTTCATTAAATCTCTTTTTATTGTACATTATTTTTAAGTATGGCTAATATGAAAAAAATAAAATATGTAATTCGTTACATTAGAAAACTTTTAGCGTTTTGTCTGCTTCATCGTCTATGTTTTATTTTGTTGAAGAAAAACGTTTCTACGTTTACCTAAACCAAGAGGTGGTTTAAAGGTAGGGTTGCCATCCGTCCGTATTTTCCCGGACATGTACTCTTTTTTCACTGTGTGGGGGAGGTCCGGGATAGTTTTTGATAATTGTCCGGGATTGTACTCCTTTTACCCATTGTGTATCTATTTACTTTTATGCTACTTATAATTAAATGGTTATTCAAAAATGAACCGAGGCCCATTAAAATTAAGTGAACGAACAGATCCAATATATGAGAAAGGAAATTATAGAACAACTTCCCAACTTATTGTTAAGGCTCTTACACAAAATAACTTATTATCAAAAGTAAGTGGATTTTGCGCTGACAATTATTGCAATACCAATTTTGGTGGAAGACAAAGGAAAGGTTCGAACAATGTCTATTCGAAGTTAAAATCTTTAGTCAACCAAAACATGATAGGTATAGGATGTCCACCACATTAGTCAGTGCGATCTACCATTGATGTGATACTTTACCAGTTGACGCCGATATCATAATTGTAAAATTATACAACTATTTCTCTATCTACACAGTCAGAACGGAAAGACTTTTTCTGAATTTCTTGAAAATGAATATAAGCCTTTCTTATACCATTCGAAAACCAGATGGCTTTCTCTCTATCTTGCTGTTGAACGTCTTTTACTTATGTACGAGAATCCGCCTAAAATATTGCAAACATTTTTTAAAGACGACTTAAGCGAGGCGTATTTATTTTTGGTTCATTCTCTCATGTCAACATTCAACGTCAATATTCAAAAACTTGAAAAACAAGACATTTCTATTATTGAAACCGTTGAAATTTTACAAAATATTGTATCGATAACGATTTTGTTCCACTTAAAATTAAATCTATTTTGAAGAAGCTTGATGATTCCGGCTGTAAAGAAAACGTTATTAAATTCACGTGGACAAAAGATAGAAACAAACTGTTACCTGATTCCGTCAAAGAAATTATTTTAACAAAGGAATTAATTTAACAAAAAGGCATTAGTGATATACTTAACAGTATTAGATGTAATGAAAAGTACAACAAGTACTGTAAAGGCTATTTATTAAAAAAAAAACACAAATGAAGTTCCTTTTTTTATACCTCAAAGATGTTTTGTAACTTAAAAATGTGATTTTTAAACTAAATATTTATTTTTATTTAAATGTTAATACAATTTTTTGTTTCCTCTTACAATATAAATGTGTTTATTCTGTCCTTGTTTTGTACTCTTTTTTCAATCCTCATTTGTCCGGGAAAGTCCGGGTTTTTGAAACTCCAGTACTAGTTTCATCTAAACATATCTGGCTACCCTATTTAAAGGTAAGTTTAAATTTAAACCTACAAATTTGTATAAGGAGGTAAATGTATTTATATTTTAATAATCTCTTATAAAACATTTATGTATTTCCACAACTTAATTTTTAAAGCAAGTTAATAGCCAATTTTCAACACAACAATTTCTGTTTCAAGAAATCTCAAATTTTTAATATTTCATTTTTATTTTTTATTGACAATCTTTTCTTGCGAATAAGTTCTCTTTCTTGGCATCAAGTAAATACAAAGTAGATCTGTACACTTTGTTTGCTTTAGCAGAAATTAGAAGCTCTCAAAACAAAAGAAATTTTTTCCAACTTATTTGAAGAGGTCACATATACGCAAATATTTGCGGTGTATTTTTAATAAAAAAAAAATATTTTATATTGAAAAGTATTTTCTAATTATAATTCTACCATATTGCCTTATAATAAACAAAAATATTTACTCAGTTGAATTATTGTAAAATTGGTGGATTTTGGTAGCTATAAAAAGTGAATGGCTTAGAGCATTCAATATTATTTTCAATATGAAGTTACTTTGCGTGGTTGTTACACTTGTTTTGCTTGCAGTTCAATTAGCTGGTGGCTCGCCACTTAGCTCGAATTGTGAGAGATTTATATGCCCCGCGATCTATGCTCCAATTTGTGGAACTCTCAATGGAAAGCAAGAGACCTTCCCAAACAGTTGTGTTTTGAAATTTAAAAATGACTGCCAACCTGAAGGACAGAGTAAGTTGACAATAATTGTTGATATTGTTTTTGTTTGATAAATTTATATTTATATTTCTTCCAGAATACCAGCCTTGTTAATTTACGATTATATGTTTGTTCAAAGAAATAAAATTTGTTGATAAAAATCGATTGAGTGGTTAACGAAAAAGTCAGAAATAAAGAATGATAATAGCAAGTGTGGTGTCAATAAAACAATAGCTATTTTATCGAGACACACGTCTTTTTTTTAAGGTTTAAGGATTATTTTTAGAGCTGGGAACTCCAGTGGCACCTTTTGTGGAATACATTATATCCATTCCTTCAACTATAGGTCAAGCTACAAAAAATTTCTTTAGCAAAACTACACGCATTCAAATATATGATTGAAATAAGGAGCTGGGTAGCCCTGAACATTCGAAAAGAAAATAGAACGACTGTAGGTCTGCTTCAACTGCCATTTTGAAAAACGGGTGTAATCAACATTATTTGCTAATATTGGAAAAATAACATAAACGTGTACGTTGGAAAAGTATAAGTTCTCTCCATGTATGACTCGCACAAACGATATTTTGGTTTCAGTATTTTACTCTCATATTGGCATTTAGCTAAGGTTTGATTTTTTACGAAAAAAGTTTAAAGATACGGGACAGTTATTACTCTTAAAAGAGTGCCCTATTTTGTAAAAACCTGTACATTAAAATTCACATAAGTATATAAACGGACCTTCAGTTTCAAGGGAGATATCATTATTCTTGAAAAGTTTATTTACTTCATCCACAGCTGTTGGTTTATTATTTTGAAACTGATGACTGATATGCAATGCTCACCCTGAGCAATTCAACCGTTATACTCGTGATACAGCTCAGCGTATGCCCATCAGCTTAACCCAACTTCAGACATACGGTTAAATTAAGAGATTATTTCATTAGCCGCACTACATGAACGTAGAATGCTTCATCCGACTAAATATTTTTCCTTCCCGTTATGATATTCAGCTTGGAAATTGTTAAAAATTGAGGTCCTGGTGATAGGGGGCGTTGGTCGTTACGTGGAAATAGTAGTCCAATCAAATGCGGGCTCTGAGATCTTGGCACCCTATATATGGGATATTCTTAAAAAAAATATGCCATCTAGTCTTGGCCAAAAGTGTTAGGCACCCTATATTTTACGCTCTATTCTCTTAGAGAAAGAATTGTTCCCGTTGTGCCGTGCAAAATGCCTTAGATCGGTTTCGGAAGACTGGATCCCATCGAAATCCTAAAAAATCCGTCAGGAAAAAAGTAACCACGGATCGGTTTTTAATACGAACCTCTATAAAAAAAAACGTAAAAAAACATCAAATGAGATAGTTGCTGACATAACACAACATTGTGAGAAGCAGATTTCAACTAGAACCGTTAGAAGGAGACTCAGAGAAGTTGCGTTGAAAGGTTGCAAGGCGAAGAAAAAGCCGTGGCTCTCAGAAAAAACAGAAAGTTGCGGCTAGAAACGAAAAAAAATAACAAAACTTTACTGAAGAAGATTGGAGTAACGTTTTGAGGTCAGATGAATCAATCTTTGAAGGAAGCATTACAATGAAGCCCCGAACTCGGAAACTTTAAAAACTGTTTTAAATTGCCATCCACTTAGTTATTTTGAGCTTTTGAGAAAGGTTACTTTTTTTTATGTTTACATGTGTTCGGAAACCCTGGTGTAACCTTTGCGAGGCGGCGAGTTGGCGAGGAATACAACCTAGAATACGTAGTTCCAACCGTTAAACACGGAGGAGGAAGCGTTATGATCTGCGGTTGCATGGCTGCGGACGGAGTGGGCAAAATGTTCATTTTTGAGGGTCGCATTGACTCAAAAAAATACATCAATTTGATGGAAAACACGCTGATGCCATCCTTCCAGCATATTTTTGGTGATACAAATATGCGGGGCGTGTTGTTCCAGCAAGACAATGCACCCTGTCAAAAGTCCGCCCTCTCAATGAAGTGGTTTGCTGAATATGCCATTGACCTGCTTCCATGGCCTGCCCAGTACCCAGATCTGAACCCAATTGAGCATCTATTGGGAATTTTAAAGCGTAAAGTTCGACAATACCCACACACAGAAAAAAAAACAAGGTAAAATCAACAAAAACAATGTTGATTCAACATATTTTGCCAATGTTTTTGCTTCATCGAGCATTCGTATTATTTTAACATGATTTTTGTATAAGGGAAATTAATATTAGATCATGTTAAAATGAGAACGTTTTTATTGTTAAATCAATATGTTTTCATTTTGAAATAAGTAGAAAAAACCTGCAAATTAAAATGAATTTCATACCAAATGAATGCTGAATCACTATGATTTCAGGTTGAATTTCAACGATCATCATGTTGAATCATGATGATAATCATATTGAAGTACCATGATCACTATATTAAATCACTTCGATCATCATGTTAAATCACCATTATAATCATGTTAAATCATTACTAACATCATGTTAAATCACTATGATCATCATATTGATTTACCATGGTCGTCATGTTGAATCACGATGATCATCATGTTAAATTACCATAATCATCAGTTTGAATCACGATGATCATCATTATGAATCGACATGATCAACATGTTAAATCACGACGAAAATCATGTTGAATCACGATGACCATCAAATGGAATCACCACGATCATCATGTTGGTTCACGATGATCATCATATTGAAACGCGATTATCTTCATGTTAAATTACCATGATCATCATTTTAATCCTGCAAAAAAATTTAATTTCCTTGGCAAAAAAGAAAAACAATTTAAAATCAGTGTTTAATTTCATGTTTTATTTTAATAAAATTAGTTCAATAATACAACACTGAAATTATCAATGATAAATAAATAATTTATGATATATTTTTGTTTCTTAAATGTAATTTCCATTATTAATTATATGAACAAAAAATGGGCTTAAAAAATCTTTCATATATGAAGTTTGACTTCACATACTTAAAGTTACATCGAGCAAAATAGTTAATGTTGGAGTGGTAATAGAAATAAGATTTCTAAACTCTTGCCATTTACTTGAAAGCAAATGTCCTTTATTTAGATGCAGCAATTCGAAGTCTAGATTGACCTTAAGGAAATAATTAATAACATTAAAAACGAAGAAAAATTTAATTTTCAAAAATACCATACTCAATTGAGTACAGTGACCGGTAACGGTTAATAATTGTTTTAAATACTGTTAAAAATTTGTTACATTAATTTTTTCTTTTCTTATCAAAATTTAAATAAAATGAAGTGCAGTTTATTTTAAGTTTTTTTTTTAAGTGAATAATATTCAAAAAATAGAAAACAATTTTCAGTTCACGTACCAGTTGGTTACTTTTTGATTTGAATATAAAGAACATTTACATAAAAAATCCAAATTCGTTGCTGAGGATTTGAGTTCTTTTTGTCTTGTTGTTCCCCCTCGATTTTTTGTTGCCCCACGCGGGCTAAAATAATATTCCTGAAATTAAAAAAAATCAAATTTTGTATTGAAGCTTTTAGAAAAATCTTTAATCTTAAAACAATTTTAATACTCAAGGATTTAGTGCTTAGGTATTAAAAACATATTTATAATATAACATTAGAATTTCATAAGATAGAAAATGCTTACCTAAGTTTCAGCTGGAAAAAGCTCCCTTAGTTCATCCAAAATCATATGGAAATTTTTGAGCGCCTTGAAACTCTCTGGTAAAGTAAGTTTCAGTTTCTGAGTTTGTAAATAAAACAAAAATGTACGAAAATACTTAATGACCTATTTATACCAATGTTTACCTTAAACTTTGAGCTCCCGACTTTCGGACTTGACATTTAAGTTGACGTTGTCGAGGCTATACTGGATTGGCTTCCTAGCCAAGAAACTACAAGGTATCGTCGTCATCTCCAAACTTAAAAATAAATAAACCATAAATTACTACTATTATTAAGAAAATATACAAGTTAATATACTTCAGTTTTCATCCAATGAAAAAGAGTTTCCCGAAAACGAGCCCGCATCCCGATTGGTTTTATAGCTTCTTGTATATCCTCCTTCGACTGAAATCTTAAGATTTCATAATCTATTTCAGCTTCTACAACAGAAAACGTAAAAAAATTATTATCTTTTTTCGGTAATCAGAACATTTATATCCGTTGGCTTTTTCGTCTGCCAGGGAGGGACAGATCAATTAAAACTGACATTTTAATTACAAAGTCATTAAAGTGCGAATTGGATCAACTCCTTTCTTCCTACGGCCTACGGAGATAAACGTTACATATTCTTATTTGATTGTTAATTCGCTAAAAACTTGCATTCACATTTTTTGATTCCCATGATAATTTACGTAGTTTCTAATTGGGACCTTCGTATAAGTATCGGTTTCTTGAATTCCATATGAATTTTACATGAAATGTAAATCGATACGAAGCTCCCAGTTGGAATCTTCTTGAACGATTTGTATGTTTCAAACGTTTCTTAGTTTGAATTTACATCTTCTAAGTAATTCTAAGGTCCGTTTTCAGCTCGGTCAAAAATTTCAATTTTTTGCCTTTTAGGACGAATTTAAAGATTTTCATGTTAAATTCATATGGAATTCAAGAAAACACCCAGTTCGTAATTGCAGGCTTTATTTGGATGATTTACATGATTTACATGGTTTTGAATTTTAATTCTAGCCAAATGAATTCCTAAAACTCAGAATCATTTGAAGTACCAAATGAATCAAGTAGCTTGGAAATAACACCATGGTTTATCTATCATTTTCACGAATTTCATGAAAATATCATGATTTTCTTGAAAGTGATCGTAAACTATGCTGTCATTTCTTAATTCGGATGACTGAAAATTTTTTGAATCCCAATCTGAGTTCTCTGAATTATCCCGAAACTTATCTTCAACTGTAACAAATATTTCATTCATAAAATAACCTCTACAGTAAAAGCTTAAAATTTAAAAATGTTAAACCTATTCAATTACGGGCCAAGAATTTTGCTTGAATTCTGCTTTATGGGTGTTTTTTCTACTCCCGGCTGAAGAATTTGGCCTATAGAGAATAAATATAATATATATATAACATATTATGTTTTTGTCATTTAAGAGATATTTTCTTACTAGCAGCAATAACACTTATACATTTTAATAAAAAAATCTTTGGAGGACGAACCAAAAGAAATTTCAGACCTAGGACTAGTTCGTCCTTGGAAGATGAAAAATTTATATTGCTGCTTGTAAGAACAAATCTCCAGGATGACAAAAAGATATGTTTGATCCTTTGCGACCAAGTTATTCAGCAGGGGATTGCAAAAACAAAAAATACAATGCGCAACAACTTTTAAATGATGACTGCCACTGCCAAACAGCCATTCACAAAAGCAACACAATTAAGTTTTTTCGGTCAAACCGGACAATCACAAATAATTATATAGTTAATCCCAATTCCCTGCCCGTTAAATGCGGTACGTCTAGGCTTGAGACTGCTAGTTAGAAAACAAATATGTAAATGGTCGCAAATACTCACCAATTAGGAAATTTTTTCCTTCAGTTAGGTTAAATTTTTGTAAAAAGTCATCCAATTTTTGTTTGTTGCTGTCCGGAATATTTAGCACAATGTTACCCTCGTGATCAGTAGAAAAATCGATGCACTGGGCTTCACTTATATCACATATCTATATCACTAAAACAAAGCTATACATTTTTTTTTATATTTTTCGTCTTAACTTCTTCAAAAACTATCTCATAAACTATCTCAGCCAATAACAATTTTTTTTCCACTTTAAATTTTTTTTCCGCTTTACATGAAACTCATAAAATGATGTTACCTGCGTCGCGACCAAAACGAAAATGATTTAACTTTTTTCGAACCAAAATATTCATTAGCTTGGAAGTAATAACGGGATCTTTCAAGTTTTGTAGAATTCAACTATAAACAATGATACTTCTACACGATTTCCTTTTAAATGATAAAGGTTTCATTTTGTTTTGCGAGGAATTCAAATTGATTCAATATGATTCCACGTTGATTTACAAACCACGATACAGGGTGAACCAAGAAAGGCCAACTTGTTATACTTACATCAATGGGAAGATAAAATTTATCAAGACTTAAAACGGTATTGAAAATACATTATGGTTCTATAAGAATTAGTGAAAATAACGGAAAGAGGAAATAATAAATTTTAATGTGAATTTGAGTTAATTTTGTGTATGGTTAACAAATTATTTGATAAACGATACAAAATTATACAGGTGACTTATTGAGCTTTTTATTGGTGACAAAAAAATATAATTCATCACTACTGTTGAAATTTTTTTCTCACAATTTTCCTCATACTAATCTCCACTTTCACAAAAACTTTCCATATTATACAATCTTTATTTGCTAAGAATCATTGTATTCTAATCTCTATATGTACAAAATATTCTACCATGTTACATGATTTCACTGAAGAAGAAATAAATTTGAATTTGAAATAATCCATCCATTAAATATATTTAAAACAAAAAAAAACTATCAAAAAGCTTAGTCAAAATGTTTACCTTTGCTTAAAAGATTGCAAAACTACCTTTCATTTTACTCGGAGCTGCTCAGGTTTTTATTTTAAACGAATTCACTCGAGGCAGAAGTTTCATCAATTGATTTCAAGAATTTTCAGAGATTTTCCCATTTCGCTGATGTATATTTTGCCATTTTGGGTCAGTAACCATTTTATGAATCAAATAAACAACAAATTTAACGTCAAAATATATTTATTTACATCAGAATTAATGGTAAAAATTTGTCGAATTTTTGTATTTTTAAGTCTGTGAAAGAACAACTTGTTCTACAAGAAATTCATTGGTCTATAGAGATCCTTTTCGGAAAATTTTCTAAATTAAATTAAGTTTTTTACTTGCGATATATGTATGTACATATTGTAGGTACGCCCCATGCACCGATTATTTAAAATCTTATTTATCTCAAAAAACGGATCTAATTTTTGATAAGAAAAATTTATGGGAATACACTAATTTGTCAAAAAAAAGTTTTAGGTACCTACCTGTAATAGAACTGTTTTTTTTATTTTCGACTTTCTCATTAATAGCTCTAATAATTTCAACCAAAATTCTTAAGCAGAAGCCCCCTTAAGTTCATAAAAATATTCAAACAAATATTTTTCGGTTTTTTTTTTTTTATGTTTTTGTATGAAAAATCAATACCTTAAAACGTGTGAACAATTATTTTTTAAATTATTTCCCTAAATATATACTACTAAATACTTAAAATAAACATCCCAAATTTTGTTCTTGAAAAATTTTAAAGAAATTTATTATCTAACCCATAAAAAATTACTTTAATAATAAAATGATTTTTGAACTTAAATTCATATACATACATATGTTTAAATTCCACACTCTGAAATAGCATCAAACATATAGCAATTAGCCTCGGACGAAAAAGAGCTTCAAAAAGGCTTCAGACCAAAATATTTGTTAGCTTGGAAGTAATAACGGGATCTTTCAAGTTTTGTAGAATTCAACTATAAACAATAATACTTCTACACGATTTCCTTTTAAATGATAGAGATTTCATTTTGTTTTGAAAGGAATTCAATATGATTCCACGTTGATTTACAAGCCACGATGCAGGGTGAACCAAGAAAGGCCAACTTGTTCTACTTACATCAATGGGAAGATAATTTATCAAGACTTAAAATGGTAATGGTAAATGCATATGGTTCTATGTATAAGAATACAAAATAACGGAAAGAGAAAATAATAATTGTATTTTAATGTGAATTTGAGGTAATTTTGTGTATAGTTAACAAATTATTTGATAAACGATACAAACTATCAAAGAGTTTAATCAAAATAGCTCAAAACACATAAAACCTAGCAATATCATTCTCCTGCCTCATTTACTCCTAAGGTAAAAGCAATTAAATATTTCCAAAAAAAAAAACACCGACATTTTTTGCAATTATTTGACGTTTTGGCTTATACACAGTGCAGCCGATGGCATCTTTTTGCGGCCAAAAGTCCAAAATAAAAGTTTTGAGTTAGGAGTTTAGGACGAAAAATGTTCTTAGTAGAATCTCTTGCCGCAAATCCCCCCCATAATCTTAGCCCAAATGTGGCTGCTAAGTTAACGTAGTCACGAGCCGTTAAAATAGGCTAATGGACACTTTCATCAAAACACGTGTAAAAGTTTTTATTTCCAAGCAAATCTATTGCAATAAAATGGATTCAATAGCTGCAGTTAAAGAATTTCTGACTTTCTCAGGACTGGCTGGACTGAAACAAAAAAAAACAAAGTGGGTTATTTAAAGGAAGGTTTCTTACGAGACAATTTACCACAATTTGTTTTAAAAGAAAAACAAAAAAATTGAAGCTTTGAAAAATAAATTTTTTTTTGGAATTTTTTTTGGCCATTTTTGGGTCGCCATTTTTTTTTTGATCATAATTTTTTGGTCAAATTGTGGTAAATTGTCTAAGAAAACATAAAAACAATCAAGTTGCAACAAGATTTTTGAAAATCGGTTCAGTAGATCCGAAGATTAACTGTCCACAATGAGACAATGTGTTTTTTGAAGAGTCAACGTTGGGGCCCTCTATAATTCGGCCAAAATTAGAAAATTAAGACAAAAAAAATGTTCCTGTACTATTGACGCATGTATTCATTATCTTAAAAAAAAAATTATGTTATTAAGTATATAAAAAAGCTTCCGAGAAAAAAATTCCCAAAAATCGTGCGTTTTTTTGGCGTTCTAGACCGTACTAGTACCTCAATTTACAACAGTATCCCTGGTATTGTATGCCCACGTTAGTTCACAAACTTTTAATTCATGGTCCCGAAATAATGAAATATTCAGTGTTACCTATCTGTCGAATGTTGGAAGATGCACAAGAAGCATGTAATATTTCTTTTTAAATCTATCAAGCTAATTTCGCAAGAAACCATTATCGTCAAAAGACAATGGAGGATGTTTTTAAAAGATTCCTGATCGCATCCGATCCATTAATATCCAGTTGTCGGAAATTACCTCTAAAACCACTTAAATCTTTGTCTAAAGACTGTATCAATTTGTTAGCACCTCCACCTGTAAATAATCAAACAGAAGATGAACAACAATCTTTTGACAGCTCTTCCGCTTCTGAAACAGATACAGATGTATGTAGATGATTGTGATTGTTACGAGATGGGCAATGAAAACTTTTTCATGTAAATATCGGATTAACTTCTTGTTTGCTCATATTGCATTTTGTATTTCTAAATTTATGATTTATAAATTACTGTGTTCGATTTCAATAAAAACATATAAATAATTTTTTTCCATTTTTTTGTTATATAATATTGCCACATAGCATTCCACCATTTTGAATTTGTTCATTTTTAAAAAATTTTCAATTATACATGCCTTAATAATATCAAAACAAAATTTTTCAACCAACTATCAAAGTTATTTCATTTTTGATAAGTTTTTTCGTATGACATGACGCCATATTAGGTCGGTGTGCTATAGTAAAATGGTGACAAAGCTTCACTTTTAGCCCATACAAAAATGTACTAGTTGGATATCTAGTCAATACATTAAAATCTATGGTGCAAATTAAATAAAATAAGATTCAATAATGATATTAGATTTGCTCGTTGTTTCTCGCTCCAGTGTGCTCTGTGGGGATGTCAATCAATCAATATCAGAATATTAGTCATGATACGAAATATCCAATTTAGGTGGGTTGTTTAATATCGTGCTTAAGTTCGATCTCCCATATTGGTGTAAAATGTATTTAATAGATATCAGTTTTTTGCATCTTATTCCGATAACTACTCTTTTCGATCATTTCAAGATAGTATAATAGTTTTTTGTTGATATTCAATTTAATTTTGTAAGAAGCAATCATTTATTTTATTAATGGATATTTGTTTTATATAATGTTGATTCAATAGGTAATAAATAAATATTATGTAAATTCAATACAAAAAAAAACTGTTCGGGTGTATAACATGAAAATAATTTGTTTTGAAATTTTTAGCTAAGAATTATTATCCAAATCGTTTTGTTTTTATACTATTTTAATTTTAAAATAAGTTCAACATGATCTCACACATGAACTTATTCGTATCCATATGAAACCTTGATGATTTAATAATATTTCCTTTAGAACAAAAATCATGTTGAATCAAAATGAAAAACGTTGTTTTAGTGTAGCCATGTTGTTTTTACATGAAAAACGCTTGTTTTAACATGAAGTACTTTTTACTTGGAATTAATATGTTAATCATTTTATTTTAATGTCAAAATTATTCAATCATGTTATTTCAACATGATATCACACACGAATTAATTTTTATATGAAACCTCGATGATTTAATAATATTTCCTTTAGAACAAAAATCATGTTGAATCAAAATCACAAACGTTGTTTTGGTGTATGTCCTGTTGTTTTAACATGAAAAACACTTGTTTTAATATGGAGTACTTTTATTTTTATTTTCAACACAACTTCAAAGTTAAAACAAAGTGAAAACGGTTTAATTTTAAATAAAATACATGTTAACTTGTGTTTCAATTTTAAATTAAGAGGATTTAGTATTAAATTATTATTTTGAAATGTTAAAATAAAATGAAAACGTGTTAAAGCAAAATGAAATCCAATGATTTAAAAATTCATCTTTTTAATCGAAATCAATAATTCGTCATGTTGATTTTACATTGCGTTATTTTTCTGTGTGCAACAACATCAAAAGAGATGCTCAAAGAGGTTGTTGAGCAAGAATGGCTCAAAATAAGTTCTGACGAATGCCGTAAGCTCGTAAGCCTACGGTGCCTAATACATTTGGCCAAGACTGTAGGTAGTCAAGAAAGGTCAACTAGTTTTAAGAATTGGTCAGCAATAAGGAGCAAATTATAATCTGTTCAACTTTTCAACTTCCTTCTGTTCTCAAATCCCCACACTTGGCTTCCGTAGCACATTACTGATTTGACCCCTTGAATCAAACAATTTAACATCTTTTCGATATATAAAATTTTTGAAGATGCAGCTGAGAGGTTTTCGGATTCCCTTAGGGATAGCGACCTAAATTGTTACGGAACATAAAAATTTTGGATTTCGTTGAATTTATATGGAGATTAGATTGGTGGCTGTATTCATTTAGTCTTTTTATCATGAACTGGATCATATAAGATGTGTCTGCTAGCAAGACAATGCTATCTGCAAACTTCAATCCTTTAATGGTCACTCAATTCAATAGTAATTGCAGGAGGTCATCCAAAAACAGGCTTAGGAGAAGAGGACTAAGTTAGCAACCCTGCATGACCCCTGAAGAAAAATTGAACCATTCTGACATTGATCTTCCATACCGTGTTTTTGTCAATATTGTTTTTATTAATATTGTCTTATTTGCTAGAGGTAAATAAATATATGAATAAGATAAATAACATGTGTCTGAAATTGTAAACAGTAAAACCTACAAAAACATCTAAGTAAATAATAAATAGGTTATATTTACCTTAGTCTACAGAATTTTTGAAATAACTTTAAGTACAAATAAGAAATGAAGGTCTTCATGTTTGGTGTATCTACTCGCTCATATGCATACTATCTTTGTATATAAAACTTATAGTAGTATCATGAAGACGAACGATTGGGGCGACATCTTAAGCATAGCGATAGTAATAGTTAAATTTGTCTCTGCTGAATTTATGTTTTGTATCTTATCCTACTCCCCACTGTTAAATCGTACACAACTTTCAGCGCCACCACCAGGATAGCGCTGGTATCATAAAATCACGCTCCATGATAATACTATAGGTTATATAAGTTTATTTATTTATTTACATAACTAAATTGCTAGTTTTACAAAGTTTCTTATAAAGGTGTTTATTAAGATTTTAAATAATTTCATGGAAAAATGTTGATTTAAATTGACGTAAATTAATTATTGTTTTATCAAACAAATTGTTATGTTTAAGGTTGTAAAAATTAAATAGTTTAAACATTTAATTGATTGGAGAAAATTTTCCATAATTGGTACGATAGTTTTAAATAAGTATACTCTCCGGTGTGTTCCTCAAATTTCTTTGAGGAATATTAAAGTTTAAGTTTAAGAATATTAAGTCTAAGTCTGTTGTTATAAGGTGGGAGATCATAAGGATTATCCCCACCTAGTCCTCTGAGTGCAAACCTAATGAATCTATGAATCTTTTTTGCACGTGTTCTCGTCTATTTTTATTGCATTCGTAATGAGGTAACCAAACCTGACAAGCGTATTCTAGAATTGGTCGATATTGGCAAGATATATTTTTTTAAAAACATCAATTCTTATGATATTTTGTTGGACTTCAGAAAAATTCTGGATAGAATCTTCAAAGTTTTTTATGGCTTTTTTTTTAATTCATATGCATCCATTGTTTGTATTTTCTGTTTTTGAAATTTTTGTTAAAAGAGAACAGTTAAAATATAAAACTGATATAAAATAAAATGCACGACTGGGTCGCACGAACTTGCTCCTATGTAATCGACTGGGAATTTTAAAAACGAATGTTATTGAGAAAATTGTTCATAAGGATAAAATTAATTTTTAAATTCTTTTAGTAGTAAGACACAAAAACAGAATGCTATGCAAATATGAATTTATGCAAGAACAAAAATTATAAGTCCTTGTAGTGGTTTCTTTAAAAGAAGCTTTTATATACAAACTTTTTAAAAGCCTTTTAAGAAAAAATTTTGGTACGCTAATTTAAAGTTTTTATTATTGTTCGAATAAAAATTAAATTTACGAAAAGAAATATTGACCCATTTCGGAGATATCCAATTTTCAAAAAAAAAAAAATAGATTTTTTTTTCAAAAATTCAAAAAATATTTATTTTAAAGTTTTGAAATGCAATGTGTTTTAGACTTTTTAGAAGCTTCTCTATAAAAATTTTCATTAAGTTCCGTTATGTGGATAATGAGAAATTCAAAATTCGAAAAAATCGTTCTATGGAAGGTACAAGCTGTAATATCTTAATTTCAAAATTTTTTTTATTAAATTAAAGATCGTAAAAATTAATTGAAAGAAAAAAAGTTTTATCAAAATTCTAGGTGCCGTTTTTGAGATAAATACGATTTTTGAAAACCATTTTTTTTAATTTTTTAGCATTTGTATGGTAGGTACCTTAATTTTTAGGTAAAATAAAAAATTTTGTTCCACATCTTGTAGATCATATTGAGAAACTTTTATTTATCAAGTTTAAAAAAAAACTAGCATGGGGTTTTCGAAATATTGAGTTTTGAAAAAAAAAATTTGAAGTTTTTTTTAAAAATCCAAAAAAAAATTTTTTGAAAATTTGAGTAAACAATTCTATTTATGTTTTTGAGGAGCTTAAGCAAAAAAAAAATGATCAAAATCGGTTGAACCGTTTTTGAGAAAATCAAAAACAAAAAAAATGGTTCTATGGGGGGTACCCTCAATAACCATTTTTCGGAAAATTTTTTTCAACCAATACCTAGATTTAATTAAATGAAATTTTTCTGTATCTTTATTTTTAAAATCTGTTGAACAGTTTTTGAGAAAAAAAAATGTTTATAAAATTTCGAAAAAAAATCGTATGGGGGGTACCGTTATTTTTGGTCTTAAAAAAAAAAGAAAAAAACGTGTGGGGGGAAAAAATTAAAAATGATATGTACCAAGTTTAAAGAAAATAGGCCGAGTCGTTTAGCCTGTAGTCGAACAGACAGACAGACAGACAGACAGACAGACAGACAGACAGAATTGCGAGACCCACTTTTTTAGTCTTCGCTATCATCGTAATGTCAACTTTGATCAAAATCTCGAGTTCGATTTTTTTTACGAATGCATAACTTGCCTTATAGTACCTATAAGTCGCAAGTAAAAAATGGAATTTAGGTATCTATCTATCTATGAACATATCATTTTCTTGAAATGACCTTCGAATTCTTTCACAATAGCCGTGTTTTTTGGAAAAGTTATCCGTAGTACAGTAGGATTTTATATGAATAACAAATACAACATCCGCCGTAGGATCGCTGCCGATAAATAAAGCAGAAGTGAAATTCTGCTGCGGATAGAGATTTGACGTTTATTCGAGTGTCGGCAGTGATCCCACTGTACTACGGATAAATTTTCCAAAAAACACGGCTAATATCAATGATATTCAGCTTCTAGTATAGCGGCATCATTGTCAAAGTAATAGGAGAAATAAGGACCATGGATATCAGGAATGTAACAATCAGGATCAACTATAAGAACAGGATTTATCAAGTGATGTCCTTTATGAATCGAATATGATTTTCGAAGAGCTTGAAAGTTGCTATATTTTTGTGGATGAAGCTGTATGTTAGATTTATTCAGGCAATTACTCCAAGAACTTCAGGTTCTTGGTTATATAATTTGATTTGCAAATTCCGTAACATGTCTTTCAATAAAAGTTTCTTTATGTTTTGCATCAAATCCAATATTAGCTGGAACGAAACGTTGCATCAAGGACTGTCTAACAGTAGTGAAACCTAAGCTTGTTTGCTGCCGACGTGAATGTTGGAACATGACACATACAAATTTATTAGAAAGCCCTGACGCATTTTGCACAAAAACAAAAGTAAGTCCCTTCTGCTAACGTACCTCCAGTAACTATCTTGAAGCACACTGTCACAAAAAGTACATAAACCTTGAATATTCCAGTTTTTTTTTATAGAAAAAAAACTTTCGAATTCATCTTCATTAAAACTATTTTCGTCAAAATTTCTCGACACACTTCTTGCTACATTCCGAAGTTTTTGTAAAAACATTTTGAGGTGTGATCCATTGACATTCATAGAGCCTATAGTCCAAGGCATAAAGGTGGTAATATAAAACCTCTATCATCCAAAATTGAATTACATTTTATTTTCTCTATTTTTTTATTTATGTACATACATAAATAATAAAATAATAATAAAATAATAATAAAAAATAATTTTTTTTTTCGATAAATAAACGTACTATATCCCTTATATCTCAGTAAGGCTTGTGTTGCTTTTAAGTCCACCGTTTTATTTTTGTTTTAAGTTTAGGTATATAAACACTCACGTCGTTGACATACTAGATATGGACTGCTAGTAGCTGATTACAGAATTGTCCAACTTATTACCAAACGACACTAGCCCTCGTGCCGACACTGACGGAAAATTTGAATACTATGAAATGGAACCAGTGCTAAAGAGGCTAATGTGCAAATAGTCCAATTGCCAAATCTGAAAATTTCCCTTTTTAATTTTCCCTTTTCCATTTTTGTTTTCAACGTATAAATATATACTGCAAAACAGTTTTCGTTGCATTTACTTGTATTATCTATTAACATATATTATAATTGTTTGTAAAAATACTTTTATTAAAGCAATTAGTTTCATGTGCTTAAACTTTTACAAATAATTTTAATTTTTATACTAGAAATCAAGAGATAAGCTAAGATCTTTCTGGCTAGAGCGAAAATATTTGCAAAAAAATTAGTTATGCAAATAAATCCTAATTTTGATTTAAATTAACAACTCACTTTAGAGAAAAACCATTCCTACAATTTGTATCAAATTTACAGAAAACTTTCTTTCTTAAACTAGAACTGTAACAGTCTGAGAGGAATAAAGAAAAGATAACGTTGCAAAGTGGCATAAGTCCATTTTTACTTGCGACTTATAGGTACTATAAAGCAAGTTATGCATTCGGAAATAAAATCGAACTCGAGATTTTGATCAAAGTTGACATTACGATAATAGCGAAGACCAAAAAAGTGGGTCTCGCAATTCTGTCTGTCTGTCTGTTCGACTACTGCCTAAAAGGCTCGGCCGATTTTCTTCAAACTTGTTAGATATGGGTTTTAAATTTTTCCCCCACGCGTTTTTTTCTTTTTTTTTTAAGGACCAAAAAGAACGGTACCTGCGATACGATTTTTTTTTTCGAAATTTTATAAATATTTTTCTTCTCAAAAACTGTCCCACAGATTTTTTTAAAAAAGATTTTAAAAATTTCATTGAGTTAAAGCTAGCTAATGGTTGAAAAAAAATTTGCAAAAAATTGTTATTTTTGGTACCTCGCTTGGAACCATTGTTTTGGTTTTTGATTTTCTCAAAAACGGTACCACCGATTTTGATCATTTTTTTTCTGCTAAAGTTCCCCAATAGTTTGAATATTATTGTGAATTCAAGTTTTCAAAAAATAATTTTTTTTATTTTTAAAAAATATTTCAAATTTTTTTTTTGAAAACTCAATATTTCGAAAACCCCATGCTAGATTTTTTTAAAACTTGATAAATAAAAGTTTCTTAATATAATCTACAAGAAATGAGAAAAAAAAATTATTTTACCTAAAAATAAGGGTACCCCCCATACAAATGTTAAAAAATGGTTTTCGAAAATCGTATTTTTCTCGAAAACGGTTCTGAGAATTTCGCTTAAATTTTTTTCTTTGGATAATTTTTTAAGATTTATAATATAATAAGAAAAATTTTGAAAACAAGATATTTTACTGACTGTACCTACCATAGAACGAGTTTTTAAAATTTTGAATTTCTCATTATCGGCACAACGGATTTTAATGAAATTTTTTAGAGAGAAAACATTGCATTTCAAAACTTTAAGAAAACAAATTTTTTTTTTTTGAATTTTGAAAAAAAAAATCTATTTTTCTTGAAAATTCAATGTCTTGAAAACGGCTAAATATTTTTTTTTGTAAATTTAATTTTAATTCGAACAATAACAAAAACTTTAAATTGGCGTACCAAAATTTTTTCTTAAATATGTTTTAAAAAAATTATATATAAAAGCTTATTTTTTTAAAAAATCACTACAACAACTTATAATTTTTGTTCTTGCATAAGCCTATATTTGCTTAAATCACATGGCATCCTGTTTTTACCTCCAACTACTAAAGACAACTTCTTTAGTCATTTCAAAAATTAATTTTATGCTTATGAACAGTTTTTGCCTAACAACATTCATTTTTGAAATTCTTAGTCTATTACATAGGAGAAAGTTCGTGCGACCCATTCGTGCATTTTATTTTTTTGTCGTTTTGGCATTGAATTTTCCAATTTCTTGATTATAGATTTGAAACGGAATATTGAAGTTAAATGAAATAATGAAACCTAAAAATATTTTTTTATGATAAAAACTTTAATAAAACTTTGCTACCCGTTCATTTTAAAATAAAAATTGTGTTTCTCTTGATTTCGATTAAGGAAACCATTAATAGCCCGATCAATTCGGTGAAAACGGTATGACCAGAAACCGACAAATCTTAACCGAGGAAATCTAAACTTGGCCGCAGATTTTCAGGTTGGGTGGACTTAGGCCACGCTGCATTGTCTTTAGCAACGCCTTGGTGCGCTGATAGTCCGTCCGCTGTCGGTTTGATAGTTTTCTCTGGCCTGATTTGTGTTTTTTGTTGCAAGAGAGGTTAAGTTTCTGGGGCTTCTGGTTCTCTTAATGAATACATTATCAACGGATGGTTTTGGTAATTAATCTTGCTTTTGCAATCGCGGCCTAAGCTTGTAAAATCGCGGATAAATAAGGTAAAATCGCAGCCAATAATGGCGCAATGGCATTCTTAGCTGGTCAAATCGCAAACGAATTCGGTAAATTCGCAGTCGAGGCTGGTAAAATCGCTATCGAAGCTGGTAAAATCACACCCGAAACTGATAAAATCACAGGCGAAGCTGTAATCTTTTTGAAGGCCAAGACTTTTCTGATCTTTTCGCCAACTCCAACTGTAACCACTGTAAATCTGTAACTTTCATGGCATAATCGGAAGTTAGAAATTTAAAAATCCAATCTAAATCCAGGCCAGCCCTTAAAAAATAAAACACCCAAAGAACTCAAGTGAGCATTGAACTTACTACGAGTATGTGTAACACGGCCTTATTCTGCAAGGGTCGCAAAAGAATCATGCCACTGTCATTTGCTATGAAAAATGTTCTTCTTAAATCAAATCAGACCAAAAACATAAATGTTATAAAAAGAGCCAAGTTCTTCTATACAAAAACCTTTGTCTAACAAGTCAGCCGTGAAAAGTACTGAGATCTAAAAGTACGCCAAGGTCTTACTTCATGGTTCAGTACCGAATATATAAAGTAGAATAATATTGAAACAGCTGCAATGTAATAGAGAAATTTGATTATTTAATGATTACTGACTAAAATTTAATGGGCTTAGGTACTTGGCAAGTTTTTTATTATGCCCAATTCGAAAGGTTCTAAAAACCCCCGGAACGAAAAACCTCAATTTTTATTTTTGGTCCTTTCTATGCAATTTAAGCCCTACCGGTTTACCAAATTTCATCGTTTTACAGCAGTCGGAAGTGCTCCATTTAACCAACACCAATTCGGAGAAAGTGGGCGGATACCACGAATGGAAAACCTCAAATTTTCGATTTTTTCCTCTGCTTGCATGACAAACCTACCGTTGTGCAAAATTACAAGGTTCTACGATGTCGGGAAGTGCTCCATAATTTTGATGATCTGTCAGTCAGTCAGTCAGTTACGGTTTTGGTGATTTTTGAGGCCTTTTATCTCAGGAACCGCTTAAGCTAGAAACTTGAAATTTGGTGAGGCGCCTGTGCCTGACTAGCTTAGCAAATGTTCGGAATTTTAGGTTTCTGACTTCATTGTTACTGAAGGTAGGCAGGGGTCAAAAATTGCCTGAGTTTGTTCCTGTAAAAAGGGTGTAGTGCCAGAACTTTTCTGGGCACTACCGTACCCTTTGATTCAAGATTTTCATTGAAAAGATGATGCCCATTGTCTAGTGACTCGGAGTGTACGAGTATACTGAATCAGAAGTTCAGTTCCACCCCCACTGAGGTTAAACGTCAGCTCTGTCACGTCAACAATTAAGTAATAAATTATTATTGCACGGAAGGGTTGGCAAATACTTATGCATGCATTAGATATTGATTATCCTGATGGTGCACTTACACAATCCCACACATGGATTACTCGGCTTTAAAATTGTACGAGTTCTATCTATCTTTCTCTCCCCTAGCTTCGTATCGTAACTTGTTATACAGAATTTCATTTGCCATTTGTTAGCTTCGCATAAGGATTCCTCCCGCACTCTGCCTTCCGCTCACATTTCAGCTCACGCTATTGCATTCTAATGAGATTAAATTATTCTGAACAAAGTTTACCAATTATTATTACTGTGACCAATATGCCTAAACTATAATCCTTTCTATGTGAATATTTAGTTACGGTTAATTAAAATAGTAAATACCTAACAATAAACCGGAATCCTTTCAGCTATGATGTTGCGTTGGCGTTATTGTCGGTGGCAACATTCCCCTTGGCCCGCATAATAATCGCAGTTGGGGAGGATTTGGCAGAAGTATTATTGCAAGAGTGGGTCCTTTGCGTTTCGATACCATCGGAACTTCACCCGCAAAGTGTATGCAGATGAAATGTAATTAATTAGAGCCAACTTTGGCCGCATATGCAGCATGTTATGTAGGTGTGTAGGACAGTTGTAGCCCCCATTACAAGGCCATGATGGGGATGTCAAAGTGCATAAACACCATAAGAGTCCTTGTTTTGTTATATTTATGTGTACCTCTGCGTGCATATGTGAATTATATCAAAAAGAATATAAATAGAAATGTAGTGTTCAACTGTTGAATGACAGTCAGCCATTCGGATGACAATGAGAGCAACGGATTTGAGCTGACGGAAGTTGTCGTGTGTGGTTTTTTTTTCTTTCTATGGCTTCCACTAGATAATGAATTTAGATCCAGGTCGGATATCAAATCCTTTGGTGGAATTTAATATCCGGCAATATGCAGTGGTTTGAAAATTTAATTAGTTGCTCAAATTATTCGCTTGATTGTGTGGAAAAATAACGATTTCGCATTAAAATTGACTTTATATGGGTCTTGATTGTATTTTCTAAAATGGACAGAATGCCTACTGTATTTATAGCGGTGGCTTTGTGGGAGATTGATTTTTTCATTATGCAGCGCAGCAATTTGTGCAATAGGTCGGTTAGATAGGTATGTAATTCCTAGCTTTAAATTTGAATAACACAAACTGTAATTCAGCTATATTTGCAGGGTTGATATTGATTTAGACGGCCCATGTATGCCATAATGTATGAAATATAACATCATCTAAATGTTTGCCGCTGGGCGGCGGCGCACACACGAAACATTGAGTTTTCCTTAACTCTGGCGGATAAATCTAGCGGCATGAAATGAGCCTGTATTTGCCACTGGGGTGACTTTGATGTTTTATTTTTAGGACTTTGGGATTTCTTTTCTCGGCTCAGCTAATCTCGTTGGACGGGGGAGTTCTTGCCCCAAATAAAACAACTTCAGCTCAACTTCATTATTATTTATGCCATTATTAAAAATGGACAAAGTTTACATATTCATACATGTAGAATCAATTTGGCACCACTTATAGTCTAGTAGCACTATAATGAACAACTTTACCATTTCATCAGCTGTCAATCAACCTATAAAAGGGGATGTAATACAGAGGTCGCTTGTTTTTTCTTTTCTACAAGGCCCATCGTAAGCTACCACTTGTTCAACTGAAGTCACAATAGACGTTTTGTACCTAATTTTCTTTTTTGTTTTTTTTTTTATTTTAATGAATTTGTTAAATAAATCTAAGTATTTGAAAAGGTGACTTTTTATCCCACAAAATTGGGGGCTCGACCGAGATTTGATGTCCTACGTAATTTATTAAAATTAAATCGGTCAATTAAATCATTATACAAAAAAGTGATAAGAAGACATTAAAAAAATCAATCCATTCGTTATTGTGAATGACCTATCGTGCTGCCGTTATTGCTAAGGAGTACCAACTGAGAGAAGCAGAAACAAGGTGTTGTGAGTAAAAGTCAAGAAGGTATGCAGTTCTTCAAGTGTTGCATCATATTTTTTCATACGGTAACGAGGTCCGTTAGTCATTAAAACAAGAGTTTGCTAGAGTACAGATGAATAACTTCTTTGATATGGGTAGAAGAAATCGCAATCGCAATAGCACAGCAATGAATAATTCAGTGGATATATATCTGATATGCTTCAGAATTTGGAAAGAAGAAGCAAGGAGTTAGACGATCGAGAAAACAAAGTGGTAGAAAAAGAAAATGGACTTACGCGAGAGGTTGAAATTTCAATGTTGCAGGCAGAGGTATAGTTTTTACGTAAAAGGAGT
This sequence comes from Chrysotoxum bicinctum, assembly GCA_911387755.1. Classification (NCBI taxonomy): domain Eukaryota; kingdom Metazoa; phylum Arthropoda; class Insecta; order Diptera; family Syrphidae; genus Chrysotoxum; species Chrysotoxum bicinctum. The sequence goes on from OU426988.1 coordinate 208,304,220, forward strand.
ATAGGAGCAGCTTCGTTTCAAGATATGTCAAATCCGCTGCAAGAATTTAGTGGTGACGACGACTATACAATTAGGTGTTGGGTAGATGATATTGAAAGCGCCGCATCGCTTATGGAATGGACAGAGTTAGAAAGGTTATTGTTTGGAAATAGACTTCTTACTGGGTCGGCAAAGCTTGCTGTTCGGTCGGAGAGTAAATTAGTGTCGTGGTCACTCTTAAAAGGGTTCTTGTTAGAAGAGTTCACAGAGCATAATGTCTAGTGCCGAGATTCATAGGGAGCTAGCTAATAGAAGACAGGAGAAAGATGAGACAATTTCACAATATTTTTTGAAGATGAAAGAATTAGGTGCACGTGGTCTAATAGATGAAATGTCAATCATTCAATATGTTATCGATGGTATAAACGATTCCAAGACAAATAAAATCATGTTGTATGGTGCATCAAATTTAAAAGAGTGCAAAACGAAATTAGAAATTTACAAAACTTATTCAAGTAGACATTCCAATCCGCCCTGGCCCTCGTCTAATACAGGTTCCCTATCAGATGGAAGAAAGACACGCGGAACACCCTCAGGTTCAGCTTCTGTGTGCTATAATTGTGGAGCAAAACGGCATAAGTCAAATGATTGCAAGAAGAAGGCAGATGGTCTAAAATGTTCTAAATGTAGGAAGTTTGGCCATAAAGCTGCAGACTGTCCAGGTGATAATAATTCCGCCGCCAAGGTTGCTAATGTGTCTGAAAATTGTTACAATGGGTCGCTTAAAAATATTTTCATATCTAACGCAGTAGAACCAATCAGAGGATTATTAGATACAGGGAGTGATGTTACTCTAATGAGGGCTGACGAGTATATTTGTCTTCGCCGATGTTAGTAGGTAGAAATGTGCTGCAAGATACGGAGTTAATCGTTACTGCAAATAATATAGAGGTTAAAAAAATAAAGTCGTTTTTAGAATGTTTTCAAGTAACCGAAGATGAAGAGAAACTTACTTTAAACGTCCAAAATAGCTCTTACAGGCAGCAGGTGGAAGATTTAGTAAGACAATATGAGTCGGCTGAGGTTGTGACCAAGAACTACGAAATGAACATCATTTTGAAAAGTGAGAAACCTATTTATGAAAAGCCTAGGAGGTTAGCACCTCTTGAAAAAGCCGTAGTTGATTCTCAAATAGCAGAATGGTTGCAAAAGGGTATAATACGGCCAAGTAGTTCGGAATTTGCGAGCCCCATTGTTCTCGCGAACAAAAAAGATGGAACCAAAAGACTGTGTATTGACTTTAGGAGGTTAAATAAGCAAATAGTAAGGAATCATCATCCTATTCCTCTCATTGGAGAGCAGGAAGTATACATCGTTCGTCACACCATGCCGTCTTAGCCATGCCGTTTGTGCTTTGCATATCCTCAATAGTATTCCAAAAATGTATCGATAAAGTCTTTAAGCCACTGATTAAAGAGAAAATAGTTTGAATTTATATTGACGACATCATAGTACGCGCTTGACTACGACGAGGCCTTGGTTAATCTTCAAAGAGTTCTTGAGTTAGCATCTAGCAATGGACTTCTTTTCTATTGGAAAAAATGCCAGTTTATGTGCACCAAAATAGAATATCTGGGATATATTATAGAAAATGGTCATTTGAGTCCTTCTGAACATAAAATTAAAGCCGTCAAATGCTTTCCTGAACCCAAGAACGTGAAAGGTGTTCAAAGCTTTCTGAGTTTAGCGGGGTATTTTAGAAAATTCATCCCTAACTTTGGTATTTAAGTGATCTTTTACGAAAGGAGAATAAGTTTGAATTTAAAGACGTGCATAAGGAAGCATTTTTGAATATAAAGAAGAGCTTATTAGACAAACCAACGTTAATGATCAATAATCCCAAAGCCGAGACCGAGTTGCATACGGATGCATCCAAATTTGTATTTGGTGCAATTTTAATGCAAAAGTCGAATATCGATTCCTTATTTCACCTGGTTTTTTACTACAAGGCAACAACTCAATCTGAAGAGAGGTATAGCAGCTATGAACTTGAAGTTCTTGCCATAGTAAATGCTTTAAAAAAACTACGAGTTTATCTACTAGAGCTTCACTTTAAGATTGTTACTGACTGTGCCGCTTTTAAGATGACTATGGAGAAGAAGGATCTTGCATCAAGGATTGCAGGATGGGCGTTATTGCTTCAAGAATATGACTACGTTTTGGAATATAGAGCTGGAACGAGAATGAAGCACGTAGACACATTAAGTCGAAATCCGATAGTTATGTTGTAGGAAGTGAATTAATCGACAGAATAAAATTTATGCAAAAGAAAGATGAAAGGATAGAAATTATTTTGAAGATTCTTGAAAATAACCCATATAAAAACTTTATTTCAGATAACGGAATGGAATCCTCTATGAAGAAAACAGCCAAGGAGAAAAGCTACTTTGTGTACCCAAAGGATTGCAGAAAGAATTAATTAAAAGCGTGCACGACAACGGGCACTTCGCAGCTAGAAAAATGGAGGATATTATAAAAAGAGACTATTCGATCCCGAACCTACGAGAAAAATCCGAAAATTGTCGACAGACCTGTATCCAGTGCATTTTGGCAGAGAGAAAGACGGGAAAAGCCGAAGGATTCTTGAATCCTATTCCAAAAAAGGATCGTCCTTTGCATACCTACCATCTGGACCATGTTGGACCACTAACTAAAGTTGATAAAGTTAGAGAGCGGAGCTCATCATAAATTAAGTGTGAAAAACAAAAAAAAACGAAGATAGACATATATATATAGAAAAAGGAAAATTTTGGAAAGAAAAAGAGGACGATTTTTCGAGACAAATTTTTATAACATTTGGATTAAAAAAAAAAAGGAGGATACAAAATCTGGATTGAGGAAAAATTACTGGAGGAGATTTCACTTTGTTTAAAGGAAGGAGAAATAGACATATAAAAGCTAAGTATATTGAAAATTGTTTGGTGGTTATTTATACGTTTTTTTTGTACAATTCGTTTCGCATATAAATCGAATTTCTAATTGTAAATTTATCATCGTTTGGCTTTTGCTTCCGTTGACTTCCGAAATTGCGGAACTCGCGCCCGTTTCCTTAAGATTATCCGTTTGATTATTTCGGGACCGAGCGTTAGCGGTCAATCTTACATAATTCTTATACTTTGTTCCATTTCTATTGTATGAAAAGATTTTGAGTTTTTACCCTATATTTAAAGGTTTCCCAAAGGATTAAGAACTAAATATACTTTTTTCAACTCCCTATTTGGGATTAAAACTTCGTGTTATTATTTTCTTCATAATAATTTTTGGATCGTCGGTTTCTCCTTCAAAGGTTTGCAATTTCCTTAATTCATCAAAAAACTGGTGGCGCCAAAACACAAACTTCTTAGTTGCTCGAACCAAGCAGTTGCGAAACTAAAAATTGAATGTGAGCACCTAACCTTAGTGTTTTCAAAAAGTGAAAAAGTGAAATTTAGAACCATTTCAACTTTTACTTTTTGTGTTTTTCGAGATGGAAGATAGAAATTTGAAATGAGTTGGAAAAAGAGAACATGTAGTTCTAGCTTTATTCTATGCGTTACTGTTTTAAAATCTTCATTGAAAATAAAATATCCCCCTGGTTTGACAAGAATGCGTTAATAAACAAACAAAATATCAAATTTGAATTAGAGCTGATTAAATCGTTCATTTCAAATGATTGAATCGTTCAACAATCGATTACGAAAATGATCCGTTCATTTCAACCAACCGATCATTCGATCATTTTCATTTCACTAAAATGATTCAATACTGTTCCTATTCGATTTTAATTTCGATTTCGATGATAAGATTGACTTATGGCTTTGATATTTCTCACAAAATATTCTATTATTGTAAGCCATTAATTGCCAAATAACATCGAATGATGCCTACTTTGTAAATGGATTAAAAAGTGTCAAAAAAGTTTTCGGCTGACATTTTGTACGAAATGCACTTTGTACGTCACAGCTGAATTATCTATTTGTCAAGTCATAAACTGTAAAATTCCATCAAAGGATGGCTAAGATTTCGATGGATTAAGAAACGTCTATAAATATCCAAAAAAAAGGTATTTTATTTGTTGCTCCGGAAAAGAGCAATTTTAGGGCTTTCGGCTAAAATTTTGTACGAAATACTCTTTGAACGTCATAACTGAATTCGTCCTCTATTCTTCAAGTCATAAACTGTCAAATTCTATCAAAGGATAGCTAAGATTTCGATGGATTAAGAAACGTCTATAAATATCCAAAAAAAAGGCATTTTATTTTTTGCTCCGGAAAAGAGCAATTTTTGGGCTTTCGGCTAACATTTTGTACGAAATACACTTTGTACGTCTTAACTGGATTCGTCCTCTATTCGTCAAGTCATAAACTGTCAAATTCTATCAAAGGATGGCTAAGATTTCGATGGATTAAAAAACGTCTATAAATATCCAAAAAAAAAAGGTATTTTATTTGTTGCTCCGGAAAAGAGCAATTTTAGGGCTTTCGGCTAACATTTTGTACGAAATATTCTTTGAACGTCATAACTGAATTCGTCCTCTATTCGTCAAGCCATAAACTGTCAAATTCCATCAAAGGATGGCTACGATGTCGATGGATTAAGAAACGTCCAACAATCCACATTAAACATACCGAATTCTGATACATCAAATAACATCAGTTCAACCCAACAATTGTTTTTGCGGCCTACAACATCAACAACCAATCAGCAACGTGTCAAAAATGTGTATAGGTTTGAAATTTTGTTTACCATTAACTGTTTTCCTTTGGACTCCAAGATTGAGTGCTTAGTAGATAGGTACTTCTCATTGCATTCAACAATTTAAAAAAATCATGAATTCTCTGTCTTTTATTGAATGATAATGAATTAAATAAATAAATTGGCACTCGAATTTCGAGAGCTGGGTCGGCTAGTTTATATTAATTCAATTGAGTATTCAATCGAAACCCAAATAACTTAATTCCCCACAATTAAATTAATTGGTGAACCCATCCCCGTTGAGCTAGCTGTGGTGGCAACGCTGCTGCTGTTAAACTTTTTAATTCGCCCTACTTCGCCGACTCGACTGACAGTTCGGCTTTATACTCTCTCCCTAAAAGTACGAGATCGTTGTCGTCGTCGCGAAAAGTCATTTCGTTTTCTTTTTAATAATTGTATTTTTATAATTGTAATAATTTGACAACATTTTTATCAGGGCAGGACAACAAAAAAACGTTGGGAAGATTGTTAATTCATCCTGGCAATTTAATAGTTCGCTAAGAAAACGCAAGTACGAGTATTCCAAAAGTTCTGCACACAAATCATGTGGGCTTTCTGGAATAAAAAAAAGGTACATTAATGCAGAATATATGCTAATTGGCGCAGTTAATGCAAGATTTTGAAGAACTTCGTAGCGCAATAATAAGGGGGACGTTTGACTGTCCCGCAGGTAGTCTCTGTTCGATTCTTAGCCGGTGTCACTTAAAATATTTTTTAGCGACATTGGCTCTTGCCAGGGACTTAAGAACTTTCCGCAAAATGTATTTGATCTAGAATTGTGCTTCTCATCTTAGCAGTTTTAACTTTGCAGGAAGTCTCCTCTTTTCTTTCCAACAACACACACTCAAGAATTATTGAAAGTTGTACGTCACCTAGTATTCTACGAGCCCAAGTGTAATTTGTTTGTATCGCTTAGGCACTCGAACCATTCGAGGCCAAGCACTTCACTATATAACATTTCTTCTTAAGCTTGACTAAATCTACATAAGTGGCTTGATTATGGCACAAAGATCTAATGTATAGAAATGCTCCGACTTACAGAGTCTTTGAATCAAATCCGGCACTCGTTGTTTTCGATTCAATGTATTTCTTACGCGTACCTATAACCATATTTGTCCGATGTGAAGAGTTGTGGAGTGGCGTGTTATGTCGAAATCCCTCGTGTTCCAATGGCGCAATACAACATAAATTTTCTGTTGCAAGTGGAAAAAGAAAGACAAACAAGAGGAGCTGTTGACGACATAATACACCACTCCATATCTACTACAACAGAAGAAATTAGTAATAGCAGGTAAAAAAAGTAAAAGAATATTTTGCCTAACGTAGCGCGTACACCTAATTGTTGGAGCCCATCACTTTTAAACCGAGCTAGAAATCTATATTAATAAGAGTGTCTCGATATGTAGTGTGGATAAGCTTAACGTACACATACCTTTGCAGTTAGTTACGATACAACTGAAAACCATTCAATTACTCTGAAAAACCACACAATTAGTGCACATAATCTTCTAATGGTCATTAATTAATACCTACCTAAAATTCATTTGTTCTCTACAAACACATGTACTTCATATATAAGTCGCTAGCAAAACCACTCTCATACCAATGGATGGTGAAGCTAAGGGAACATCTTTGTTGGTATTTGTGTTTTCGTTTACCAGGCAACACATCCACCGACGACTATACAATTTCAATGTTATTCTACACTGAGATAAAATTTTTCTTTAAACAGCATGCAATTGAAAGCTTAAATGATCTCAATTCCATAATGCGTTTCGCCCATTTACGACAGTGGGCACATCAGTTAGATGCTGTCGAACCTTTCTAAGACGCTAATACTGGCCGATATTTACGGACTCTTATAAAAATCACAGCATTACGAGTACTTTGCTCTGATCTATTCACGGGAATTTGTCTTTATGAATTTTGCTTCGTTTAATTTGACACGAAATTATTGATGGGAATTGTTAGTAGGTGTTCTGTTGATAAGATATACTCCTGAAAAAAACAACTTCTGCCCACTGACTCAGTATCCAGCATCATACTGTTGCAAAAAGTAGGGAACGGTCAGCTGAAGCCGGATTCCAAATGCTCTTAAAAAGGATTTAAATTGAGAGTTCACATATTCCCCACCATTGTCGGAGCGGAGAATCTTAATCTTTCTCTCGTTTTGCATTTCACCTAACACCCTGAAATCTTTTACCATATCAAAGACCTGGCTTTTATTTTTCAAAAAATTAGCAAAAACCTGTTTCCCACATTGTGGGCCCACATAGATCGGTGTGGATCAAGTCCAAAATATTATCGACTCGCTTATACCTTTATGTTTAAAATGATTTCTGTGTTACATTCCTTTGATGCAGCTCACACATGGCTCTTCTGGATCATTTTTGAAATAACATCCAGTCACCATTTTTTTAGTCGTATGGTCCGGTATTTTTGGGGCATAAACGACGCTGCTACAATTCTTCCGTGTCCAGATCTAGAGCCAGATATGCTTGATGATTAGGACTGTCCAGCTTGAAAATACCATTTTCTTCACTTGATGTTTCCAAAATTTATCCATCACTGTTGGAGATCGTACATCTTTTAGACCTGAATAAAACTTTGTTACCATTTTTGATAACTAATTTGCAGAAGACCAGGAATGCAGATGACATCTTTAGAACAATTGGATCAGAATTCGTTCCAACTGGAACTTAAACTTCTCTGATAGCAACCGCTTTCATTCTTGCATTGTTCGCTGCAGAAATGTCTGTTGCACAGGAACGGACAGAACATCAGTGTTAAAACAGTTAAAATGAGAAGTAATATGAGTGGAAGCACAAGAATCTACATACCATGCATTTGGATCAGGGATTTTGGGGGTGCAACAATTTATAAATGTAGTTTTGTTGTTGCTGTCGGCTTCTTACTTTTTCTTCTGACAAAAATTTGCTTATGTGTCTAAATCCATTGCAATTATAGCAACGTGTCTTTTTGAGAGCCTCTTGTAGTTTTAATCTAATACTTCACCATTTACGCAGTATCAGCATCGGTACCCATGAAGTTCATTGATAAAATTTTTTGAAGATGTTTGGTCTTAATTGAGTCTCCTGTTACTTTCCCAGCACATAATCATGGGATAGTATTCATCTAGAAGTCCAGTCAGTAACAGGGTTCCAACCAAATCATATTTGACTGCAAATTTTAAACCAGCTTTATTTATTTATTTATTATTTATTTAACGGATTCATCAACCGAAATACATTTGTTAAGCTGAGTGGTAAATAAATTTCGAACCAGTCCAACTTTTCTTGAAGGCGCTGAATCTTCAAAAACTTGCTGGAATTTTTCACTACCCTATTTAGCAGTTTGTGCATCGTGAATGTGCTCATAACTGACGGGTTCAATGGCGAGAATCATTTTTTTGGTTTTGCTTTTCTTAGCATCATCGTCTTTTCACCCAATCGAAATAATTTTTTAACCAGTCCTTTCATTCCGAACGAAACAAAAGCCGATACGAAATGTTTTTTTCATTCAACTTAAATCTTTTTTTCCAATCGTTTCGTTTCGCCCGATACCGGAACAATGTGAAAATGAACGAAAGTTTGGCTTCGTTCACGCCATCTTAAATTGTATATAAAATAGAGAATATACATTCCGTTTCATTTCCATCATTATTTGGTATTGTGAAATGACTGTGAACAACATAAATTTTGTTCATTTGTTTCGTTCAGTTTGCGTTCATCGGACTTCGAGCTGTGCTAATCGTTCATTTTGAAAGATCGAATCAATCATTTATTGATTGGTTCAAGGATTCGTTCTTTTCAATCAATCGTTCATTCAATCAAAACCATTTTTTATCCAGCCCTTTCGTTCCCAACTAGATAAAAACCGACACGAAATGTTCTCAATCGTTCATTCAAAAATCGTTTCGTTCTAATCGAGACGGAAACAATGTGAAAATGACCGAAAGGCTTTTTTCGATTACGTTTACACCATCTTCCATTGTATATAAAATGAAGAATATACCATTGTATATATGTATAAACAATGAATATACATTCCGTTTCATTTCCATTACTATTTGGTATTGTGAAATGATTGAGAACAAGTTGAATGAACGAAACATAACTTTCTTTTCGTTCGTTTCGTTCATCGGTTTCAGTGGCAAGAGATTGACATTATGATAAATTAATTTGGTCTATTGTGATTGCAATTAATCAATTTTTTGGTGAACGGGTCACAAGGACCGAATGAATCGCGATTTTACTAATGTTCGTAAAAAAATCAAACTCGAGATTTTGATCAAAGCCGACATTAAGATGATAGAGAACACCAAAAACGTGGGTCTTTCAATTTTGTCTGTTTGTCTGTTTGACTACAGCCTAAGCGGCTTGGGAAAAAATTGTCCTAAAAATCATTATTAATGGGACCCCATTCGAATTATTTCTGTTTTGTTTTTGATTTTCTCAAAAACTTAACAACTAAATTTTGATATTTGTTTTATGCTAAATCTTCCCAAAAGTTTTAATATTAGGTACTATGTATTCAAATTTTCAAAAAAAAAAATTTTTTTTAACTCAATAGCTATTTCGAAAGTCCCATGCTCGATTTTTTTTAAGCTTGATAAATAAAAGTTTCTTACTGTACTCAACAAGACATGAAAAAATTGGATTTAAAGTAAAAATAACGTACCCACCATAAAAATGTTGGAAAATAGTTTTCGAAAATCGAATTTTTCTCGAAAGCGGCGGCGGCGCCAAGAATTTTAATAATTTTTTTTTCGATTAATTCTTACGATATAAAAAATTTTAAGCTGTTAAGAAAGAAAGTTGGAGAGGATTTAAATGGAGATATCAATGCAAATTGGTTTTGAATGTCAGAATATTATAATGGGAGGGAAATATTTACTCGGGTAAAGTATTCTTCATTCGTGTAGTGCAGCTAAAGAAAGAATCCCTGAATTTAGCAAAACTTCCGAAATTGTATTTAAAGGTAAATTGATGGGCATTCCCTGAATTCATATTACATTTGAATTTTTTTAGCGGAGGATTGCATCTGGCCTTATCACGAGAACGTTTGTTTATAAAAATAACGGAAAATAACGATAACCAAGAAACATTGAGGCGGTGCTCAAGAGATTCAAATGTTTCCAAGATATTCAAGTGGATTATTAGAGCAGCTGCCCAAATATGGGACTTGTACTCTAGTTTGGGCGAATTTAGGCCTTATAACGTCAAAGGAGATCTATGTACTTAGGAGTATTTTTGACGAATATGTGCAAATTTTTTCCTACCCATGCTTAATTTTGACTTTGAAGACAACTTTTTTCAGAAAATGTGTAATAAACATAAAGTTTTACTTTTTCTTTTAATGAATAAGTAATATAATAAAAATTAATAACATATTTGCAAAAAAGCTGTAGATTTTTTGATACTGGGGAAAACCTACCCACTTTTGATGATGCTTCGAGAATACGCTCTTCTCATTCACTTAAAGTTTCTATTTCGGTTGAGTCTTAAAGTTCTTTCATTATTCCCCATACGAAATAAAAATCCAATATAATATTGTAAGGTCAGGAAATCTTGCTGGCCAGTGAATTATTCCTAACCTCTCAACCATAGTGTGCTGGATAATCCATCCAGTTAGAATTATGATGAAGCTAATTGAATCATTGGAATCACGACTGTGTCGGACGAACTTGCTTCTATGTAATAGACTAGGAATTTTAAAAACGGATGTTATTAAAGAAAACTGTTCATAAGAATAAAATGAATTTTTTAAATTCTTTTAGTAGTAAGAGATAAAAATAGAATGCTATGCAAATATGAATTTATGCAGGAACAAAAATTATAAGTCGTTGTAGTGGTTCCTTAAAAAAATAAGCTTTTATGTACAAAATTTTTAAAACATTTTGGTAGGCCAACCTTAAGTTTTTATTATGGTACGAATAAAAGTAAGTCTAATTTCAAAAAAAAATAAAATGCACGACTGGGTCGCACGAACTTGCTCTTATGTAACAGACTAGGAATTTTAAAATCGAATGTTATTAGAGAAAACTGTTCATAAGGATCAAATTATTTTTAAAATTCTTTTAGTAGTAAGAGACAAAAACGTAATGCTATCCAAATATGAATTTATGCAAGAACAAAAATTATAAGTCGTTGTAGTGGTTTCTTAAAAAAAAGCTTTTATGTAGGTACAAACTTTTTAAAAGCTTTTTAAGAAAAAATTTTGGTACGCCAATTTAAAGTTTTTATTATTGTTCGAATAAAAATAAAATTTGCAAAAAAAAATATTGAGCCGTTTCTAAGATATCGAATTTTCAAAAAAAAAGAAAAAATAGATTTTTTTTTTCAAAAATTCAAAAAATATTTATTTTAAAGTTTTGAAATGCAATGTGTTTTAGACTTTTAAGAACCTTCTTTATAAAAATTTTCATTAAGATCCGTTATGTGGATAATGAGAAGTTCAAAATTCGAAAAAATGGTTCTATGGTAGGTACAAGCTGTAATATCTTAGTTTCAAATTTTTTTTTATTAAATTTAAGATCGTAAAAATTAATTGAAAGAAAAAAAATTTTATCAAAATTCTAGGCTCCGTTTTCGAGAAAAATACGATTGTTGAAAACCATTTTGATTTTTAATTTTTTAGCATTTGTATGTACCTACCATATTTTATTTTTAGGTAAAATACATTTTTTTTCTCACATCTTGTAGATTATTATGAGAAACTTTAATTTATTAAGTTTAAAAAAAATCTAGCAAGGGGTTTTCGAAATATTCAGTTTTGAAAAGAAAAAAATTTGAAGTTTTTTTAAAAATCCAAAAAAAATTTTTTTTGAAAATTTGAGTACACAATTCTATTCAAGTTTTTGGGGAGCCTTAGCAAAAAAAAATGAAAATGATAATCGGTAGTACCGTTTTCGAGAAAATCAAAAATAAAAAAAAATGGTTCCATGGGGGGTACCCTCAAGAACCATTTTTCGGAAATTTTTTTTTTTCAACAAATACCTAGCTTTAATTAAATGAAATTTTTTTGTGTTTTTATTTTTGAAATCTGTCGAACTGTTTTTGAGAAAAAAAAAATGTTTATAAAACTTCGAAAAAAATCTGTATGGCAGGTACCGTTATTTTTGGTTTTAAAAAATTAAATCAAAAAACATCCGGGGGAAAAAAATTAAAACCCTTATCTACCAAGACAGACAGACAGACAGACAGATAGAATTGCGAGACCCACTTTTTTGGTCTTCGCTATCTTCGTAATGTCAACTTTGATCAAAATCTCGAGTTCGATTTTTTTTCCGAATGCATAACTTGCCTTATAGTACCTATAAGTCCCAAGTAAAAATACCATATTTGTGTATTTTGACTCTCGTATTACCTACTTAACTGATTTCGATAAAATTCTTAGAAAAAGAGCTTTTTAAAATATAAAATAATATTGTGTATAGAAATTTTCAAGGAAATAATTTTCTTAAATTCAGAATCTTGAAAAACGATGGTCTTTGAAATTAGTTCCTTAAATATATTTAATTAAATAGGTACTTAAAACTAAATATGTACTGAATTTGTGTTATTAAGCATTATACTCGTAACTAAGCAAAAAAAAACAATCACATTTATAATTCACCCCGAATTGAGGAAACACTCTAGAAATGTTAAATCAAATTCCCACACAATTTTAAATATTTTGACTTTGGGCATCTATTTAGGTGTTCAGACTGAAGTTTTGGCTCAAATCCTTAGTGTGCCCAGATTCTCTAAATAATTAACTGTGGTGAGAAACATGAATCAGCTAATCGAAATCAGCACTTTCAGACAATATAGTTTTTTTTCGCAAACTGTGCGCCGCGCAGTCTGCAACGAGAATTTGAACACTGGACAAACTACTCGTATATGCACTAAATGAACATAATATCTCACTGTATTAGAGAAAATAACCTTATTTCTGTTTAAATTGATTTCAATTTTAATACAAGTATAATAACTTAAAAAACTAACTTACTGTTGTCCGTTTTAAATTATATTAGTATCTACTACATAGTTATATTATACACTGCGCGTCATCAGGTTATCACAGCTCCTCGCGTAAGTGATTCTAGCCAAACTAAATGAGCCACCATTTTCAAATTATTGTTTCTTATGGACGATTCAATTCTCAGTAAATAAAATGCACGACTGGGTCGCACGAACTTGCTCCTATGTAATAGACTAGCAATTTTAAAAACGAATGTTATTTAAGAAAACTGTCCATAAGGTTAAAATTAATTTTTTAAATTCTTTTAGTAGTAAGAGATAAAAATAGAATGCTATGCAAATATGAATTTATTCAAGAACAAAAATTATAAGTCGTTGTAGTGGTTCCTTAAAAAAATAAGCTTTTATGTACAAAATTTTTAAAACATTTTTAAGAAAAAATTTTGGTACGCCAACCTTAAGCTTTTATTATTGTACGAATAAAGGTCTAATTTCCAAAAAAAAATAATAAGCCGTTCTTGAGATATCGAATTTTTCAAAAAAAAAAAACGACTTTTTTTCTAAAAATTGAAAAAATATTTTTTCTTAAGTTTTTAAATGCAATGTTTTTTAAACTTTTTTGGAGCTTTTTTATAAAAAATTTCATTAAAATCCGTTATATCGATAATGAGAAATTCAAAATTCGAAAAAATCGTTCTATGGTAGGTACAGTCAGTAATATCTAGATTTAAATTTTTTTTTATTAAATTATAGATCGTAAAGATTAATCAAAAGAAAAAAAATTTTAGCAAAATTCTCGGAACCGTTTTCGAGAAAAATACGATTTTCGAAAACCATTTTTTAAAATTTGTATGGAAGGTACCGTTAGTTTTAGATGAAACAAAAGTTTTTTTCTCAAATCTTGTAGATTATGTTAAAAAACTTTTTTTTGTCAAGTTTGAAAAAAATCGAGCATGGGGTTTTCGAAATATTGAGTTTCCAAAAAAAAATTTTGATTTTTTTTTTAAAAATCCAAAAAAATAAAAATTGAAAATTTGAATATGCAATAATATTCAAACTTTGGAGGAGCTTTGGCATAAAAAAAATTATTTAAATCGGCTGTACCGTTTTCGAGAAAATCAAAAACAAAAAAAATGGACCCAGGGGGTCTACCAAAAATAACAATTTTTTGTAAAATTTTTTTCAACCATTAGCTAGTTTTAACCAAATGAAATTTTTCAAATTTTTTTTAAAAAATTCTGTGGGACAGTTTTTGAGAAAAAAAAATATTTATAAAATTTCGAAAAAAAATCGTATGGCAGGTACCGTTATTTTTGGTCTTAAAAAAAAAAAAAAATAAAAACGTCAAGGGGTAAAAAATTAAAACCCATATCTACCAAGTTTGAAGAAAATCGGCCGAGCCGTTTAAGTTGTAGTCGAACCGACAGACAGACAGACAGACAGACAGACAGACAGAATTGCGAGACCCACTTTTTTGGTCTTCGCTATCATCCATGTCAACTTTGATCAAAATCTCGAGTTCGATTTTTTTTACGAATGCATAACTTGCCTTATAGTACCTATAAGTCGCAAGTAAAAATACTAAGCCGTTCTTTAGATATCGAAATTTTCAAAAAAAAAATTACTTTTAAAATTTTTTTTCTTAAGTTTTTAAATGCAATGTTTTTTAAACTTTTTATGAGCTTCTTTATAAAAAATTTCGTTAAAATCCGTTATGCCGATAATGAGTAATTCAAAATTCGAAAAAATCGTTCTATGGTAGGTACAGTCAGTAATATCTAGATTTCAAATTTTTTTTCATTAAATTATAGATCGTAAAGATTGATTATAAGAAAAAAATTTTTAGCAAAATTCTCGGACCCGTTTTCGAGAAAAATACGATTTTCGAAAACCATTTTTTAAAATTTGTATGGAAGGTACCGTTAGTTTTAGATAAAACAAAATTTTTTTCTCAAATCTTGTAGATTATGTTAAGAAACTTTTATTTGTCAGGTTTGAAAAAAATCGAGCATGGGGTTTTCGAAATATTGAGTTTCCAAAAAAAATTTTGAATTTTTTTTTAAAATCCAAAAAATAAAAAAATGGAAATTTGAATATGCAATAATATTCAAACTTTGGACGAGCTTTGGCATACAAAAAATGATTTAAATCGGCTATACCGTTTTCGAGAAAATCAAAAACAAAAAAAATAAACCCAGGGAGCTACCAAAAATAACAATTTTTTGTAAAATTTTTTTTCAACCATTAGCTAGTTTTAACCAAATGAAATTTTTCAAATCGTATGGCAGGTACCGTTATTTTTGGTCTTAAAAAAAAAAAACAGAAAAAAACCTCAGGAGGGGAAAAATTAAAACCCATATCTTCCAAGTTTGAAGAAAATCGGCCGAGCCGTTTAGGCTGAAGTCGAACCGACAGACAGACAGAATTGCGAGACCCACTTTTTTGGTATTCACTATCATTGTAATGTAATGATCAAAATCTCGAGTTCGATTTTTTTTACGAATGCTTATAGTACCTATAAGTCGCAAGTAAAAAAATGATTTTGAGTGATGGAAGTCTTTATTTGAACCTTTACAATTTGTTTTCGTTAAGTAGAAAAGATGATATCCGTCAATTAGCTTGTCGCCAGTGTTAATAAACATTTTAGCCCGTTCTATTGAATTTTCCAAGACTTGCCGCAAGATTTTCAGTGATAAATGTTCGTATTCCTTTCGAATATTTTCCTCAAGGGCTGCGATTGTCTGAGGCTTGTTGGCATAAGTCCGTGACATCAAGTAGGCCCAAAGAAAAAAGTTTGGGTTGGTTAAATCGGGCGATCTTGTTATGGCCATGCCAAATTACAAAAATGGGAGATTACGCGACCAGGAAACGCTTCCTCACAATATCCATTGCACTATATTGTTTAAACCACATGTTCACCAAGCCCTGCTTATAAAAATCCGCAAATAAGAAGTCGTTTATCATGGCCCTGTAGCGTTCGTTATTAACAGTGATCGTATGGTCGATGGCGTTCACAAATACATATTGTTACGACCTTAACTAAATGATAATGTTTCCACCTTAAGCAACTGGAAAGACACGTCAGCTAGACTGCTGTCAACTGTCAACCATCGGAGTTGTCAGAAAGAAGAACACGTTTTTGATGAGCATTGAATTCTTTGGCTCCAAGTCGATTAGTCCGCCATTTTTAACAAGAGATACTGATTCTCTATTTTCTCTAATTCTTTACAATAAAATAAAAAACTAATCAATTTATTTCTTCTTCTTCATTTTGTTTAAGAGATCTGTAACAACTGGTGTCAGGTGTGGGGTTACGAAAACGACATCTTAATCGAGTCTTAATTACGCTTCACAACCATGGACGATCGACAGTTTGAGCAATTAATTAAACAACTGGAGGAGCAATCGACACTCATGGTCGATTTGCAAAAGTCTATTGCAGAGATCAACACTCGGGTTGCGCAAGTAGAAGCTACACAAAATCAATCGTTTAAAACACGGCTAGACGCATTAGCTAGCTTGTCTACACCTACCTGTGTTGGCCTAAGCCCTGCTATGTCCCAGAAGCAACAAGCTGCTCAAACTGCCTCTCAAGAAGTTCTACTAAAGGATGTTCAATCAACAGAGAGTACAAACGGAATAATTGATCTAACACATACGTTAAGTCCGCATTTTCTTTTCCAACCAGATAGTGCATTAGAAACACCCTTTGACCCTTTCGACGGAAAGTTGTCATCTACCGCGCATGCACCCGCTGCCAGACAAATCGGAACAAATACACCTATCTTAATACAAGGAAATTCACCATCTCCGCTCGGTCAATCTTCACTTGTAGGGTCTGCACAGCGCATTAAAGTTCAGCCTCGCGAGTTCGATGGAAAAACTCCCTGGCAATCTTATCGTTTGCATTTCGAAAGTGTAGCCCGGGTTAATAGTTGGACGAACGAACATAAGGCACTCTATCTTGCTCCGTATCTTCGTGGTACTGCTCTTGCATTTTTCGAAACGCTGCCCGCGCAGGTTTGTGACGATTTTATTCGTCTCGATGCAGCTATGAAGCAACGCTTTAGCAACGAGTATGAGCAAAGCACGGCACATTGTGAGTTGAGAGGGCGAATACAGCGTCCCAAAGAGTCTTTAAGTGAACTGGCTACAGACATCCAACGCCTCACTTACCTCGCATTTCCAGACTGTCCGGAACATGCCAAGCAGCGTATTTCTCTTGCCCAATTCATCGATGGAATATTTGACCTAGATTTGCAACAGAGGGTACGAGACGTGGCACCAGACACGTTGGAAAAAGCTCTTTCCATAGCTGTTCGTGCAGAAGCCAGCCGAGTTGCCACTCGTCTTACGCGAAAAACCGTACGTGTTGCTGAAGCTCGTGTTGCCAGCGATGATGAGTTTGGAAATGCGCAGCCGGCTTCGGGAAACGAGAACCGCGCAGCTTAAGAGAGCCTAAGCTGCAGCGAACAAAAAATCAACAGGCTCTCCCAGCTCTAAATTCAGGCGATCGGGTAACACTCGAATCAAACATCCGAGGGCAACTCAAATTTATTCACAAAACGAGGTACGCTTTCATCAGACGAGTCGACAACAACGAGGTAGTTTATTTGCCTCGCAGCGAACTTCGTCGTTTTCCCAACTTAAAGCTTGGTTCGACAGTTGAGTTTGATGTTGAAGCCGCACGTCTTGGACCTCGTGCTATTAAATTAAGAATTATAGATGAACCGTCGGTAAACAAGAACCCACTAACTCCTATGGGGCGGAATTAGTGGAACAACCCGATGCCCCCTTACCAAATACCGTTTTTATTCGATGTGGGAACAGTCTCAACAGCTTGGCCACCCAAGTTAAAGTTAACAACGTCGAATGCGCTTGCGTTATTGACACAGGAGCCACCCAGTCAATACTGCACCCCAAAATTCTCTCCCGAATGGTCATCAGCCAGGCGATGACACCATCGCATTATTTCATCCAGACTGTCACCGGGGATAAATCTGCAGTTGAAGGAATTCTTGAAGTGGAGTTGCAAATAGGAGAATTCAAAACAGTACATTCCGTATTCGTCGCAAGCATTTTTGATGATTGCATAATTGGAATGGATTTCCTCCGTCAACATTCTTGTGTAAAAGATTTAAAGAATTACATTTTGCGTATAGGCACACACACCATAAGTTTGAGACAAACTCCAACCCAGTACACAATCGCGACCAATTCGCTTGATGTCTGCATCCCGGCTCTTTCAGATTGTTGGGTTCGTATGAGCACACCTGAGTTGGAGACCAAAGCTGTTTTTGTTATGCCCGCATCAGTGCAGGATGGAATGTCGCTACAGAGTGGTGTGTGTGATATATCGGGTGGAGAATTCAGCGTTGCTGTAACTAACATTTCGTCAGAAGACATTTGGATCCAACGAAATACCCAATTAGTTCACCTAGATTTCAACGTGGATGTATTTCAATGCCGACGTGCTGACGCTGGAATAAACTACACCGAGTTGTCCCCTGAACTAGCAGACATGATTGCGACAAGCATTCCATCTACGACTGAAGAGCAACGTCGCAGGTTAAAATTTCTAGTTTCTAATAACCGTAACATCTTTGCAGGTGATGGTGCTAATCGTGGACGAACATCAGTTACCAAGCATTCTATAGATACGGGAACAGCACATCCTATAAAACAACCTCCACGAAAGCTTCCCTTAGCTCGTCGTAACGAAGCTCGAAAAATCCTAGACGACATGAAGGATAAGAATATCGTTCAGCCATCCAAGGGCCCTTGGTGCTCACCGGTCGTACTGGTTAGGAAGAAGGACGGGTCTCTCCGATTTTGCGTCGACTACCGCAAGTTAAACAACGTTACGAAGAAAGACTCGTATCCCCTGCCACGAATCGATTTGACACTTGAATCCCTCGGCCGTTCAACATGGTTTGCCACCCTTGACCTACAATCGGGATACTGGCAAGTGGAGATGGATGCCGATGACAAGGAAAAAACAGCGTTCTCTATCGGCACAGGATTATACGAGTTTAATGTCATGCCTTTTGGCTTGACCAATGCACCCGCCACATTCCAGCGGTTAATGGATGCAGTTCTGGATGGACTGTTACATACTTCATGTCTAGTTTATCTCGACGACATCATCGTCCATGGGGTAACTTTCGATGATCTTCTTCGAAGTTTAGAAAATGTGTTCAACCGCTTGAAAGAAGCGGGCTTGGTGCTATCACCGAAGAAATGTTGTCTGGCTAAAAAAGAAGTCCGTTTTTTGGGACACGTTGTGTCGGGTTCGGGCATATCACCTGATATCGAGAAGGTCTCTGCGGTTGCAAACTGGCCCCAACCAAAAAATAAAACCGAACTGCAATCGTTTCTAGGGCTTTGCGCATATTATCGCCGTTTTATCCTCAATTTTTCATCCATTGCAAGTCCCTTGACGGAACTAACTGAGAAAAGAAAACCTTTTATTTGGACGACCGAATGCGAACGTGGTTTTGTGGAGTTAAAAGAAAAGTTGACTTCCGCTCCTGTACTATGTCAGCCAACTGAAGATGATTTCTTTATTCTTGACACCGATGCCAGCCTCACCGCTTGTGGATCAGTTCTTTCGCAGCTTCAAAACGGAGAAGAAAAAGTGATCGAATACCACAGTAAGATGTTTTCAAGACCAGAACGAAACTATTGCGTCACACGGAGAGAACTTTTGGCAATTGTTAAAGCCTTGGCTCATTTCCAACCATATCTCTTAGGACGGCATTTTACGTTAAGGACGGATCACAGTTCACTCTGCTGGCTCATGAATTTCCGCGACCCTGAAGGACAGATGGCCCGCTGGTTAGAACGACTTCAGCAGTTCGATTTCACCATTCAGTATCATCCTGGGAAAAAACATCTGAATGCCGATGCTTTATCTCGTAGACCATGCGAAGATCAACATTGTCGTTACTGCACTCGTGTGGAAGAAAAACAAAACATTCTCATACGCACATCTATTGTCAGTATGGATATCGCGGATCATCAAAAACGGGATGAGCATCTGTCAATTGTTCGAGAGTGGATAGATAATGGAGAACGACCTTCTTTCGAAGAAATTCGTATGCTGCACCCTCGTATAAAGGCCTACTGGGGAATGTTTGAAAACCTCGAGTACCGGAACGAAGTACTCTGTAGAAAAATTATATCGAAGAATGGTGAGTATTTCCAAGTAATTGTACCTTTTGACTTGCAGGACACCATTCTTAAGGCAATGCACGACAACTCAACTGGCGGTCATTTTGGCATTCAAAAAACCCAAGAAAAAGTCAAAAAGAGGTACTATTGGGTGGGCTGTTCCCAAGATGTCGAACAATATTGCAAGGCTTGTCCTCGCTGTCAACAACGCAAAGGCCCATCAACAAGAAATCGTGCAAAACTCCAACCAGTTCATGTTGGCGCGCCGTTTGAACGTGTTGCAGTTGACATCCTTGGACCACTACCTGTTTCATCTCTAGGCAACAAGTACGTTCTGGTCTTCTGCGATTATTTTACGAAATGGCCCGAGGCCATTCCTCTTCCAGACCAAACCGCTGAAACGGTGTCAAACGCTTTGATTGTTCATGTATTTTCCCGCTTTGGCGTCCCGATTCAGCTTCACTCAGACCAAGGCAGAAATTTCGAGTCCGCTGTATTTAAATGCGTTCTCGAAAAGATAGGAATCGACAAAACTCGAACAACGGCTTTACACCCACAATCAGACGGTATGGTGGAACGTTTTAACAGGACCCTTCTAAACTATCTCGCCAAATATGTTGAGGAAAACCAAAGGGATTGGGACAACCATCTTCCGTTTTTGTTGCTCGCATATCGCACGGCAGTTCATGAAGCCACCAAACAGACGCCCGCATTTTTGACCTTTGGCCGCGAACTTCGATTGCCGAACGAACTTATAACTGGACCCCCTCCAGATAAACCCGTAAGCATTTCAAATTACATTGAATCGTTAACTGGTAGTTTAGAAACAGCGTATAACTTCAATCGACAACAACTAGCGAGCTACAGCCGGCGAATGAAGGATAGATATGACATCAAGACGAAGGCTGCTCCATTTGGTGTAGGCGACAAGGTTTGGCTTTATGCTCCTAAACGAAAAAAGGGCCGGTGTCCTAAGTTACAATGTGACTGGCAAGGTCCATATACAATCTTAGAAAAGCTGGGAGATGTCTTGTATCGAATCATTAAACAAACTGGAAGCAAGAAAGTTGTGGTCCACAGAGATCGATTAGCGTTATGTCAACTCTCTGCTTAATGGTTTTGAGGAATCGCTGTGGCACCTGACGACCACGACTGAGGACAGTCGTCTTTTCTTCATGGGGAGCAGTGTTACGACCTTAACTAAATGATAATGTTTCCACCTTAAGCAACTGGAAAGACACGTCAGCTAGACTGCTGTCAACTGTCAACCATCGGAGTTGTCAGAAAGAAGAACACGTTTTTGATGAGCATTGAATTCTTTGGCTCCAAGTCGATTAGTCCGCCATTTTTAACAAGAGATACTGATTCTCTATTTTCTCTAATTCTTTACAATAAAATAAAAAACTAATCAATTTATTTCTTCTTCTTCATTTTGTTTAAGAGATCTGTAACAATATACATATACGGCCAAAATACTGGATGTAATGGTTCTTTGTACATCTCACGTGGATTTTCAGTTCACCAACAACGAAGATTTTACTTATTGACATAACCGTTTAAGTGGAAATGTGCCTCGTCGCTCATGATGATTTTTGACACAAAATGGCCCTCTTCGTTGTTGAGATTGAGAATGGTTTGACAGTGATTCACGCGCGACGGACGGTCAGCAGGCATTAACTGATGCACTGTTTGCATTTTGGACGGGAACATGCCATGCATGGTTTCCTGTGGTCAATTAGAAAATCGATGTCAAACACCACCGACTGATTATTTGTCGACGAAATCGACACAATTATTGCTTGTCTGAATGTATACTGCAGCTGTCTAGTTCACAAAAGTCAAAGACGCCATTTGCAAAAATTATAACATCTTCCGATAAGGTGATTCATTTTGCGCCACTTTTTACTACCCGTGATTACGGTGGACTTTTACTGGAAGGTCTGGGATCGATTCACAGCCGATGCCACGTACATTGATTGTAAGCAAGTAGAAAATCCACCAAAGAGTGTCTTGACATATGAACATTGCTTCTCATTTCAGCTGTTCGAACACGGCAGAATATCATGTGTATGTGTACATATAAGTCAATAGGAGTTCAAATAAAAAATATAATTCATTTCATAATTATCTGCACTCTTCTTTCTTTACGTGTAGCTAGGTTAAAAGTAGAAGTATAAAATATGTTTCTCCTTTGTAAGAACGCAATACGGTATACCATTCTCGAAACCAACATTTGGTATTGTAAGTTTTAATTAGGAATACTATACTTTTTAACATCATACCTACTAACTATAGTTTCCAGGAAATCAAGGGAAATGTTTTTTAGCAGAACAAAAAAAACAAAACTACCAGAGAATCAATTTAAATTTTTTAATTGCATCCTTGTTCGTTGTTCGGTTGTTGCAGACATTATAAAACTATTAACGGCCATCGGCGATAAAATCAAACATTTTCCAAACCGAAACTTTATTGTTGATTTAAATCGAAACATAAAAAAATAACCTCAGGAAAGTGATAGCAAACCTTTCTAATGTATACCTACCGTGTACCACTTTTAGAATTCAAGGCTGGACTCCCACTTGTAACGAGTTAGGTACTGGGAACTTGTTCGTTTTAGTGTTGCATTTTGTATATTATATTTTGAGGGTGCCTTTTAAACTTTCTGGCACAATGCAACCGCGATATTAGGAAATGATTCAAACGTTGAATAAGAAAAAGAATTTTAAGCGAATGTGTAGTAGTAAAAAAGCAGCTTTTGATTAATCGAATATATAAACTATCAACAACACACGCAGTTCCGCTCAGTTCTGGAAAGCTGTAAAAGTTGTAAATGGAAAGACAAATTTCAGTGCCTCAGGGCTGCAGGTATCAAGTCTTACGGACCATTTTAGCAGACTCCTTAACATCACAATGAGTGCGCCTTTGGTGCAATACGCCGAACGACTTATTCTAGATGAGTTGTTAGATGTCCCATTTTCAATACAAAGTGGGAAGATCGTCTTTTGGTTTTACGTGAGCACCTGCCTATTCTGGCTCAATCCCACGAGAGGCTTACCTCCATAGAAGTCAGATTGGGTACTGACCGTTAACCCCGACATAGCAAGTTATCTCGGTCGCAAAGTTGTAATATGTTGCAGCATATGCACACTTCTTGCTTTGGAGGTGAGGTCTATCTAACACCTCTTGAATTCAAGAAAAGAATCTTGAAAACCATGTGTCTCCACATTTGAAATAAACCAAGCCACCATGATGCTCCCACCAGGGGGCCTACCTCATAGATAGGGTTCGAGCCGAGGGTAAAACTCAACCTCCGACTCAAATGGGTACTATCTCCATGGTACCAGAATATAGCTTCCGGTGGAGCTTCGCAACTTCGCCATTTCATGGAGCTTCCTAGACGATCCGAACCCGGACTTAGTCCAAGTTCTTGTTTCAAGCTTCGGAATTTCCAGATCTGAACCAGTCACTTCCAGATGGGCTCCTGCAAAATCCTGGGCCTGTCAACCCTTAGGATACACACCAAGAAGTCGGCCGGGGTAGAAACCAACGAATGAATGTGCATCCTAGTCTTTTGATCACCTTACGGCAAACAAGGAAAGACGCTCCTATCTTGTATTTACCTTACGGCAAACTAGGAAAGACGGCCCTAGTCTTTTATTTACCTTACGGAAAACTAGGAAAGACGCTCCTATCTTTTGCTCACCCTCATCTTACGGCAAGTTAACTCCTCGTTATAATCCAATTAAACCTTAAAAGTCCCCAGCCACGCAAGTAGCCGGAGACCTTACCAATTCAACCCGTTACAACCCGATAAAACCTTAGAAATCTCCAGCCACGCAAGTAGCCGGAGCCTTCACCAATTTCACCCTTCACCCACCAAGATCCATCAAAAAGTCTCCAGCCACAAGTGGACGAGCCCCGAAAGTCAAGACCATCATCCATGCATTAACCACTTGCACCACCATCCAACAACCATGGCCTTATGCTCCCCGCCACCCATTATGATTGTGGGAATTACGCAAGCTGCACTCGGACAGGTATGCCACCACAACCATAATCTTGGACTTTAGCTTGCTGCCATGGTCCGATGTGTGGTTCAATAGCAATACACTTCCAATAGTCAATCCTCCCAGAGCCCAAACACAAACAACCAAAGACTTTACATTTACACCCTAGACCTCCTTAGTAGACCTTTCAAAACCTGGAGAATACCTTAAATATCTCCAGCCACGTAAGTAGCCGGAGATTTTACCAACACACACCCGTCTTGACCCTACTACTCCCTTGGGTTTTCTTAGTTGTCTAAATCTCTTAGGTGAACGAGCAGCGAGAGAATAGACGTAAGCCCCCCCACCACGACAAGGTGAAACCCGTCGGTGGGGACAGGACTCCAAAGCGTATAAGACACCTGAAGATGACCGTATCCCTTCTGAATTCTGCCCTTATAAACATTGCCGGTTACTACAAAAAGAAAGATAAGTAATTAAATACTTTCTTTGTCGACTTCCGTGCAGCTTTCGATTCAATTGACCAAGAAGCTCTCTTCTACAAGCTAACCGTGATAGGCGTATCAAGCTTAATTATTACAGTTTTGAGAGCGATAGCAACGTAGCATACTACGTTTGGGACGGAGATACCATATCCGATGAATTTTTAACAACAATAGGCCTCACACAAGGTTGTATTTTAAGCCCACTGCAATTTACGATATTCATAAACGACATTACAGATGAAGTAAGACGTGGAATAATTTTGGGAGGAGTAACAAACAATACCTGCTCTCATGTATGCTGACTTACAGTCTTTCTAACTTATACGGTTGATAAAATGCAAATTATGGTAAACAGACTCGATTGATAAGGCGCAATCTACAAAAAAGGCGATCCTATGTCCTGCAAAAACTACACAGGCATATCCCTGCTTAATGTTGCCTACAAGATTCTATCGACCGTACTATATGAGCGTCTAAAACCTTTCTGCAACACTATGATTGGCACGTACCAGTGTGGCTTCAGGGCAGGCAGATCAACGATAGACAAAATCTTCATATTGAGGCAACAAATCATGGAATTTCAAGTCGAGACCTACCATCTTTTCATCGACTTCAAAACCGCATATGATAGCATAAGTCGCCAAGGGCTTCTATTGTCGATCCCGAAAAAACTGATCCAGCTATGCCGCATGACGTTACAAAATACGCGGTGCAACGTGCAAATGTGTAACAGCTCATCCGAGCTATTCCAGACGTGCACAGAGTTCAGATAAGGAGATGCGCTATCATGTGATTTCTTTAACCTAGTCCTGGAGCAGATAGTGGGCAAGAGTGGTGTTAACCTGGAAGACAACTTTCTTCAATAGGTCTTCCAAACTGCTTGGCTATAGGGACGACATCGATATCATCACCATCACCGCTCCAAGCAAGCTGTGCTAGAAGGGTTCACAGCTATTGAAGAACAGGCGAAACGCGTTGGTCTTGAAGTTAATGAGGACAAAACAAAGTATATGCTATCAACAAACAAAGCCTCAGCTGTCCATCGCTTAGGATAAAACCTCACTGTTGGAAGCAGTAATTTCGAGGAAGTCAAAGAGTTCACCTACCTCGGAAAAAACATCAATTCCACGAATGACTACTGCTCCTGCTACCTCGTTTTGGCAAAACAAATGGGTTCAAAACTCCTTTCTCGAAAGACTAGGTGCACGCTATACAAAACATTAATTTTACTAGTTCTACTCTACGCCGCTGAAAAACCTGGATATTGAGAAACTCCAGAGGAAAATAGAAGACAACGTCTCAATACCACCATCCAACAGGAACCTAAGAAATGATAAAATTGACAGTGCCATCCACCAGCTGGAGTCAGCTGTCATCATTGCTCTTGAAGCCAAAAAAGTATCCAAGATGTCCAAAGATAGGTACGAACACCTCCCGGAGTATGTGCGGAATCTCTATTCGCACAGACAAAGGTTAAGGAAACGGCTTCAAAGAATACACCAAAGAGAGCTCAACACAACCAAAAACGACTACCAATCAGTGAAAAACGTACCTACTCCAATGTGTAAACATAATGTTCTGGAACTCGATCCAACACCACAACAACATACGATTCCAGAAGAGACTACAGGGCATAAAACCAGGACCGAACGCATTCAGCGAAATAAGCAACTGTCTAGGGAAAACCCAACCAATGCCTGAAGTCATCATCAACAACAGCATTGAGATGACAACAACAGCCAACAAAGTGGAAGATTTCGCTAATCACTTCAAGGAAAACTTCACACCTAGCCCATTAACGGACCCTGTGTTCCTGGATGAAACCAAGATATCCGTCCAGCTGACTCTGCAGCCAAATTTGGAAGGAGTGGAGTTTGACGACCATCTTCCAGCTATTTGCCCAACGGACAACCCCCAACTATGGCAATCAGAGAAAATTGCGAAAATCATCGTCAATTCCAAACCAAAGAAGTCAACAGGGTCGGATGGAGTCTCCAACTGCATTATCAAAAGGCTTCCACATGCAGTGTTGATACTACTCACAATCATCATAAACAACTGCGTCAACAACTGCTACTTCCCTCATAAGTGGAAAACGCAAAAATTGTGACAATCCCGAAGAAAGGCGCTAAAAACCTGGTTTCCAACTATAGGCCTTTATCCCTCCTCAACAATATCAGCAAAATTTTGGAAGAAGTCATACTAAGGAGGCTCAAGAAGTACTGCAATGAAAACAACATCATTCCAGACATGCAGTTTGGCTTTCGAGAAGAGCATTAAACACTGCATCCGTTACTAAAGGCCAACTTCGTGTTTCACCGGTTGCACCCATTGCTTGCCAGAACCGGACTAAAACAACCAGTGAAATTACTGATATACAAGCAGCTTATCAGACCCGTCATCAGCTATAATTTTCCTGCAGTGTACGCCATCTCGAAGACAGCAATGCAGAAGCTCCAACTCTTCGAAAGGAAAATTCTTAGGATAAGCATCGGGCCTATCTTCTATCGACAGCAAAAGAACCACTTCAGCAACGAAAGAGTCTACGAAGAAGCCAAAATCAAGCCACTGGACCAGTTTCTCGTGCAAATAGCAAGAAAGCTTATACATAGCACCGCCAACAACTCCCACCCTCTGATGAGAAGGATGACCACCCAGGAACGACATCCAGAGCCTAGATACCTTAGTGCTTTGGATATGACAACGAAGAAGCAAGCAGTTCGATTCTACGCTAACACGGAGTCAGCATACCACCGTGGC
Source organism: Chrysotoxum bicinctum (assembly GCA_911387755.1). Classification (NCBI taxonomy): domain Eukaryota; kingdom Metazoa; phylum Arthropoda; class Insecta; order Diptera; family Syrphidae; genus Chrysotoxum; species Chrysotoxum bicinctum. The sequence continues at coordinate 208,331,382 of OU426988.1, forward strand.
TGAAAGCACTTACCAAACAACCCTTAACAAACCCACCAACTGGACACCTGGGACAGAACAACCCGAGATAAAAACCATGCCAACAGATTTTAAATTTTAATTTTAAATATGTACTTGCCATGCATATTAGAAATATTGTAATTTTAGAAAAAATGTCATTGTATACGTTAGGCCCCCTATGTGTCAACAAATTTTTATTCATTAATTTTATTCTTAAGTTTAACTTTCCAATTGTATATATTAAAGTTCAATAAAAAACCTTGAAAAAGTTGAAAACGAAAAGTACCCTTTCGATCATTCACATAGTCAGGCGACATAGTAAATTGGTTTTATCAATCATTTGAAATCCAGTCTTAGACAAGTGTAGACGATTTGGTCATTTTAGCTTTCCTTGCTTTTGCGGAGCTCACCAGTGGTAAGGGCTGATCTACCAGAGCGCTTAGCCTGCTGTTTAGTGCCACCAGGGGGCGTTTTGTTCCTTTCCCCATCATAAGCCCGATATCCGAATAATAGGACTAGCTTGGAGCCAAATTACCAGAGACCAGAATACTCGAAACCACAGGTACCAGATCCGAATCATCAGCAACCAGTACAACTGATGCGAGACCGCAAGACTAGAATCCAGAAAAGTTGATATCCGTCAATCATTCGATTACCAGAATTAATTGAAATACTGGTAGGAGAATATTGTGTGTTATTATAGATATAAGAGCTATTTTCAATAAAGATCTGGTAAAAAGATTTGAAGACCTTTACCTCTGAAATTTCGTGTTTTCTTCAGGACGACCCTGGTGAGACCGGCGAGCAAAACCTCCATACTTTTAAGAAAAATAAGTTTTCCTACTTTTAAGTCTTTATGTTCTGAACGTCAGTTTTGTGGGTACCTTACAACTATAGAATTCTTTGACCCTTATTATAAGAAAACGGTATTATGATGATATTTTGCTTTAGTAAAGCTTTAAGTAGTGGGTATTGGATTAAATTTATCTTCTAACGTCATTGTTCAATTAACTTTCAAATTGCATACTTTTGCAACCCTAAAGAATAAATCTTATGAAAAAGATTTGAATTTATAATAAAATAAATTGGAACGAAATGTTCAATGCATTTGCTGAACATAAGGTTACTTTATTTTATAATTCATTTCCGAATCTATTTCGATTAGTTATTCAGTACCTGTGAGTTTGCCTACGAGGTTTTGACACATAGTGTCATATTTACTTATGTAACCATCTAACCACATCTAACTCTTAAAAAGAAACAAAGTTCTTTTTGAATAATTTTCATTATCGCATCAAGTCCATGTTTAAAATGAGGGTCTAAGTGGTTTTCAAAAACTCGTCAATTAATCGTAATTCTATACTTCGACACCTCACAGTGCAGTGTATAGTACTTAAGTTTTAAATTGGAAGGTTGTTCTGGACAAAAATAAAAAAACATTTAATGCTTTTTTTCAAACTTGCTTTCTTGCGCCCCTAACAATAGACATAAGCATGGCTTTGTAAAAAGTATTCAATTCATCCAACAAGCACTTTATTAAGTGTACCTACATAGAACAATGCTACCACCATATACATTCCGGGAACGCTGCCTTAAGAGCACTCTATTAAAAAACAACAACCAACAAAAAAAAAAAAAAAATGAAAAGATTCAACTTTTCGAGCTCCCATGCGTTTGGCGAAATTCCATTAAAGTTACCAAAAACTGCCTCAGGCCTTCATTTAATTTTTTCTATAAATAAAAGTTTTTTCCTGCGCGAAACAAATGCAGATGATTTTGTTTACTTTTTGTTGCTCCTGTATTTTGTTTTCTAATTTTTTTCTATAGCCTCCCGTCTTTTGTTTATGTTAATGTTCTTGTTGGCCCTTTTGTTTCTATTTAAATAGCTTAAAATTCAATGTACCTTTTGTATCTATATACCTAGCCCGCAACCTGTTACCGAAAAACCTTGATTCTTCGTCCTAGAGAGCAGAGATGGCAAACTTATAGCTAAAATTATTAATAACATTCGCAATATTTAAGGATTCATAAAAAATCTTGTCCAGTTCATTTTGAAATTAGTCACTGGATAGATACTGAAAGTGACGCTATTTTTGTCAGCTTAATTTAAATAAATAAGACTTTTGCTATTTGAATTTGAAGAGCGAAGCGATTTAACAGTCTTCTTTTCGAGTTTTTTGTTTATAGTCATGATTTTCTGAATCATGTTACAGCCTCTGGCATAATTTAATCGACATAATCGGAAAGTTAAGGATATACCAACTCATTTAAAGAAAAGACACTATCTGGCCCATAACAAATGTGTTGGCTCTATTAGTAGTTTGCTGTTTGTTAATACGAAGGATAATAATTTGGTTCAAACTCATTTGGCTAAAATAATAGTTAGATTTCCCTTCTGTACCTGATCTGGTATATAATTCAATGGGAGATATACATACATTTCCTCACTCACACAGTGATGGCGGTCAGCCATCAGACGAATAGGGGGAATAACATGTAGCATACGAAAACATGCACGTGCCGTAACTATTCGGCTTCGGGACTGGTGGAAGTCTGATCATAGCCTCTCCGCGGCGGCCGCTAGAAACAAGCCTTTAAAAAGGTTTGGCTAATATGATCAGGCTGGTTCCTCAGGTTGGCGACAGGTTAATTTCCTGTCCCGTAAAACTAAAAGAATTACGAGACCGACAACAAGCCTCGGAAACGCACTGATCACACGACGACAACCCACGCAACGAAAACTGAAAAACGATTTACGAATTTTCTTATGGAACGTACGATCGCTCTATAGAGCTCGAGCTGCTCAGCAGCTAGCCAATGCCCTGTCAAAATATAAAGCTGACATAACAGCTCTTCAAGAAATCAGATGGACAGGGAATGGTGTTCTACAGAAGAAGGAATATGACATATACTATAGCTGTCATACAAAACACCATGTGCTCGGGGTAGGCTTCCTAGTCAGCGAAAAAATGAAGTCTACCATCATCGGCTTTAACGCTATAAGCGAAAGGCTATGCACCCTTCGCGTGCGAGGCAAATTTACGAACATCAGCCTCATTAACGTTCACGGACCTACGGAGGAGTCCTCAGTCGAAGAAAAAGAGACTTACTACGAACAAGTCGAGAGTGCCCTCAATGCCTGTCCAAGGTATGATGTTAAAATCATCCTTGGGAATTTGAACGCAAAAATAGGTCGGGAACCGGTATTCAGGTATTACGCAGGCACCCATAGTTTGCATGAGAACACTAATGACAATGGACTTCGAGTCTTAGGATTGGCAGCATCGAAAAAAATGGTCGTTGTGAGTACCAGGTTCCCGCGTAAAGATATTTACAAAGCCACCTGGGTATCACCTGATGGAGTCACTCGTAACCAAATAGACCACGTGTTGATAGACCGTCGCCACTTCTCGAACTTGATGACGGTACGAACGTACCGAGGTGCCAATATCGACTCGGATCACTATCTTGTTGGTATGGTTTTCCGAGGGCGGATTGCCTTGCGCATTGCATCCGCCGATCAGGTTCGAATCAACACGGCTGCCCTGCGCAATGAAAACACCAGTAACACCTTTGGTAATGCGTTAGGACTCGCCCTAGAAACACCTGATTTAGGGAGAGTAAGTCCTGGACACGTCTTAAAAATACTGTCATTAGTACTGCCAATTCCATCTTAGGCAGCAGTCGTAAAAATCGGAACGACTGGTTTGATGATGAATGCAAGCTAGCGACTGAACGTAAGAATGTTGCGTACCGAGCAATGCAACAATCTCATAGAACGCGGGCACGCGAAGAGGAATATAAAGAGCTCAGAAGAACAGAAAAACGGCTTCACAGACAAAAAAAAATCAGCCTGGAAGAAGAACCTAATCTGTGAAATAGAAAATAGCCGAGAGCGAGGTCCGCACCAGGTGCGGAAGTTCTACCAATCCGTCCGAAACATGACGCAGTACACACCACGCTGCACATACTGCAAGGACGGAGAGGGAAATCTGATCACCGATCCTGAAAGCATACTGGAGCGATGGGAAGTGTACTTCAATGAATTGCTAAATGGTCAGCTCACTGCAGAAGTGGAGGCTCCACTACTTCAAGAAGAATACCCTATGTTGCCGCCACCAAGCATAGAAGAGGTTGAGAAGGCTATAGGCCGGCTTAAACAGAACAAAGCCCTGGGAGCCGATGGCATATCAGCCGAATTATTTCATCACGGCGGGCCAGCCTTACGTCAAGCAATTCATGATATTATAGTGCTCGTATGGGAGCAGGAAGAAATGCCAGAAGACTGGCGAAAAGGTTTAATATGTCCCATACATAAGAAGGGAGATGTCACAACGTGCAGCAATTATAGAGGTATCACGTTGTTGAGTACCGCCTATAAGATACTCTCCTCTATCCTACAAGACCGGATAACCCCATACGCTAAAACCGTCATCGGTCAATATCAGTGTGGTTTCATTCCAGGCAAATCAACAACTGATCAGATCTTTACCCTTAACATACCATCTGTTTATAGACTTTAAGGCCGCCTATGATAGCATAGCCAGGGTAGAACTTTACAAAGCCACGAGAGAATTCGACATCCCAAATAAATTGACACGACTATGTAGGTTGACCATGACCAACGTAACAAGCCAAGTAAAAATAGCCGGATTGCTATCCAGACCAATCAACATCTTTAATGGACTCCGACAAGTGGAAGGTCTGGCCTGCCTCCTCTTCAACCTGGCGTTGGAGAAAGCAATCCGTGACTCTGGCACGGCAACAAGAGGGACCATCGTCAACAAGTCCAGCCAGTTACTGGCTTACGCGCAGACGACATCGACATCATCGGAAGAACCGAACAAGCTGTACACGATTCCTTCATCCAGATCGAGCAGGCGGCACAAAATCTGGGGCTGCACATTAGTGAAGGTAAAACAAAGTACATGGTGGCGTCGAATGCGAGAGGAACAGTTGGTCAAACAATCAAGGTAGCGGAGCACGAATTTGAAGTGGTGCAATCCTTTAAATACTTTGGGTAAATAGTAGCAGCCGATAACAATATAGAAAAAGAAATACGCGGGCGGCTTCTCAAATCCAACAGAGCCTCCTACTATAATCTGTCAAAGCTCTTCAAATCCAGAAATCTCACCACAACTTCAAAACTGCTGCTGTACAGGACCATGGTCCTGCCAGTACTCACATATGGATCCGAGACTTGGGTGCTTAGCAAAAGGCACTCTGACCTCTTAGCTGCGTTCGAGAGAAAAGTCTTAAGGAGAATTGTTGGCCTCATATGTGAGGAAGGATGATTCCGGAGACGGTACAATCATGAACTGTACGCAATCTACCTAGAAGTAGATATCGTGACAAAAATTAAGCTGGGTAGACTCCGGTGGGCAGGGCACCTAGCTCGCATGAGCGAAGAGGAACCTGCTCGGAAAGTTCTTTGTGGTACATTCTATGGTAGACGACAGCGTGGTAGACCATGCTTGCGCTGGAAAGATGGCGTAGACCAGGACGCCCGAAGCCTTGGAGTGCGCAACTGGATGGCGTCGGCTAGAGACCGGGATAGGTGGAGAGACTTATTGATAGAGGCCAGGACCGGAACCCGGTTGCCGAGCCGATGATGATGAAACATTCAAAATTTAATCCAAAATTGAGCTCTAGCATGCATTCAAAACGCAGGAGGGCACTGTAAGCACTTATTATGACGCTATTTGAGTGTACTACATAAAATAAAAGATGACTTAAAACTACATAAATTATTGCTTTATTCAAACCCTTAACACCTCAAGGGAAAAATTTATTTTTAATTTTACCTGTTTTAGATTTTCCCAAGTATCATAAAATGTATGGATTTGTGGGTGCGTTTATTCATGTTTTTTTTTTTAATTATTGTTGAAAGCTAAAAATTGACCTCAAAGTCAAAATTTTGCTCGGGCAAGAGAAATTAAGTACCATTTAAAATTGAATATCTGGCAACCCTAAAAACATATCAGCTTAATTTAAACGTAGTTTTGAGAGTTAATATTTCTACTAAAAACAAGTTAAAAATAAGGTCCTTACCATTAGTACTGACAGAAAAATTGACCTTAACATGGGTCAGGGTACACCAAAGTTAGTCTTTTTTAAAATCGTCAAAGAGTGATGTCAAATTTGAAATCAGACTTTACTTTGGAACAATTTTTTTCTTATAATATGACTAAGAATCACATCTCAAAGTATGGCACACGAATTACCGGACACCCTGTATAACTTTTAAGTTATTTATGTATTTTAAATGCATGAATAAAATAATTGGGAAACAATGGCCGCCGAAGACTGGTTTCTGATCTAATCTATTCCATCTTATCTATATAGACAATTAAAGAAAAACCAGCAGACTCCGAAAGTCACCAGATCCAAAAGATTCCCAAAAGCTTAAGCATATTGAGCGAATAAGTTATCTTTCTTGGTATCAAGGAAATACCAAGTAGATCTGTACATTTTGTTTACTTTAGCAGAAACTAAAAGCTCTCAAATTAATTAAAAAGGGTCACATGTCAACCTGTTCGCAAGCATTTAGTTTTCGCTCTACATTTTTGTTTTTTCTTATTGGTTTCTACTCTGAGTTTCAACCTGGACTGTGGTGTTTTGCTTACAAACCAATCAACCAGTCGTTATTATTATTAATTTTTTGAAGTGATCTTGTTTGAAAGTGCTAATTTATAGTTTATAGTTGAAAATATTAATTTAATCATAATCTGTGACATAAATAGTTTCTATATACATAACTGCTTTGCAATCTTCCGCTGAGGAAAGAGAGAACATAGTTGCTGTATTCTCTGATTTTGTTATCGCTCCTGTTGAAGATTCTCTGTTTCCCCCCTCCCTGGTGAGTGAAACTTTTTGTATATGTTCTGCACTTGAAGCATTGTGAATTCTGCATTGTATCCAACATCTATTTACATTTTCATACTACAATCAAACTCTACCTGAGTATATATTGCTGCCGACCGCATTTTACGCCTACCTGCCGGTGCTGGATGATAATATTTTGCTTTCGATTTCGTTGGCAATTACAATAACAACTTTGGTGCTGCATTACTTGCCTTTTGACGATCATCTGTAATCTGTCATCTTTCATTTGCCATTTGTCATCATAAACTACATTACCGATACATGGATTTATGGTTTGTGTACTTACTTACTTACTTACTCGTTGTACACTACGAGCTAAGTTTTGGCAAGTAATAATAATTATTTGTTTTTTATAAATCGAAAATCGCCGTAAATTCAATAATTATCATTTATCACCTTCAATAATCCCCAATACTATTATGTCTGCTTGCGATTTATGTAATAATATCGCCGATATTACCTCATTGACGCTATAATTTGTCATGGCAACTGTCGCAAATTATTGCACGTATCATTTATTAAAGCTCCGTTCAGCACTATTAATTTGTTCATAGAGAGAAAATCTTTTTATTTCTTTTGTGAAGAATGCGACCCGTTTGCATACACGAATATTGTTCGTGACGTACTGCAAAATAAGCAAAATCTTGATAACCTTCCAATCATAACCAATTACTCCAACTTAACAAGAAAATTAAAGATATTACCTCCAATCAACAATCACTACAAAACTTAGTTCAAAATCAAGATTATTTAATAGTAAATAATCCATCTACATGTCATTCAGCGCCTTTGAAGCGAAAACTAGACGAAATAGATACCGAAATATCTGAAAACAGCAATTTGACAAACAAACCTGCCATGGTTATAATGACTAATTCGTCCCAGGATTCTGATAATAAAACACCTCGACAAGAACAACCTATTGAACTTGATGCTCCTAATGAATTTTCTACATCTAGTCAATATAATTTCTCATCATTGCATTGTGTGTCAGCTTCAAATACCACATCAACAACAACTACTTCTTCGATATTAATTGGCCAGCATTCATCAGAATTGATTACTACTCCTGTCAACACATTTCTTCATACGGACTCTTCCACTGATGAAAACTTTATATCACCTCTTGAGTCGTGTTTAAAAATAGTTGAAGGACATAAAACACTGTTTATTTCGAAACTTTCTCCATCTTCAAACGCCCTTGATGTGAAATGTCACATAAAATCTAAGATTGGAACAATAAAGTCCTTAATCGTTGAAAAAATACTCCATCGAAATTTTTCTAAATATTCATCGTTTAAAATTAAAGTACCAGACTCAATCTTCTACCTCCTTAACTCAATTTCATTCTGGCCAAAGGGAATAGTCATGCATGAATATCAAAATAGAAAATCAAATAATTACAACTCACACCATTTTCAAAAACGATCGACAATGCGCAGCCTCAACCAATGCAGCTACAAAAATTACTGATTTACTATCAGAATGTAAACGGCCTCCGGACAAAGACCAACAAGATCTATAAAAATGTTAATAATATTCCCCATGATGTTCTCATACTCACAGAAACCTGGCTGAATACTTCTTTTGCTGACATAGAGTTATTCGATTCCAATTTTCAAATTTTTCGACGTGATCGCCATAATGACCCGAATATACGAGTATTAACTGTTGGAGGAGGTTTGTTAATTGCTGTTCGTAATCATCTGTTTTATAATCTTGTCGACGATTTCTTGGACTCCGAGCTTGAAATAATTTGTGTAAAAATATCAACTCCGTCTGGATTCTTATATGTGGTTGTTTGCTATATCCCTCCTTCTTCCAACTGTGATGTCTACAACAAACTTATCGACTGCTAAGAAGCTATAAATGACAAAATTGAACCTTCTGATGAAATTTTTGTTATTGGAGACTTTAATCTACCAAATCTTGAATGGGCAAAATCACCGGAACTTGAATGTTATCATGCCGTCAATGCATCAAGCAACAACGAAGTCCTTTTTATCGATGGAATGACTTCATTTGGACTGAATCAATTAAGCAATGTCAAAAACCAACTTGGTAAAATTTTAGACCTTGTGTATTTTTCTGACCTCAATAATTCTGACGGAACTGCATTACTCGCTGATACAATACTCATTGACGAAGATCGACATCATCCCGCATTATCTATTTCCTTAAACTTAAATATCATTAACGTAACTTATGATTGTAAGAATATGCATGAATTCAAATTTAGAAAGTGTAATTTTTCCGAACTCCACCGTTTATTGAATGATATTAACTGGAATAGCTTATTTCTAAACGTCAGTTTTGACGAAATGGTCTTTCGTTTTTATAAAATTTTATTTGATTGTTTTTTAGAAACCATTCCGTTACGGAAAATAAGGCATTTAAGTAACACTCCACCGTGGTTTGATCAACATATTAAAGCTCTTAAAAATAAAAGAAACAAGGCTTGGGTGAAATTGAATCGATCCTGGAGTAATGAAGCTCAAATTGACTACACTAGACTAAGAGATGAATTTATTAACTACTCTAATTTTCTTTATTCGGACTTTATATCTAAAACAGAAGATGACCTTAAATCTAATCCGCGAAATTTCTGGAAATATGTTAACTCTAAAAGAAAATCTGATGGATACCCAACCAATATGAGTTATCAAAATTCCGAAAGTCATAACCCAGATGACATAGCAAATATGTTTGCCGAATACTTTCAGTGTGCTTTTGAAATATCTTCTTACGATGTAAATAATACTCACTCCGTTGATGAGTTTTTACATCTTAACTCGATTAACTTTACTATTTCTGAGGCGACTATCTTAGACTATATTAATAAAATAGATTGTCTAAGTCCCGGTCCCGATGGTCTTCCCGCTTTTATGGTAAAAAAATGTGCAATATATATGTCATATCCGTTATTTGTAGATACTGTTTAATCAGTCTTTAAAAACCTGTCATTTTCCGGCCCTTTGGAAAAATGCATTCCTTATACCCGGTCATAAGAAAGGTAAAAAAAACTTAGTTTTAAATTACAGACCAATCGCTAAACTACTCGTATCTGCTATCCCTAAAATGTTTGAATCTATTATTTGTGATAATCTGTCTTTTCACTGTTCCACCGTTTTATGTGACAACCAACATGGCTGTGTTAAAAAAAAATCTACAATTACAAATTTGTTACAGCTTACCACATTCTGTATTGATGCGTTTGAAAAAAAACAACAGGTTGACTGTATTTTTACTGACTTAAGCAAAGCATTTGACAAACTTAACCACCGTGTACTTTTAAAAAAACTACAAAATATGGGTTTTAACGAAAGATTTGTGTTATGGATTTCTTCATATTTAAAAGATAGGTTATACATATAAGCCGTGTTTTATTGGTTAGTGAATATACTACAAGCAAACGATTAGTGAATAAAAATTAGCTAGTAATTGAAATGGATAATTTAGTGAAGATGGAGTTTCGGATGTTGAAATGTAGAAGGTGTTTAGGTGGTGTCCGAAAAAATATATGTGGCATACTGGAGGGTGTGTTCGTTGGTATTTATTTTGTTATACTTTGCCTTTGATAATCCAAAGTGTGATCGCTCCGAAATTTATAGAACAAATATTTTTTCAAATGCAAAACTTTAATTCATACCATAATTCCGGCTTTACACTACTGCCACTAATTTTATCATAAAATATTGAATATTGAAATATTGAATTCGATTGATATGTTTTATCAGTTCACTGGCATTTGTTCAAAAATGTCGTATAACTACGGCATTATGCTGAATTTATATAACAACTGAAAAAATTAAAGTTAAACTCTCAGAACACCTATTTTATTTATTTTTTATTTTATTTTTTTAGTATCGTTATAACTTCATATGACTCTTTAACATTAAAAAACGTCAAAATAGGTCTGTTTACTTAGTTCTTTGCACGAACTACTATTGTTTTAAGGTTGCTCAGAATCAATTTATTAAAACAAATTGCCTTAGGCTAGGATGTTTGCAACTGTTTGGTTTAAGAAACTAAAAAGTTTGTGTTTTGACACAAACTAAACGATTGCCTAAAATGAGTTTGCTATTTTGGGTAACATATAATTATATGCACCTGCGCGGACATTCAACCAAATAGTTCATCTGTTTTCTATAAGTATAAAAACAGTGTTGTGCAACTAAAAATTGAATGTGCGCTCCCAGCCTTAAGACGATATTAGTTAAAACATTTTCAAAATTAGAAAACTACTTTAAAGTTAGGAAATATATAAGAAGTATAATACTACTACCTTATAAGAGGCTGTTTAAAATTTTGCGCCAATGTCATTTTATTGAGTACTATGGTTTTTTTCTCCAATACTCAGTATATATGTGCGATATACTTTCGCACTTTTGTAAGTTTTAAATCAAATTTAACAGTGAGAAGAACTCTAAATAAACTCGATTTGCATTTTCATGAATATTTCAACTCAATCTGCATTTTCATGAATATTTCAACTCCAGCTTAAAAACGAGATACACATCTTTCGAACACATCCGAGTCCGAGTAAGTTAATTCTCAATTCCACAAGTAGGAGGAACAAGGAAGAGTGAGTTAAAGAGTGAATAAAGCGTTTTTTTGGTACTTGTAGTCAACGGCCGTGGCTTTGATGAAAGCATCGCTTCCCATCGATCAGCGAAAGCAAGCATCATTGCGCGCGGTTAGTACTTGGATGGGGGACCGTTCAAATACCAACCGAGTGCTGTTGACATGTGTTTCTTCTGTTGTTCTTTCTTTGTGTGTCTCTCTCTCTGTCGTATTGTCTAAAGCCGATGGCCTCAGTTGCCAGTGCTTTTCTGTGTCTCTACTTCGTAGATTTATCTACGGTGTAGTGTAACATGTAATGTAATGTAATTGGTACTTGTATTACTGCGCTAAATATAGATTACCAATAAAACGTGCCTATAGTGTTGTTTTTAAGAGTGATCGTTCTAAATGTTTTACTGTTAATTCTGGTGTACCTCAGGGTAGCCACCTTGGCCCGTTATTATTTGTACTATTTATTAACGATCTTCCGTCCGTCCTAGTTAATTCTATGTCTCTTATACTCGTATATGCCGATGATATGAACATTTTTCGCACAATTAACTCTATTGAAGACTGTTATCTTCTACAAAGAGACCTTAAAAGTTTCTGGGAATGGTGCAATATTAATGGTTTAGTTTTAAATATTGACAAGTGTAAGACAATGTGTTTTAAACGCAAGAAAAATGTGATTATCTATAACTATGCGATTGATTTGTCAATACTTTGTAATTTGTCAAATTTTACTGACCTTGGGATAGGTTTGGACTCTAAACTAACTTTTATTGAGCATTTTGACTTTATAATTAAAAAGGCTAACAAGACTCTTGGCTTTATTAAAAGATTTGCTCGAGAATTTCGTGATCCTTATGTATTAAAAACTCTTTATGTCTCATTCGTAAGATCCGTCTTAGAGTATGGTTGTGTTGTATGGGCGCCATATTATGCGGTTCATATAAATAGATTGGAGTCCGTTCAAAGAAGATTTTTGACATTTTGCTTAAGATTTCTACCATGGTCGAATCGAATTACCTTGCCACCTTACGCTCAACGTATTCAACTAATTAATCTTCCATCTCTAACAAGTCACAGAGCGTATCTACAATTTTGTTTTATTGTCGGGATTATCAATGGGTCGATTTCAGCTCCATTGATCCTATGTCGATTGAATTTCGTTGCTAGTCGGTTTAGTTTTAGAAGACAGTTCCCAATATGTAACATTTTCAGTAGATCAAATTACGGTGCTAATAGTCCTTTAAATCTTTTAATTAATATTTACAATAAAAATTCACATTTAATCAATTCCAGCAATGACAATATGTTAAATCAATTAACTTAAAGAAAATATTTTTTGTTTTAAATAACCCATAAATGTACATTAGATGTAAGTTTCTCTCTTTTTTTTTTTTTGTTACAATTATAATTTAAAAAAAAAAAATATGTACCTTTAGTATTTAATTTAAAATATGTACTGTCAGTATTTAACGAAATAAATAGACAAACATGTGGGTAAATATTTGCATAAATTCGTTTTTGTTTTAATAAACAAACAAAAACATATGGAAAAAAACTACTGACGCATTTGCTGAATTTTTGATGGGTTCTGGTTAGTATAAAAAGTGAATGGCTTAGACCATTCACTATTATTTTCAACATGAAGTTACTTTGCGTGGTTGTTACACTTGTTTTGCTTGCAGTTCAATTAGCAAGCGGTTCGCCAGGTACGAGTATCATATATTGTGTAACAGATCCTTGCCCCTAATACTATCATCCAGTTTGTGGAACTCTCAATGGATAGCAAAAGACCTTCGCTAACACTTGTGAAATGAGCGTTGAAAATTCCTGCCTATCTGAGGGAGAGGGTAAGTTGACAATAATTAATAATATTTTTTTTTATAATAATTTATATTTATATTCCTTCCAGAATACCAGCCTTGTTAATTAGCAATTAAATTCTTTTCGATGAAATAAAATTTGAAAAAGTATATTTTGTGTTTGAAATTTTTGTTTAAAAATTTTGGTGCTGCTGTGGTGAAAAAAATCGATTGAATGGTTAGCGAAAAAGTTCGAAGAAAAGCAAGTTTGTCGAGAAACAAGATTTTTGTAAAGGTTTTGGAGCTAGTAACTCCAATTGCACCTCTGTGGAAGACATAGGTCACTCGAGAAGAATTCTCTCTAGCAAAACTACAAGGATAAGATTTTATGATTGAAATTGTTAGGCTTATCGTCTCGTGAGTATTCGTGAAGAAAATTGATGACATTCACTCCACCCCTTGAGCAATTCAACCGTAATACTCGTGATTAAGGTAATGTCCATAAGAGATTCTTTCTTTAGCCGCAGTGCATGAATGTAGAATGCTTTACACGACTCAATATTTATCCCTCCCGTTATGATATTCTCACTTTTAAAACCATTGAACATACATCGTTACCTCCTTTTAAAATCCCTACAACTTTCCTAAGCTCTCGCACAGTGCTCAAATAATTTAAGGGTACCTAGTCAAAATCCCTTTAGTGCGCGTAAAATATAAAAATATATTTTGTATATTAATACAAACGTACCATTAGACTCCTTAGATCGTCAAAACCTCGGTTAAAGCTTACATTTTAATCATGATTAACTTAGAGCCTTCGGAAATTATTAAAAGTGAAGGTTCTGGTGATTGGGACGCTCTTTGCAGCTTTAAACATTCATTCCAATTTTCAGTTGTAATAATCATCTTAACTATATAAATGTATACCATGTTATTGGTCAAAAAAGTCAACTAGTTTTGGAAATTGGTCAGCCAAGAAAATTTGTAATCAAATCTTTAACTTTCTCAAGATCATACAAGGTCGCCCGCGATTTATCGCACCTTGTTTGTGGAATATTCGCAAAAATGTTATACCATTTGGAAAATCACTAGAGAAAGTGATAAAATGTCAAACATTTTCAGTTCACAGAATCCACATTTTTAGATCTTTTCAATATCAATTACCGTTTAAAAGTTTAAATATGCAAAAAGACGATATTTATAATAAATATTTAACTTTAAATAACAGTTTATTGGTACAAAATTTGGCAATGAGCTTTGTAGACAATACTTTAAAAAGAAAATAACCTAATTGGATGCCTTGGGGGACCCCAGTAATACCTAAGAAGTTACTTAAGATGATATTTCTGAAGCGAACGTATTCTAGGTTCTTAGCTGGATTAAATGCATCTCTCGAATATGGGTTCAAAGTTCAAGGGATCTATCATCAAAATAAGGTCTAATTGCATATCCACATAATTTGAAATACCAATTATTTGGTAGATCCTTCAATCTGCTAGACGAGGGTGACACAAATACATTCGCCATTTTTTGGGTAGAAATATCGAGAAGCTCTTGATGTTTGATGTAAACATTCATGAAACATTGATGGGGATAACTTCTGGTGAAAAGAAACTATGGCACTATGTTGTAGGTATGCACCTTAATGCGTTGTTCTCATCGGATTTTAAATAAATGTTATGTGCAGGGCTGTTGTTTCATTCTTTGAGAAAGCAGTACACAGCAGTACGGCAATAGAATGAAACTTTTTTTCATAAAACATTGTTTTCTTATTTTATTTTTTTTTAAAAAATAAGAATGGTCAAATTTATATTTATCTCATTAAAACGTTTTTTTTTTCATCAAATTCATAATTAACAATGAATTATACAAACAAAAACAATATTATTGAATTTTTTATATATAGTATATGCTTTGGATTTAAATCTTATAATAATAATTAGTTTTATATTTTTATATACATACGTTAGAACATTTAAATAATAAGCAAAATTATGTTTAAATTGCATATGTTAAATATAATTTATTAGTCTGGCGATTTCAAAAATAAAGCTTAAAATGTAATTAAACAAAATTATTAATGTCCAATTCACCTTTTAAAAATTTAAGTCTTTTGTATCGTTTTAATAAATTTGAAGATGGTTTCCATTCATGTGTCTGGTACCTGTCCAACAACGACTTGGCTGAAAAAATACCGCTTACAGTGGTCACATTTAAAGAACTTCTAGTTTTTGTTTTTATCAAATTTACGTTTAAAAAAACTCGCTCACAAGTAGCACTCCTGTGTGGCAAAGCAAGTAAGGATCCTATAAAAATTTTGTTTTATTAGGAAAATGATCTTCTCTCAAACAATTTCTGGCTGAAAATACATAACACCAGAATCATACAAGCTCCAGTTCACTAGACAAATCTGTGAAGTTCACTAGTTCAGTAGATCCCTCCACTCAAACTCCAGATCCTCAATGTTTAGCACAAGGTTTGGAAATAAAGAGATGAGTTCTACCAAACTTTCACCTAAATGTCTGGGGTTAGTGTCGTATTACTATTAGGGTTTTATCCTTAAAATCGAATGTTTTCTTATAGCCTGGCAAAGAGTTTTATAATTGTTCAGGCAAATCCATTTTATTTCAACAATTCGTGTAATATGTAATAATGGCATATTTTCTGCTTTTATCAAGAGTTCTGCCTTAGGCCCAATTTAGACGTCTTTAATACTTAACAGAAAATAATCATCATTCAAATTTATGTTAAACTCAATATTTCGTAAGCCACATACTCGATTTTTTTTAAACTAAATGCAGAAAGAAAAATTATTTTATCTTAGGGGCCAGTTATAGAATAGCTATCATTGAAATGCATCATTGGAACAAATCATTGGAACGCTGATTTCATTTTTTTGACAAGCCAGTTATAGCAATCATTCAAAAATTTGTTTCAGTAAAGGATCGTGTCAGTGACTGATAACAACCAATTCTATGTGTTTGCGGTTAGAGTTGATCATTGAAAGCAAAACTGACATTTGAGAATAGAAAGAGAATCGAACACATTCAGTGGAACGATTGTGTTCTAAGTTAAAGAAACGAAAATCAGCTGTTCATTGAAATTGATTTTTATCAGTGAAATAATAAAAGTAAATCAGAATTCTGTATTTTATAGAGTAAAAAAATTCTACAAATCATTAGCTCCATTTTGGTACCAATTAAAGCCATTGCAGTTTGTTTAGTTGTCTTAAAAATGTAAATGAAAATGTTCAATGTTGCATTTCAATGATAGCTATAACTGGCCCCTTACAATAACGGCGCCCATAGAAATGTTAAAAAATGTTTTTCGAAAATCATATTTTTCTCGAAAACAGCCCTTAGAATGTTGATAAAAAAATGTCTGTACGATCTACAGTTTAATAAAAAAATTCAAAATAAGTCATTACTGGCAGTACCTACAGTAGAACCATTTTTTTTTTATTTTTTACTTTCTTGTTGTGGGCATTATCATATCGAATTTAAATGAAATTTTTTATACAGAAACGTTCAAAAAGTTTAAGAAACATTGCATATCAAAACTTAAAAAAAAAGAATTAGAATTTGAATTTTTAATTGAAGTACTAAAAAGTGTTTTACAAATTTACGTAAATATGAGTGGCACGTGGTAGATTTTTGAAATTTTATGAGTTTCATTCAAAGATTTTATTCAAGAAATATTAAAATGGTTTATGTGACGACAGAAACAGAAACAAAAACAAAAGGAGGGAGAAGAGAATAGAAAAAGTGGATCTGTATGGCTAATGGCTTGTCGCTTTTAATTTGATTTTTGGGTATGTTCGTAGAGAATAGTTTTTAGGTGCATTTACCTACATAATGCTTTGAAGATCTTGTATGGAAAAGTTGACGAGAAAAAAAAACAGTACTTCGGCTATGTTTGCAGTACGGCAGTACGGAGCTTCAAAAAGCAGTACAAATACTGCAATTGTAGTGCTTCGACAGCCCTGATGGTTATATGTAGTTATGCTTGATTCCTGAGATGGCAACTGTTTCAAGAGTTTGCTCTAGTTTTTGCTCTTTATAAAACAGTTCTCTTGTACCAATCAACTGAACCAAAGATATTGATAAGATAAGTCTCACCATCAGTGTACATTATATCTATTTAATTTGGAGTTGCAAAAACTAAAAAATAAATGTATTCTTCTTCGCATTTAAAGCACCTAATTTCCCTAAATTCCAAACTTAATAAAATTGTCTTTATTGTTATTGTTTTGTTTGATAGAGGTAGAGACATGAAAAAGATAAACAACACGTGTGTCTGAAACAGGGTTGCGAATTTTTGAATTAAAAAATCCTTACGTCATAAGTCTATAGATGACTTGTGAATTAAAAAAATTTAATTCATAAGATATTTGGTGACTTATGTATGAATTAAAAAAAATTTAATTCACAACCACCAAAGTGACTTATGAATTAAAAAAAATTAAATCCTAAGCTACTAAGTGACTTATGAATTAAAAAAAAAAAATTATTCACCGCCTACCAAGTGATTTATGAATTAAAAAAAATTAAGTCATCAGGGAGTAAGTGATTTATGAATTAAAAAAAATTAAGTCATCAGGGAGTAAGGGACTTATGAATTAAAAAAATTCAAATCATGAGCAACAAAGTAACTTATGAATTAAAAAAAATTTAATTCACCACCTACTAAGTGACTTATGAATTAAAAAAAATCAAGTCATCAGGGAGTAAGTGACTTATGAATTAAAAAAAGTCAGTTGGTGACTTGTGAATTTAAAAAAATTTAATTCATAAGTTAGTTGGTAGATTGGAAATTCTTAAGCTTGTTTTGACTACATAAATATTTAATTATTAACGAAAGCTTTTGGAGAATTTTTTGGGAGTTGCCGTTTATGCAGTCCTTATAATCCAATTAAATAAAAAGCAATATCAATAAAATCTTTGTGTTGAGCAAATGATGGGTTATCATTATATAAATTTCGTGAGTGCATATTTTTATGCATATGTCTTTAAATTGTTTGGTTTTCATATTTTACATTAGTTGATTATTTGATATTTTTTTGTAAAATTGTTTCAAGTACCTGAAACTAATTCAATGTGTATTTTTAATAAAATTGAAAAAAAAAAACATTCCGTTTTCTTAATTAAGCACTTCGAAACTTTTGGTACCTACTCAGTAAGTATAACATTTAATTATAATTTTTAATTTTGAATATCTTTTTGCTTTCAAATCTAGTTTTTAAATCATAAGATTATCACGCTAGCTTATAAATTATCCATTTCATAATTTTTCTAATCAGCATTTATCCATTAACTTATGAATTAAATTTTTTTTAATTCATAAGTCACTAAGTTGGTTTTGAATTAAATTTTTTTAATTCATAAGTCACTTACTTGCTGATGATTTGAATTTTTTTAATTCATAAGTCAGTTCCTAGCTGCTGAATTATATTTTTTTAATTCATAAGTCAGTGAGTGACTTGTGAATTAAGGCCAAGCATAAGCTAACAAGTGAGTTAAGCTTTTGCAACCCTGGTCTGAAAACGTAAACGGTAAAACCCACAAAAACACCTAAATAAATAAAAAATTGGTTAAATTTACTTGAGTTTTTTTTCAAATAGAAAGTAGAAATGAATGTTTTGATAGCTTGGCTCATATCCATACTATAGAGCTTGTTGGGGACCAATAGACTTAAATTAAATATTTACACCAGCCCATATAATTTTTTTGTACCACCAGCGAAAATGATGAGTTTACGAACTCTACCCATACGGAATTCAGTATGTTTCCAATAAATTATCGACATGTTATCGAAGTACAAAATTATGAAGATAAATGTATCCATTTCCTCCTTTTGCGAAAAACATGGAATTGAAACTAAATGAAAGGTGTAATTATTTTCTCGTCCAACTTGATCTTCCTTTTTATTCTCGATCTTAGCCGGTGGTGGAACTGCTTAAAAAAGTTATCATTATCATCCTAATTCCAAATCAAGAAAAAAAAAAAAAAGTTAAGTGCTTTACTTTCAATAAAAAAAATAAGTATCATATTACATCATAATATAAATTAGTTAGAGCAACAGATCCATTGCGAAACTTAACCAAAAAAAAAAACAAGAGATTTTGTTTCTCGAAAGAATTATTGCGCCAAAAAAAAAAAAAAAAACCAAAAAAAAACACCAGGTAAAACATTCAGTCAATTTTCTTTTAGAATAGTTGTTTTTACAAGAATTTGTATAATTCCCGATTAGTGTTTCATCGAAAATTCCTTTTTTTTAACAAAAAAAAAAAGGAAGAGAAAACAATAACCGTACCGAACTAAAACAGGTAAAATATTTCGCCACATTTTGCGTGAATTTTTTCGTTAATAACCTAATTCTTGTCTAGTGCGTCATCGTACATTCCTTGTCATACAAAGGAAGAGAAAACAGAATAGCCTCACCATCACCGGCAGCTCTAATTCACACGACTACCAAAACTTCCACCGAGCGCTTTTTCCCAAGCCAGTGCTTTACTTGTCCAAAACGACTCTCGTGGTCACTGAACAGCACCCGAAGCTTGCAGTGGATCATACTCTGTGAGCATAGTTGTCGTCATCTAATCTTTCCAAGCCAAGCTTATTTGGTAATACGCCTGGCCACTCATAACCTATTTAGGTTTCTCCACGGCACTGTCCACATCACGTGCTCGGTACACCTTCATCGGACGGCAGATGAAGGTAAAGCTATAAATCAGCCTCCGTACCAACGACCAACATCATCATCTCCACTTGACGAGACAAAAAAAAAAAAAAAAAAAACAAAAAAAATCAACATCTAGTGTCCTAAGCCGCGCGACAAAGTGTCAATTTCGTGTCTGACACAAAATTTGCCGGCAAATAAATTTACGTCATCATCCTACAACAGACCTGCAATAGACCTATTCATCTTCCCCAAAACTACCTACAATACACCATCCAACACCCTACAAAAACAATTTCTACGTCAGCATCATCTTTATCATCAGCATCATTCCCAGCATCAACAACATCATTATCTTCTCACAGCCAAACCAAAAGATAACAACAACGATCTCCACGATCAAAATTTTGTTTATGTTTTTAATTGTTTTTTTTTTTTTTTTTGGTTGCATTCATTCTGTCAACCGAATCAATACATTTCCGAATTCAGAACTCCGAAGGTTGAGTATTTCCAATTTCTCTAATTTGTTATTGTAAAGATCGTTCGTTTGTTTGCTTTTCTTTAAATTTCTTTTCATTCATTTAGCTAGAGCATCGGTCATCCAATCTGCTGTGCACAACAAATTGTGAAATCACCGCTGCTGCGCAAATGATATATGGTAAATTCAACTCTGTTAAACAACATTTTTTGTAAACATAAAACCTTTAATTGGTGAGTCGTTATATTTTCTTAGCTATTACCTTTAAACATTTGAACGAACTATTATTTTATTTTATTTTTTTTTATATATTTAATAATTTATACCTATACTGCTTTCTTCACATTGCTCTTAAAGCAACCCTTTAAAGGGAGTCTCATATAAAAAAAAGGGAAAGAAAAAGGTTCTTTTCTCGATCCATTCATAAAGATTTGTTTGCAAATTTCAGTCATAGATTATTCGGAGTAATAATTTTAAACCTAATAATTTTTTTTTTTTTTTGAAGAATCGGATACGAATTTAATCTTCAATTTTGTTATTATAATGTATATTCCGATAAAGAATTAATTTTTATAATGTTTATAAAAACAATTTTTTTCTTTTTTTTGAATAAAACGGATTTTGTGGTTGTGGATTTTTAAAATGAATCAAGTTAATCTTTTTATTTGAAATTTTTCTTTTTGCATCTATTAAGATGACTTTCTAGTTTCGTTGTGTTAGTGTGGGGAAGGGAATTTAATTAGTGATGTGGGTGAAGGTTAAGTGAGCCTAGGGGGTTCACTTTCACTACAGGGGCTTTTGCTAAAATTGAGTGGCGCAAAAGCCAAGGTTGTATTCATTATCTTTTTTTTTGATATGGATAGTGGGAGGGCAACACTCAAGGAAACCAATACCATCTTAAGGTTTCCCATGGTTTAAAGGTTTTGAAATCATCTACTGTTTATTAAAGTTTGTTTAAAAAAAAAATATTTTTGTTTTGGAAAACTTTATAATCTAATAAGGCATGTAAACATGTACGGAAGTTCAGTGGCCTGCGCAAGATCCCACCCCACCGATGAGCTGGTTTTTTCGAGCATAACGCAAGCATGCCTACCGCGCATCGCAAACTGAACAACCTTTCATACTACCTTTTGATTCCTGCAGGGATTCCTGTGTTCCTGGGTTTCTTTGGGATGGCTTAAGATCGCCTTTTTGGTGTGATAGGACCAACTACCGTTACACAGGTGGCGCCCAACGTGGGGCAAGAATATGTCAACCCGGTTAGCTTAAAATTTTTAAAAAAAAAAAAAGTAAAAAAATACCAGATTTTTGATGTCCGAAAGATATCTGTCCAAGAAACAACTTCTTTGCCTTTGCATTATCTTTTTGGTATAAGACCATCTATTACTAACTACACTTTTTAAATATTTTTTTTGGTTGAAGATCTTGTCAGACGACCGAAAGATTCGATTCGATGAGATCATATCTTTGACTGTTGCGTCGGAGCTCTCTTCTTTTCAAAAGTTTTCAAAAGTACTTAAATTTTGGTTGCATATAACTTGTCCAATTTAATTTCAATTATCATGAGTTTTCAAAAAAACAAAAATTCGCATTTCAATAACATCTTTAATATGAAATCCCAGTGAAGTTTCTGGACTTGACAGACGACCAAAAGATGCGGTCAGTGAAATCATACATTTATTGTAGCGTCGAAGTCTGTTTTCATCACAGGATTTCAAATTGATTTAATAAGAATGATTATAGGTTTTATACGACCAAGAGAATCTATGTTATAAAACTTTTTCTCTTCGCTGCGTTGAGATCATATTTAAAGCATTCTTTTAAGCTAAACAAACAAGATTTTCTATGCAGTTTTTTTTCTTTAAGCCTTTACTCACTACACATCACAAAATTTGATTTCATGTACCCACACACATATTTATGATTTACATTACAAATTTGATTGTTCTTTTTTGTTTTAATAGAAAATAATTTTTTTTTCTTTTCACTATTTACTTTTTGTTTTTATACCAAAATTTTTTATTTACGTTTCCATATCTACGCAGGATCGATATTGGTATTTTTTTTATATAATTTTTTTTTTCCAATTCCTACATACATACTTTTCTTAATCTGCACACTTGTTTTTGATTTGAAACTTAGTGATTATAAACGCAAGATTTTTTTTTGAAAATCATTTATTGAATTTATTCATATACCTATCTTGATCTTGTTAATTTCGAATATGACTTCCAAGCAAAGAGGATGTGGGCAAATTGGTCGTACAAAAAAAGGCGGTGGAGTTATCCCTCCAGTAGACCCACAAGATGTTGAGCCTGAATTGGCGGATGTACAATTAAATAGTAGCGAAATTCCTCCAGTAAATAATGGTTCCAATAATGTAAATGGTACAGATAATATAGAAGGAGCTAGTGGGTCGAATGTCAATAAACAATTTCCTCACAATAGAACTCTAACTGAACATATTCAGGAAGTAGTAACTGCTTCTATAGGTATAGCTAGAACTGCCGATTTAATAAGTTTGCGACAAGAAATTGAGAAAGAACGACAAATAACTTTAGAGAGAGTAGCAGAGACTATTCGGCAATCTCTTGCAGCTCCTATACCTCGTGTTGATTCAGACGAATATGATGTAAATAGACGTCCACAATCACAGAGTACTGCAAATAGACTTGCTTCTCAGCCGTTAGCTACGAATTTGCCAAACGCCGTTGGCAACGCACTAGATCCACCCGATCACATGAGTGAAAATACTAATAATTTTATTGCTCAAATTAACGCTTTAAATCTTAATCAAGATATTTCCAGTCAACACCCAGTTTATGCTTCTTCTTCACGAAGTAACCCATTTAGAAGGTTTGAATTCCACAAGTGGGGTCTAAAATTCGACAATCAGAATATGACAGTGGATGATTTCGTCTTTCGACTCGAGAGGTTGAAAGAAAGTTATGGAGCTTCATGGGAAGACATCTTCCTCAACTTTCACTTGTTTGTGACAGGTAGCGTTGAATCCTGGTACTGGATGTATATTAAATCTCATAGAGCATCTGCAAATTGGCAAAGTCTTCAGCTCGCACTAATCGAACAATATCGTAGCCTAGAAACAGATTCTGAGCTCTCAAGAAAAATGTTCGACAGGCGACAAGGTCATAATGAAAGCTTCGATGATTTTTATAATGCCATACTTCTGATGAATACTCGCCTCCGAGTACCTAAAACGGCTAAGGAAATTATCGATTTAGTTAAACAAAATGTAAAACGCCGCATCGGTGAACTTATGATTACATACAAGACAAACAGCTTACCCGAAATGCTCTACGTATGTAGAACCATTGAAAGGTATGTTCTTCAAAGTGAGAGCATTCGCAATAAGCAATTTACTCATTCGAATTTTAAAAAACAGGTTAATGAACTTGATTATGTGGAAGATGATCCACAAGAGTTTGACATTAACGCGCTTAATACTAATTCAGTTCCCAAACGTGATCAGTCATCTTATGTTTGTTGGAACTGTAAAAGTAAAGGTCATTCATTCGTCCAATGTCCCAGCCCACAGAGGAATCTTTTTTGCTTTCGATGTGGACTAGAGAACACTACGACACCCCACTGTGTCAAATGTTCGGGAAACCGAACGCAGGGCGAATCGAAGACCGGGTAGTTTTGCCCTGTAGTGAAGAACCCGACAAATTTTTGAACTCGTCAACAGTTATTCCTAACCAATTTCGACCTGTTTTTGCAGATACACCTGACTTACAAAAAATCCCTGATTCTACAATTATCTTACCTGTTATTCCAAAAATGAATGGAAACTCAACTGAAATTACAAAGATCACAGATATTCGAAATATTACTGAAAGTAAAAATGACAACGAATCGGTAACTAAGATTTTAAAGAATTCTGAAATGCCAATTAAGATATCTTCAAGTAATATACAACCTAAATCTCTTCACGAGAGGTTACTTAACTATCACGATGTTCGTTGTAGGATATTTAATTGTAAACCACCTAATCATATAATTAAACTTCGAGAACGCTTTCAAAAAAAGAAAGAAGTTCAAAATCAGATAAAAATTTCAAGCCTTTGCAATGTTGACGATCCAAGACCGTATGCAACCATTACTGTCTTTGGAAAGCGTATACCCGGACTCTTGGACAGTGGTGCAAGCGTCAGCTGTTTAGGTAGTGGATGTTTTGAACTTTTGAAAAATGCCAATGTTGAATTTAAACCATTTAAATCGAAAATTAGAACTGCAAGTGGCCAATCTCAACCGATGGTTGGAGAGGTGAAAACCAACATTACATATAAGGGAATATCGAAAGAGTTAACGTTGTTTTTAGTTCCCTCGCTAGACCAACAGTTATATCTGGGGGTTAATTTTTGGAGATTATTCGAGATTGCACCTCAAATTATCTCTGAAATCTCGTCCGGATATACTCCGAACTTGGACGATCCAAATGTCCACGTATTATCAGGGGATCAGTCCAAACAATTAGAAGATGTCATTAACTTCTTTCCATCATCTGCCAAACTTGGGCTAGGCAAAACGACATTAGAGGAGCATGTTATTGATACAGGGGATACCAAACCTATCAAACAAAGGCACTACCCGGTTTCTCCAGCGGTGCAAAACCTTATGTATGAGGAACTGGATAGGATGCTCGCTCTTGGTGTCATAGAGGAAAGCAACAGTGCGTGGTGCTCTCCGGTTGTCCTTGTAAGGAAACCGGGGAAAAATCGTCTTTGCCTTGACTCCAGAAAGGTAAATCAAGTATCCAAGAGCGACGCCTATCCATTTGCTCATATGGAGGGGTTGCTAGGTCGTCTTCCAGCTAAACTCTTTATATCGAGCGTGGATATGAAGGACGCCTTTTGGCAAATCCCGCTGGAGAAATCCTCCCGCGAAAAGACTGCTTTTGCTGTGCCTGGTAGGCCTCTGTATCAATATACAGTGATGCCTTTCGGTCTCTGTGGTGCTGCTCAACGTTTGTGCAGATTGATGGACAAGGTGGTTCCGCACAGGTTAAGAGAGAATGTCTTCGTTTATTTGGACGATCTCTTGATAATTACGGGGACATTTGAAGAACACATCGCGATTCTCACTGAACTAGCTTCACTTTTAAAATCAGCAGGGCTTACAATTAATCTTGCAAAATCGAAATTTTGTTTTAAGCAATTGAAATATTTAGGATTCATTGTAGGAGATGGAGGTCTGAAAACAGATCCTGATAAAGTTTCCGCCATCAAAGAATTTCCCATTCCAAAAACACCTCGACAGGTACGAAGATTTTTAGGATTATCGGGATGGTACAGGCGCTTCGTCAAAGACTATTCTTCCATCGCCACACCCATTACCGAAACCTTGAAAAAAGGGAAATCTTTCGTATTTGGTCCAGAGGCAATTGCAGCTTTCGAAAAGCTAAAAACTGCGTTAACCACTGCTCCTATATTGATAAATCCGAATTTTGAAAAACCGTTTGTGATTTTGTGCGATGCTTCGACATCGGGGATAGGTTCAGTCTTATGCCAAAAAGATGAAGAGGGCTTAGAGAGGCCTATATATTACTTTTCACACAAACTTAACGCTGCTCAACGCAACTACAGTGTGACTGAGTTGGAATGCCTAGCGGCGGTCATGGGGGTTGAAAAGTTTCGGTCCTATGTAGAAGGCCAAGAATTTAAAATAGTGACTGATCATGCGAGTCTGAAGTGGCTCATGAGTCAGAGAGACCTAAGCGGACGGTTAGCTCGTTGGAGTCTTCGACTTCAACGATACTCTTTTGAGATAGAACACCGGAAAGGCACGCAAAATGTTGTTCCAGACGCTCTGTCAAGAGTGTATGCGGTTGATGGAATCGTAAATGAAACATCATTGAACGTGAACCCTTCGGATGTTCTGTCAATCGATTTGACAGATCTGGCCTTCAAGTCGGATGAATATGTCAATTTGATAAAAACAATTGAGGAAAACAAAGCACAGTTACCTGACCTTTGTGTCTCAGATAATTTTGTGTACAAAAAGGTTAAGTGTTGCACAGGGGATCCTAGAGCTGACGACCTCGTTTGGAAGCTCTGGATTCCATCCACACTAACCAACCGATTGGTTCTTCTGGCACATGATCCACCGAAAGCCTCGCATGGTGGGATCGCCAAGACACTGTACCGTTTGCGAGAGCGTTTTTACTGGCCTAATATGGCGGCTCAAGTAAAAACTTTCATTGCAGACTGTATAGTGTGTAAATCTTCAAAAGCTCCGAATTCAACTCTCAGACCGCCAATGGGTAAAGCATTTGTCGTGGAAAGGCCTTTCCAACATCTCTTTGTCGATTTTCTTGGCCCTTACCCAAGATCAAAGTCTGCGAATAGTTTCATAATTATATGTCTCGATCAATTGACCAAATTTGTATCTATTTCACCATTAAGAAAAGCGACTAGCGAAATGGCCATAAAATTCCTCGAAGAACAAGTTTTTGCAACTTTCGGAGTACCAGAGTCAGTGTTATCTGACAATGGGAAACAGTTTACGGGAAAAGAGTTCGCGAAATTTCTCTCCAGCTATGGAGTAAAACACATCAAAACCGCTGCCTACTCACCGCAGGCTAACGCGAGTGAGCGCGTAAATAGGTCCATTCTTTCAGCCATTAGGTCATATATAGGTCCACATCATGCAAATTGGGATAAACACTTAATCTCTATAACATCTGCTCTTCGATCTTCAGTCCATTCGGCTATCGGCATGTCGCCACATGAAGCTTTGTTCGGGCATTCAAAAATCGAGCATGGCTCAGACTATGCGTTACTTCGAAAACTAAATGGTTTGAACAACCCCGAATATGATGTTTTGCCAAAAGCCTCAAAAATGAATATCATTCACCAACATCTCAAAGATTCTTTGGCAAAAGCTCATGATCAATATGAACACAGGTATAACACGAGAAGTAAAAATGTCACCTTCAAAGTGGGACAATTGGTTTTGAAACGTAATTTCGTCCTTAGTGACGCTGCAAAAAAGTTTAACGTAAAACTTAGCCCTAAATTTGTACAAGCCAGAGTGAAAAGTGTAACTGGCCACAGCCTCTATGAACTTGAAGATTTGCAAGGAAAATCACTAGGAATCTTCCATGCTAAAGATATCAGAAAATAAAATCTAAAAGTTGTCATTGAGATCTATACTTATTTCAAGGATAAAAAAAAATGCATATATTTAGGTCCTCTTTCATTCAACAGACTTTTCCTGTCGTCAAAGCTATTGAGATGCTTTGTTGGGGACCAATAGACTTAAATTAAATATTTACACCAGCCCATATAATTTTTTTGTACCACCAGCGAAAATGATGAGTTTACGAACTCTACCCATACGGAATTCAGTATGTTTCCAATAAATTATCGACATGTTATCGAAGTACAAAATTATGAAGATAAATGTATCCATTTCCTCCTTTTGCGAAAAACATGGAATTGAAACTAAATGAAAGGTGTAATTATTTTCTCGTCCAACTTGATCTTCCTTTTTATTCTCGATCTTAGCCGGTGGTGGAACTGCTTAAAAAAGTTATCATTATCATCCTAATTCCAAATCAAGAAAAAAAAAAAAAAGTTAAGTGCTTTACTTTCAATAAAAAAAATAAGTATCATATTACATCATAATATAAATTAGTTAGAGCAACAGATCCATTGCGAAACTTAACCAAAAAAAAAACAAGAGATTTTGTTTCTCGAAAGAATTATTGCGCCAAAAAAAAAAAAAAAACCAAAAAAAAACACCAGGTAAAACATTCAGTCAATTTTCTTTTAGAATAGTTGTTTTTACAAGAATTTGTATAATTCCCGATTAGTGTTTCATCGAAAATTCCTTTTTTTTAACAAAAAAAAAAAGGAAGAGAAAACAATAACCGTACCGAACTAAAACAGGTAAAATATTTCGCCACATTTTGCGTGAATTTTTTCGTTAATAACCTAATTCTTGTCTAGTGCGTCATCGTACATTCCTTGTCATACAAAGGAAGAGAAAACAGAATAGCCTCACCATCACCGGCAGCTCTAATTCACACGACTACCAAAACTTCCACCGAGCGCTTTTTCCCAAGCCAGTGCTTTACTTGTCCAAAACGACTCTCGTGGTCACTGAACAGCACCCGAAGCTTGCAGTGGATCATACTCTGTGAGCATAGTTGTCGTCATCTAATCTTTCCAAGCCAAGCTTATTTGGTAATACGCCTGGCCACTCATAACCTATTTAGGTTTCTCCACGGCACTGTCCACATCACGTGCTCGGTACACCTTCATCGGACGGCAGATGAAGGTAAAGCTATAAATCAGCCTCCGTACCAACGACCAACATCATCATCTCCACTTGACGAGACAAAAAAAAAAAAAAAAAAAACAAAAAAAATCAACATCTAGTGTCCTAAGCCGCGCGACAAAGTGTCAATTTCGTGTCTGACACAAAATTTGCCGGCAAATAAATTTACGTCATCATCCTACAACAGACCTGCAATAGACCTATTCATCTTCCCCAAAACTACCTACAATACACCATCCAACACCCTACAAAAACAATTTCTACGTCAGCATCATCTTTATCATCAGCATCATTCCCAGCATCAACAACATCATTATCTTCTCACAGCCAAACCAAAAGATAACAACAACGATCTCCACGATCAAAATTTTGTTTATGTTTTTAATTGTTTTTTTTTTTTTTTTTTGGTTGCATTCATTCTGTCAACCGAATCAATACATTTCCGAATTCAGAACTCCGAAGGTTGAGTATTTCCAATTTCTCTAATTTGTTATTGTAAAGATCGTTCGTTTGTTTGCTTTTCTTTAAATTTCTTTTCATTCATTTAGCTAGAGCATCGGTCATCCAATCTGCTGTGCACAACAAATTGTGAAATCACCGCTGCTGCGCAAATGATATATGGTAAATTCAACTCTGTTAAACAACATTTTTTGTAAACATAAAACCTTTAATTGGTGAGTCGTTATATTTTCTTAGCTATTACCTTTAAACATTTGAACGAACTATTATTTTATTTTATTTTTTTTTATATATTTAATAATTTATACCTATACTGCTTTCTTCACATTGCTCTTAAAGCAACCCTTTAAAGGGAGTCTCATATAAAAAAAAGGGAAAGAAAAAGGTTCTTTTCTCGATCCATTCATAAAGATTTGTTTGCAAATTTCAGTCATAGATTATTCGGAGTAATAATTTTAAACCTAATAATTTTTTTTTTTTTTTGAAGAATCGGATACGAATTTAATCTTCAATTTTGTTATTATAATGTATATTCCGATAAAGAATTAATTTTTATAATGTTTATAAAAACAATTTTTTTCTTTTTTTTGAATAAAACGGATTTTGTGGTTGTGGATTTTTAAAATGAATCAAGTTAATCTTTTTATTTGAAATTTTTCTTTTTGCATCTATTAAGATGACTTTCTAGTTTCGTTGTGTTAGTGTGGGGAAGGGAATTTAATTAGTGATGTGGGTGAAGGTTAAGTGAGCCTAGGGGGTTCACTTTCACTACAGGGGCTTTTGCTAAAATTGAGTGGCGCAAAAGCCAAGGTTGTATTCATTATCTTTTTTTTTGATATGGATAGTGGGAGGGCAACACTCAAGGAAACCAATACCATCTTAAGGTTTCCCATGGTTTAAAGGTTTTGAAATCATCTACTGTTTATTAAAGTTTGTTTAAAAAAAAAATATTTTTGTTTTGGAAAACTTTATAATCTAATAAGGCATGTAAACATGTACGGAAGTTCAGTGGCCTGCGCAAGATCCCACCCCACCGATGAGCTGGTTTTTTCGAGCATAACGCAAGCATGCCTACCGCGCATCGCAAACTGAACAACCTTTCATACTACCTTTTGATTCCTGCAGGGATTCCTGTGTTCCTGGGTTTCTTTGGGATGGCTTAAGATCGCCTTTTTGGTGTGATAGGACCAACTACCGTTACAAGCTTCAGCTTAATTTTACTATAGATTCAGAAAACGATACCAGCGGCTGCAGTGGTATGATATCACTCAAAGATTGTCTCTTTTAAATCGCTACTTCTTTGTACAAAGAAGCTAAATGTGTACCAAAGTTTTCTCTTGAGCAATATGAAGTGTCGATAAACATTTATATACATAAGACACTTATAATTCCATAGTCTTGAAAAATGGTGCAGAGGCATGAACCATACGAAAAGTAGATGCGAATGCTGAGGGTGATTTTTGATCCCGTCTACATAGACCGAAACTCAGGTGGCGCACACTTGGCTTAGTTGAGACCATGGTTCACTGCGGTCTGAAGCCCCGTTTTAAGTACGTTCAGCGTCTTATAAGTATTTTTTGAACAACGATAGCTTACACTTGCGATAGTTTGTTTTTCATACGCTTAGAACCATATTTGTGCGATGTTGTGGAGTGGCTACTTTTGTCCAAATCCCCCGTGTTCTAATTGCGTTATACCAAGCTGTATCGCTTACGGTTTCTTCTCGACGTGGAAAAGAGAAGATAGTGGTCTCGAAATGACAAATACATTTTTTCAAAAGGAAGTAATTGGGATCGCAATCGCAGTGGATTAGTGTGAAAAGTCAATAACACAATAGACTGCACAATATAAGTTAAATAGTTATCTATAAAGTGGGTTAGTTAGGTAGTAAGTTCATTACCACGTTGGCTCTATAACTACTTCTTTTACAGGTATCTAATATAAATTTTGAAAAAAAAAATCGATCGAAGATTATTGGGATGGTTTGGAAAGAAATTTTTCGAAATTAATTGACAGTAAAATTTAAAAAAAAAAATGTATTTAGTGGACCGTGTGACTTAGCTTATTGCAACTGATGCTATCTCTTTGGTATCTTAATTATTGTATCTCTTCGATATGAATATCATAATTCGGAGGGAAGATTTGTGCACCGCTCGAGAATCTAAGAGAGAAGTAAAAAGAGCCAGTCCAGTAATGTCTTTATAGACTGTATAACTGCACATTTAACTACGACTTAAAATAAAATAAATAAACTGCTGAGTACTATCCAATCATTTGAACTATCGCTAGTTAGCTAACTAACCGCTTTTAACTATAGAGCGAATTCATTCATTCGTTTAGTTAAAGTAGAATTTTAATTTAAAAGCTTAAATGGATGTGCCAAAAATAATAAATCCTGTGAAAATGGCTAAAAAATTAAGATTTTGTGTATCCCCCGATGAGAAACTAATTTGTGGTCTAGTCAACGGCCTTGGCTTTGATGAAAGCATCGCTTCCCATCGATCAGCGAAATCAAGCATCATTGCGCATGGTTGGTACTTGGATGGAGGACCGTTCAAATACCAACCGTGTGCAGTTGACATGTGTTTTTTCTGTTGTTCTTTCTTTCTGTCTGTCTCTCTCTATTGTATTGTCTAAGCCGATGGCCTCAGTTGCCAGGGCTTTAAGTGTCTCTACTTTGTAGATTTATCTACGGAGTAGTGTAATATGTAATGTAATGTAATTTGTGGTCTTTCGGTTGACATTTTAAACGAAACATTCTATATGTGTGAAAATAGAATACGTCCACAATTTATGATGTTATTAACTATCATCTTATTCTATAGAAAGATGTCTATGATGGCCATCTAAGAATTGGGAAAACATTTAGATTATATTTTCCGTTTGAAAAAAGAGCAATTTTAAGGGTTTCGTGTAATTTGAAGAACGAAATAATCTATGAACGTTAATTCAATGTTTACGATGTCGATGAAATAAAAAACATCTAAGAAATCCAAGAGTTAGCCATCAAAAACAGGTTAGTCCTTACAAGAAAAAAAAATATAATCTTAAATAATGGGTGGCGTAAGAATCGTGTTAGTCTTTTTTACTTGCTAGCTTCTATAAACATACATATGTAAATACATACTTACATACAATTTTTTGAATTTAAATGCCAAAGCTTTTCGCAATGACACTGTTGGCCTATGAACTAAATAAAATTATATTATCTATCTATCTATCTATCTATCTATCTATCTATCTATCTATCTATCTATCTATCTATCTATCTATATCTATCTATCTACATACAATTTTTATTTTTATTTAAACATCAAAAACTATATTTTAAATATATGTATTTACAAAATAAAACAAATGAAACGTTTAAATTAAAAAAAAAAACAGTTTGTCTTATTATGAGTCTGAAGCTTCAGATCTTTTACCTCTTGTTTGGGGATATCTTTAGCTTATAAAAAGAGACAAGAACGATGTATGAAATATGAATTGTATCGCGAAACCCTTTTTTTAATAATAAAATTCTAACACAGCAAGTTTTTGTTTGACTGCGGATGATGCAATTGAATCATTGCTCTTTTATCATAATTACTCTTTGTTCTTTCTACTCAAAACTCAAACACAAGCTGCTGAAGGCAAAACGTGCTGATTGCAATTTTACGTTCGTATCATCTCTTTATCTATTGAGTCAAGTATTTGTGGGGGGGGGGGGGTGCATAAGCGGGCTCTGAAATAACATACATATGTGACAAGCAATAAATTTGTAAGAAAAATCGAACTCGAGACTTTGATAAGACTTGACATGGGAAATTTGACTTGATGAATCTGTCTACCTGCTGCACTACAGCCTAATTGGCTTGGAGGATTTTCTTTAAACTTGGTAGATAGCGTTCTTAAATTTTGTAACACCTACGTTTATTTAAGAGCAAAAATAACAGTATCTGCCATACATTTTTTTTCGAAATTTTATAAAATATTTATTTTTCAAAAACCGATTTAAAAAAAAATCAAAAAATTTCTCTTAGTAAAACCATATATATGTATATACAGCCGTATTAATAAAAACACACAATTTTCTCGTTAACACACGTTTTTTCCAACACACGGATAATGAAATTATACCTTTGATAAATTAAAATATTAATAAAACTATCGTTTCTTTATTTTATGTATTCACTGAATAACAAGGAAAAATTGCCAGCCCTTCCTTCAATTCTACTAAATATTCTAGTACTTGTTTCGTTATTGAAAGCCAGCATGTCATCTCAGACATACAAAATAATTTTTGTTGTCAAACAAATTCTAAACGGTTATTTAATTTTTGTGTGAAAGTTCAAATTAATTTGTAAAAAAATAGATATGCGAGAAAAGAAAAAAATTACTGGAAATTGGAGTTCTGGCGACAAGGTTAGTCAACAAAATAACGTATGGCAGGCATTACTTGGATACTTAGTGGAATTTGTATTACTAAATAAAATATTTCTGTCAAATTTGACGAGCAAGTTGAAGATATCCGCTCGTTAATCACCAAAATCGGTGAGATAAATTATCATCTCATTGTCAAACGTCATTTAAGACTAACACACATTTATTATTAAGAATTATAAGTTAAAATACGTGTTTAAATTGTTTCGCTCGTATTTTGTGCTTATTAATAGGGCTGATAACCTTTGTATATGGGCTTATCCGTGCAAATTTTAACTTTTGCCATGCGTCGAAATATATAGACATTATTATTAAATATTCAGGTTTTGGAGTTTATAATATTATATATATCATTGAGTTTTAACTATTCACTATATAAAATGAACCAACGAAATAGTGCGAAAGTGTTTCAAATCGAAAAAATAATCGAATATTGAGACTTATGGCTGCGTGCGTAGATACTCGTAAATTAACGTGTGTATCATTGCAAAAATAATGTTCAACATAAGATTACTTAGTAAAATTTTTGTTTTTTTTTCAGATAAATGAAGGTTAAAATTAATTGAAATCATTCATTTTAAGTGCGTGCCTTCCTTATAAATAATCCTATAAGATATAAATTTTAGAAGAAACTACCATGCGTGATTTATCGTAAATCTTTAATTGTCAAAAATTTTCGTGTCTATTTTTTTCAACATTTAGTATGGGGCATTTTTTTTTATGGTTTGCATCATTATTTAAGCTATCTAGAGTAAATAAAACTTTGGTTTCAATGCGTGCTTCATTATGTACAAATTTTATGAATTTAACAAAACGAACGTAAAAAACGTAACTGTTTCAAAAAAGGCACATTTCTTACTAGTAAACCAAAGCATTCTTTGATTATACCTTTACAATGAGCGTAATTTAAACTGTAGAAACTATAAAAAAAATGGTAAGTGTTGAACAAATAAGTTTGAAAAAGAGGCTGTAAAGATTAAAAATAAAAACCAAATCAATTATAAATCGTTTTTTAAAATAAATTATTTTAAATTCATTTTTCTATACCTTATACTTTTCAACAATCAATACATATGAGTTATTTTAAGTTTTTTATTTATTCGTGGTCTATAATTATTGAATCAGTCATTTCAAAAACATATTAAGTCACATTTTTTTCAAAAATGCTTTTTTTGCTGAAAATGGTTCCATAAAGGGAGATGCGTATTCTGGGTAAGAACGACGTAGGTCAGAACATTCCTTCCTCTTCAAATAATACAGTGGGAAAGACGTTCATTGCATAAACAACATTAGTCAGTGACTTAAGAGGTTTTTGCATGCACTACCAAAATGGTGGGAGCAGTTTTATGACTGGGTTTTTTTAAATTTGCTTTGCTCTGATTGGTTCAACAATATTTAAATTTTCAATTTGATAACAACCGTCATTAATGTCATATTTGCATCTTTCACACAACTGTTTTCTGCGCAAAGTAATTTAAGTTTTAAACAGAGTGATGGTGCTCCGAAAAAGAAGAGACCGTGTAATTCCTTAAAGTATACCTTAATGAAATGTCATAACAAATTATAAAATTTAAAGACAAGCATAAACTAATTATCTAAAAGATTTGAAAAACCGAGGAACTGTCGATATCAAGTTGCAGAAGAGTAGAATCATATGTCGAAGTAAAATCATTGAGCTTGATATTTCTGAGGACTTGAAAGATTTTGGCATCAAGCTATTATATCGAAAATACGTGAGTTTGGTATTAATGAAGCCCTTATTAGTTGGATTAGAAAAATTCTACTAGATTGTTCAATAAATTTTGTTTTGGAAGGTTTCAAATCGGATCTTCACAAAATAAATGCTAAATGGTACCCAAGGGCTCCGTTTAGTCTCGGAGTCTCTTTCTCATTTTTATGAATGATCTCTGAAACTGAATGATCTTTTGCACTTCATTGTCTATCTCAGCTTTTCATACTCATCCGTCTCGTCTGCCAAATTCACGTCCATCTCATTCGAAATTTAGAACATATAGTCATAGAGCTAAAAACTGAAGATGTATTGAAATTCATGAAATGGTGCCCAAATTTGTTCAGGAAAACATTAAACATGTTTGTCAACACTGAATCTTATAGAAAAAAAGTCCCACAAAAACAGAAAAAAACACCTTCGACATACATGAGCTTCAAGTATGCTTCACATAGAAAAGGTACTATCATAGAAATATATTGATGGATTGATTAAAAATTCATTCTTATTAATAAAGAAAGTTACAACTTCTGTTTTAATTCTATCAGCCAAGGATTATGATTTAAAAGTGCCCATCAATAAGAAAATGTTGAAGATAATCAATCTGTGTACCTTAAAGATATTAAAACATGATAAAACGTTATTCTTAAGTGTAATTTTCAATAACAAGCAATACAAAATATGATTACTAACTACCATTGTTTTTGTTAAATTATTGTTGCATTGAATGCACTCATTGAAAATGTCAATCATACTTATGTCAAACTAAATGTCAATGAGATGAATAAATTCTTCTTTCCTTCTTCCGGCAACCATCATAACTTATTGCTGTGTTTTTTTTATTTCTAAGCCTAATTTATTATAGAAATCTAAATTAATCACTAACAGGTTATGGGCCATCCGCTTTTATTTCCTTAAAATACGGTTGAGTAAATTCCATAATATAAAATAAAGGTATTATTTTGTAATTATTCAGACTTGCAATAATTGGTGCAATCTTTTTTTGTGTGGCCGACATATCGAGACCTTTGTTGAGGTTAAAAATATATATTACAAAAGATGGTTGGAATGCATTAGTTTCAGCATTTGAAGATAAAGGAATCGTCCGAAAAGTCTCACTACTAAAACAGTGGATCTCCTTGAAATTTGATGATTGTGAATCAATGCAAAGCTATGTTACCCAAAGTATGTCACTTCATTCAAAAATTAAATCAGCTGGATTTAAAATTGATGAGCAAATTGCTGGTGCAATAATGTTATGCGGTTTACCTGAGGATTTCAGGCCAATGGTTATGAGCATTGAAACAAAAAGTGATGAAATTTCTGTTGATTATGTGAAAAATATTTTGTTGCAAGAAGTTGAGTTTGAAAAGAGTGAAAACCAAATGGCACTCGCAGTCCGCAATAAAAAACTATACAAAAATGACAAAAGGTACAAGAACAAAACAGTAAAATGTTTTGAGTGCGGGGGTCCTCACTTCAAGAAACAATGTCCAAAAGTAAAAGGTGAAAAAGTTGTTCTATTTAGTGCAACGGAGCACATGACACATGACGATACTGCGATGAAAAACAAATTGAAGCCAAGTGGGAGCATGGTGACGTGTGCAAATGGTGAAAAGCTGTCTGTTAAAAATGCCGGAGACATTGAACATCAAATTGTAAAGAATGGTGAAGTAAATGCCGTTACTTTCACAGATGTCCAACACATCCCAGGCATTTGCGCCAATTTGCTTTCTGTAAGCAAAATTGTTAAAAAAGGCAACGAAATAGTTTTTAATAATCTTGGTTGCAAAATTATTAATGACAACAAAGAAGTTGTTGCGACTGGCAGTTTGATTGATGATATGTTTAAGCTCGATGTGCCTAAAAGTAAATCGTTTCTGGTAAAAGACGAACAAAAAGATCATTTGAATAGCGCTGGTGATCTGTGGTTATGGCACCGACGCCTGGGACACGTCAGTTTTCATAATATGATGTACTTTCACAAGAACAAAACTGATCATTTGAATTTAAATAAATGTGAAATTTGTATCAAAGGTAAACAGTGCCGTCTACCTTTTCCGAAGAAGGGAGCAAGAGCCAATGGTGTGCTAGATTTGGTACATTCGGACGTTTGCGAACTGGATGTAAATTCAATGAGTGGTTGTCGTTACTTCGTGACCTTTATTGACGACTGTACAAGGAAAGTGTTTGCTTATGCATTGAAAAGCAAAAGGCAAGTGTTCAGTTGTTTTGTTGATTTCAAGCAAATGGCAGAGAACCAAACAAGTCGGCACTTAAAAGTTTTCAGAAGTGATAATGGAACTGAGTTTAAAAATATTAAATTTAAAGAGTTCTGTGCCAAGAAAGGCATTGTGCATCAAACGTCAACTGTATATACACCGCAACAAAACGGTACAGCAGAGCAAATGAACCGTATGCTACTTGATTGTGTAAGGTGTATGCTTTAATGGCAGCAGTGAAAGTTGTCAATAGCGTGCCATGTCGTGGTGGAAATATAAGCCCTGAAGAAGCATGGAGCGGTAAAGCACCTGATTTAAACTTTTTAAAGGTATTTGGATGCAAAGCATATGCACATGTACCAAACGTTGTGGGAAACCTAAGCTTTCACCTCGTAGTCTTTTAAGAAATACAAATTGTAAGTCTTTTAACTTTACTTTAGCGCCTCCAATGTAATATCAAATTCGAAGTTCTCTCTTTAAAACAATCATGTCGTATATATATTTGTAAAAACAAAAAAAAAAAAAAACATAATTCTCTGTTAGTAATAATCTTCTCTGACTATGATTTTTTTTGTCTGCTTATGCGGAAGCTTAAATTTTGTTTTTCCTTTTGTCAAGCTTATCAGTTATAGGATACTGATATAGCTTTAATTTCAAATCTCTTTTCTCTTTTACTTTTTTTTTCTCGGTTATCTAATGATCTTTATAAATAAATGATTAGTTAGTTTCTATAACATCGCTGGATTTTAAGTTATCTCTCTTATTCTAAGATTATCATCTTAATTTAACTCAAAATATAAAAAGTTTAAGTGACTGTGGGGTATTGCTCTTGAGTTTTATTGACTTGATAAGAGATAGGAATAGAGTTTAATTTAAGTCAAGATAAGTATATTTAAGCCATGCATACTTTCGGGCTAAGCGGAAGATGGAGACGCTATGGATGATTGATCGTTAGGCTACAAATATCTCACAGGACTATGTATTTTTAACTTTACGCTACAAAACAAGAAATAGACACAGGTTGGTTTTAAAAAAATAAAAGAAAAAAAAATATATATAAAAAAAAAAACATAAAAAAATATATATGGACGTAAATTATGAACAAAAAAAAAAAAATACCCTATGCAAAAATAAAAATAAAT
This sequence comes from Chrysotoxum bicinctum, assembly GCA_911387755.1. Classification (NCBI taxonomy): domain Eukaryota; kingdom Metazoa; phylum Arthropoda; class Insecta; order Diptera; family Syrphidae; genus Chrysotoxum; species Chrysotoxum bicinctum. The sequence continues at coordinate 208,370,072 of OU426988.1, forward strand.
AAATATTTAGTACAGCAAGATTTGAACCTGGAACCACCGAGGTAAGCCCAGCGAACATACCAACTGTGCCACTGAACAAGTTAAAAATCTTTATCGAAAAAGTGAGCAAATCAAGCGAAGCAAGTAATTATTGTATGAACTTGTATGCATAATATGGTTCAAGGACACAGCTGATTCTCTGGTTTTCGAGAGTCGTTCGAAGGCTTGTTTTTAAGTTATAAACTTGAAAAAAAAGAGAGACAATTTTTTTTGTGTACCTATACAATGAAGAAAAGAAATATGGATGACTTCCGAGACCATAAATATTCCAGAATTTTGACCAAGAAATTTTAAATTTCACACACCTATTTTTAAAAAAATAAAATTTGATTTTTAAGCTAAAATTCGAAGTTTCTTGGTTAAAATTCAATCAGATATGAATAAAACGGAAGCTCAAAACCATAATCGATGAAGACATGAGAGTGTATGTGTGATCTTAGCGCTTGGTTTCCAGGACTATAAATACCCCCGAAACTCGATAACCATTCTCTTTTTTGGTGAAATTTTTGTCCGCAGACGTTTTAAGACGCGTACGTGAGCCCCGAAGTGAAAAAGTACAAATATAGTATCTACAAATTTTTAAAGCGTTGTTCGGGAAATTTAAAGAAACTAAAATTTTGTAAAAGTTTTATTTTTATGTAAAAAAATTTAAAATAATCAAATAAATAAACTGAAAAAAAAAGTTCCCGCGCCTTGAAAGCCTAAAGCAGCCCCAATCAAAGTAACGCTAAGGGGCTCACTCACAAAAACCACAAAAAAAAAAAAAAAAAAACAACAAAAAAACTCACAAAAAAACTACATCGTTGAAACAGAAAGTACAGTGTGCATAAATCTGGAACTTTCATCCAGCAGCAGCCGGCAAAAACAAAAAGAACTCGGAAGATCCAATAAATCACCACCACACTCAGATGTCTAAGACGCTGGACTGTATCTGGTGAGTCAAAGACCTCGAGCTATAATTGTGCGTCCGATGCTCGGAACAAACAACTTCCGAAAATCTGTCCAGGCCAAAGAGCAGCTAAAACGTAGCATAGATGATCACCAAGCTGCCTAAGCACCAACAACGTGTCCACATCCAACAACATCCATCATTATCTCCATAGCCTCTCCAGCATCCGTGTCATCTCTGCGAAGAGCTAAGCTGGATCAATATCAGCATCAACAATTATATCTTCAGACATCATAAAAAAGAGAAACATCAATCAACACAAAATAATAAAAAAAAGAGAAAACAACTAATAAACTAATAAAAGCTAAGTATTTTTTTTTGTGATATCCAATTTTTTTTTGATTTCCCACATATACAATACATACACACACACTGTACAAATTTGTTCGTTCAGATTTCTTTAAAAAAAAACAATCTCTTTCCTTTTTTTTCAAATATAGCTACAGGTCAAAAATTTTACGAAAACTTCGTATTCCCTCGATCAGGGCTGCCAGAAATCATGATTTATCATGATTTTCATGTTTTTTGGACCCAAAAAATGATTAAATGATTTCGAGTCCAAAATCATGATTTTTCTAATTTCAAAAAAAAAATGTTATTTTTTATAATCGCTTAAAAAAAACATGTCTAAGCTACACTATAACCTGAAACGAAGAAAATCGAAAACATTACAACAAAAATGACCCTTTGACTCAAATGCATAAACTAGATTTTTGTGTCTGTAATATAATTTCTTGTCTGTGAATATATGTGAATTCACCATACAGAAATTCATAAAGAAAGGAATACATACTAAAATAAAATAATCCAGAGATTATGCTTCTTTTCATTTCTCCATGCTCCAAATTCAAGTTTCTAACTTACTCGTTGACTTTTGGCATTTCACTATTTATAATTTTTTCGATGGCGATATTGGCTTGTCCTGACAATTTATTAAAGGTATGTTTTTGTTTAATTAAAAATGAATGTTGAATGTTGAAATGTTCTTTTGTAAAGTTTTTATTGTTTAGAAACACAATATTACCTAATGTGTAAAATATGGATACTAAATATTTATACTATTATACAGGGTGATTGGCATAAGGTGTGACAAAAAGCTAGGGCGTGTAGGTTGGACTTAGACAAGAAAAAAATCGTATGGGAGGGGGGGGTCTATTTCCCCCCGTTTAGGCGGGAGGGGCAATTTAAGAAAAAAATCACTTAAAACAGAAAAAAAATTATTAAAAAATAACGGTGATACCTAGAGAGTAATGCTATAGCATTTTGAAAAGCCAGAAATACATTCTTTAATTTTGTTTTTAAATAAAGTTGTTCGAGTGAATAGTTTTTGAAAAATTAATTTTCAAAATCAAAATTTTGAAAAAAAAATGAAAATTTTTTTTTTAAACAAATTTTTTTCAAAATTTTACGTTATTAAGTATTATTTTTTTATTCAATATTCAATGCTCATATTAATTTTTGATCAAACACAAAAAACCGGATGACAAAATGTTTTGTAGTTTTTGAGAAAATCAAAAATAACAAAAACTACTTTTGTTCTAAGAAAAGCCTTGTATTTTAGTTTTTACGTTTTTGAATTCTTAGGTGAATTTACGATTGAAAGGATTTACTTTCTTTTTACTATTTTTTTAATTATCGGTCTTATAAGCATACAATAATGTGACAAAGTACTGGGTTAACCATATTTCACACATTTTTTCATTGAAAACACCTGCTTGAGAGCATTGGATTAATATTGACCTGTGAATGTTTTTTTAAATAATGCAACGTTACACGCCCTAACTAGTGACAGAAAAATGCAATTGCGAAATAAGAACAAAAATGTTCCTGAATCTTGAAATCAATTAAAATAAGAAATACATGCATATTTAGATAAAATACGTAATTACTGTTTATTTAAATCTTTAACTATTTTTTAACTAAAGCTTATTACAAAAAATTTTCGATATGATCCCCATTTCGTAGTTACTACGAGACCTTCTACTCGATTTGAATGACAACGTTCCCTTGGCCATAGCAGACAATTTAATCTACCAGCAAGATGGAGCTCCAGCACACTACAGCCGCACTGTAAGGAACTGGCTTGATGAACATTTTAGTGACCATTGGATTGTAAGAGGAGGTCCAATAGAATGGCCGCCTAGATCGCCAGATTTAACTCCGTTAGATTTTTATTCTTGAGGATTCATGAAGAACTATGTGTACGAAGTGGAAATAGAATCTTTGGAACAACTGAAATAATGGATTGAAGTGGCTGGAGTCAAATTACAGGAAAATTTATCAAGTATAAATTTATGTGCAGCAATAAGAAGGTGCTATAATCTTTGCTTTCTGCAAAATGGGGATCATATCGAAAATTGTTTGTAATAAGCTTTAGTTAAAAATTTAAATAAACAGCAATTATGTATTTTATCTAAATATGCATGTATTTCTTATTTTAATTGATTTCAAGATTCAGGAACATTTTTGTTCTTATTTCGCAATTGCATTTTTCTGTCACTAGTTAGGGCGTGTAACGTTGCATTATTTAAAAAAACATTCACAGGTCAATATTAATCCAATGCTCTCAAGCAGGTGTTTTCAATGAAAAAATGTGTGAAATATGGTTAATCCAGTACTTTGTCACATTATTGTATGCTTATAAGACCGATAATTAAAAAAATAGTAAAAAGAAAGTAAATCCTTTCAATCGTAAATTCACCTAAGAATTCAAAAACGTAAAAACTAAAATACAAGGCTTTTCTTAGAACAAAAGTAGTTTTTGTTATTTTTGATTTTCTCAAAAACTACAAAACATTTTGTCATCCGGTTTTTTGTGTTTGATCAAAAATTAATATGAGCATTGAATATTGAATAAAAAAATAATACTTAATAACGTAAAATTTTGAAAAAAATTTGTTTAAAAAAAAAATTTTCATTTTTTTTTCAAAATTTTGATTTTGAAAATTAATTTTTCAAAAACTATTCACTCGAACAACTTTATTTAAAAACAAAATTAAAGAATGTATTTCTGGCTTTTCAAAATGCTATAGCATTACTCTCTAGGTATCACCGTTATTTTTCAATAATTTTTTTTCTGTTTTAAGTGATTTTTTTCTTAAATTGCCCCTCCCGCCTAAACGGGGGGAAATAGACCCCCCCCTCCCATACGATTTTTTTCTTGTCTAAGTCCAACCTACACGCCCTAGCTTTTTGTCACACCTTATGCCAATCACCCTGTATAATACCTATGTACCTGAAATTGTGAAAAAAATAATATAGCACACATGAATATGTATAAATTTTAATAATTTATTATTTTTTATTTATTCCGTCCATTTTTGTATTTTTTTAATAAATGCTCTCAGTTAATTTTTGAAAATATTTGTTTTACTTGTTACGATGTGGTTTTTAATATCTCTTACTGTTTTCCAACTCAGAACTGCAAATCATGTTTTTTGAACTAAAATCATGTTTTTTTACTATGTTTTTTTAAATTTCTGAGTGGCAGCACTGCCCTCGATGATGTGCACAACATCAGGACGAAAATACAGAAACAACAATTAACAATTAAACAATAAAACAAAAGAACATAAAGAAGAAAAAAAAAATCAACAAATAATCTACAAAAGTAGATAGATACTTAACTGTGGTAAGTGATTTTGTTAATGTTTTATTTAAAAATTTGAACGAACGATTTTCTTTTTATATAAAACCCAATTTATAATAATTCTCTTAGAAGAATAAAACGAGTATCTTCTTTTGTTTTGTGAATTAACTTAAAGTTTTGAGCTTCAGTTTTTTTTATAATTTTTGAAAGGTACATTTTTGGTTTTATTAAGAGTGACGT